>CM061540.1:302870278-304210278 GCA_030864215.1 Capsicum pubescens
CACGTTACTTGATGGGCTTTTGTGATTTTTTTGTTGAAAGATTGTGGGGTTTTATGTTAAGTTGATTTCTACTCATATTCAGTTGAACAAAGAAGTTGACATAGAAGAGGTGAGATCGAAGTATTGTGACGAGCCAAAAAATATTGGGAAAATCATGAAACGAAAAAACATTGAGAAAACCTTATTCCTCGACAACTTTAGAGTAGCCTCTACTTTTTCAAAGAGTTTATCCTGGCTGTCCTTGCACTCTTTGCATTCGCAATGAGAACACGAGGGTGAAGAGGGGGTAAGAGGGACTCGTGTAAGAGTGAAAATAGGTGTTTTAAAACATATTTATTTTTTCTTGAGAATCAACATGCTTATCATCACGAGTGGTAGCAGCATCGGCATGCTTGCCACCAACACCAACAACTCTACCAGAAGAAGCACTCGGATCTGCCTTAGTAGGTTGGTCATGAAGAGCCTCAACATTAGGTTGACCTTTCTTAACTGCTCTTCTTATTGTTGTTGCTCCAGCCAATTCCTTCTTTATTAACTCTATCGTTGGGTCTACTATAGTATTAACATGACCTAGAGTAATATAAGAAGTCATCACCGACTCTCACTCAGTAGACACGATCCATGGATGTACAACCTATATAAAAAAAGACAAATACATTTAAATCATGTAATATAATAATTTTCACAGTTGGGTTATACCTAGTCAACTTCTGCAACAAATTAACAATATGTTGCGTCAGATTACCCATTATTGCATAGTTTGCAGTAGATGGTTAAAATCCATTTGAGTCGGGTTCAGAGAACCAGAGCAACACATGAATAATCTGATGCAAAATATCAATCATTTGTCACAACAGATTACCAATCTGTTGCACCATTTGCACAAGATGAGTAATCTGTTGGGTTACATGTTATGCAACAGATGATCTATATGTCGTAACATATTAACAATATGTTACATCAGATTATACATCTATTGCATAATTTTTAGTAGAAGGTTAATCTATTAGGAGTCGGAGTCAGAGAACCAAACCAACAGATGGGTAATTTGATGCAAGATATCAATCATCTGTCACAACAGATTATCCATCTGTTGCACCAATTGGCACAGGACGAGTAATTTGTCACAACAGATATCTTATCTGGTGCATCAAATATAACATCTGTTGCACCAGATATAACATCTGTTCAATATCTTTCATTGAGTAAAATTATTTTACTTGAAGAAGACGTACTGCATCATTTGGAGGGTTAAAGAGATCAGCCTCCTTAATTTTGGTGTTGTTCTTTACATCCAACCACCTAAACATCCTTGGATGAGAAACCTCATCCAATAATCCATTACCTGCTTTCGGGGGGGGGGGGGGAATGGCTTCAAATGCCCAATCCTAAAAATTGTAAACAGGAAGTAAGCAAAAAAAATTCATAGTAACTATATTCAATATAAATTAATGGATGAGTAAAAATAGTGATTAATTTTACCGTGAAATCCCAAGGAAAGCCATATAATGTGGTCATCCCTGAGGATAGCTTTGTCAGTAAATATTGGACAGTCAAGTAGAAGTTGTCATATCTCCAGGGATAATTGTTGAATTTATCAAAATCCTCAGCACGCGCCAAAAAATCATCTTCTATGACCTTGTTGACATCTCTTTCTAATATAACCGAATGGACAAACCAAACTAAGCACAATTGCTCCCTGTACTGCTTTGGTATGGTTTTATCTATGAGATCTGTCAACAAATCCGATGCTTTATAGCTACGTCGAGCAATGTCAAATAACCCATCTATTTTTTCCTTGTGTTTTCTTGCCTTGGATCATTTACGGGGTGTTTCTTTGGAGATAGGTGGTTCTTCTAGACGATGACATCTCAAGCCCATCACTATAGAAAACTCTTGCAATCTAAAACAAACCAGCATACCACAGTAGTTGATCCATATTTCATCCATCTTTTTGTTGCCCCCTCCTTCGGATCTTCATCATCCCCCACATACTTGATCCTGCACTTGAGAAGACCATATACCATCCTCATTGGGAAATGGCCAGGGGCGTCCTTAGCCAGCTTAATAAAGCGTCCAAAGCAACTCTTCTTAAATAGTCCATCTATGTTTTCATCCTTTATAATTTTCCTAAACCAAATAAATTTACTCCCTATCTGACATTTAAGTACAATTTCACCAGTTAGTTCTTCTTTTGCATTTTTGTCATTTATCGGCATTGCAACTTGAAACCCGTCAATACTAAAAGTTTTGACAGGATCATGCTGGGATGTAGATATTAATTCACGCCCCATTGGTGATCCATTATCATCATGTTGATGATCGTTCTCTTTTTCTTTCTCACTCTCTAATTCCTTCTCTTTCTTACTTTTATTTTGTTTATCACCATCTACAGACCCTTGTCCACCTCCCTCAATATTGTTTTCATATCTCTCCTTAGCTTGACTTTTTCTTGACTGAGATTTTTTAAGAAGCTCCTCCGAATCCCTCTGTACTATAGCCTTTTTTTGGGTGGTCAGACGTTGATCCACTTTCACTTTCTTTTCTTTTGGGAGACATGTTTTACCTACAAATAGCAGAAAAACAAAAATTACATTGCAATATATGTATGCATAAATTTTAAAAAATACATTACAAACACCACCAATACCGACACACCAACAGCCACCACCAACACAAACACCACCAACCAATGCCACAAATACCATGAATACCGACACCACCGACAGCCACCACAACTACCACCAACCAATGTCACCATAAACACCACTAACCAATGCCACCAACAGCCACCACCAGTGCCATCACGATGACCACCAACACCACCACCACCAACACCACAAACACCATCTAATAATACCACGATAGTCAACGGAACACTGCGATAGAAATTAGATTTTTCTCAAATTCTTCCTATGATTTTACCATCAAAAATCAAAATTGTAAACCCATTCTCGAAGATAATACAATTAAAAGTTTTCTTTTTCATCATTAACTTAAAAGCCCTTATTTTTTAGAAAAAAATAACAAATATAGAACTCTTCTCAAACTCTGATACTTATGAAGACAGAGAAAACGACTGATACAAGTAAGAATAAAGTTGAAAATAACACCTATGTGGTTGGAAATGAGAAGAAAATCGATCTATTGTGAAGGGTAGAGAAATTTGTTGAGTAGTTGTTGTCTGTACTGCATAATTGAGTGAGAACGAAAAAAGTGTGAGAACTCGAGATTTGAAATGATGAAACATTTTTCTTGCAAATGGATGATTTGTATGGGTTGATTTGTATTTTGGAAAAGAATGACAAGTTTTGAAAATGTTAATTTGGTCTGAATTGATCTTAATTATTTTTTAAAGATATAAAAGATGTGCGCAATTTTTAACCCTCTCATCATGCAATTTCCAAAAGACTCAATAGAAGTTGTAGTTGACCATATGAACTTACCACTGGTCCTAGATTAATCAATTTAGGTATTAGACTTTAACATATGAACTCAGTTGAAATTGTATAAAAATAAATGTTCAACCTGTTGCATCAGATTATGCATCTGTTGTAAATTATCAATCACATTAAGTTATTTGTTGCAACAAATTATGCATCTATTGTAAATAATCAAACATATTAAGTCATCTATTGCGATAGATTAACCATCTATTGTAAATTATCAAATGGATTGTCATATGTCACAACAGATTACCTATCTGTTGTAAATTATCAAATAGGTGCTACCATCTGTTGTAGTTAATCCTATGAGAACTTACCCCTAGTCCTAGAGTAATCAATTAAGGATATAGTTGAACATATGAGGTAGTAAGAATTAGTTCAGCTCAGAGTGATCGATCAATGACTCTGGTTGGGAGGAATGCAATATCGTCTCATCATACAATTGCCAAATGACTCAATTGAAGTTGTAGTTGACCCTATGAGAACTCACCCCTGGTCATAGATTAATCAATTAAGGTATTAGTATAACATATGAAATCAATTAAAATTGTATAAAAATAAATGTTCAATCTTTTGTAACAGATTAACCATCTGCTGTAAATTATCAAATAGATTAAGTCATTTGTTTCAATAGATTACGTATCTGTTGTAAATTATCAAATAGATTAAGTGATCTGTTGCAACAGATTACCGATCTGTTGTAAATTATCAAATGGATTAAGTCATATGTCATAATAGATTATCTATCTGTTGTAAATTATCAAATAGGTGCTGCCATCTGTTGTAGCTGACCCTATGAGAACTCACCCCTGGTCCTAGATTAATAAATTAAGGAATTAGTCTAATATATGAGGTAGTAAGAATCGGTTCAGCTCAGAGTGATTGATCGACGACTCTGGTCGAGAGGAATGCAATACCGTCTCATCAAGCAATTTCTAAAAGACTCAATTAAAGTTGTAGTTGACTTTATAAGAACTCACCTCAGTTCCTAGTTAATCAATTAAGGTATTAGTCGAACATATGAGGTAGTAAGAATCTATTCAGCTCAAAGTAATCAATCGACGACTTTGGTCGGGAGGAATATAATATCATCTCATTATGCAATTGCAAAAAGACTTAATTGATGTTTTAGTTGACCCTATGAGAACTCACCCCTGGTCCTAGATTAGTCGATTAAGGTATTAGTCTAACATATGAACTCAATTGAAATTGTATAAAAATAAATATTTAACCTGTTTCAACAAATTAACCATCTGTTGTAAATTATCAAATAGATTAAGTCATTTGTTGCAATATGTTAAGCATCTGTTGTAAATAATCAAACAAATTAAGTCATCTATTGCGACAGATTACCCATCTGTTGTAAATTATCAAATGGATTAAGTCATATGTCGCAACAAATTACCCATCTGTTGTAAATTATCAAATAGGCACTGCCATCTGTTGTAGTTGACCCTATGAAAACTCACCCCTGGTCCTAGATTAATAAATTAAGGTATTAGTTGAACATATGAGGTAGTAAGAATCGGTTTAGCTCAGAGTGATCGATTGAAGACTCTAGTTGGGAGGAAAACAATACCGTCTCATCATGCAATTGCCAAAAGACTCAATTGAAATTGTAGTTGACCCTATGAGAACTTACCCCTGGTCCTAGATTAATCAATTAAGGTATTGGTTGAACATATGAGATAATAAAAATTGGTTCACCTCAAAGTGATCGATCAACGACTCTGGTCGGGAGGAATGCAATACCATCTCATCATGCAATTGCCAAAAAGCTCAATTGAAGTTGTAGTTGACCCCATGAGAAATCACCCCTGGGCCTAGATTAATCAATTAAGGTATTACTCTAACATATGAACTCAATTGAAATTATATAAAAACAAATGTTCAACCCGTTGTTGCAGATTAACTATCTGTTGTAAATTATCAAACATATTAAGTCATTTGTTACAATAGATTACACATCTTTTGCAAATTATCAAATAGATTAATTCATCTGTTGCGACAAATTACCCTTCTGTTGTAAATTATCAAATGGATTAAGTCATATATTGCAACAAATTACCCATCTGTTGTAAATTATCAAATAGGCGCTACCATCTGCTGTAGTTGACCCTATGAGAATTCACCCCAGGTCCTAAATTAATCAATTAAGGTATTAGTCTAACATATGAGGTTGTAAGAATTGGTTTAGCTCAGAGTGATCGATTGACGACTCTGATCGGGAGGAACGCAATACCGTCTCATCATGCAATTTCCAAAAGACTCAATTAAAGTTGTAGTTGACTCTATGAGAACTCACCCCTAGTCCTAGATTAATCAAATGAGGTATTAGTTAAACATATGAGGTAGTAAGAATCAGTTCAGCTCAGAGTGATCGATCGACGACTCTGATCGAGAGAAATGCAATACCATCTCATCATGCAATTGTCAAAAGACCCAATTGAAGTTGTAGTTGATCCTATAAGAACTCATACCTTGTCCTAGATTAATCAATTAAGGTATTAGTCTAACATATGAAATCAATTAAAATTGTATAAAAATAAATGTTCAATCTGTTGGAACAAATGTCTTTTCTGTTGGATTTAATCAAACAGATTAAGTCATATGTTGCAACATACTATGCATCTGCTGTAAATTATCAAGCAGGTGTTGCATCTGTTCCGACAGATGACCGAGCTTTGGAAATTTTCAAATAGAAATTGTCATCTGTTGCACTTTGATGTTATAAGACCCCCTTTTAAAAGCAATTTAGGTATTTCCTGTCCGAGATAAAAAATTTAAAATACTAAAGAGGTAAAAAATATTACTTGGATAACTAAAAAATCTCCTGAGTGAGAAGTCTTATCTGGTGTTTCCAATGTCACCGTCTCCTTATGCCCCTCAAAAGTTATTAATGAATATTTAAAACCCATATCTAGAAGAATACTCTCTTCTTCATCCATAAAGTAAGACTCAACTCATCTATCACTCTTCTTTATTCTCAATTCTCTTTCTTTCCTTTTTTCCCCTCTCTTTTCTCTCTTCTTTCGGATGAGGATCCTTTCGGATCTCAACCGATCAATATATTTTCTAAACTGAATTGGATATTCTGATCTCTTTGCTTTTTTCACATTGTAGGTATGGTTCACTGTTGCTCTTTTCATCTCGTTTTCTTCTTTGTATGTCATTTAAATTAGATAATTACATCTGTTGCTATTAATGATTTACCCATTACCAGTTTCCTATTTATTGAGAAAATTTAAGGAAAGGTGAATTTTAAGTCTTGAGTGAACAAACCATTGTTTTTATTAAAATATGCGAAAAAAGTCATCTGTTGGGAGAACTTAAAAAGCCTTGTTGTCAGTATAGTTTGATGAATCAGCTGTTGGAACAGACGGAGTAACTGTTTGAAGAAATCAAACCAGTAGCAAGGCTGGTTTGATTTATTCCAACAGATGAACCATCTTTTGCAACATGTCATCCATCTATTTCAATAATGCCTCATCGGTTGAACAGATAGGTAATCTGTTGCATCAGATTGGTCATCTGTTGATTCACTCAATTTTGTGTTACTCTTTTGTACAGACGGAGTAACTGTTTGAAGAAATTAAAAAAGTAGCAAGGCTGGTTTAATTTATTCCAACAGATGAACCATCTATTGCAACATGTCATCCATCTGTTGCAATAGATGCCTCATCGGTTGAACAGATGGGTAATCTGTTGCATCAGATTAGTCATCTGTTAAATCACTCAATTTTGTGTTTCGCTTTTGTAATGTTCTTTTTGTTCTTCTCTTGTTTGACATCAAATTTATTTTTCTTGTTTGCAGATAAAAGAAAGTGAAACTGGATCCACTTTTGACCGACCAACATTAAAGGCTAGAGTGAAGATGAGTTCAGAGGAATAAGCTGCTTGCAGATGGAACCACTTCATATGTGGGAGGTATGTATTACTGATCAACCTATCGTGGAAACGGACATCCAGTACAATGATTTTATGAATGTTTGTTCTTTACCTATTAGGCATTAATCCTTCAAATAAGATATGACATTTAACAGTTAAGATTGTTATGTTCGAACTGGACAAGATGAGGGACCAAGTAGGTGGTGTAGATACCTTGTTACAATTTAATGACTATTTATGCTCATGCTTTTGTGTCAAGTTTGGGGAAGGGATCAAGTTTTTGGCGGCAATGTAAATATACAATAGTGATTGGACCGGTTTTAATGGCTCAATGGACTTCTTGAAAGGCCTCCAAAGCCTTGCACTACAACAAACAATGATGGAACCAATAGAAATTCTCCTGGTCCAAATTTATATGGATGGGTTGCTGGAGGAGACTATTATACAACAGTAGGTGCTTGGGAGAATACCTGTACGGGAAAGGGGAGGTTGAGAAGGCCATATATCATCTCAGACCTTGTTTAAGAGGAAACACAGGGTAGAAAGGAAAGTGTTGCGAAATTGGCTGATGAAATTGACATGAAAAATGAAAAAACTGGATGAGCTGCGAATGTGAAAGTGTATCCAAAAATGAAAATCCATCAGTTATTGATGAAAAAAAAGAATGGTTAAGAGGACTGGAGATGGTCACTTTTCTAGAGATTGCAACTAGCGAGCGTGGCCTCAATTAAGGCCTACAAAATGTAGGACCAGAACTATAAGGAAGTAACTCGCGAGCACGGAAAGTGGTAAGATTGTTGGTCAAAATTGAATCCTGAACCAACTACTCCTTAATTAAAAATATGGGATCAAGCCAAGGTGGAAATTTCTCAAGTTAAACTTGCATCCTATGCCTCCTATTTATGGCTCTGGTCAGGTCAAAGGCAGTGGAAACAACAAGGCATGGAATTTCTGCCAAACTTCAGAAATCAGTTGGTAAAATCTAGGAACGGTATTTGTGGACTCAATCATGTAACGGTAGGCCTACAGGATTGCATACCTGTACGACCCCGCAAAATCCTAAGCTCAACTCAGTCTTTTAAGCTTGCTAAGGGGTCCCAGACTGAGAAATTCTAGCTAAGTTGTAACACCCCGTACTTAATTACGTGCATTAGCCATTGTTATATGTGTTGGAGTATATGTATTGATCCTAAGTTAGGTATATATGAGTTTAAGTATGAGTATTGATTATTTTGAGATGGTTTCAAGTGTATAGTTTGATTATATGTGTATAGGAATCGACTTTATTTATACCGGAATTTGCCCGTCGATGGTTCCATACGAAGGTTATTGAATAATCTTTCCAACGATATAAATATTTCCAAAAACGGATAAGTTTCGGATATAATCGAGCACGTTCGAAACTATAAAACGGTGGCCGGGATGTTGTGAACAGTAAATGTGCAGGAAAATTTCCTGCACACAAACTACTGAGGCCTGCCAGTTTTTTGGGTCGACTTTGAACGATCATAACTCCCTTAATATAATGAACTGGGAGAGATACCACCTATCAAAAGAAATATCTTTGAGTCTTCTTTCCAATGCAATTGGTTTTATCCAAATCCAACATCTGAGTAAGGAGTTATACTCGTTTTACTTCAGCCTCTCAAAACAGATTTTTAGGGTCAACTTCAAACGATCATAACTCCTTGTACAGGACTAACTGGGTGTCCTACTTTATATTAAATGAAATCCCTTTGAATTATATTTCCAACGATACCAATTTCACCCAAATCCGATATCGGAGCAAAGAGTTATGGCCGATTTACTTTAGCCTGTCAAAACAGTCCACCATGGACAGATTCGGATTTACTTAAATTTTTAAGGGCAATATGGTCATTTTCCATCACCTCATGGACGAAAATTGGTCATTATATACATATAATTAGTCTCATATCCATCAATTATCATCAAATTATTGAAAATAAGAAACCCTAGCCTAATTTCAACCCCAATTATCTTGTGATTCAACCGTAGAAAATCCAAATTGATTCCGTAGTTGTGTTCACCGTCTCGAGGGTTTCGAGAAGCACCCCTTATTTGTGCCAACAGGACTTCGAAATCAAAAGGGCCATTTTATGGTAAGGATGTAAATTATGTTGGTGTTATTTATATGGATATGTATATATATATATGCATGTGAGCATAAGAAGTATGTTATTTGATTGTTGTTGAAAGATGATTGGGAAATGATGTTGGATTATGTTGAATTGTGAAGGAATTTGGTGTGATGATGTGGTATTGATGATGTGGTATTGAAATGATGATTATATATATATATATACACATAAACCTATTGTTCAAGTTGGTTTTTGGAATGCTATGCAAATATTGGTTGTATGGAATTATGGAAGAGAATTGTGGTGTTGGGTTGCTAATACTAGATGCCAAACATTTCATTGTAGATAAGTGATTTGTAAAGGCGGGAGGTTGTGTTGAATTGGTATCCGAATCTACGACGAGGTATGTAAAGCATACTCTAACAATGTTCTTTGGCATGAAAACACCAATGTTCCATCAAGTAAGATTCCGAGGTTGTCCAAAAACATGTATTGTTCTACGTTACCAACGAAGTTGTTTCCATCCTATAAAGTGTCAAAATGTTTCATTAATATACCAAAAGGCTCCTATTTCATTGTTGTGATATTGATGATTCTGAAACACATTGTTGATGTACCAATGAGTCATTATTACATCGTTATTGTATAGAAGGTCTATTACCTGGTTCCTATTGATGTATCATTGTTTCAAAGTATCAAAAATGTGGTGGCGACCGAAATAACAATCTCAAAGATTAATTGAACTAAGTGATGAAAGTTCTCTCTTATCGGGTGGTATCCCAGGGGCATAAGCCTAGCATGGGTCGATCCCTATTTATATGTTTATGGGTGGTATCCTAGGGGCATAAGCCTAGCATGGGTCGATCCCAGTTGATATGTACTGGAGGCATCCTAATGGTCACAGTACAGTACAGTAATGATTACAAAGACGATAAGAACGAAGGTAAAGTGATTGAATAAATACAATGTACAGGTTGTCACAAGTTCTAGTAAGTGTGGTCCACTCCTATTACGATTTATTCACTTGTTTCTGATTTCTATTGGGCTCCTATATCATATGTGATTATCTACAGCTTTACATACTCAGTACATATTTCATACTGACGTCCCCCACGGGGACCTGCATTTCATGCTGCAGGCACTGGTATCTCAGCTCATACACCGCACAAGTAGGAGCCAGGCCATACAACTATTGTTGGTGAGCTCCAGTTTGCTTCGGAGCTTTCCGAGTCGGTTACTTATGTTTTGTTATTGTACAGGAGTCATGTGTGGGCGGGGGTTTGTTCCGACCCTAGTTATGTCATGTATATCCTAGAGGCTTTGTAGACATAAGGAAGGGTAAAGTCATGGAAGTTTATATAGTGATGTTATATCTGTATATGTGGTGGCCCCGACGGCCAAGTATTATATATATATATATTTGTGCGTGTTGTGCTGATACAGGTAATTAGATCTTTCTATATGCAACGAAGTGCTGTCCAAATTTTTTTTTGTGACATGTAAGTGAAAGTACGGTATTTGAACGGGTTCTCCCGGGCCTTCTCGGCTTCGGGTGCCAGTCCGGCCCGATGGGATTTTGGGGCGTGACAAAAGTGGTATCAGAGAGGTTCGTCCTAGTAAGTCTACAAAGCCGTGTCTATGTAGAGTCTTGTTTATCGGTGTGCTGTGCACCACATCTATAAACAGGAGGCTATGGACATTTAGGAATTGTTTCTTTTCTTCATGTCTTAGATCGTGCGATAAAGCTTATATTGTATATGAAGTCATAGTTGACCACTGAATCCATTTGTTTCTCTTATTATAGTAATGATGCCGGTTACCAGAAGCAAAAATACCGGTAAGCAAGTAGATGTGGCTGCCGGAGAGGGGACTAGTAAGTCACCCACTATACCAGCTAATCAAAGTGAGGCTCCAGCTGAGCATGCATCAGAAACTTCCCCCAGTCCGGAAGAAATAAGGGGGAGGAGAACTATATCCCCAGAGCCACCTATTAATGCTGTTGATTAAGATCTTAGAAATGCAGTGCAACTTTTGACTCGTATAGTTGCTGGGCAAGTCCAAGGGCAAGCTATTCCTTCCACGGGTTCTAGCGGTACTGATAGGGCGGCTAGTCTTCGGACGCAAGATTTTCTTAAGATGGATCCACCTACTTTTACCGGATCCGATCTTAATGAAGATCCGTAGGACTTTATTGATCAGATTCAAAGGGCCCTAGAGGTGATGCATGTATCGGGCAGAGAGACAGTGGAGTTAGCCGCGTATAGATTCAAAGGTGAGGCTATATATTGGTATGAAGACTGGAAACGGTCAAGGGGCATTGATGCACCCCCAGCTACTTGGAAAGAGTTCAAAGAGGCATTTATTGATCATTACCTTCCATATGAGACTCGTCAGGCCCGTGCGGATCAGTTCTTAAATCTTCGACAGGGTAATACAAGTGTGAGGGAGTACAGTCTTCGATTTAATTCTTTGTCCAGATATGCTCCTAATGTTATAGATACTATGGATGACAGAGTTCATCGGTATGTGGTTGGATTGGATCCGTATTTGGTTAGGGATTGTACTATTGCTGCACTGAATAAAGACATGGATATAGCTAGGATCCAAGCATTTGCACAGAAAATGGAAGATCAGAGGAAAAGAAGAAGAACACAGGAATTTGAAAGCGGATCTTCTAAGAGGGCCAGATCTACAGGGCAGTTTATGGCGCCACAAGGAGGTTTTAGACCTTAATTTTCTGCTAGATTACCTAGGCCATTATTTTTTTATTCTGCAGCTAGTGCTCCACCACAACATCAGGGGTTCAGAGGCAGTCAATTTGGGTAAAGAAGTGAGGGTCATAGTTCGCGATCAGTGGATTACCAAGGGCAAGGGAATATGAGCCAATCGAGACCTCCTCGAGAGCCATGCAATAAATGTGGAAGGTATCATTTGGGCGCATGTCGGCTGGGGACCAATGTTTGCTTTTGGTGCGGTATGTCGGGGCATATGATGAGGGAATGCCCACGAAGGGACATAGGGGGTATGGCACGACCTACGGGGTCATTTGTTGCATCATCATCATCGATGCCTTATTCAGGAAGGGGTGCACAGCCAATGGGTCGTGTTAGAGGTGATAGAGGAGCCACGAGTTCTAGCGGGGCTCAAAATCGTACGTATGCTCTAGCGGATCGACAGAATTTAGAGGCTTCCCCAGATGTGGTTACGGGTACGCTGTCTATATTTTCATTCGATTTATATGCCTTAATTGATCCCGGTTCTACATTATCTTATGTTACTCCATTGGTTGCTGGAAAGTTCGAAAGAATACCCGAACTGTTAGTTAAGCCATTTGAAGTGTCCACACCGGTCGGGGAATCTATTATAGCTAGAAGGGTTTATCGAAACTGCATAGTAACTGTTTGTGATCGTGATACGATGGCTGATCTTGTGGAGTTAGAAATGGTAGATTTTGATGGGTATGGACTGGTTGGCATCTTGTTATGCCACAATTGATTGCTGCACGAAAAAGGTATATTTCCATTTTCCAAATGAATCAGTCCTTGAATGGAAAGGTGAAATTAGCACGCCAAGAGGTAGATTTATTTCTTATTTTAAGGCGAGAAGAATGATTTCCAAGGGATATATATATCATTTAGTTAGAGTAAGGGATACAGAAGCGGAGCCACCAACTCTTCACGCTGTTCCGGTGGTAAATGAATTTTCTGATGTATTTCCTGAAGATCTTCCAGGTTTGCCTCCTGAACAAGAAGTAGAGTTTGGTATTGATGTAATACCAGGCACCCAACCAATCTCCATTCCTCCGTATAGAATGGCCCCAGCAGAATTACGAGAATTGAAAGAGCAATTGAAAGATTTGCTAGAAAAGGGGTTCATTAGGCCTAGTATTTCCCCTTGGGGAGCACTAGTGTTATTTGTACGCAAAAAGGATGGCTCGCTGAGGATGTGTATTGATTATCGGCAATTGAATAAGGTGACTATTAAGAATAAATATCCTCTCCCAAGAATTGATGATTTATTTGATCAGTTACAGGGCGCCAAGTGCTTTTCTAAGATTGATTTGAGGTCAGGTTACCACCAAGTTAGGGTCAAAGAGAAGGATATACCCAGGACAGCTTTCTGAACACGGTATGGTCATTATGAGTTTCTAGTTATGTCATTTGGGCTAACAAATGCACCTGCAGCTTTTATGGATTTGATGAATAGGGTGTTTAAGCCATTCCTGGATGTATTTGTGATAGATTTTATAGATGATATTCTAGTTTATTCTAGATCAGAAGAGGACCATGCCGATCACTTACGACAGGCATTGCAGACTCTTCGTGATTGTAAGCTTTATGCGAAGTTCTCTAAATGTGAGTTTTAGTTAAAGTCGGTGGCATTTTTGGGTCATATTGTATCTAGTGAAGGGATAAAGGTTGATGCTCAAAAGATAGAAGCTGTGAAGAACTGGCCAAGGCCCACAACGCCTACGAAGATTCGTAGTTTTCTCGGGTTGGCCGATTATTATAGAAGGTTTGTTAAAGACTTTTCTTCCATTTTAGCACCCTTAACCAAGCTAACGCATAAAGCATCCAAGTTCCAATGGAATGATGCGTGTGAGGAGAGTTTCCAAGAATTGAAGAATAAGTTGACTTCTACACCTGTGTTGGTACTTCCAGAAGGTACAGAAGGGTATACAGTGTATTGTGATGCTTCGAGAATTGGTTTAGGATGTGTATTAATGCAGCATGGTAAGGTGATAGCATATGCCTCAAGGCAATTGAGGCCACATGAGAAAAATTACCCCACACATGATCTTGAGCTGGCAGCGGTTATCTTTGCTTTAAAAATATGGCGCCACTATTTATATGGGGTTCATGTTGATATATATACTGATCACAAGAGCTTACAATATATTTTCAGTCAGAAGGATCTAAATCTAAGGCAGCGAAGGTGGATGGAACTATTAAAAGATTATGATGTTGATATTTTGTATCACCCAGGGAAAGCGAATATAGTAGCTGATGCGTTGAGTCGTAAGGCTATGATGGCACCTATAGAAAGGCAAGGGATGATTAAAGATCTTCATCAATTATCTAGTCTAGGAGTTCGTCTTCTCGAAACTCCGGACGAGGAGCTTATTGTGCATAATGCCGCGGAATCCTCATTAGTAGCTGAGGTGAAAGAGAAGCAAGATGCAGATCCTATTTTATTACATCTTAAGGAGAACGTTCGGAGTGGTGCGACCAAGGCATTTGAGCTTACGCGAGAAGGAGTACTTCAGTGCCAAAATCAATTGTGTGTGCCGGATGTAGACGGGCTAAGAAAGAAGATTATGACATAGGCACATTTTTCAAGGTATTCCATTCATCCAGGATCAACCAAAATGTATCAAGATTTGAAAGATATGTATTGGTGGAATGACATGAAAAGGAACATCGCAGAATTTGTAGCTGAATGTCCAAATTGCCAATGAGTTAAAGTGGAACATCAAAAGCCCGGAGGCTATATGCAATGCATAGATCTTCCAATTTGGAAGTGGGACATGATCAACATGGATTTTGTTACAGGTTTGCCTCGTACAGCTCAGAAATTTGATTCTATATGGGTGATTGTGGATAGGCTTACTAAATCCGGACATTTCTTACCCGTTAAGACCACTTACACAGTTGAAGAATATTCAAAGCTGTATGTTAAAGAAATAGTCCAATTACATGGGGTGCCAACTTCTATTATATCGGATCGGGGAACTCAATTTACCGCAAACTTTTGGACGTCTTTCCAACGGAGTTTGGGAACACAAGTGAATCTGAGTACAACTTTTCACCCTCAGACGGATGGACAAGCAGAGCGCACCATTCAAACACTTGAAGATATGCTACGGGCATGTGTTATAGATTTTAAAGGCAGCTGGGATGATCATTTACCTCTTATTGAGTTTGCCTACAATAATAGCTATCATTCAAGTATCAAAATGGCACCATATGAAGCTTTATATGAGAGGAAGTGTAGATCACCAATAGGATGGTTCGAAGCGGGTGAAACTCTTATGTTCGGACCGGATATTGTGTATCAAGCCATAGAAAAATTCAAGGTGATTCAGCAACGGTTGAAAACAGCCCAAAGTCGACACAAGTCATATGCGGATAGTAGAAGAAGAGGGCTAGAATTTTCGTTAGGCGATTGGGTATTTTTGAAGGTATCGCCAATGAAAGGGGTGATGAGATTTGGCAAGAAAGGAAAGTTGAGTCCACGATATAAAGGCCCATATAAGATTATTCGAAGATGTGGGCAAGTTGCTTATGAATTAGAGCTACCCCAGGAACTCTCATCAGTGCATCCAGTATTTCATGTATCGATGCTTCGAAAGTGCATCGGAGATCCGTCCCTTATTACTTCCATTGAAGATGTGCAAGTAACAGAAAATCTTACCTATGAGGAGATGCCTATTGCTATATTAGATCGTCAAGTTAAGAAGATGAGAAACAAAGAAGTAGCATCGGTGAAAGTACTTTGGAGAAATCAACAAAGGGAAGAGATTACATGGGAAGCGGAGGAAGCAATGAAATCGAAATACCCTTATTTGTTCAAAGGTGAAAAAGAAGTGCAAGGAGTGGAACTGGGACGCTAACAAGTAAGTTTTTACATATGCATAATATCTATATGATGACGTGAATATCAATTATGAATTCGAACTTGTTTCGGCTAAATAACTACATTCATATTCGAGGACGAATGTCCTTAAGGGGGGACGGATGTAACACCCCGTACTTAATTACGTGCATTAGCCATTGTTATATGTGTTGGAGTATATGTATTGATCCTAAGTTAGGTATATATGAGTTTAAGTATGAGTATTGATTATTTTGAGATGGTTTCAAGTGTATAGTTTGATTATATGTGTATAGGAATCGACTTTATTTATACCGGAATTTGCCCGTCGATGGTTCCATACGAAGGTTATTGAATAATCTTTCCAACGATATAAAGATTTCCAAAAACGGATAAGTTTTGGTTATAATCGAGCATGTTTGAAACTATAAAACGGTGGCCGGGATGTTGTGAACAGTAAATGTGCAGGAAAATTTCCTGCACACAAACTACTGAGGCCTGCCAGTTTTTTGGGTCGACTTTGAACGATCATAACTACCTTAATATAATGAAATGGGAGAGATACCACCTATCAAAAGAAATATCTTTGAGTCTTCTTTCTAATGCAATTGGTTTCATCCAAATCCAACATCTGAGTAAGGAGTTATACTCGTTTTACTTCAGCCTCTCAAAACAGTTTTTTAGGGTCAACTTCAAACGATCATAACTCCTTGTACAGGACTAACTGGGTGTCCTACTTTATATTAAATGAAATCCCTTTGAATTATCTTTCCAACGATACCAATTTCACCCAAATCCGATATCGGAGCAAAGAGTTATGGCCGATTTACTTTAGCCTGTCAAAACAGTCCACCATGGACAGATTCGGATTTACTTAAATTTTTAAGGGCAATATGGTCATTTTCCATCACCTCATGGACGAAAATTGGTCATTATATACATATAATTAGTCTCATATCCATCAATTATCATCAAATTATTGAAAATAAGAAACCCTAGCCTAATTTCAACCCCAATTATCTTGTGATTCAACCGTAGAAAATCCAAATTGATTCCGTAGTTGTGTTCACCGTCTCGAGGGCTTCGAGAAGCACCCCTTATTTGTGCCAACAGGACTTCGAAATCAAAAGGGCCATTTTATGGTAAGGATGTAAATTATGTTGGTGTTATTTATATGGATATGTATATATATATATGCATGTGAGCATAAGAAGTATGTTATTTGATTGTTGTTGAAAGATGATTGGGAAATGATGTTGGATTATGTTGAATTGTGAAGGAATTTGGTGTGATGATGTGGTATTGATGATGTGGTATTGAAATGATGATTATATATATATATATATACACATAAACCTATTGTTCAAGTTGGTTTTTGGAATGCTATGCAAATATTGGTTGTATGGAATTATGGAAGAGAATTGTGGTGTTGGGTTGCTAATACTAGATGCCAAACATTTCATTGTAGATAAGTGATTTGTAAAGGCGGGAGGTTGTGTTGAATTGGTATCCGAATCTACGACGAGGTATGTAAAGCATACTCTAACAATGTTCTTTGGCATGAAAACACCAATGTTCCATCAAGTAAGATTCCGAGGTTGTCCAAAAACATGTATTGTTCTACGTTACCAACAAAGTTGTTTCCATCCTATAAAGTGTCAAAATGTTTCATTGATATACCAAAAGGCTCCTATTTCATTGTTGTGATATTGATGATTCTGAAACACATTGTTGATGTACCAATGAGTCATTATTACATCGTTATTGTATAGAAGGTCTATTACCTGGTTCCTATTGATGTATCATTGTTTCAAAGTATCAAAAATGTGGTGGCGACCGAAATAACAATCTCAAAGATTAATTGAACTAAGTGATGAAAGTTCTCTCTTATCGGGTGGTATCCCAGGGGCATAAGCCTAACATGGGTCGATCCCTATTTATGTGTTTATGGGTGGTATCCTAGGGGCATAAGCCTAGCATGGGTCGATCCCAGTTGATATGTACTGGAGGCAGCCTAATGGTGTCAGTACAGTACAATAATGATTACAAAGACGATAAGAACGAAGGTAAAGTGATTGAATAAATACAATGTACAGGTTGTCACAAGTTCTAGTAAGTGTGGTCCACTCCTATTACGATTTATTCACTTGTTTCTGATTTCTATTGATCTCCTATATCATATGTGATTATCTACAGCTTTACATACTCAGTACATATTTCGTACTGACGTCCCCCACGGGGACCTGCATTTCATGCTGCAGGCACTGGTACCTCAGCTCATACACCGCACAAGTAGGAGCCAGGCCATACAACTATTGTTGGTGAGCTCCAGTTTGCTTTGGAGCTTTTCGAGTCGGTTCCTTATGTTTTGTTATTGTACAAGAGTCATGTGTGGGCGGGGGTTTGTCCCGACCCTAGTTATGTCATGTATATCCTAGAGTCTTTGTAGACATAAGGAAGGGTAAAGTCATGGAAGTTTATATAGTGATGTTATATCTGTCTATGTGGTGGCCCCGACGGCCAAGTATTATATATATATATATATATTTGTGCGTGTTGTGCTGATACAGGTAATTAAATCCTTCTATATGCAACGAAGTGCTGTCCAAATTTTTTTTTGGTGACATGTAAGTGAAAGTACGGTATTTGATCGGGTTCTCCCGGGCCTTCTCGGCTTTAGGTGCTAGTCCGGCCCGATGGGATTTTGGGGCGTGACATAAGTATTCAGGCTTAGTATTATTTTGGCCTTCGTAAGTTGGCAACTCTATTTCACGACTCTTATGACCTTAAAGTATCGATCTTTAGATTGATTCATGATCAGGAATGTCAGTAGGTGTTCCTGGACAAGTTATAAATTTTTCGAACCTCGTTTGACACATGTTTGGGAACCTAAAATAGTGTTTCAATGAGATCTTGATACGGCGCGTCGTCCATCGCATCGAGTAATATTTGTTGGCTCCCAGTGGAAAATTCCAGTGAACCGACGCAGACTCGACACCACGCGTTGGCCATCACGTTGATGCCAATGATGCGGCGCGTTTGTCTGCGCGTCGATAGTTCAGTTTTCAGTCTTTAAAAACCGCATCCAGAGGGGTATTTGGGTCATTTTTCTCACCCCTATTCAGCCCTTAAAGCACGAAATTATGTCATTCCTAGGGCAAAATTCATTCTCTCTCTCAAATTTCTCTTAAGAACAAAACCCTAGCACATCAATTTCAAGATCAATCCTCAAGAACACTCCATCAACCTTCAAGAATTCAACCATTGAGGTATGTTAAGAGTTCATCTGTCACGACCCAAAAATGAGGGTCATGATGGCACTTGTCGCGGCGTACCTTGACAAGTAAGCCTATCACCCAAACTGATACGAATAGAGAAAAAGACAGAAATACCCAAGGTAAGGCTTCTAGAATGAAGTCGAACCATATAAATAATCATACCAATGCGGAAAGAACTTATCCAAAACACCAATCATGCCCAAAACCAGGTGTCAATAGTGTAAGAACTACTAATACAATCCAAGAGTCAAATACATCGGAAAAATAACCACAAAGGAATAATAACTATCTCCTAACACTAATAAAAACATAACTAGTATAGAAAGATAGAGGTGAACTTCAGACGCATGAATGTCCAACCGCTACCTTGGAAGATCCAACAACCGCCCGAATCAAGTAAGCTGAGGCACACTCGAGCTAGGACCTGCACCGAAAGGGCGCGGTAGGCATGAGTATGGTCCACTTGTACTCAGTAGGTATCATAGGCAGACTAAGAAAAGTAGTAAATAAGGCATACAAAATATACACTAAGGGCACGTCACCTGCAATCAGAATATGTCCCACAACGGTAGCCCACACCGCTTGCACTAACAGTTCTAATATATCTCACATATATTGCAAAAATACATCAAGATATAGAACACAAGTATAGATTATGTCACATATAAAATAGAGCAAGAGAGAACATGTAGATACAAGATCATCAAATACAAGTAAAGAAAGATAAGACAAATACATAGATGACAAGTCAATAAGGCAATACAACACAACATAAACACAATAAAGTAAGTGCAATGTATATGATAATGATGATGATGATGATGCACGAGGTTGTCACACAACCTCCGGGATCGTCGCACAATCCCCGTATACACCTACGGAGCCAAAGCTTCCCAAAGTAGGACCCATGAGGGGGTTCGTCAACCCATACACAATCCAAATATCTCATATCTCCTTTCCGGCACATCCCTCGAAAAGGGTTTTATAAGGTATTACAATATTTTTCAAAAAGGTGGTGCCAGTGTTTCTCAGATGTTGCCACGGTGGTACCAATGTTTCATGAATGAGTATGATATGAAGATGTAATGCTCACAACCAATCACAATAAGTATTTCCACAACCAACCACATGATATATTTCCACAACCAACCACAATGATACATTTCCACAACCACATGAGCCAATATTCACTCGTTATTTTTATTTCATCCATGAATTTCCACATGTCTCATATGCCAGTAAAGTATGAATATAATCACAATACACCCATGGTACCACATTAAAAAATACAATACAATTACTCACATGTATTCAAGGCTATCAATGTCACATAGGACCCCACACGGTCAAACATATCACATAATATTTCAATTTCGACAATTACATCACATATAGGCCCCCACACGGGCACAACACGTAGATAGCCATTTTTCATGATTAGTTCCCACCCTTAACATGCATTTTGTACCATCATTACTACCCAGCCCAGTATGAAGAGTTAAGCCATAACCTACCTCGAAGCCGAAACCGGTCCGCTACACTTGAACCCGCGATCTTACTTTTCACGAACAATCTTGAAATCTGCTAAAAACAACAAATATGAAATCTACGCATCAAAACAAAACCAACGACACCCATATTGACTACTTTTGGTTCGGGGTCAAAACGGACCCCCAAAATAGGTTTCCAAAAAAGAAGGGCAAAATTGGAACTTTACTTCAAAAATATGTTTCCCATATTTTTAGGAACCTACAGCTGAAAAATCAAGTTAAATCGAGTGAAAAACAGGGTTCAAATCGAAGAAAAACTATTTTTGCGCTTTACCAGGTAAAATCCTTGAAATCCGGGTTAAAATCAAGAATCGGAGTTGTTTTGAAGGTTAAATTGATGAAAAGCTAGTAATTATAACATAAAAATATTATTCAAGTAAAAAGGGATGAAATTTGGGTTTAAAATCATGCCCTAAGATTTTTGGGGTTTTGAGAAATTTATCAAGAAATTTCTAAGAAAAGGGTGAATTCTTACCTTAAATCCGTAATTAAAATCAAGAAATAGGTGTTAATCTAGCTTCCCAAGCTCTCACAAACTTCACTTTTAAGCTCCCAAAATATTTAGGGTTTAACTCTGACAAGATGAAAAATGAGCAAAATGGACCAAAAATGTGAAAAAACTGCTATATATATTGCAGATTTTTCTGCATAACTGAGCAGTTTTTTTATTCCAACTCGAAATGGACTTCGACGGGGAGCTCAATATTCGTTCGGAGTCCGATTAATGCAAATGAAATATGCAACCACACTAAATTCGACGTTCCAGATGCGATGGATATACCAGATTTTCCATAAAAATTCGTTTTCACAAAATTGACCCCCGAGACCCGAAATCACAATTTTTCAAATCGAAGGTCGAAATGAGATTTAAAAGCCATAAAATCATACCAAATATGCTAACACACTAAAATCGACATTCCGAATCTGTTGAAGAATTCAGATTTTCCATACGAGGTTGTTTCGATCAAATGTGGGTCCCACACCCATATTTCTAATTTTCCAACTTTCCGATCAATAGGTCGAAATGATCTCGGGTGAACCAGGACCCAAACCAAAAGTCTACCTAGCCTAAAATCGATATTACAGAGCTCCTGGCGCAGTTCGTTCGGTCATCCATCGCACGGATAAAAAATTAACCACATAAGTCCAAAATAAGGCTCTCGAAGCCATCAAAAACCACAAGATTGCATAAATGATACCAAAATGCATCAAAAATCATGTCAACCACTCCTACACCCTAGAAATATCATAATGCAACTACGGGGAGGGGTAAAACAGTCAAATCACCCAAAATCACAAATTTTACATATTTCACCAAATTTTTATGCCGTTACATCATCCTAGGGTTTCCTTCCACCCTTGGAGTTCAAGAAACCTTTTTATAACTACAAGTTAAAGGGTTTAATGAATTTCATGATTTGATTTGACTATGTTCATGATATTATGTTGATGGGGTTTCTAATCCATGATTAGTTGCAAGATTCATGTGAAATCATTTATTATATGTGTAGTGTCATGTCAATTCATGCTAAAGCCTTGAGATTGTAAATTTGGTGTTGAAATTATGATGCTCTTGTGTTGTCTAGTGTTATGTGCCTGTACTATGCCCTCCAAGTGTTTGATGAATTGTTTATGTGAGTTGAATAATGAAATTATAGTATGCTAACATGTATTCCCCCCTTCATGTACAAGTTAATGCATTACATGTGTTTGAGTAAATGTCTCTATGAATGAACTATGGACTAGTATACATTGTTATGACTTTCAAGACTATGCTATCCTTTACTTTTCATGCTATTGAGTCCTGGGGGTATTTAATACCCGACAATTTAGCTATTTACCTAGAGCCAGAGTCAGTTACAAAATAGTCTCATTCATGTTATGATCAGTAGTACTCTCAATCAGTTATAGAACTCAGGAAAAATACAGTAGTACTCAGTAATCAATCTCAGTTCAATATTCAGTTCAGAATCCAATAGTATTCAGTTCAAAATTCAGTAGTAATCAGTTTAGAACTCAGTAGACTCAGTCTGTTCACAGAATTCAGTTAGTAATCAGTTCAGTACTCAGTGAACTCAGTCCAGTTCAATCAGTTATCACGATTAGTAAGAGTTCAGTCCAATCTAGTACTGTTTAGAAATCAGTTCAACGTCTATTTAGTTGGGAGTAGGATTTAACACCAAGAAAACCTAAAGATGTGGGCTCACCCGTTAGATAGGACTGAGATCCCTAGAAGTAATCCCTAAGTTCCAGAACTACGTAGTCAACATAAGTTATGAGATGTCACCCGCTAGATAGGACTGACATACTCAAGGATCACCCGCTAGTTAGGACTGATCTCAGGGGTAACCCACTAGACTAGGACTGACCCCACAACTAGTTGTCTTTACCCGTGGCACGATACTGACATCCTTCCAGCTGGGGTTACAGGTTGGACACCAATCAGTTCAGAGAGGGGAATGTCGATTAGATGATTACCTCCCACAGTCCCAGTTTCAGATTCAGTCTCAGTATGGAACTCAGTTCAGTTCCACAGATTTAGGACTGTCAGACACAATCACTCAACTCAGTACGGAACTCATCATAGTTCCACATAATCAAGACTATCAGATACAATCATTCAGTTATCAGTAATTTAGTTTCAGTATA
Source organism: Capsicum pubescens (assembly GCA_030864215.1). Lineage (NCBI taxonomy): Eukaryota > Viridiplantae > Streptophyta > Magnoliopsida > Solanales > Solanaceae > Capsicum > Capsicum pubescens. The sequence continues at coordinate 302,893,783 of CM061540.1, forward strand.
CTCAGATATCAGTTGATCAGTATTCAGACCCAGTATTCAGTGTTATCACGATATCAGTTACAATTTATGTATTCATGCATGTACTCTCATTCAGTTATACTCATATCATCCAGCTAGTATTGTTCATGCATATGAACCCATGCATATCAGCCTACCTCACTTAGCATACCAGTACATTCAAAGTACTGAAGCATACTTTTCTCTTGCGCTATGATGTCTCATATCATAGGTACAGACGCACGGGCTCCCGATCACCCTTAGTAGTTCAGATCTATATGAGTCAGAGTTAGTGGTGAGTCCTCATAGTCCGAAGACATGATTACTTTCTTCAGTACTTCAGTTTATTTTAGTAGACGGAGTTAGTTGGGGACTCGTCCCATCAACTCCACATTTCAGACAATATAGAGGCTTTTCAAACTAGACTATTTTCAGACAGATGTATCAGATTTGGTATTTGTTATACCGTATTCAGTCTTATTATAGTATTGAACCTTACAACATGTTTTCCTCCTAATTTTTGCATAATATAGTATTATTAATCATTTGTTGCAGCAGGTACCAGTCATGGGTTAGCTTGTGGTCCTTTGGGATTATGAGTACTGTTTAGCATCTGGGGTACAAACTCGGGGTGTTACAATACCCATGCTCGTGTGTCCCCCTAACCAAGTCCTTGACGATCCCCATGGCCGTATATATCTTTCAATAACTGACTAGGACACCAATTTCGTAAGGAGTTGATTGGCCATAACCCTTGTTGAAAGGCCTTTTCCACCGGGGAAACTACTCCTAAATATTCATCGAGGACCTTTGCCGTGGCGTGAGGATTTTTGCCCGAGATGTGCTCCGAACCACATGTGTGATGCTTTTCATGTTTATGAATGACGAATCTGTTAGAACTTGCGTACTTTACCGCTCTCAACCACTACTTGTAGTTTGAATTAGCATATTTGAAGCAAAAGACACTGCTCAAATTAATCACCTCCTTTATTCTGAAATCTTTTTTCAAGCAAGAAATAAACAAAGCGGTAGATGGTTCATTCTTGTCCTTGAATGACATTCCAATAAAAAAGTTGGTCCCATCGTCTTGAAGATTTCCAGACTGTGCCGATTGAGAAGAACTACCCATCGTATTGGTCGCATCAACGGGCGTAGGTGTTTGATCATTATCTGGAATATTCATGTCTAGATCATCCAATCTATCATCAAAGATGTCTTGTTGTTGTTGTTCTTCTACGTTTTGGTTCTCATTCTCTCTCGTCTTTTCAACCATGTACACCCTTAACACCGGCCTGGATGAATCACTAAGATAAGCACGTAACTGAACCTGATCGGTTATCTTGAAATGCAGTACCCTCTGATTTTCAAAGGAGCTGTGCATGTAGTTGATGACGAGTTCTTTCGATTGACAATTCATTCCATAATAACTGATGATTAAGTTCACAAAATCATCACATAAAATATCACTTTGACTGTCATAGCTATCATATCTAGCATTTCACCCTTGTTCTAATGCCATAAATATCGATTGCTCTTCTTGATCCATTGACCATGATAATCCACCCCTGTTCTTATTGACCCCTCCATTAGTGGTACCTAAATAAAATTATTTGTTAAAAAAATTAATAGTGATTTCATAGTGCCATAAATAAATCCCAAAAGCTGTGTAATCAATCGCAACAAATTACTTACCTATTGGGATTCATGTTAAGCTTCTGAAGCTGATTTCAACAGACGAGTCATCTGTTGTAACAGGGGAATCATATATTCCAAAAGACTATATATCTGTTGCAAAAGATGAAGTACCTGTTGGGATTGATGTTACAGTACTGAGGCACCTTTGAAGCCGATTCCAACAGATGAGTGACATGTTGCAATAGATAATTAAACTGTTGCGACAGATGACTTACCTGTTACAACAGACGATGATCTGTTGGAATCGAGGTCAGGTTCTATCGCAACAGGTTACTAATATGTTGCAACAGATATTTATCATCTGTAGGAATTGAGTTCAGGTTCTGTTGTAATAGGTTAATAATCTGTTGCAACCGATATATACCCTATTGCAACAGACAACACGTCTATTGAAATCGAGTTTAGGTTCTGTTGCAACAGGTTAATAATCTGTTGCAACATATTTTATCATGTTGCAACATATAACTAATCTGTTGTAAAAGATGAATCATATGTTGCAACAGATGAGTTATATATTTCAACAGATGACCTATTTGTTCAATTCATGTTACACTACTATAGAACCATAGACATTAATCCAACATACGAGTCTTCCTTTGAAACAGATTTGTTTAAATAGATGGCTCTTATGTTGCATTCATGTTCGCGTGCTATCTATTGTTGAAAAAACATCACAATAACAGTTATCCAGATAAAAATTCAACTAAAAATCATAATTTGACTTACCAAAGTCTCCTATGAAGTAATGCCAAAGTGGATGGTGATGTACGAAATAAAATTAGACCTAAGAAATTGGTCAAATAGCAACAATAGCTGTAACAACAACAACAACAACGACAATGCTCAACAAGAAGAAGATGAAGATGATGATAATGAAGAAGAAAATGATGAATAAAGCAGCAGCAATAATGAACAACAAAAATTGCTAAGAGAGAGAAAAAATGATGGATGAGAAGAGAGAGAAAGACACCTTTTCCCCCTCTAATTCTAGTTATATTAGGTAAACATTTGGATCAAAGTGTAAATTTAAAACTTCTGGGCTATTCTCAAACTTACCAAACTTTCTTAATCCCTAATAAAGTAATTGTCACCCCACTCAAAATTTAAGACTTGTGTCACCTACACGTTATTTTAAAACTCTTTTGTCACCTACAGCCCAAACCCACAAGTTTTGAGACAGCTTTGACTGTAAACTAATAGCTGCAAAGTTTGTTCAGCCATTAATCCATACATATATATATATATATATATATATATATATTAGATGCCGAAGGCCCGTGCTAGCACGGGCCTAATACATTTTTTTTTTCAATTTATGAGACACAAATAGAATTTAGATAATTAATTATATTTTTAATATATTTTTGATATTTAAGATGTTAACTATTATAATTTACAATCATTTTTATGCAAGTTTCAAATAATATATGTTACCCTCCTTGGCCAAACATTTGTGGTATTGATAGTCAATTATATTTTTTAAATAATTTAAGTTTTTAATTATTGAGATTTATAATATTTTTTCTTCAATTTCAATTTAACTGGCACTAATATAATTTCGACAGTCAAACATTTATATTACATCTTTTAAATTTTTTAAGTTTTTAATTATTGTGATTTATAATATTTTAACGTATTTTTTGAAATATATAACAAATTATTTTTTTTAGGCATTTTAAACTGTTAACTATTATAATTTAGGGGATCTTTCAAAAATAGCAACATTTTTTTATAAAACCCACCTTCCATAGCCACATTTTATATAATTACTATTTATAGCTGCTGTATTCGATTTATGCTCGCTGTATTTGGTTTCACAGATAGTATGTATTCATATAAAATATGAATACAGTCCCTATTTAGTCGCGCCAAAAATGGAATTCAATATTTTTAAAAATAAAAAAATTCTCAATCACGCTTATCTCGTTGAACTGAATATTTTCTTGCCTAACACTACCATTATCTTTTTTTTTATTTTTGGTGTGTTTTCCCCTTTTTTTCTTCTTCTTTTTTCTATTTTTTCCTACTTTTATTTTTTTCGTTTCTTTGTTTTTGTTTTTTTCTCTCTCTTTAATCTCTAACTTCTATTTCTCTTTCTTCTTTGATTTTTTTAATTTTCTTTTTTGTAATTATTTTCTTTATTATTTTTTCTGTTATATTTTATATGTTTGTATTTTCGAAAAATATGACTAGCCGAGCACAAGTCATGGATGATAACGTAAATACCACAATTGTTTATCGTATTTGTAGTCACACTGCCATTTATATTTTTGTATTTATTGATACAACTATATTTGTACTTGTATTTTAAAGTTCGCACTTGTATTTATATTTTATAGTTTGCATTTGCATTTGTATTTGCATTTGTATTTGTATTTGTATTTAATAGTTCACACATGTATTTGTATTTGTTAGTTTGCGCCATCATTTATATTTTATATAATTCACACTTGTATTTTAAAGAACTATTTTGTATTTGTATTTTATAATTGATTGCATATTATATTGAATTGTATTTATATTATAATTTTATTATGTTTGTATATTTAGATTATATTTGGATTATACTTGTATTTTTATTCTATTTTCTACATTACCTTTTTATTTTTAAGAAATTATTTTGTATTTGTAAGTTGATTGCATATTGTATTTAGTCGTGACTATGTATAATTTATCATTTGTATTTGTATACAAACAAGTAAGTGCATTAATTGTATTTTCTTGATTCTTAAATATATAAATATGTAATGTATCATTTGATACAAATGTACCGTTTTGTATTTGTATATCAAAATTATTATTCATATTTGTAAATAAAAAAATATCACTTGATACAAATACAATGACAATTAAATAAAATAAATGATTTTATAAATACAAATACAATATGTATTTGTATAAAAATTTGAGTTGAATTTATTTGTATCAATGAATACAACTCGTATCAATAAATACAAATAAGTATTCGTGGGAAGAAAATCAATCATTCCTTTTCAATAATTAAAAAATACAAATGATAGTTCACACTTGTATTTATATGTTATAGATCAAATTTATATTTGTATTTTATAGTTCACACTTGTATTTATATGTTATAGTTCGCATTTGTATTTGTATTTTATAGTTCGTACTTGTATTTGTATGTTATAGTTCGCATTTGTATTTGTATTTTATAGTTCGCACTTGTATTTGTGTTTGCTAGTTCGCACAAATGAAAAGAAGGAGAAAAATTGAAAAGCAAAAAAAGAAGGAGAAAAAATGAGAGAAAAAGAAGGAGGAAAAATGAGAGAAAAAGAAGGAGGAAAAAATACAAAAAAAGAAGAAGAAGGAGAGTAATAGAAAACAAGGAAAAAATAAAAAGGAAAAAAAGAAAAAAAAAATGAAGGAGAAAAAATACAAAAAAAAGAAGAAGAAGAAGAAGAAGAAAAAAAAAAAGGAGAAAAATGAAAAGAAAAAAAAAGAAAAAAATTGAATAATAAATAAAAAGAAAAAAGAAAAAAGTCAAAAAAAAATAAAAAATAAAGAGAAAGCAACAAAAAATGGAAAAGAAAAACTGAAGAAAAAAACTGAAAAAGGAAAAAGAAGAAGAGAATAATAGAAAATAGAAAAAGAGAGAAAATACTATGAATTGTAATTAGGAATAATTAATAGGTAAGAGGGGGTTATAGTTGTAATTAATTGAAAATTAGGCTTGAAGTGGTAATAAAAGCCCAATAATGACTAATCCGGATAATTTTCCCTAAAATTTATAATACTTCTCATGCAATTTGTAATTAATATATGTTACTCTCCTTATCCAAATTTTTATGGTATTGATAGTTAATTATATATTTAAAATAATTTAAGTTTTAAATTATTGTTATTTATAACATTTTTCTTCGATTCCAATTTAAGCGATACTGGTATAATTTTGAGAGTCCGTCAAGTATTATATATCTTTTAAATTTTTTAAGTCGTTAATTATTGTGATTCATAGTATTTTTTACGTATTCATTTGGTCTCAATTTATGTGACATAAATAAAATTTAGATAATCAATTATATTTTTAATATATATTTTTTTTTAGATATTTTAAGCTATTAGCTATTGTAATTTAAAATACTTTTTCGAAACTATAATTTACTAGTTTAAGCTATTAGCTATTGTAATTTATAATACTCTTTCCTTGTTCAAAATTTTGTGGCGTTGATAGTCAATTATATTTTAAAAATAATTTAAGTTTTTAATTATTGTGATGTATAATACTTTTTTTTCCTATTCATATTTAAGTGATACCGATATAATTTAGAGAGTCAACCAAATATTAAGATTGAAGTAGCGAAACAGACATATCTTAAATGACCCATAATAACAAATTACAAGTGATATAACAAAATTTCTATAAAAAAATATTTGTGAAAAAAATTTAAGTCAGTTTCATATAAGACGTCAAGTTAATATAAAACATCAAGAGTTAATTTATCATTTTATGTCTATTTTTTTTTTATTAAATATTATTAATTTTTAATACTTAAAAGACTTATAATAATTAATTAGGGTGATAGAGTAAAATAACAATTTAAACAGTGTTAGGTTCAACATATTTATACATTTGTAAAATGTAAGTTGTTGGTTTGTTCATTTTCTTTTAGTTTGTAGTATGTAAATTTCCAAATTTTTGGTGCAATGCTGAGAATTGTAAGAGCATATATTGAACAATATTTAGAAAAAGCTGATTGTTGGATAACCATTAACTTTGATATCCTGTATCTAAGTTTCTTGGGGCTTTGAGCTGTAGGTGGCAAAAGAGTTTTAAAATGAGGTGTAGGTGACACAAGTCTTAATTATTGAGTGGAGGTGACAATTACTTTATTATGGATTTAGAAAGTTGGAAAAGTTTGAAAATAACCCACAAGTTTTTTAATTTATACTTTTATCCAATGTAAAACCTAATATAACTAGAAACGGAGGGAAAAAAGACACGTTTCCCTCACTTCTCATTTATTGGAGTTTTCTCTCTCTTTGCGATTTTTGTTGTTCATTGTTGTTGCTGCTTTATTCATCATCTTCTTCTTCATTATCATCATCTTGTTCTTCATTATCATCTCTTCTTTTTCATCATAATCTTCTTGTTGTTGAACATTGTTGTTGTTACCGCTACTATTGCTACTTGATCAAATTTTTTTAGGTCAAATTTTATTCGTATATCATATGGGCATTACTTATAGGTGATTTTAGTAAGTAAAATTATAATTTTTAGTTGAATTTCTCATCTGGGTGTATCTGCTACTGCTGTTTTTCAACAATGGATAAAACATGTAACATGAATCCAACAGATGAATAATCTGTTACAACATATATGACTAATCTGTTGCGCAGATTAGTAATCTGTTGCGCAGATTAGTAATCTGTTGCAACATATATGACTAATCTGTTGCAATATATATGACTAATTTGTTGTGAAGATTAGTAATCTGTTGCAACATATATAACTAATCTGTTGCAATGGATTACTCATCTGTTGAATTCGTACTATAGTGTTGTAACATAAATCCAACATATGAATCATCTGTTGCAACAGATTAGTCATATGCAACAGATGATTCATATGTTGCAACAGATTACTCACTTATTGCAATAAATGATCCATATGTTGGATTTATGTTGCAGGTTCTATCCATTGTAGAAGTAGCAGATATAACAAATAAAAAATTCAACAAAAATCATAATTATACTTATAAAATCACCTATGAAGTAATTTCCAAGTGATATACGAACAAAATTTGACCTAAAAAATTCCAAAAATTTCAACAGGTGCATAACGAATAAGTGAAACACATGAAAAATTTCATGAAACGTGTAAAGAAGACAAAAATAGTATATCATACATCAAATGCAAAAGGATCAAGAGGACAAACATTTGAGTTCTCATAAAAACGTTTAAGTTCCCAAGTATTTTAATTGCTTTCTAATGGATGACCCATCTGTTATAACATATTTTCTATTTGTTTGGTAATTTCTAATAGATAAATCATCTGTTGCAACATGTTAGTCATCTGTTGATTCAAATTAAGCAATTATTAGTAATAACTAAATTGATTTAGCTAAAATTAAAGACAAGTCTTTAAGACAATGGGACAAACATTTGAGTTCTCCTAAAAATGTTTGAGTTCTCTATTATTTTAATTATTTTCCAACAGATGACCTATTTGTTGCAATAAGTCAGTCATCTGTTGCAACAAATGCTTACAGAAGGTTAGTCATTTGTTGATTCAAATTAAGTAATTATTAATAATAATTAAATTGATTTAATTAAAATTGAAGACAAGGGGAAAAACGTTTGAGTTCTCCTAAAAAATATTTGAGCTTTAGTATTTTAAATTGCTTTTCAACAGATATTTTGTCTATTTAATAAGTTCCAATAGATGAGTCATATGCTGCAACAACTTAGCCATCTGTTGCAACAGATGTCTATATCTGTTTGATAATTCTCAATAGATGAATTAGTTGTTGCAACAAGTGAGTCATCTGTTGCAACAAATGTCTATATCTATTTGGTCATTTTCAACAGATGTTTTTATCTGTTTAGTCATTTCCAACAGATTACTCATCTGTTGTAATATGTTAGTCATCTATTGATTCAAATTAAGCTATTATTAGTAATAACTAAATTGATTACTAAAATAAAATATGAATTAATAAGTTCAATTACAGTTTCAATTAATCTCATGATAATTACACGATCAACTAAGTATGTTCGTCTTGATTAGAGTGCTCAATTGATCAATTTTATTTGAAATGATTCAAACTAAGTCATCATTAAAAATAACTATATTGATTTAACTAAAATTAAAGATGAATTTGTAAGTTCAATTATGATTTCAATTAATCTCATAGTAATTACATAATCAATTAAGTGTTTCATACTGAGTAGAATGATTAATTGACCAATTTTATTTGAAATAATTCAAATTAAACCATTATTAGAAATAACTATATTGATTTAACTAAAATTAAAGATGAATTAGTAAGTTCAATTACGATTTTAATTAATCTCATAGTAATTACATGATCAATTAAGTGTTTCATCCTTAGTAAAATAATTAATTGACCAATTTTATTTGAAATGATTCAAATTAAGCCATTATTAGTTATAACTATGTTGATTTAACTTAAATTAAACATGAATTGATGAGTTCACTTGCAATTTCAATTAATCTCATAGTAATTACATGATTAACTAAGTGTATTTGTCTCGAGTAGAGTGATCAATCGACCAATTTTATTTGAAATGATTCAAATTAAGTCACTATTAGTAATAACTGAATTGATTTAACTAAAATTAAAGATAAACTTACAATTTCAATTAATCTCATAGTAATTAAATGATCAACTAAGTGTATTCGTCATGAGTAGAGTGATCAATTGACCAATTTTATTTGAAATGAATCAAATTAAATCATTATTCGTAATAACTAAACTGATATAACTAAAATTAAAGATGAATTGATAAGTTCACTTAAAATTTCAATTAATCTCATAGTAATTACATGATCAACTATGTGTATTCATCTCGGGGAGAGTGGTCAATCGACCAATTTTATTTGAAATGATTCAAATTAAGTCATTAATAGTAATAACTAAATTGATTTTAACTAAATTAAAGATGAGTTGATAAGTCCATTTATAATTTCAATTAATGTATTCGTCCTTAATAGAACGATCAATTGATAATTTTTATTTGAAATGATACAAATTAAGCAATTATTAATAATAACTAAATTGATTTAACTAAAATTAAAAACAAGACTTTAGACAAGGGGACAATTATTTGAGTTCTCTCAAAAACATCTGAGCTTTAGTATTTTAAATTATTTTCCAATATATATCCTATATGTTTGATAATTTTCAACAGATGAGTCATATGTTGCAACAACTTAGCCACCTGTTGCAACAAATGTCTATATCTGTTTGATAATTTTCAATAGATGAATTAGTTGTTGCAACAAGTGAGTCATCTGTTGCAACAGATGTCTATATTTGTTTGGTTATTTTCAACAGATGTTTTTATCTGTTTGATCATTTCCAACAGATTACTCATCTGTTTTAACATGTTAGTCATCTATTGATTCAAATTAAGCCATTATTAGTAATAACTAAATTGATTTAACTAGAATTAAACATGAATTAATAAGTTTAATTACAGTTTTAATTAATCTCATGGTAATTACACGATCAACTAAGTGTGTTCGTCCTGAGTAGAGTGATCAATTGACCAATTTTATTTGAAATGATTCAAACCAAGCCATAATTAGAAATAACTATATTGATTAAACTAAAATTGAAGATGAATTAGTAAGTTCACTTTCACTTTCAATTAATTTTATAGTAATTACATGATCAACTAAGTGTTTCGTCTTAAGTAGAACGATCAATTGACCAATTTTATTTGAAATAATTAAAATTGAGCAATTATTAGTAATAACTAAACTTATTTAACTAAAATTAAAGATGAATTGATAATTTAATTACGATTTCAATTAATCTCATAGTAATTACATGATCATCTAAGTATATTTGTCTTGAGTAAAGTGTTAATTGACCAATTTTATTTGAAATGATTCAAATTAATACATTATTAGTAATAACAACATTGGTTTAACTAAAATTAAAGATGAATTGATAAGTTGAATTACGATTTCAATTATTCTCATATTAATTACACGATCATCTTAGTGTGTTCGTTCTGAGTAGAGTAATCAGTTGACTAATTTTATTTGAAATGATTCAAATTAAGACATTATTAGTAATAGCTAAATTGATTTAATAATTACAATTTTAATTAATCTCATAGTAATTACATGATCATTTAAGTGTATAACCTATTGCAACAGATTTAACCTATTGCAACAGATGAGTCATCTGTTGAAAATTATCAAATAGATATACACATATGTTGCAACAGATTGGTCATCTGTTGTAACAAATGCCTTTATCTGTTGGTCATTTCCAACAGATGACCAATCATTACAACATATGACTTTATCTGTTTGTCATTTCCAATAGATTACTAATTTGTTGCAATAGATGACTAATTTGTTGCAACAGATGTCTTTATCTATTTGGTCATTTTCAACATATTACTTATTTGTTGCGATAGATGATCAATCTGTTGCAATAGATGTCTTTATCTACTTAGTCACTTTCAATAGATTACCCATCTGTTGCAACAGATGTGCCATCTGTTATCAATCTATCTTTAACTTTGTTGTAATAGTAAATAATCTTGTGTTGTTATTTAATTTTAGTCTATGACCTTGCTCTCAACGAAACACTTTCTTTCTTGTAATTGACTCTTTCCACTCCCGAATGCTCAAAAACCTACACCTCTCAACATCTTTAAAAAGTAGGCAGAATGAAAAAAAAAATAAGAATAAACTTAGTCGATCAAATATAGATTTTTTCATTCATTACATAAAAAATATTTACAACATTAGATAGATGCGATAAAATAAATTACATATGATAAAAAAAAATATATAACCTAATTATTATTATTATTATTATTATTATTATTATTATTATTATTATTATTATTATTATTATTATTATTATTGTCAATCGAAAATCCATTGGGCAGTAGACCCCTCAGCCTTTGAATCCCACGAAGCACCCTTGCTCTCGCGGCGCCCAACTCTCACTCGAGTTCATGAACCAGCCTTTCAAGTTCCTACACAGTGTCAAGCAGAATTGTCATGTACCAAATCAAATCAGTCATATCTAGAACATGCATGAACAAATAATGTAAAACATTAAACCACATAGACTACCAACTGGTAGTTTAACAAAAAAAATGTGAAACTTAACTAGAAAATAGATGCATGTTAATAATTTTCATATTAGAACAAGAAAACAAAAATACCTCAACGGACGAACAAGAAATTTATTTTTGAAAGAAAAGTGATTGAAGATATAGTGGCGGTTTTATGCAAGACAAGATGCAAGAGATAGAGCTGAGGAGACCTATTTATAAAAGATTGAATGAGTGAGTAGTGCAGTGTGTTAGGCAAAAAATCACGATCGTTCACCTCTTTTTTAATAATTATATCTCTTAATTTAATCAAACTTGGTGACTTTTTGATTATTTAAATTAAAAAACTAGATCTAAATACAAAAAAGGTGAAAAGTCATAACTTTTCATCTTTTTAGTATTTTAGTTATTTAAATTAAATAGCTACAAAATTGTGTTTATCATATTTTTTCATATTATTTATTTATGAATCATTTTTCAATTAAATGATCGAAAAGTCATGACCCTTGAGTTCTTCCAATAGATGATCTATTTGTTGCAACATATGGTCTATCTGTTACAACAGATGACCCTTCTGTTGCAACATTGACTTATCTGTTGGAGTAATTGATTCATTTTTGCAACATATGGTTCATCTGTTGTAACAGATTATTCATTTGTTAAAAAAACAAATCAATAGCAAGATTTATTCAATAGAAACAATAACAAATCATCATTATCAATACATCATTTTTACCATGAGATTAATTGAAATCGTAATTGAACTTACTAATTCATCTTTAATTTTAGTTAAATCAATATAGTTATTTCTGATGATGGCTTAGTTTGAATCATTCAAATAAAATTGGTCAATTGATCACTCTACTCAGGACGAACATACTTAACTGATCATGTAATTACCATGAGATTAATTGAAACTGTAATTGAACTTATTAATTCATATTTTATTTTAGTTAAATCAATTTAGTTATTACTAATAATGGCTTAATTTGAATTAATAGATGACTAATATGTTGCAATAGATGAGTAATCTGTTGGAAAAGACCAAACAGTTAAAGACATCTGTTGAAAATGACCAAATAGATATAAACATATGTTGCATCAGATGACTAACTTATTGCAATAACTAACTCATCTATTGAAAATTATCAAACAAATATAAACATCTGTTGCAACAGATGACTAAATTGTTGCAACATATGACTCATTTGTTGGAAATTATTAAATAGACAAGATATATGTTGAAAAACAATTTAAAATACTAAAGCTCAGATATTTTTAAGAGAACTCAAACATTTGTCCCATTGTCTAAGGTCTTGTATTAAAGACTTGTCTTCAATTTTAATTAAATTAATTTAGTTATTATTAATAATTACTTAATTTGAATCAACAAATGACTAACCCGTTATAAACATCTGTTGTAACAGATGACTAACTTGTTGCAACAAATATGTCATCTGTTGAAAAATAATTAAAATACTAGAGAACTCAAATATTTTTAGAAAAACTCAAATGTTTGTCCCATTGTCTTAGAGACATCTTTAATTTTAGCTAAATCAATTTAGTTATTACTAATAATTGTTTAATTTGAATCAACAGATGACTAACATGTTGCATCAGATGATTCATCTGTTGGAAATTGTCAAATAGATAGAAAATTTATTGTAACAGATGGGTCAACTATTAGAAAACAATTAAAATACTAGGGAACTTAAACGTTTTTAGGAGAACTCAAACGTTTGTCCCCTTGATCCTTTTGCATTCGATGTATGATATATTATTTTTGTCTTCTTTACCTTTCTTGTAAAATTTTCATGTGTTTTACTTATATGTTGTGCCCCTGTTGAAATTTTTGGAATTTTTAGGTCAATTTTGTTCGTATATCACTTGGACATTACTTCATAGGTGATTTTGTAAGTAAAATTATGATTTTTGTTGAATTTCTTATTTGGTGTATCTGCTACTGCTACAATGGATAGAATCTGCAACATGAATCCAATATATAAGTTATCTGTTGCAACAAGTGAGTAATCTGTTGCAACATATGATGACCCATATGTTGGATTCATGTTACAACACTATAATACGAATCCAACAAATGAGTAATCTGTTGCAACATATTAGTCATATATGTTACAACAGATTAGTCATATATGTTGCAATAGATTACTAATCTGCGCAACAGATTAGTCATATATGTTGCAATAGATTAATCATATATATTGCAATAGATTACTAATCTGCACAACAGATTAGTCATATATGTTGCAACAGATTACTAATCTGCGCAACAAATTAGTCATATATGTTGCAACAGATTACTAATCTGTGCTAATCTGTTGCAACAGATTGGTCATATATGTTGCAACAGATTACTCATCTGTTGGATTCACATTACATGTTTAATCCATTGTTGAAAAATAGTAGTAGCAAATACATCCAGATGAGAAATTCAACTAAAAAATAACAAACATAAAAAAATAACAAAAAACATAAAAAAAATAACAAACACCAACAAATCAAGTTCCTCGTTTTCGTCATAACTAAAAAACCCTAATTTTTTACCTATGAAAATCGAGAAGAAACGATGAAGAACTTGAAGTTGTTGTCGCCGGAGAATGTTGTCACGTCGACTGACAGTTGAAAGTCATAAAGGAACGGACAAAAACTCAAAACTATTTGTCGCCAGAGATTAAAGTTGCACAAGATTGAAGGGAGAAATTTGGAAAGTTGTTGGTTGGGAGAAGTTAGAGAGAGAAACTATCTAGAGAAAGAGAGAAGAGAGATTGATTTGTAGAGAGAGTGAAGTTTTGTGGGTGTGGGTTGATTTGTATTTTTGAAAAGATTAGAAAGTTTTAAAAATATTAATCAAGTCCACAATTAACTTAATCAAGTTTTCTAATGATGTTTGACCCTTAGTTGGTCAATGTCACCAATCCTTCATTCAAGATTTAAAAGACACCTTTCCTTCAATTTTCTCAGGTTTCTTGCTTGAGAGATTCATATAGAGGACTAAATTTTAAAATTTTATATCGTGAAAATTATGTTTTAAATATACTATTAAGTTAGTTCAAATTTTTGGTGCATAACAATTTCTTTATGCTATTCAAGTATGCAACAAATAAATTTAATTTGAGTGTTTATTCAAAAAATATAATAATTAAAACTTTGAAAAGAATAAACAAGAGTAACTAATTAGTAGCGGGAGAAGATTAAATTGTACTTGAACTACAAATGACAACGTAACATACTTATCCCACTTGAAAAACTGGAAAATATAACAAACAATAGGACAATCAAGTATATCAGAACAAAGCGATTAAATCTAACTTTCACACCAAAAAATAAATATTAACGAAACAAAAATTATAACCAAATAATATGATAATCGAGATATCAGAACAACACGATTATATCTAATCTTTACACAAAAATTTCTTAAAGTCTGACTGATCATTCATTTACCACCTGTAAACCATAACAAATAATACGAAAATTGAGATATAAGAAAACTATGAATACACCTAACCTTACACAAAATTAATTATCAAAGCTCGATCGAACATTCATCTACCTCCTCTAAACTAAAACAAAACAATACGATAATCGAGATATAAAAAATAATATGATTAAACCTACCTTTTACGCACCCACCCTTCACGAAATACCTGACAACTTCAACCAAATAACTTTAAACTATAAGTACTATAAAAAAATAAATATAGTACAAATCAATACAAACATAGGGGTACATAATTGCAACATATCAAGAACTAAATGTTAATAAATAATATATCAATACATAGTCCGATATTTAGAATTTTTTCATAATTGCCATCTCCATATGCTCCTAAACCAGGGCTCAAAATCATAATTTATTGTATTTGAACGAGAATTGTACAAAAAAATATCATCCCTACTATTTAGAATTATAAGAATAAAGTTATATATAAAAATACCTTTATGCAGTAATTTTATAATATTGAGGAAAGAAATTTAAATTGGAAAAGAAATCAAAGAAATAAAAGTTAACGAATTATATAAATATTAAAAGAAAAATAGAATTTTTTTAACTAACAAACCTATGCCTAATTATGATTTTCCAACGTCTCTGCATCATATATTTAAAGGTTTTCTTAGGGCTTTTTATTTATTAACATATATTTTAGGATTTCTTTTTCACTTACACAAGAAAAAAAGACCCACCAACACTAATTCTCCCTATTTTTTTTTTCTCTTACCATATAATTTAGGACTCCTAAATTTTACGTGATTATAATCAATATTATAAAGTTAATTAAATAATAATTGGAGGAAAGGGCAAAAAGATGATTTTGTCTAAAGAAGAGACTTTTAATGAAGGGCAAAAAGTTCGAATCACTTTTCTAAGGTCTTCACACTTTTAATATATATGTATATATATATATATATATATACACACACACACACATACATACATAGAGATAGAGAGAGAGATTGATTCTCTCATTTATCAAAATTAGATGATATCCTATATATATAGAGAGAGAAAGAGAGAAAGAGATTGATTCTCTCATTTATCAAAATTAGATGATATCCTATATTATACTAATAAAATACAACTATTAAGATTAAAATAATTTAATTTAGATAATAATAAATTATTAAAAAATATTATATTTCAAAAAAATATTAAATTAAAATCCCAATGCAACATATCATTTTTTTTTATATTACATGCATATATATCAACTCTTCTTTTGTTTTTCTAAATTGAATTTTAATGCATTACATGTATAATGTTCTCTCTATAAGCATTACATGCATAAATATTATCTCTTCAATTGTATATATTGTATTTCTCTCTAATCTATATTAAGTGAATCTTTTTTCTATACCCTTTAAAAGTAATTTCTCTTCCTCTAGTCAATGTTAAGTAAGGTACAAAATAAAAGAAAAAATAAGAGAAAATCTAACTTTTAAAATACTAAATAAAAGCTGAGGGAATATCACATCGAAAATTAAATCAAAACTCAAACAAACTTAATTAATATAATTTATGATAAATCTTCAATATCAAGAGAACAAAATAAATTCAAATAGGAAATGATACTAGATATAAATATCGTGATCCTTGAGATTTAAAAAATATTTATCTTGATGAGGAATAAAACTACATCCTAATGACTCTTCACTATTCCCATCACTTAATATAATTATTGTTATGAAAGACAAAGAAAATAAGAAGAAGAATAGAGAGAAGAGAGAGTAATTATTATTTCTCTTGAGAGATTTCTTGATGGGGTTCAATTATAATGAAAGAAAATCCCTTTATTTATAGGGGAAAACTAACCTTGGGGGTTTTTAACTTTTCCATAAATAGACATTCACTATATATGGTAAAGTAGACATTCACTATATATGGTAAAGTAGACATTCACTATCTATGATAATATATTTATAACACCCCCTTGAATGTCTACTTTATAGATAATGTGCCTCGTTAAAACCTTACTAGAAAAAAAACCCAGTGGGAAAAAATCTAGTGAAGGAAAAAGAGTACACATCTCTAAAAATACGTATATAGGCTGCCTCATTAAAAACCTTACAAGGAAAACCCAGCAGGACAAAACCTTGTAAGGGAAAAAGAGTACAACGCGTATTAACTCCCCCTAATGAGAACATCTTTGAGCCTTTGCATCCCGATTATGTGCATCATCTTCTTGAAAGTTGCAGTTGAAAGATACTTGGTGAATAAAGCAGTCATATTGTCACTCAAATGAATTTGTTGCACGTTAATATCACCATTATTTTGTAGCTCATGTGTATAGAAAAACTTTGATGGAGTGTGCTTCATTCTATCTCCTTTTATAAATCCTTCCTTAAGATGTGCCATGCATGCTGCTTTATCTTCATATAAAATTGTGGGTACTTTGTCACATTTCAAACCACATTTTTGTATTATGGAACTCAACCATACACATTCTCGTCTTGCTTCATGAATATCTATTATCTCAGCATGGTTCGATGAAGTGGCTTTGATAGACTGCTTTGTATATCTCCAAGATATGACAGTACCCCCCACATATGAACACATAGCTTATTTGATACTGAGGTTTATACGGGTCAGATAAGTACCCAACATCAACATAACCAACAAGATTGGGACGACCATATTTAGAATAAATAAGCTCATATGTTTGATCTCATTTTGATGTCTCTAATAGGAGCAAAACTATACCTTGCTAACAAATTGATCAAAAAGGCTATATCAAGCCTTGTGGTATTTGCAAGATACACGAGTGAACCAATTGTACTAAGATATGGTACTTCATAACCAATCTAAATTAGTATATTTTTTATTTCAGCAAATAATCTATTACTTTTGAAAACTCTCCAAGAGTTTCAATAATTTTCAAGCTATAAGCTTAAACAAATAAGGATTATAAATAAGTTTCCCAGAAACTTTTATATGCTTTAAATATTTTGAATTCTTAAAAGTTTTCACATAAATTTTGTCAAGTGACGATATTCAATATTTCATAAGTGACATCTTCAAGTATTTGAACTGCTAATCAAATAAATTTTATGCTTACCAAGATGCATTCTTTATGTCACTTGATAAATGTTTCTACATCAGCATGCTTAAATAAATGTAGAATGCAGATCCTCATGATCTTTCACATTATTGAGCCAATATTGTATCAAATATATCGATGATATATCATTTCGTATCGGTTCACAATGTGACATAATATTTTGAGATCTCATCATTTCATTATTTTCAAGTACCTGAACCTCTTATATGATTTCATGAAGTGTTATGTCGTAGACAAGAGCACATTGCCTTTTTATTATAATCATTTGCTTTTTTTTTTTCAAGGATTATTTTATTTGGAATCGATTGGTCTACCATGCTTTACGTATGTGTAGACTTTGTCCTTTAGGAACACAAAATAGGAGCACTTGTAGCTTAAATATGAGATGCTTTCGGCATTTGACTTGAATTATCTTTTGAATGAGGATCTAATGATAATTCCTAACATATTTCATAGCTGATTATAATCTCTCCCTTATGTTAGGAAAACTAACATACATCCTCCATATTCTTTGCGGAATCCATCTTTGTGCATCATGATATATTCATTAATCGTATACCGCACATCAAAACTATTAGATGGACAATGTGTGGTTCCTGACTCAGAATTAACTTTGAGAGAGAATTAATCATAATTTATTGGTTTGATTCATACAAGTACTTTTGTATATAATATTTCAAACCAACACATGAAGCTTTTGTTCTTATTAGCAATGGTTCAACTATTTATTGAAGACATTCAATGCCAAACCATCATCATCAAGATGAATTGTCTTGATTACACAATCTGAAAGTTATGCTCTTAACTCAATTTTATTGAACAAGTAACTTTATGAATGTCAAACTGCAGGTTGACAATAAACATACAAGTGATCATCTTATTATATCGATGCATCTTAATAGATCACATGACTGGTGAACGAGCCCATATTCACCTTTTATACTTTTCAGATTTTGAGGGATCAAATCACAACATTAGTTGGTCCAACCAACTTATCATGAGAACAAGCAACATAAATAATTTTTGAAGAATCTTCTATTTCTTCAACATATGTCAATACTCAATATGCACATTTTCACAATGTAGCAATTGTTCATGTCAATTTATGAATTTTTATATTAGTAAACTCCAAGTTTATCATGCCATATGCCTTTTTTTCCTTTTGTAAGTTTCAGATCTACTATTACATGAATAAATTTTTAAATTTACTACTTCAGAAGTAGATTTCAAAATAACTCTTCTCGGTTATTCTGCCTCATTTGGAGGTGAGTTGTGATGCCATCACAATCAAGTGCACGTTTGTATTAATAAACTTTACTAAATATTATCACATTCACCTTAGGGAATGAATATGTACTTAAAACAATCAAAATTTCCATTCTCCAGAAATGAAATATAATCGTGCCTTAAGCCTATCAAATTTTGATAGCTTATAACCTCTTTCAAAATATTGCTGATTCAAGAGAAAATTGAGGCATTCATGTGGTTGCGGAGAATTTTTTCTCTAGCATATCTTATAATCATAATAAGTGTGTGAAAATATTATCACTTTTGATGATTATTATTATATTGTCCCTTCACACTTATATCCGTACGTTCAATCATTTGTCTTCTTTCAGAAAAATTAAGCATTGCTACCACATTCACTTCAGGGAATAAAGCATATTCAATGAGACATGTTTCACGACTTTTCATGAAATACACATTATTTTTCCTTAGCCATCATTATATCATCAATATGGTGCATTGAGATCCAAACTCAATGTCTTATCCATATAAAGGCGTCTTAGGCTATAAAATAATGAAACTTGAACTCAATATCTTATCATCACGGTGCATTGAAATATTTTACCCAATGTCTTACCCTCTTAATGAAATGAGACTTAAATTCATCATCATATTTTTTTGACAATATTTTTCTTCATGAACAAATTTAAAGCATAAGTGGTTCCAAACCAATTATTTTTCCTCAAATTCAATAATAATTATATCATTAATAGCAAAAGAAAAATAACATAAGGAATTACTAACCTTGAAATTACATTTAGATTTATAATCTCACCTTGTTTGGTAGAGTCTCGTGCTGATAACGTATTATGAAATATAAAGCAAATAGGAAGAAGAATAGAGAGAAAATAGAGTAATTATTATTTCTCTTGAGAGATTTCTTGATGGGGTTCAATTACAATGAAAGAAAACCCCTTTATTTATAGGGAAAAACTAACCTTGGGGTTTCTAACTTTTTCATAAATAGACATTCACTATATATGGTAAAGTAGACATTCACATAATATATTTATAACAATTATTTATTTTTTCAAGCCTTCACATTTTTTCATTTTCTTTAGTGACATTAATTTTACAATTACTACTACAGAATGCATAAATAAAAATTTAATTATCGTTAAGATCATTGTTATAATAATTACTCTTACATGGACTGATTTTAGTATTGCTCTTGGTGGACAACAATAGGTGAAAGTAGAATAATTCATTTACTTAGTAAATTCTCATTTCTTTTCTCCAATCTTTTTTTTTTTCATAGTTTTTGGTTTTTTGTATCTCTTTGATCCTTCTTTTTCCCTCTCTTGTTCCCGTGTTCTTTTTTTTTATCTGATCTTCCCTCTTTGTCGTGTGTGTTATGTGTGTTTATATGGATTGTGTAGTGTTGAGAAGCCGTGGGAGGTTGAGGGGATGTGAGAATGGGCAGTTTATTAGGATAAAGTCTCTTTTGTTTTTTATTTTTTTAAATAGATATATATAAAAAATAATAGTGAAAATATCTTAACTAATAAATTTTTTATACTTGAGAAATATAAGAAAAATTTATAACTAGCCTAAAAATAAATATAATTAAAAGAATATTAAAATTACTAGCTTATTAAAATCAAAATTAAAAGGAAATATATTTTTGAATTTTTTTAATTATTAAAATAAATAAATAAAATAAAAATAAAACATATCCTAAAATATAACTCTATTTTTTGAAAAAAAAATTCACAATTTTTAAATGAAACCTACTAAAAATGAAATAAGAGCTAAAGAATAATATTTTGACATAAATAAATATTTAATGTCAAAAATAAGTTAAAGCTTGAGGAGGGTCAACAATCACGTGTCTACACTGAGCTCTGAGAAGCTTTTCGTTGGAGGGGATTTCAATGGGCATATTGTGTTTGTATCGATAGGTTATAATGATGTGCATGGTGATTTCTGTAATGACCCTTCCGACCATTTCTTATATTTCTGCTTATCTTTGTTGTTATGGCTTCTCGATAGTTTCCACAAGTCATTTATAACTTGCTTGGATCGATGGTTCGATTAGCGGATAATTCGTTTATTTTTTAGAACCAATTCCCTATTTTAAAGTATTCGTTATTTAAAATGGCCACCGGGCAAAAACTTCAGAGAAATAATCTCGGATGCAAATTCCGATTGCGCTAGCTGATCCAGAATATCTATTTTAGGCTAGGTATACCTTTGGTTCGGGTTCCAATGCACCCCAAGCTTATTTTGTCCTATTGGTTGGAAAGTGGGAAAATTGGGAATATGGGTATGGGAACCATATTTGATCGAAACGACCTCGAATAGAAAATTCAAATTCGCCATCGCATTCGGAACATTGATTTTAGGCTAGAGAAATCCTTGGTTCACGTCCTAATGCTCCCGGACTTATTTTGAATTATTGAGCGGATTTTTATGAAAAATAGAACTATAGGCGTGGGCTCCACTTTTTGCCCAAATGATCTCGGATGAAAAGTTTTGATGGTTCCAATGGATTTGAAATGTGGTTTACACTCAAACTTCACCATTGGATCATGTTATTTGAGTACCGTATGAGTTTCGAGGGTCAAAAATAAGTTTTTGACTTTGCCGTCAGGAGGATACCACATCTCTTTGCTGGGGGGAGGGGGGGGGGGGGTTATAAATAGATCCCAAGGTCACGAATTTGAGCATTTTCTCTTTATTTGAGAGCCTAAAATCCTAAACGGGTATGATAACTCAAAATTGAGCTGTGTGGATAACTTAGGAGCTTGATTATCATTTATTATTCACGATTATCATCCTAGTTAAGGTAAGATTTCATCACTTTATTGATGAATTTCTTAGTTCTTGACCCAAAATCCCAAATTCTCTTAGGGCTTGATTTTAGCCCCCAAATTAGCTTTGTTTGCATCCATTTCTTGAGGGTTATGATTCCTTGATGATATGTGAGTGTTGGGTTGACCTCGGAAATACGTTTTCTATAAATGGGACCCACTTGGAATTTTTAGTGTCGTTTTTAGATCCAAAGCACAATAGTACAATATGAGTATCATTAGACTCATATTGATGAGTAAAATATATTTTTGATAGCATGATGACATTTTGGGGATTGCAAAGTGAAGACGAGTATGTGGTAGATGATGTAAGATTTTGCGGTTTGTCTTTAAGGTAGGCTTCTACCTACTCTTCTTCAAAGATAATGTGTGTTATGCATGGCATTTGAATATGAATGTTAGGTTTGATTACGAATAAAATAACTTAGTATTGATTATTGATGTTTGGAGAATTAGATGATGGTTTCAGACCTGTAAGGTAGAATGTTTATGACCCTTTTAGAACCCCATCGCCTTTTTCCTAGGTTAAGCCAATTTGTAGCTTGGATATGATAGTATGCTAGGTTTGGGATGTGGTTTATGTGTTGAAATCATGTTTAGTATGGTTAACCTTAGTTTGGCTATTCTAGTGATCTTGAAACTGTAATTTAGGTAGTGTTGACTTTAATGCCCATATTTTGAGGAGAAGTTCATATATTAGGATTGGTTATGGCTTACTTGACATTTAGAAGTTGAAGTAGATACCTTAGCCCAGTTTGGGGAATAGTTTTCCTAATTAGGAAAATTAAGGATTAGAAGTGGGATCTTGACCCACCTTAATCTTGGATTTATATAGTTCCATTGAAAACCTTAGACGCTTATTAAACGCTTAGAGGATGGTCTTGGAAGCATGTTGGCTAACTGTGGTAAATGAGTTATGGTGATAGTATTTGAGGTAATGTCTATGGTTGTTGACTATATTATCATTAATACTATGTGTAGCTATGGATTATACTATTAATTAAACCCATGACTATGTTATCATTTAAATTATTGACTAGACTACTATTTCGGGCTTTGAACTATGATATTACTAATGATATACTTTGCCTAGTAACCAAAACAGTGACTAGGCTAGAAAGCCCTCTTGTTGCTTATATTGTGATTCATGGTGCAGAGGGCTCTAGAAGACATATTTATTGACTACATGAGAAGCTATGATACTAACTATGTTGAATCTGATAATGAATTGTAATATTCATGTTATATGCATTCATTTATCTATGGATAAATTGTCATTGACAAAAAATGATGGGTTATGAAGGTATGCTCTTTCTCTCTTCTCTTTTACTTTAACCCTCGTGGGGCTTGTCATTTACCTTAGCCCTCGTGGGGCTTGTCATTTACTTTAGCCCTCGCGAGGCTCGTAATTTTCTTTAGCCTTTGTAGCGCTTGTATTTTATTATTAGGCATAAGGTCGTGAGCATGATATTGTGATTATTCCAGACATATTATTGGGCCGAGGGTCGTGTTATGATATTGGTTGGATATCTGGACAGTATTTATCCTTGTAAAGGATACGGTTGTAGAATATGGATACATATCTGTTTATGTTGCTTATGATTTCATTTACTGAATACTGGTGATGGAATGCATGGATTCGATATATTTATGATTATTATATTGGTATTGATGTGATCTTAGTTGAAATACGACCTTAAGGCTGTTGTTCTTAAATAAGGGTTAAAACTCACTTTTCACCGTAATAATGGATTTCTTTACTATAATAATTGCCTCCCAAACGAAATATTTATACATATAAAAGAGATTAATAATATTGTTTAAATATTTGACCGAGATAGATTTTGGTCTATGACTTGACACTGTTATTTACTCCGGTGGTTAGAACAGACTTATGGATTTACACTCTTATAGCCACGGCTTAAGTCTGTGCACCTATTATATGTATCTATACACATGTATTGATGGTTATGATAATATTGATAACCAGCAAGGCCGGAGGATGTTGTTATGATGATATTGATACCCGGCAAGGCCGAAGGATATTGTTATGATGATATTGATACCTGTTAAGGTCGGAGGATATTGTTATGATGATATTGATAACCGACAAGGTCGGAGGATGCTGTGATGATTATATTAATACCCGAAAAGGCCAGAGAATATTGTGATGATGATATATATACCTGGTTTGAGTACAGAGTATAGTTGTGATATTGATTGTGTACCTTGTATTCATTTTGGATGCACATCGCCTATCACCAGTATGCACCTATGTTTATTAGCCGGTATGGGACAGAGACATAAATATGGATGATGACTTGACTTGTGTTGTTGTGTGCTAATTGAGCCTTCCGAGACAAGAGCGGTGGGGGAAACACATAGGCTCATTTACGTATTTGGTTGTCTGGATAGACAATTACTCGTGTTATTATTGATATTGTTATTATCATTGTTATGATCATTATTATGGCTAGTTTATGACAGATTGGTTATTGATTTGGTATCGAGATTTGAGGCATGTTTTCGGCCTCTTCTATTTTACGATTTCATTATTATGCATGATGATACAGGCACAATCACGAAGATGGATGAGTGCAAAAGTGAATTGACCCGAGGCTTGGAATGTGCAAGTGAAGTGCAAAGGAGGTCCTAAATATGCCCAAAAATCACCCATACTTACTCCAAGGGAACCTTTGTTATTCACTCTTTATTAAGGGACCCTTTTGGTCATTTTACATTTTATTTGTAACCTACTATATATAGAAAATTTTATGTTATTTACTAGTTAGTTGTTCAATGATATTGTAAGTGAGGAACACTCTTGAAACATTTCCTCTCTTGTGAGAAGGGCCTTTGGCCGAAACTAGGAAACATAGAGTATGAATTCACTCTTGTTGGATTCATGGCTTGGAACGTTGGGTGCTTGAGATATTGAGGTCCCTATTGTGTTCACCAAAGAGTGTAGGTGTTCATATTACATGTTTTAAGGGTCTTGGTATTTGATACATACGTTGGTTCTTAGTGTATGTAATATTGTATGTCACACTATCTACCCCTTGTATTTGTTGTAATCGTGTATTTTGTTGTTCTTGTTATTCAAAACCGTGACTTCTTGTTATTGTTATCTTGTTCATCATTTTGTGTTGTTAATATAGTTTAGTTTGTTGGCTGCAAATAGGTGCTAAAACCCTTTGATACCTTGTTGTTTCTTATTGTTGTTGAAGTCGAGCTAGGTCTCTTAGTGCTCTCGGGTTCCATCTTGTGTGTGGACTATTTTGGAGTCATTTTTTGTACGTATCAAGTTTGTATCGTATCATTTGGTATCAAAGCTTGTGGTTGATTTTGTTTCAACAAAATCAATCTTGGGTTTGCTTGAAAAAAAGAAGAAGAGAATTGGTGTTCTTGGCCGGGAGTTGTGTCTTGTTGTTGTCTTGGCCGAGACTTGTGTTTGAACTTAGATTTAGGAGTCATTTTATTTGATTTCTTATTTCTAGTGTTAGTTTTCTTGTTCACTAACACTTAAGGTGTCTAGATCTAAGTTTGAGCTTGAAATGTTGTTGTTATTGTGAACTTGAAAACTTGGCTGTGTGGTGACATTGTTGTTGTGGAATTTCCTTTTGGCCGTGTGTTGTTCTAATTTGGCCGTGTGAAATTGTTGTTGTTCTTGGAGATTGTTGTTTTTGTTCTTGGTAAATGTTGTTGTAGTTCTTGATGTTCTTCACCACCTTCAAACCTTGTGAAAGATAAAGCGAACTTTAGATCCAAAAGTTGAAGGAGAAAAGGTATAAGACTTGTTAATCTTGAAAGACTTCACAACCACTAAAGAACTTTCAATCATTTCTCACTCACTTTTCATTGATTTAAGGACCCATGTTTTGAGGAAAAGTACAAGTCAAGTCAAGACATTTTGTGTTTGAATTTCAAGAGACTCCAAGACTTGTATTTCCCTCCATTTACCAAATTCCACAATCCAAAGTTGTAAATTGATCAAAACTTGAATATTGGAAAATCAAAACTTGATAAAAAACGCAACCAATAGTGGTCTGCCACATCATCAAGTTACTGTTCACACATCAATTTTGGCTCAAATTTAGATTCTTAGTTTCTAATTATTGATTCTTGGCTACATAAATTGATCCTAGAACTAATTAACAAACTAGTAAGCTCCTACTAGGTTGTCAATTAGTCCTTGAATCCGTTGTTCTTGTCTATGTTTTCTTGAGTGCTTTTGTCGTTTTGAATCATTGTTAGTTTTTTTTGGCTCACGTCCTACAAGATTTTTCTGAGTTTCAACCCAAAATATATTTCAAACAAGAGTAGACTCGACCCTCAACTCCACACGGTTCCTTAGCCGGCTTACAACACTTGTGAAGCTACGTGTGAGGTAATCAAAGAGTGAGAGTGTGGTGAGGCTATTTTGAGCTAACTAGTTTGTTGTTGTCTTTTCTCTTAGGTACCATGTCTACCAATAATTTCAAAGCCATGTTTGATAGCTTCAATGACAATTGTGAAGAATTCAAACGACACCTTGAAAAGATACACCAATTGGTATCCACACTTATCCCACTAAATCCAAAACTTATTGTTCAAATACTTTGTGATGAGAGCTTTCCAAAGGAAGAAGTGGGATTCCATGACCCGCACCAAGGTGAAGTCCGTATGTCATGTGAGATACAAGGTAAAAACACTACTTCATACACTCCTATAAATGTAGAATGTTGTGATGTGGCTAGTAGTAGCCAAATGGATGTAGTTGCGGATTTGCCTAATGTAGAATTGCATGAGTCTTCCCTTTGTGATACTCTTGGTAATGCTAAGTTTCATGAATACCAAATTCTAGTTGAAGTATGCAAGTACTAGTTGATCCTATAGATGACAAAATTGATTCTTCTCATAAGAATGAATTGAGTCCACCTAGTGCTAGAACTTGTAACTTAAGTAAGGTCCCAATTCCAAGTAATGAGAGTAATCACACCCTAGTTGACCCTTGTGCAAACCAAGGTGAGTGTATGTCGTCATGGGAGTTTCCCACAACTAGTGGCGGTGTGAATGATAATCAACTTACTCCTAAATGTAGTCCACTATTTGAGCATGTGTGTGGTGTGCTTGATGAGTATCAAGTGAGTGATGATGTTGATAGGGTTGATCATGAGAGTGTAAATGATTCTTCGATCATATTGTGTGATGAAAGCATTATTAATTGTTGTGCTCATAGAATCCATGAAAATGAAAATATGGGTCAAGGGGAAGGGAGTAAACCTGTGAGCCTATTTTTGGGTAAGAATTATAATGTTTGCTTGGCTCATAGGGATAACCATCCATTTGAAACCTCTTTGAAACTTGATAATGATCCTATAGAGAGTAAGGGTTCCAAATCTGACCGTGGAATAGAACAGTCTCTCTCGAGGTATAAAATTTTATTTGAAGATAGTCTAATCACTCGTAATGAACCTAGTGTGATAACGATGTTTAAGGTATAGCTTGTCTTGAAGGCTATAGCCTATATGCCATCCCACTATGGTGTGACAACATTCCTCCTAAAGATGGAAATCTCCTTTTGAAAGAAGAGAGTACTCTTAAGGGTAAGGAATGCGTAGTCATTCTTGAAAACCCAAGGGTAAAGGTGTCATTGACTCCTTGGGGTAATGTTTCTAAATGTGCATCCTTGCTTGACACACTTATTCTTAAATTTCATGAATCCCAACTTGTGGATGCCAAGTTGTTTATTTGTTTGAAAGGAAGAATGTGTGTGTGCTTAAATGCTTTGCCTTCGGCCGTGCATGCCTTTACACTTGATTTCTTTCTATACTACCTCTTTGCTTATGATGATGTCCATGCTAGTCTTGGAATTACTTTATTAGGAGGTAGGAAGTCTCTTGCATGTTCCACTTGGTTGAGTAACCATTTTCTTTGTGAAATTTTTACTAAGCTTCTCATTATTAAAACAAAGGATTTATAGTTGTATTTCAAGTGTGTGCCGCCTTGGAATGATGATGTTGTTTGTTTTACTAACCTAACCCTCATGCCATGAGGATTTTGTGCTTGTTTCCCTTTATTTGATCTTGCAAGGTGTAGATTCAAGGTCAAATCCTTTTCAAGAAGGGGAGGATGATACGGACATGACCACGAAGATGGATGAGTGCGAGAGTGAATTGACCCGAGGTTTGCAATGTGCAAGTGAAGTGCAAAGGAGGGCCCAAATATGCCCAAAAGCTGCCCATACATACTCCAAGGGCACCTTTGTTATTCACTCTTTATTAAGGGGCCCTTTTGGTCATTTTACATTTTATTTGTAACCTACTATATATAGAAATTTTTTTGTCATTTACTAGTTAGTTGTTCAATGATATTGTAAGTGAGAAACACTCTTGAAACATTTACTCTCTTGTGAGAAGGTCCTTGGCCGAAACTAGGCAACAAGGAGTGTGGATTCACTCTTGTTGGATTCATGGCTTGGAACGTTGGGTGCTTGAGAGATTGAGGTCCCTCTTGTGTCCACCAAAGAGTGTAGGTGTTCATATTACATATTTTAAGGGTCTTGGTATTTGATACATACCTTGGTTCTTAGTGTATGTAATATTGTATGTCACACTATCTACCCCTTGTATTTGTTGTAATCGTGTAGTTTGTTGTTCTTGTTATTCAAAACCGTGACTTCTTGTTATTTTTTTATCTTGTTCATCATTTTGTGTTGTTAATCTAATTTGGGTTGTTGGATGCAAATAGGTGCTAAAACCCCTTGATACCTTGTTGTTCTATTGTTGTTGAAGCCGAAACTAGGTCTCTTTGTGCTCTCGGGTTCCATCTTGTGTGTGGACTTTTTTGGAGTCATTTTTTGTAAGTACCAAGTTTGTATTGTATCACATGATTATTTCATGTCTAGCCATGTGAATTACAAATCCTGAGCATGATAGTATTAAATCCTGATAGGATTATACTGAGGCCTTAAAATGAAGATATTATAATCTTGGTTTTGCTTTGAGATGAAATTTTGTGTGTGTATATATATATATATATATATATATATATATATATATATAGCTAGCTATATGCAGCTATGGTATTACCGTATATCTTTTCCTTCATTTGTTCAGATTGTATATTCGTCCCTTGGCTTTGTATATTATTATATGTTCTTTTTCCGCTCTTTATTCATATATTAGCCAGAGATATACAATATAGTGTTGAGATTCCTAAGTATGGATGGAATAAGATAGTGCACCCTTATTGCTTACTTAGCCTTATTATGTTGGTCTATTGGATATGAACAAGATAGTTGTTACTTATTATCTCATTGACTTGTTATATGATTTCTAGACTCTTGGGTGTAGTTTTCATTCTGTTTATATGTTGTATATATCTTCTTTATCTTTGGAGCTCAATTAGAGGTTGCCTACTAAGTATCATTCATTTAATACTCATACTACACTTTTGTAGCCTGCAAATCATAGTACAGGTTATCGTCGTTGATGTGTGCGTGGTGCGGAGCAACCACTATTCATATATACAGAGTGAGCTCCCGACGTTCAGAGCATTACTTTCCTCCCTCTTATGTATAGATTAATCTCTATATTGTATTCGGAGATAAGTTATATTAGTGTAATTTATTTCATCTATTCCACTTTTGTACTCTTATTAAATTAGAGGCTCTTGTACTGATACCACTAGATTTTGAGATTTATTAATGTATTTGAACTTTTGTTATATTTATTCTACATTCTTTCCTTCTTCTATTTGGTAGTCCGTTACTAGCCATTCTGGACTACGGATTTGGCTTGCCTAAAGGTGGGTTATAGTAGGCGCCCTCATGACCTAAGAAATTGGGTCGTGACAGTTTTGGTTTTGGGGAATGGAATGAAGGAGTTTTTCTTTTTGTGGTATGGACTATGTACAGTTTACCCTCCCCCACTTGATGGGAATACACTGGGTATGTTGTTGTTACTTTTAAGGAGAATCTACTTTTTTTAACTTATGAAAAACTGCTTTTTCGGCTTCCCAAAAACACTTATTTTCTTTTAAAAGTTTGGCTAAATACCTATTTTTTTTTACAAATAAGCACTTTTGAATTAATAAAAATAAACACTTGTAGAGAAAAATAAGCTTGTCCTAACACGACAAAGTTCATATACAGACAAACAAACAAAAGACTTCTGAACTGACCCACAACAAAACCTAGTAATCTGCAAATGTACCAATTAAAATTGGAAATTGGTACCAATTGAAAACAAAAAAAAGTGACTTTGGGACATTGGAAATTTAGCAAAAACTATCAAACACTTTTGTTCGAACTCAGAATTGAAATACCTATAAATATCCATTCTCCCTTCACTCACAAACTCATCAATTTCTTACAATATTATAAAGCATTACTATTAGTCCTATTGTTTGACATGAAAACTAAAATGGCCAAGAACATTAGTTTCTCTTCAATGGATCAAAAATTAGCTATGGCTAAGTGTTGCTCTCATCGTACTTTCTGTCTTTGCTTGTACCTTCCCATTAAGATTTTTCCATTAACTTGATTGTATGATGAATATTTTTTGTATGATTGATAATGTAGAAGGAGTAGTAGCAGGAGTGATATATCTCGTTTTGATGATGATCAGTTGACAACAAGGGACCAGGTCCCTGAGTCTTCATGAAAACATACATCTGTCACATCTTTGCGCAGTTTTTTCTGTTAGTGTAACAAACAACGCAGGTGAGCTACGTACCAGATAGGACACCTGGTCTAATTAAAATTCTACCCTAATCATTATCCTTCTATAAATAGAAAATAATACTTCTTAATTCAATGGTTTTTTGCAAATTGATTATTTGAAGAAGAAATCATCGAAAACTCAATATAACTCAAGTTCTAAATTTTTGTGTGCTGAGAGGGTAATTGTTCTTGAGTCAAGTCTTGGTCTGTAATTGAATTACTCATCTTATAAGAGCAATGCTTTTCTTGTGTCTGAAGTGTGCTTAGGTAGTGTTACCTAAGTTGATATTGGTTAGAGTTAATCACTACTGGGAGGAGATCTTAACAGAGTTATCAAGGAGAGTTTATAATAGAGTTGTTACAAATTTGTGGAGCTTAGAGCTAAGTTTCAATAGAGTCTGTAATCACGAGTTTGATTATAGTGGATTCTTGAGTACTTGTGAGAAAAGTCGTGTTTTTTCCTCCCTTGAGCAAGGAGATTTCCACGTTAAATCATTGTGTTCTTTACTTTCCTGCAAAGTTTTATTTCTTTACTGCGTTACTGCTTTATTGTCTGTATCTGATTCTAAGGGACCTGGTCCCTTATAAGGTGGTGCACCCCCTGCGATTCAACAATTGGTATCAAAGCAAGGATACTCTAAAAGATTCACATCTAGAGTGAGTTATTGATCATGGCTACTCTACCTAATCTCAAAGATGGGCAATCTACCACTAAACCACCCCTTTTTAATGGGTTGTACCATGGGTGGTGGAAAACTAGGATGTATGACTTTATTATGGCTGAGGACAGTGAGCTGATGGATGTAATACTTGATAGTCCTCATATGCTAGTTAGAGAGGTCAAAGAAGGAGACATAACGAGAATGGTTGTCAAAACTAGGAGAGAATTTAATGATAAAGATCACAAGAAAGTTGAAAAGAATTACAAAGCTAAGAAATTGCTTGTGTGTGGTATAGGTCCAGATGAGTATAACAGGATCTCTGCTTGTGAAAATGCTAAGAAAATCTGCGACTTCCTGAAGACAGCTCATGAAGGAGCAACTAATATGAAGGATTCAAATTTGACATATTGACTACTCAGTATGAAACTTTTTTTGTGAAGAAAGGTGAAATAATACAAGAAATGCATACTACATTCACTTCAACTACAAATGAGCTGCACTATCTAGAAGAAGTGATTCCCTTGTACAAGCAAGTGAGAAAATTCTAGGTGTTATTCTTAAGTCTTGGGAAAGCAAAGTGGATGCTATTACTGAGGCAAAAAACCTGAATACTCTCACTATGGATAAACTTATTGGTAATCTAAAGACTCATAAGATCAAGAAGCAACAAGGGCAAGAGAAGAAGGAAGTAAAAAGGAAAAAATCTCTAGCATTGAAGGATTCAAAGTTTGATTCAAGCGAGGACTACATTGAAGTTACCTATTTGGCAAAAAGGATTGTTAGATCAATGAAGAAAAGTGGTCAGTTTCAAAGAAGAGGAAGTTGCAACAAATAGGGAGGCACAACTGAAGTTTTTCACAAATATTGAAGTCCTAAGCATTTTATCAAGTATTGTCCACTGCACAAACATTATCAGGAATATCTAAATTCTGGAGCTAACAAAGGAAAGAAGAAGGACCAGGTCCCTTAGAAGTCAAGAAGGAAGGCAGCGGCTGATTATGTAGTAAAACAAGCTATAGATGTCTGGGGAGATTCCTTTAGTGAATCTGAGAAGGATGAAGCTTGAAGATGTTTCTATGATGGTGGTTGAGGATGAGAATTTCACCTTCAACTCCTTGTTTCTCTGATGGAAAACATCGAAGATGAATAAAAAAATAAGGTAACTCTTTCTGACATTAAGAAAAATTTAGATAACTACTCTGCTAGAAAGATAAAATATCTTTCAAATGTGCTGATTGATTCTGTGTGTGAACTGACTACTGAGAAAAATACTTTAGAAAAGAAAGAAAAAAATCAAGAGCTTTAATTGATTTCCTTAACTCTCCAAATATCTGAAATAAAAGAACTGCTCACAAAATTGAAATCTGAAAATTTAAGTTTAATGAGTCAACTGGAGAAACTAAATAATTTTGATGGTAAAGGGAACAAAGAAGCCTCAAGACTTCAAGTTGAGCTTGAATAAAAACTAAGGGAATCTCAAAAGCACCTCATGACTGTACGCCATAAGAATGAAGAATTGAAAGAGACATGATTTGTGTAAGAGAAGAACTTAACAAATCACTAAAATGGACCACATCTTCACAAATCCTTTTTAATTTGAATGGTCAAAGTGTCAATAGTGATAAAGGCCTTGTATATTAGT
This sequence comes from Capsicum pubescens, assembly GCA_030864215.1. NCBI lineage: Eukaryota > Viridiplantae > Streptophyta > Magnoliopsida > Solanales > Solanaceae > Capsicum > Capsicum pubescens. Next base: position 302,926,951 of record CM061540.1, read on the forward strand.
ATAAAACCCATTCACTTGGGTTTCAAGGGAAAGATGCTCATGGTGTTACGAATAAGGTCCACAAAACTCTATGTACTCATTGTGAAAGAGATGGGAACATGAAGAAAAACTGTCAAAGTTGGCTTAGAGATAGAATGAACAATATTAGATACATCCAGAAGGAGAATTCCTATCCTAAGGTTTCCAAACATTTAAACAATATGAAGAAGAACTCACTACCTAGATGGGCCAAGAAAGATTTGATCATACCCTTATCTTCCTTCTGGGGACTCAAACTCAAGTGGGTTTCCAAATCTAACAAATGACTATGTTTGCAGGTGGGAGAAAGGGATTAAAGTCATAATTGGTTCATGGATAGTGGATGTTCAAAGCATATGACTAGAAGGACTGACCGTTTTCACTTTCTTAAGACACTTCAGGGTAGAGGCATCTTATTTCAAAATGGTAAAAAAGGATATACCCATGGTGTGGAAAAGATTGGAAAATCACATGATCAAGCAATAGAAAATATGTACTAAGTGAATGGCCTCATGTACAGTGTTCTAGGTATTTCTTAAATCTGTGATAAAGGTAATATAGTGAAATTCTCATCTGATAGATGCACTGTGTCAATATTGAAGTTTTGGAGAGTTATTCTCAAAGCCAAAAGGCTTAAAATATTTAAGTGGCTGATTTAAAGTCTGCAGTTGATGCTGATCTATGACACAGAAGGCTGGGAAATGTAAGTTCCTCTTTGCTGAACAAGTTGATTTCAAAGGACCTGGTCTGTGGCATACCAAAGCTGAAATTTTCAGATAACAAGGTTTATGATGCTTGTGTTATGGGAAAACAAACTAGGTAATCCTTTAAGATGAAGAAGCAGGTGAGTACTTGTAGACTTTTTGAGTTACTGCATATGGATTTATATGGACCTGTTAAAGTCCAACGTAGAGAAGGAAAGAAGTATGTATTTTTCATTGTGGATGACTACTGTAGGTTCATCTGGATAATGTTATTGAGAACCAAAGATGAAACCTATGAGGTCCTGGTAAATTATGCCAAGTAAATTCAAATAAAGATGAATTGTAAGATTCTTAAATTCATATCTGATTGTGGAACTTTAAGAACTCTTGCACTGAATATGGAATCAATCACAACTTCTCTATTTTTAGGACTCCTTGGCAAAATAGAGTTGTTGAAAGAAAGAACAAAACCCTCATAGAGATTTCCAAGACCATCCTGATTGACAGTGGGCTTCCAAATAGCTTTTGGGCTGAATCATTCATTCTGGCTTCTAAAGTTGCGATTCTTGAGTTTGTAATCTGGTTATTTACATGTTTTCGTTCATTAATTATTTCTGGTTCTATTTTTATTTTGAGCTTATTTTCTATGCAATTTACACATGCATCTATATAACATTTTGTACATTTAGCTCTATTGTCTTTACTCGAGTACCAGTTACATATGCGACATTGATTACTGTCTATTCCTTTTTGTCTTTGGAAATCATGCATACAGCTTTGTACAACATTCATTAGATTTCTAATTAATAAGTCATTTAAATTTAACTCGTCTGCTTCTTGTCCTATTTCATTTATTAAATTATCTTCTTCTGAGTCTGAAGAATCAGAGTTTTGTATATCATTTATGTTTATACTCATTATAAAATATATACTTTCGGTATCTGACATATATTCATCTACATTTAATAGGGTCTCTTGAAAGTCTTCTATTAATTGCGAATTTCTAGTTCTATTATTATTTCTTTTGGACATATGTTTACTAAATGTTTATGCTTCCACATGTATAACATTCTAATTTATTTTTATAATTTCTATCATTTCTATATTTTCTAACATGTCTATGCTTGTTCAGGTATGGCTTCCTGGATGATGATTTACGCAAGTAGTATTTTTTACAATAGTGTGGTTTATTGTATTTTCTTTTATACTCTTTAGATTTCCCTACATCATTATCATAACTTTGAGTTGTATATATAATAGATTTGCAGAAGTTCATTTTGTTTTTCCTTAGTTGTTTTTGTATTTGAATATTTGTATATTTTTCTGTTAAGATATCCATTACATGTTGTATTTTATGTCCTATGGTCCATTTAGCATGTGAATTTTGAACTACTCCATCTCTTTTATACCATCTATCTTCTATTTCTCTTCCAATAGCTCTTGATAATTTATGAAAGAGCTTTTTTACCTAATTCTTCATCAAAGGTATTTTCACTAATTGTACAATAATAAAAGTAGTCTCTTAAGAAGTTTTTTATATGTAGCCAACTTGAAATACTTAATTGTTCTAATTTTATTAAGGCATTTCTTTGTAATGCTAATAAACCACTATTCCAATCCTCCCCTATTAGTAAATTGTGTATTTTATTTATAAAATTATAAGGGTTTGGTCCTAATGATACTAATGCCTGAAAATCATGTGGAGAGTTTACCTTGAAAGCTTCCCATACGGCTTTTGCCGATTCTCCTAAGAAGGTTTCCATATATTTGTACATTGTTTTCGTATCTGTTTCTGTATAATGTCTTAAATAATCTGCTACTACTATTCCTTTCCATAAGTCTATTACTGTATTCCACATTTGTGGATCATGTGCTGCTATATTTAGTATTTTTCCTTTATTACCTCCTTCCTGTAATCTAATAGGTTCTTCTATTGACATTCTTCTTCCTGTCGGTCTTATATTTTCTTTAATTTCTGTATTTGAGTTTATTCTAGCTGCTCTTCTTCTTGGTACATTACCTGTACTATAATCTATTGGTTGGGTATGTGGATTACTTTGTTGGAATGGACTAGAACTTGTTGAGCTAGCTGCTTCCACTTCTGCTAATTCTTTATAACTTATCGTGGATATTATGTCTTCATCTTGTCTTTCGAAGGATGTAGAGATAGTATCCACCTTTTTGGTTCTTTATCCTAGATTATCATCCCTTTCTAAACAAGTTTTAAAATATTTTATACATTATGTTATGTTCATATTTCTTTTCTTACACCCTTTACATTTAAATGTTATATATGTATGTTCTTCAACTAATCTTTGTGCTTCTTCTATTTCTCTATCTACTTCATATCCTTCTTGTAATATTTCTACATTCATGAATTCTTGTTCTATGGTACTTTCAGTTTCGTTATCTTCTAATTCCTTTTGACTTGTGTAATTATAGTCTGTAAATCTTACTGATGTTTCTCCTTTACTAGTAGTATACATTAAATGAGTTTCGGGTTTAAATACCTTTGGCTTATTGAATTTTTCTAGATTCCATTCTAACCCTGCATATTCTTCTGGATTTATCTTAATTGGTTTTATTAATTTTATACCTTTATTACCCATTACTTCAACTACATCATTTACTTTTAATTTAAACTTAGTATTACTACTTAAAGTCATTTTTACTATAAAATCTGTACATATTAATAAATTATTTCCATTAATCATTTCTTCATACCCTTTAGTCTGAATTTCTATTTTAATATTTTTTCCAAATTCTTTTAAATTCATTAAAAAGTCTGGGCTAATATAAAATATTCCTCCATTATTTGTCATATCTACTTCGGTTAATTCTATTATTGATTTTTTAATATCTGACCATCTATCATTATATATTACTATTAATACTTTCGATCCTAGATTTTTTCTAGTTAATCCTTTTATTCCTATGACTAGTTATCCCATATGCATTAACAACATTTTATTATTTCTTATTTGTATTAATGATTCGATATTTACCAAATTTAAGGTTGTAAAATTTTCTCCTATAGCGGATATTTGCTCTTCTCTATAATGTCTGTATAGCTGATTATCTGTGGAGAAATACTTAGCATTATATAATGTCTTAGGATTTAATAATTTTAATTGATTTTGGTGGAAAATTTGTAGATCTTCGTCCATATCTATTATTTCATTTAATTCCTGATCTTGTTCTATGTCTGGGTGTCTTCTAGATAGTATTCTGGAAATAAGATTATTTCCTACTCTATTATCGAAAAAATTTACTCTTTGCCTTTCCCCTTCGATGGCTCTTCTTGGTCTAGCTGAAAGAAAGCCCATTTTTGTGATTTTTTAATTATATTTTGCTTTTCTTATCTAGGATTTATTTCAACCTTTTTTAATTGAGTAATTAATTCGTCTATTTCTGTATTTTTGGAAACTTGAACTTCTTTGCCTTTAATTATACTATCTATTTTTATATGTAGTTCTAACAATAATTCTATTATAGTATTGTTTTGTTTTGATATAGTTTTATCTGCCTGACTTAAGGGAAGATACCTAGAAAATCCTTCTGGTTCATCGTGATAGCTTTTCGATTTTTCTAATGCCCTATTGTAATTTATATCTTCTTCACTCATGAAAGTGAGATTTCTTCTGATCTTTGTATTATTATATTTAGCTCACTTATTTCTTTATTTATGGATTCTACTTGTTCTACAATCTTTGTTACTAATTGAGTGGTTTTAATCTCTAGGTCTTTAGTTTTTTCTGTTACAGTCTTTATTAGTTTCTCTATTTCTACTTTTGTAGGTATTTTTTCTAAATTAAATTTAGTATTTAAGTATTGAAGTTTTCTATCTATTTCTAATTCTTGTGATTTTAAGTAGTCAATTTTTTTTTCTAGTTTTTCTAATGTCTTTTTCTGTTTATTTTGAGTAACTTCTATTTCTTCTAATAATCTTATTATAATTTTATCTTTTTCTTGAATTTTGTCACTAAGGTTTATTATTAAATCTATTAAAGTATTATATTGTTTGTCTTCAGAGTGTAATATGTGCTCTCCTTGACTAAAGTTACACTTTATAATAGTATTGTTTTTTAATTCTCTATATTTCTTTTCAGGTTGAAGTCGGAGATCTAGATATTCAAGATGTTTTAAAGAAGCTATTTTGTTAGGTTACCCTAAAGTGCTTGTAATTTTACAAATTTTTGTATAATAAATTAGTCTACTAGTGCTGTATTTAATATCTAATTCTAAGTTGTCGATATCTTTTGTTAACTTTTCCTGTTCTTCTATGAGTCTACTATTGATGAACCAATTGTTATCTTCTGTTAAGATGGTTTCTATCCGGACTCGTCTTTCTTTTAGTTTCTTTAATATTTCTTTAAGTTCTCTTCTGTAGTTAATTTCGTCGTATAACCAACTTTGTCTTAGTCAAATTCTTCTTATGTATTCAAGAGGCATATATTATCCTAGAGGAACTTTATTTGTCTATCTTTTATTATAGTATGTTCTTTAATAGGAATTTTCTATTCGTACGTAATTATATTATAATTCTTCTTTAATGTCCTTTAATTGTTCTTTAAGATTTCTTGATTCTATCTTATCCAAAGTGTCTTGTTTTTTTTTTAATTTGTCTTGTATATTTTCTCTAGTTGCTATTAATCTTAATTCTATTTTCTTAACTCTAATCTATGATATGTTTCTTCTTCTATCCACTTATATAGTTCTCTTATTCTTTGAAATATGGGTAAATTTTGCATTCAACGATCCCAATTGATGTACTTTTTTCTTAATATGTTCTTTAATCTAGTGTATTCTAGTATTGCTATTTTCTATGTCTCTCTCGCAAGCACTTAACTCCCGACCTAAGGCACTTACTAATTCTGGGCTTACTACTCTAGAACTATTGTATAATTTATGTATACACGTAATTTTGTCCTTTCCCAAAAATATTTTAATTATTTTTATTTTATTTTTATTTTTATTTTTATTTTTATTTTTATTTTATTTTTATTTTTATTTTATTCACCTTACCATACTTTTGTTTAATTGATAATTCCCCCGAAAAAATAAAAGAATTGAAAATAATTAAATATATAACATCTTTGCCACCTCACTATGCCACCTCAACACCTCACTTTCCATTTTTCATTGGATACATGCATTAGGAACATGCCCTACTCATTTTTCCACACCCCACCCTCATCTTTTCACATGCCATACTAACTTTTCCACATGCCACACACTTATTCCCACAAGCCACCAATTATATGCTTCCACATAGGATAATAAATAAAGAAAAAGAAAAATCAAATAAAAAATATAAAAAGAAAATTCTAAAAGGGGAAAAAGAGAGACTCATTCTTTCATCATCATCTTCTCCACAATAACAACAATCACCAAATCATCTTCCTCACAAAAAGAACAAAAAAAAACGAAGGAGAGAAGAGAGAATCGCGCGCGAGAGAAAAAAATCGAGAGAGAAACAGTATCGTGAACAGTGTTGTGAACAGTACTGTGAACAGTACGTGAACAATGTCGGTTTTTGGGTTCGATTGGATTTACGGAGCTTCAATTTTGGGTCTCAAATTTTTCAATACGGAGTTGGAGTTCGTCATTGTTGAGGTCCTATTAGGAATTATATAGTCCGGGCATTCGTAACTTTATTATCAACGAAATCGATTCTTCAAAGGTCCATCTCTCAACTTTACTTTTTTATTATATCGAAGTTGGTTAATATCGTGATTTTGTGGTGCGGTTTTGAATATTTCGAGCAAAATATTAATTGTTGTTGTGGATATGAATGATTGGTATGCTTAAATGTTTGAATCTTCGTTGGGGTATGTGTTGTTGGTTTCGGATTTTAAAAAGTGATTTGATAGTCGAACTGATTTAACAATGTGGTTAAAAATGGATTTGGGGGATGAAATTGAGAAATTGATAAAAAAGTTGAATTTAGATTAGCTTTGGTTTACTGTTGTTTTGTTTAATTCGTAATGAGCATGAATATTGTTGGAATGTGATAAAATTATGATATGTTGAAATGGATAGGCAAATGTTGGTTCGGGTAGGCAAAAATTTAGGAATAAGTTTTCTTGTTGAATGTTTGAATGTGGAATTTGAGTTGACCGGTTTGTTTTTAGTTCTTGCATTTGGAAATGTATTCATTTAATTGGGGAATGTCCCGCGATCACTTGTATTTATTCGCCGGGCATTGTCCCGAAGTATTTTGTATTTGGAGGACGTCCGTGATGAAGGCCCGAGGCATCGGGTAGCATGGGAGCGTAGTATAAAATTAGTGTAGGGTAGAATAGGATTTACATTTTTGCATTCTTTTTCTATTTTGGACTGTATAATTGGACTGGACATTGTTTTTGGATTTGTTTTCTTGATTGATCGTTTTATTTATGTTTGGTGTGGTTTATATATTCATAGTGTTCAAATTAGCCGATATACTCCACCAAGCGACCGTGGTCGAACCACGGGATCGAGGGGTTCCTAACACCTTCCCCTTGATCAACAGAATTCCTTAGCCAGAATCTCTATTCGCAGATCAGTTTTATAGAGTCTAAACCATTTTGAAAAAGGATATCCACGGGTGACTTGGCACACCTGATTTATGCCAAGTGGCGAATCTGAGTTTAAATGTAAATAATTCTTTTTGAAACAAAATTTTCATTTTTTGTCACTTTAATAATGAAAACCCTTTCGAACTATAAAATTAATCTTTTTGGAGTTGAAAAAAAAAAGGGTGTGACAGCTCTGGCGACTCTGCTGGGGATTTTTCAGAATTCAAGCTAATTTTTTGGAGTTGTATCGACTTTGTTTGACATTATGGGTGTATAGATATTGTTTGTGTTGTTTTGTGTTATTGTTTGTCATTGTTGAGTGTCTACGTGCTCTTTGTTTACAATTTTATCTTATGTATTACCGCTTTATATCTGACATCATGTGCATAACCCGAGTCATTCTTTCTGCAATAAGTCTGTAGTACACGTGTTGTACACGACCTCTAGTTGAGTCACCCTTATTTTAGGGGGGAGCCGTCGGTATTATGGAGTAGGTAGAAAGCAAAGCAACCACTATCGACCATACACTCCCCCAAATAGCCTTGTTAGTGAATCCCAACGTAGGTCAGGCTTTAGGTCATGCTTATGTGCATCATATTGAAGACCTAGCGGGGCCCACTTAGTCCTTTGTAGGAGACTCACCTCTAAAGCATCCCTACGTGCTAAATGTTGCATTTCTGAGGGTAACGTGGTCATTTGACACACTGATTTAGGGAAAACTTGTGTTAGAAGTAAAGTGAAAAAGAAGGAGAAAAGAAAAGTGAGTCGAAAAGAAAAAAAAAGAGTTTTGTAGTTTTAGAGTTCTTTATGGCTTTTGTTTTTCACAATTCATAAATTCAAAAAGATTTCTTTATTTTCTGCACTCATTTGTTCAAAAACCAAAACATCAAAAAAATTTCTCACTTTGTCTCCTTTAGCATGCATTCATAATTCGAAATTTTCAAAAAAGATTTTTTAGCAATTTTATAAAAGAAAATGCAAAAAATGGTAGAAATTTGTACATTTCATGTAATGAAAATACCAAAAAGATTTTTTCTTTCATAATTGTTGGTTTCATTTTTATTTGAAGTGTCAAGTTGAAAACTCCAAAAAAGATTTTATTGACATTTTTCATCGTTAGTCTTTGGTCGTGTCTCTCAAGTTTGGTGTAGTTTGTTAATTAATCCTTAATTGTCCAATCTGGACGAACTACGTACCCCTGATTCTCCTCTCTCGGGAGTGACATACGTAGGCAGCCTTTTCGGGTTTGGGAATCTTAATTCAAAATCCAAAAAGATTTTCTTCACTCTTCATTTAGAGTAGGTGTTCCATATACATCTTTAAAAGAAACAACAAAAAAGATTTTCCTTTAATAGTTTCAAGTTTCATTTTCGTATAAATTTCAAATCGAAAACCCAAAAAGATTTTTCTTCGGTAATCATAGGTTTCATTTTGTATAGGAATTTGAAAAATTCAAAAATATTTTATTCACTCTTCATTTAGAGTATGTGTCATATACATCTTAAAAGAAAACCACAAAAAGGATTTTCCTTTAATAGGTTTGAGTTTCATTTTCACATGAAATTCAAAACTGAAAACCCCAAAAAGATTTTCCTTGGTAATCATAGATTTCACTTTGTATCGGGGTGTTTAAACCTGAAAAATACAAAAAGATTTTCGTCAATTCTTTTGACAAATTGTTATTTTCTTTTCTTTTTAAAGTTTTAAGAAAAAAAGAGTTTAATTCGCCATTTTGGCAAGACTTCATGAACTACACACACCTGATTCTCCTCTCTCGGGAGTGAGGTACGTAGGCGCCCCTCTTGGGTTTGGTGACCTTTTCAAAAAGAAAAAAAGGGGTTTTGAAGAAAAAATATTGAACTCTAACATATTTTTTGCCTTTTGTTAAGTTAGTTTAAGGTGGTTGGTTTGTGGCTTCCTGGCTAGTCCTCCATATCACACCAAATCCAAGGAAGGTTTAGTTGTGTCCAACAAGGATATAGAGAGTGGCACCATGGATGAAACAAAGAGTCAGGAAATTGAGAGTTTAAAGGAAAAGAATTTGAGACTGAGACAATAAATGATGGAAATGTACCGAGCTTGGGCCAGTGGGCTACCTCCACCTCCGTTCCCCACTTTTGACCCTGCAAATACCTCTAGTCTTCCACCAAAATCGCAAAGTCAGTTTCCTACTGTTGTAGATGCACCACAGCATACCTCAGAATCTATTCCACATCAAATGCACCTCAATACTTCCACCACTCTTTCTTTATCTCCTCAGTATAAGTCTACCACATTCACAACACCACATACCGTCTGTACTTTTGTTGCTCAACCTTTTACTAAGACTTCCACTTTGGCTATCAATCCAACGATTGTGGTTCCCCAGTTTACTAGTGAATCCATGTTCAATACTCTTGATGATCATTGTTATACTCTTGAGCCTACCGTTAAATTAAGTGGACCGCCAAAATTTCTTACTAAGAAGCCTAGCATGCTAGAAGAGCTAGAGAAAGTGGTTGGGAAAGTTAAGAGTGTAGAAAATGATATGAAAAATTCCTCTGGACTTATGGGCAATGAAGATGTTTCATATAAAAACTGGGGCTTGTCTTCAAGTGTTAACCTTCCTTCCAGCTTTGAGACATCAAAATTTGGAGAGCTTGATGGAAAGAAGGATTCTATGAAACATTTGGGATGACATTTCAATCAACCAAGGGAAACTGAAGGAAAGAAGAAGAAAAACGCACCTATTGTCATGCCAGGGCCAAAGTAGAGTTTGAGAGGTCCAACCCACCAATACTGTCAGCCTCAATCCCGAGCTTACATATTAGATCCACATAACTAATTGTAACAAGGTTTCTTTCCCTAAAATCCAAGAAATCCCATTCCACTTCCTCAATATCCTTTGAACAATGTACAATTGTATGCTCATGCATCTTCTTATCCACAATGGCATACACCTGTCCCTCAACATCGTCCTCGACCCCCACAAATTTACCAAGGAACCTCTAAATCCAATTTTTATCTGAGGCCAGAGTTCATAAAAAGGAGGAAGGAAAAAGATAATTTCACTCATATTGGGGAATCCTATGCCAGTTTATTCCAAAAATTGGTACAACATGGCATGATCACTCTTCTCCTTAGGTACACTCCTGACCCACATTCAAGAAGGTTTGATCGTAATGTATGATGTGCATATCATTCTGATGTTCAGGGTCACAGTATTGAAGATTGTCGTGCTTTGAAAAGAGAAATTGAAAAGATGATTCAAGATAGATCAATTATGGTGTAGAACATTGACAGTGAGGGAAGCTCTAGTCATGTTCATATGCAAACCATTGGCTAAGTTGTCAGGCTGAGCAATTGAGAATTCACCCCTCTCCCTACTAGGAACAGGTCTGGTAGTTTGTTTTGTTTTCTTTTCTATTTTTCAAATTATTTCAGGGTTGTAGTTCGGGATCTATCTTGTTTTGTCCTTTTGTCGTTTAGGTTCAAACCTTCTATCTTTTATTTCAACTAAATGAATTGTCCCTTTTCCTTTGTGTTTTAAATATGTGTTATTTGTTTGTTTTCTTTATACAGTACATTTTATGTTGACTTTAGTGCTATGACATGCTTGCGGAATTTTCAGTCAGATCTTAAAATCTAATTTAACCATGAAATATTGGATCAAAGCGCTAAAGTTAGGAGAAACATCTGAGAAAATAGTAGAGTGTTGAGACATTTGGTGACAAGTTCAAGCCTTCTTTGAAAATTAAGGCTATTTATTTTGAGAATCACAAGAATAACTTGGTCATCAATTGAAAGACATATCTCAATTAGGTCAAACAGTGTCTGCATGATCCTATCAAGAGGAACAGAAAGAAAATCAACTCCACGAAAGCACGAGTCATTCAAAGTGAGGGATGTACAACAAATATGGAGTTGTATGTTTGAAAAGTATAGAAAAAGAGGTGACACACATGCTCAGGGCAAGTTAGTGTTGTAAAACATGTCATAAGTGATGTTGATCGTGCACTTTCACATTGCATGCTATGTACTAGTATTTTCAAGGATTGATATGACGAAGACATTTTATTCTGCTATCGAAATATTGTGTCATCTTTTGCTTACCCCATTTGAGCCTTAGTGTTATTTTCTTTCATACCCCTCTTTTGGAATCAAGATAAAGCCAGCAAAGCTCAAAAGAAAAGTATCGAGCAAGAGAATAGAGTCAGAAAGTTTCAAAAAAAAGGGAAAGAGAGAAAAATATGTCCACAAAGAAATAAAAGAGTGTCAAGAAATTAGATTCAGAAAAATCACAAAAAAAAAAAGAAGAAGAAAATATGTCCAAAAAGAAAGTAAAGAGAAGAGTGTCGAGAAAAAATAGAGTCAGAAAGTTTCAAAGAAAAAAAAAGTCAACAAAAGAAAATAATCAGAATCAAGAAAAAGAACAAGCTGCCAGAACTGCGCATGACTTGATTCTCCTCTCTCGAGGGTGAGATACGTAGGCTGCCCTACTCAGGGCTCAGTCCAACCAAATAAAAAATTTAGAATTGCCCAGTTAAAAGAAACTGAGGCATGAGTTAATCCTCATTGTTTGAGTCGATTCCAAAAGTTGTAAGTCCTATCCCACATCGAGTGTTGTTTGGGCCTCATGTCATCCTTTTTTTTCTAACCTTATCCAAAAGCCAAGTTACATCCAAAGAAAGTCCTTCAGATCAATCTTTGATAATTTTAAGGCTAAGCATGCAATGGATATGATGATGCATTTTGGGGTACTACTTGTCTTCCTCAGCATAAGAAATGAGAGAGTCTTATTGGTGAAAACCCCCGTGGGCACCATAAGATGATGGTAAGTTGAGAGAGTTAAAATGAGAGAGTCTTATCAGTAAAAACCCTCATGGGCACTGTAAGACGACTGTGAGTTGAGAGAAATAAAAATAAGAGAATCTTATTGGTGAAAAACCCTCTCGGATACCATAAGGCAATGGTAAGGGATAAAAAGAAATGAGAGACGCTTGTTGGCGAAAACCCTTCAAGGCGCCACTAGTCGAATGGGGTCTTAAATGCAGTTGACCTAAGGAAGCAACTAAGTTTCAAGGCCATTAAATCAACAACAATGGGTAGAAAGTTTGGATGAAAAGATCAAGCTGCTTAATCCAAAATGCATGGCATAATCATTAGTGTTGACTATCATTTTTAGATGAATTTTTCATTTCTTTATTTCAAAAGGGGACATTCATTGTCTTTTCTTTCTTCTCTTTATTTTTATTTTATCTTTCTTGAGTCAGTTATCCAAAAAAAAATTGTCATTCTTTTTTTTCGTTTCTTGTCTTTGAGTCAAGTCTGTGTCAAAAAAAGTGAGAAAAGATTTCAAAATTGGCTACCAGCTTCTTCAATTGTACAAAGCAAGGAAGAAAGGCCAACGCATGAAAGAGACATGATTGTGAGCCAAAATGAGGCAAACAGAAAGTTTTGTCAACAAATAAGTTTGAGAACTCATGAAATACCAAGGTTCCAAGGGGTCTATCTGAGGAGCATGTAAAAGCAAAGATACTGTATTTGTTTCAAAGTCACTCTTAATAATCTGAGTTTGGGTCAATGATGCATCAAGTCAATGATATATGTAATGGTTGGAAGCAAGGTTAAATGTGATGACGGCAAGAGCATTTTCCACGAAAGCCAAAGCCACAAACCTGCCTCCATGTTTTTAAACTCATAACTTTTCTTTGCATGAAACAGGAAGCAATGTTGCTGCATAGGTTTGATGATTAAATCATGATAAAAATTCATCATCTTATATCCCTCGGAGACACACTTTCCTGTCCAGGGATTTTAGTTTTCATTTGCTGGGTGATACACTTCTTAAATTAAACCTTCACTCCTAGAAGACGTACCTTCTAGTCGAGTCATTCCCTTTGACTCTTAAAAGATGTACCTTTTAGTCGAGTCATCCCCCTTGATTCCTATAAGATGTACCTTTTAGTCGAGTCATCCCCCTTGATTCCTATAAGGCGTACCTTTTAGTCGAGACATCCCCCTTGATTCCTATAAGGCGTACCTTTTAGTCGAGTCATCCCCCTTGATTCCTATAAGGCGTACCTTTTAACCGAGTCATCCTCCTTGATTCCTAAATGATGTACCTTTTAGTCGAGTCATCCCCCTTGATTCCTATAAGGCGTATCTTTTAGTTGAGTCATTTCCCTTGATTTCTATAAGATGTACCTTTTAGTCGAGGCATTCCTTTTGACTCTTAGAAGACGTACCATTTAGTCTAGTTATCTCCCTTTGATTCCTATAAGACGTACCTTTTAGTCGAGTCATTCCCTTTAATTCCTATAAGGCATACCTTTAAGTCGATTCATTCCCCTTGACCCCTAGAAGACATACCTTTTAGTCGAGTCATCCCCCTTGATTCCTATAAGGCGTACCTTTTAGTTGAGTCATCCCTTTGACTCTTAGAAGACGTACCTTTTAGTCGAGTCATCTCCCTTTGATTCCTATAAGACGTACCTTTTAGTCGAGTCATCCCCCTTGATTCCTATAAGGCATAACTTTTAGTCGATTCATCCCCCTTGATTCCTAGAAGACGTACCTTTTAGTCGAGTCATCCCCCTTGATTCCTATAAGGCATACCTTTTAGTCGATTCATCCTCCTTGATTCCTAGAAGACGTACCTTTTAGTCGAGTCATCCCCCTTGATTCCTATAAGGCGTACATTTTAGTCGAGTCATCCCCCTTGACCCCTAGAAGACGTACCTTTTAGTCCAGTCATTTCCCTGGATTCCTATAAGACGTACCTTTTAGTTGAGTCATATCCTTTTGATTCCTATAAGACGTACCTTTTAGTCGAGTCAACTCCCTTTGATTTCTATAAGACGTACCTTTTAGTCGATTCATCCCCCTTGATTCCTATAAGACGTCCCTTTTAGTCGAGTCATCCCCCTTGATTCCTATAAGACGTACCTTTTAGCTGAGTAATCTCCCCTTGATTCCTATAAGTCGTACCTTTTAGTCGAGTCATTCCCCTTGACCCCTAGAAGACATAACTTTTAGTCGAGTCATTCCCCTTAACCCCTAGAAGACGTACCTTTTTTTCGAGTCATTTCTTTTGATTCCTATAAGACGTACCTTTTAGTCGAATCATTCTCCTTAATTTCTAGAAAATACACTTTCTAGTCGAGTCATTGCACTTAATCCTTATGAGACGCACTTCCTTGTTAGTTTTCATTTGTCAGGTGACACACTTTTTAATTTAAACTTCTATCTCTAGAAGACGCATTTTCTAGTCAGAATTCCTCACTTTAATTCTTAGGAGATGCACTTCCTTGTCTTGGTCATTCAATTTTACTCTTAAGATATGCATTTCTTGGTCAGAGTCTTGATTCATTATTGCAACATGCAAGTAGGTATGATCTGACTTTCTCAAAAGTCTTCTGATGGTAAACTGGGGCAAAACAAAAATTAATATCTGTTTTGGAACTTTACTTTTTTGGAAAACGATTTTCTCTTTACAATAATTTTGTTTGGGATGATTTTTTTTCTAGTTTTGATGTGATTTCAGGAGCCCGCCCGAAGCACAGGGCGAATAAATGGAAAGTCAAGAAGCAAGGTGAAGAAATTGAAAGTCAAGCAACAAGGTGAAGAAGTTGAAAGTCAAGTGACAAAGTGAAGAAAATGAAAGTCGACAGATCGAAAATAACAAGTCAGGAGCCCGCCTGGAGAATAGGGTGATAAAATTGAAAACCAAGCAACAAGTTGAAGACATTTCAAATCAGGAGCCCGCCTGAAGAATAGGGTGATGAAACTCAAGTCAAGCAGAAGCTGCGTAGATAGGATTTTGTAATTTCATTTATGTTTTTAACTTGTAATTTTTATTTTTGATGTAATAACAGAGCCGCGGACCATAACCTCGATGGGACGTCACTCAACTCTCCAACTCAGCATAGTCCATCTCCTTCCAATACTTTGAGATAACTATCACTCGATTCCCTGATAACTTGGGTAGGTAGGATGTCCTAAGTCAAGACCTGGTTTTCCTTCTTCCTCGTGCTCCGTGCTTTTGAATAAAGGTCAGGACAAAATTCTGTCTCGTTGTCTACTGCTTTGTATGAAAACACCATGTGTTTACATCCAAAGGGGGCATGATGTAGACACGTAATTTTGTCCTTTCCCAAAAATATTTTAATCATTTGTTTTTCTTTATTTTTATTTTTATTTTTATTTGAATTTGATTCACCTTACCATACTTTTGTTTAATTGATAATTTCTCCCCACAAAATAAAAGAATTGAAAATAATTAAATACATAGCATCTTTGCCACCTCACTATGCCACCTCAACACCTCACTTTCCATTTTTCATTGGATACATGCAAAAGGCACACGCCCTACTCATTTTTCCACATGCCACACTAACTTTTCCACATGCCACACACTTATTCCCACAAGCCACCAATTATATGCTTCCACATAGGATAATAAATAAAGAAAAAGAAAAATCAAATAAAAAATATAAAAGGAAAATTCTAAAAGGGGAAAAAGGGAGGCTCATTCTTTCATCATCATCTTCTCCACAATAACAAAAATCACCAAATCATCTTCCTCACAAGAAAAACAAAAAAAAAACGAGGGAGAGAAGAGAGAATCGCGCGCGAGAGAAAAAAAATCGAGAGAGAAACAGTATCGTGAATAGTGTTGTGAACAGTACCGTGAACAGTGCAGTGAAAAGTGTTGTGAACAGTACCATGAACAGTACGTGAACAGTGTCGGTTTTCGGGTTCGATTGGATTTATGGAGCTTCAGGTTTGGGTCTCAAATTTTTCAATACGGAGTTGGAGTTCATCATTGTTGAGGTCCTATTAGGAATTCTATAGTCTGAGCTTTCTTAACTTTATTATCAATGAAATCAATTCTTCAAAGGTCCATCTCTCAACTCTACTTTTTTATTATATCGAAGTTGGTTAATATCGTGATTTTGTGGTGCAGTTTTGAATATTTCGAGAAAAATGTTAATTGTTGTTATGGATATGAATGATTGGTATGCTTAAATGTTTGAATCTTCATTGGCGTATGTGTTGTTGGTTTCGGATTTTGAAAAGTGATTTGATAGTCAAACTGGTTTAACAATGTGGTTAAAAATGGATTTTGGGGATGAAATTGAGAAATTGATAAAAAAGTTGAATTTAGATTAGCTTTGGTTTACTGTTGTTTGGTTTAATTCGTAATGAGCATGAATATTGTTGGAATGTGATAAAATTATGATATGTTGAAATGGATAGGCAAATGTTGGTTCGGGTAGGCAAAAATTTAGGAATAAGTTTTCTTGTTGAATGTTTGAATGTGGAATTTGAGTTGACCGGTTTGTTTTTAGTTCTTGCATTTGGAAATGTATTCATTTAATTGGGGAATGTCCCGCGATCACTTGTATTTATTCGCTGGGGAATGTCCCGAAGTATTTTGTATTTGGAAGACGTCCGTGATGAAGGCCCGAGGCATCGGGTAGCATGGGAGCGTAGTATAAAATTAGTGTAGGGTAGAATAGGATTTACATTTTTGCATTCTTTTTCTATTTTGGACTGTATAATTGGACTGGACATTGTTTTTGGATTCGTTTGCTTGATTGATCGTTTTATTTATGTTTGGTGTGGTTTATACATTCATAGTGTTCAAATTAGCCGATATACTCCACCAAGCGACCGTGGTCGAACCACGGGATCAAGGGGTTCCTAACACCTTCCCCTCGATCAACAGAATTCCTTAGCCAGAATCTCTATTCACAGATCAGTTTTATAGAGTCTAAACCATTTTGAAAAAGGATATCCACGGGTGACTTGGCACACCTGATTTATGCCAAGTGGCGAATCTGAGTTTAAATGTAAATAATTATTTTTGAAACAAAATTTTCATTTTTTGTCACTTTAATAATGAAAACCCTTTCGAACTATAAAATTAATCTTTTTGGAGTTGAAAAAAAAAGGGTGTGACAATTTATATAACCTATTTACCTCTATTATTCGTTCTCTACACTCTTCTAATTTCTTTAGTCTTTTAATAATATTAGTTTTTAGACTATATTCTCTATATAAATACCAATATCTAGATCTTATATCCTGAAAAGAAGGATGTTTTTGCATAAACTTGTCTAGTTTTAAGTTGAGTAATAAATTTATATTCTAGTTGTCCTATTATAGTAATTAAATAGTCAAGTCTATCAATATCTTCTTTGGTTTGATTTAATCTAGTATATTCTTAATATAAGTCTTGTAATTTATCTTTTAATTTATCTTTGGTTTGTTAATGTATGCGAGTATTTTATAATGGTCTTCTCATTAACTAACGTTCCCAAAAACTTCTCGCTTTGATACCAATAATAAGAGGCAGTCAGTTTAAATGATGGATTTTCAATAAAAGATTAAAAGATTTGTTGGCTTAAATATGTTGTAAAATCCTACTCAGTACTCCCCCTCTCTTGTAGTTTTATCATGTTTAGTCTGCTTCCCCCCACCCCCACCCCCACCCCTTTTTTTTCTTTTTCTTTTTTTTATTTTACCCCGTTCATCTCTCTCCCTTAACCTGATTCTTAGTAACTTCTTTCTTTAACCACACCCCGGAACATTCATCTGGCAACCAACATTCGTCCTTCAATCTTTGATTTTGGAGGACTATTAAGGCCAGGATTCCTAGAAATTTACAGGTTAATCCATCATTGTTATTAAGAAGTTAAGAGGTTAACCATATACTAAGGGTAATAATTTTAAGAAAGCAATATTTATATTCACATGATGTACAGAATCATAAAATTTTAAACAAAAGTAAACTTATTTTGATGGGGAAAATAAAGCATATAATAAAGATTTACATGAAATAACTGAGAGAGAGGTTTCCCTTTCGGAAACCCCCTAAGAATTTTGTGAAAACTTGAAAAACACCTTTATTAAATCACACTTAATATTATACAAACTTGATTTGATACATAGGGTGGATTGGTTTAAGTGGAAGGGTTTTAAACATGAAGGGAAGAGGAATATGTTGTGGGTTGGTTGTCTCTCTCTCTATATATTTCAATATTCTCAAGATTTAGTTTGTTTTTTGTATCATGGGGTATAGAAAGATTGATAATAATGTTGAAGTGCTGGTTAAAATAGCAACTTTCTCCCCCGAAAGGCGCCATTTTCCTTCTTTTGCTGGAAAATGGTTTCCGAACACCAGAAAAATGTAGTTATTTTTTTTTATTTGTATAACATTTTTCGTCGTACCAAACACAATATATCCATGTGTTGTAATGTTAGGTCAAATGTTGATGAAATATGTATGCAGTTAGCTTGTGAGAAAATGTTATCATGGGTAAGAACCTATCTGAATCCAACTGCTAAAACACTCATTGTATCCACAGCTGCTGAGATGGCATATTTTGTTGTAGCTGATAAGACTCTTCTCAAAATTGCTAGACAAAACTCCTTCAAACAGGCCTAATTAAGGCCTCACAATTGAATTACTTAACTCTTTTTAAAGTATTTTAGCACTAAGAGAGTATCTAATATCCACATTAATGTAATCCATGTTTTATGTAATACTAGGGAGAATAGAGGAGAAGAAAAATGTCATTCAGTCAATGTATTACCAACATCATGCATCATCAACATCTATTATTGTGAATATAATGAAGTTGCTTTTTCTTATAGTCACTCAACTAGTAACTATGTAAAAAAGTCATTTTAAGTCACAGTAATTATTTTTGATAGTCATTCAATTTTGTTTTGTCTGTGATAACCTCTATATCTAAATAAAATTCTCTATTATGTATAAATAACTAAAAGATATCTACTAATGCTGTAAATTTACATTATTTTCTTGGCTAGTCTGAGATGGCTAGACATTTCTTAACAAGAGTTCCATAAATTAAATTTCAAAAAGTCCTACCGACCTAATTGTTGATGGTGAAATTAATTAGACATAACTAATCTTTTATAATAAAAGTAAGGCAAGAAAGAATGACAATTTTCAGAAATAGCTATAATATAGTAGAAATAGGCCTCCATAACTACAGTTTACAATATGGAGCCGTTTTTTCGCTGGCTATCCGTTGTATCAATATATACAATAGTATAAATTTTGATACAAATACAACTATGGTACATAATGACAGGTACCAAATACGTGAATTATACTTATTCGTATACATACACTTAAGGCTATGATGTAACTTCAAGTATTACCAACATCATCAACATCTATTGCTGTGAATATAATGAAGTTGGCTTTCTCGAGTTGATTTCTCAAATTGTCACTTCATTAACAGTTTTATATCTCAGAAAGTCACTCAACTTTATTATGTAACACAAAAGTCACTAAGAAAGGGTATAGCAGAGTTGCTGCACTATACTTGTAATAGAGGTGTTACAAGGTGGGTAGGATTAAAAGTTTAATCCTTGTGATTATTGGAGTATGTAATCAGACTTTTGTCTTGAAGCTAGTGGAGATTGGTGGACAGGTTGTGATTTTTTCTTCCTTGAGCAAGAAGGTTTCTGTTAGAGTGCGTGCCCTACTAATTTTAATATTTTACTCTACTGGTTGCCTATTTGTGGAACAAGTAAGTAAATGTGGTTCACAGAAGTAAAATCTGAACACAGTGTTTTTACATGAAAAACACCCGACTCAAGAAAGGTGTAAAAAATCACGACCAGTACCTCTACAAGATTTAACCCCAACTTCACTATAACTCTTGATCCTCAACAATCAACAAAATTACAAGACTTCTTGTAATCTAGGAATCAAACTTCTAACTCCTATAACAACAAAAACACAAATCTTCCCAAGATAAGTGTTCCCAAGTCTTCGAGTTCCCTAACTTGAAGAAACAACTCCTAACTCAGTTTATAGATCACTGAGACTAGAACAATGACTCATTACAACTCAAAGAACCTATCTATTACACACCATCTACGACTTGCTAAGTAAAGGATCAGGTTTTTCTTCAAGTAAATGAACTATTTTGCTGATTGTTGACTATCTATCAGTGCATGAGTGAATGCTTTGAATGTCATTTCTTCTATTTAATATCACACCTGATAGAGTCCTCTGTTTGATGTACTCTTCTATCTTCAGTAGGACTCCCATATGGTTTCACTCCCTCTTTGCTGCCGTCTCTCTCTCTCTTCTAGATTGAGTAGGACTCTTCTTCTTTATCTCTTAGTCTTGAAGATTCCTGATCAAACCAACTTCTGAATGTTGCAATTATCTTCTCCTTAATCATAGCAATTTAAACTGATCTGAACGTCCTTCCTTATCCACTCTTTTCCTAATGCATTTTCAGTTTTGCAATAATTTCAACATGCAGTTCAAATGACAACTGTGGTTTCACTTATGTGGAATAGCTTGCACAACATATTTCATTCATATGTCCATCATCAAAACTTCACATGACCTAACAAATTCTCTCTTTTTGATAATGACAAACTTTGTAGCACAACAACACAAAAATTTGACATACACAATAAGGAATTTAAATAACAGAATAACAGAATGAAACAGGTTAGGCCAATTGAGTTAGAAGCACTGCATAGTCTACTCTTCCTACTTTTGACATCATCAAAAAGCTGATACTAAGTGAAAACGTCTAATAATTCATGGCCATTGAGGATATTACTATGACAATCAAAATTCAGAGTAATAGAACATGAATGCAATATAATAAAATAGGAGTAGAACATATTAAAGCAAAGAAGACCATTTCATCCATTGTCAGAATATAACTACATTTACCAAAAGCAACATAAAAGAGAATAAGTCATCAAGAAAGGATAAAAAATATAGGCCTAGGACAACAGGAAGGAGGCTAAGTAGATGAAGATGAGGAGATAAGGAAAGTCATCTCCCTAATAACATCAGCATTCTCAGCTCTTTTTTTTTCAACAAGACTGTGAGGGAGGCAATCTGAGCTTAAAAGAGTCTTTTTTCATCCTCATGAGTAGCCTATGCAGCCTCCAAAGCAACCTGAGCAATTTCCACCTCACCCTATTTTGCAGCTAGTGCATTCCTCAATCTTCGCATTGGGTTGTCAGCACTCCTCATAGAAACAGGTAGCATCATGTGGTTCACACTCCCTATGATATTGTTGGTAGTCTGTGAAGACCACACTTTGGCAGACACCTCAAACTCCTCAAATAGAGGAGTGATCCAGAATTCATAAGGAAGAGAATGTCCATTGATTTCTTTGAGGAGAACCCTTTGCATATGTTTCAGTATAAGTCGAGGAAAATTAATTCTTACTTTAGTGTCCAACAGTTCCATGAGTGTAAGATTAAGAAAACTAGCCACACTCTTTCTTTCTTTCCTAGGGATAATTATCTTATGCACTACATCAAAATAGAGCTGGTGAAGTGGGGACATCTCCCTCTTAAGGACTCTTCAATGATGGATCAAGTGAGGATTCCCAGAGAACTTTCTACATATGTCAAGAGAAGAGGCAAAATTGTCTAGAGGTGGCCAAGTGCCCTTCACATAGTCACCCCAACCCTAGAAGGAATATGCAAGATCCTAGCAATGTCAGCAACATAAAGGTTTATTGTAACCTTTCTAACAGTAGTAGACAACATCTCACCAATGCTCACCCTATTTTTGTAGAATTCATATACTTTAGGTCTGGAAAATCTTCTCTAAAGGTCTCCCTGAAGAAATAAATGTGACCATCCTTGAAACTCTAATTTCCCCAGTAAAATATGCATGTCAGCCCCCCAAAACCACTAACAACCCTCCCTCTAGCTAATTTGCGCTTTTGAAAGTGAAGATGATGCATCTAAAGAGTATCTTGATAAGAAGATGGTTGGGGAATGTCAAACTCAGGATCTTACTCATCAGTGGCATCTAGAGTGAACTCAGAGTGAGATGAGTCAGAAGGAATAGGTTTGTTGACCTATTTCTTTGAACGAGTAGAGGACTTTGGAGGAGAAACTCTGGAGAATATGGAAGCTTTAATAGAGAGAGTATATTTGGAAGCTTTCTGAGTAGGTTTAGGAGAAGATTTTTGAGACAAAGAGGGTTTTGGGACTTTGGCCATGATAGTCTTACGCTTTCTTACTGAACGAAGAAGAAGATCAGGAGAAGATGCAGGAGAAGGGATGTTATCAGATGTAGCCACACGTTTTTTCTTACTAGCTCGATGAGCTTCAGCCAAGGAAACATCTTCTCGTTGCTTTTTCCCTCGAGTGTGAGGGGTACGACGAGTAGAGATAATTGGAGAGGGTTCTACAGGAGCAGCATCCTCAACGTTGATGGTGATGGTAGGGGGTTTTCAGGGTAGCTTAGATCTGTACCTTCTTGAGATTAAGTTTGCAATAGGAATGTCATCTCTATCCAGAGGAATATCATCAATATCAAAAATTTGAAGTTGGATTGGAGGGGGAAGTGAGGTTTCGAGAAGGATGAGGAAGATGGAGAAATTTAGGCGAAAGAGTTTAGAAAATTTTTGAATACAACAAAATCAGTTAATTTTGGGGAAATTTGAGAAGGGATTACTGAGGGTAAGGTGATATTTGGATGAAGTACAATGGCAATGAAGGTATTTGTGACGCAGTTAGTAGATAAGGAGGCTAAAGAAAATAAGGAGGATACCATTTGTGAAACAAGAAATTTTTCTTAGTCGTGAAGAGTTGAGGAGAGAATGAATAAGAATTAAGAGGAGAAAACGTATTTAAGGAAGAAAGAAGAGGAAGTTGAATGGGTGAGGGACTGTATCATCTCAGAAATGTAATGATTAGAGGTTTTGCACTGATGGGAAAGCAGTGTGTAGATTTTTGAAGTAATAATGACTCTTGAAGTTTTGGCGGTTTAAGTGTAACAATAAGGAACCAGGTAGTCAACTTGTTTCTCTTTATGCCACTATAGGTAAAAACAATTATACCTAAATGCAAGAATGTACAAAATTGCTTCTGTGATCCAGTCTCACTGTAAAATTAACATGTACATGAGCCAGTATACTCTAACATCTTGAAATTAGGATACACAACTTAATGTGTGACACTGAATTAATCAACAATCACTATAAGATCAACTTATTCTAATCAAGCATTGAGGGAGACTTATGCAATTTTAATCATCCCTAAGGCTAACCTATTTTTTTCAAACTATTCTCTACTTAAAACCTTAGTGAAAATGTCAACAATTTGCTCCTCAGTAGAACAAAACATAATTGATAGATAACCTTTTTCAATATTGTCTCTAAGGAAGTGATGACAAATATCAATATGCTTAATTCTATTGTATTGGACAGGATTTTTGGCAATATTTATAGCACTTGTGTTATCACAAAAAATAGGAACACAACCTATATCTATCCTAAAATCCAGAAGTTGTTGTTTGATCCACAACAACTGAGCGTAACATAACCCATCAACAACATATTCAGCCTCAACAGTAGACAAGACTACTGAGTTTTGCTTCTTTGTGGACCAGGTAATCAAACATGATTCCAAGAAGTGTGCCATGCCTGTAGTGCTTTTCTTGTCCACCAAATATCCTGCATAATCAACATTAGAATATCCTACCAAATTAAAATTGCTACCTTTATGGTACCATAAGCCAAGATCACTAGTTTCCTTCAAGTATCTGAAGATTCTTTTTACTGATTTTAGGTGTGATTCTTTGGGCTTTGCTTGAAACTTAGCACATAGCCCAACACTGAACACAATGTCAGGCCTGCTTGCTGTGAGGTACAATAATGACCCTATCATACCTCTATACATTTTTTGTTCCACATCAGGACCTATTTCATCCAAATAAAGCTTTGTGGCAGTGGCAATAGAAGTACTGATCTCTTTTTCCTCTTCCATGGAGAATCTTTTGAGAAGTTCTTTGAAAAACTTCTGTTGATGGATAATTGTCCCTGATGCTGACTGTTTTATTTGTAATTCCAAGAAGTAGTTCAGATCCCCCATCGTGCTCATCTCAAATTCACAACTCATAAGTTTGGCAAACTCATGAGTCATATTCATATTGGTTGAACCAAAGATAATGTCATCCACATATTCCTGCACAACTAAAAAGTCCTTTTCATTAGATTTTAAGAAGAGGGTATTGTCAATTTTACCTTTGGTATGACCATGCTCCAGTAGAAACTTTGACAAACTCTCATACCAAGCCCTTGGGGCTTATTTCAATCCATACAAAGCCTTATCTAGTTTGTATACATGATCAGGAAATTCCTTGCTTTCAAATCCTGGAGGTTGCTTGACCTAAACCTCCTTTTTGAGAATGCCATTGAAGAATGCACTCTTTACATCCATCTGATAGAGAATAAACTCTATATAGGTAGTAAAAGCAACAAGTAATCTTATAGCTTCAAATCTTGCTACAGGAGCAAAAGTCTCATCAAAGTCTATTCCTTCTTCTTGATTGTATCCTTGGACCACCAATCATGCCTTATTTATTGTAACTATTCCATGCTTATAAACTTTATTTCTGTACACCCACTTAGTCCCAATTACTGATCTATCTTTTGGGAGATGAACTAAGTGTCATACTTTGCTTCTCTCAAACTGATTCAACTCTTCCTGCATGGCTATGATCCAATCAGTATCAAGTAATGCTTCAGTTACCTTCTTTGGATCAATCTCTGATAGGAATGCCTTGAAGGCACACATACTTCTCAATCTAACCCTTGTAGTGATTCCAGAGGTGAGATCAGTGAGAACATTCTCAATAGGATGTGATCCTTGATACTTGTATCCTTTTGGGATCAAACCTAGTGAGCTAATAGGATCACTGCTGATGTTTTGAGCTGGGGTAATTGGTGGTTCAGTTCCCCCTGTCACTGTGCCTTCAACTTTAGTTCCCTTTGTTGAGGTGCCTCCATGTGTGGTATCTCTAGTCAATGAACCGGGTTGTGTAAACTGTTCCTCAGTGTCACTTCTTTCCTGCAGGTTAGTCGTAACACAAGATTCATCAAAAACCACATGCATTCTTTCTTCAACATAGTTAGTTCTGTTGTTTAAAACCCTATAAGCCTTACTATGAAGTGAATAATCTAATAAGATTTCCTCATCACTTTTAGCATCAAATTTTCCCAGATTATCCTTTTCATTATTATGTATGAAACATTTACAACCAAAGGTTCTAAAATGAGAAATGTTTGGATTTCTTCCTTTGAGTAATTCATAGGGAGTCTTCTCTAACATAGGTCTGATCAAGCATCTATTTATGATATATGCTGCAGTACTTATTGCCTCAGCCCAAAGTTTTTTAGCAACTTTTGCTGCAAGCATCATTGTTCTAGCCATATCTTCCAAGGTTTTGTTCTTCTTTTCCATCACTCAATTTTGTTGTGGTGTTCTAGGAGCTGAGAAGTTATGATCTATACCATTTGCTGAATAAAATTCTAAGAATTTTACATTCTCAAATTCTGTACCATGGTCAGACCTTATGGAAACTAATGAAGTGCCTAATGTCTTTTCAATTTTCTTAATGACAATTTCAAAGACATCAAAGGCATCTTCTTTAGAGGCTAGAAAGAAGGTCCAGGTGAACCTGGAATAATCATCAATAATTACAAAACATACCTTTTTTCACCTCTACTTTGAAGTCTCATTGGTCCACACAAGTACATATGAACCAGGTCAAGGCACTTGGTAGTGTTAACATGGTTCTTTGACTTAAAAGAAAATCTTAACTACTTCCCCCTTACACATGCACTACATAACTTTTCTTCCTTAAACTTGGTCTTGGGTAGTCCCAATACCATGTCTTTGGAGGAAAGTATGTTTAGTTGTTTCAAACTTGCATGTCCAAGTCTCCTGTGCAAAAGAAGGGAATCATTTTCTATTGCACTTAAATAAGTCAACTCAGGTCTTGGTATAGCCATTATATCAGCTTTGTATACACTTCTGTATCTTCTTGCAGTGAGAACAATCTCTTTGGTGTCCATCATTTTGACTTTGACTCCTACAGCAGTAAAAATAACTTTATTACCTTTGTCACACAATTGTGAGATACTTAACAGGTTATGCTTCAATCTTCTACAAGATAGATATCCTCCAATGCTTTTCACTCAGATGAGCCAATTTTTCCAACTCCAGTAATGATTCCCTTTTTTCCATCACCAAAAGAAACTCCTCCTCCATCTATTTTGGAGAGTGAAAGGAACTTTTTCATATCACTAGTCATGTGTCTTGAGAAAACATTTTCTAAGTACCAGTGCCTTTTTATTCCTTTCACCTTCTCCTGAAGAAGAAATCAATGGTCAGACTTAGGAACCCAGACAAACTTGGGTCCTATTTTTTAGTAAAAGGATGAATTAAATTCCTTCTAGTCCATGCAGGCAACATGTAAGATGACCTATTTCTCTGACCAGTATTAGTGATTATTTTCTTGGTCTGAGAGAATTTATTTGCCAGATTCTGGCTTCTAGATCTACTTTTGGTAGCCACAGGACATTTAGTGGTTGGATATCCAAGGTTACCGCAGACATAGGACAAGTCTTGAGGATTATTAACATTTTTGTAGAAACCTAAGCCTGCTTTTTCACTATGATTTCTTTCACCCAACTGATGAACAATTCTTGAAGAATTTGTCCACCTGTTTTCTCTTTCCAGATCCAGCTTTAGTTTAGAAACTTCTTGACTCAACTTATTCATTTTTCAGTCAAGTCATGAAATTTTTGTTTATACTTAGTTAACTCAAGTTCAGCAATTTCTTGTTCTCTTCTCATGGCCTTTTTTCCACTTTCAGCGAGAGTTAATTTAAGAACTTTAGACTTAAGATCATTGTTTGAGGACTCAAGTAGTGTGACTTGTTTCTTGAGAGAGCAGTTTTCTTTTTCAATAGTGTGTTTGCAAGTTTTTAAATCAATGAAATCGAATTTTAAACTTGCAAGACTGTTGAACAGTTCATCCCTATCAGAAGTTAATTCTTGGAGATTGTAAATTAAAATACTCATCAAGGAAATAATTTTAGTTTTAGAAAATAGATGCAACCTTTCTTTGAGTTCAAGGATACTTACCTCAGATGCATCATCTTCTTCCTCTATGTCTGAATCTCCAAGATCCATAAATGTTGTCTTATCAACTTCATCATTATCAGAATCAGATCCCCATGCAACTATTATAGCATGTTCTTCCTTTTCCTTTCTCTTGGCCTTTTATTTTAGCTCCTTTTCAGCCCTTTTTTTTCTCTATTCTATTTCCCAGAGAGGACAATCTTTGATCTGATGATCAGTCTTACCACATTTGTAACATCCATTTGGATTGTCATTGAAACATTTCTTGCTACCTGTTCCCTTCTTCTTTTTAAAGAACTTACTAAAATTTTTAGTTATGAAGGCAACTTGTTCTTTGTCCAGATCAATATCTTCATCACTATATGAAGCCTTCAAAGCCAAGATTTTTTCAGAAGCCTTTTGTTCTTTGGTTCCATAAATTTCCATTTCATAGGTTCTTAAATTCCCTACCAGTTCATCTAATGTCATACTTGTGAGATCCTTATTTGCCTCCCACTGCAGCGACTTTAACATTCCATTTGGATTTTGGTAGCACTCTTAGTGCCTTTTCTACTTGTTCCTCTTTAGTGATGACTTTTCCCAAAGAAGTCAACTCATTTGTTAGAGTAGTAAGCCTTGTCATCATGTCATGCAAGGATTCATTTTCCTTCATCTTAAAAGCTTCATATTCAGTAAAAAGAAGGGAGATCCTGAATTTTCTTACCCATCCCAAATTTGCTTAGTAGTGGTAGAGGTTAATACTCTATTGTATTCAACAGGTCCTAATCCACAGACTAGGATATTCTTTGCCTTAGCATTTTTCTTTAATGCCATCAGGTCATCAGCAGTAAACTCACTCCTTACTTTCTTAACTTATTCACCATTTTCTGTCTTCATTGGGATAGTTGGACCATCAGTAATCCTATCCCATAACTCATAGTTTTCTCCTTGAATAAACATCTCCATTCTAGATTTCCACCAGATGAAATGAGTACCATCAAAGAGTGGAAGTCTAGTAGTTGACTGACCTTCACTGTGACCAGTAGGAGGTGCGAAATTCATCATAGTGATCTTTTCTTAGATGCTAATCTTATTTAGGACACCCTCAATCTGATACCACTTGTTAGAGCGTATGCTCTACTAGTTTTAATATTTTACTCTCCTGGTTTCCTATCTGTGGAATAAGTAAACATGGTTCACAAAAGTAAAATCTGAACACAGTATTTTTACGTGAAAAATACCCGGCTCAAGAAAGGTGTTAAAAACCACGACCTGTACCTCTACAAGATTTAACCCCAACTTCACTATAACTCTTAAACCTCAACAATCAACAAACTTACAAGATTTCTTGTAAGCTAGGAATTAAACTTCTAAATCCTATAACAACAAAAACACAAATCTTTCCAAGATAAGTGTTCCCAAGTCTTCGAGTTCCCTAACTTGAAAATACAACTCCTAACTCAGTTTATAGATTACTGAGACTAGAACAATGACTCATTACAACTCAAAGAACCTATCTATTACACACCATCTACGACTTGCTAAGTAAAGGACCAGGTTCTTCTTCAAGTGAGTAAACTGTTTTGCTGATTGTTGACTATCTATCAGTGCATGAGCGAATGCTTTGAATGTCATTTCTTCTATTTAAGCCCACACCTGATAGAGTCCTCTGTTTGATGTACTCTTCTATCTTCAGTAGGACTCCCATGTGGTTTCACTCCCTCTTTGCTTCCGTCTCTCTCTCTCTTCTAGATTGAGTCGGACTCTTCTTCTTTATCTCTTAGTTTTGTAGACTCCTTGATCAAACCAGCTTCTGAATGCTGCAATTATCTTCTCCTTAATCATAGCAATTTAAACAGATCTGAACGTCCTTGCTTATCCACTCTTGTCCTAATGCATTTTCAGTCTTGCAATAATTTCAACATGTAGTTCAAATGACAGCAGTGGTTTCACTTGTGTGGAACAACTTGCACAACATGTTTCATTCATATGTCCATCATCAAAACTTCACACACCCTAACAATTTCTACGTAAACACTGTGTGTTTTTTTATCTTCAACATTTTTATTTATATTTTGTTCTTTACTGATACTGTGTGTAAGGGACCTGGTCCTCTTACTCGTGGTGGTCTCATATCAAGACAATAATGGTGCATCAAGACTTTAACCCAAAATCTTACCCTCTTGATGCGATAAAACTTGAATTCACATTTTTACCCTCAACTAATAACATAATACACCATCACATGTATTTTAGATCTTCTGATTTCATTTTGATCGGGAGAAACATGGTCCTTATTCCACTAGAAATAATAACACTACAAAAATTATTTCAAGTTAAAACTCTTTCTTTCATTATCTGCAAAGTACGTAAATTTTAAAAGAGAATACAAAAATTTTCAGTCAAAATTGTCAAGTACAATAGTTATCTTACCTTTGGCCTTGTCAAAAAACAAAATGGAGAAGCATGTAATATTTTTAGATTAGTACAAGAATATTAGAAGCATGAGTGGGAACAACAAATTCTGGGTCCTGCATATGTCAAACAAACACTTCTGATTATTTTTTTCAAGACACTAATATACCATCTTAAACATACAAATATATTTCGACCACAACATAAAAACAAATTGATTCAGCTTTAGCGTGAAATATGAAGAACAAATTGATTTTACTCAAAGATCTATTAGTGAAAGAAAGAACAATTTAATTTAAAGCTCATAAGAAGTGGATCAGGTATATAAAGTTACCATTTGATAATATTAACAAGGCCAGTAAACATACTTCCCCCGTTTGCTTTTACTTGTCCCTAATTTCCTAATTAGATTTTTGTTTTTACTGGTCATTTTTAACATATCAAAAGAAGACAACTTCTTTTTTCCTATTTTGCCCTTAACATTAATTATTTTTTTTCTAAATTAATTTCAAGATATAATGTAAGCATTATTTAATAGGAATACTATGGTGGATATTACTACTCATAGTGATGAAGAGTAACGAAAGACGATTACATTTAGTGCACATTCATATAATAATGAATATTTTATAACTTTTTTAATTTTTTTATGAAATAATTATTATTAGTTGATTTGAATTTTTATTTTTTTTTGTTTTTTGCTTTTTCATCCGGTGTCCGGTATCCGCATTGGAGTCCGACTAATTCGGATTCGCGCCGCGTAGGGCCCCATTCGGGGGGAAGCGCTCCCTACCAAGGATTTTTCAATACCCAGGCCGACTAGGACCGAAACCTCTAGTTAAGGAAGGAGCAGCCCCATCCGCTGCACTACATCCTTTAATTTGGTGGTGATTTGAAAAATCTAACTCTCTTGCGTAACAATCCTATAGTGACGAAAGTAGACTAGATTAGGCGAAAGTAATTTAATTTTTGGTTTTAATCCAATACGGCTACACCTTACTTTCACCTAGTTATTAAATTGGCCTGTCGAATTGAATTTTAACAAATTAAAATGATCTGAAATAATTAATAAACGAGCGGATCAATCACAATAACATGATTTATCGAAGGTATCTAGCATCCACAAATTCGTGTCCTTATATTCTAATTTGTATCCTTCACAACTTTCAATTTAATTTTAATAAGGTCATATTCTTTGGTGAGTTAAAACTAACTATGACTTGTCTAATCACCTCTATTGTATTCTTCTTTGATCTACCTCTACGCTCTAACCTTTCACATCTCGCTCTACACTGGAGCATCTGTACAACTCCTCTTCACATGCTCAAAGCATCTCAGTCTTACTTCTCACATCTTGTCATCAACTGAAGTCACTCTCACCTTGTCCCGAATATCCTTTTTTTCTAATTCTATTTCTCCTAATATACCTACATATTCATCAGGGCATCTTCATTTCCGCAACTTTCAACTTCTGAACTTGTGAGGTTTTGACTGACCAACACTTCACTTCATACAAAATAGTTGCTCTAACATTCATAGAACCTGCCTTTAAGTTTTTGTCATTTAGTGGCACCTTCTTATCACACAAGACTCCGAATGTAAGTCTTCATTTCATCCATGTTGCACCAACATGCTGATCACATCCTCATCAAGCTCTCATTTTCATAAATAATAAACCCAATATACTTGAAACTTCATCTTTTTTGGATGACCTGTATATCAAGTTTCACTTCCACATCTACCTCATGCTTCACATCACTGAAATTGCACCCAAGTATTCTGTCTTGGACTAAATATCAGTCCAAATTTTAATAGGCTAATCTAATAAATAGGCAAATTAATAATCAGCCCAACCTTAAATGGGTTAAGTGGATTATAATTTTTATGAGTTAATTTTATCACCCATGCTTTCACATGTTTAAAGGAATCTGGTCATTATGCTTTAGTGCATTGGTTATTCGAAGAAAACTTTAATTCGCAACTTGGCAATAGAGGTAAGATTAACTTAAGTTGAGCCTTATCTATTTTTTTATTTTTTTTATTGAGTTCATTTCATAGAACGGTTTAATTTTTCAGAGAAGTAGCTTAATAAGTGGATTAGTGGAGTACTATATTAACTTGTCCATCTTGTCCACCGGTGGCTGACCCTAACTCATGTTTGCATGTTCATTTCCTCTTATCAAACAGTACTTGCAACTCTTTCAAGAGGAGAAGCTGAAAGATGTAGTTGTGCACACAAACCGTTGCGTCTGATAAGGTTATAATTGCACGTTGCTTTGGCAACCATCATCCTACCGTTTGGGGAGACCATTTTCTTGCATATGCTGATCTTCTGGTAAATAAGCAAATATTTTTTACACCATTATCAACATACAGAACAAATTCATATGATTAACATATATATTCCCAAATAGGTAGCTAATAAGGGGAAAGAGAAGCAGCATCAGGACCTAAAAGAAGAAGCGAGAAAGATGCTAGTGACGTCTCCTTCAAAATCATTGCAAAAGCTTGATCTCATCAACACAATCCAACGTCTTGGTGTAGCTTATCATTTTGAACGTGAGATTGAGGAATCATTGAGTTACATGAACACTCATTATGAAGATTGGATTGGTGAAGTTGATGGCAATGACCTTCATGCTATTGCTCTATGCTTTCGATTACTTCGGCAACAAGGTTATTATGTCTCATGTGGTAAGTATATTCAAATTAAAGGGATGGAAAATTAAAATTGGTTCATGGAAATATGATCTGTCCCAAATTTAACCTTTCTTTTCTCTCTTTTGAAACAGATGCTTGTAGGAGGTTCACTGACGATCAAGGAGATTTCAAGAAAGAATTGGTTAACGATGATGTGCATGGAATGTTGAGTTCATATGAGGCAGCACAATTCAGAGTACATGGCGAAGAAATTCTGGACGAAGCACTGACTTTCACCATCACTCAACTGAAACTAATTTTGCCTAAATTGAGCAACTCTCAACTTGCACAACAAATCAGTAACGCACTGAAGTTTTCAATTAAAGATGGTGTTGTGAGGGTAGAAACAAGGAAATACATATCATTTTACCAAGAAAATCATGAATCAAGCAATCAAGTGTTACTAAACTTTGCCAAATTAGACTTTAACATCGTGCAAAGATTGCACAAAAAGGAGCTATCTGATCTCACAAGGTAACCTTAACCTTAACCAAGCAAGTGATTCACCTATATACCTTAACCTTTCGTCAAATGTTAAAAAACTTACTGGAGTCGTCTTTCAAGTAAAATAATGTTTTTTTTTTTCTCGCAAAGTTGCAGTTAATTTTTATTCTTTTTCAAGTAAAATTTATTTTGATCAAACACAATATTTTCTCCCAAATTTATATCATGTTCCAACTTCAAATTTAAGTATTTGATCTTTCCGTTAATATATTTATTTAAATAAAATACTATCCAATTAAAGGCGCCTACTAAAGAAACACATAAGTTTTTGTAGGTGCATGGTGGAAAGAACTGGAAGTGAATGCATTACCTTATCTAAGAAACAGATTGGTTGAAATATATTTCTGGGGTTTAGGTATCTGCTTTGAGCCTCAATATAGAGATGCAAGGAAAATATTAACAAAAGTTTTATACTTCACTTCTATTATGGATGACACATATGATACTTATGGGACACTAGATGAACTTACTCTCCTCATGGACGCAATTGAAAGGTAGTATTTTTTTTTTTTGGTTGTATACATATATTCACATATTACTACATTTTTTCATTGATCTTAATTTTACGCGGTAGAATATAATTTGAATGAATTTCATGTATATATAGGTGGAATATTGATGCTTCAGAACCGTTACCATCATATATGAAAATTATTTACGGAGATCTTCTAAATACTTACAATGAAATCGAGAAAGAATTGGCAAATGAAAACAAGTCATTTCTAATCGACTATTCCAAAGAGGAGGTACTTGTAAATAAAGTAGCAAACACTTTCTTAAATTAGTTAACAATAACATTGATAATTAAGCCTCAAACCCTTGACAGACTTAATTCAATGTAATGAATCTACAATGCAAATGTAACGGTGTTATTTACATTTTTTTAGTTTCTAATATCTACTAACTTCCTAACTAATCACATGCATGCTTTTTTACTAAGCTACCTAACTACTTAAGCTAATTTGAAATTTCATACAAGTTGTAATTGGCTAAATGAATTTTCACTATTTATATTGTTCTATTTAACCTCATCTTATTCTAATCTTTATAACTGAACAATCAAACTAAATAATTTTTTTAGGAGAATTTCACTATTTCACTTAATATTTAATTATTTTTTCAGATGAAAAAGGTGTTGAGGGGTTACTTTCAAGAGGCAAAATGGTATTGTAGCCACCTAATTTTGTCCCTCCCGAAGATTAATTTTACCTATTTTTTTTATTCTCGTCTTACCACGTACCCTACCCCATTTAATTATCCCTTCAAAAAATAACAAACTCCCTAACAAAATAACAACCCTTACCCTAACAAATTTCCCAACAAATTTTTATTTTTGTTTTAATCCTATCCTAACAACCTCTCCAATTAAAAGCGGACACATCACCACCCCACCCCATACCCTACGTCTACCTCACCTACCCTACCCTACCCCACCTATTTCCCTTCACGTTTTTCCACTGATCACGAGATTGACACGGATTCTGCCCACAACAATAGAGATCCTCCATTTTTTTCTTGGTCCATAAGCACACAGAAAACACACGAGCACTCATCTTCAACAATAATCCCCTCACCATCACACACTCTCCACGCGCACCTCTCTCAGATCCCAAATCACACACACATACATAGAGGTCGAGAAGGAAATCATGAGGGAGAGGAGGAATTAAGGGAGTAGCGAAGAGTGAGGGAGAGTAACAAAGGGAGAGAGATAGTAGATCGAGAAGGGGAGACAGGGGTTCTGAGTTTTCCTGTGAACCCATCGCCGGAACTGATTCTTTTAGTTATTTTTGGGCGTCAATCACCGGAGCTGGCTATTTCTGGTCGTTTTCAAACGATTCCGGCGATGTTCGGTTGAGCTAAGCTCCTTTCGGTGAGTTCTTGGTCGGAGTTAGTTACCCACACATCGAATAGAGAGAGAGGAACAAAGTAGCGAAGGGAGAGAGAGAGACGAGATTGAGAGGAATGTTGGGTTGACATTTTCCAGCGAACTCGTCGCCGGATGGACTGATTTGGTCATTTTTCATTTCTACTGGCTAAAAATCCACCACGGTCCAAATACACCCAAAAATCTCTCTACTCTTCTTTGATTTCTTAGTTGGATCCGGTCGGAAAACAACAAGGTTCGCCGGAAACCGTCTCGAGTTGTCGTTCTCTGCTTTCGTCTGAGCTCACCGGAGCTCAGGCCACATTTTTTTAGTCTTTCTACTATATTTCTGAGGCTTCGGGTTTGTCTTCTTCGCGGTTCGTTCGCATTACCGAGTTGGAGCTTAGTTCATTGTCGAGGTGTTCTATTCGGGACTCCAAGTCCGGGCTTTCTTAAATATTATTATCAATGAACTCGATTCTTTGAAGGTCCATCTCTTAACTTTACTCTTTCATTATCTCAAATTTTGGTTAACGTCGTTATTTATGGTTGGTTGAATATTTTGAGTATTAATTATGTTGTGAGATATGACTGATTCATGTTCTTAATTTGTTTGAACTTTCGTTGAGCGGACAAGTTTGATGTTGGTTTTGGGCTCTGAATAGTGATTTGAACTAAAGGATCTATTGACCTTCGGTTTAAAAAGAATTTGAGATTGAGAATTGAAAACTTGATAAAATTGGTGAATATTTGTTTATGTTGATTCATTGATAATCGCTTGATTCGGGATAAGCATCGACTTTGTTTTCGATCGTCTCATGTTCTAAGTCGATAATTGTTAAGCAAACGATGGGGGTAGGCAAATTTAAGAACTTTGGATTGATGAATGCTTAAAATGTGTGTTGAATTGTTCTGCTTTATCACTTTTGGATCAATTGTACTATTTGGCTGGGGAATGCCCCGAAGCATATGTATATATTTATTCACCGGGGAATGCCCCGAAGTATTTTGTACCCGGAGGACGTTCGCGATGAAGGCCCGAGGCGTCGGGTAAAGCACGGGAGCGTAGTTAGTATTAGTGTAGGTTATATAGGATTTATTTTTGCATTTTTTCTATTTTTTGGACTGTATAAATTGGACTGGACACTGTAATTTTGATTCTTTTTTTTTGTTTTGTTTGTTTTACGTGTTTTGTGTGGTTTGTATATTCGTAGTGTCAAAATTAGCCGATACGCTCCACCAAGCGACCTTGGTCGAACCACGGGATAGAGGGGTGCCTAACACCTTCCCCTCGGTCAACAGAATTCCTTAGCCGGAATCTCTGTTCACG
The DNA here is from genome assembly GCA_030864215.1 of Capsicum pubescens. Lineage (NCBI taxonomy): Eukaryota > Viridiplantae > Streptophyta > Magnoliopsida > Solanales > Solanaceae > Capsicum > Capsicum pubescens. Next base: position 302,962,977 of record CM061540.1, read on the forward strand.
GATCAGTTTTAGAGTCAAAAATCATTTTGAAAAGGATTTTTCAATGGTGACTTGGCACACCAGATTATGCCAAGTGGCGACTCTGAGTTTTTAAATATAAAAATAATCCTTTTTCAGAACAAATCTTCATTTTGTCACTTTAATAATGAAAACCCTTTCGAACCATAAAATCAATTCTTTTGGAGAACGAAAAAGGGGTGTGACAGCTCTTGCGACTCTACTGGGGACTTGCTCAGAATTCGAGCTTATTTTGGAGTCGTATCGGCTTTGTTTGGCATTACTAGTGTATAAACATTGTTTGTGATTTTTGTTTGTGTTATTATTATCACTTTTGTGAGATTTCGTGCTCTTTGTTTACAACATTTATCCTATGTGTTACCGCTTTTATATATGTCATTATGTGTCTACCCCCAGGCCTTCTTTCTGCAACAAGTCCATAATACACGTGTTGTACACGACCTCTAGTTGAGTCATCCTTATTTTAGGGGGGGGCGTCGGTGTTATGGAGTAGGTGGAAAGTTGTCGCAGCCACTATCGATCATACGCTCCCCCGAACAGCCTTGTTAGTGAACCCCAATGTAGGTCAGCCTTTAGGTCATGCTTATGTACATCATATTGAGACCTAGCGGGGCCCACTTGGTCCTTTGTAGGAGACTCACCTCTAACGTATCCCTATGTGCTAAATGTTGCATCTTTGAGGGTAATGGGGTCATTTGACGGACTGATTTGGGGAAAACATGTGTTAGAAGTAAGGTGCGTAGGCAAGAACTGTTGAAAAAAATAGAGAAAAAAAGTGAAGTGAGTCGAAAAGAAGAAAAAAAAAAGAGTGTCGTAGCTTTTAGTGTTCTTTATGACTTTTGTTCTTCACAATCCAAAAATTCAAAAAAAAAAAAAGATTTTTACCTTTTGCACTCATTTTTCAAAAACGAAAATATCAAAAAGATTTTTCCTTTGTCTCATTTAGCATGCATTCACAATTCGAAAACTTCAAAAAGATTTTTCATTCATAGGAGTTTTTATAAAAGAAAAAAGAGTTTTGTACATTTCACGAAAATACCAAAAGATTTTTCCTTCGTAGTTGTTGGTGTCATTTTTAGCTGAAGTGTCTAATTAAAAACTCAAAAAGATTTTATTTGTTTGTCTTTGGTTGTGTCCCTTAAGTTAGGGTCAATCTGTTAGTTAATCGTTAATTGTCCAATCTGGACGAACTACGCACCCCTGATTCTCCTCTCTCGGGAGTAAGATACGTAGGTAACCTATTGTGGGTTGAGGGATCTTATTTCAAGAATCCAAAAAGATTTTCTTCACTCTTTATTAGAGTAGGTGTTTCATATACGTCTATAAGAGAAAACAACAAAAAAGATTTTTCCTTTAATAGGTTCAAGTTTCGTTTTCATATGAAATTCAAAATCGAAAACCCAAAAAGATTTTCTTTGGTAATCATAGGTTTCATTTTGTATAGGGATGCTAAAGCCGAAGAATTCAAAAATATTTTCGTCATTTCTTTTGAAATTTTTTTATTTTCTTTTCTTTTTAAAGTTTCAAGAAAAAGAAAAAAAGAAAGAAAAAGAGTTTAATCAGCCATTTTGGCAAGATTTCACGAACTACACACACCTGATTCTCCTCTTTCGGGAGTGAGATACGTAGGCGCCCTTCTTGGGTTCAGTGATCTTTTCAAGAAAAAAAAAGAGGTTTTGAAAAACTGTTGAACTCTAACCATTTGCTATCTCTTGTCCAGTTAGTTTAAGGTGGTTGGTTTGTGGCATTTTGGCTGGTCCTCCATATTGCTCCAAGTCACAGAGGAAGTTATGGCCAACAAGGATACCGAGTAAGTTATCACTAATCAGATAGGGAGTTCGGGGAATGAGAATGTAGGAGATAATGAAGAGATTCGGAAATTAAGGCGGCAAATAATAGAAATGCATCGAGCTTGGGCTAATGGGTTGCCGCCTCCTCCAGTTCCCACTGATAATCTGTAATATCTTTCTAGCTTGCCTCCCATGTCACATGCACAATTTCCCATTTTTGTTGATATGCCACAACATGCATCAGGATCGACTCCGGGGCAACAATATCCAACCACTTCCAATGTTCATTTCCTCACTCCCCAATCCAAGACTACCACATACTCGGCTCCAGCTGTTGTTCATGCTTTTGCGGAGCCACCCCCTCCTGAAGCTCCTACTTTTGATGTTCATCCACAAGTTGTGCCTCCCTACTCTACAAGAGAGCCTGCATTGAATATTTTTAGTGATCAACATTATGCTCTGGAGCCCACATTTAAGTCGACTGGTCTTTACGATTGCCCTCAACTGCCTGAATTTCCTCCTAACACTGAGAAGCCTGTTATGACAGAAGAACAAGAGGAAATATCCAGAAAATTGAGAAGTTTGGAACTGACTATGAAAAACTTGCAAGGACTTGGGGGGTACAAAAGTGTCTCATATAAAGATCTGTGCATGTTTCCAGGTGTACATCTTCCTTTTGGTTTTAAAATGCTGAAGTTTTAGAAGTATGATGGACATGGCGATCCTATAGCACATTTGAGATGCTATTGCAACCAGCTAAGGGGTGCTGGAGGGAAGGAAGAATTACTCATGGCATATTTTGGTGAGAATCTTTCAGATCTAGCTTCAGAATGTTTGTTGACCAAGACATCGACAAGTGGAACAACTGGGATAACCTTGCTAATGAATTCGTGCAACAATTTCAATACAATATGGAGTTGATTCCTGACGAAAAATCTCTGACTAATATGAATAAAAAGAGTACTGAAACTTTCAGAGAGTATGCAATTAGATAGCGTGAACAAGCTGCTCGGGTGAAACCGCCAATGAAAGAAAGTAAGATAGTGGAGACATTTATTCAAGCACAGGATGAAACATATTATCAATACTTGTTACCTGCATTAGGCAACCCATTTATTGAGGTCCTCAAAATAGGGGAGATGATAGAGGATGGAATTAAGACCGGTCGCATTGTGAGTTTTGCAACATTGAAAGCGACTACTCAAGAAATTCAAAAAGGTTCGGGAAGTATTGGAGGAAAGAAGAATGAGGAAGATACATCTGCCGTTATAGTTGGACAAAAGGCACGGGTAAGAGGACCATACCGTCGTTACCCACGGGCTCAAACCCAAGTTTATGGCCAAGTTCCACAAAATCTTTCCCAAAATCCATTATATTCCATTCCCCCGTCTCCATATCAAGTGTATAATAAACAACTATATGTTCAAACCCCATCTTACCCACACTGGCGCGCGCCAACTCTGTCGAGTTATCCTCCATCTCCACATACATACCGAAACCCTTCTAGGTCTGGTTTTCAATTTAAGCCAAATAATGAAATGAGACAGAAGTCGAGGGATAACTTCACACCGATTGGAGAGTCATATGCAAGTTTATTCCAGAGATTGATATAGCAGGACATGATCACTCCTCTCCTTGGATATACTCCTGACCCACATTCAAGAAGATTTGATCCTAATGTACGATGTGCATATCATTCTGATGTTCAGGGTCACAGTATTGAAGATTGCCGTGCTTTGAAAAGATGATTCAAGATAAATCAATCATGGTACAGAACATTGACAGTGAGGAAAGTTCTAGTCATGCTGATATGCAAACCAGTGGCTAAGATGTCAGGCTGAGCAATTGAGAAGTCACCCCTCTCCTTACTAGGAAAGGGTCTGGTAGCTTGTTTTGTTTTATTTTCTGCTATCCGAATTATTTCAAGGTTGTAGTTCGGGATCTATCTTGTTTTATCCTTTTGTTGTTTATGTTCAAACCCTTCTATCTCTTGTTTCAACTAAATGAAGTGTCCCATTTTTCTTTGTGTTTTAAATATGTGTTATTTGTTTGTTTTCTTTATACAGTACATTTTATGTTGACTCTAGTGATATGACATGCTAGTGAAATTTTTAGCCAGATCTTAAAATCCAGTTTAAGCATGAACGTTGAATCAGAGGTTTAAAGTTAGAAAAAGAGCATTTGAGAAAATAAATAGAGTGCTGGAGAATTTGGTGATCAAGTTGAAGCCTTCTTTGAAAATTAAGGCACTTATTTTGAGAATCACAAGAATAACTTGGTCATCAATTGAAAGACATATCTCAATTAGGTCAAATAGTGGCTGTGTAAACAGAAAGAAAATCAGGTCCACAAAATCATGAGTCATTCAATGTGAAGAATATGCAACACAAGTAGAGTTGTATGCTAGAAAAGCGCAGAAGAAATAGTGACGCACAGACTCGATCAAAGTTAATGTTGCAAAAGATGTCACAAATGATCTTCATCTTTCACTTCCATATTGCATGATATGTACTTACATTTTTAAGGATTGATATGGCGAAGGCATTTCATTCTGCGATCCAAACATTGTGTCATCATTTGTTCACCCCATTTGAGCTTTAGTCCTATTTTCTTTCATACCTCTCTTTGAGAATCAAGATAGAGTCAGCAAAATTCAAAAAAAGAGTGTCGAGTGAAAAAAATAAAGTCAAAAACGTTTCAAAAAGAGACAAATTTGTCTAAAAGAATAAAAATAGAGAAGAGTGTCAAGATAAATAGAGTCAGAAAATTCAAAGGAAAAAGAGTCGATAAAGGAAAAAAAGGGAAGTCAGAATCAAGCAAAACAAGCTGCCAGAACTACGCGTGACCTGATTCTCATCTCTCAGGTCTGGGCTCGGTCCAACCAAATAAAAAATTTAGTATTTTTCAGTCAAAAGAAATTGGGGCATGAGTTGATCCTCATTGTTTGAGTCGATTCCGAAAGTTGTAAGTCCCACCCCACTTCAAATGTCATTTGGGCCTCAAATCATCCTTTCTTTCTAACCTTATCCAAAAGTCAAGTTACAACCAAAGAAAGACCTTCAGATCAATCTTGGAGAATGTTAAGGCTAAGCATGCAATGGATGTGATGATGCATTTTGGGAACTACTTGTCTTTCTCAGCATAAGGAATTAAGAGAGAAATGAAAATGAGAGAGTCTTATAGGTGAAAACGCTCACGGGCACCGTAAGACGATGGTAAGCTGAGAGAGATAACAATGAGAGAGTCTTATTGGTGAAAACCCTTACAGGCACAGTAAGACGACGGTGAGTTGAGACAAATGAAAATAAGAGAGTCTCATTGGTGAAAAACCCTCACGGACACCATAATGCAATGGTGAGCTAGAAAAAATGAGAGAGACTTGTTGAAAAAAAAAAAAAAAAACCTCCAAGGTGCCACTAGCCGAACAAGGTCTTAGATGCAATTGAACTAAGGAAACAACTCAGTTTCAAGGCCATTAACTCAACAACAATTGGTAGAAAGTTTGGATGGAAAGATCAGACAGCCTGACCCAAAATGCATGGCATAATCTTTGGAGTTGACTGTCATTTTTAGATAAATTTTTATTTCTTTGTTTCAATGGGGACATTCATTATCTTTTCTTTTTTCTCTTTATTTTGTTTATCTTTCTTGAGTCAGTTATCCAAATAAAAGTCATTGTCATTTTTCTCTTGTTGTTGAGTCAAGTCCATGTCAAAATAAGTGAGAAAAGATTCCAAAACTGGCTACTAGCTTCTTCAATTGCGCAAAGCAAGACAAAAGGCTAACACATGAAAGAAACATGATTGCGGGTCAAAAGAAGGCGTGCAAAAAGTTTTGTAAACCGACAAGTATGGGAATTCATGGAAATATCAAGGTTCAAAGGGTTTATCTGAGAAGCATGACAAAGCAGAGATGTTGTATTTGTTTCAGAGTCACTCTTAATAATCTGAGTTCGGGTCAATGATGCAGTAAGCCAGTGACACATGATAATGGTTGAAATTAAGATTAAATGTGATCGGGGCAAGAGCAATTTCCACAAAAGCCAAAGCCACAAACCAGCCACCATGTTTTTAAACTAACAAGTTTTCTTTGTATGAAACAGGAACACATGCTACCTTTAATCAAGGATTTCAAAGCCTAAACATCAAAGGCCGTAACATTCTCACTTTTTCAAATGCAACAGGTAATATTGCTGCACATATTTGATATTCAAAGACATGGAGACGCACTTCCTTGTTTGGGTAATTCCAATAACATTTGTGAGGAAATGCACTTCCTTGTTTGGTAATTCAAGCGGTATTTGTAAGGAGACACACTTCCTTGTTTGGGTAATTCAAGCAACATTTGTAAGGAGACGCACTTTCTTGTTTGGATAATTCAAACAACATTTGTAAGGAGATTCACTTCCTTGTTTGAGCAATTCAAGAGACATTTATTAGGAGACGCACTTCCTTGTTTTGGTAATTCAAGTGATGTTGGTAAGGAGAAACACTTTCTTGTTTGGGAAATTCGAGCAACATTTGTGAGTAGACGCACTTCCTGGTTTGGGTAATTCAAGAAACATTTGTAAGGAGACTCACTTCCTTGTTTGGTTAATTCAAGAAATATTTATGAGGAGACACACTTCTTTGTTTGAGTAATTCAAGAGACATTGGTATGGAGACACACTTCCTTGTTTGGGTAATTCAAGCGATATTTGTAAGGAGACGCACTTCCTTGTTTGGGTAATTCAAGCGGCATTTGATAAGGAGGCGCACTTCCTTGTTTGGGTAATTCAAGCAACATTTTTAAGGAGACGCACTTCCTGGTTTGGGCAATTCAAGAAACATTTGTAAGGAGACGCACTTCCTTGTTTGAGTAATTTAAGAGACATTTGTGAGGAGATGCACTTCCTTATTTGAGCAATTCAAGCGGCATTTGTGAGGAGACGCACTTCCTTGTTTGAGTAATTCAAGAGGCATTGGTGATGCACTTCCTAACTTAAGTCTTGATTCCTAGAAGATGCACTTTCTAGTCGAGTTATCGCACTTAACTCTAAAGAGACACACTTTCTTGCTAGTTTTCATTTGTCAGGTGGCACACTTTTTAACTTAAACTTGTATCTCTATAAGACGTACTTTCTAGTTAGAATCCCTCACTTTAATTCTTAGGAGACGCACTTCCTAGTCTTGGTTATTCAATTTTACTCTCAAGAGATGCATTTCTTGGTCAGAGTCTTGATTCATCATTGCAACATGCAAGTAGGTATGATGTGACTTTTTCAAAAGTCTTCTGATGATAAACTGGGAAAAAAAATTTAATTTCTGTTTTTGAAACTTTAGTTTTCTAGCAAACGGAATTTCTCTTTATAATAATCTTTGTTTGGGATAATTTTCTTTTTTTAGTTTTGATGTGATTTCAGGAGTCCGCCTGAAGAATAGGGTGAATAAATGGAAAGTCAAGCAACAAAGTGAAGAAATGAAAAGTCAAGCAACAAGGTGAAGAAGTTGAAAACAAAGCAACAATATGAAAATTTGAAAGTTAACAGATTTAAAAATAGCAAGTCAGGAGCCCGCCTGAAGAATAGGGTAAGGAAATTGCAAGTCAGGAGCCCGCCTGAAGAACAGGGTGATGAAATGTCAAGCCAACAACCCACCCGAAGCACAGGGCGAATAAATGGAAAGTTAAGCAACGAGGTAAAACAATTGAAAGCCAAACAACAAGTTGAGGAAATTGCAAGTCAGGAGCCCGCCTGAAGAATAGGGTGATGAAACTCAAGTCAAAAGTCCAGAAGAAGCTGCATAGATAGGATTTTGTAATTTCATTTATGTTTTTAACTTGTAATTTTCATTTTTGATGTAATGATAGAGCCGTGGATCAGAACCTCGATGGATCCTCACTCGACTCTCCAACTCGGTATAGCCTTTCTCCTTCCTTTGAAAGTACCTGTGATGGGTTTCTTTCATAACTTGGGTAGGTAGGATGTCCTAATTCAAAATCCGGTTGTCCTTCATCCTTCTATTTCTTTCTTTGAATAATGGTCGGGTCAAAATTTGGTCTCGCTGTCTACTTCTTTGTCTGAAAACACTTTATGTTTACATTCAAAGGGGTCATGATGTAGACACCTAATTTTGTCCCTCCCGAAGATCAATTTTACCTTTTTTTTTATTCTCGTCTTACCACGTACCCTACCCCATTTAGTTATCCCTTCAAAAAATAACAAACTCCCTAACAAAATAACAACCCTCATCCTAACAAATTTCCCAATAAATTTTTATTTTTGTTTTAATCCTATCCTAACAACCTATCCAATTAAAAGCGAACACATCACCACCCCACCCCATACCCTACGTCTACCTCACCTACCCTACCCTACCCCACCTATTTCCTTTCACGTTTTTCCACTGATCACGAGATTGACACGGAGTCTGCCCACAACAATAGAGATCCTCAATTTTTTTCTTGGTCCATGAGCACACAGAAAACACATGAGCACTCATCTTCAACAATAATCCCCTCCCCATCATACACTCTCCACGTGAACCTCTCTCAGATCCCAAATCACACACACATACATAAAGGTCGAGAAGGAAATCATGAGGGGGATGAGGAATTAAGGGAGTAGCGAAGAGTGAGAGAGAGAAACAAAGGGAGAGAGATAGTAGATCGAGAAGGGGAGACAGGGGTTCTGAGTTTTCCGGTGAACCCATCGCCGGAATTGATTATTTCAGTTGTTTTTGGTTGTCGATCGCCGGAGCTGGCTATTTCTGGTCGTTTTCAAATGATTCCGGCGATGTTCGGTTGAGCTAAGCTTCTTTCGGTGAGTTCTTGGTCGGAGTTGGTTACCCACATATCGAATAGAGAGAGAGGAACAAAGTAGCGAAGGGAGAGAGAGAGATGAGATCGAGAGGAATGTTGGGTTGACATTTTCCGGCTAACTGATCGCCGGATGGATTGATTTGGTCATTTTTTGTTTCTACTGGCTAAAAATCCACCACGGTCCAAATACACCCAAAAATCTCTCTACTCTTCTTTGATTTCTGAGTTGGATCCGGTCGGAAAACAACAAGGTTCTCCGGAAACCGTCTCGAGTTGTCGTTCTCTGCTTTCGTCTGAGCTCACCCGAGCTTAGGCCACATTTTTTAGTCTTTCTGCTATATTTCTGAGGCTTCGGGTTCGTCTTCTTCGCAGTTCGTTCGCAATACCGAGTTGGAGCTTAGTTCATTGTCGAGGTGTTCTATTCGGAACTCCAAGTCCTGGCTTTCTTAAATATTATTATCAACGAACTCGATTCTTTGAAGGTCCATCTCTTAACTTTACTCTTTCATTATCTCGAATTTTGGTTAACGTTGTTATTTATGGTTGGTTGAATATTTTGAGTATTAATTATGTTGTGAGATATGACAGATTCATGTTCTTAATTTGTTTGAACTTTCGTTGAGCGGACATGTTTGATGTTGATTTTGGGCTCTGAATAGCAATTTGAACTAAAGGATCTATTGACCTTCGGTTTAAAAAGGATTTGAGATTGAGAATTGAAAACTTGATAAAATTGGTGAATATTAGTTTATGTTGATTCATTGATAATCGCTTGATTCGGGATAAGCATCGACTTTTTTTTCGATCGTCTCATGTTCTAAGTCGATAATTGTTAAGCAAACGATTGGGGTAGGCAAATTTAAGAACTTTGGATTGATGAATGCTTAAAATGTGTGTTGAATTGTTCTGTTTTATCACTTTTGGATCAATTGTACTATTTGGCTAGGGAATGCCCCGAAGTATATGTATATATTTATTCATCGGGGAATGCCCCAAAGTATTTTGTACCCGGAGGACGTTCGTGATGAAGGCCCGAGGCATCGGGTAAAGCACGGGAGCGTAGTTAGTATTAGTGTAGGTTAGATAGGATTTATTTTTGTATTTTTTCTATTTTTTGAACTGTATAAATTGGACTGGACACTGTACTTTTGATTCTTTTTTTTGTTTTGTTTGTTTTACGTGTTTTGTGTGGTTTGTATATTCGTAGTGTCAAAATTAGCCGATACGCTCCACCAAGCGACCTTGGTCGAACCACGGGATCGAGGGGTGCCTAACACCTTCCCCTCGGTCAATAGAATTCCTTAGCCAGAATCTCTGTTCGCGGATCAGTTTTAGAGTCAAAAATCGCTTTGAAAAGGATTTTCCAATGGTGACTTGGTACACCAGATTATGCCAAGTGGCGACTCTGAGTTTTTAAATGTAAAAATAATCCTTTTTCAGAACAAATCTTCATTTTGTCACTTTAATAATGAAAACCCTTTCGAACCATAAAATCAATTCTTTTGGAGAACGAAAAAGGGGTGTGACAGGTATCATGGCAAGAAAGTACCAACAATGGAGCAGTATAAAAAGAACGGAATTCTAACAAGTGGTTGCCGATTTATTGCAACTATTTATTGCTTAGGCATGGGAAAGGTAGCAACTAAAGATGCATTTGGTTGGTTAGCAACTGAACCTCCAATACTTGATGCTTGCTGTATCATTGCAAGATTATTGGGAAAAGACATCATTTCCACCCCCATACTATATAAGGAAAGTCGAAGCCACACTTAAATTATATAAGTGGATCTATTACACACCTTAATAATATAAAAGTGATATTATTACCTCCCCGCGACCCCCATTCTAAGGCGCGTATGTTACACTTATTTTAGACGCGTCCAGCCTATTATATAACAAAAGTAAACAACTAAAAACATTAAGGAAAAAGACATTGTTTCCACCCCAAACTATAGTCGAAAAGTCGAATCCACACCTAAACTATATAAGTGACCTATTACACACCTTAACTATAAAAAAGTGATACTTTTTGCTCCCTAGATCTAACGTGAAAAATACATAATTATTTAAATAAAAATTGACGCGTTTAAATTAAAATTAATGCAACAAAAAAATTAAAAAATTAAAATACTCCTCCCCCAACCCCCAGCATCCATCTCCCCACCCCCACCCCCAAACAATCATCTTCTTCATCACCCCCACCATTAAACCATCATCTTCTTCATCACCCCCACCCCAACCAACACAGTTTCTTCATCACCCCACCTCCAAATTCCAACCCCATCCCCAAATAACACAATTCATACTCCACCTTCATCGAATCAATGTCAATTTCACAATGAACAAAATCAAATTGTATTTGATGTTTAAACGGGCAAAACCAAATTTTATAAAAAAAATATATAAAATTTTGTAGCAAGGATATTTTTCGGTGAATTCTCGTCGGAAAAGTTGGATTCATCGTCGACTTTCTCCTCTCTGTCTGTTAATTATTAATCCATCCAAAAATGTAGCTTGCTATCATATTAGTTTTTTTTTTTTTTTTAAATTATAGTTGAAAAATGAATAGAAAAAGTACGAAAATGTGTTGGTCATTACCATTTAAAACACAAAGGCCAACAGTCGAGTGGCCATTTTTTGAAACAATAATGGCCATTATAGCTGGGAGTTTTTTTTTTTTTTTTTTTTTAAGAAAAGACGATGGGTTACGGATGAAGAACAATGTTAGAAGAAATTAATTGTTATGGTAATTTTGTTGGTGGAATAAAGTTTATGGTGGTAAATATGGTGTAATGGAGGTAATGGAGGTTTTGGACATTGACAACAATGAAGGTTTTAGACATTGAAGAAGAAGGGAAAAAAATTAAATTAAAAAGAAAAAAGAAAAATTATGGAAATAATAAATTTATTATTTTTTCGAATTATGCTGACGTGGTGCTGGCGTGACAGCGAGTATAAAACACCACACAAGTGGTGTAATTTCTGACAGGGTGTAAAAAATATCATTTTTTTTATAGTTAAGGTGTGTAATATGTCACTTATATAGTTTAGGTGTGGATTCGACTTTTCGACTATAGTTTGGGGTGGAAACGATGCCTTTTTCCTTATTTTTTGGATTATGCTAACGTGGTGCTGACGTGGCAGCGCGTGTAAAACACCACACCACATGCAAGTGGTGTAATGTCTGACAGGGTGTAAAAAGTACCACTTTTTTATAGTTAAGGTGTGTAATAGGTCACTTATATAGTTTAAGTATTGATTCGACTTTTCGACTATAGTTTGGGGTGGAAACGATGCTTTTTTTCTTACATCACATGAGGTATATGTAGAGTGTGTATATGAAGTGATTAATTTTTTATCTTTTATTTTTTATTTGTTCATTTATATTGCGGATATAGTATGAACAGGAAAGAGGAGATGCACCTTCTGGTGTCGAATGTTACATAAATGAATATGGTGTCACAAAGGAAGAAGCATACAAGAAAATAAGAAATATAATAGAGAATTGTTGGAAGAACTTAAATCAAGAATACCTCAAACTCACTGGTGTTATACCGAAGATTTTGCTCATGTCTGTGATTAATCTTACAAGAGGAATGGAATTTGTGTATAAAGATGAAGATGCTTATACTTTTTCCAAAAATAATTTGAAAGAAGTCATCTCTGCAATGTTAATTGATCCTATTATATAAATTAAAAACATCAAAAAGGAAAAGGAGGAACAAGAAAATGTGAATCACAATTCTCTAGAATGTGTTTATTTGTATTAGGAGTTGTTTGAGTCACATGTATTTTTAGTATAATAAATAAATAAATATTCCAATGTAAAATTTCGCATTAATAGATAGGCATTTGGCTTCTATGTTAACAATATTCACCTTAATTATGTGGTAATTTCTGTATTATCGTTGTAAGAAATAACAATTACTATATTAGTAATATAATTCTCCATTTGTGTCTTCTACTGGTTCAATACATTAAAAATGTTTTTTTACTTGTCAAAACAATAGTCAGATTTAGATTTAAAGCATAGTCAAAAGAGAAAAATGAATAAAATAAACATTAATTAATACTTTCTCAAGAGTGTGTGAAATACAAAGATTAATTAATACTTTCACAAGAGAGTGTGAAATGCAAACATTAATCAAAAGGTATGGACCTTAGCCTCACAGTGGGGACTTAGGAAAGATTTATTGCCTCACAGTGGAACTTTATAACAAACCTAGGATTTTCTATCATAATGAAGGGTACTTTGTGGTGTTGTTTGTGAACATTGAAGATAGAAATGAGGTGATCTACTCGAGTCCCTATACTATGAACAACAGACCGATGATTGTCAAGTCATGGGCTGCAGATTTTACTTTTCATGAGGAGGTACTCAAAATCATTCCCATTTGGGTACAACTCCCAAATCTCCATCGTAATTGGTTGAATTAGCAGGCCCGTAGTAAAATTGGAAATGGCCTAGGTTGCCCCCTCTATGCTGATGAGTGCACAACAAAGGTAAAACGGATATCGTATTGCTTGCCTTTTGATAGAGATGGACATCAATCAACCACCCTAAGAGTATAACGGTGCAAGGCCCTTGTGGTAGAATTCTCGAGCAACAAGTTGACTATGACTGGACTCCTTTGTACCGTAACACTTTCCTTATGATCGGTTATGTATGTCCTATAAGAGGGCAAAGGAATATTGAGGCAAAACAGGTGGAACCAACACAAAAGGAGCAACCTCCTAGACAAAGGAACTATCCAAAACGGGACAAGAGACGGAAGACAATACAAAACCAGTGTGCACAAAAGCTTGATGAGCTCATGACTATTTCACTGCAGGCTTTCACAGGTGTCAATGGTTATCAAACCATTAGGCTCACTAGTTATCATGAGAAAAGACCCTTACATGTTTTAATTGACACGGGGTGCACATGCAACTTCATTTATCAGGAGATGGCTAAGAAGTTAGGATGTTAGCCTGGTGATATATCTGAGTAGTCTGTTAGTATAGTAGATGGTAGATAAGTGCAAACTACTTCTGTTTGCAAGAACTTGGAATGGTTTCTTCGTGGAACTATATTTGCATCTGATTTCTCTACTACTTCCTTTGGGCAATGTAAATATTGTATTGGGTGTGCAATGACTGAACACTCTTGGTAGAATCTTATTTGACTGTAAGAACAAGACTATAGAGTTCAGGTATCAAGGGAAGAAGCATGTGTTGAGCGGGCCTACTAATTAGCTCAAGTCTTCAAGGGCTAGTTCCTTACTCAAGGGTGTTGAGTCTAAGGCCCAGTTTTACATGACGAATGTCACTGATGTTGCAATCCCTAACAGTTATTCTTGCAACATTCAAGCTACACAAGGTACTAAGATCCTAAACTATTTGCATTAATACAACAATATTCTGTTATTTTTGAACCTCCTATTAAAATAATTTTCAAAAACGGCTATTTTTTCTCTCTAACGGATCCCTCATCTTTACCTCTGTCACACGCGTTCTCCGATGGACCCTCCAGACGTCGCCCTTTCGGCGCGTCTGGATGGGCAAATTGTGGCTTCTTCCTCGGTGGTCACACCCAAGGAAGGATTTTCTGGAAAAACTTCTTACACCAATTCAGTCATGACCAAATCGGGTTCAACCCTGCCCGAAAGGGAAGCTGTGTTAGCTTGACAAACCACTCATAATGGTATGCCAGCGGTTATCTTCAAAGTCTCCGACTACTATGGAGTCATGGCATCTGAGTGTAGACTTACGATAGTTGGAAGATTTCTCAAGCCAAGACCTCAAATTGATAGAATTCGATCGAGTTTCAAGAAGACAATTACAATTAAAGGCTCGGCTAAAATCGGGGTGTTTGATAATTTCAACTTCTTCATCGACTTCTCCAATGAAGAGGACTTTAACTCGGTTTGGTACAAAAGAGTCCTCACCATCGATGGCCAACAAATGTGGCTCCAAAAGTGGTCGCCAGATTTTAAGCCGGAGGAGGACCTTCCAATTGCTTTGGTATGGGTCCTACTTCCTGCCTTACCATTTCATTTACACACTTGGCAATATATTAAGCAACAGGTGAGCAATGTTGGTACACCTTTGGAAATGGACAATGCCACTAGAAGTAAAACCCGGCCTAGCATGGTGAAGGTCAGGGTCGAAATCGATTTGTTGAAAACGCTACCTGATGTGATTTGGGTTGGACTTGAAAATGAGACCTCTCCACTTAGGGGTTATACTCAGAAACTTGAATAAGAAGGAATTCCGAAATACTGCAGATTTTGCAAAAAAACTCGGGCACATGATGGCTGGCTGTCGGGCTTTAGAAAGGAAAAAAATGCTGAGATAAAAGAGCGTGAAAGGAAATCCAATCACACCCCTGAAGACAAACCCCCTGATCCTAATCCTAAACATGTTCAAGGGGAAAATAAGAAGGATGTTGACAATGAAAAAGGTGTGGACAGTGGCAGCTGCAAAAGGGCACAAAATGAGAACAATTTGAGGTCTAATGAAGCACAACAAAAACAAGATATTGGAAAGGGTGAAAATGAGCAGATTATTGACACAAATAAGAGTAAATGTGAAACAGTTGCTGGTACTGATACTGAGGTTACTATGGGGACAAGAATGAAGAGAAAGAATAAGGATAGGAAAATGCCTAAGAAACGAACTACGGTCACTTTTAAAGCACCTTTACAAGCCAAAACCCCAAAAAAGAAGAGGACTGTGAAGAATAAACAAGCGAATAAGAGGGAGCAGAAACATGATCTAGTTACAAAATTGAAGGATTCATGTGCTATAATGGCAAATGCTAAGCAAAATAAGATCCGAGAAGAGGACACACGAGTGAATGGTGTTGAAGTCGATACCAATGTTCTGGAAAAATACAATAGAGGGGAGAATGATATTGGCGTTGATACTAGCAATCTAGAGAAGAGTGACACAGGTGAAAATAATAATGAGGTTACCAGCAATATTCTGGAAAAAAGCAACAACGGTAGAGATAGTAGCATTAGATCCCAATATCGTGACCATGACAACAATGAGATGGTACAGGAATCTAGTAATATCCCGAGCAAGGCTAAACAGGTGGAAGATCATAAAGTGAACCATCTTGAAGAAACTCTGGAACAAGAGGAAGAGTCATCTGTATTTCCTTCTGAAATAAAGGCTCTACCTGGTCTTGATCTAGTTGTGGATCTAAACGTTGGCACTCTTCCAGATCTTAGAAAAAAACAAAATTTCAAGACTATTCCCACTCAAAATATGGAATCCTCTCCGGATGGCAAATTGTAACTGCTTGGACAATTCATAATCAGCCAAACGGTGAAGGTACAGGAATAGAAGGCATGGAAGATTTCTCACTGGTTAAGAAAGGAAGAAATAGAAACAGGAAAAATGAAAAAAATCACAAAGTCAAGGAAAATCCTCTCACCAAAAGGGGATGCACAAATTAGCCCTTCCTTAGTGTTTTTTATGATTAGAGCTATCTTCTGGAAATTAGGGGGGTTAAGTTCAAAAAGGCGATTCATCGGCTCAAGAATCTCATCTCCATCAACAAAGTGGATCTGGTAGCTTTACTAGAACCTTTTATTTGCATGAACAAGATAAACTCTTACATGAAGCTCTTGAAATTTCAACATTGTGTTTCCAATTCCAATGGCAAAATATGGTTCTTCTGGAAAGACAACTACAACACTAGCATCATTAGTAATACGGATCAACAAATTACTATTAAACATCACTCAAACTTACCATCTGATATCTTTTATGTCAACGCAGTGTATGCTAAATGTACAGCAACTGAAAGAAGAGAACTCTGGAGTAATCTTGAAGAGGTTTACCATTTGGCCAATGGACCATGGTGCATTGGGGCAGATTTTAATGTCATCTTGAGCCTTGATGAAAAAATTGGGGGCTCCCCCAATAGGATGGATAAAAGCCTAGAATTCAGAAGCTGCATGAATAATTGTGAAGTCATCGATCTTGGTTTTGTTGGACCTAGATTTACCTGGTCTAACAATAGAAGACCGAAGAAAAGGATTTGGAAAAGGCTTGATGGAGTATTTGTTAATGACCAATGGAATCAGTTCTTCAAACATCTAGTGAGGACCGGCTCTGACCATAGACCAATGCTCATAACCTGTCAGAAGGATTTACAGGGATATTAAATACTTTAAATTTCTTGATTTTTGGACTGATCAACCTTCTTTTAGAAGAGATAAAAGAGGTGGTATTTAGCATGAGCGCCGATAGATCTGCTGGTCTGGATGGTTTTAATGGTATTTTTTATCACAAGTATTGGGATGTGATCAAATATGACATACGGAATTTTGTTCAAGATTTTTTCAGAGGCAAAAACCTTACCAAGTTTTTCTCTCATACCTTCCTTGTTCTTATTCCAAAAGTTGAATCACCTTCTACTTTCTCCGACCTCAGACCTATTAGCTTGACCAACTTCTCTTCAAAAATCATCACTAAGATTCTGTCCAAGAGACTTAACCCCCTGCTTGACAAAATTATTTCTGATAACCAAAGTGCTTTTGTCAAAGGTAGGATGATTACTGAGAATATGTTATTGACTCAAGAGCTAGCCCACGGGATTAAACAAGACAACTTAGGTGGTAACATGATCATCAAATTGGACATGGCTAAGGCCTACGATAGGATGTCATGGAACTTTCTAATGGCTGTTATGAGAAAGATCGGCTTCTCTGAGGATTGGTTAGACATTATCTGGAGGCTTTTATCAAATGTGTGGTACTCAATAATTATTAATGGTGCCAGGACAGGTTTCTTTTCTTCTTGCCAGGGTCTTAAACAGGGAGATCCTCTTTCTCCTTCCTTGTTCATTATAGGTGCTGAGGTGCTATCTAGGCTCCTTAACAATTTTAATGACAATCAAAACTTTACTCCTTTCAGTATGAATACCTCTAATCTTATCATTAACCATTTAGCATATGCTGATGACATTATTATTTTACAGGTCGCAATACCAGATCAATCAAGCTCAGCTTCTAGACAGAGTGTAAACCAAGAGAAAAGCTTCTTTGTCACTGCTCCTAAAACTGCTGCAAGTAGAATCAATAGGATGAGAGATGCTTCTGGGTTTTTTGACAAAAATTTCCCGTTCACCTACTTGGGATGTACAATATATCATGGGAAAAAAAATTTGCTACTTTGAGGGCATGTTGGTTAAGATCGTCAAAGCTATTAATGGGTGGCAAGGAAAAATGCTTTCGTATGGAGGAAAAATAGTTTTGATCAAAAGTTTCCTACAATCTATGCCTACTTATACTCTATTAGCTTTGAATCCACCTAAAGGAACCTTGAATCTTATTGAAAAACATTTTGCAAATTCTCTTTGGGGAACAAAAGAAGGCAGAAATAAGCACCATTGGTCTTCCTGGGAGAACTTGTGCATTTCTAAGGAAGAAGGAGGGATAGGGTTGAGGAAATTGGAAGATATTGCAAACCCTTTCACCTTAAAGAGGTGGTGGAGGTTCAGAACTCACCCCTCGCTGTGGGCATCTTTTCTAAGAGCCAAGTATTGTAAAAGATCTCATCCCGTCTCTAAAAAAATTTCCTCTTCTGACTCTCATGCCTGAAAAAGTATGATGAGGATTAGAGAAAAAGCCAAGCCCAACATCATATGGAATATTCGATCTGGGAGTTCTAGTTTTTGGTGGGATAATTGGACAGGCAAAGGTGCTTTAGCCAAGTTATTCCCTGGGCCCGAAAAAAGTGCGAAACTCTATGTGAAACAATTCTTTATTAATGGTAGTTGGAATATTGAAAAATTAAATCATACTCTCTATGGGCAACTGATAAACCATATAACAAGGATTTTTATTGGCAACAGTGATATCAATGATTATCCGGTGTGGATCACCATTGAAAATGGTTTTTTCACCAACAAGGCAGCCTGGGATCTTATTAGAACGCATAAGCCTAAGCATGAGTTTATGGACAAGATTTGGCACTCAAAATGTCCTTTCAAATTTTCCTTTTTGACTTGGAGAATTATTAAAAAGAAACTACCTTTTCAAGACACGTTAAATAGGTTTGGCACTAACAGATCTTTGTCTTGCTTTTGTTGCAGGATTTTACAACCCGAGACATTACAACATGTGTTTGTCGATGGTGAAGCAGCCTTTTATCTTTGGACCACGATTGGAAATCCTCTGGGCACAAAAATGAACCTATAATAAATGTCTTCAAGAGTTGGTGGAACATTAAACCAAAGAGTGAGGTCCATCAATGGATCTTGCACATCACGCCTATCTTTATATGCTATGAATTGTAGAAACAAAGATGTGCGTGTCGATATGAAACACAAAAGAAATTCCAGAATCCTACAATGGTTCTCCAAGGTGATATGGTGTATCAGGAATATCGTCTCTAAACTTTTCCCTCCTCTTAACACTATTACTTTGTGGACTGATTTTTGTGATATTGCAGAATGAATCAAACCGATTTAAAAATGGACTCAAGTCAAATGGAGCACACCTCAGATCAGTAATATTAAAGTAAACACTGATGGAAGTTATCTTTTGGAAATAGGAAAAGCTGGAATTGGAGGGATAGCAAGGGACAGCAATGGAGAGATGGTGATGGCTTTTTCAATTCCCGTGGAATGTACCAGCAACAATATGGCTGAAGCATTGGCAGCTGAGTTTGGTGGGAAATGGTGTAGCCAACAAGGCTTAACTAATTTCACTCTCGAGCTTGACTCCATGATCCTAGTAAATATGGTGAATAACAGGAGCAACAACAACTACAAACTCAAACAGATCATCGACAATATCATTGAGATAGTGGATCAGTCAAATGCCTAGGTGAATCACTGTTTTAGAGAAAGCAATCAAGTTGCGGATTTTTTGGCAAAAATGGCGGCTATGCAGAACAAGACAATGATCTTAACATCCTTTAGGCAACTTCCCAGAATTGCTAAAGGGGCATACTTTCTGGACAAAAGCCAAATGCCTTGTATTAGGACAAAATTTGATAAGGTGAATTTTTTTGTAAGTTGATATCAATATATATATGAACTTATCAGAAGAGTTATATCCCCATATATATAGGACTCTCTTCTGACTTTTGTGGTGATTAGTTCACCTTTGTGTTGTAACGGAGGTAAGGCTCTAGTCCCCCTCCTATTTTCTCTCGTAAATACAACATGACCCAGCTGTACTGGGTAACTTTATAAAAAAAAAACCTCCTATTACATTACCACCTCATGGAGGTTCTTTTGATCATAGAGTACCTTATATAGACTTTACAATACCAGTCAATAAAGAAACTTATAGATACCGTGGTGTGAATAAGGACATTATTGAGAAATTGGTTTAGGAAATACTTGATCAAAGAGTGATTTGTCCTAGTACTAGTCCTTATGCATCTCCTGTGGTGTAAGTGGGTAAAAAGGATGACACTTGGAGGTTGTGCGTTGATTTTAGGGAGTTGAATCAACTAACAATCAAGGAAAAATTCCCTAGTCCTATTATTGAAGGTCTTTTGGATGAATTATGTGGAGCTTCTGTATTCTCTAAGATAGACCTTGGAGCTTGATATCATCAGCTTAGGATTATTGATAATGATACATACTAGACTGCCTTCAAGACATATGAGGGCCACTACGAATTCTTGGTAATGCCTTTTGGTTTAACTAATACTCCTTTTACTTTCAATACTTAATGAATGATGTCTTTAAACCACTGTTGAGAAAGTCTGTGTTGGTTTTTATTGATAACATTTCAATCTTTAGCAAGTCTATTTCTTCACATATCGTTGATGTTAAGATGGTATTTGAACTTATGGTTCAGCATCATCTGCATGCTAAAATGGATAAGTATGATTCTGGGGTTCCTAATATTGAATATTTAGTCCATGTGATCAGTAAACAAGGTGTAGCAATAGATTCAAAGAAAGTAGAGGCTATACAACAGTGGCATATTTCCTTGAATCTAAACTAGTTGAGGGGTTTTATAGGCCTTGCAGGATATTACAGAAGATTTATAAGAGGTTTAAGTGCCATATCTAGACCTTTAAATGATCTTATCAAGATGGAAGAGTTCTTATGGAATGAGGACTCTACCAATGCATTTGAGGAACTTAAGGGTGCTTTACTTTCTGCGCTAGCTCTAGTTATGACTAACTATACATTACCCTTTGTGGTAGAACAAATTCTAGTGGTAAGGGTATCGTAGCCGTGGTAATGCAAGCGGGGAATCCACTTGCTTACATTATCAAGTTGCTGGCACCTAAACACCAACCCATGAGTGTTTATGATAGAGAATTGCTAGCTTTTATCTTTGTTATTTCTAAATGGTCTCATCACTTATTAGGCAAAAGATTTACTGTTAAAACTGATCAGAAAGTACTCAAGTACTTATTGAATCAGTTTATTCACACCGACTTTCAAGTGTAATACATCTCAAAGTTAATTATATTTGACTTTGGTATTGAGTACAAGAAAGGAGTAGAAAACAAAACTGCTGATGCACTATCTAGGAAGCCTAATACCGAGTTATTGGTAATCTCTGTGTTAGGGCCTCATGGTGATCTGTTGTAAGAGTTAAGCACTCTTGGACCACTGATCAATATTTGCAGGATATCATTAATAAGATTCAGCTTTTATCCTATAAATCCTTTACCCAGATAACAACCAGTTGGTGTGGAAGAGAAGGTTAGTTGTTGATAATGATTGTCAACTTAGAAGAGACATTATTTTCTTAAGTCATGATTCTACTTAAGATGGACAATCTAGCATGGATGCTACTATTAAAAGGCTCCATTTATTATTCTATTGAAAACGCATGGTGCAAGATACTCGAAATTTTGTTAACATATATGATATTTGCCAAAGACACAAGTATGATGTTGTGGAAAGTCCAAGACTTCTGCAACCCTTACCAGTGTCGGATGATGGCGTGTGGAAAAATATATGTATGTATTTTGTGTGAGGATTTCCAAAATCTAAAGGCAAGGAGGTGATTTTGGTAGTAGTGGATAGATTAACCAAGTGTGGTCACTTCTTGGACTTAGTACATCCATATACAACTCATTCAGTTACTCAATGCTTTCCTAAAAACATATTTAAACTGCATGGTATTCCCAACACATTGACAAATGATAGAGATCCTATTCTCCCTAGCAGTTTTTGGCAAGAGTTGTTTAATCTACAAAGGGTTCAGTTACAGAGATCTATAACATACAATCCTCAAACTGATGGTAACAGAAGTGTTGAATAGAACCTTGGAGACCTACTTGAGATGTTCTCGTTATGATAATCCTTGGGACTGGTGTTCTTACTTGCCTTTGGCTGAATGATAGTATAACACCACCTATCGCACTACAATTAGACGCACTGCTTATGAGGCTTTATATGGTCCAAAACCTCTTATTCATCTTCCCTACTTGACTGGTGAAGCTTCTACTGAGATGCAAGAGAGGCTATTATTAAGCTGTTAAGGTTCCATATTCTTAGGGATCAGCAAAGGATGAAGGACATTGCTAGTAAACACATGCCCGAGAGATCATTTAATGTTGGCGATTGGGTTAAGCTTCAATCCTATAAACATAATTCTGTTGTTGTGAGATCTTTTCTCAAACTAGCTGCTAAATAAAATGGACGTTATGTTATTGACGCTTAGGTTGGTGCAGTAGCTTATAGGTTGTTGCTTCCATCTGATTATCTTTCATCTAGTCTTTCATGTTTCTTAATTAAGAAGATGTCTTGAAGTTCTATATACCATCAACCACCTTTCTTTTATCCAACTATTAAGCCCCTATTGTCATCTACATAAAGCTATTCTAGGCAAGATAGGTAAAAGAGAGGCAACAGGGCTATTGGCCAAGTTTTGGTAAGGTGGTTAGCCATTAATGATTCTCAGGCTACTTGGGAGTTTGAATCTGAGCTATTAACTAGATTCCCTACATTCCATTCTTGAGGACAAGGATTTGCTTTAAAAGGGGGTATTGATGTAATGCTAAGAAGAGAAGATGATCATGTAATAAGAAACAACTTAATAAAAGATAATTGAGTGAGAAGATGTAGCATTTGAAAAGTAGTTAAAACATTGTAGCACAGTTCACAGAGTTAGTTATCACTGTTCATAGAGTTAGTTAGTTAGTTGTTAAGTAGTTATTCTGGTACGCGATTAAGTGCAGTTGATCATTAGTTATTGAGTAGCATAAATACATTTATGTAGTCATTCTAAACATTCATTCATATAATACAAGTACTTCAATTTCTCCCTAATTTCTCTATTTTCTGATTTTTCTGGCTAAATCCTTGAATTCAGTTTCATCTTCGAGTACTCTACTCCTGGATTAACAATTTGCATTCCAGTTTCTATTACATCGAATTGTGCGTTCCAATTATCATTATTCACCCAAGAAAAGAACTATATAATTGTTTGTTTAAATCATTTTGTTATTATTTGTTGATGCAATTTAACTTTTTCATATAAATTAGTCGAAAACCAGTCCTATTCCTATATTATACTTTTTGAATATTCTAGTTTTCATTTGAGCGTTGAGATGAAAAATAGAACATTAGTTTCATGACCATTTCAAGACTACAATATCTTTTGGTAAAGCTTACCAACCATCATTGCAGTGTTTGAATCCATCAAAGGAGTTTATAGAAGAAGTATATACATAGTTGATGTCCATCTTAATGGTCAATATATATTGACAACAGTGTATCAAGTAAATATAATTCATCGGATAAATGAAGTGGATTTATTCCATTTTTTCCTATTGATTGAGACCTAATTGCTCTCCTTTCGTTCGCAGCATTGAATTATACAAAGGCAGAGGTTTTGCCCACTAAGTAAACTTGTACTGACTCCATCTAAGGCTAATCAACATATTATATAAATCAGCAATCTCAGGTTATTTTATCAACGAAAAAGGGATAAATATACCCCCAAATTATTATGAATGGTACGTATATACCCTTCGTCATACTTTGAGTACATTTATGCCCTCCATTAATGAAATGGTACATATATGCCCCTCACACTAACAGTAGGGGCATATGTGCACCCAAAGTATGACGGAAGATATATACGTACCATTTATCACAATTCAGGGGTATATTTATCCTTTTTTAATTTTAATTTTTTTTATCTTAAATAATTCACCTAAACCCACTACCTGACACAATAAACCCATTGAACCCTTTCAAACCAACTCGATCTGACCTTTTCTTTGTTACAAACTCAATAGTCCCTTTGTTTTCCTCTTAAACGTGAACCCCAATCAAATTACAGTGATTGTCGCTACTACAACTTAGTGTTTATTGGTTGCAAGGAGTGGAGATTATTCTGAAGGTGTCCGGAGCTAAGGGCGCGACAATTGTTCGCTGGTGAAGTATTTTAGATTCGACGGAGACGGTGGCTATGTGGTGTTGACTGGTGGTGGATAGTGTTTATCCGGTAAAATTTTACTGAAAATTAATACGTGAGGGCTTCAATTTTTTTGGTGTTGTTTTTGAGTGCTAAGGGTTAGTGAGGTTTTTTTTTGTGAAATTGATAGTAGGGGTAGAAAAATGCGCCTGTTAGATAAACAACTCTTCGATTTTGATTTGAGACCGGATTGGGTAGTAGGTTTATTGGATTGGATAGTGTGTTTGATTTAATTATCCGGGATTAAAAAAATAAAATGAAAAAAGGACAAATATACCTCCAAACTATGATAAATGGTATGTATATACCCTCCTTCATACTTTGGGTATACATATGCCCCTACCGTTAGTGTGAGGGGCATATGTGTACCATTTTATTAACGATAGGGTTATATGTGTATACAAAGTATGACGTAGGATATAAATGTACCATTTATCATAGTTTGAGGGTATATTTATCCTTTTTTCTTTTTATCAACTTCTAGAAGTAACACCTTTATTATAGGCTACTATCATTACTTTCTACAAATACTGATAAGACTATCAGAGTTTCTTATCAAATTTTGTTAACTAATCAAATTTCCAAACACCAAAATATATATGTATCCCCAAGTTTTTAAGCTCTAGACCTATCAAAAGATAGACCATTGAATTAGCTGTCACGACCCGACCTAGGGCCTGGCCGTGACGGACATCCCGAACCATGAAGGCCCGTACGTCCTACTCTATCTGATCTGGTAATAATGGACAATATTCATATAATAAAAGAAAATGCATAATTATAATATAATATGGAAACATGGTCATACTCTGGATTTAGTTTAACCATACGGAATGAAATTCGAAATCAACTAAACAACTTCTGGAACAGTTTGCGAAATCTCTACTACATGATCTAAATATAACTATCTGAAAAGCTGGGACAAGGCCCCCAGTAGACCAAAACAAAGGAATAACATAATATGAGATGATAGGCCTTCTGGAACAAAGAAGGCTCACCACTGCACGAATCAATTCTCTCTGGAATACTCTACTGATTAGCCAGACCCCTAGACTGAGCCTCTGAACCTGAGAGGTAGGGGATCAATACAATTGTACTGGTACGCAAAGTAAATCCAAAATAATAATTTATATTCAACATATATGAGAGCAATTTAAAACTTTTCATAAACATATCATATAGTAAGAAATCTCATGGGCATTTCTGAAAGACTCTGTAAAATCATCTGAACTCTATGACACTCTTTCTTTTGCTTCTGTGCTAGGTGGTATACCCTACAACTCTGAAATTCCACGGGCTATATGGAATCCGCCATTGAATCGGCGGGAAAGCCCCTAACCCAAGTATGCCGCAAGAGTTGGAGTCTCTGACTCTGCTACGCCACACGACCGTTGCTAGCATAAAATAATATACCCGGATCGACAAATCACAGTTTTAGGTTAAGAGTTACTTGAACTCAAACCTTCTTCGAGTAACCACCTAACTCTCTTTAAGCCCAGTTTTAACTCTTTAAAACATGCATTCTCTGAAATCAAACTCTGAAAAACATACTCTGTTATGGCATACATATGGTATCGTCATACCATTGACTTGCAAGTCACATTCTTTGAGCCATTATTAGAATATAATAGTCTTTGTTTCAAAACATAAATCTGGGACCACCATATCAATAAATCACTTCAAAGAAATTCTTTGTTAAAGATCATGTAAACATATGTAAGAAACTCTCCTTTTCAACATTTCAAATACACAAGATGGTCATGTCAAAGATATCCATCACATGCAATTCTTTCTTTTTTAACACAAGAACAAAATCATATCAAGAAACTCCCTCTCATCATCATCAAAATCATGTTAAATACTTGAATATTGAAAAGATCCCCTTCAAAACATTAAACAAGCATCTTAAATCATTCCCAACAAGTTCATCAACTCTAAATCATCAAAGAGAGGGATTTCAATAATAATGCTCTCTATCAAATCTTCAACATCATAGATATTTATATAGGTTTAAATCAATTTAAGGGGGAAAGTCCTAAAGGCCAAAACAACAATATCATTAAACATGCATAAGGCATAATAAAATCATGGATCTCAAAACCCCTTTAACAAATTCATGCTTGATGATTTTTAAATCATAATTGGGTGTTTTCAATAAGTCCATGTAGTTTTAGAATAAAACCCACGTACCTCAATTTAGAAATTTGATGGATGATTCTTGAAGCCTACGGTTTGGGGATTCCAAATCTTCACTCTATTTCAAAAACCCATGGTTGAATCTTGAGTTAATTGGATTTTTTAATTTGAATCCCTAGAGAGTGTTCTTATGAATTTTTGAAGAAAATATGAATAATGAAGTCACTTGGGAGAAAAATCCCGTGTTTAAGCTGACAAAGGGGTGAAAATTACCCAATATACCCTTAATGAGACGGAATAAAAATATAACTAGGAGCTCGATTTTATGGGACACCATGACGCACCACTATTGTAGTGGCTCACTAGGAATTGGCGAATGGAATTCTTGGGGTCACCACGATGCGGAGCCATCGTATTGTCCCACTGGTTGGGACCTGGAACTTCAGCGCGACGTGCCATAATCGCGCTAGGCTACTGGAATTTGACAATTGTTAAACAGACCACCTCCGTGACGCGCCAAACACCCAAATGACGGTGTTTTATGACTAGGACTTAAATTAGCCATAACATCTTGTCCGGATATCGAATTTGGGCGAATCTTATATCGACGGAAAGCTCATTCAATTTCCCACACTACATAATTGATTAACATGGAAAATTTACATAGAATTTATAGATTTTGGATCATCTACGCATAGAAATGACAGTTTTCATTCTGGCCGAAAATGCGGGGTGTTACATTAGCTTTCCAATGCCACTAGTCTTACCTTAATCCAATATTGTAGTAACAAGTTTGGGGAAATTTTCCTGAAAAACTATCAACTACTTGTGACAACGACTCTGGCAATGACTCGTTGTCAGAAATAATGAGTCATTGTGTGAAGTCAGTGATATAAAAAGGGGGATCTCAGATTTTAGCTCAGTGGTTATGAGTCCAGGATATAACTTGTTATCAGTCTGAACGAGTCATTAAGTGGACTCATCATCACAACAGAAAGAAATTCAAAAATCAAGTTTATGACAATGAATTCTCCTAACAATCCGTTATCAAACCTAACGAGTCATTAGGAGGGAAGTCACTGTCATAACATACAAGATTACGACTAAGACTATGACCCGTGACCAGTCATAACGAGTCATTACCCCAGTCGTGACGACTGCTTCTAGAAATTCCTGCATGATTTAAAAAGGGATTTTAGATATTTTCCCATTATTTATAACACCAAAACCACATCCCTTGGATACTCAAAGATTAGTTATTTTGGGTTATTATTAGCCTAACATCTCATAAACTTAGACTTATTTGACACTTAGCAAAAAGGGGCAATTTTCTATTCTCAAACTGCAAAGTAGGGTTCTTTGATTTCAAGCACAAACTCCAAGGATTCCATCTCTAGGTAGGTGAGATTTTATCAATGGGTTCCTTCTACCCATTGAGTCCCAAAGATTTCTCAATCCTTAAGTTTTATTCCCCTTTATGTTAGGGTTTAAGTCAAATATGAGTTTTCCTTAATTTTTTCAGTTGTTATTTTAATTGAATTATGAGTACTTGTTTTTCCATATGAGTAAGATCTTCTCATGCTCAGAATCATAATTTCCCTTGTATTTGGTAAATGATTAAGTTTTGGCTTAAATTATGAATTTCCCTATTGTGATCAGTTTTCTAATATTATCATGTTCAGTTGCATTAGTCAGAGCTAGTGGGTTATGAACACCCGATACCTAGAATTTCATACATATATTAGTTAACATATTTTGAGCACTTCAGATTATGCATATATTACTATTTTCAAGAATATTACTATATTGAGCATATATACCAGTTTTTCAGTGTCTTTCTATTGGGAGTGGTACTTAGCATCGAGTGGACGCACGGAAGAAGGCTTACCCGTCAGTTAGGACTGAGACCTTTAGTAGAAGTCCCTAACTTCTAGAACTACGGTGCCACCGTAGGTATATGGGGTCCCCGCCAGATCTACTAACACCCTAGTTCTTCAGGACATCAGTTTAGTGGATCCATGCCATCCAGTGTTGGTACCCTTGGAAAGGTATCGATTCCCTTCCAACTGGGGTTATAGGTTAGACCCTGGTTTGCTTAGATTGGGGTATATCGATCATTGTTAGCTCCTATAGTCCTCAACTTATGTTCAACTTATGTTTCAGCTCAGTTATGCATGATATTGTATTCAAATATTCAGTTTTACATAGAACCTGGTTATACTTGGTTTTGCATATAGTTTATTATGTTTCATGCATTCATATTTAGTTTATACCAGTTAGTTTTCCATCTCGCATACTCAGTACATTCAAAGTACTGATCGCATACTTTCCTGCCAATATTTTCTCATAATATAGGTACGGACACTTAGTA
Source organism: Capsicum pubescens (assembly GCA_030864215.1). NCBI lineage: Eukaryota > Viridiplantae > Streptophyta > Magnoliopsida > Solanales > Solanaceae > Capsicum > Capsicum pubescens. Next base: position 302,991,494 of record CM061540.1, read on the forward strand.
CCCAGATCGCACTTAACATGCTCTCCCACTACTCAACAATAACTTTTGGTGAGTCCTTATCATTAGAGGACTAGTTATAAATCATTTACTTTCTTGTCAGTTTATTTTATTTTAGTTAGTTGAAGTTATTTGGGGCCTTGTCCCAATAACTCATTAGGATTTAGAGGCTTTTAGACAAATGTTTAGATTTTCAGCATGATTGGTTGTCAGACATTCAGTTTTACATTACTAATATTTCCATCAGTTATTTTAGTTTACCTTCCACCCAGTATTTTGTTACTTCTTTCTTTTAGAATTCTTAAAGTTATGCCAAACTATGGGTTAGCTTAGGGTCACTTATGACTCTAAGCATCGTGTTACGACTAGGGTGCAGTCTCAAGTAATGACAAACTTGGTATCAGAGCATTGAGTTTAAAGTGTCGTATGGTGTCTGAAAGTCACATTAAGTATAGTCTTGTTCATGGGCGTAAAGTGCGCCACACTTGTGGGTAAGAGGCCACAAAATATTATAGGAAAGTCTCACTTTTTTCATAATTCATGTCATGCTATATAGTGTGAACTCTATTAGAATTCTTATTCTAACTCGTCGTATCTACGTTTACAGAAAATGCCTCCCAAGAAAACTAATGAAATAATAAATGGGAACCAACTAGCACCACCACCTGCTCTTGAAGACCCTCTAAAGGTCTCTCATGCTGAATTTAGGGATGCTTTCATGGTATTGGCCCAATCTATGACTTCTCAGAATAACTAGTAGGTTGTTTCCCCAAACAACATAGCTGTGAATACAACAACAACCAAAATTTGGGACTTTATTGGATGAATTCGCTAGCATTCTTTGGGTCCAAGCCTAAGGAGGATCCACAAAAATTTTTGGATAGTGTTCAGAGGGTGACAAAGATCATGGGTGCCACGTCAAGTGAAATTGTTGACTAGGCTACCTCTCAACTACAAGGAGTGGCTCTTACTTGGTTTAAGTAGTGGAAGAAAGATAGAGGTGCAGATGCAGGGCTAGTTAAGTGGGATGTGTTCATTACTATATTGCTAGACAAATATTGTTTCTTGAGTTAAAGGAAGATATAGTATAGGATTTGAACAACTTGAAGTAGGGCGGTGCGAGTGTTAAGGAGTATTTACTCAGGTTTACTTAGTTGGCGAGGTATGCTCTGACTATGGTGGCTGATTTTAGGGCCCGAATCAGTAAGTTTGTGTCTAGTATTTTTGAGGACGTGGTCAAGGAGTGTAAAAAGGACATGTTGGTTAAGGAGATGGATATATCCTGATTGACGGTTCATTATAAATAGACCGATGGGGAAAATATCAAAGAGAAAGAAAGGGACAATAAGAGGGCCAAATTTGGTAGCTCTAATTTCTCTTATCGTGGTCAGATTGTAGTAATCGCTCACAGTTCCATCATAAATCTTTAGTTCTATCCCCATCTTCTGCTAGTGCCCAGTGCCCAAGTTCAGACAGGATACTCGAGATAGAGTGTCAGGCTCTAAGTCCTAGGGTAGTGTGAATGGTGCTTGCATCAACTCGATTTGCAAGAGATGTGGTAGGAACCACAAGGTGAATACATGTCTTGTAGTGATGCTTGCTTTGGGTTTGGCATGTCAAGGCATATAGTGTGTGAATACCCAATGACTTCACAAATGGGTAAGGATGTTCGCCAGCAGAGTTAGTCTAATTCATTAGTCGCCTGACTCGGCAGGGTGCCACCACTAGTGAAACTAGTGGACAACGTCAGGGTAGGTTTTATACCCTTTAGACTCAACAAGTTCATGAGGATTCTCCTGATGTGGTTACTGGTACATTACAAGTCTTTCACCTTCATGTTTATGCTTTGTTAGATCTCAAATCCACACTTTCCTTTGTGACTTCCTTTATAGCAATAGATTTTGGTGTTAGTCTCGAAATCCTAGTAGAACCCTTCTCAGTTTCTACTCCAGTCAATAGTTCAATTATATCTAGATGGTTATAAGAAAATTGCCCAGTCACAATATTCTAAAAAGTCACTTCATTCAACCATGAAGAGTTAAACATAACTGATTTTGATATTATTATTGGCATGGATTGGCTCCATTCTTACTATGCATCAATTGATTGTTGAAGCAGAGTCGTCTAGTTTCAATTTTCAAATGAGCCAGTCTTAGAGTGGAAGTGTAGTATCTAAGTTCCTATAGATCGGTTTATCTCTTTCCTCAAGGCAAGGAAAATGATTTCTAAAAAGTACCTCTATCATCTTGCTCAAGTCAAGGACTAAAGGTCCAAAATCCTGAGTCTTAAGTCAGTTCCTATAGAAAATGAATTCATTGAAGTGTTTTTTGTAGATCTTCCCAAAGTTCCTTCCAAACGGGAAATTGACTTTGGAATAAATATCCTTCTAGATACCCAGGCTATTTTTATTCCACCTTAAAGCATGGCTCCAGTCAAGCTTAAAGAATTAAAGAATAGTTAAATGATCTCTTAGACAAGGGATTATCAGTCCAGATATCTATCCATGATGTACTCCAGTTCTTTTCGTGCACAAGAAAGATCATTCATTCAGAATGTGCATCAATTATCAAAAATTAAACAATGTCACAATTAAGAATAATTATCTCATCCCCAGGATTGATGACTTTTCTAAGCAACTTCAAGGTGCTAGTTGTTTTTCTAAGATAGACCTCAAATCTGGTTATCATCATCTCAGCGTAAGGAATTGTGAAATTCCAAAAATAGCCTTCAAAACTTGGTATGGTCACTTTGAATTTGTTGTTATGTCTTTCAGACTGATGAATTCTCCTGCATCTTTTATTGACTTTATTGAACAGGGTGTTCAAGCAATACCTGGATATTTTCATTATAGTCTTCATAAAAGACATCCTCGTTTATTCTTGAAGTAAGGGTAAACATGTAAACCATTTGAGAATTATCTTGCAGACTCTTAAAGATCACTAGTTATTTGCTAAGTTCATCAAGTGTGAATTCTACTTGAAATCAGTAGTATTCCTTGGTCATATTATCTCCGGTGAAGGCATTTAAGTTTATCCACAAACTACTAAGTAGTAAGGAACCAACTTAGACCCATCTCTCCATCAAATATCAAGAGTTTCTTGTGTTTAGCCAGTTACTACAGATGGTTTGTTAAAGGATTTTATTGCTTCTCCCATGTATAGGCTGACTCAGAAGAAAGTCAAATTTCAGTGGTTTGATTCTTGCAAAAAAAGTTTTCAGGAGTTGAAGACTCGACTCTCCTCCATTCTATTTTTGACCTTTACAGAAGGTTCAAATGGTTTTGTGGTATATTGTGACACTTCCGGAGTTGGATTTGGTTATGTGTTGATGTAGAAAAGCAAGGTTGTAGCATGTGCCTCTAGGTAAATCAAGCCTTATGAGAAGAATTACTTAAATCATAATCTTAAGTTGGCAGCAGTCATGTTTGCCTTAAATATTTGGAGAAATTATATTTATGAGGTTCGTGTTGATGTGTTCACTGATTATAAGTTATGTATTCATCCAAAAGGATCTAAATCTTCGTAAAAGAAAGTGGATAGAATGATTATGATATGCATGTCTTGTATCATCTGGGTAAGGCCAATATTGTGGCCAACGCCCTTTGCAGATTGTCTATAGGGAGTGTTTCTCACCCAGAGGATGATAACAAAGAGTTAGTTCATGAGGTTCATCAGCTTTCTAGGTTGGGAGTTTGGTTGGTTCATTCAACCGAAGGTAGTGTTTGGCTTTAGAATGGATCGGAATTTTCTTTGGTAGCCAAAGTGAAGGAAAAACAATTTAGAGATCTTATTTTTCTTAACTTGAAAGAGGCAATTCGAAATCAAAAGGTAGCTATTTTCTCGTAAAGAGGAGATGGTTTTCATCGCTATCAGGGCAGATTATGTGTTCCAGATGTGGATGGTTTGAGGAAGTGGATGTTAGAGGAAGCTCACGATTCTTGATATTTTATTCACCCAGGAGCCACTAAGATGTATTGTGACTTGTGGGAAGTCTATTTGTGGAATAGCATAAAGAAGGATATTGCAGAATTCATGGCTAAGTGTCCAAATTACCAGCAAGTTAAGGTTGAGCACTAGAGTCCTAGTGGTACGCTTCAGGAATTCAATATTCCTACTTGAAAGTGGGAAGTGGTGAATATGGACTTTGTTGTAGGGTTGCTTTGTACGTATTGACATCATGATTCTATTTGGGTTATTTCTAGCCAATAAATACTTCAGATTCTGCGGTGGACTATGCTAGGCTCTATCTTAGAAAGTTGGTGAAATTTTTAGAGTCCTTTTGACCATCATTCCAGATAGAGGTATCCAATTCATCTCTCGATTTTGGAAGACTTTTCATTAGGGCCTTGGTACACAAGTTCATCTCACTACAACTTTTACCCGCAGACAGATAATTGGACAGACAGGATATGTTGAGGGCATGCATGATTGATTTCAAGGGTAGTTGGGATGAGAAATTTCCAGTGATTTAGTTTACTTATAATAACAACTATCACTCCAGTATTTAGATGGCCCCATTTGAGGCTCCGTATGGTAGGAGCTACAGATCTTATATTTATTGGTTTGAGGTTAGTGAAGCTGCCTTGATAGGGATAGATTCTGTGCATAGGGTAATGGAAAATGTTTAGCTAATTAGGGAAAGACTGAAGACTTCTCAGAGACATCAAAAATCCTACGCAAATGTGAGGAAGAGGGAGCTTGAGTTTGATATTGGTGATTTTGTCTACCTAAATATTTCACCCATGAAAGGGGTGAAGAGATTTGGTAAGATAGGGAAGCTTAGTCCATGTTATATTGGTCACTACAACTTTTACCCGCAGATAAATGATTAGACAGAGAGGATATGTTGAGGGCATGCATGATTGATTTGAAGGGTAGTTGGGATGACAAATTGCCATTGATTCAGTTTACTTTTAATAACAACTATCACTCCAGTATTCAGATGGCCCCGTTTGAGGCTCTGTATGGTAGGAGATGCAGATCTTATATTTATTGGTTTGAGGTTAGTGAAGCTGCCTTGATAGGGATAGATTCTGTGCATGAGGTAATGAAAAATGTTTATCTAATTAGGGAAAGGCTGAAGACTTCTCAGAGACGTCGAAATCCTACGCAAATGTGAGGAAAAAGGAGCTTGAGTTTGATATTGGTGATTTTTTCTACCTAAATATTTCACCCATGAAAGGGGTGAAGATATTTTGTAAGAGAGGGAAGCTCAGTCCCTGTTCTGTTGGTCCTTACAATTTTTTAAGTCGGTATGGTAAGGTATCCTTTGAGTTAGAATTACCTATAGAGTAGACATTTGTTATGACCCGAGCCGAGGCCCTGGCCGTGATGGGCATTTTGAACCATGAAGGTCCGAGATATCCCTTAGCATGTAATCATAAGCATAATCCATACATAAATCAAAGTGCAGAAGATATAATAGTATTCAATGGAGATTCATTATAATTCAAGATGTGTCAAGAAAATTATGACAATACAATACTCAACTCTCGTCTACGAAGACTCTAATGAAAACTAACTATCTAGACTGGGACAAATTCCTTGGCTGAACCATATACTTAAAGACTCAACATATAAGTAAATGCCTCCTGAAAGATGGATGGATCACCTATTTCTGTCATATCCCAAGTGTTATATTGATATGATGGACCATAGGACTATACCGCAGAACTTGAAATATGGGGGGTCAATACACAAAGATATTGGTACGTAGAACAATCCAAAAATATACATATATTTTTATAACATAAGTGAGAGCATTTCATAAAAACAATTCAGCATGAGGTATATGAAAACATATGGGCAAAAGTTGAATAACTTTCAAACATTTTTTCGTAATCATGACTAAACTCTTTGTATTACTTCTGAGCTAGATGGTACACCTTAAATTTCTACTGTAATTCCCTGAGACTACCCCCTGGACGTCACACGGTACTTAGGACCACAAGTGATCCCAAGCTAACCCTTGTACTAGCATAACTCATGAGCAACTAGATAAGATACATAAATCTTGAAGAAATGAGCGAAAAAAAGTCTTTAGCTGAACATCTTCAAAACAAAACTATTTAAATGATTACAATTCTGGTTATACAAAACAAAACTAAAATCAAATACATCAACTCTAGTAACTTTCTATGAAGCCTCTACTAGTATTGACTATAGGTAGTCGAGACATGACCACCAGCTATCCCAAATTAAAACTACTGAATAAATAAAATAAGATGCTACTCGAACTATGATTGACTCTAGACTTCAAATCAAAATGACTCATCACCTACTGACTGGAAGTTGCAAACTATTGGGTTATGATGTGCGTGCTACAACTTGTACCTACATTATGAGACAATGTAGCACATAGACATATATGTGGATCAGTACTTCTGGAATGTATTGAGTATGTGGGGGTGAATGCATAAGTAAAAACAATAACTCAATATTCATATAAACTTTTAAATGATGCATTCTAAGTGTAAATGACTCACCTTGAGCTTGAATAACTGAAAGCTAAAAATCATAAATTATGGATAGTAAAGCATACTGTATAATTCTTGTGATCCATAATACTTAGTTCTAAAAGACTTTCTTTTAATCTGTATTATGGAGGTTATTCTAACCAACATAAACCATGTGGCTACCATAGAGTCCAACGTCTTACCCACATAGGGAAAAGCTCTGCTAGGGAAAGCCGTCCTACCCTTGCCATCGAAATAGGACCTAATCTAAAGTGATCACTATCTATAACTTCATCCATTTCGTAATAAGATTAACCTATGATGGCCCATAGTTTTGGGGCATGTGACATTAGACACATACCCAACTCGATGCTAAATACTACTCCCTTATTACTTAATGCTCACACTGTAGGAAATCCACTTTAAAACTAGCATAAGGGTTTATAATGAAAGCCAGTTATGCTTATATTTATTGCAAGCTATGTTTAAAATAGCAATTGTGGATTTCATATCTTAGCTGAGCATCAAATATCAATTCTTGCTTTAAATGTAAATATAAGCTTGTCATAGAATGCTGACAAGCATAATTATAACACCTTGCACATTTGGGATAATGTTGAACTGTCCTTCCTATGTTTATAGACCTAAAACCAATGGTTTTTATTTATATATAAGAGTGAATAACATTACTTAGTGTGGTAGCATCCTCAGAGATGAATTTACATAGAAAAAATATCGTAGCTCAAAGTTAAGTAGGCACTTTCCTATCGATCGATTTTTTGTTGATGATTATGCTTGGGTAAAATTTCATTTACTATTTCTCATAGGATTTAAAGATTCATGGGGCTTACTATGTATCAAATTAAATCCCTTCGAGTATTCTTTCCAATGCCTTTGACCGTTCATCAATCCGAGTCCTGAGTCAAAAGTTATGAGTGTTTGAATGAGACACTGTCTAAGCTAGGCGATGGGCAAGGCGTCGCCCATGTTATGTCTATGACATGGTCTAGGAACCACCCACTTGGTGTTAGTCCATGGGTTGGGCATCGCCCACTTGAGGTTTTACAGTATAAGGACTCCATTTTTGTGTTATTTCAAGGGAAACAAGGTCTTTTGACATCACATAACCGTCCCTAAATATATTTACACAAAATCAAAGTCCCTAAATACATTTTAACTCTCTTAAATCCTATTTTATCTTTATAAAACACGAGGAGAAAAATAGCTTAGGGTTTGAATATTCAAGCTTAAAGGGGTTAATTTCGTCATGATTTCTTCGTCAATTAAGGTACGTGGGGCTATCCTAAATCCTTAGGCATAAATTTTATGTTTTTTTTATCAAGTTTAAAGATATATAATTATGTTTACAAAGAGGGTTTTGACATGGTTTTGCATAGCATGTATTATGAACTTGTTTTGATGAAAATAAACGTTTGTCTTGAACCCCTTTTACAGAATTGATTTTAATCACGTATACATATGCATTTTTAGTTTTACAAAGTTCAATCAAGAGAATTAATGAAGTAAACCTTTTCTTGTTTTGATACCACTTGATTTCACATGTTATGGGTTGTTCAATTGCATGTTTTGAAGCATGAGATAAATGTTTTACTATTGATATAGACTTGATATTGGTTGTGAATTGAAGAGAGGGTGTTTTCTTGCTTGTAAATGTTAAAGATGATTATTGAAAGAATTGCTTGATTTGCTACAAAGTACACCACATGTTTAAGAATTGAAAGAGAGAATCTTTGCATAAGTTTTCATATATTTCGAAATACAAATTCTCTTGTACTATTTGAATGATTTGATGGTCCAAACATTATGTTTTGAATGAAAATACCGTAACATGATATATTATGGCTTATCCGACTTTCAAGTGTTGGTATGACGTTACCAAATCAGACGAATGTCACAACAGACTCAGACCATACTAGACTACAAAAGGTTTTCATACATTAGACCACTTTTCAGAAAGATGAATGATTTAAAATATTAAAAATAGGTTTAAAATTAGCTAGACGGTTAACCGAAGAAGGTGTTTGAGTGTAAGGGATGATCGCTGGAAATTGAGCTTTGCCAATTTAGGTGATATGATTGACTGAGGCCAATGTATACTTGTACTTGAGACACTGATATACTAGACTAGTATGTAGGATTCCTATCCTTGCAGCAAACTTGGATGTGGAGGATTGGCTGATAAGTTAATGACCCCTGTAGAATCGAATACCAAACTTGAAAGTGTATTCTTGAGTTCATCAATCTCAGGTAGGGAAATATGATATTTAGAGTGTATTCTCTTAGATTTACTCAGCTAGCCAGATATGCCCCTCATATAGTTTCAGACAATAGGGCTAAGATGAGTAAGTTCGTGTCAGGGGTGAATGATAGTATGGTGAATGAGTGTAGATCTGTGATGCTGAACAATAATATGACCTTAGCTAGACTCATGACCCACACTCAACAGATAGAGGAGCAGAAGGTTAAGATTAGGGAGAGGCAGAAAAAGAGAGCAAAAGCAGACAGTTTCAGGCAATTTTGGAATCAGTCCCAAAATTTTAGTAGAGCCCTTTTCAGTCTCTACCCAGTGGGTAAAACCATCATAGCTCAACGGGTATATAGGAACTGCCCGGTTATGATATTTCAAAAATCCACGTCAGCAGATCTAGTCGAGTTAGAGATGACTAATTTTGATGTCATTCTCGGCATGGATTGGCATCATTCCTGCTATGCCATAGTCGACTGCAGAAATAGGATAGTTCAGTTTCAGTTCCCGAGTGAGCCCATCCTAGAGTGGAAGGGTAGCACTTCATCTTTCAGGGGTCAACTTGTTTCCTACCTTCGGGCAAGAAAAATGATTTCTAAGGGGTGTGTGTATCATCTCGAGCATGTTAAGGATTCCAGGTCTGAATATCCCAGTATCGAATCAGTCCCAATGGTTAATGAATATTCAGACATCTTTCCTAAAGATCTTCCAGGCATTCCTCCCTAAAGGGAAATAGACTTCAGCATAGACCTTCTCCGAGATACTCAACCTATTTCTATTCCACCATACAGAATGGCACCATCAGAACTCAAGGAACTGAAAAATCAGTTGAAGGATCTCTTAGACAAGGGATTCATCAGGCCCAGTGTATCCCCATAGGGTGCGCCAGTCTTATTCGTGCGCAAGAAAGACGGTTCTTTAAGAATGTGTATTGATTACCGTCAGCTCAACAAAGTCACGGTCAAGAACAGGTATCCGCTACCTAGGATAGACGACTTGTTTGACCAACTTTAGGGTGCCAGTTATTTCTCCAAGATAGACCTCAGATCAGGCTATCATCAGCTCAGAGTTAGAGAATGTGACATTCCGAAGACAACTTTTCGTACTCGGTATGGTCACTTTGAATTTCTAGTCATGTCCTTTGGTCTTACCAATGCCCCTTCATCTATCATGGACTTGATGAACTGGGTGTTCAAGAAGTACTTGGACACATTCATCATAGTCGTCATAGATGATATTCTGGTCTATTCTCGCACAGAGCATGATCATTCAGACCATCTCATAATTGTTCTTCAGACTCTCAGGGATCACCAGTTGTTCGCCAAGTTCAGTAAGTGCTAATTTTTGCTAAGATTAGTATCATTCCTTGGACACATTGTTTATGGTGATGGCATTAGAGTAGATCCTCAGAAAACCGAAGCAGTAAGAAACTGGCCTCACCCTATCTCTCCATCAGATATTAGGAGTTTCTTATGTTTGGCTGGCTATTACCGATGGTTTGTCGAGGGATTTGCTTATATTGCATCTCCTATGTCTAGATTGACTCATAAGAAGGTCAAGTTTCAGTGGTCAGAGCCTTGTGAGAAGAGTTTTTAGGAGTTGAAGACTCGACTCACCTCTGTTCCAGTTTTAGCACTTCCCGATGGTTCTGATGGATTCGTAGTATATTGTGATGCATCCAAAATAAGTTTAGGTTGTGTCGTCATGCAGCATGGTAGAGTCATATCCTACGCCTCCAGACAGTTAAATCCCCATGAGAAGAATTATCCTACTCATGACCTTGAGTTAGCAGCAGTTTCCTTTGCCTTAAAGATTCGGAGGCATTATCTATACGGTGCTCATGTAGACGTCTTCACAGATCATAAGATCCTTCAATAGTTCTTTTCCCAGAAAAATCTCAATCTTCATCAGAAAAGGTGGTTAGAGATCTTGAAGGATTATAACATGAGTGTCCTTTATCATTCGGGCAAGGCCAATGTATTGGACGACGCACTCAGTAGATTGTCCATGGGTAGTGTTTCCCATGTTGAGGATAGTAAGAAGAAATTAGCTCAGGAGATTCATCATCTTTCCAGACTAGGCGTTCGCTTAGTCGACTCTTCAAAGGGTGGTATATGTGTTCAGAGTAGTTCAGAGTCATCTCTAGTTTTCGAGGTGAAAGGGAAGCAAGACAGGGATCCTAGCCTTGTCAAGCTAAAAGAGTCAGTTCAGAGTCAGGAAGTAGAGGTTTTCTCCCAAGGGGGAGATGGTGTTCTTCGTTGTCAGGGCAGTCTATATGTTCCCGGTGTAGATGACTTGAGGCAACGAATTCTTAAAGAAATGCATGGTGCGCGATACTCTATTCATCCAGGTGCCACTAAGATCTACCGCGACTTGCGGGAGATCTATTAGTGGAGTAAGATAAAGAGGGATGTTGTAGAGTTTGTGGCTAAGTGCTCTACATGTCAGCAGGTTAAGATAGAGCATCAGAAACCTAGTAGTTCCATGCAGGAGTTCACTATTCCTACTTGGAAGTGGGAAGAAGTGAACATGGACTTCGTGATGGGTTTGCCTAGAACTCGTAATCAGCATGATTCAGTTTGGGTCATTATAGATTGAATGACCAAGTCAGCCTATTTCCTTCCGGTTTGTACCTCTTATTCAGCCGAGGATTATGCCAAACTCTATATTAGGGAGTTGGTCAGATTACATGGTGTTCCACTATCTATCATCTCAGACAGAGGTACCCAGTTCACCTCTTACTTTTGGAAAGCATTCCAAAAGGGTTTTGGTACCCAAGTTCATCTCGGTACAACGTTTCATCCTTAGACAAATGGTCTAGCAGAAGGACCATTCAGACTCTAAAAGATATGCTAAGGGAATGTGCAATTGATTTCAAGGGAATTTGGGATGACCACTTGCCTTTGATTGAGTTCGCATACAACAACAACTATCACTCCAGTATTCAGATGGCTCCATTCGAAGCTCTCTATGGTAGGAGATGTAGGTCTACGATCGGTTAGTTTGAAGTTAGTGAGACGGCAGTCATAAGGCCTGACTTAGTATCCGATGCCTTAGAGAAAGTTTAGTTGATCAGAGAAAGACTCTGGGCTGCTCAGAGACGACAGAAATCTTATGCGGATGTTCGTAGAAAGGATCTCGAATTCGAGGTCGATGACTATGTCTATCTCAAGATCTCTTCCATGAAGGGAGTGAAGAGATTTGGCAAGAACTGAAAGATCAGTCCCCGATATGTTGGTCCCTTCAGAATTCTTAGTCGCTTTGGCAAGGTAGCCTATGAGCTCGAATTGCCTTCAGATCTAGCCTCAGTTCATCCAGTCTTCCTTGTCTCTTTGCTCAAGAAGTGCATAGGTGACCCAGCAGTTGTAGTCCCTATTTAGAGCATTGACATTCAGAATAGCCTCTCTTATGAAGAGATTCTAGTCAAAATCCTCGACTATCAGACTCGTAGGCTGAGGAACAAAGAATCCCTCTAGTCAAGGTTCTTTGGTGGAATCAGTCCATGGAGGGAGCTACTTGGGAAGCAGAAGCAGACATGCGAACCGAGTACCCTCATCGTTTATCCACTAATTTGGACTTAGATTGAGGTAACAAATTTCCTTAAGCTTATTTAGTTACATGTTCAAAATTCCTATATAAAATTGGTATCTAGTATCAGTACATAGCTTATCATGCATTCATGAGTTCAGCTTATCAGTCATGCATCAGATATGCATGTTCAGTTGGGCTATATTCAGTTTAGAATTCAATTCAGTCCTAAATCATGTGACAGTTGATCATGATCAGTGTATGCGTCATTTATCTTTTCTCCCCTCTCAAGCAGTCATCATTCGAGAATGAATGTTTCCAAGGGGGAGATATTATAATACCCCAAAAAATCCACACCAATATTAGATCCATGTACCAAGATCATACATAGTACATCTTGGTTCTTTTATATTTTTATGGGTAGGTTAGATGTATATTAAGGCTTTAAATAACTCCCAGCTATCAGACGAATCAAAACATTCCTTACCGATTGAATTCTTGAGAAGGATATTGGTATAGTCAACTTCAAATGAGCATATCTCTCATTATACTTGAAATTTTTGAGTTCATAACCTATAAAAAGATAGATAATTGAATTATCTTTCCAAATATACCAATTTTGCCTAAATCTGATATCAGAGCAAAGAGTTATACCTATTTTACTCCAGCATGTCAGGCTGAAAATAGTGTGACGACATTCGTGGTAGCTTACCACATTTGTGACGTCCTACCACGAAGGTCGTCAGCTTAGGAAGAATCCAGCTCCTGTGTGATGACATTCTTGGTAGCTTACCACATTTGTGACGCCCTACCACGAAGGTCGTCAGCCTTAGGCAGAATCCAGCTCCTGTGTGATGACATTTGTGGTAGCTTACCACATTTGTGACGCCCTACCACGAAGATCGTCAGTCTTAGGCAGAAACCATCTCCTAAGTGACGACATTCATGGTATCTTACCACATTTGTGATGACCTACCATAAATGTCATCAGACTTAGGCAGAAACCATCAATTCCAGCTTCTATGTGACGACATTTTTGACGGCTTACCACATTTTTGACGCCTTATCATAAATGTTGTCAGCTATTATTTTCAGCAACTGGGAATTTATTTAATAAGGGTATTTTGGTCTTTTTCCTTCACTTCCTACGACTTATAACCCTCAAGGAACGTATTATCTTCTATTCTCTTTAGTTAAAACATCTCAAAAAGCTCTCTCATACACTTTTAACCAAAGATTAGGGTTTTCTCTCAAGATCATCTCCTCAGGAACAAGAACATTCTTTCCTAAAAGGGGTTAAACCCTAGTCAAGAAAAATCAAGGGCAAGCCTAAGGATTTCTTCAGGAACCTTCAGAAACATTAGATCTCTTTCAAGATAAAGCTTTAAGGTATGCGTAGTGTTCATTTATGGATTCAATTCGTTCATAGAGTTCAAGAACCATGCTTTTAAATGTTATTTTGTAAACTTTTGTGGTGATATAAACATGTACACGTTGATGATTGTTGTTCAAGTTTCAAGATGATATCTAAGGATGTTTTTCATGGAATTTATGTGACTGTTAGTTGAAAATCATGAACTTTGGGTGGGTTGAACTAATGCAAGTATGAAATCCACCTAAGCCTTAAAGAATGCATGTAAGGTGTTTGATAAAATTCCTAGGATGTTAGAAGTCCATATTTACATGATTTCATGATATCTAAATGACAAGTCCATGTTAGCGATACACTTCAATATAAATGCCCATGCTATTTATGTATTCTTATGGTGATGGCATGAAGTATGTATGATGATGGAAATATGAATTTTATGTGCAAATTATATCCATGCTTTCCCTACCATATTTGAGGTGTTGATTAAATACATGAAGTATACTATCCCCTACTTATGATATAGTAAATTGTGGACTCCAATATTGTGATTAAGTCATGTCATGTGTGTCAGTTTTCTTCTATCGAGTCTTGGGGGTATTCGTACCCGAAAAACATAGCTGTGTGCCTAGAGCCATGTCATGTTGTCACGATAATCTCAGTCAAGATATAATCTATAGAACTCAGTCAGTCATGTGACTCAGGAAACCTCAAAAATCTCATGATCCAAGTTAACTCTCAGATAATAGTACTACTCCGTCAGTCAACGGAAGTCAGTTAATCTGTCCATGTACAGTCAGTTGAATCATGTTTAGTCTCTTTATATGGGAGCAGGAGTTAGCACCGAGTGAACCCAAGGATGGGAACTCACCGGTATATGAGGGTGTGATTCTTAGCAGTCATCTTTGCATTCCAGAACTATATAGCCAGCATAGGTTGAGACATCGCAGCCTGTTATATGAGGGTAGATGAGGTGGCTTAACCTGTTATATGAGGGTTCCCACCATTCTCACTAGAGTTACCTGTTATATGAGGGTTGCTGACATGTTGTCCTTACCAGTGGTGCGGTATTGACACCCTTCCAGTCAGGGGAGAGATTGGATCCCATCTTAGCCATAATGGCACATATGAGGCATGCCAGTTAAACAACTACCTCCCATAGTTTCAATATTAGTCTCAGTAAAAGAACTCAGATAGTTCTTCAGATATCATTATACCAGGACTGTTATATACGATCAAATTCAGCTATAGCACGGAACTCAGAGAGTTCAACCAGATTCAGAACTGTCAGATACAGTCATCCATGTTATCAGAACTATGGTTCCAGCCATGTATTAGCGTACAGATTTAGCAATCACGTACTCACGATCTTAGTTACTATGTATGTATGTTTGTACTTTTACGTTTATAACAGTCAGTCAATAGTATTAATCATGCATGTAAACCCTTTGCATTAGCCTACCTCACTCGTATACTCAGTACTCAAGTTGTACTGACGTATTTGCGCTATGGTGCTTTATTTTCATGTTACACCATAGGTTCAGAAACACGGGCTCCAGATTAGCAGTAGCATCCAGCCGAAGAGTTGCAGTGAGTACTTTTCCATTCGAGGGCGATATTATTTTATTTCATTTATTATTTCAGCTCAATTTTGCTAGACGGAGTTAGTTGGAGACATGTTCCTTCAACTCCTTATTCAGACAGTACTTAGAGGCTTTCAGATTTAGTATTCAAATTTAGTTCAGATTTGATTCAGTTTTTAGTTGTTTTGGGTATCTTTCACCCATATGGATATTGTGTCTTGACAGATCTTTATTTAGTTGAACCTTATGGCCTATATGTTATTTTTTTTCACATTATTATGTTATATATGCAGTTTACAGGTATAAATATCTGTCAAGGGTTTGCTTATGGTCCCTCGGGTTCATGAGCACCGTGTAGCATCCTGATTCAGAAAAATCAAGGTGTTACAAACTTGGTATCAGAGCCTAAGGTTCAATAGAGTCCTAGGAAGTCTGGAAGTCGCATCTAGTAGAGTCTTGTACATGGGTGTGTTGTGCGCCACATTTATGTACAGGAGGCTATGAGATGTTTTAGGAACAGTTCCCTTTATTCAGTATTCATGTCGTGCTATTAAGCATAATTTCAAGTTAGTCTCTCTGTCTAAACCGATCTCTTATTTCAGAAACATGCCACCAAAGAGAAGAAATTAGCCAGCTCCTCAGCCGGAAGATCCTTTGGGAGAACATATTTCTCATGTAGAGTTTAGAGCCGCATTCACCATACTTGCTCAGTCTGTGGCTGCCCAAAATGAAAGGCCACCAGGTATTCCAGCCAATCTAGTGGCAAATTCCATAGCATCTAGGGTTTGGGACTTCACCCGAATGAACCCTCCATCTTTCCGTGGTTCTAAGTTTGATGAAGACCCTCAAGAGTTCATTGACCAAGTTTAGAAGGTCATTGATATCATGGGAGTCACTTATTCTCAGAGTGCCGAGTTAGCTACATACTAATTACAGGATGTCTCTCACACTTGGTACAAATAGTGGTTAGCAGAAAGGTTAGCGGATGCAGGTCCTGTTGAGTGGGAAGAATTGGTCACGGCTTTCTTAGATAGATTCTTTCCCAAAAGCTGAAAGAGGACAAAGTTCTTGAGTTCATCAATATCAGGCAGGGAAATATGACAGTTAGAGAGTATTCTCTTAGATTTACTCAGCTAGCCAGATATACCCCTCATGTGGTTGCAGACAACAGGGCTAAGATGAGCAAGTTCATGTCAGGGGTGAACGATAGCGTGGTGAATGAGTGTATATCTGTGATGCTGAATAGTGTTATGACCTTAGCTAGACTCATGACCCACACTCAACAGATAGAGGAGCAAAAGGTTAAGACTAGGGAGAGGCAGAACAAGTGAGCAAGAGCAGGAAGTTTCAGTTTTGCTCATCCTAAATCAGAAGGAGGAAATCATTCGTAGTTTCATCCTAAGTCAGTAGTTTCAGCCCCTTCCTCCGCTAGTGCCCCAGTGACGAAGTTTAGGGATGGATACACAGACAGAGCACCAGGCTCTAAATCTCAGAGCAGTGTTTACAATGCCCGCACTTATCCTCAATGTCAAACCTGCGGTAAGCACTATCAGGGTATGTGTAGAGTGGGTCAAGGCATTTGTTTTGGTTATGGCAAGCCAGGACACAGAGTTAGGGACTGTCCTCAACCAGGTTCTCAGGGTCAACAAAATCATTCCACAGCTCAGTCCGGTGGCCCGAACCAGCAGGGTGCCACTTCCAGTGCTACTAGTGGGCAACACCCAAATAGACTCTATGCTCTTCAGACTCGACATGATCAGGAAAATTCTCCTGATGTCGTTACTGGTATGTTATAGATTTTCCATGTTCATGTTTATGCTTTGCTAGACCCAGTTGCATCCTAGTCTTTTGTCACTCCATATATAACAGGCGATTTTGGAATCAGTCCTAAAATTTTAGTAGAGCCCTTTTCAGTCTCTACCCTAGTGGGTAAAACCATCATAGCTCGGCGGGTGTACAGAAACTTCCCGGTTATGATATTTCAGAAATCCACGTCAGCAGATCTAGTCGAGTTAGAGATGACTGATTTTGATGTCATTCTCTGCATGGATTAGCTTTATTCCTGCTATGCCATAGTCGACTGCAGAAATAGGATAGTTCAGTTTCATTTCCCGAATGAGCCCGTCCTAGAGTGGAAGGGTAGCACTTCATCTTTCAGGGGTCATCTTGTTTCCTACCTTCGGGAAAGGAAAATGATTTCTAAGGGGTGTGTGTATCATTTCGTGCATGTTAAGGATTCCAGTTTTGAATCTCCCAGTCTTGAATCAGTCCCAGTGGTTAATGAATATTCAGACATCTTTCCCGAAGATCTTCCAGGCATTCCTCCCGAAAGGGAAATAGACTTCGGTATAGACCTCCTCCCAGATACTCAGCCTATTTCTATTACGCCATACAGAATGGCACCAAAAAAACTCAAAAAACTGAAAGATCAGTTGAAGGATCTCTTAGACAAGGGATTCATCAGGCCCAGTGTATCCCCATGGGGTGCGCCAGTCTTATTCGTACGCAAGAAAGACGGTTCTCTCAGAATGTGTATTGATTACCATCAGCTCAACAAAGTCACGGTCAAGAACAGGTATCCACTGTCAGGATAGATGACTTGTTTGACCAACTTCAGGGTGCCAGTTATTTCTCCAAGATAGACCTCAGATCAGGCTATCATCAGCTCAGAGTTAGAGAATGTGATATTCCGAAGATAGCTTTTCGTACTAGGTATGGTCACTTTGAATTTCTAGTCATGTCCTTTGGTCTTACCAATGCCCCTGCAACTTTCATGGACTTGATGAACCGGGAGTTCAAGAAGTACTTGGACACATTTGTCATAGTCTTCATAAATGATATTCTGGTCTATTCTCGCACAGAGCATAATCATTCAGATCATCTCATAATTGTTCTTCAGATTCTCAGGGATCACCAGTTGTTCTCCAAGTTTAGTAAGTGCGAATTATGGCTAAGATCAGTAGAATTCCTTGGCCACATTATTTCTGGTGATGGCATTAGAGTAGATCCTCAAAAAACTGAAGCGGTAAGAAACTGGCCTTGCCCTGTCTCTCCATCAGATATCAGGAATTTCTTAGGTTTGGCTGGCTATTACCAACTGTTTGTTGAGGGATTTTCTTCTATTGTATCTCCTATGTCCAAATTGACTCAAAAAAAGGTTAAGTTTTGGTGGTCAGAACCTTGCGAGAAGAGTTTTTAGGAGTTGAAGACTCGACTCACCTCAGCTCTAGTTTTAGCACTTCCCGACGGTTTTGATGGATTCTTAGTATATTATGATGCATCCAGAGTAGGTTTAGGTTGTGTACTCATGCAGCATGGTAGAGTCATAGCCTACGCCTCCAGAAAGTTAAAGCCCCATGAGAAGAATTATCCTACTCATGACCTTGAGTTAGCAGCAGTTGTCTTTTCCTTAATGATTTTGAGGCATTATCTATACAGTGTTCATGTAGATTTCTTCACAGATCATAAGAGCCTTCAGTATGTCTTTTCCTAGAAAAATCTTAATTTTCATCATAAAAGGTGGTTAGAGCTCTTGAAGGATTATGACATAAGTGTCCTTTATCATCCCGGCAAGGCCAATGTAGTGGCCGACGCACTCAATAGACTGTCCATGGGTAGTGTTTCCCATGTTGAGGATAGTAAAAATAAATTAGCTCAGGACATTCATCAGCTTTCCAGACTAGGCGTTCGCTTAGTCGACTTTTCATAGGGTGGTGTATGTGTTCAGAGTAGTTCAGAGTCATCTCTAGTTTCCAAGGTGAAAGAGAAGAAAGACAGGGATCCTAACCTTGTCAAGCTAAAAGAGTTAGTTCAGAGTCAGGAAGTAGAGGTTCTCTCCCAAGGGGAATATGGTGTTCTTTGTTGTTAGGGCCGTCTGTGTGTTCCCGATGTAGATGACTTGAGGAAGCGAATTCTTGCAGAAGTGCATGGTGCATGATACTCTATTCATCCAGGGTCCACTAAGATGTACCACGACTTGCGGGAGATCTATTGGTGGAGTGGGATAAAGAGGGATATTGCAGAGTTTGTGGCTAAGTGCTCTACATGTCAGCAGGTTAAGATAGAGCATCGGAAACCTAGTGGTTCCATGCAAGAGTTTATTATTACTACTTGTAAGTGGGAAGAAGTGAACATAGACTTCATGATGGGTTTGCCTAAAACTCGTCATCAGCATGATTTAGTTTGGGTCATTGTAGATAGAATGACCAAGTCAGCCCATTTCCTTCCAGTTCATACCTTCTATTCAACCAAGGATTATGCCAAACTATATATTAGGGAGTTGGTCAGATTACACGGTGTTCCACTATCTATCATCTCAGACAGAGGTACCCAGTTCATCTCTCACTTTTGAAAAGCGTTCCAAAAGGGTCTTGGTACCCAAGTTCATCTCGGTACAACGTTTTATCCTCAGATAGATGGTCAAGCAGGAAGGACTATTCAGACTCTAGAAGATATGCTAAGGGCGTGTGCAATTAATTTCAAGGGAATCTGGGATGACCACTTTCCTTTGATTATGTTCGCATACAACAACAACTATCACTCCAGTATTTAGATGGCTTCATTCGAAGCTCTCTATGGTAGGAGATGTAGGTCTCTGATCGGTTTGTTCAAAGTTAGTGAGACCGCAGTCATAGGGATGACTTAGTATTTGATGCCTTAGAGAAAGTTCAGTAGATCAGAGAAAGACTCTGGGATTCTCAGAGCCAACAGAAGTCTTATGCGTATGTTTGTAGAAAGGATCACGAATTCGAGGTCGATGGCTATGTCTATCTCAAGATCTCTCCTATGAAAGGAGTGAAGAGATTCAAAAAGAAGGGAAAGCTCAGTCCCCAATATATCGGTCCCTTTAGGATTCTAGGTCGTTTCGGAAAGGTAGCCTATGAGCTCGAATTGCCTTCATATCTAGCCTCAGTTCATCTAGTCTTCCATGTCTCTTTGCTTAAGAAGTACATAGGTGACCCAACAGTTGTAGTCCCTATTCAGAGCATTGACATTCAGAATAGCCTCTTTTATGAAGAGATTCCAATCGAAATCCTTGACTATCAGACTCGTAGGCTGAGGAACAAAGAAGTCCCTCTAGTCAAGGTTCTTTGGTGGAATCAGTCCATGGAGGGAGCTAATTAGGAAGAAAAAATAGACATTCGAACCAAGTACCCTCATCTTTTCCCCGCTAATTCGGACATAGCTCTAGGTAACAATTTTCCTTAAGCTTATTCAGTTACATGTTCAAAATTCCAGTATAAAATTGGTATCAAGTATCAGTGCATATCTTATCATGCATTCATGAGTTCAGCTTATCAGTCATGCATCAGATATGTATGTTCAGTTGGGCTATATTCAGTTTAGAATTCAATTGAGTCTTAAATCATGTGCCAGTTGAGCATGATCAGTGTATGCATCGTTTATCTTTTCTCCCCTCTCAAGCAGTCATCATTAGAGGACGAATGTTTCGAATGGGGAGATATTGTAATACCCCAAAAAATCAAAACCAATATTAGAGACATGTACCAAGATCATGCATAGTACATCATGGTTCTTTTATAGTTTTATGAGTAGGTTAGATGTATATTAATTCTTCAAATAACTCCCAGCTATCAGATGAATCAAAACATTCCTTACCGATTGAATTCTTGAGAAGGATATTGGTATAGTCAACTTCAAATGAGCATATCTCTCATTATACTTGGAATTTTTGATATCATGACCTATAAACAGATACATAATTCAATTATATTTCCAACGATACCAATTTCTCCTAAATAAGATATCGGAGCAAAGAGTTATTCCTATTTTACTCCAGCATGTCAGGCTGAAAACAGTGTGACGACATTCGTGGTAGCTTACCACATTTGTGACGCCCGACCACGAAGGTCGTCAGCCTTAGGAAGAGTCAAGCTCCTGTGTGATGACATTCTTGGTAGCTTACCACATTTGTGACGCCCTACCAAGAAGGTCGTCAGCCTTAGGTAGAATCCAGCTCCTGTGTGACAACATTCGTGGTAGCTTACCATATTTGTGACTCCCTACCACGAAGGTTGTCAGCCTTAGGCAGAAACCAGCTCCTAAGTGATGACATTCATGGTATCTTACCACATTTGTGACACCCTACCACGAAGGTCGTCAGACTTAGGCAGAAACCATCAATTCCAGCTTCTGTGTGACGACATTTTTGACGGCTTACCACATTTTTGACGCCTTGTCACAAATGTCATCAGATATTATTTTCAGCAACTGAGAATTTATTTCATAAGGGTATTTGGGTCTTTTCACTTCACTTTCCATGACTTATAACCCTCAAGGAACGTATTATCTTCCATTCTCTTTAGTTAAAACATCTCAAAAAGCTCTCCCATACACTTTCAACCACAAGATTAGGGTTTTCTCTCAAGATCATCTCCTCAGGAACCTGAACATTCTTTACCAAAAAGGGGTTAAACCCTAGTCAAAAAAAATCAATGGCAAGCCTAAGGATTTCTTTAGGAACCTTCAGAAACATTAGATTTCTTTCAAGATCAAACTTTAAGGTATGCGTAGTGTTCATCTATGGATTCAATTCATTCATAGAGTTCAAGAACCATGCTTTTAAATGTTATTTTGTAAACTTTTGTGGTGATATTATATGTACACATTGATGATTGTTTTTCAAGTTTCAAGATGATATCTAAGGATGTTTTTCATGGAATATATGTGATTGTTCGTTGAAAATCATGAACTTTGGGTGGGTTGAACTAATGCAAGTATGAAATCCACCTATGCCTTAAATAATGCATGTAAGGTGTTTGATAATATGCCTAGGATATTAGAAGTTCATAATTACATGATTTCATGATATCTAAATGACAAGTCCATGTTAGTGATACAATTCAATCTGAATGCCCATGCTATTTATGTATTCTTATGGTGATGGCATGAAGAATGTATGATGATGGAAATATGAATTTTGTGTGCGAATTATATCCATGCTTTCCCTACCATGTTTGAGGTGTTGATTAAATACATGAAGTATACTATCCCCTACTTATGATATAGCGAATTGTGGACTCCAATCTTGTGATCATGTCATGTCATGTGTGTCAGTTTTATTCTATCGTGTCCTGGGGGTATTCGTATCCGTAAAACATAGCTATGTGCCTAGATCCATGTCATGTTTTCATGATAATCTCAGCCAAGCTATAATCTATAGAACTTAGTCAGTCATGTGACTCAGGAAACCTCAGAACTCTCATGATCCCAGAGTTAATAGTACTACTCCGTCAGTCAACGGAAGTCAGTTAATCTGTCCATGTACAGTTAGTTGAATCATGTTTAGTCTCTTTAGATGGGAGTACGAGTTAGCACCGAGTGAACCCAAGGATGGAAACTCACCTGTATATGAGGGTGTGATTCTTAGCAGTCATCCTTGCGTTCCAGGACTATGTAGCCAACATAGGTTGAGACATCGCAACTTGTTATATGAGGGTAGATGAGGTGGCTTAACCTGTTATATGAGGGTTCCCACCATTCTCACTAGATTTACCTGTTATATGAGGGTTGCTGACATGTTGTCCTTACCAGTGGCGCGGTATTGACACCCTTCCAGTCAGGGAAGAGATTGGACCCCATCTTAGCCATAATGGCATATATGGGGCATGTCAGTTAAACAACTACCTCCCACAGTTTCAGTATCAGTCTCAGTAAAAGAACTCAGAAAATTCTTCAGATATCAGTATACCAGGACTGTTAGATATAGTCAAATTCAGTTATAGCACGAAACTAAAAGAGTTCAACCAGATTCAGGGCTGTCATATACAGTCATCCATGTTATCAAAACTACGGTTCCAGCCATGTATTAGCGTACAGATTTATCCATCACGTACTCATGATCTTAGTTACTATGTATGTATGTTTGTACTCTTACGTTCATATCAGTCAGTCAGTAGTATTAATTATGCATGTTAACCCTTTGCATTAGCCTACCTCACTCGTATACTCAGTACTCTAATTGTACTGACGCATTTGCGCTATGGTGCTTTCTTTTCATGTTACACCATAGGTTCAGAGACACGAGCTCCAGATCAGCAGTAGAATCCATCCGCAGAGTTGCAGTGAGTCCTCATCCATTCGAGGGCGATATTATTTTATTTCATTATTATTTCAGCTCAATTTTGCTAGACGGAGTCAGCTGGATACATGTTCCTTCAACTCCTTATTCAGACAGTACTTAGAGGCTTTCAGATTCAGTATTCAGATTTAGTTCAGATTTAATTCAGTTTTCAGTTGTTTTGGGTATCTTTCACCCATATGGATATTATGTCTTGACAGATATTTATTTAGTTGAACCTTATGGCCTACATGTTCATGTTTTCTGCATTATTATGTTATATATGCAGTGTATAGGTTCATATATCAGTCATGGGTTAGCTTGTGGTCCCTCGGGGTCATGAGCACCGTGTAGCATTCCGATTCAGAAAAATTAGGGCATTATATCTAGACCCACCAATGTGTAGATAATTGACTTAGCTTTTCAACGATATTAATTTCGCCTCAATCCGATACTCGGTTGAGAAGTTATGGCATTTTTAGTGGAAACAGTGTCTCAAAATGGGCAGCACAGCGTCGCGGTGACATGCCAAATGACATTTGTCAAAATCCAGTGGACCTCTGCGATTGGCCCACATCGCAGTGAAGTCCCATTTCCCAATTGTCAATTTCCAGTGGCTCACCACGATGGTGACATGTCACGGTGATGGCCTAAATGGCATTTCAGTAGCTTACCATGATAACTCCGTGATGCATTGATTTTCCAGTTCCCAGTTGTCAATTTTCAGTAAGCCTCCGCGATAGTGGCGCATCGCGGTGGGTGGCTAAATAGGGATTTTAGTTTCCAAAATTATTTTTAAAAGGTAGTTTGGTCTTTTCCCAAGCGCCCAAATTGTGTAAAACACAAGATTAATCCTATTCTATGCATTCTATGCTCACTTTTCATCAAATTACTCTCCAAGAAAATGCTAGATCTCAAAGCTTAATCTCCAAGAAATCTAATTTCCTCCATTATTTTTTCAAGATAGCTCAAAATTAAGGATTCTCAATTCTAGAACTTCAAGAGGTCATCTTCAAAAGCACAATTTGGAATTCAAGATCAAGCTTTTTATTCAATTTCATCAATTAAGGTATGTGGGGTTTTGAACAAGGATAAATCTTTCATCCTTGTGCCCAAAATTAGTTTTAATTATAAATTCACAAGATTTCACATGAATTTCAAGTTAGGGTTCATATTAATTTATTGATAATTGAGGATTTTGAGATTTCAAGTGATTTGGATGATGAATTACATGTCTATTTTCGTAAATTTATGCATGTGACCATATTTTCAAGATTTTGAGTTGAATTATGAATATTTTCATTATCAAGCATGAGCTTTATGATGATTTAACATGAAAATGATGCATGGGTTATCAAGCCCTAGTTCATTGTTGCTATTTCAAGAATGATTATGCTTTTAAGCATCTTATGATATGTTTATAGACAACTTTGAATAAAAAATTTGATCTTTAGCTAATATATGAAGTCCACTTTACAGCTTAAATTCAGTTTTGAATGAACAGGTACATAGTTAGCTTTTAGTATGAAATATTATGACTTTTAAAAGTGGATTTTCTACAGAATGAGCATACAAATTAAAGGGATTAGTATTTAGCACTGAGCGAAAAGTGTGGGTTAGTTGAATCCTACTTTTCTAGAACTATGAGCCAACATTGGTAGAGATTTAGTATTTTTATTTCTATATGGATGACAGTTACAGATGTGATTACTTAGCTCAGGTTATACTTCTTGGTAAGTGTATGACACCTCTCCCAATGTGAGGTTTTCCCCTTAGGGGAACGAGATGTTGAACTCAATGATAACTCACATAGTTTATGCCGGTTAGAAGAACCTCCCTTACATATAATCTTTTGAAAAGAAACCTCCCTGCTAGTAAAAGTAAATAAACTGCTTTTGAGTAAATTTCCTAACTAGTAATAATAATACAACAACTTTTGAAAGAATTTCTCTATAGTTTAACAGAAAAGAATGACAGATAATAGTTCAGCTTTTAGACTTTAAATGTGATGGCTCACCAGATTTACGCAGTATGTTTTATTATTCATGATTTATGATTTTCAGATTTTAGCTATTCCAACCATGTGAATCATTATGTATAGCATGCATATTCTATGTATTTTTAATAACATTGAGATATTACTTTTACTTATGCATTCACCCCATATGCTCAGTACATCCTCAAAGTACTGATCCACATATACGTCTATGTGCTACATTATCTCATAATGTAGGTTCTGGTGCTCAGTCTCAGCAGCGTGAGTGATTTCGTACATCACAAACTACATCCCGACTGTTGGTGAGTCCTCATGGTTTGAGGGCCGATTTATCCAGATTTCCAGGTTTTATAGTATTTGAGTAGTTGCTTTCAGTTTATTTCTAGTCAGTTTAGGGTTCATCCCAATGGCTCTCTAATTTCTTAGTAGTAGAGGCTTGTCGGACTACTAGCTATTATATTCAGACTTTCAGTATTAGTTACCCAGCCAATATATTCAATTGATCTTAGACAATTTTGATAATATTCAGTATTTTAGCAATTCTATCCGATTAAATTACTTTAATATGAGTTATAGACTTAGTAGCAGGCTTACAGGGTTAGCTTGAGACTATTCATAGTCTTGAGCACTGTGTGACGTCTCAGGACCAGATTTTGAGGCGTTACACATACTTTCATCAAATTGGATTCATGATGCAAGCTCTTGGAGCAATTTCTTGAAACACATGACATATATATCAATGTATAACTTTAAAGCTTATTAAAATCATACATTTTAGGATAGCCCCACGTACCTTAAGCTTCTTGATTGGTGAAGAAAGTTTAAATTCCTTGTTTTCTTGAGGAATAGTTTGGGTTAGAGTTTGTTCTTGGGAAAGATAGGGCTTTTTTTTGAGAGAGTTTATGATTAAAAGACAAATAATGCTCTTTAGATTCCCCAATTTCATGTTATAGACTTATTGAGTGAAGGAAAATGCCCTTAAAATGCCAGGAAACAAAAGCTAGATAAAATAGGAGAGGGGTGACGTGGGCCTTGGAGCGGGGGACTACCCCCGGCGGTGCCCACCTTAGAGTGGGGGAATAACCCGGGCAGCGCCCGCCTTCCCCAGTGGTTTTATTGGTTTGGTTTCCCAAACACACCCCTACGCTTGTCTGAAAATTTCAAAACTCACCCGACATGTACTTTTGACCTCCCTAAACATGAATAAACCTAAAAATTAACATTTTAAGGTCGGGAAGATCGATTTAAAAATCCAAAAAATCCATGAGTCTTGAAAGTGACTAAGTCCTCAACACTTAGTTAAATCTTCAAATCTTGGACCCCTTAAACATGCAACTAAGAGCTGAAATGAGTTAATAATTTTATAAGGTAATACAATATTTCCCCCTTAGGAACATTCGTCCTCGAATAAAAATGGTTTAGACTGAGACTACTGAGGAAATTGAGTTTGTATACTGAACATGCATGACTGGAAACATGATTAGATATTGAGTCTGAAACATGATGCGTGAACTAAAATATAAGTCATGGGATTATAGTTTACACACGTAGGAATGACGGTTCGATTTCTAGCTCAAAAAGGTGGGGTGTCACATTGTCTCCCCCTTGGGATAATTCATCCCCAAATGATGGGTAGGAACTTGTTGAAGCTCTAAAAGTATGGAATAAAGAACGTAATCTCGTATTGAATATTTTTCCTAACAATATATGCTAAGGCATCGAAATAGCTTTATGATAACCCCTAGTGGAACGAGTAAGCACGAAGCGTGAGAGAATAAGAATTGACATAGAGATGATTTTGTACACGAGTTTTAGGGATCATGATCATCACAACATATGGCATGAGTTTATTAAGCCTAATTTTACATTAGCACTGATCATGAAATGAGATTTCAGGGCAAATAGGAATAGAAACATTCTCTACCTTACCAGCTACAACGAATAGATTTAAACTTAGAGACACTACTCGTCTATACCCCAGACAATAAATAATATACTTCATCATTTCCAACTTATAATTCTCCCATTTCACATCTAACCACAAGACTTTAGGTCCCACTGCATAGTACTTCTCTGTTGAAGCTTAACTCGAAGAAAAGAGCTGCTAGCTTAAGCTATGGGAACCCATACTCTACATACCTTCAGGAATATTACTTCACCTAATCACTACCATCAAACACCCTCTGGTTTTAATTTAAAAGTACTAACCACACAGTACATGGGTTTATGTTTTCATCAATCACAACATTCAAGTCTTTCATTACTACACCCACTTCATGGATCTCCCTACTAAGACCAACAAATTCGATCACTCTCACAAAGACTTTTTCCATATATCTCCTTCCTAACTATTTCACATAACAAAAGTTCATCTACTTCTTTCCCCTTCACCTATAACCTCAGCTAAATAAATCACATCAAAATTTTCACATTCAAGAAAATCTACTCCCCTACCTCAAGCATTACTACTCTTTCATAACTACTATCATACTATTATATAGAGTGTCATTGAGGAACCCGAGCATAAACATCATGAAAGGGAGTAACACTATTCGATTATAACATATGCCTATTGCACTACTCAAGGTGGGATATGAGATAAAGATAAGATACAATACAATAGACTCAAAGTGCTTCATACATCAGATGTCTAGATTATAAATAGTGAGTCATTCAGGCATAAACATAACACAACATAAGTTCTTAGGACAGACCACATTGAGAAACGTGAGTGCTCACATCATGATTCGTATACATAAGTTCGAAATTTATGAAGTCAACGATTGAGACAAGGATTGATACTTGAAGCTATTGCTTACTATTTTCAGAGCTGAGATAGTCATGAGTTTGCATGAACCTTATCACTTTGGCTAATCCTGATGTAAAATGAATTGATACCATATAGAAAACACATTTTATTAGAACCAAGCATGAAATGAGACATGGTTTTATGAATCATAAGCATCTTAATCATGGAGCTTGAATTCTTACAAAAATTGGATTACTGAGACATCATTTCTTTTAGTTTGGAGGTCAGAACATGACATGACTTGCATAGAGAACTCAGACCTTAGGCATAGGCAGGACTTGAATACATAAGACATTGATAGGATGACTTCTTAAATTGAAGTAGGAGGACTTTGCTTGAATAGGAATATGTTTATCATGACTCTTCCCCGCAACTTGCCACAATGAGAAAATTGGGAACTACCTTAACTCATCATCTCCTCCTTAGAGCAAAGTCAAACTCCTGAACTTGAGGATATAACCTCTCATGAAATCTATACCCACAACTCTCAACACAAAGGGGTATCACTATGCACATAAACGCTAACCTCCCCTCAATAATTTTTAATGTAAGGACACTATATTTTTTCTAGGAAATCCCCCTTCAGGGACATTTATCATAACTTTCTCCAAATCCCAAAGTCATCAAATTGCAACTAACGTTATCATGGGCATGTGCATCCATATCATGGGCATGGGCATCCATGCTTATAAACACTTAACACTTTATCTTCAACTCCTTAGATTAATAGCGTTACACCTCTAATCACATAACTTATAACTTAACATAATTTTTACAACTATACCAAAGACGCATATTTCCTACTTATATTTCCTAAATTTAACTCTAAAGTACACCATACAACCACTCCCCAGACATCTCCATACTATAAAATTTGATAATATGATCTAGGTACACGGGACACTCGTACACATCAAACCTTATCTTACAACATGCTACCTCAGGGCTCAACTTATTCTTTATATACTTATGCCCTTACCCACTTAATGACTCAACCACAATTCATCATTTTAACACTAGTCTCGAGTATATGTATATCACAATTATGCACTCCTTTTTCCATAAGTTTCCTACCTAGGCTATTTCACACCTCACATCAAGACTCATAATTCATTCCCACAAAACAAGCATCATTCATCTTAAGATACTATTCTTATCGCCAAAATCCATATCTAAAGTTCAAGCCATTGTATAATCCCAATCATGTAACACCGATGAAGCATGCCACATACTATACTATTCTATCAAATTGGAAAATCAATCCAACTACGCTATTTAACTTAACTACCTCCCACAAGTTAATTCTCTCCACAACATTACTACCATACCTTAGAATCTATCGCACACCTTCTCACGTGCAGTACTAGTTTACAACTACTAAAGAAAAGAAAGTCAAGGGGGGTAAAGTCACATAATAGAGATAGTTGAAGTTAACCTTATAATATAATCCATTATGATCTTATCAACATGTTCCACTTTCTCACATCATAATTACTTACCCATGCATACATTTAGACTAATTTCAAATTACATTTACACCAATGAGTCTCTACCCATAACTTATTGACTAATCTACCCCTTTTTATTCACAACCTATAAATAAGTTCTACAACCCTCTTAATTATCCGTTCTAAGATCCTTCTCTATTTTGAATAAATAATAATCATAGCCAGTCACTTCCTTTATAGACTACCATATAATCTACAAATATTGCTACCACATTAGTCTATCACTATAAAATGGAATCCCATCCCTCAATCAACGGTTATACAACTAAAACTTGCTTATTAATACAAAAGTAATCCTCACTCCGAATTCTAAAATTGAGACTCCATATCACTGACTTTTGGACCATTTTACTACCAATAGATCATGACACTTTAACATTTACTACTACTCAGGTGTAAATACTATTCCAACTTTTGAAAGGGACTGAATACACTTCATACCTCAGGCTGAAAAGCATGATTTCATCAGGATAAAGGTATACACTCAAATCAATACACCTTGAAGCACTAATGGACTCCTCTTAAGTCCTTGTGCTATTTCATAATCTTTTATGACTCAATTATAAAGGACCACATAATTTAGACTCTGAGTTTCTGCACTTGAATCGACTCGACATTGAAACATAGATAATAAAATCAAAATAAAGAAGAAATATGTATAACTTCCATATGGACAACACAATGGAACGATCCAAAGTATGAAAAAAATGGGAAACATCTTCTAAATTCCTCATAGCTTTCTCCTTATAAGTGTGGGGCACTACATACCCATAAAACTCAACATGACTTCGTAGATACCCTGAGGCCATAAGTCATGATATCATACCAAGCTTGTTACGACCCGAACCGAGGCCCTAGCCATGATGGGCATCCAGAACCTTGAAGGCCTGTTAGACCCCTTAGAATGCAATCATAAGCATAATCCATACATAAATCAAAGTGTGGAAGATATTATAGTATTCAATGGAGATTCATTATAATTCAAGCCGTGTCAAGACATAAATTAAAGTGTGAAAGATATAATAATATTCAATGAAGATTTATTATAATTCAAGCAGAGTTAAGAAAATTATGACAATACATTACTCAACTCTTGTCTACGAAGCCTCTAATGAAAACAAACTATCTAAGTAAATGCCTCCCAGAAGATGGATTACTCACCCATTTCTGTCATATCCCAAGTGTTATACTAATGTGATAGACCATGGGATGATACCACAGAACCTGGAATATAAGGGGGTCAATACACAAAGGTACTGGTACATAGAATAATCCAAAAATATACATATATTTTTACAACATATGTGAGAGCATTTTATAAAAACAATTTAGAATGAGGTAGATAAAAATATATGGAGAAAAGTTGAATAGCTTTCAAATATTTTTTGGTAATCATGACTCAACTCTTTGTATTACTTCTGACATTTCTATGATCCCACGAGCTATATGGAACCGCCCTTGACTCGGCGGCCAAGCCTCCAATCCAAGTTTACCGCAAGGATTGGAGTCTCTATTTTTTATTATTCCATAAGGCTGTCGCCAGTGGAAAATCCATATTATAGGACATCATAAACACATATCGGCAAAAAAGAGTTTCGAGCTATGTGTTATCTAAACTCAAGCCTTCTTTGGGTAACCAACTATCTCTCTTTAAGACCATTTTTAGTTTGTTAAAAGAATGCTTCATGCTTATAAAACATTCAATGCTTATTCTGTTAAGGGCCTATCATCACCGGGTATCGTCATACCTAGACTTGCAAGTCATTCATATCTCATAAAATACACAACCCTACTCATTCCAATCAGGTAAATGACCACCAAAATATTTATCAAATCACAAAAGAGTTCTTATTATGTTCATGCAAAACACTTTCTTGACAAGAATTTAACACGTGGTGGTCAATTCATTTATTTAACACATGCATTTCTTTTAGTTAAGACATAAAATCCTTTAGCATAAGAAATACCACACCTTTTGAACCCATGGAAACAAAAATGCATAATGGTTAAAGAGGTATTTAAAACTAATGAATTATCATCATTCATAAACCATCCCTAACATTAGTTATACATAAACCTCATGATAAAAAAGGGTTTATAACTCATGCTCTCAAAACAATTAACAATTCATGTTATCCATTGACCATAAATTTCATCACGGGGAAGGGAATTTCACAAGTTACATTTATAAATCGCTTTTCAAACTCAAATCACATATGCACGAGATTATAAATCAAACTTATGGAAAAATCCCATGACAAATACATACTTTCATCAAATTGGGTTCATGATGCATTCTCTTGAAGCAATTTCTTAAAACACATGATATATACATACATGTATAACTTTAATGATAGTTAAAATTGTAAAACTTGTGCTGTAACAACCCAGGACTACCCCCTAGTCATCACACGATGCTCATGATCCCAAAGGACTACAAGCTAACCCTCTAATGATATCTGTACCTCATCACTGCATAAAATAATATAATAACTGCAGAAAACTGACAGAAACTTGCCATAAGGTTCAAAACATTTAAAGTACTCAAAACTAAAAACTGAATACTGATACATCTATATGAAAAGCCTCTAACTGTTTGAACTGTGGAGTTGATGGGACATTTCCCCAACTAACTCCGTCTAATGAAAATAAACTAAGTCTAATACCATAATAAAATAAGGATCATCTTCGAATGAAGAGGACTCACTGCTATGTCTACTGCTGCTGACTGATTCTGGACTGTGAAGGGTGCTCTAGATCTCGCACTTTAGAACCTATGGTATGAGACACCATAGTGCAAGAGAAAAGTATATGTCAGTACTTTAAATGTACTAGTATGCTAGATGAGGTAAGGCTAAATACAAAGGCTTGTGCATGAACATAACTCAACTGAATAATCACGAGAGTACTGCATGAGGACATATGCATGAATGCATAACCATAACTGAAATCATCATGACTCTGAATACTAAGACTCGGATACTGCTTTACTGACGTTTGAACTCACTACTAATACTGAGAAACTGAATAGCTGAATCTTTTGATATTGATAATTGAGTACTAAAGTCGAGATCAGTACTATCTAGAGAGTGATCTCTGAATCTGATGATACTGAAGCTAATTAACTGAATCTACTCTTATCAATGACTGAGTTCTGAGCTTGCTACTATCGACTGACTAAATCTGTGATCAAACCTTTCTAACGGATGATATCTGAATCTACTAATAATGATAAAAAATAATTGTATCTGAGATCAAACCTATCTTACGGAAGATCTCTGAATCTTTTAATAATAGAAATGATGGACTGAGTTTGAGATCAGGACTATCTGATAGGTGATCTCTGGATCTATTAGTACTGATTTTGATTAACTTTACGTGAGACCAGGACTATCTAGTGTGTGGTCTATGAATCTATGCAACTATCTAAGTTTCTTACTAAGATGGGTGACTGTATCTGACAGTCCTAATTTTTGAGTTCTACTCTGAAGACTGATACTAAAACTGCAACTGTAGGTATTCTCACTTAACCGACATGCCCCAAATCTGATCTAGTGGGTTCCAACCTGTAACCTCAGATGGAAGGGTGTCAATACCGTGCTATGAGTAAAGACCTCTGCTATGGTCAAGCCTCTCTAACGGGTGACCCTAAACAGGATGTCAAACCTAAGGCAATATGATATTCAAGCCTTAATCTAATGGGTGACTCCTGGTCCTGCGCTGGCTACACAGTTCTTGAGTTCAGGGACTGTTAGTAACAACTTTGCCTCTCTAATGGGGAAGCCGTCATCCCTAAACTCACTCGGTGCTAGTTACTACTCCCAACTAAAGGACTCTGAACTGATTCTTATACTGAACTAAACTGAACTAAATCTGTTACTGATTTGATTATCTTACTTGACTGATCTGGATGATTTTACTTGATTTCGTTATCTGGCAAAATACTTTTGAATTCTACTTTCTGTCTGAATATGACTGAGTTCTATAACTTACTGAGCTTTACTGAAATCTGAACTAGGTACTGAGCTTGATTAGACAGAATACTGAGATTTACTGAGTTTCCTTAACTTTTGTCACTAACTGAAATATACTGATCATAGCACGACTGAGATTATCTTGAGACTAACTCAGATCTAGACAAACAACTAAGTTTTTGGGTATTAAATACCTCCAAGACTCAATAACATAAATAAATAAGACATAACTTTTGCGTAATAATCATAACAATAGACTATCATTCGCAATATAACTAATGAAACATCATCTTAAGCACTTGGGAATCTTAAACATATAATTGTAAAGGGAAGCATGCTATTGTCTCATAACTCATCCAACAAGGAGTTCACATGAACAGGAAGACATGCAACATATCATAATTCATTCATTGAGTCCTTTCAACAAACACTTAGCATGCACTAGTTGACACATACTTGGGGATATTATACTTCATGTTACAATAACACTATTTTCTTCACATAAGCAATTTATCAAACATGTGAGAGGAACCCTTTGGTTTTACAACTTTCAACACACCAAATTAACTTAATTACATAATTCGACATGCTTCTTGAAGGGGATTTATCATGAACATCACATAATCAACACATACTAAGGTCCAATCTTGAATCTTTATAATCAAAATAAGAATCAAAGCTTATCAACAACATGAACTTTAATTTCTATTCACATAAATCATGAAAATTCATAAAACATAAACTTTAAAATTTTGAAAAGGATTCTTGAACTTCTTGGGTGGAAGGAACCCAAGAATCAACATCCAACATACCTTGCTATGTAATTCTTAAAAGATTCACGGTGAAACCTTGATGATTTGGCTCTTGGATTAGAAACCCTAGGTCTTGTTCTTGAAGAAAATATAGAGAAAACAATGATATTTGGGTTTAATGTGCTGAATCTCGTGTTAAATAGTATATATAGTGTAATGCCCTAAGATCCCATTTTGAGACATCACACGGTGCTTATGACCCCAAAGGACCACAAGCTAACCCTTTTCTGATATTTGTACCTGTACACTGCTTATTATCTGAAATAAATGCAGAAACTGGCCATAAGGTTAAACACATCTATAAATACTCAAAATATAGAAAAATGAATACTAATACATATGACATCTGTCTGAAAAGCCTCTAAACTATCTAAACTATGGAGTTGATGGGACATGTCCCCAACTAACTTCGTCTATTGAAAATATAAACAAAGTCTGATGCCATAATAGTAAACTGAGATTCGTCCTCAAAATAAGAGGACTCACTACTACTACTACTGCTGTTGGCTGGGACTGAACTACTGAGGAAACTATGGGTCCAGTGCCTCTGAACCTATGGTGCCAAATAAAACACCATAGCGCAAATGCATCAGTACAGGAATGTACTGAGTATGTAGACGGGGTAAGGCTAAATTCAAGGGCTCATGCGTGCATAATATCTAAACTGAATAATCATGATAATACCATACGAGAACACATACGCATACATGAATGCATAGACCATAGTCACAATCATCATAACTCTAGAGAATGAAACTCGGGTACTGCCTTACTGCAGACTGAACTCACTACTGACACTGAGATACTGAGATACTAATTACTTAGAAATTAGATGTACTTACATTAATGACTAAATTCTTAGCTTACTTCTCTCGACTGACAAGATTAAAGATCAACCTCTCTAACGGATGATTAAGGAAGCTATTATCAATGGTAAGGAAATGATCATATCTGAATCTGACAACAAGAATATCAATAGAATCTGAGACTATGATCAGGCCTATCTGGCGGCATATCTTTGAATATGATATCAAATAACAGTATATAAGACCAAGCCTATATGATGGGATAGTCCGTGAATTAATAGAACTATCTGAGTTCCTCATAAGGATAGATGATTGTATCTGACAATCCTGATTTTTGAAGATTGATACTAAAATTAAAACTGTAACTGAAACTGTGGGAAGTAGTTACTTAACCGACATCCCCCAACCTACCACAGGTGGGGTCCAACCTGTAACCCCAGTTGGAAGGGTGTCAATGCCGTGCCATGAGTAAATACCTCTCTTTGGTTAATCCTCTCTGACAGATGACCCTTACCAGGCAGTCGACCTAAGGCAACATAATAGTTAAATACTCTCTTTCTGGAGGTGACATCCTTTTCCTGATGGTTACTCCTATATCCTGCACTGGCTATGCAGTTCTGGAGGTCAGGTATTGCTACTAACTACTCCAGCTTCTCTCGCTAACGGAAGGAGCCGCCACCCCTTACCTTGCTTGGTGCTAGTTTCTACTCCCAATTGAAAGACTCTGACTGAATTCTTAACTGAACACAACTGAACTGAATCTGATACTAATCATGTTTATCAAAAGATCTGACTGAGCTACACTGAGATCACTTAGTTCCGTATCTAATGAAAATAGTATTGAATCACAGTATCTGACTAAAGATACAGAGCTTGAATAGATTGCTTGAATCGCTTTGGATATTAGAATTTCACACTTGAATACTTTTAGGTCTGAGCTGATTATAAGACTGAGGATAGATCACTAGCGATACGAAAATTACAGAGATAACTGAGATTACTGAGCTTTCATAAGTTCTATAACTGTCTAAGGATACAACGTTCTATAATTCACTGAGTTCTGAGAGTCATGGCTTGACTGGAATTTTCGTAAAACTAACACGGGCTCTAGACAACAGCTAAATTTTTGGGTATAAATACCCCCAGGACTCGATAACATAAAATAAAGCATAATCATTCTTAACTACTCATCACCGTATTCATTCACATATCATCATAATCATTCATGCATCATCACAACCATTAAAGCATCTCTTCAAGTAATTAGGAATCATAACATATACTCACCCTCACAATCACTAAGACATTACATCAAGCATTTAAGGATCACAAACATCTATTCATCATCACAGTCACCAAGGGGTCACTTTAAGCATTTCGGAACCATAATCATACAATAACATAGGGGAAACATGTTACTAGATCCTACTCCATTCAACAAGGTTTTACCTCAACTATTTCATACCTATATCAGTCTTGACATGTGTTTGGATATCACTTGATTTGGGGAAAACTTCATACTATCATGTCTCAACTTACTTGCTAACCACTTGGCATGTATTAAAAGCTTAGCATATATCAAAGGGCATATAATTGGGGAATTTACTACCATCACATCTCCACTTGTTCACTAACGTCCTTCAACAATCACTAGACACGCACGGGTTCACTTTTATTTGGGGATTTCCTACCATCATGGAATAATTCATTCACTAAGGCATTTTATCAAACACTAGGCATGCATGGACTAACTCACAACTTGGAGTTTCATCTTCAACATACTACACTAGTACTTATACTTCACCTAAGTATTTATCAAACCTATGGGGGACATGCTTCACTTATTCCACCATTTCTACACCCAAATGACATGAACATATCACATAGAAAACAACTTCAAGAGGGTTTATCACCAACATCACATGAATTTCACAT
The DNA here is from genome assembly GCA_030864215.1 of Capsicum pubescens. Taxonomy (NCBI): domain Eukaryota; kingdom Viridiplantae; phylum Streptophyta; class Magnoliopsida; order Solanales; family Solanaceae; genus Capsicum; species Capsicum pubescens. The sequence goes on from CM061540.1 coordinate 303,028,611, forward strand.
ACAAGGGTCAAAGATCATAAATCTTGTAGATAAACATGAATCAAAACTCAACAACACATGGAACATCAATTTCAACTCACATGAATCATTAGCAACTCATAAACATAAAATCTTTGAGTTTTTAGAAAAGGGTACTTAAGCTTCTTGGATGAAAGGACCCAAGAATCAACATCTACATACCTTGGGGAAACTCTTTTCTTCAAAGCCTCCGGAAGATTTCTTGATTTCTCTAGATCTTTCTTGATCTTTGTTGAAGAAGAAGGGAGGATTTTGTTTTTTTAAAACCCTAGTTCTTGGTGGAAGAAGGGAAAATGAGGCTAAAATACCTTAGCCGAGTATTTATAGAGGTTAGGGATAAGGGGAAAAGAACAAAAAGCCCTTGGAATTATAAACTATAAAATCCTGATTTTACATGCTGGCGTGACGCACCATAATCGAACCAGTTAACTAGAAATTATACAATTGGGAAACTGCATGATGGCGTGACGCAGTGGAAATCGCATTGCCATCTTTGGTTGTGAACTGGAACTATACCGCGACACGGTGGAATCACGAAGTTTCACTGAAATTTGACAATTTCCATTTTGGCTAGCTCCGCGATGAGCTAAGGTGCCAGGTGGCACACTGTCTCACTAAAATGGCTCTAACTCTTCACCCGAGGGTCCAATTTGGGCAAATTTGGTAGCAATGGAAATCTTATTCAATACTCTACATGAAAAAAATTAGAAATTAGGGAAATTACACACGATTCAAAGTATTTCATACTTAGGAAGATATTTCTGAAACTTTTAGACTCGGATTTCCGCTTTACTGAATACACTTTAAGGCTCAGACTGGAAGAGGACTTTGCGGGGTATTACATATAGGGGTTGGGAAAATACCTTTTTTCCCTTGGAATTAAAATTCAGAACAGGAAAAAAATCCCAATTTTATGTGCTGGCGCGACACACCATAATCGCGCCAGCTTACTGGAAATTGGACAATTGGGAAACTGAGCCTTGGCGCGATGCGGTGGAAATCGCATTGCCACCTTGGTTGAGAACTGGAAAGACACCGCTATGTGGTGGAATCGCGGAGGCTCACTAAAATTTGACAATTGCCATTTTGACTGTCTCCGCGACGTGCTAAAGTGCCAGGTGGCACATTGTCTCACTAAAATGGCTCTAACTCTTTGCCCGAGTGTCGGATTTGGATAAATTTGGTATCGAAGGAAATTCTACATGATTTAAAATATTTCTCACTTTGAAAGTCACTCCTCGATCTTTTAAGGTCGAAATTATACTTCACTTGACCCGCTCTATGGCTCAGACTACGAAAGAACTTTGCGGGGTCTTACATATGCCCATGAGATTTAGGATAGCCCCATGTAACTTAAGCTTGTTGATTGGTGAATAAATCTTGAATTTTTTATTTTCTTGAGGAAGAGTTTGGGTTAGGGTTTCTTCTTGGGGAAAGAGTGGGATTTTTCTTGAGAGAGTTTATGATTAAAAGACAAATAATGCTCTTTGGAATCGCCAATTACATGTTATGGACTAATTGGGTGAAGGTAAATGACCCAAATTCCCTTAAAATGCCAAGAAAAAAAAGTTGGATGAAATAGAAGAGAGGCGACGTGGGCCTTGGAGTGAGGGATTACCCTGGGCGGCGCACCTTAGAGAGGGGGACTAACCCGACGGTGCCCTCCTTCCTCAGTGGTTCTTTTGGTTTGGTTTTCCAAACATTCCCCTATGCTCGTTTGAACATTCTGAAGCTCACCCAACATGTACTTTTTACCTTCGTAAACATGAATACACTTCAAAATTAACAATTCGAGGTTGGGAAGATCAATTTATAAATTCAAAAAATTCTAGGGGTCTTGGATGTGACTAAGTACTCAACACTTAATGAAATTTTTTAAGTCTTGAACCCCTTAAACATGCAATTGAGAGCTAAAATGAGCAAAGACTTTTATGGGGTATTACAATATCTCTCTCTTAGGAATATTCACCTCGAATGAGACTTGTTTATACTGATACTAATGAGTAAACTGAGTTCGTATACTAAACATGCATGACTGGAAACATGATTACATACTAAGTCTGAAACATGATGCATGAATTGAAATATAAGTCATGTAATTAGAGTTTACAAACATAGGAATGACGATTCAATTTCTAGCTTGGAAAGGTGGAGTGTCACAACATCAGAGCATCCAGTCTTCCATGTCTCCTTACTGAAGAAATACATTGGTAATATAGCCTTAGTAGTCCCTTTAGAAAGGGTTTCCATGGAAAATAGTCTCTTATGAAGAGATACCAGTTGAGATACTTGATCGTCAGATTCATAGGTTGAGGAATAAAGAGGTCACTTTAGTAAAAATTCTGTGGATAAATTAGTCAATTGAGGGAGCTAGTTGGGAAGCAGAGTGTAACGCCTCAAATCTGGTACCCAGAACGCTACACGGTGCTCATGACCCCGAAGGACCACAAGCTAACCCATGACTGATATCTGTACCTGTATACTGCATAATATACTATATAATATGGAAACATGAACTAAAAGGCTATAATGTTCAAAACTGTAACATAACTGATAAAAATATAACATTTAGATGGGGTTTGAAATACCCAAAATAACTAAAATAACTGTCTGAAAATGATAGTCTTGAGAGTCTTTTACTGACTGAATGGTCTAAATAAGAAGTTGATGGGACATGTCCCCAACTAACTCTAACTAATAAATTAATTAATGAGATAATAAAGTAATGATCATGTCCTCGAAAGATGAGGACTCACTGCTAACTCTGACTGCTGAGACTGGAATCTACTGATTCTATGGAGCTCGTGTCTCTGAACCTATGGTATAAGACACCATAGCGCAAATGCGTCAGTACTTTGAATGTACTAGTATGCATGTGAGGTAGGCTGAATGCATGGGGTTCATATACATGAAAAATACTGACTAACTGACTAATATGAACGTGAGAATGCATGCATACATAGTAACTATATCTAAAATTGTGATAACATGAGTTTACTGATAACTAACATGACTAATAACTGAGTTATGATAACTGTTAACATGAGTGACTGTATCTGACAGAACTGAATCTGATGGAACTAGCTGAGTTCCGTACTGTATTTGAGTTGACTGTATTTGACAGTCTAGATTCTGTAATATGAAATTGTGGGAAATAGTCATCTAATCGACATGCCCCAAATGACGCATTATAGCTAAATTGGGGTCCAATCTATGCCCTAATTGGAAGGGTGTCAATACCGTGCCACTGGTAAGGAAAATATGTGAGTGACCCTCGACTAGCAGGTTACTCTAATGAGAACGGTGGGAACCCTCAACTAGCAGGTTAAGCCACCTCATCTATCCTCAACTAGAAAGTATGATGTCTCAACCTATGTTGGTTACGTAGTTTTGGAATGTAAGGATTGCTTCTAAGAATTGCACCCTCTACTGGCAGGTGAGTTCCCATCCTTGGGTTTACTCGGTGCTAATTTCTACTCCCATATGAATAGACACTGAACATGATTAACTGATCTGAACATGGACTGAGTTTACTGAATTCCGTTAACTAACAAAATACTACTGATATCTGGCAACTGACTGAGTTCTATGGATTATGGCTTGACTAAGGATATTGTGAAAACATGACACTGTCTCTAGGCATACAACTAAATTGTCGGGTACAAGTACCCCCAGGACTCGATGGAAAGAAACCAACAAAGCATGAATTTTTGAATACATGACCAACATCGCAATCCATAATACATTTGTTGAGGTAATTAATCAAATATGTGATATGAATAAGCTTGTACATAAATGGGGATTTCATAAGATCATACTAGTTGGGCCATTTTTTCCTTCACATAGGCATTTAATCAAACATATGGTAGGCATAGTATATGTAGACAACATTATATAACAAATAAACATCATGATTCAACTCTAATTTCAGCATCCAAGGGTTTAATCATAGGTCCACATGAATCTACCTTTATACTAATTAATTCCACATAAAATTTATCACCCAACATGGATTAGAATTTAATTGGTCATTATCAACATGAATAAAAGCAACCCAACATGAAATTCATAAAGAAATACTTACAATTGAACTTTAAAAAGAGATTCTTGGTCTCTATAGATGAAAGGAGTCCATGAATGAACACTATGCATACCTAGGTTAAGTTTCTTGAAGTTCTTGAACTTGAAGAATTTGAATCTCTTAGTTCTTGAAGAAGATTTGGATTTTGTTCTTGGGGATTAATCTTAGAGGGAAAATCCTAATTTTGTTGTAGTAGATGGATAATGAATTTATGATATTTGGTTGGATATAACTAAGTATATAAAAGGGTGGTAAAATACCAAAAATCTCCTTTAAAATGACTTTAAAATAACTGAACGGAACATGCCGGTGGGTGCGATGATTCGTCGCTGGGTCGACGGTCCATCGGATGACCATCGCACTGGGAACAAAACTGGAACTTACTACCTAGGTGAGATGGTAGGGTGCGATGGTCCATCGCGGTTCGACAGTCCGTCGGTCCTGACCGTCGCTTCTAGTTAGAATAGGGCCTCACTGTTTCCCTTATGACGACCCGAGGGACGGTCCATCGCTAGTCCGACGGTCTATCAGCCTGGGCCATTGATCCAGGTCATAAGTTAGTCACACTTCCTTGCTACAATGGTCGTGGGCGACGGTCCGTCTCTAGTCTGATGGTTCGTCTGCCTCACCATCGCACCTGGGCGATTTTACTTCCTTCTGTATTTCAGCCATAACTTTCTCTTTCGATGTCGGATTTTGATGAAATTGATATCGATGGAAATATTATTCAATTTTACATGTGATAAAAAGTGGATTCATATTTCAAAGAATGCTTCTAACATTCTTGGGATAATTTCAAGCTAGGAAAAAGTATGGGGTATTACACAGAGGTAGATATGCTGGCTAAGTACCCCTAACTTTTCTCTTCGAACCCAATCTATCTTGAGGTAATATCTACCCTTGATTATTAATTCTTTGGTTTCTATCTCACTCCATTCTTCTATTTTCATGTAATAGCATGCATTCATGAGTTTAGTTTAGTCTATGTATCAATCATAGGATCAACTATCAGCTCATGGTTCAGCTCATAAGTATTCACAAAATCCCAGTTTTCCCCCTAGCCTCTTAGCTTAGTCAATTTTATTCAAAGATGAATGATCCCAAGGGAGAGTTATTGTAATACCCCAAGTTTCGGAGTTCTATACCCATTAAAATATAGGCCATTGAACTAGATTTCCAATGCTACTAGTCTTACCTTAATCCTATAATAGTGATAAGTTTTGGAAAATTTACCTGAAGAATAGCCAACTTCTAGTGACAACGACATTAGAAATGACCTGTTATTAGACACAATGAGTCATTGTATGGAGTTGTTACCACAACGATGAGGGATCTCATATTTCAGCCTAGTGGTGAAGAGTCTAGCATACGACTCATTATCAGTCCTAATGAGTCATTAGGTGGACCCATTATCATAATAGAAAGCAATATAGAATCCAGTCTATGACCATAATTTTTCTAACGAGTCATTAGGAGGGAAGTTGTAACACCTCACACTTTTGGGCTTAAGTTTGAACCATCTTTCCTATGCATATAGACCCAAAATAGATGATTTATTTTTATATGTAAGTGAGAAAAAACAATTCTTTAAGGTGGGAACATCTTCGGAGATGGATTGAAGTCATAAATATCTCATCGCTCAAAGTTAAGTTGAGCACTTTCCTACTTATTGAATTTTAGTTGACGATTTTTCTTGGGACAATTTCCAACAATCATTACTCCTAGAATATATTGAGTTATGTGTCCTATTATATATCAAATTAAATTTCTTTGAGTCCTCTTTCCAACACCATTAATCATTCTTACTCTACATTCAAAACTATGAACTTCAATAATAAGTTAAACTTAACCTATGAACATCAAAAAAGTAAAGTTCAAACTATTTTCTGAAAAATAATAAAACCAAATGTTTAGAAAAAGATGAAGATTCAAGTTCACCAAATTCATGGTGTGTACTTAGGAAAATTATTTCCCTTAAGTATCCTAGGTTAATGAATGTACCCTCCCAGGATAAAATGAATCACTTCAACAGAGTAGTGGTAACTGAAACTCTATCAACTACGAACACACTCAACGGTAGCAAATCACACTAGAGTTTTTTAAGAAAGAGGATTATTTTTACTTAAAAAATTTCATATCTCTGAATGAGGAAAAACATAAGTATTTATTGTCATCAAGGTGTTTCTTAATGAAGAGAAGTAATGGTTGAGAAAGTACGCCTCTTCATAAAGGTGCAACTCTCCGAAAAAATCACTACGCATAGGAAAAGTCATAACCATCCAAATCGACAAGGTGTCTATTCAAATTTAATTCTTTCTCTTGGTGTCTTTTTGAAAAAACACCTATTCATTTTCCATTTCCAAACCTCCCAAGGTATGTGATACCAAGTCTTCAAGTTCTCTAACTTCAAAAGGATAATTCTAATTCAGTTTATACTCCACTAAAACTAGAATTACATAAAAATTAGAACTCAAGAACCAACCCTAATACATATAAACTAAGACTCCTTAACTGTCTAAGTATTAGAACCTGGTCCAACTACTTGTGTTGGGTTCAGTTGGTGTGACTGGAAAATGAAAAGTTGCTTGGTAAGGATACAACTTTTCGAGTAAAAGACACACTATTTCAGGAAAAGGTATGACTGTTTGGATGGTTGTGGTTGTTCAAAAAAGACACTCTTTCGAATGGACATACATGATTGTTCAGAAAGGATACACCTTTCCGGTGAACCATTGCCATCTTTCAGAAGGGGCACTTAATGGTTGTATAAACTTGCATTTTTCACAGGTTTAGTACGGTTTTTTCTGCACTTGATAACATTTCTTGCCTTCTAAAATACTCAATGTGATCATCTAACTGTTGAGTGAGTTCAAAGAGAATCCGATCGTTTGAGGTACCACTACAGTCTAATTTTTAAGCCATTTTATCCTGGGAGGAAAATTCCACAACCCCGGGTACTTGAGGGGAATTAGTTCCTTAAGGACACTCCATGAATTCGGAGGACTTGACTTTTTCTACTTCATATAATTTTCTTTAAAATACTGAAAACACACTTCTTTGAAAGGTCATTTTTGATCTTGTGTTGAAGGTGTTAGAAACTTCATAAGTGTTCTCGATTTATTCTTGAACTTTTGTTGAATTTGTTTTTCCAAAATACAAATTTTTGTGTACCCAAAAATAACAATCTTAAGGAAATAACTGTAAAGAAAATATTTTTTTTTCTTGTTTGTTGAAATTTTCTTTTCACTAAAGTTTTTTTCCATAATCTGTATTGTTTGATTTTTGGAGATTAAAGCTTTAAACTTTCTACTCCGTTTGAACTTAACAAGTGATTTGAAGAAATAAATATTCATCACAAGTTATATGTCATTCGGTTGACGATGGAAAGTCATAAATACTTCATCGTTAAACTAGAAACAAGGGGTTTTTAAAGTTTCTGCAACTTTATAAGTAGTATTTTGATATGCTAAAATTTAATATCTTATTGTTACAGGAAGATGACTACTGACAGTCAAGTGAATGCTACTGCAACGAATGTGGCAGCAACTAATTTTGCCGCAACGAGTCATACGAGTTCTCTGCAGGCAATGGCACCAGCAGAGAAACCTGAAAAATTCACGGGTAATGATTTCAAAAAGTGGCAACAAAAGATGTTCTTCGACCTTACAACTTTATGTCTTCAAAGATTCACATCTGAAGAAGATCCAGAGGTACCCGAGGGAACTTTGGATCAGGAGAAATTTATCGTTATGGAGGTGTGGAAACACTTCAATTTCCTATGTAGGAATTACATTCTAAATGGCCTCCAAGATGAAATATACCATACATATAGTGGAGTGAAAATGGCAAAAGAGTTGTGGGGGTGCTTGAAAGAAAATACAAGACTGAGGATGATGTAAACAAAAATTTCTTTGTTGAAAGATTCCTTTAGTTCAAAATGATTGATTGCAAGTATGTTGTCTCTCAAGTCCAGGAACTGCAAGCTATCATCCACGATCTCCTCGCGGAAGGTATGAGTTTGATGAATACCTTTGTTGAACATATTAAAAATGTCCTTAATGTTCACATAAACTTAATTGCAGGTATGGTTGTGAACAAGGAATTTCAAGTCGCGACAATAATAGAGAAGTTACCACCTATGTGGAAGGACTTCAAGAACTACTTGAAACATGAGTGAAAGGAGACGCCAGTCGAAGATCTTATAGTGAGAATGTGCATTGAAGAAGACAACAAAGCCACAAAAGAAAGGTTGAAAGAAAATTCTACAATAAGTGGAGCAAATATTGTAGAAGACAACCACAACAACTGCAAAAAGTGAAAGAATGATGGACATGAAAGAAATCAATCTAGGAATAAATTCAAGGGAAAATTCTTTCATTGTGGCTAGATTGGCCACAAGTCAACGGATTGTCATGCCCCAAAGAAAAGAAAAAAGAAGAACCAAGAAAATATAGATGAATCCAAGAAAGAAACGGACGATCTGTGTTCCATGTTGTCTGAATGCAACTTGGTTGCAAATCCTCGAGAATGGTGGATAGATTCCGGTTCCACCAGCAATGTTTGTACAAATAAGGAGTTGTTTGTTTCTTTTGTTCCGGCTCAAGGCAAAGAAAAAATGTAAATGGCCAACTCCGCAACTGAAAAAGTTGAAGGAACAAGAAAAGTCTGCCTAAAATTACATCAGGCAAAGTGTTGACATTGAACAACATCCTGTATGTACCAGAGTTACGGAAGAACTTGATTTCTATATCGCTTCTAGAAAAAAATGGATTCAAATGTGTATTTATTTTTGGAAAACTTGTACTTAATAAAGGAGAAGTGTACATAGAAAAAGGCTATCTCACTGAGGGCCAATTCAAAATGAATGTAATGAATGTTGAAATCAATGAAAGTTCTATTTCTTCTTACTTGCTTGAGTCTTATGATTTGTGGTATGAACGATTATGACATTCCCATTACAAAACTTTGCAAAAACTGATTAACTTAGAAGTTTTGCCAAGCTTTGAGTGCAATACATCAAAATGTCAAATATGTATGGAGTCAAAGTATGCTAAGCATCCGTATAAGTCTGTTGAAAGGAATACCAATCCATTAGAATTAATACACACTAATATTTTTGATATGAAGTCAACACCATCTCATGGTGGAAAAAAGTATTTTATAACTTTTATTGATGATTGCACTAGATATTGTTATGTCTATTTGCTAAATAGTAAGGATGAAGCAATAGATGTGTTTAGGCAATACAAAACAGAAGTTGAAAATCAATTAGAGAAAAAGGTCAAAACTATAAGAAATAATAGGGGCAGAGAATATGAATCTCCCTTTGTGGAAATATGTGTAGAGAATATAATTATCCATCAAACTACGGACCCGTATTCACCTAAATCTAATGGAATTAAGGAAAGAAAAAACCAAACTTTGAAGGAAATAATGAATGCCTTACTTATAAGTTTTGGTTTACCACAAAATTTGTGGGGGGAATCTATCCTTATAGCTTACCAAATACTCAATAGAGGGACCCATAGTAAGACACAATCAATTCTATATAAAAAATGAAAAGGAAGAAAACTCAACTTTAAATATTTCAAAATGTGGGGGTGTCTAGCGAAGGTCCAAGTTCCTATGTCTAAAAGGGTAAGGATAGGACCTAAGACGGTGGACTGCGTGTTCATAGGATATGCTAAAAGTAGCAAAGACTGTCAATTTTTGGTTCATAAATCCAAACATCTGGATATCAATAAAAATACGATAATTAAATCAGATAATATTGAATTCTTTGAACACAATTATCTGTATAAAACTAGACATGAACAGTCTAGTGGGGGGTCTAAACAACCTCCAAATGAACCAACTGAGGATGTACATAATGATGAGAATCCAAGATGTAGTACACGTCAAAGAACATCAACTTCATTTGTATTTGTAATATTTCTCTTAGGAAATGAGCCTCAAACATTTAAAGAAGCGATGTCATCGTCAGACTCATCCTTTTTGGAAAGAGTCAGTCAATAGTGAGATTGATTCAATCTTAAACAACCATACGTGGGAATTGGTTGATATTCCTCCAGGAAATCAACCTTTAGGTTCAAAATGGATTTCCAAAAGGAATATAAAGCGAATGGTACTATTGACAAATACAAGGCAAGACTTGTAGTAAAAGGCTTCAAATATAAATAAGGCCTTGATTACTTTGATACATACTCGTCAGTAATAAGGATAACATCAATTTGGATGTTAATTGCCTTGGTGGAGGCATATGGTCTTGAAATCCATCAAATGGATGTGAAAACAACATTCCTGAATAGAGAATTGGATAAAGAAATCTATATGGAACAACCCGAGGGTTTTGTGGTTCCAAGAAAGGAAAATAAGGTGTATAAACTTGTTAAGTCGTTGTATGGACTAAAACAAACACCTAAACAATGGCATGCAAAGTTTGACCAAACCATGTTGGCAAATGGATTCAAGATAAATGAATGTGATAAATGTGTATACATTAAAGACACTCCAAATCACCAAGTCATTATTTGTTTATGTGTGGATGATATGTTGATCATCAGTAGAGACATTTCTGACATAAATGCTACCAAATGAATACTCGAGAACAAATTTGATATGAAAGACCTTGGAGTTGTGGATGTGATCTTAGGAATAAGAATCTTTAGAAATCCACAAGGGTTGGCATTGTCACAGTCTCATTAAATCGAAAAGGTATTTGATAAATTCAAGTATTTGGAATTTGGAATTGCCAAGACTCCATTGCTCAAAAGAATGAAGGCAAAAGTGACTCATAATTTGAGTACGTAAGAGTGTTGGGATGTTTAATGTATATAATGAATTGTACACGACTACACATAGCATGTGCTATTAGTAAGTTCAGTTGGTACACGAGTAATCCCAACAAAACTTATTTATGGCAATGAAAAGTGTTTTGGGGTATATTAAATACACTCAAGACTATATTTTGCACTGTAATAAATATCCTGTGGTACTTGAAGGATATAGTGATGAAAATTGGATCACTGGATCAAATGAAGTAAAATCTATTAGTGGATACGTATTTACAATAGGTGGAGGAGCAGTCTCTTGGAAATCATCCAATCAAACATGTATTGCTCGCTCTACTATAGAATCAGAATTTATTGCATTAGATAAACCCGATGAAGAAACAGAATGACTCCAAAATTTCATGGAAGATATTCCCTATTGGCTCAAACCGTTGGCACCAGTATGCATACACTGTGATAGTCAAGTGGCAATAGGTAGGGAAGGGATCATGATGTAAAATGGTAAATCTCATCACATAAGATGGAGACATAATACTATTAGAGAACATCTCTCTAGTGGAATTATCATTGCTGACTATGTGAAGTTAAAGGATAATGTGTTAGATCCACATACAAAAGGCCTAAGTAGAGAAGGAGTTTGAAGGATATCTAAGGGAATAGGTTTACGACCTAGGACAAGTCAGCATGACAGTAACTTTACCTAGCAGACTTGAGATCCCAAGTTCTAGGTTCAAGGAGATCAAATAAAGTTGTGTCTGACAGGTTCAACATTATCAATATACCCAACCCATTCTCATATAGACAATGTTTAGTAAACAAGGATAAGACTTATGGTGTAAAGTCTTTTAATAATTATCTAAATTTGGCAGATTTGACCAAATAGTTTAATCTATAGGATTGAACATTTAGAAATCACCTATGTGAGGGCGAAGTGGAAACTGCTTCAAGGAGAATGTTAGTAAAGACCTATTCTCTAAGCTCTCATGAGACCGGGATGTGTTCATGGATGAAAGAAATAAAACCATGAGAACCATAAATGGTAAAAGGCTGGTTGTGTGACATGTGTTGTCTAGGTGTACATTAAAGCTCGACGGTTCAAAGATATCAAATGTTCACTGGAGAAAGTTCAAAGGAAAACCCACTTATCCAGATGCAATCAGTCTTTGCTTGATGATCATATACTTGTCCGTAAAGTTTTACAAAGAGTAGCCACTCCCCATTCATGTGGGGGATTGTTGGGTTCAATTGGTGTGAATGTAAAATGAAAAGTTTCTTGGAAGGGACATAACTCTTCGAGTAAAACACACATTATTTTGGGAAACACTATGACTGTTTGGATGATTGTGGATGTTTGGAAAAGATAAACTCATTCGAATGGATAGACATGACTGTTCATAAAGGATACACCTTTCCGGTAAATCATTGTCACCTTTTGGAATGGGCACTTAATGGCTATATAAATCTACATTTTTCCTCAAGTTTAGTATGAATTTTCTACACTTGAAAATATTTCTTGTCTTTTAAAATACTCTGTATGATCATCTAACTGTTGAGTGAGTTCGAAGAGAATTCAATCATTTGAGGTACCACTACAGTCGGATTGTTAAGCCATTTTATCCTGGGAGGAAAATTTCGCAACCTCGGGTACTTGAGGGGAATTATTTCCTTAAAGACACTCCGTGAATTCAGAGGACTAGACTTTTTCCGCTTCATCTAATTTTCTATAAAATACTAAAAGAACACTTCTTTGAAAGGTCATTTTTGATCTTGTGTTGAAGGTGTTGGAAACTTCATAAGTGTTCTTGATTTATTCTTGAACTTGTGTTGAAGTAGTTTTGCAAAATACATATTTTTGTGTACCCGAATACAACAACTTGTTCCTTCAATATTCAAGCTGTGAACTACCAAGTCAATTTGTCAATTGCCTTTTTGCTTTGTAAGTGGATAAGTAATTGCACAAGTCACTCTCTCTGTTTAAAGACAACTCTCCAAAGAGTTCTTCGACCAGAAGTTTTGCTTGTTTGAAACTCTTATGTCTTTAGAATTTTATTTCAAGTAAAACTCCTTCAACTCAAACTCTCTTCTCTTTATGTGTTGTATTCAAACTCAAATTCTTCAATTCCACACGCGATATTTTCTTTGAGTTTATCAACTGCATTGGCTTATCCATTACTACAATTTAGAATTCCTATTTTCTTAATTAGATCAGAGAACCTTTTTTGAGCTTGCATATTTGCTCATGTGTATCAGTTAACAGACTTGATCAACATATTTCATTCTCTTGACAATCATCAAAACTTTATTGACCATAACAAGTATGTACACAATTTATGTTAATCTTAATGAACAACATATATTGACAACGGTGTATCGAGCAATTATAATTCATTTGACAAATGAAGTGGATCTATTGTGTTTTCTTTCTATTAATTAAGACCTAGTCTCTCTCCTTTTGTTCGTAGCATTGGGTTATACAAAGGCAGAGGTTTTGCCCACTACAAAAACTTGTACTCTGTCGAAGGCGAATCAACATATTAGATAAATCAGCAATCTTAGGTTCTTTTATCAATTTATAGAAGTAACACATTTATTATAGGCTATTGTCATTTGCTTTTTACAAATACTGATAATACCATCAAAGGTTTCTAACAATAAACTGAACCATCACAAATTTCTTGATTTTTATTTGTTCACCATTACTGATATATATTTTTAATTCAAAAGATAAATATAACTGAGTTGGAGATACATCACAATTTATGAACGAAACATTATATTGTCCTATGCCAGCTTTGGCTGCACGCGTCTGACTGCTCATGGACATGGAAAAAAAGACTGTCCAAAAAGGCACAATTCTGGTAAGACTAGTCAATTATGCTCAATTTCTTATGTGTACAAATGGGGAAAATCAAGTTTGTTAAGGCATCCTAACTAATACTGACATGCACCTTACTGTGTGGAGCGAAAGCAAGCGTCCTTATGTTGTCATAGTGGGTTAAAGTTCTATGACAATTAAGGAATGCATTAACAGTCTGCTTATATGGACTTGGACAACCCTCTCCTTATGAAATAGCTTTTAAAGTTGAGTTAGGCTCGGATTCCATATCTTTACGATTCATAGAACATCTGAACCTGCGATAATATTGGTAGTTAATGTAATTTTTTTCACCCATTATTTAGGTTTGTATAGTCTTTTTCTTACATTATTGGGAGTAACCAGAGTAGAGGCGTTGTTTAAGGGAGAATATCCAGATTACCATGCTAATAGTGACCGAAGAACATGTTATTTAAGAATAATCTAGTATATAGTTGAATCTACGCACCTAATCCGCACCCCCCCTACAAATGGTATCAGAGCCCAGTTATTTAAAAAATATAGAAGTAGTATACATGGTTAAATTTATGTGTTTATGAATTTAGATTGGATTTACTTGACAATAATTAATCAATATTAATTATGAGAAGACCATTTAAAAACATAGAAGCTTTTAGAAAAATAAAAGAATCTTTAATTAGTAATTATTCAGAATATATAAGTCTAAATAAAACAAAAGAAAACCCACAAAGATTAGCTTACCTAATTACCTTAATATCTAGTATTGAAGCAAAATTAATAATCCATTTAAAATCTAGAAGAATGAGACATATACCACCTAATTATGATAAAATTAGATTTAGATATCCGCCAAAATACTATTAATACGGTTAAAATGAATAAAATACAGAAATACAAAGAACTAAAACAAACTATTTCTGAAAAACGTAAAGAATTAAGAATAAGAATAGAAAGATTAAATTATAATATATTTGCCGGAATTAGTAAAAACTCAATAAATGCACAAAAAGATGAAATATCAAATTTAGAATCACAAATAGATAGTTTAGAATATATATATCAACATGAACTATTTACAATAAAATGAACAAAGAAGAATTTATAATAGACGAAAAAATATATGAAAATCACGAAGGATTAAAAATAAGAATAGTATTTTCTAATCTAGGAAGAAGATATAAGAAAATAGGCGAACATTTATATTTAATGTTAGAAAAAGAAGAATTAAAATTAGAAGATAAATTGACAGCTATGGTAAGAATAGAAAGAGAAAACGAAGAAATAGATAGAAAAAAGGAAATAGAAAAAATAAAACAACAAACTACAGAAGAAATACGAAAAATAGAAGAAACTAAAAATAGTAGGATTGCTGAATTAGAAAAAGAATTACAAATGTTAAAAGATCTGTAAGAAAAAAGACAGAAAGAAAAAGAAGAAAAAGATAAAGAACAAAAATTATTAAACGAGATAAATCAATTTAAAGAAAAAACTAGAAATAGACAATAAAGAAATAAAAAACAAGGAATTAGAAATAAATAATATAGATGTTGAAGAGACAGACAATTATGATTCAGAAGACAGTGAAACATATACAGAAATATTAACAAATACAAAAAATTTAGAAATCAATGAAAAACAAGAAGTAATTAATGAAGAAAATTTAGAAAATATCAACACAGAAATAAATACTCTTGATAAAAAAGGAGATCAAAATATAATACCTAGTACCTCAGAAATAAAGAAACCTACATATTATAAGAATAAGTTTAAAAGATATAATCTAAAGAATGAATATGACAAATGGACACCAAAACAAATAGTTAATAAAAATTATAACTTTTTAGACTTAGATTGTGTAATAGATACAGAAAAAACGATACAATTATGGATAGAATATATGACAAAATAATTATTAGATAATAATATAAGTGTAACAGATGCACCAGAATATATAGAAAGAACACTAATAGGAACAGTGAAATTATGGTTTTTAAATCTAACTGAAAATAGTAAAAGAATATTAAGAAATGACAAACCTACAGAAGGAACAATATTAACACCTATAGAATTATTAAAAAAATATGAAACAGCTATAAAAGACGAATTTAGTAACATGACAACAACAGAAGAAGAACAAAATGAAGAGAAAGATATAAATAGGAATTTAATGTTAAAATTAGCAATATGTAATATGTGTTACATAGATGAATATACTTGCGCATTTAAAGAATATTATTATAAAGGAGCATATAATATAGAAGAAAGTAAAGAAATAAGAAAATTATATTTAATAAATTGCCTGAACCATTTAGTTCAAAAATAATAAAAAGTTGGGATGAAACAAAAATAGTAGATACTCTAGGAGCAAGAATAAATTTTTTACAACAATGGTATAGAAACCTATGTGAAAAATACAGAGAAGAAATAAAAATGGAAAAAACATTAATAAGAAATTTAGCATGTTGCAAAGACAAGATAACACCCCAATTTGGATGCGAAGAAAGATATTATAAGAAAAGAAAAAGACATAAGAAATATAAGAAATACAAAAAATCAAAATATAAGTATAAGAAACCAAGAAAAAGATATTATGTAAAAAACTATAAACATAAAAGACCATATAGGAAAAAGAAATCTATAAAGGAATGTACTTGTTATAATTGCGGAAAAATAGGACATTTAGCTAGAGATTGTAAATTACCTAAAAACCCAAAAAATAAACAAATATCAGAAATAAAAATAGAAAACACAGATTATATGCAGATAGATTACATAGATTACGAATTAGAAAGTGAAGACAGTATATATGAAATTTCAGAGAATGAAACAGCTAACGAAATAGATAGTGAATTAGACGAATTAAATGACTGAAGAAGATATAAAAATATTAACAAAAGAAGAATATTTAAATGACGAAGGAACAGATCAAAAAATAATATTTGATAGCTATGTATTTGATGAAATAAAAGGAAAAGAGTTAGACTTAAGTGTAGAAAAAATATTTAAAATACCAACAATAAAAAATATATTTACTAGAAAAAAGGAAGAATATTATGTAGTAAGCCAAAAGGAACATGTAATAGACTGTAGATATGCAAAAGGTAAAGCTAGTATACCACTAGTAACAAAAAGAATAATTAATAAAGAGATAAACGATATAAAAAGTAGAGACCCAATAAAATACGTACACCTTGGAGGTACAAAGATATTAATAAAAGCATGTTTTAGAGAAGGAATAGATACACCAATAGAATTATATTTAGCAGATGATAGAATTATAAAACCTATAGAAAAAAGTATAATAACTGCCATAAAAGGAAATTTAACATACCAAAAATTTAAATTTATAATAAGTGCGAATTATTCAGTAGCAGTAACGGATAGAAATATAGATAAATCACTAGTATTATATTGGAAGATATCAGGAATAGAATTAACCCCAGGAAGTAAAATATTTACAGCAAGATGCAAAAATTTATATGTATTAACAACAAAACATAAAATAACAGGAAAAAATAAGATTAACAAGATACAAATAGATAGCCCATTCGAACAATTTGTAAAAACAATAGATTATAATGATTATAGCTATAGAGACATAGATGTAGAAGAAAATCTAGAAATAATAAATGACAGAATAAGTACAACAAAAAGAACAGCTTATGATAAACCGGAATCATCAAGCTCATCAAAAAGAATAAGTTATGAAACAAGTTCAATGGATAATTCAAACCAATATTACATAACAGGAAAGGTAAATGAAAAAGAATATTTAATACTCTTGAATACAGGACAAGAAGAAAATTATATAACAAAATATCTAGTAAAAAATGAGGAAATTAAAACCGACAATAATATATGCCCAGATTTATCAAGAAGTTTAATAAACACTAAAAATATAGCAGAAAAAATAATAATAATAGGAATAAGAAAAATAAAAATAGAATTTGAAGTAAAAGAAGAAATGCAAAAAACAGACATAATATTAGGAATAAAATGGCTAGAACAAGTAAAACCATATAATATAGAACATACACAATTAACTATAACATATAACAGAGAGAAATTATTCTTAAGAAGAGCTTTAACATAAAATGAAAATATATGTATTAATGAAGATAGTAGTAGAAGGATATTACAGTAGATATTATACGCCTATGATAGATACAGGAGCAGAAGCTAATTTATGCAGATATAATTATTTATCAGAAAGTAAATGGGATAAATTAAAAACACCAATAATAGTTAAAGGATTTAATAACGAAGGAAGCTTAATTACTTACAAAGCTAAGAATGTAAAAACACAAGTATGGGATAAAATATTAACAATAGAAGAAATTTATAATTATGAACTAACATCAAAAGATATACTTTTAGGAATGCCGTTTCTAGATAAATTATACCCACATATAATAACTAGAACAGATTGGTGGTTTACAGCACCATGTAAACAGAAAGTAAGAGCAAAAAGAGTTAATAATAAAATTAGAAAGAAAACTGATTGGATAATAGGAAGTGAAAAAATTACACAGAAGTTAGAAAATATAAAAAATACTGAAGATACAATAGAACTAGTCATATTTTCGATAAATAAAACAGAAATAACTATATTTTCAATAAATAAGATAGAAATAGTTAACAGAAAATTAGAACAATTATATAGTGAAGATCCATTAAAAGGATGGGAAAAACATAAAACCATTATAAAAATTGAATTAATAGACAAAAACAGCATAATAACCCAGAAACCATTAACATATAATTTTAATGATTTAAAAGAATTTAAAATGCATATAGATGAATTATTAGAAAAACAATATATACAAAAAAGTAATAGTAAACATAATAGCCCAGCATTTATAGTAAATAAACATAGTGAACAAAAAAGAGGAAAAAGTAGAATGGTTATTGATTATAGAAATTTAAATGCAAAAACAATAACTTATAATTACCCAATACCAAATAAGATATTAAAAATAAGACAGATACAAGGATACAATTATTTTAGTAAATTTGATTGTAAATCAGGATTTTACCATCTAAAGTTAGAAGAAGAATCTAAGGAATTAACCGCATTTACGGTACCACAAGGATTTTATGAATGAAATGTATTACCATTTGGATATAAAAATGCACCAGGTAGATATCAACATTTTATGGATAGTTATTTTAAACAACTACCTAATTGTATAGTATACATAGACGATATACTATTATATACAAAGACCAAAGAAGAACATTTAAAATTATTGGAACAATTTACGGATATAATAGAAAAATCGGGAATAAGTTTAAGTAAAAAGAAAGCTGAAATTATGAAAAATCAGATAGAATTTTTAGGAATACAAATAGATAAAAGTGGAGTAAAAATGCAACAACATATAGTACAAAAAATAATAAATTTGAAAGAAGAATTAGATACGAAAAAGAAATTACAATCATTTTTAGGATTAGTAAACCAAGTAAGAGAATATATTCCAAAATTAGCAGAAAACTTAAAACCACTACAGAAAAAACTAAAAAAGGACATAGAATATAACTATAATGAAGAAGATAAAAAACAAGTTCAAAAAATAAAAATACTTTGTAAAGAATTACCAAAATTACAATTTCCAGATGAAAATAGAAAATTTATATATATAGTAGAGGCAGATGCTAGTGAATGTAGTTACGGAGAAATACTTAAATATAAATATGGAGAGGAAAAATTAGAACACCACTGTAGATACTACTCAGGTACATTTAATGAAACAAAAATAAAATGGGAAATAAATAGAAAAGAATTATGCTCATTATATAAATGTTTGTTAGCGTTTGAGCCATATATTGTATATAATAAATTTATTGTGCGAACAGATAATACACAAGTACGCTGGTGGCTAACAAAGAAAATACAAAATTCAGTTACAACGAAAGAGATTCGGAGACTAGTTTTAAATATATTAAATTTCACATTTACAATAGAAGTGATCAGCACTAACAAAAATGTTATTGCAGATTACATATCAAGACAAAGCTACACAGACTGATATAATAGAAGAAGATACTCTAGAAAAGATACTTAACACCCTAACTACGCTTTCAATGAAAGTGGACAGTATGGGTAATGAGATAGAGAAGCTAAAGACTAATGAAGATAAACTGAAGTCTATAGCTACAAATCAGCTAACTCAACAGTGTGCAGAGCTATGTCGATCGGAAGACATTAAAATTCCAGAGCTAGAAGGAGACGTTGGGATACTCCATAAAACCCATAACATTTATCAATCTACTTCTGCAGGTACAAGCAAAGGAGTTAGGAGAAATACTACAAATATGAACCTAAACAAGCTATTTGATAAACCATTTATTCCAAATACACCAAAAGATCCTATGTTTATACCCCCACAAATTACCACATACCGAGAAAGTCTAAACCAAGACAAAAAGACCTACAACTATACAGCCCGAACATACATAGAAAATATTTACAAAATACAAACCTTGTTAAATACCAACCCCAGAGCTATAAACATCCAAGAACCACATACAAATTACATAACCCAGAAGCTAACCAGATACAATAAGCTAATTGCTTTGCCCAAAACCAAACCTGGTCTAGTTAAAACATGTTACGAATATGGACTACTTAGCACCGTATATACCCAAGATGGATATGAAATATCCACTATACCAGAAATATATGATTCATTTAACATTTTTAAAAGAATAACCAAAGGTAACCTATTTTTTATAAAATTTTATACGGCACCAGCAGAGATATTGTATGATGAAGTTAAATCACCTATACAAGTTGTAAAGATAGGAATGACCCGAGATATGATTATACCAGAAGATATTACTCAACAACCAGAAATACCTAGAATTGAGATACCAAATTTTTATGCAAATAAAAGAATTATTGGACTATCTACGATTCTTCAAGAATTAGCAAAAAATTATCGCAACAGAAATCCCATATGGAGCTATTATTCAAGAGGTAATAATATACTCGAATTCAAAGGAACTACGAGAAGAAGATATGGAAGACGTAAGGCAATGGATTTTAACCTTACTCAATCCAGAGAAAAAACCTATCGCCAGAGCTATCAAAGAAAAATTTATTTCGGAAGAACTATTAACCAGATATTGCAAGTTAATTGGACATAAATAGCCAGACCATCAATGTTCAAAATGTAATGGAGAAGATAATATTGTACCAGAAGTTCAGCTAGAATAAAAGAATCATGAAGATAAGCAAGCCAGCTGGAAAGATAAGATCAGGAGCAATAATGGAGATACAGCAGATACGACAAAATAAACGGAAGACAAGATATCAAGATATTTAATCTTATTGTATAAATTTATTGTTTACGTACAAAAAGATAGGATAACATTTAATGTACATTAAATGTAGTTTATCTTTGTAAGACTTTTTAGACCCCTAGGTAACTTTTTAGCCATGTAGGCTTTTTGACTTTTATTTGTTTTTTGTAAACATTAGAAAAACGTGTACAAAAATGTAAACATTCATTCTTTCGTTTTATAAATAGAGAAGGCAGAAGGCATTGCAAAGCAAGCCTTCATGCGTTGAAGTAAATACTCTCTCAAGTCCACAATAAATATTTTGCTCAGTTAATTAAAAACAGGTATATTTCAATGGAAAAATCTATGGAGGAACAAAGCTCAGAAATATCAAACCTACCCGAACAGGTATATTTATTTATGATTATGAATAACTAACTTCATAATTCCCAACAATCATGGTATGATAAAATAAATTCATGTTAGTTACTTTATAGTAGAATTATTCGAAGAATAATATGTTAAGAAGTTTATTAGCAAAGTGGAAACGGAGAAAAATCCCTAAGAACTATGCCATCCTAAAGGTGAAACCAATAAGGCAAGAAGCCGTGGTGGGGAGTAACCAGAGTAGAGGCGCTGTTTAGGGGAAAATATCCAGATTACCATGCTAATAGTGACCGAAGAACATGTTATTTAAGAATAATCTAGTATATAGTAATCTAAGATGACCATATTTTGTTATGAACATGGTTGAAGGGAATATTTTGAAAAAAACAATTTTATGAAAATGAATAATTATTTATCTGATGTGATGGTAGATAAATTTAAAATACTTATTTTGTATGCACTTAAGATATAAAAGTAGTAGATATAAGAAAAATCATATTAGAAAAAGCATTTGGTAGATATTACATGACTAGAGTAAATTATATACCATACCTACCTAACTACTCTTACAAATACTTACCATGATAAATTACATAGAATTTTTAGAAAAAGATATGAGAAACATACAGTTACTAGAAAAACAGATGAAAATAAATATAGACAAATACGTGGAAAATAAAGATATAAAATATATAGAATCCCTTAATAAAAATATGCAAGAACTACTAAGGCTAAAACAAACAACTACAAAATATTATAATAAAATATTTAGTCAATTTTAAATGATAGATAATCTTAAAGTCTTAATCTTATATATACTTAGAGATATAGAAATTATAGATATTAAGAAAATAATATTAGAAGAAGTAATAAACTACGAAATTGAAACAATAAATGCGTTAGAACAGATATACGAAGACATTTACCCAGAAGGATATTATTCAGATCAAGACTGTGGATGTTAGAATATATTAGAAAAACTAGGGAAAACCAAGATAGTCTAAATAATGAAATTAATTACAGAAACTGAATTAAAAAAATAATGGAAGATCTAAAAGAAAAGTTAATATGGATAGAAAAAACCTTAGAAAATTTAGAAAAAAGTACATGTGATAGTTTACATAATTTAAAAAACTCACTACAAGAAGAACAACACAAGATAATAAATGACATAGAAAATCTAGAATTAGATATATACTACGGTACAGATAGGATAAATTATTATACAGAAATTTGTAACTCTGCAGTTACTACAGGATAAAATAATAAACCAAATAAATTAATGAATACATCTCACGAAAAGAATAAATCATTAAAAGAAATAGAAACTCAACTATATAGTTTATACCTAGAATACAAAAGATTACATATTACTAACGAGGATCCTAAAATACTAGATAATCTAATCACGATAATATCTAATTTAGAATATGAATTAATAAAACATCTTAAGTCAAGAAGATAAAAATGAAAATTATTCCAATCAATAATATTCATTATAAAAATAAATACCTATGTATTTATTATCTAGTTGAATCTACGCACCTAATCCGCACCCCCCTACAAATGGGCTAGGGGGGTGCGGATTAGGTGCGTAGATTCAACTAGATAATAAATACGTAGGTATTTATTTTTATAATGAATATTATTGATTTGAATAATTTTTATTTTTATCTTCTTGACTTAAGATGTTTTATTAATTCATATTCTAAATTAGATATTATCGTGATTAGATTATCTAGTGTTTTAGGATCCTCGTTAGTAATATGTAATCTTTTGTATTCTAGGTATAAACTATATAGTTGAGTTTCTATTTCTTTTAATGATTTATTCTTTTTGTGAGATGTATTCATTAATTTATTTGGTTTATTATTTTATCCTGTAGTAACTGCAGAGTTACAAATTTCTGTATAATAATTTATCCTATCTGTACTGTAGTATATATCTAATTCTAGATTTTCTATGTCATTTATTATCTTGTGTTGTTCTTCTCGTAGTGAGTTTTTTAAATTATGTAAACTATCACATGTACTTTTTTCTAAATTTTCTAAGGTTTTTTCTATCCATATTAACTTTTCTTTTAGATCTTCCATTATTTTTTTTATTCGATTTCTGTAATTAATTTCATTATTTAGACTATCTTGGTTTTCCCTAGTTTTTCTAATATATTCTAACATCCACAGTCTTGATCTGAATAATATCCTTCTGGGTAAATGTCTTCGTATATCTGTTCTAACGCATTTATTGTTTCAATTTCGTAGTTTATTACTTCTTCTAATATTATTTTCTTAATATCTATAATTTCTATGTCTTTAAGTATATATAAGATTAAAACTTTGAGGTAGTCTAAACGATCTATTTTCTAAAATTGATATTTTATAATTGTTTGTTTTAGCCTTAGTAGTTCATGCATATTTTTATTAAGAGATTTTATATTTTTTTTTTTATTTTCCATGTATTTGTCTATATTTATTTTCATCTGTTTTTCTAGTAACTGTATATTTCGCATATCTTTAAAAATTCTACGTAATTTTATCATGCTAAGTATTTATAGGAGTAGTTAGGTAGGTATGATATATAATTTACTCTAGTCATGTAATATTTACCAAATGCTTTTTCTAATATGATTTTTCTTATATCTGCAACATCTATATTTCTAAGTGCATACAAAATAAGTATCTTAAATTTATCTACCATCACATTAGATAAATAATTATTCATTTTCATAAAATTGCTTTTTTCAAAATATTCCCTTCAACCATGTACATAACAAAATATGGTCATCTTAGATTACTATATACTAGATTATTCTTAAATAACATGTTCTTCGGTCACTATTAGCATGATAATCTGGATATTCTACTCGTGTACTATGAAAGATAAACCTTTCATTTGTAATAGCGGATCCTTGGGTTCCAAATATTCCATCAGTTCATCTTCCTTGTCCACTATACTAAAATTATATTTTATTGATCAGACACATACTGTTTCTCACCAAAGAGAATACTTTTTTGAAAAACACATATTTTTAGAAGCCAGTTTTCAAAATACATAAGCTAATTTTAAAAATTTGACCAAACAAGGTACGTTACTAAATCATCATTACTTCCACCTCTTCTAAAGCATTATAAATTGAGTACCCATCATGCTTCAATGTATTGGTAAGTTGAACATGTAATAACCCAAATTTTTAATGAAGGGTAGATGGGTAATTTGACTATATTATTAATATTAATTAATGAGAATTTAAAGAGAGTGGGCTACACCCACACCCCTTGTTTAGTTTTCACTTTCAATTTCAACAAGAAGTAAAAATTAGGTTATTTAATCCCATTAGTGCTGAAAGAAAGAAATAGCGGTTGTGGGGCTTTTGAGTGGTGCATGTTGAGCAAAAAATAAAGCAACAGAGGAGAAACAAGAAAAGGCTCTCTGCCCAGGTATGAAAGTCACTTTGCTACTGAATGAAGTAATAAGTGCTAGTCAATATTGATTAGTTAGTTGAAAAACAATTAATTAAAGAAGAAGGAAGAAGCAGGTCATATTATTGCAGGGAAAAGAATGATCAGTTTGAATTGGTAATGACTCTGAAATAGGATTAATAAGGTTGCGTTTGATTCCATTACTATGAAAAGGAAAAACAAATCAAATTACAACAATTATCAATTTTTGGATCTGCCGCATCGTTCACATGGGTGACATTGGATCTAACAGTCATGCTTAACACATGACGCAAATGTTGATGTAATGTTAACTAAAGGATCAACTGAGTTTAATAAGATGCAACGCCCAGTAAGCAAAGTTAAAGCTTTGTCTGGGAATTTTCTTTTTCTTATTGTTGGAATTATGTTTGGACAGTTGCATTGGAATATTATTATCATTAATTCAATATATATGGTGTGAGATATTAAGGTGTAGCTCTAACTTTAAAAGTTAGGAATATTGAGACTTGGCCCCAAATATCATAATTGATATTGTTATTTAATATTTTATTTAGATTGATCCCATTGGTGTCGTTTGGTTGATGTCCGACACATTGCAAGGTTGGAGAATTTATTATTAGCGATGTAAGTGAAACTTTAAGCTTTGATGTTTGCTTTTCAAATTCGCTTTATAAAAATTATATTTTCTGCCTAGTCAATGGTTGGGACAAGCGTGAACTCGGTAGAATATGTGGCCTTTGACAAACTGTGGATATTTATTTTGTGAAGTGTATTGAGAATCAGTTAGAGGTGAAATGTGAGATGAGGTTGGGGCGTTGAATATATTTTCTTCGCTGCCGTTATAGTCTCTAAGGGCATACATAGCTGCCGTAATATGTTAGGAGCATTATTTATGCTGCCGTAATATGTTAGGGGCTTGTACATGCTGTCATAGTAGACTTTTGGGGCATTATATATGCTGCCATGGACTTGTCGGGGTGCTAGGCCGTCACCTTCATTTCCATTTATGACAAGTCGTGAGAGTGGATTGAGTTGAAATATTAAGTGGCATTTTTGAACTTCCTTTTAGATCTTATTAAAATTACCTTATGAGAGATGTTATGTACATATTATTTGTGTATCTCTTATTTTTTAACACTTATTATAGGGGTATTAAAGTAGCGGGTCGAGGATCTTACTAGGTTATATTTATATATAGTTCACTCTCCTTACTTGCATATCTGTAGATACGATTGCGGAGAGAGAGACTTGTGGCTGACGGTCTTTACTTGTAGATTCTGTTGCTGAGGTGAACCTTTACATTATTCATAGAGGTTGTCATTCAGCTTTAGTCATTTTTTGATTGTTTTTCTTTTCGTAGGGTTTGTATGCCAGAACGCTTAACTCACGTAACTTTGTTTAGATTCTCCATGGTCTAGTGTGGGGTTTGGGTTAGAGATTTGTTATCTAAACTACCGTTGTTTTTGTAATCGTTATGTGATATCTTTTTGGGTAATTATCTTGTGATAATGGTTATTTCATGCATTTGGAGTTGCTTATGTTTGTATTTCAGCGTCTATAGACATTGTGAATGTATGGGGAATTGGTTCTCCCGACAAGTGTTTTTAGCGGGAGCCAGTCACGCCCATGAGGTTTTTGGGACGTGAAAATATTGGTATCAAAGCCTAGTCTTTAGGTCCCGGGTCAAGGAGCATTGTTTAGTAGATTCTTGTTCAGGGGTAAGCAGGCGCCCATACTTACGAACTTGAGGCTACAAAACATCTAGAAAGTTTTTCCTTTTTAATTCATTATTTGAGCCTTGAGTTGGATTCAGTCTAACCTTTAAATATTGTCTCCCAGATGGTTAAGAGACGTGGTTCTTCCTCTGCTGGTCGATCTAATGCACCTGTTGGACGTGGTGCTTGATAGGATACTACTCGTGGTGGTGGTCGAGTTGGGCCTCATCCGACCAGGCCTCAAACTTGGGCACAGACTAATCCTCAGCATGGAGTTAGAAGTGGGGGCCAACCCTAAGTTGTGGCTCCTAAGAGAGTTCAAGACCAGTTTGATCATGATACTCCAGCTGCAACACCTGTTGCTGTACCTACCGTTACCTTTCCTGCCGATGTTATGGTCAGAATGTTGAATGTACTGGAGGCATTGGTGCCCAATCAGGGTCGAAATCTATTTTCTCAGGTTAATTTGTAGACGTAGGCACAAGTTTAGTTGAATGTTACAACCTCTCAAGCACCTCCACTAGTTGATCATTAGATTGTAGCTGTAGGGCAACCCAAGGATCTTAAGAATTTCATGGATCTTAAGCCACCGAAGTTTGATGCTACACCATCTTCTGTTGAGCCTCAAAAGTTTTTAGACTGCTACGAGAAGATACTGACTACCTTGGGATTAAAGGAGACTCGTGGTGTAGAATTTACCACTTTTCTGTTCTCAGGATCTCCCGAGTCATGGTGGACTTCCGTTTTGAGGGGAAGACAAGCAGGGATAGCATCGATCACTTGGTTAGAGTTTTTAGCTATGTTCTTGGATAGATTTATTCCCTTGAACAAACAAGATGACATGAGATACCAGTTTAATGAGTTACGATAGGGATCCATGACAGTCACTGAGTACGAAGCTAAGATTACTAATTGTCCAGGTATATTCCATATTTGGTTGCAGATCAGAGGGAGAAAGTAAGACAATTTATGGATGGTCTTGAGGCTCATTATCGTTCTCCAGTGATACACAATGTGCGTAATGGGTCCTATTATGAGGAATTTGACACTGCTCTCCGTTCTGAGTCCTATTACGAGATGGAAAGGATTAATCGAGAAAATAAGAGGGCACGTAACTCAGGTGGGTTTAGTGGTTCTCCATCTGGGAGCAAGAGTGTGGTTGATCGTGGACAGTCTAGGCCTACACAGTCAGAGTCAGTGGTCCAATCTTTAAGGAATATTTATCTAGCTAGATAGGGTTAGCAACAGTAGACACATAGGAAGGGTAATGGTTTTTTTCAGTCCGGGCAACATTTGAAATGTTTTAATTGTGGAAGGAATCATACTGGACGTTGTTTTGGAGTTGGCGGTCCTTGTTATACTTGTGGTGAGAGAGGGTACATTGCTAAGTTTTATCCTAAGGGAGATTCTGGGTCTAGTCACGCTACTCCTTAGAAGTAGAGAGATATTACAGGTACTCATGCTTACATGCAACCGGCTAGGATTGCTCCACAGGGTACTCATGGATAAGGTCGATAGGGTGCTTAGGGATCTCAACTAATAGGTGGACCACTGAGATTCTTTGCTATGGCTAGGCAGGACATAGAGGAATCTAATGCAGTAGTCACAGGTATTATCACTGTAAATTCTCATGAGGTATATTCTCTTATTGATCCTGGTTCTACATACTCGCATGTGTCTCCATATTTTTCTTTATTTTTAGAAAGGAGGATTGAAACTCTTGTTGTGCCATATATTGTCATAACCCTAGTGGGGGAGACCTTATCAGCGAATAGATTTTATAGGGATTGTGTGATATCTGTTCAGGGTAAGGACACCAAAGTTGATCTATTTGTGTTGCCAATGACCGACTCTGATGTGATTATGGGGATGGATTGGATGGCGTCATGTTACGCTTTGGTTGATTGTTATGCTAAGCTTATACATTTTGATACTCCTGGAGAAACACCTTTTGTGTGGAAAGGTATGACTCCTGTGACTCAGGGAAAGATAATATCTTATGTTAAAGAACACCAAATGATTAATCATGGGTGCTTGGGTTTTATTGCTACTGTTCATGACACTCGAGTTGAAGATATTGTTGATAACAGTGTTCCCATTGATCGAGAATTTGTTGATGTATTTCCTGATGATTTGTCTGGACTACCCCATATGAGGGAGATTGAGTTCAACATTAACTTAGTGCCAGGGACTCAACCTATCTCTATTCCACCTTAACGTATGGCTCCTGCTGAGTTGAGAGAATTGAAGGTTCAACTCCAGGAGTTACTTGATGATATCCTTTGCCTTGTATTGATGATATATTCGATCAGTTGCAGGGTGCTACTCACTTTTCTAAAATTGACTTGAGATCAGGTTACCATCACCTGAGAATTAAGGTCGAAGATATCACTAAAACAACTTTTCAGACCAGGTATGGGCATTTTGAATTTTTAGTGATGTCTTTTGGACTGACTAATGCACCTGCAACATTTATGGACTTTATGAACAGGGTATTCAACCCATACTTAGACCATTTTGTGATTGTGTTCATTGATGACCTTTTGGTATACTCCCGAAGTGAGGAAGAGTATGGATAACTCTTGAGAGTTGTGTTGCGGACACTTAGAGAACATAAACTTTATGCCAAGTTCTCAAAGTGCGAGTTTTGGTTGAGCACAATTTCATTTTTGGGAAATATGGTGTCAAGAGATGGGATTCATGTTGATCTAAGGAAGATTGAAGCAGTTTGAGATTGGCCTCAACCTAGTACTGTTATGGAGATACGTAGCTTCTTGGGGCTAGCTAATTATTATCGGAGGTTTGCTGAGGGATTCTCAAAGGTGGCTTCTCCATTGACGCGCTTAATACAAAAGGGTGTGGTTTTTCAATGGTCAGAGGAATGTGAAGAAAGTTTTTAGAAATTAAAGACAACATTAATTTTGGCTTCGATTTTGACCTTACCTACTGCTGAGGGTGGTTTCACTATTTATTGTGATGCACCTCGAATTAGATTGTGTTGTGTTTTAATGCAAAATGGTAAAGTAGTGGAATATGCTTCACGATAGCTAAAGGTCCTTGAGAAGAGTTATCCGACTCACGACTTGGAATTAGCCGTGGTTGTATTTGTACTCAAGATCTGGCGTCATTATCTTTATGGTGAGCTATGTGAAATCTATACTAATCACAAGAGTCTGTGGTACTTATTCAAGAAAAGAGATCTGAATCTGAGACAACGACGATGGTTAGAGTTACTTAAAGATTATGATCTCACTATTTTGTATCATCTTGGGAAGGCTAATGTAGTAGAAGACGCTTTGAGTAGGAAGTCTATGGGCAGTTTGGCCCGAATTGCTGTCGAAATAAGACCTATGGTTATGAATATTCAATCTTTGGCAAATCATGGAGTTCTAATTGATCACACGGTGCCTGGCAAGTTACTTGCAGTTATGGTGGTTCAGTCGTCCTTAGTTGGGCAAGATAAGACTTGCCAATATGATGATCCCTACTTTGTTGGGCTTTGAGATCGAGTGAAGAATGGCGGTGTTAAGTCTTTTACTATTAATGGTAAAGGTGTGTTACGTCGTCATGGAAGATTGTGTGTTCCCATTGTGGGTGATGTGAGGCAGCTAATTCTTGATGAGGCTCATATCTCGAGGTACTCCATCCATCCTGGTGCTACAAAAAATGTATCAAGACTTGCGCGGATTGTACTGGTGGAAAGGTATGAAGGTTGATATTTTGAAACATGTAACTAGTTGTTTAAATTGTCAGCAGGTTAAGTATGAACATCAAAAACCTGGTGGAACGATGAAAAAGTTGATTATTCCAGAGTGGAAGTGGGAAAGGATTACGTGGATTTCGTTGTTGGGTTGTCAAATACTTTCAGGAAACACGACTCAGTTTGGGTGATAGTGGATAGACTTACAAAATCTTCCCATTTCATACCAGTTCAGGTTACTTATAGTGCGAAGCAGTTAGCGGAGATTTACCTTCGGGAGATAGTTCGGCTTCATGGTGTGCCTATCTCAATCATATCTGATCGAGGTGCACAGTTCACTGCTGAGTTCTAGAGATCTTTTCAGAAATCATTGGGCTCGCAAGTTGAGTTTAGTACTGCTTCATCCGCAACCGACGGATAGTCTGAGCGAGTTATTCAGATCTTGGAGGACATGCTTAGAGCTTGCGCTATTGACTTTGGTGTCCATTGGGGTGACCATTTTCCTTTAGCAGAGTTTACTTATAATAATAGCTACCAGTCGATGATCCAAGGATGACCAAAAACACAAGAAAACATACACCAAAACAATCCACAAGTTAAGGAAACCCGAGACTATTTTGGTGACCACTCTCGAATTCGCTACTTATAACAAGAATAGAGGGAACAAAGAGTGTTAGCACATCAAAACATCCAACAAAAAAGCTATATTAGCAAAATACAATGAAGAACAACAAGGCTACAACAACTAGAACCCACGGGTTTTACAATAATACAAGGGAAACCCGAAACTAGAACAAGAAACAAAGATAGATAGTTAGACACAATAAAGTTGTAATCTTAAGAACCCAAGAATGGTAACTCTTGGACCCTTAACACCACACTCAAAATGCACCTAACTCTTACAATGACACAAGAGGGCATCCACTTCTCAAGCACCAAGGTATTAAGCTTTGCAACACACAAGAGAATCCACCCTTATGCTATGCCCTCATTTCGGTTTTGGATCTATCTCTCACAAGAGGAGTGTTCTTACAATCAAACATAAAATAAGTAAATAAAACCTACATTGTTCTATTTATACAACATTACAAATAAATAGAGAAATGACAAAAGAGCCCTCCCATAAATGGGCTCCAAAAACCCCCTTAAGTGTACCATAAGGATGGCTTTAGACCTCTTTTACACTTGGATTTGTGCACTCCTTTAAGTGGTCTTCAAAAAATTCTCAAAAAGTGTCCATGGTCATGATCATACTTGTATCAGTTGATCATTCAAATGACACCGTATGAGGCTCTATATGGACGTAAGTGTCGTTCACCAGTTGGATGGTTTGAGCCCGGCGAAGCACAGTTATTGGGTCCAGATTTAGTTCAGCAAACATCTGAGAAGGTTGCAGTGATATGGGACCAACTTAAGATGTCGCAAAGAAAATAGAAGTCCTACACAAATAAGAGGGTCCGTGATTTAGAGTTTGCAAAAGGGGAAAAAGATTTTTTGAAAGTTTCTCCCATGAAAGGAGTTATGAGCTTTGTCCATAAAGGTAAGATAAGTCCTAGATACATTGGTCCTTATGAGATTTGGGACCGAATTGGATTGGTGGCAAATAGGCTTGCTTTACCTCCGAGATTGTCTGTCGTTCATCCTGTGTTTCATGTGTCAATGCTTAGACGGTATGTTTGTGATGATAGTCATAAGATCCATTCAGAGGATGTAGATCTTGATGAGAATCTGACTTATGAGGAAAGCCCGATAACTATTCTTGATAGACAGGTGCGACAACTAAGATCAAAAAAGATAGTTTTAGTCAAGATATTATGGCGTAATCATCCAACCGAGAAGGTTACTTGGAAGTCCGAGGAAGAGATGCGAATTAGATATCCTCACTTATTTGAAACTTCAGGTATGATTCTATATCCGTCCGAGGACGAACGTTATTTTAAGTGGAGGAGAATGTAATAACCCAAATTTTTAATGAAGGGTAGATGGGTAATTTGGCTATATTATTAATATTAATTAAGGAGAATTTAAAGAGAGTGGGCCATACCCACACCCCTTTTTTATTTTTCACATTTCAATTTCAATAAGGAGTAAAAATTAGGGTATTTAATCTCATTAGTGCTGAAAGAAAGAAATAGCGGTTGTGGGGATTTTGAGTGGTGCATGTTGAGTCAAAAATAAAGCAAAAGAGGAGAAACTAGAAAAGGCTCTCTGTCCAGATATGAAAGTCACTTTGCTATTGAATGAAGGAATAAGTGTTAGCAAATATTGATTAGTTAGTTGGAAAAAATATTAATTAAAGAAGAAGCAAGAAGCAAGTCATATTACTGCGGGGAAAAGAATGATCAGTTTGAGTTGGTAATGACTTTGAAATAGGATTAATAAGGTTGTAGCTTGATTTCATTACTATGTCACGACCCGAGCAGGGACCCTAGCCGTGACAAACATCCCGAACCATGGAGGCCCGAGCATCCTTCTACATCTGGTAATTATGCACAATACTCGAATAATAAATAAAAGATGCAGAATTATAATAAACGGAGTCATGGTCATAAATTTGAAATCTGTTCGAGAATACGAAAAATAAGTTTTCAAAATCTAAACATCGTCTCTTTCAGTCTGGGAAATATCTATTACATACGACATAAACAAACTATTTGAATCTGGGAGAAGGCCCCTAGTGGACCCAAACCAAAATAAATACAACCAACTTAAAAGTATTAGGCCTTCTTTACTTCTGTCTGAGAAACTAACAGCTTAGCAAAACTTCTAGACTGAGCCTCAGACCCTAAAATATAGGGGGTCAATACAATTGTACTAGTATGCAAAGAAAATCCAAAATAATGAATATATATATATAAAATAGATAAGAGTAGATCATGAAACATCATGCATGATGTAGGTCAAAAACACATGGGCAATTCTTTAAAAATCATAACACATTCTGATCAATGCAATTCTGATATTTATTACTTCTGAGTTAGGTGGTCCACCCTACAAGTCTAAGAGTCCATGGGATATATGGAATTCGCCCTTAACTCGGCAGCTAAGCCCCCAGCCCAACATTTCCGTAAGGGTTGGAGTTTCTGATTCTGATATGCCACAGGGCACTAGGCTAGTGTATAATCCCTCTAGGGGACATAATAACTCATATCGGCAAAATATGATTTCGGGAAATCAGTTATCTAAACTTGTTCCTTCTTCGGGTAACCACCTATCTCTATTTATGCCCAATTTTAGCCTTTTCTAAACATGAATCATTCTACGATCAATATCTGAAAATCTGAATGATAATCTGCATTTTGTTCTGTTCTGAATTTCCATGGCATTATATGTATTGGTATCGTCATTCTATGACTTGATAGTCATGTTCTGAGCCATAAAATCATATCACAGTTTTCTGTTTCAAAACATAAAGTTCAGACCACCATACTTCAAATAATTCAAGAAGACTCATTCTTCAATGCATTTATCAAATTATGCAAAGATCAATCCTTTCAATCATTTCAACAAACATTTGATGGTCATGTAATTTTAGCAAAACTTGCAATTCTTTCATTATATATATTCAATATTTATCAACATGCAAAACCTCCCTCTCATCAATTTGAAAATCAATCTTAAATCATTCAACAATAGTTAAGAACATTGATACCATTCTTCTAAATAACATTCTTCAACTCATAACATTCTAAAATTAAGAAGTGTTGCAACATGATAGGGAGCGTAATTAGTCATGCTCTCAATTAAATATTCAACTCAATTTCATACATACATATATAAGGTTACAAATCAATTTGGGAAAAGTCCTCAAGACCAAAACAATAATTCTATCTAACAGTACATAATGCACAATCAAAATGTAAATTTCAAAGCTCCTTTGTAAATTCATGAATTCTAAATTTTAAATCATATTCAAAATGTTTAAACCAGACCATGTAGTTTTATGAAAACCCAACGTACCTTATATCCCTTATGAGGAATAGTAGAATCCAAATCACACCTTAGTTTTAGGAATTTTTTTGACTTGCAATGATGAACTTCTACTCTTAGATGGAGGGACTAGGGTTTTGATTTGAGAGATTCTAAGTAGTTTCTGATGATTTGAGCCCTCAATTCTTCATAATTTCTTGCTATGGCAAAAGTAGGACGATGAAAAAGACTAATATATCTTTCCTAAAGATGGTTATTATTTAAAACATTGCAAATTGGGCATCGAAACGCCAACCGACGTGACACATCGATATCGTGTCGGTTCACTGCTTCATCAACGTGAACATCGAAGTGGCGCGTCGACTTCGCATCGATTCGTTGTTTATAACATCCAAACACACCTCTAACTTTGCCTGAAAAATCTGAAGCTTACCCGACATATTCCTTTTACTCTCCCGAACATGAAACAACTTAAAAATTAACTCTCCAAGGCCGGGAAGGTCAAAAATAAAATCATCAAAGGCTAGTGGATCAAAATGTGACTAAGTCCTTTTGACACTTAGAAAAATTTTCAGAAGATTGTCCCTTCCAAGTATACTACGATGTGATATCAAGTCGAGAAAACTACGGGGCGTCACATTATCCCCCTTTTGGGATCATTCTTCCCCGAATGATGTCTTAGAGCACCGACAAACACGATTTTTATCATACTAAAGAAGAATAAAGAGTATAGAGAGAGAGAGAGTAAATGAGTGATACCTTCTTTGTCATTACTCACTATCTCGAAGAGGCCTGGGTATCTAGTTCGCATGTTATCTTCTGACTCCCAAGTAGCCTCCTCCTCCTTTTGATTCTTCCACAACACCTTTACCGAAGTTATCTCTTTACTCCTCAACTTTCGAACTTGGCGATCCAAGATTGAAATGGGCTCTTCTTCATATGACAAGGAATTTATCACCTTGATCTCCTCTACAGGAAACACTAGGGAATGATCTCCAATACACTTCTTCAACATGGCCATATGGAATACGGGATGGACAGAAGCCAGTTTTGCACACAACTCTAACTTACAAGCAACCCCACCTATTCTTCTCACATTCTGATATGGTCCTATAAAGCGAGGACTTAGCTTTCTTTTCTTCCTGAATTGCATAACTCCCTTCATAGGGGAGACTTTTAGAAACACCCGATCACCAACCACAAATTCCAGCTCCCTTCTTCTAACATCGGTGTAGGATTTCTGGTGACTCTGGGCTGTCTTGAGTCATTCTATAATGACTTTCACCTTCTCCATTTCCTGATGAATAAGATCAGGCCAAAACAATCGCGTCTCACCAACTTCATGCCACCCAATCGGTGATCTACATCTTCTTTCGTATAGTGCCTCAAAAGGAACCATCTTAATGCTGGCTTGGTAGCTATTATTATAGGCAAACTATATTAATGGCAAATGATCTACCCAACTACCTTTGAAGTCAATTACACAATCCCTTAACATGTCCTCAAGGTTCTGAATGGTGCGTTCATCTTGCCCATCCGTTTGAGGGTGGAATACAGTACTCAGGTTCACTTGGGTACCTAAACCCCTCTGAAAAGATCTCCAGAACTGTGAAGAGAATTGCGTACCTCAATCAAATATAATGGATGCTGGTGCCCCATGAAAATGAACTATTTCCTCAATGTACATCTTGGCATAATCATCTCCAGAATAGTTAGTCCTCACAGGCAAAAAGTGGGCTGACTTGGTCAGCCAGTCCACAATTACCCAAATGGAATCATATTGGTTTTGGGATCTCAGAAGCCCTGTGATGAAGTCCATATTAACCATCTCCCACTTCCACATAGGCAAAGCTATCTCCTGGGAAGTTCCACCTGGTCTCAAATCCTCCACATTAACTTGTTGGCAATACAAACACTTGGAAACAAAATTAGTCACATCGCGTTTCATATTATTCCACCAATATATAGCTTTAAGATCATGGTACATTTTAGTAGAGCCTGGGTGAACAACATACCTCAAAGTGTGAGCTTTGTTAAGAATCCTTTCTCGCAACCCATCCATATTCAGAACACATAGCCTATATTGATATCTCACAACACCATCACCGCCAATTTTAAAAGACATCACTTTCTGTTGACCCACATCTTTCTTGATTTGTATCAAGATGGGATGCTCCATCTGCTTCTCCTTAAATTCTGCACAAAGGGAGGATTTAGCTATTTCATGCACCACTACTCCTCCATCTTCGGATTCTAGAAGTCGCACCCCTAGATTGGGTAGTCGATGAATATCTTTCACCATCTCCCTTTTTCTTTCCTCCACATGAGAAAGACTGGTTATAGAGAGTTTGCTGAGGGTGTCGGCTACCACATTATCCTTTCCCGGATGATAGTGCAGGCTCATGTCATAATCCTTCAACAGTGCCAACCAACGCCTTTGCCTGAGATTTAATTCTTTCTGTGAGAAAGCATACTATAAACTTTTATGGTCAATAAAAATATCAACATGTACCCCATAAAGATAATACCGCCATATTTTAAGTGCGAACACCACAACTGCTAATTCCAAGTCATGGGTAGGGTAGTTTCGCTCGTGCACCTTCAACTGCCTAGATGCATAATCTACCACCTTACCATGCTGCATAAGTACACACCCAAGTCCCACCCGGGACGCATCACAATATACAACGAAATCCTTTGTACCTTCTGGAAGAGTCAAAATAGGTGCAGTAGTCAACTTGTCTTTCAAATTCTCAAAATTACTTTCACAGGAGTCAGACCATACAAACTTCACCTTTTTATATGTCAACTTAGAAAGTGGAGAATCTATCGAAGAAAACTCTCTACGAACCTTCTGTAATATCCTTCCAAACCCAAGAAGCTTCGAATATCAGTTGGAGTCGTAGGTCTGGGCCATTTTCTCACTGCCTCAATCTTTTAGGGATCAACTTTAATTCCCTCACTAGACACAATATTCCCTAAGAAAGAAATAGCATTAAGCCAAAATTCACACTTGGAAAATTTTGTATACAATTTATAATCCTTGAGGGTCTGAAGGATGATTCAGAGGTGATTGGCATGATCCTCCCTACTCTTAGAATAAATCAAAATGTCATCAGTTAAGACTATAACAAACAAATCCAGAAACTGACAAAACACCCTATTTATTAGGTCCATGAAGGCTGCAGGAGCGTTAGTCAAACCAACAGACATAACTAAGAATTCATAATGACCATATCGGGTTTGGAAAGCTGTTTTGGGAATATCAGCCTCCCTAGCCTTTAACTGATGGTACCCTGAATAAAGGTCTATCTTTGAAAAACACTTAGCACCCTGAAGTTGGTCAAAAAGATCATCAATCCTAGGAAAGGGATACTTATTCTTAATAGTGACCTTATTCAGCTGGCGGTAGTCTATACACATACGAAGGGAATCATCTTTCTTACGTACGAAGAGTATCGGTGCACTCCAGGGAGAAATACAAGGATGGATAAAGCCTTTGTCAAGAAGATCTACTAGTTTCCCTTTCAACTCTTTCAGTTCAGTAGGAGCCATTCTATATGTCGAAATAGAAATGGGAAGGGTGTCTGGAAATAAATCAATACCAAAATCTATCTCTCTATCAGGTGGTATTCCTGGGAGATTATCAGGAAAGACTTCTAGAAACTTATTAACCACAGGAATAGACTGAAGAGAAGAACTTTTAATATTAGAATCTTTTACTCAGATCAAATGATACAAACACCCTTTGGAAATAAGCCTACGGGCTCTAAGGTAAGTTATGAATTTCTCTCTAGGTGCTAAAGAATGACCCTCCCATTCTATCACTAGTTCATTCATAAAAGAGAAAGTAACCTTTTGGGTTCTACAATCTAGCGTGGCATAACACGAATAGAGCCAGTCCATTCCTAAGATAACATCAAAATCAACCATATCAAGATCTATGAGGTATGTCACAGTATCACAGCTATAAACAGATACAACACCATTTTTATATACCCTCCTAGCCACAACGGAATCACCTACAGGAGTAGAAACAGAGAAAGGTTCTACAATAACTTTGGGTTCAAACCTAAACCGACTGTCACATATGGGGTCACATAAGACAAGGTAGACCTTGGATCACGTAACATATATACATCACGGGAGAAAATTTATAACGTACCTGTGACTATATCTGGTGAGGCCATTGCCTCTTGGAGATTGGACAAGGCATACAACCGGTTGTGTTCACTTTTGGTAGCTGAAGTAGCGCCTTTGGGAGGTGGTGGTGGTGTGGAGGAGTTTTCTTGGGATGTAGAACCATTAAATTTCCTTCTAGTGGAAGGATAATCTCTCTAGAAATGACCCATATGACCACAAGTATAACACACCAGCCTGCCCCACTGATACTTTCCTGGGTAGCACTTGCCACAATTTTGACATTTTAGGAAGAACTGAGATAACTGAGCCACACTGCCCTGGGACTGGGTACCCTGCACTCCAGATGCATAATTTGTCTAAAAATTCTGAGATCGTCGATCGATTGGAGGTCTGGGCACTGGAGTTCTTGCTGCAGACTGAGCATTGCTCCAAAACTTCTTCTTCTTCCACCTATTGCCCCAATTACTATTCTACAGCTAACTGTAATTTTGTTCTGCTATTTTGTCCCTTTTGGCCTGCCTGTCCTTGTCCCTTGCTTCAGCAACCCTCTTTTTCTTCTCCTCAACCTGTTGCATATGAATAGACAATCTAGAAAAATCCATGTCCCTGCTCAACATCGCCCTTTGCACTCCAACACCAAATCATCCGAAAGGCCGAATGCAAACTTTCTCATACAGGCTCTCATATTTTTTACCAATTCCGAAGAATAACGGGATAGTTGGTTGAATTTTAGGATGTACTCCTTAATGCTCATCTTCCCTTGTTTTAAGTTCATGAACTCTTCAGCCTTGGACTCCCTTAACTCTTGGGGAAAGAATAGATCCAGGAAGGCTTCAATAAATTTACCCCATACAGAAGGCTTATTATTCTCACACCTCGAATCTTCCCACTCAATGTACCACTGATTTGCTACCTCTTTCAATTGATAAGCCGCTATTTCCACACCTTATACTTCATCCATATGCATCACTCAAAAGATTTTCTCAATCTCGTATACGAACTCTTATGGATCCTCTTCCACCTTTGTACCAGTAAATTTAGGCGGGTTCATCCTCATAAACTGACCCACCCATGTAGCCTCAGATGTGACAGAAGCAGAACCAACATCCTCCGACCGTCGAGCCTGCGAAGCTACCAATTGTGAAATCATATCCATCAACTACCTGAACTCAACATTTGATATCTCTCTTTAGAGAGGTTGGGTGTGATTAGTCCCAGACCGGGGAGCCCTAGATGCTCTGGGAGGACTGGTCTGAATAGGAGGGACTCTCGGAGTAGCAACAAAATTAGGAGAGTGAGATCGGTTACGTGTCCTTATCCTGTGAGTAAGACAAACATATTCTGTATGGGTATTCTGATCATTAGAGCGGCGTGGAGGCATGATAGCTTTTCTGAAATACATGAGACCATTGATTAGGTAACATTCATACTCTACAGCCCGAACTAAACCATAAAGAAGGGAAACATTCCTAGACTCCTAGTAGCCTTCTTCTTATAAGTTTAGCGTGCTACACACCCATAAACAAGACCCCACCCGACGCGATTTTACAGACACCCTAGGACCATGATCCATGCTCTGATATCAAGTTTGTCATGACCCGAGCCGGGACCCTGGCTGTGATGAGCATCTCGAACCATGGAGTCCCGAACGCCCTTCTACATCTGGTAATCATGCACAATACTCAAATAATAAATAAAAGATGCAGAATTATAATAAATGGATTCATGGTAATAAATCTGAAATCTGTTCGACAATACGTAAAATAAGTTTTCAACATCTAAACATCGTCTCTTTCAGTCTGTGAAATCTCTATTACATATGACATAAACAAACTGTCTAAATATGGGAGAAGACCCCAGTGGACCCAAACCAAAATAAATAACAACCAACTGAAAAGTATTAGGCCTTCCAAAAAAGAGAAGGCTCACCAACTGCACTCCTTAGTTCTGTCAGAGAAATCTATGGCTTAGCAGAACCTCTAGACTGAGCCTCAGACCCTGAAATATAGGGGGTCAATACAATTGTACTGGTACGCAGAGAAAATCCAAAATAATGAATTTATATATATAACATAGATGAGAGAAGATCATGAAACATCATGCATGATGTAGGTAAAAAACACATGGGCAATTTTTTAAAAATCATAAAACATTCTGATCAATGCAATTATGATATTTGTATTACTTCTGAGTTAGGTGGTCCACCCTACAATTTTAACAGTCCACGGGCTATATGGAATCCTCCCTTAACTCGGAAGACAAGCCCCCAATCAAAGTTTGCCTCAAAGGTTGGAGTTTCTGATTCTGATACACCACAGGGAACTAGGCCAGTGTATAATCGCTCTAGGGGACATAATAACCCGTATCAATAAAACACGATTTTAGGCAATGAGTTATATAAACTCGTGACTTCTTTGGGTAACCACCTATCTCTCTTTAAGACAAATTTTAGCCTTTTATAAACATGAATCATTCGACGTTAAAAATTTGAAAATCTGAATAATAATCTACATTCTATTTTGTTCTGAATTGCCATGGCATTATCTGTATTGGTATCGTCATACCAAGACTTGCAAGTCATGTTCTGAGCCATAGAATCATATCGCAGTTTTCTGTTTCAAAATATAAAGTTCAGACCACCATACTTCAAATAATTCAAGAAGATTCATTCTTCAATGCATTTATCAAATTATGCAAAGATCAATCCTTTCAATAATTTCAACAAACATTTGGTGGTCATGTAATTTTAGAAAACCTTGCAATTCTTTCATTATATATATTCAATATTTATCAACATGCAAAACCTCCCTCTCATCAATTTGAAAATCAATCTTAAATCATTCAACAATAGTTAAGAACATTGATACCATGCTTCTAAATAACATTCTTCAACTCATAACATTCTAAAATCAAGAAGTGTTGCAACATGAGAGGGAGCGTAAATAGTCATGCTCTCAATTAAATATTCAACTCAATTTCATACATACATATATAATATTACAAATCAATTTGGGGGAAAGGCCTCAAGACCTAAATAATAATTCCATTTAAGAGTCCATAATGCACAATCGAAATGTAAATTTCAAAACCCCTTTGTAAATTCATGAATTTTAAACTTTAAAGTATATTCAAAGTGTTTAAACCAGCCCATGTAGTTTTAGGAAAACCCCATGTACCATATATCCCTT
The DNA here is from genome assembly GCA_030864215.1 of Capsicum pubescens. NCBI lineage: Eukaryota > Viridiplantae > Streptophyta > Magnoliopsida > Solanales > Solanaceae > Capsicum > Capsicum pubescens. The sequence continues at coordinate 303,070,124 of CM061540.1, forward strand.
ATGAGGAAGAGTAGAATCCGAATCACACCTTAGTTCTAGGAATTTTTTTGACTTCCAATGATGAACTCCTACTCTTAGATGAAGGGACTAGGGTTTTGATTTGAGAGATTCTAAGTAGTTTATGATGATATGAGACCTCAATCCTTAATAATTTCATGCTATGGCAGAAATAGGATGAGAAAAAAGGCTAATATGTCCTTCCCAAAGCCGGTTATTATTTAAAATGATGCAAACTGGGCACTGACGCGATGCGTCGATATCACGTCGGTTCACTGCTTCATCGACACGACCATCGACGCGGCGTGTCGACTTCGCATTGATTCACTGTTTCCAACATCCAAATACACCTCTAACGTTGTCTGAAAAATTCAAAACTTCCTCGACACATCCCTTTTACTCCCCTGAACATGAAACAACTTAAAAATTAACTCTCCAAGATCGGGAAGGTCAAAAATAAAATCATCAAAGGCTAAGGGTTCAAAATGTGACTAAGTCCTTTTGACACTTAGAAATATTTTTAGAAGATTGACCCTTCCAAGTATAATACGATGTGATATCTAGTCTAGAAAACTATGGGGAGTCACATACTATGAAAAGGAAAAAAAATCAAAGTTCAACAATTATCAATCTTGGGATCTGCCGCATCGTTCACATAGGTGACGTTGGATCTAACAGTCATGCTTAACACATGACGAAAATGTTGATGTAATTTTAACTAAAGGATCAACTGAGTTTAATTAGATGCTACTACCAGTAAGCAAAGTTAAAGCTTTCTGTGGGGTTTTTCTTTTTCTTATTGTTGGAATTATGTTTGGACAGTTGTATTGGAATATTATTATCATTAATTCAATATATATGGTGTGAGATATTAAGGTGTAGCTCTAAGTTTAAAAGTTAGGAATATTGAGACTTGGCCCCGAATAGCATAATTGATATTGTTATTTAATATTTTGTTTAGATTGATTCCATTGGTGTCGTTTGGTTGGTGTTCGACACATTGCAAGGTTGGAGAATTTATTGTTAGCGAGGTAAATGAGACTTTAAGCTTTGATGTTTGCTTTTCAAATTCGCTTTATAAAAATTACATTTTTCTGCATAGTCCATGTGTTGGGACAAGCGTGAACTCGGTAGAATATGTGGCCTTTGACAAGCTGTGGATATTTATTTTGTGTAGTGTATTGAGAATCAGTTAGAGGTGAAATGTGAGGTGAGGTTGGGGCGTTGAATATATTTTCTTCGCTTCCGTTATAGTCTCTAGGGGCATACATAGCTTCCATAATATGTTAGGGGCATTACTTATTCTATCGTAATATGTTAGGGGCTAGTACATGTTGCCGTAGTAGACTTGTAGGGCATTATATATGCTGCCGTGGACTTGTCGGGGTGCTTGTCCGATCACCTTCACTGTCGTTTATGACAGGTTGTGAGAGTGGATTGAGTTGAGATATAGAGTGGCATTTTTGAACTTCCTTTTGGATCTTATTAACATTACCTTATGAGAGATGTTATGTACATATTATTTGTGTATCTTGTATTTTCTAACAATTGTTCCAGGGGTATTAAAGTAGCGGGTCGAGGATCTTACTGGTTATATTTAAATATAGCTCAGTCCTTACTTGCATATCTGCAGATACGGTTGCGGAGAGAGAGACTTGTGGCTAACGGTCTTTACTTGTGGATTCTGTTGCTGAGGTGAACCTTTGCATTATTCGTAGAGGTACTCATCCAGCTTTAGTCATTTTTAGATTGTATTTCTTTTCGTTGGGTTTGTATGCCCGAACGCTGAACTAATGTAACTTTGTTTAGATGCTCCATGGTCTAGTGTGGGGTTTGGGTTAGAGATTTGTTATCTAAACTACCATTGTATTTGTAAATTGTTATGCGATATTTTGTTGGGTAATTACCTTGTGATAATGGTTATTTCATGCATTTGGAGTTGCTTATGTTTGTATTTCAGCGTCTATAGACATTGTGAATGTATAGGGAATTGGTTCTCCCGACAAGTGTTGTTAGCGGGAGCCAGTCACGCCCATGAGGTTTTTGGGACATGACAGAACAAAACTCTAATTTACGATTTAGCAGTAGAGCCAAGACCATTTTAAGGTATGCCCTATTATTTTTAAATTGAGATCATTTCATGTTTAATAAATAGTTTCATTTTGCAGAGAAGTAGCTTAAGCTAATGAAATTTTTGCTCCATGATTTTGGTGTAAGAGCACAACCTCAAGATTTAATACGTATATATAAAAAGCATAATTTTTTCTATACAAAATATAATCTACTGATGACGAGTGTTTAATTAACCACTCTTTGGTCTGTATAGCTCCAGCCACTGATTGAAAGATGGAGTTGTGCACACAAACCGTTGGGGCTGATAAGGTTATAATTACACATCGCTCGTGCAATCATCATCCTACCATTTGGGGAGATCATTTTCTTGTTTATGCTGATCTACCGGTATATGTATAAATACTTTTATGCAGTCAATATGCATAGTGAACAAATTTTCATATGAATAACATATGCATTCCGAAATAGGAAGCCAATGAGGGGGAAGAGAAACAACATGAAGACCTAAAAGAAGAAGTAATACAGATTGAGCTTGATCTCATCAACACAATCCAACGTCTTGGCGTAGCTTATCATTTTGAACGTGAGATTGAGGAATCATTGAGTTATATGTACACTTGTTATGAAGAATGGATTAGTGAAGTTGATGGCAATGACCTTCGTGCTATTGCACTATGTTTTCGATTACTTAGGCAACAAGGTTATTATGTTTCATGTGGTAAGTATCGTTCAAACTAAATGATGAAAAAGTTAGTTCATGAAAATATAATCTGTCTAATTCATCCAAATTTGAAGCAGATGCTTTTGGGAAGTTCACTAACGACCAAGGAGGTTTCAAGAAAGAATTGGTTAACGATGTGCATGGAATGTTGAGTTTATATGAGGCATCACAATATAGAGTACATGGTGAAGAAATTCTGGATGAAGCACTAAATTTTACCATCACTAAATTGAAACTAATTTTGCCTAAATTGAGCAATTCCCAGCTTGCACAACAAGTCAGTAACGCACTGAAGTTTCCTATTAAAGATGGTATGGTGAGTGTAGAAACAAGGAAATACATACAATTTTACCAAGAAAATCACGAATGACGCATTCAACATCTTGCAAAGGTTGCATAAAATGGAGCTACGTGATATCACAAGGTGACTCACTGCCAGCACCTTCACCTTTCTTTGTAAAATTATATTATGTTCCAACTTTAAAGTTAAGTATTCTTTTCTTGAATATTGCCTTAACTAAGCATGTCTACTAAAGAAACACACAATTTATTGTAGGTGGTGGAAAGAATTGGAAATAGTGAAATCATTACCTTATGTAGCAGACAAATTGGCAGAGGCTTACTTTTGGTGTTTAACTATCTACTTTGAGCCTCAGTACAACGTTGCAAGAAAATTATTAACAAAAATTGTATATTTTCTTACTATTATTGATGACACATATGATATCTATGGGCACTAGATGAACTTACTCACCTCACTAGGGCAATTGAAAGGTAGTAATTGTTTTTATTATATATATATATATATTATATATATATATTCTGAAGAGGCAGGGGTAAGCCGCTCTGCCTAGCAGACTAACTTATAAGCATCGGATTAAGTCTTAGTCGGAATACCGAACCAAAATACCAACCGAAATATAAAAGAATTTCAAATAGCTTGATGAATGCATGGAAGATATAATCTTTCACCCAAACAAGGGGCCTGTCAGTTGTTTAATATATTTATATTGAACCCGTGTGTCTAGAAGTTCTTACTGTGCAAAAGGTCGCCCTTTTCTTCAATGTTACCGGGCTAAAGAGGCACAACTTACTAGACGTAGTCACAGAGACAAAGCCAACATAAACTATATTAAATTTCGACTGTACCACCATTTTGGAACCAAGTCAAGAAACCATAGAAAAATTTGTTCATATTTTGATAAAGTCTGAATTTTTAATAATTATCTAGTAGGAGAGGTTAGATTTCCAACATAGGCATTAGAAGTTTTTTAACTGGACATAGTCACGACTGGAAAGGAAGAATAATTATTAAAAGTACTTCAGAAGAAAAAGAAATAAATACCTTACAAGTGGCCGAGTGCAAAGTCGAAATAGTAAATGTTGGCTAGCTGCCTTCTTTTATTAAATCCTTGAAATATTATACAAGAGGGGAAGAGAGTAGGGAGAGCAAACTTAGAGAGACAAAATGAAAGAAAAAAATATAATTGCTGCCTTTCTAACAAATGAGGCGTCTATATATAGAGAAAAAAGAAATCTGCGCACAATGGCGCATAGTGTTTTTATTTTTACAAAGGACCCTACATCCTGGTCCCATACATATAAAACATTGTAAAAATGACTTAGTAGATGGGTCCTTCTTATCACATCTTGTCTTTTCTTTTCATCTGGTAGAGTAATTCCTCAGTTTTTTCAATTTCTTCGTCATTGAGAATATTTTCTGACAGAAGTAGCTGAGATTCTTGGATATCTTCAGTTTCTTCATTTGTAAGACTTTTCATAGAAATCTAGCGCTTTGTATAGGCTCGATTTCTCCTTGACAAATATTATGTCCTAGAAATCGAACACTGATTTAGAATAAGAACATTTTTGGTTAAGAAATGACCAAGCTATTTTGCATTACAATTTGTTTGAAAATATTCAGGTGTTTGAAATGTAATTCTATTGTTTTTGAAAACACAAGGATATCATCAATATACACAATTATAAAATCGATGTATGGATTAAATAAATCATTCATGATTTTTTGAAATTCAGAGGGAGCATTTTTCATACCAAAGGGCATAACATTCCACTCATATTGACCAAAAGGCACATTAAAAGCAGTTCTATAAGTATGTTGTTTAAAAATTTGAATTTTCCAGTATCCAGATTTTAAATAGAATTTTTAAAATATATTGGCATCATATAATCTAGATAATAAATCCTTTTTATTAGGAATTGAATACCTATTCCATTTTAAAACTTTATTAAGAGGTTTATAATTAATAATAAGTCTGAGCATACCTCGTTCTGCAGCATTATTAACATAAAATGCAGGGCAAGACCAAGGAAATTTTGAAGGTTTTATGAGACCCTTTTGTAAGAGATTGTCACTCTCTTTTTTACAGAATTCTACTAACTCTGCATTCATTTGGCAGGGTCTGAATTTTGTTGGAATACTATCTTGTTTGAAATCATCTTCATAAGAAAGAGTAACAACATGTTCTTTGCGATTCTAGAAAGCATTTGGGTGATCAACACAAATATCCACAATCAATTTGTCAGATATCAATTTTATTTTTTCTTGAATTTTGAAATAATTCACTGTATTTTGAACATTTATACTCATCATTTCAAGTTGTTAGAAATTCACATGTTTTTGCTTCATATCAATCAAAGCATTTATATCTCTTGTTACTCGATCTGTAACAAAAGGATAAGAAATCTCTTGTTTTTTATAGGTAGCTTTGAAGCCTTTCACATCAATATGCGTGTAAGGATAAATTACATTTATAAATGGTGTTCCTAAAATAATATGAGGGTATAATTGATTTTTCACTAAGAAAAAAAATGTGGAATGCAAATCTTATTTCTACAGATTTGTGCATGAGGTAGTTTATAATTAATATCAAGGGAATGACCAGATGAAGACTTGACTATATGCGTTTTTTTTTAAAATATCTAATTGAAATTAATCCTTCCTGAATGCAACTAACATCAGTACCACTACCAATCATAGCTATATCAATTACAGAAAAGTCATTATAAATCAAGATAGTACAATTTATATACCATTTATGGGCAATAACAATTTGCATCATACCCAAAAAGAAATCATTTTTTACATCAATATCACGAATAATTTGATTTTTAGAATTTTCAGCAATTTTTTCTTTTCCTTTGGAACTGGAAATAATATCAATTTGAGAAATATGTTCAATATTTGAAATTCTATGATCAGAAATCATTTGATTTTGTTTCAAAGAAATAATTTCTTTCTTCAATTTTTCAACTTCTATTTTCAAATCATCAAGAGACGTATCTTTACCAGGTGTTTGACTGATGGCAAGACGTCTATTAACTTTAGTTAAAGAATAGGGCATAATATCGATAACAAATTCAGTATTTTTATCAACATATTTGCTATCAGCAGGATTAGAAGTTCTAGGTTGTGAAGAAGCAAGATCAATAATTTTTTGATGAAACTTTTCATCAGTCACTTCTTTTAATAATTCTAAAGCACTATCAGCAGTAATTGTTTGAACATTTGAATCTAAATCTTCAAACTGGGATTGCAATTTATAAAAAGAATCATCACAATCACAAACATTATTATTACAATCAGTGCAAGTATTAGTATTAGCTTTTTCATGATTCTCATTGTCAATTGAATCAGGTAATTCAACATCATTTTCGGATTCAGATTCATATTCGTAATCAAATTCAGAACCTGAAGTATGTAACAAACCACAGACCTTATCATGAATATTATCAGAAAGTCCTAAGGATTTGAGTTTTTGAAGTTTACAATTAGGAACAATATGACCAAATTGACTGCAATTGTAACACTTGATTTTTGATAAGTCTCTCTTAGACCTATTTTTCGTAAATCTAGTAAACTTATGATGGGTTTTTCTAACTTCACGTTTTTCTTTGGATCTTTGTCTAGATCTTCTTTTTCTATAGGGTTTATCTGAGTCATTGGGTTTTATATGTCTATGATCTATTTTTCTAGACACAGAAGCCGGATTTTTCATACCAAATTGTCCACAGAAATCACCTAATTGGGATCTTTCTTTAAGACTATCAAGCTTAATTTGTCTAGACAATTTAAACTCATTACAAATTTTTAGACCTTCTTTGGTACAAGCTTCTATAAGCTGACCTTAAGTGAAATCCGTCCAAGGAATGGCACCATATTGACCCTTAATTGATTTTTTAATCCTTCTTTAAAAAGAGGTGGAAGATCATCTATGAATCTAGCCCTCTAATGTTCAAATCTAGATTCAGGTAGATCCATAACTCTACTAATGAAAGTATACTTGTACCATCTAAATTCTCCTAAATGTTTACACCTAAGGCCATTTAAGAGGGTAAGAGTATTTTCAAGTTGGTTGGTAAATCTACCTCCAAATTTTTGAATAATAGTTAGCATAAGGGTATATACAACATCTTCTCTACCTTCAGGTAATTCTCTACCTAGGTTATCAATACCTGATAACATATTTTTGGGTTCAAAAATTTTATTTCTTTCTTCGTTAGAAAGAAAATTATCCCACCAACCACGAAGTTGGCCAGTAAAACCTGCAACAATCATTTTACATATAGTAGCATCTGTTCGAACAGGGTTACCCTCAGTATCTTTAGGGATAGAGACCTTTGCAATAGTAGAATACATTAGCATGCGATGGACTAATATAGATAATTGTCTTTCAGATAATCCATCTAAGTTCCATTCATATATATGATCTCCACTATATAACGTGTTTGTCAATAACCACTCTCTTTCCTCTATCAGAACATCTTGAGGAGTTGGTCGTGGATAATAGGAAGTTTGCATCAGCATATTTTTTTCCCGATTATTTTCTTACCAATCCTCTGAGTTTATTTAACTCTGAGTGGATTTCTGCTCCTATGTTCGAAATTGGAGTGGACTTTAAATCATCAAAATTATTAGAAAGGGATTCAATAGCATCAGCAAAATTATTGGACAAATCCATGGGTTTTATATTTAAACTAGAAAATTTCTCTTCAAGTAATTTTTCATCCGTTCTAAATCAGAGGGTTTTTCAAATCCTTGAATATCAAGAGGTCTTTGAACATGAGGCTTAGCTGTCAAATCTTCTGTTTTACATTCTGAGGTAGAAGCAATATCTGATTACTTTTGACTATCGCTTAGCTTCTTAATCAAATCCGTCATGATATCTAGTTTTTTATCAAGAGAAGAAATATGTTCTCCAAGAAATTTCACATAAAGACTCAAATAATTATTTTGAGCAATTAGACTATTTATTTCTGAAATAGTGATTTTTCCAACTTCATTATCAATGAATTTTTGAAAAGCAGAGAAAGTTATTCTTGTATTATTTGGTAATATGAAATGTGCTAGGCAGGGGAAGGGAGAAGTATCTCCCTCCTGCTATGCATTAGTCTTTCCTTGGACTAATATAGATAATTGTCTTTCAGATAATCTCTGATGGGATCTATAGAATCCACTCTTGCTTATGGCCCTGTATATTTTGACACTCATCCAAATTTATAACTATCTTTGACTGATATGAATATTCTTGTTGCTTTGACTTTAAATGTAAAAACTCATGGCTATAATTATGCGCCTGGATCTGAATTTATATGTTTGTCTTATCGTATTTATTATCGTTTATTATCTACTTAAAATCCTCGATGTAAATTGATCGAAGATGCTTCTGATTATACTATACTTATCGAAACCAATTTTGCAAGATCCAAGGTCACTACAAGGATACTTATTTACTGGGATGAGATAAATTTCCCAAAAACATGGATTTTAAATTCGGTTATTTCTCCAAAACAACTTGCGGAGGATGTGACAAATTATGAGTTAACTCATGTCACTCAAAATACAGACGGAAGAATTTGTTTTCAATTTGATAATAATTCTACCATTTATAATCGAAATTCCTTTTCTATACCTAGAATGTTACCTGCTATGCATCATATATCTCCAGTTGAACCAGTATATGGTCTATCTAGAAGTCGTGCTTCATCTTTACATACTTTAAATTCTACAGATTCGCATATTCCATTCAAAAATATTGAAAAAATTAAAATCACTCCTAAAACAAATATAGTTCAAGATAATGACAATATCCTAGATACGGATAACCTCACTCCCTACAAAATGGAGTTTGATGTTAATTATTGTTAAATCATGATACCACACCTAATTGATTTTAGCCCTGGTTCACAGGCAAGGACTTATATTAAAAAGAAATTTTTTTGTGAAAAATGGAAAATGTTTAGGACATGGTTTTTTGAAACATATAGTCCTGATGAAATTAAAAAAATTCCTAAGAAGTCTATGAAATGTGTGCATTACATAACCAAATTATTTATTTTGTGTCATGGTTTATATCTATATATCTGCCTTTATAGGTAAAACTTATTGAGAGATCGTACCAAGATGCAAATGGCAACATCACTCAGGCCATTTACCCTCCTCAATCACCTTTCATATTACTGAATAATACAAGAATAACTTTCTCTGCTTTTCAAAAATTCATTGATAATGAAGTTGAAAAAATCACTATTTCAGAAATAAATAGTCTAATTGCTCAAAATAATTATTTGAGTCTTTATGTGAAAGTTCTTGGAGAACATATTTCTTCTCTTGATAAAAAATTAGATATCATGACAGATTTGATTAAGAAGCTAAGCGATAGTCAAAAGTCATCTGATATTGTTTCTACATCAGAATGCAAAACAAAAGATTTGACAGCTAAGCCTCATGTTCAAAGACCTCCTGATATACAAGGATTTGAAAAACCGCCGGACATAGTCACAGTTGGGAAGGAAGAAGAAGTATTAAAAGTACTTCAGAAGAAAAAGAAATAAATACCTTACAAGTGGCTGAGTGCAAGACCGGAATAGTAAATGTCGGCTAGCTTCCTTCTTTTATTAAAGCCTTGAAATATTATACAAAAGGGGAAGAGAGAAGGGAGAGAAAACTTAGAGAGAGAAAATGAAAGAGAAAAATATAAATGTTTCCTCTCTAACAAATGAGGTGTCAATATATATAGAAAAAAAGAATCTGCGCACAGTAGCGCATAGTATTTTTATTATTACTAAGGGCCCTACATCTTGGTCCCATACATATAAAACATAGTAAAAATGACTTAGTAGATGGGTCCTTCTTATCACATCTTGTCTTTTCTTTTCATCTGGTAGAGTAATTCCTCAGTTTTTTCAATTTCTTCATCATTGCGAATATTTTCTGGCGGAAGTGGCTGAGATTCTTGGATATCTTCAGTTTCTTTACTTGTAAGACTTTACATAGAAGTATCCGAACATTGTTCTACAATTTTTATCAAATTTTTTCGGACTTCTTCTAAATATTTCTCAATTAATTCTAATTTATATCCTTAATGGACGGAGATTCTTCTAGAGATATAACTTAGACTTTTATCGTCCACAACTTTCTTTTGTGGAGCAGCAGAGTATTCGATGATATTTCTATTACTAGATTCGAGCAAGTCTCGTCCATGCGGGATTTTACTGAGGGGGTCTTTTCTGGTTAGTTTTTCCCAAAAATTGTTATAGAATACCCTGTAGAGTCTGGGTATTTGTTCTTTCGTTTAACCAAATTCAACACTCTATTTATGTATCCATGGAATGGAGAATTCTATAAAGAAATATATTTGGTCGATTTTATCCAAGTTGCAGACGTGGTCCGACTGATATAAATCTATTAAGAATGGTGATACTTTAGCCCATTCTTTGTAAAGATGCAGATATTTTGCTGGTAGTATTTTAATGGTAGGGCCATGATACGACCACCAGTGAATAAACCAATTGAGAATTGGGCCTTCAAAGACTTTAGAACAAATCTTTAGAAACCAAGTATGTTTATGTTTAATATTATTATAATATAATATTTGAGTAAATGTTTTTATATCGTCCCAATAAGTGAAGGCAATTCTTGATCTTTTCATTGTCATGGCTTTTTCTGTCATGGAGGTGGTTCCCCAGTCTGTCCTTGGACAAAACAATTTACTAGCTGAAGAGGAAGGGGTCATAGACAAATTAAACATGTTACAGACCATCTCTGCTTGTATGGCTCTGATACCATACAAGAAGGATCTGAAGAGGCAGGGGTTAGCCGCTCTGCCTAGAAGACTAACTTATAAGCATCGAATTTAGTCTTAGTTGGAATACCGAACAAAAACACCAACCGAAATATAAAAGAATTTCAAATAGCTTGATGAATACATGGAAGATATAATCTTTTACCCAAACAAGGTGCCTGTCAGTTGTTTAATATATTTATGGTGAACTCATGTGTCTAAAAGTTCGCAAAAGGCCGCCCTTTTCTTCAATGTTATTGGGCTAAAGAGGCACAACTTTCTAGTCATAGTCATAGAGACAAAGCCAACATAAACCATATTAAATTTTGACTGTACCACCACTTTGGAACCAAGTCAAGAAACCATAAAAAATTCGTTCATATTTTGATAAAGTCTGGATTTTTCATAATTATCTAGTAAGAGAGGTTAGATTTCAAACATAGGTATGAGAAGTTTTTTAGCCAGACATAGTCACGACTGGAAATGAAGAAGAAGTATTAAAAGGACTTCAGAAGAAAAAAAATACCTTACAAGTGGCTGTGTGCAAGGCCGAAATAGTAAATGTCGGCTAGCTGCCTTCTTTTATTAAAGCCTTGAAATATTATACAAGAGGGGAAGAGAGAAGGAAGAACAAACTTAGAGAGAGAAAATGAAAGAGAAGAATATAAATACCGCCTCTCTAACAAATAAGGTGTCTATATATATAGAAAAAAGGAATCTGCGCACAGTAGCGTATAGTGTTTTTATTATTACAAAGGTCCATACGTCCTGGTTCCATACATATAAAACATAGTAAAATGACTTAGTAGATGGGTCCTTCTTATCACATCTTGTCTTTTCTTTTCATCTGGTAGAGCAATTTTTTAGTTTTTTTTAATTTCTTCATCATTGAGAATATTTTCTGGTGGAAATGGATGAGATTCTTGGATATCTTCAGTTTTTTCACTTGTAAGACTTTTCATAGAAGTATCCGAACATTGTTCTACAGTTTTTATCAAATTTTTTTGGACTTCTTCTAAATATTTCTCAATCAATTCTAATTTGTCTCCTTCATGGACATAGATTCTTCTAGAGATATAACTTAGACTTTTATCGTCCACAACTTTCTTTTGTGCAACAGCAGAGTATTTGATGATTTTTCTATTAATAGATTCGAGCAAGTCTCTTCCATGCGGGATTTTATTGAGGGGGTCTTTTCTGGTTAGATTTTTCCAAAAATTGGTATAGAATACCCTATAGAGTCATCGTATTTGTTCTTTCGTGTAACCAAATTCAACTCTCCATTTATGTATCCATGGAATGGAGAATTCTATAAAAAAAATACAATTTGATCGATTTTATACAAGGTATAGATGTGGTTCGAGTAATATAAATCAGTTAAGAATGGTGATACTTTAGCCCATTCTTTGTAAAAATACAGATATTCTGCTAATAGTATTTTAACGGTAGTGCCATGATACGACCACCATTGAATAAACCAATTGAGAATTGTGTCTTCAAAAACTTTAGAACAAATCTGTAGAAACCAAGTATGTGTTTGTTTAATATTGTTATAATATAATATTTACATAAAGGCTTTTATATAGTCCCTATAAGTGAAGGCAATTCTTGATCCTTTCATTGTCGTGGATTTTTCTGTCTTGGAGGTGGTTCCTCAGTCTTCTATCGAGATGAGTTTTTTAATAACCATTTTGGAATATCCACGAACATCTGGAGTTGTTTCACCCATTTCATGTTGTTCTATTTCAATACTTCCACTAGACACTAGAATTGATTTATAAAACACTCTTGTCTTATAAAATTCTCTTGCATAATAGAGGTTAGTTAACAAGTGTTTTTGGAGGATCTTCCATGGATCATTTTGTTTACATATCTGAGAGTTTTCTACGAGAACTATTAATTCTCAATTTTCAAGTTTTTCGTAATTTTGTCTATCGACAGAGTTTTCTTTTGCAAATGAATCGGCTTGCTTAGAAGACATATAAGATTGTAGTTGCTCATATAAGGGATGATCCTCTGGAATATCTTCTAGATGGATCAAGTGCTCATATGTAGAGTTTTTGACGATTCTTCGATCTGCGGAATTCTTGCATAGTTAAACTCATATTTCCCCTTAGCAAAACGGGAAAATTGGATGATGAAGAAGCATATGATAATGAAGGGGAGTTTCTTCCCCTAGAGGAGGAGTATCTCCCTCCTTGGCTTTTGTCGCCTTTTCCTCGGCCCCTGGCTATCTGCCAAGGTGGATCTCTACCCATACTACACTAAAAATTAGTATTTATCAAATGATGAATCAATATCATCCCAATCAATTTCATCTCTTATGTCTTCAAAATTTGGAAGGAATAAATCTTCTTTTATCATATCATGAATGATTTTTTAAAATATAATAAAATGAATATCTTCATTTAGAGGAATACTCTTAATTATAGTAATTATTTTTTTTCAGAAAGAAAGTAAGTATAAAAATTCATTTAACCCTTTAAATATTCCCTAGATAAAAGGTCAGGTAAAGAATTTTCACTACCTTTCTTGTATTGTATTTCAAAATCAAAAGGGGTTAATTGAGCTTGCCACCTTGCAAAAATTAACTTTGAAGCATCGTGTTTAAAATATTTGTCAAATATATATTTGAATGATTGGGTGCCAGTTCTTACTATAAATTTGTGATTATATAAATCATCTTGGAATTTTAATACACATTTAACAATAGTTAACATTTCATGGGCCATAGTGGCATATTTTTTCTGACTTTAAGACCATTTTCCAGAATGAAAACTAATAAGACGTTCAGTATTATTATGGGGATTTACTTGTTAAGTATTCCTCCATAACCAATATTAGAAGCATCAGTCTCGACTATTTTTAACCAAGCAGGATTTTATAAGGTTAAACAAGGTAAAGTCTTGACACATTTTTTAATAATTTTGACTAGATTAGTGTGAGAAGTCGACCAAGGTTCTTTATGATTCTTTTTTAGTCTATAATACAAAGGAGCTAAATCACGAGACAAGTTTTGATAGAAAGGAGAAATATAATTAAGACTTCCTAAGAATCTTTGCAATTGAGTTTTGTCAGTAATAATATCAGGAAATTTTTCTGCAAAGTCCATAGCCCATTGGATAGGCTCGATTTCTCCTTGACAAATATTATGTCCTAGAAATCGAACACTAGTTTGGAATAAGCACATTTTTGGTTTAGAAATGACCAAGCCATTTTGCATTACAATTTGTTTGAAAATATTCATGTGTTTGAAATGTAATTCTTTTGTTTTTGAAAACACAAGGATATCATCAATATACACTCTTATAAAATCCATGTATGGATTAAATATATCATTCATGATTTTTTGAAATTCAGAGGGAGCATTTTTCAGACCAAAGGGCATAACATTCCACTCATATTGACCAAAAGTCACATTAAAAGCAGTTCTATAAGTGTGTTCTTTAAAATTTTGAATTTGCCAGTATCCAGATTTTAAATCGAATTTTTAAAATATATTGGCATCTTATAATCTAGATAATAAATCCTTTTTATTAGGAATTGGATACCTAATCCATTTTAAAATTTTGTTAAGAGGTTTATAATTAATAACAAGTCTGGGCATACCTCGTTCTTTCTCTGCAGCATTATTAACATAAAATGCAGTGCAAGAGCAAGGGGATTTTGAAGGTTTTATGAGACCCTTTTTGTAAGAGATTGTCAATCTCTTTATTACAGAATTCTACTAACTCTATGTTCATTTGGCAGGGTCTAGATTTTGTTGGAATACTATCTTCTCTGAAATCATCTTCATAAGGAAGAGTAACAATATGTTCTTGGCAATTCCAGAAAGCATTTGGGTGATCAGCACAAATATCCACAATGAATTTGTCAGATATCAATTTTATTTTTTCTTGAATATTTAATGAATTCTTTGTATTTTGATCATTCATACTCATCATTTCAAGTTGTAAGAAATTCACATGTTTTTTCTTCATATCAATCAAAGCATTTATGTCTCTTGTTACTAGATCTATAACAAAAGGATAAGAAATTTCTTGGTTTTTATAGGTAGCTTTGAAGCCCTTCACATCAATATATGTGTAAGGATAAATTACATTTATAAATGGTGTTCCTAAAATAATAGGAGGATATAATTGATTTTTCACTAAGAAAAAAAATGTGGAATGCAAATCTTATTTCTACAGATATGTGCATGAGGTAGTTTATAATTAATATGAAGGGAATGACCAGATGAAGACTTGACTATATGCGTTGATTTTTGAACATATCTGGTTGGAATTAATCCTTCCTGAATGCAACTAACATCATTTGTAGGGGGGTGCAGATAACTTGGGTAATATATAGATCAAATATATATATCTATTATAGTTCTAATGGATATTTTTTTATTTGTGTGTGGATATTTCTTAACTTCTCTAAACATTTTTATTTTTAGTGTATTTATTTTAATTTTATTAATGTTCATATCTTGAGGGGTGATTTGATGGTATTTGATTAAATGCTTTACTGTAATATTCTTTAGTTTTTTCTCTTAGTCTTTGTAATTCTTGTATATTATTTTAGAGGTATTCTAAATATTCTATATATTTTGTTCTAAAATATTCAATTAAATTCTCTTTCATAAGTATTTCTGTTAATCTTATTTCTTCCATATCTTGTCTCCAATATTTTAAGTACTCATAGTCTATCATTTTATCCTAAAGTAGTTGTGATACTGCAAATTTCTTTGTAATAATTTATTCTAATTGTACTATATTTGATATTAAATTCTAGGTTATCTATTTCATTAATTATCCTGTCTTTTTCGTCTATGAATGATTCTTTGTCTAAATCATATTCTAAACAGTCTTTTAATTCTAGTTGTTTTATGATTTTATTTATCCAAATTAATCTTTCTTTTAATTGGTCTCTTCCTTTTTTAAGCTGGTTTCTAAGCTTTAATTTCTTCTTATAGCCAACTTTGTTTTTCTCTAACTCTTTGAATATATTTTAGCATTTCTTAATCTTTCTAATATCCATCTGAATAATTATCTAGGTAGTAATAGTGATTGTCATCACTTAAGTATATTTCTCCTAACTTGTCTTCTATCTAATTTATATCTAACTCTTCATCTTCAATGTTAAATATTTTTTTCTATATTATTTTTTTACGTCTATAATTTCTATATCTCTAAGTATGTATAAAACTAGTACTTCAAAAATATCTGTCATTTAGGTGGGTTAATTAAATGTTTTTTCATAATATTCTTTAGTTGTTTGATTTAAACTTATTAATTCCTCTATATTTTCATTAAGGTATTCTATATATTTTATATCTTTGGTTCTCATATATTCTTCTAAATTTATTTTCATTAATTTTTCTATTAATTGTATATTTTTCATATCCATTTTCCAATATTCTAAATATACGTAATTTATCATGGTTGATGTGTAGGTTTTGTATGTAAGTATTTATAAGAGTAGTTAGGTAGGTGAGGTATGTAATTTATTCTAGTCATAAAATATTTATCAAATATTTTTTCCAATATGATTTTTCTTGTATCTACAATTTCTATATCCTTAAGTACATACAAAACAAGTATTTTAAATTTATCTACCATTTCGTCAGATAAATAAGTATTCATTTTTCATATGATACTTTTTTCAAAATATTCCCTTCAATCATACACATAACAAAATATGATCATTTTAGATTACTACATACTAGATTATTCTTAAATAACATGTTCTTTGGTCAATATTAGTATGGTAATCTGGATACTTTTCCCTTAAACAGTGCCTCTACCTTGGCTACTCCCCTATCACAGCTTTCTTGCCTCAGCGGTTTCACCTTTAGGATGGCATAATTCTTAGGGATTTTTCTTCTTTTCCAATTTGCTAATAAACTTCTTAGCATGCTATTTTTCGAATAATTCTACTATAAAGTAACTAACATGAATTTATTTTATCATATCATGATTGTCAGGAATTTATGAATTTAGCTATTCATAACCATAAATAAATATACCTGTTCTGGTAAAATTGATAATTCCAGGCTTTGTTCATCCATAGCTTTTGCTTTGAAATATATCTATTTTTTATTAAATATTCAAAAGTTTTTTTTTTTACAAAGAAGGGTTTTTTGCTTCAACACATGAAGACTTGCCTTCTAACTGAGCAAAATTCTCTCTATTTATAATCCTAAGAAAGATAAAGAAAACGTGTATCCTATTTCTATACTGTTCCAACTTTACACATATCCTATCTATTTTCTATTTTACAAAAAATTCTTTACATATTGAGAAGAAAAGACTTAAAGCTAACAAAAACTTTAAAAAGTCAAAAAGGCTATTAAATGAAAAGAAAAGTCAAAAAGGCTATAAAAACTTTACAATAATTTACGTAAGAAGTTTATCTTTTTCTTCATATGTCATTTTCCTATTTTTAATGCTTTGTCTTCTTCTATTATTGCTCCGTCTTTGTCCTCTTTTTATCTTCTAACTAGCGTCCTTATCTTCTTGGTTGATGATTTTTTATTCTAGCCGAACTTCTGGGATAATATTATCTCCTCCATTACATCTCGAACATTGATGGTCTGGATATTTGTGTCCAATTATCTTGCAATATCTTGTTAATAATCCGTCTGAAAAAAATCCTTTCCTAATTGCTCTTGCAGTAGATTGTTTTTCTGGGTTAAGTAACGTCATTATCCATTGTCTAACATCTTCCATATGTGTTTGTCATAGCTCTCTTGAATTTGAATAAATTATTTGATGGTCTCTTGAATAATAGCTCCATATTGGGTTTCCATTGATGTAATTATTTGCTAATTCTTGAATAATTGTAGCTATCCAATAAGTCGTTTATTTGCATAAAAATCAGGTATCTCGATTTTGGGTATCTCTGGCTGCTGTACAATATCTTCCCGTATAATCATATCTCTGGTTAATCCTATGTTTACAACTTGTATAACTGGTTTGATCTCGTCGTATAATATCTCTGTTGGTGCAGTATAAAACTTTATATAAAATAGATTTCCTTTGGTTACTCTTTTATAGATGGTGAATACTTTATGTAATTCTTCTATAACTGTTAGTTCTTCTCCATCTTGGGTATATATGGTATTTAATAATCCATAGCCGAAACATATTTTTATTAAGCTTGTATTGGTTTTGGGTAGTGCGATTAGCTTGTTGTAACCTTGCAATTTTAAGGTTATATAGTTTGTGTTTGGTTCTTGGATATTTGTAGCTCTGGGGTTAAGGTTTAGAAAAGTTTGTTCTTTGTAGATATTTTCTATATATCCTCGGGCTATATGGTTATAAGCTTTTTTATCTTGGTTCAAACTATCTCGATATAAGGTAATTTGTGGGGGTATGTACAAGGGGTCTTTTTGTGCTTT
This sequence comes from Capsicum pubescens, assembly GCA_030864215.1. Classification (NCBI taxonomy): domain Eukaryota; kingdom Viridiplantae; phylum Streptophyta; class Magnoliopsida; order Solanales; family Solanaceae; genus Capsicum; species Capsicum pubescens. Next base: position 303,088,386 of record CM061540.1, read on the forward strand.
GGTATAAATGGTTTTTCAAATATCTTATTCATGTTCATGTTCTGATATCTAACTCCTTTGCTTGTACCTACAATTGTAGATTGATAAACGTTATGGGTTTTATGGAGTGTCCCAACGTTTCCTTTTAGCTCTGAAATTTTAATGTCTTCCGATCGACATAGCTCTGCACACTGCTGAGTTAGCTGGTTTGTAGCTTCAGACTTCAGTTTAACTTCATTAGTCTTTAGCTTCTCTATTTCATTACCCATACTGTCCACTTTCATTGAAAGTGTAGTTAGGGTTTTGAGTATCTTTTCTAAAGCATCATCTTCTATTATATCAGTCTGTGTAGCTTTGTCTTGATATGTAACCTGCAATAACATTTTTGTTAGTACTAATTACATCAATTGTGAATGTAAAATTTAATATATTTAATACTAGTCTTCGAATCTTTTTCGTTGTAACTGAATTTTGTATTTTCTTTGTTAACCACCAACGTACTTGTGTATTATCTATCTATACAATAAATTTGTTATATACAATATATGGCTCAAATGCTAATAAACATTTATATAATGAACATAATTCTTTTCTATTTATTTCCCATTTTATTTCTGTTTCATTAAACGTTCCTGAGTAGTATCTACAATGATGTTCTAATTTTTCTTCTTCATATCTATATTTAAGTACTTCTCCATAACTATATTCACTAGCATCTGCTTCTACTATATATATAAATTTTTTATTTTCGTCTGGGAATTGTAATTTTGGTAATTCTTTACAAAGTATTTTTATTTTTTGGACTTGTTTTTTATCTTCTTCGTTGTAATTATATTCTACGTCCTTTTTTAATTTTTTTTGTAAAGGCTTTAGGTTTTCTGCTAATTTTGGCATATATTCTCTTACTTGGTTTACTAATCCTAAAACTGATTATAATTTCTTTTTTGTATCTAATTCTTCTTTTGAATTCATTATTTTTTGTACTATATGTTGTTGTATTTTTACTCCACTTTTATCTATTTGTATTCCTAAAAACTCTATCTGTTTTTTCATAATTTCGTCTTTCTTTTCACTTAAAGTTATTCCCGATTTTTCTATTATATCTGTAAATTGTTCTAATAATTTTAAATGTTCCTCTTTAGTTTTTGTATATAGTAGTATATCATCTATGTATACTATACAATTAGGTAATTGTTTAAAATAACTATCCATAAAATGTTGATATCTACCTGGTGCATTTTTGTATCCAAATGGTAATACGTTCCATTCATAAAATCCTTGTGGTACCGTAAATGCGGTTAATATCTTAGAATTTTCATCTAACTTTAAGTGATAAAATCCCGATTTACAATCAAATTTACTAAAATAATTATATCCTTGTATTTGTCTTATTTTTAATATCTTATTTGGTATTGGATAATTATATGTCATAGTTTTTGCATTTAGGTTTCTATAATCAATAACCATTCTACTTTTTCCTCTTTTTTGTTCACTATGTTTATTTACTATAAATGCTGGACTATTGTGTTTACTATTGCTTTTTTGTATATACTGTTTTTCTAATAATTCATCTATATGCATTTTAAATTCTTTTAAATTGTCAAAATAATATGTTAATGGTTTTTGAGTTATTATGCTATTTTTATCTATTAATTCAATTTTTATAGTAGTTTTATGTTTTTCCCATCCTCTTTATGGATCTTCACTATATAATTGTCTTAATTTTTTCTTTATTATTTCTACCTCATCTATTGAAAATATAGTTATTTCTTTTTTATTTATAAAAAATACAACTAGTTCTACTGTGTCTTCTGTATTTTTTAGATTTTCTAACTTTTGTGTAATTTTTTCACTTCCTTCTATCCAATCAGTTTTCTTTCTTATTTTATTAATAACTCTTTTTTACCTTACTTTTTGTTTACATGGTGTTGTAAACTACCAATCTGTTTTAGTTATTATATGTGGGTATAATTTATCTAAAAATGGCATTCCTAAAAGCATATCTTTTGATGTTAGTTCATAATTATAGATTTCTTCTATTGTTATTATTTTATCCCATATTTGTATTTTTATATTTTTAGCTTTATATGTAATTAAGCTTCCTTCATTATTAAATCCTTTGACTACTATTGGTGTTTTTAATTTATCTCATTACTTTCTGGTAAACAGTTGTATCTACATAAGTTTGCATCTGCTCCTGTATATATCATAGGTGTATGTTATAATATCCTTCTACTATTATTTTTACAAGTACATATATTTTCATATCATGTTAAAGTTCTTTTTATGAATGATTTTTCTTTATTATATGTTATAGATAATTGTGTATGTTCTATATTATATGGTTTTTCTTGTTCTAACCATTTTATTCCTAATATTATGTCTGCTTTTTGCATTTTATGTCTTCTTTTTGGATTTCTTCCTTTATTTCAAATTCTATTTTTATTTTTCTCACTCCTATTATTATTTTTTTTTCTGCCGTATCTTTAATGTTTATTAGACTCCTTGGTAGATCTGGGCATATATCACTATTAGATTTTATTTCTTCACTTTTTACTAGATATTTTGCTATATAATTTTCTTCTTGTCCTATGTTTAAGAGTATTAAATATTCTTTTTCATTTATTATTCCTGTTATATAATATTGATTTAAATTAACTGTTGAAGTTGTTTCATAACTTGTTCTTTTTGATGAGCTTGATGATTCTGGTTTTTCATGAGCTATTCTTTTTGTTGTACTTATTCTATCATTTATTATTTCTAAATCTTCTTCTATATTTATGTCTTTGTAACTATAATCATTATTATCAATTGTTTTTACAAATTGTTCAAAAGGACTTTCTATTTGTATTTTATTAATTTTATTTTTTCCTGTTATTTTATGTTTTGTTGTTAATACATATAGATTTTTACATCTTGCTGTAAATATTTTACTTCCTGGGGTAAGTTCTATTCCTGATATTTTCCAATATAATACTAATGATTTATCTATATTTTTATCTGTTATTGTTACTGAATAATTCACACTTATTATAAATTTAAATTTTTGGTATATTAAATTTCCTTTTATGGTTGTTATTATATTTTTTGTATAGGTTTTATAATTCTATCATCTGTTAAATGTAATTCTATTGGTGTATCTATTCCTTCTCTAAAACATGCTTTTATTTTTATCTCTGTTCCTCTAAGGTGTACATATTTTATTGGGTCTTTACTTTTTATATCGTTTATTTCTTTATTAATTATTCTTTTTGTTACTAGTGGTATACTAGCTCTTCCTTTTGCATATCTACTGTCTATTACATGTTCTTTTTGGCTTTCTACGTAGTATTCTTCCCTTTTTCTACTAAATATATTTTTTATTGTTGGAATTTTAATTATTTTTTCTACACTTAAGTCTAACTCTTTTCATTTTATTTCTTCAAATATATTACTGTCAAATATTATTTTTTGATCTGTTCCTTCTTCATTTAAATATTCTTCCTTTGTTATTATTTTTATATCTTCTACAGTTATTTGGTTTATTTTTATATCTTCTTCAGTCATTTGATTCATCTAATTCACTATCTATTTCATTATCTGTTTGATTCTCCGAAATTTCATATATACTATCTTCACTTTCTAATTCATAATCTATATAATCTATCCACATATATTCTATATTTTCTATTTTTATTTCTGATATTTGTTTATTTTTTGGGTTTTTTTGGTAATTTACAATCTCTAGCTAAATGTCCTAGTTTTCCACAATTATAACAAGCACATTCTTTTATAGATTTCTTTCTTCTATATGGTCTTTTGTGTTTATAATTTTTTACATAATATCTTTTTCTTGGTTTCTTATATTTATATTTTGATTTTTTGTATTTCTTATATTTCTTATGTCTTTTTCTTTTCTTATAATATTTTTCTTCACATCCAAATTGAGGTGTTATTTTATCTTTGCAACATGCTAAATTTCTTATCAATGTTTTTTCCATTTTTATTTCTTCTCTATATTTTTCACATAGATTTCTATACCATTGTTGTAAAAAATTTATTCTTGCTCCTAGGGTATCTACTATATTTGCTTCAACCCAACTTTTTATTATTTTTGAACTAAATGGTTCAGGTAATTTACTAAAATATAATCTTCTTATTTCTTTACTTTCTTCTATATTATATGTTCCTTTATAATAATATTCTTTAAATGCGCATGTATACTCATCTATATAGCACATATTACATATTGCTAATTTTAACATTAAATTTCTATTCGTATCTTTCTCTTTATTTTGCTCTTCTTCTGTTGTTATACTACTAAATTCTTCTGTTATAGCTATTTCATATTTTTTCAATATTTCTGTTGGTAGTATTTTAGTAGGTATTGATGTTACTTCTGTTTTATTATCAGATCTTAGTACTTTTTTACTTGTTTCGGCTAGGTTTTTAAACCATAATTTTACTGTTCCTATTAATGTCTTTTCTATATATTCTGGTGTATTTGTTGTATCTATTTTATTATCTAATAATTATTTTGACATGTATCCTACCCATAGTTGTATTATTTTATTTATGTCTATTACAAGTCTAAATCTAAAAAGTTGTAATTTATTATTTGTTTTGGTGTCCATTTATTATTGTAATACCCCATATGTTTTCAAGCTAGGAAATGAATCAGTTCTCCTACGTATGAAACCTCATATCCTGTGATTCATATTTGAGTACATGATTTACAATGAGTATCCTAGCGATAAGATAGCTTATGATGTGTTAAGCATGCTCATGTGAGTCACTCAGAGTAAGGCAAGCTAATACCTTTTGGATCCATCAAGTTTTAGTGTATGATTCCGCAAGAGTGACCTTTGAATGAGGATAACTTGATTTATATGTGACATTTTGGAAGATTTAGACCCATCAAATTGTAGAGAATCAAATTATGTTTCCAACGATTCCAATTTTATAAAAATCCGACACCCGAGCAAGAAGTTATGGCCCTGCAAAGTAGGAGTGCGATGCATAAACAATCGCACATGGCTACAGGAACAAGTGTGCGACAGGTTGTGTGGCGCACACCCTAAATTTTGCGATTGCATGTGCGACACACACCTTATCTTATGCGATAGGATGTGCGGCGAACACCTTAGCATGTGCGATGAGGTATGCGACGCACACTTATGATTTCAGCCACGAAAAACACTTAGTTTTTGAGTTATTTTGAGGATAATTAAGTCTTTTAACACTCCTTACACGTCCCAATACTTAACCTCACGAAATTTATAGCTTCTAATCACATTACAACCCTATTAACATATTAAGTTCATTATCCAAGAGCACAAGAAGGAGAAAATCTACTAGGGTTGCATAATCAAGCTTGAAGGTCCAATCTTTCAACAATTTCATCGCCATTAAGGTATGCGTAGTGTTCATCCACGGATCCCTTTCGTTCGTGGAGTTCAAGAATCAATCTTTGATAACAAAATCATGAATGTTTTATGGTGATATGGTTGTATTCATGTTGTTGTTTGTGGTTTGTGTTATAGAGTGGGAATTTGATGAACTTCCAGGAAGATTGTGATCATATAGTTGGAACTCATGAATTTGGGTGGATTAAAGTGGTGTAAGTTTGTGAATACACCTATGCCTTAAAGAGTGCATGTAAGGTGTTTGATAAAATACCTAAGATACTAGAAATCATGCATTATAGCTAAATTGTGACTAAGTGAAGGATTCATGATAGGCCTCTATGATTCAATGTCATCCTTGTTGATAATGTGTCTTGTGAACACTGTTGGATTACTCATGAACTAGTCTTATGGAATTATGCTATGCTTGCTTGCAAAACCCACTCATGTACAAGATGTAGAATACCCATGTACTTCATGAAATTCCCCAAGTTATGATATTATGGATTGTGGTTGTAATGTGTAATGAACATTATATTGAAAGCTATGTAAGTATATATATGTTGTATGAAATTCCCTTCCATAAAATAGATTGTTGAGAACCATGCTTAGTATGAAATCCCTTATTTATGATATTGTGGATTATGGACTCTACTCTTATGATCAAGTCAGTCATGTGTGTCAGTTTCCTTCCATCGAGTCCTGGGGGTACTTGTACCCGAAAAATATAGTTGTGTGCCTAGAGCCATGTCATGTTTTCACGATACTCTCAGTCAAGCCATGATCTATAGAAATCAGTCAGTCATGTGACTCAAGAAAACTCAGTAATCTCAGTAGTTCAGTATTCTCAGTAACCTCAGTAATCACAGTAAATCTCAGTAACTTCAGTACTCTTAATCAGTCCTCAGAACTCATTATATTCTGTCCGTCATCGGAATCCAGTAAACTTAGTTTTAGCTCTACTAAACAATACCACTAGTAGTAGTTCAGTTAATTAGTATCAGCTCAGCAAATCAGTTCAGCTAAGTTATTTAGTTCAACCCAGTTATTCAGTTCAGTGTCTTTCAGATGGGAGTAGGATTCAGCACCGAGCGAACCTAGGGACGGGGGCTCACCCGCTAGAATAGGAATGAGATCCCTAGAAGCAATCCCTAAGTTACAGAACTACGTTGCCAGCGTAGGTACGAGATATCACCCATTAGATAGGACTGACATACTCAGGGGTCACCCGTTAGCACATTTGTATGTATAAGACTGATCCCAGGAGTCACCCACTAGATTAAGACTGACTCCACAACAAATGTCTTTACTGGTGGTGCGGTACTGACACCCTTCCAGTCAGGGAAGAGATTGGACCCCAGTCAGCTTAGCTTGGGGCATGTCGGTTAGATGAACACATCCCACAGTTTCAGCTACAGAATCAGGGCTTTCAGACACAGTCAACTCAGCTTAGTAGTACAGATTCAGTACTGTTAGATACAGTCAATGCTTATCATTGTAAATAGACTTCAAGATCACCCATTAGCTAGGACTGATCTCAACTATGATTAATCAGTATCAAAATCATTAGATTTAAAGATCACCCGCTAGATAGGACTGATCTCAGACTAAGTCAAATCATCGTTATTATTAGTATACTCATGATCACCCACTAGATAGGACTGATATCAGATTTAGTTACTCCAAGTAGAATGAAACTCAGATAGTTCCATCAGAACTTAGACTATCAGATACAGTCGCTCAGTATCAGTTATATCGATTAGTCCAATCATTACAGTTATATCAGCTATATTAGTTGTCATAACTCACGTTACCAGTATTTAGTTTCAGGACAGTTAGACACAGTCATTCAAACAAGTTCTTCATAATTTGAACTGTCAGAAATAGTCAATAATCTATTCAGTACCTCAATAACAGTAAAGTCATGTCGTCAGCATTCAGACTCAGTAGTCAGCATCATCACGAGTTCAGTTATAGTTATTTATGCATGTATGTATTCTAACGTTCATATTTGTTAGCATTGTTCATGCATATAACCCTTTGCATTTAGACTACCTTACTCGTATACTCGATACATTCAGACGTACTGACGCATTTGCGCTATGGTGCTTTCTCTTATGTTACACCATAGGTTCAGAGGCACGATCTCCAGATCAGCAGTAGCATTCCAGTGTTCAGAGTTTGCAGTGAGTCCTTCTCATTCGAGGACGATATGATTATTGCTATATTTACTATTCAGTTTCTAGATGGAGTTAGTTGGAGACATGTTCCTTCACCTCCTTATTCAGTTCAGTTAGAGGATTTCAGACTAGATGTCAGATTAGATATTCAGATCTCATTATTTTCAGTATTTATGACTTATTTTGGTTTTGTTATACCTTTTTCAGATATTTTGTTATCAGACGTTTATTCAGTTCGAACCTTATGGACTTTCATGTTCATGTCTCTGCATTTTATGTATATTATGCAGTATACAGGTACAAATATCAGTCATGGGTTAGCTTGTGGTCCTTCGGGGTCATGAGCACCGTGTGGCATTCCAGTTTAGAAAATTGGGGTGTTACAATTATATTCATCCTTTGGATTATATCTTTTAAAATTATTTTTGTAATTATAGGTTGGTTTTCTTATTTCTGATGTACTAGGTATTATTTTTTTATCTAGAGTATTTACTTCTGTATTTATTAGTTCTAGATTTTCTTTATTAATTACTTCTTGTTTTTCATTAATTTCTAGTTTTCCTATGTTTTCTAGAATGGATGTATATGTTTCACTATCTTCCGAATCATAATTATTTGTTTCTTCAACATCTATTGTATTTATTTCTAATTCACTGGTTTCTGGTTCTTTATTTTTTATTTCTAATTTTTCTTTAAATTGATTTATCTCATTTAATAATTTTTGTTCTTTATCTTTTTCTTCTTTTTCTTTCTGTCTCTTTTCATATAAATCTTTTAGCATTTGTAGTTCTTTTTCTAATTCAACAATCCTACTATTTTTAGTTTCTTCTATTTTTCGTATTTCTTCTATGGTTTGTTGTTTTATTTTATCTATTTTCTTTTTTCTGTCTATCTTTTAGTTTTCTCTTTCTATTCTTACCATGGCTGTCAACTTATCTTCTAATTTTAATTCTTATTTTTCTAACATTAAATATAAATATTCACCTATTTTCTTATATCTTCTTCCCAAATTAGAGAATACTATTTTTATTTTTAATCCTTCGTGATTTTCATATGTTTTTTCATCTATTATAAATTCTTCTTTGTTCATTTGAATGTATATAGGTTATGTTGATATATATATATATTCTAGACTATCTATTGTTGATTCTAAATTTGTTATTTCTTCTTTTTGTGCATTTATTGAGTTTTTACTAACTCCGGAAATTATGTTATACTGTAGTCTTTCTATCCTTATTTTTAATTCTTTACGTTTTTCAGATATTATTTGTTTTAATTCTTTATATTGTTGTGGTTTTTGTACGTTATTCATCTAAAAAATATTTATAATATTTTGGTGGATATCTAAATCTAATTTTATCATAATTAATAAATTAATCAAATAAATCTAATTATATACTACTTCCGTAACTTTAATTCGCATAGTCTCTGATACAATTTATAGGAGGTGCGGATAACTTGGGTAATATATTGATCTATTTACACCTAAGGTCATTTAAGAGGGTACGAGTATTTTCATGTTAGTTGGTAAATCTACCTCCAAATTGTTGAATAGTAGTTAGCATAAGGGTATATACAACATCTTCTCTACCTTCAGGTAATTCTCTACCTAGGTTATCAATGCCTGGCAACATATTTTTGGCTTAAAATTTTTTATTTATTTCTTCGTTAGAAAGAAAATTGTCCCACCATCCACGAATTTGTCTAGTAAAACCTGCAATAATCATTCTACATATAGTGGCATATGTTCGAACAGGCTTACCCTCAGTATCTTTAGGGCTAGAGACTTTTGCAATAGTAGAATACATTAGCATGCAATGGACTAATATAGATAATTGTCTTTCAGATAATCCATCGAAGTTCCATTCATATATATGATTTACACTATATGACGTTTTTTTTAATGACCACTCTCTTTCCTCTATCAGAACATCTTGAGGAGTTGGTCGTGGATAATAGGAAGTTTGCATATGGGGAATACCAGTATATATTTTTCCCGGTTGTTTTCTTACCAATCCTCTGAGTTTATTTAACTCTGAGTGGATTTCTGCTCCTATGTTCGAAATTGGAGTGGACTTTAAATCATCAAAATTATTAGAAAGGGATTCAATAACATCAGCAAAATTATTGGACAAATCCATGGGTTTTATATTTAAACTAGCAAATTTCATTTTAAGTAATTTTTCAAGCCGTTCTAAATCAGAGGGTTTTTCAAATCCTTAAATATCAGGAGGTCTTTGAACATGAGGCTTAGCTGTCAAATCTTCTGTTTTACATTCTGAGGTAGAAGCAATATCATATGACTTTTGGCTATCACTTGGCTTCTTAATCAAATCCGTCATGATATCTAGTTTTTTATCAAGAGAAGAAATATGTTCTCTAAGAACTTTCACATAAAGACTCAAATAATTATTTTGAGCAATTAGACTATTTATTTCTGAAATAGTGATTTTTCCAACTTAATTATCAATGAATTTTTGAAAAGCAGAGAAGTTATTCCTGTATTATTCGGTAATATGAAAGGTGATTGAGGAGGGTAAATGGCCTAAGGGATGGTGCCATTTGTATCTTGGTACGATTTCTCAATAAGTTTTACATATAAAGACAAATATGTAGATATAAACCATGGCACAAAACATATAATTTGATTATGTAATGCACACATTTCATAGAATTCTTCAAAAATATTTTTCATTTCATCAGGACTATAAGTTTCAAAAAACCATGTCCTAAACATTTTTCATTTTTCACAAAAAATTTCTTTTTTAATATAATTCCTTGCCTGTGAACTAGGGATAAAATCAATTAGGTGTGGAATCATGATTTAAAAGAATTAACATCAAACTCTATTTCGGAGGGAGTGGGGTTATTCCTATCTAGGATATTGTCATTATCTTGAACTATATTTGTTTTAGGATTGATTTTAATTTTTTCAATATTTTTAAATGGAATATGCGAATCTGCAGAATTTAAAGTATGTAAAGATGCAACACGACTTCTAGCAGGACCATATACTGGTTCAACTGGAGAGATATGATGCATATAAGGTAACATTCTAGGTATAGAAAAGGAATTTCGATTATAAACGGTAGAATTATCGTCAATTTGGAGATAAATTCTTCTGTCTGTATTTTGAGTTACATGAGTTAACTTAGAATTTGTCACATCCTCCGCAAGTTGTTTTGGAGAAATGACCGAATTTAAAATTCATGTTTTGGGGAAATGAATCTTATCCCAGCTAATAGGTCTCCTTGTATCGACCTTGGATCTTGCAAAATTGATTTCGATAAGCATAGTATAATCAGAAGCATCTTCGATCAATTTACATCGAGGATTTAAAGTACATAATAAACGATAATAAATATGATAAGACAAATATATAAGTTCAGATCCAGACGCATAATTATAGCCATGAGTTTTCATATTTAAAGTTAAAGCATCAAGAATATTTATATCAGTCAAAGATAATGGTAAATTAGGCTGAGTGTTAAAATATACAGGGACATAAGCAAGAGTGGATTAAGTTAGTCTGACTAGAAGCCAAGGACTTATATGAGACCTATTATTGGGTTTAGTCAATTATTAAAATTGGGTTTTTCTATAGGGTTTATCTTCTACGCAATTTTCTTTATTAAAATTCATGGCATGTTTATATTCGATCAAAATGATTTTCTTTATAAAAATTCATGGGATGGTTATATATCTATATCTATATCTATATCTATAATATATTAAAAGTGTGAAGCTCATTAGAAAAGTGAATTCAACTTTTTGCCCCTCTTTATAAGTATCTGTTTTAGACAAAACTATCATTTTACTATTTTTAAAAAATTATTATTTAATTATATATACAATATTTTATAGTAAAAGTCTTAAATATATGGTAAGTTTTAAAAATTAAAAAGTCCTAAAATATATGGTAACAATAAAATTTATGATAAGAATTATTATAAAAATTAATAATTAAGGAGTCCTAAAATATATGGTAACATCAAAATATATAGAAAAAATTACTATTAAAATTAAATATATGGTAAGAGAGGAAGGAAAAATAAATTAAAAAAAAGAAATATACGTTTATGGCTTTATGCACTAATTTCCTATTATAGAAGAAGTCAAAATTGGGATAGGTTTATAACCAATTAAATGTGTAATTTTTTTGTAATTTATTAAAAGAAATAAATGGTAGGAAAATTAATTAATATTTTACTTTGTACTATTCAATTAAAAAAATACTCCTAAAATAGCAGTCTATTAAGGAAATACTTATACTTTTATAAATATTGAGATGTACATAAAACTAGAGAACAAATCGATTTGCCTATTGGGAGAACATGATTGATGCTCATCTAACTTGATTCGATTGCATGTCTAAATTGGTGGACACTTGATTTTCTAACCCTCAATTCCTTCACTGTTTTTGTCGGCATAATAGAATTCAACATGTGTGTATGTATATATCTTCTTTGCTTTCATTCAAAATCATTCTTTAGGTCAAAATATTCGCTCAGACAAGAATTAATTGGATCAAAATCTAAGCTTTGTGATCACTATTATATTATTTTATTTATAGTTTACAGGTCGTAGATGAATGTTGGTTGGCTTTGAAGAATTTCTCGGGTAAAGGTTAGGTTTAATTGTATTGCTTTGATATATTTATTATCTTATTATTTTATTTTAATTTACAGATGCTAGATAAATGTTGGTCGGCTTTGATTTTTCTTCAGTAAAGGTTAGGTTTAATTGTAATTATCGTAATATCGCTATTAGTTTGTTATTTTATGGTAGTTTACCGTTCGTAGATGAATCTCGATTGACTTTGAAAAAAAATTGTGTGTAAAATTTAAGTATAATTCTATTGTTTTGATATCACTTTTATTGAATTATTTTGTTGCAGTTTACAGGTGATAGATACATGTTGGTCGGCTTTGACGATTTTTTTTATGTAAAAGTTAGATTTAGTTGTATTATTTTGATATCACTATTATCGTATTATTTTATTATTATTTACAGGTGGTTGATGAATGTCGATCAAATTTTAAAAATATCTTTGGTAAATGTTAGGTTTAATAAATAAATTCTCCATCTTTACATACTCAAAAGATATTAAATTTAATTATTATATTCATATTTATTATATAAATAAATATCCTATTTAGTGTAATGTTTGAACTTATTAAAGTGAGGTACACGCGCAGGGCACTACACCTAAACTAGTATATATATATACACATATATAAAATCATCAGCCAATCAAATGCATCTTTAGTTGCTACTTTTCCTACGGCTAACCAAAACTTATTTGCTAGCAATAGGAAAGCACCTGATGAAATTCCATTCTTCATATACTGCTCCATTGTTGGTACTTTCTTTTTATGATACCATTTTGCCTCTTGAAAGTAAGCTCTTATTACCTTTTTCATCTGAAAAGAAAAAGTATAGTAAAATCCTCCTAAAAAATTTAGTTTGATTGATCTGTTTTTATAAAAATTAGAATATGATGAACTTAAATAGAACGATATATATAGTGAAAACTCATTTAGCTGATTACAACTTATTGGTAAAAAACACGTGGAGTTAGTTAGGAAGATAGACTTAGTAGATGTTAGAAACTAACAGTTGTATATAATAACATTACATTGCAATGTTGATTCAAATCTTCCCGGGATATTTATAAGTACCTCTATTATAGAATAGTTGACAAGAAATGACTTGTTCTCATTCGCCAACTCTTTCTCAATTTCATCATAAACATCTAGAAGACTGTTGTTTTTGGCTGGCAACTGAACCACCAATACTTGTTGCTGGCTTTCTCATTGGAAGATTACTCCATGATCTTAAATCACATGAGGTACATGTAATTATTGAATTAATTTATTTACAATGATACTTATTTTATACTTTGAGTATGTTAAAATTGTTCACGCTTATTTCATTTTGACATTTTAACAGATATTTTTTGTCCATTAGACACTTCAATTTTAGTAAATGTCTACCTGTTAATTTGTCTTTTATTTTATTTGTTTATATTGTGGATGTAGGAAGAACAGAAAAGAGGAGATGTAGCTTCTGCTATTGAATGTTGTATGAATGAATATAGTGTCACCAAGGAAGAAGCATACATGAAAATAAAAAATATGATAGAGAATTATTGGAAGGTTTTGAATGAAGAATACCTCAAACACATTGACGTTATATCAAGGGTTTTGCTCATGTCTATAGCGAATTTTACAATAGCAGTAGAGTTCCTTTATAAAGATGAAGATGCTTATACTTTTTCCAAAAATAACCTGAAAGATGTCATTTCTGCGGTTATAATTGATCCTATCATATAGATCGAGAACATCAAAAAGGAAGAGGAGGAACAAGAAAATGAAGAATCACATTTCTCTAGAATGCTTATATTTGGAGAAGTGAATTAAGGATTGTTCAGTTACTTGTATTATTAGTATAATAAAGAAATAAATAAATATTTCAATGTTAAATTTCACATTAATAGGCAGGTGTTTGTTTCTACGTTAACAACATCCACATGAATTATGTTGTAAACCTCGTATTACCGTTGTAAGAAATAATAATTGTTGTATGTAATGACATATTTTATGAATCCAATGCGATTTAAAATATTTTGGATGAGTTTGAGAATTTTAGGGGTTTCAAAATCCATATAATTGACTTTGATAAAAAAATTGATGATTCGAGTGCCAGATGACAATTTGGACCGCTCCAGCAGATTTGAAATGTCGAATTTGAGTTAACAACGTGGTTGGTTCGGGTTCGAGGACTTTATTTTACATTTCGATTCTTCGTTTGGAAAATAGAGAAAAATGGGTCATGGGAGTAAATTTATTGAAAACATTTTTTCTTTTCAAAAACATGATGTTATCATTGAGTTCAGAACGTCGAAATTAGCTTTTCAGCATATATGATGGCCCAACCCATTAGAGATATTGTCTTCTCTAGTCCTAGACCTGCACGACTTTAAAATATGTCACTAGGGAGTAAGGTTTTTTTACTTATATGCCTAATATGCGGGACTCCTTATCCTAAGTTGAAGTGTTACATACACCCCCTCTTATGGACTCAGCGTCCTCGCTGAGGTTTTCTCCAGTGAATGGAATTCGCCTAGATTCAGGAATAAAGTTTTCCCCGCCTTACTAGGATTTTCCTAAACTAAGTTTAAACTCTGATCCACACCAACAAGCCTGACACAGAAGTGGCTTTGATACTATTTGTAATGGCCCAACCCATTAGTGATATTGTTCGATTTGGGCCTAGACCTGCACGACTTTAAAACGTGTCATTAGGGAGTAAGGCCTGTTTACTTATCTACCCATGTAATGCTCCAAATGTTTAGGCTCCCAAATAAAGCTAGAAACGAGCCTAAGTGAACTCTAGATCAAGTATAGAATACCTTGAAATGGGTTTAAAAGCATTGTGGTGAGTTTTGGACTTGAAAAAGGGTCGGGCGTCTCAAGGGTTGCCTTGAGCGATAGCCCTACATCGCATTGACCACCACAATAGGATACCACCTCACCCACGCGGTAGCCCCACACCGTGAGGGGACTTCCCCATGATAGTCCTTACGCCGCGAGGGGTAGGTCACGCTTCCAAGGGTGCACCGCACCCCCTCATTTCATTGATGGGAGGGCGTTTTAATGCTAAATTAAGGATGTTTGAGACTTTTCACACTATTTTAAGTCATTTTCCTTCCATCCAAAGCATTTCAAAGTCCCAATAATATCCACCAAAAGTCTCATTCTACTCTTCACCAAACTATTAGAAGCCAAAGAGGCTAGAGTTCAAAGACTGACTCTAATTCTCTTACATTAATCAAGAATTCTCCATCAGAAAGGCATGTTGAACACTCCTTATATATTTACTTTAAGTATTATTATGATGTATCAATTTACTTGGTAATTACGTGTTCTTTAAAGATTGTTTGAAACTAGGGATTAGAAGATTGTTGTGAAAAACTTTATATTAATTTTTCTTCTTGTTTTATGGTTCTTTCTAAGTATTATTAAAGGTTTTTGAGACATAAATACATCATATGAAAATGGTGAACTTGTTAACATGGATTCACAACTTTTAATATTATTCATGATGAAAATATGGTGCTCTAACCGAGCCGAGGCCCTGGCTGCGACAGGTATCCCTAACCACAAAGGCTCGGGAGACCCCTTTGCATATTATCATAAGCATAATTTATATATATAAAGCGAAAGATAACCAAAACATAGGAACAGTCTCATAATCAAGTTTAATACATCAAGTCATACTGAAACACAAAACCTCATCCAGTCAATGAAGACTCTATTGAGCACTAGACTGTCTATGGTCTATGAAATAGAAAGAAACTAACACATGAAGAAATACCCTCCTGAATAAGGGAGGCTCACCAACCTTGAATTTTGAATAAGATCTACTGCTGCACTGGACCATGAGATTGTTCCTTAGAACTTACATTATGAGACAATGTAGTCGGCCAAGGTTGGTCAATACTTGGAATGTATTGGTATGCAGAACAACCCAAAAACCTCATATTTAGTTCATATAAAATAATCGAGAGAATTATGAAAATGGTTCAATAGAATAGAGATCAAAATACATGGACACTATCAGAGAGTTTAAAATCATTCTTGTAATACATTGACACAACTTTTTACTTTAATTCTTAGCTAGATGACACACCCTAGAAGTCTACCACACCACGGGTTATATGGGTCAGCCATTAACTCGTCGGCTAAGTCCCTAATATAAGTTTGCCACAAGGATTGGAGTTTCTTCATAGTGGTATACCCTCTTTCAGGATACCTAAGTTATCCACCTTTTCGAATAACATATCATAATACCTGCGTCGGCAAAATATGATTTCCAGCAATGAGCCCTTCCACTCATGCTTTCTTCGGGTAGCCGGCTAGCTCTATTTAGGCTTGATTTTTATCCTTTTAAAACCATGTTTCATTCTTATAAACACTTTTTCTTTTCATGTTAAGAGCATTCCGTATTAGGTACCATCATACCTAGACTTACAATCCATATCATATCATATCATATCATATCCCTTTACTTAAAAGCATGTTAATGACTACCAAAAGATTTAAACACCACATGTGAGTTCTCATTTCAAAAGCATATGAAAAGTTATGCAAACACAATCTCTTTTTAAGAATTTCACATTGGGTGGTCATCTCTTTCATAAATCACATACAATTCTTCATTAGAATACAAGAGCATTTAGAAACAAGAAACACCCCTTTCAAAACACGTAAAATAATAAAGCATAATTGATTAGGAGGTATTTAAAACTCAATCTTATCATCATTTATTAAACAACCCCAAACACTAGTCAGTAAATAAATCTCATAATTCAAAAGAGAGGAGTTATAGTTCATGCTCTCAAAACCATTCCAAAATCCATAATACATGCACATAGTTACAAATCTAAAGTTTATAGAGAGCCCTATAGTTAATACATAATGTCATTGTAAAAATGGCTTTCATAATTCATACTTTTCAATCAATTTGAGAGAACATTCCATAACATATGAAAACCAATAAATTTTATCATAAAAGAGTGAGTTTTATAAACCATGCTCTAAAATCAATCCTTAAAATTCATAATATATATATATATATATATATATATATACATAAATACACTTTGAAATCCATAAAGAAATCATAATTCATCCCATGAGTGTTAGGATAGTTGTACATACCTTGAAACAGAGAGAATGTAGTGTAAATTTACCCTTGGAGATTAGAAATCTTAAACCCTAGGTACTTTTCTCCTCTCTTGCTAGTTGAATGATGATTAGGGGGCTTCTTGTAAAGTCATTTTTAAGACACTATACACGTACATAAGGGATTGGGATCGACTTATGGATGTGAAAAGACCCTAATGCCCTTAAAATATAATAAAAATAGAGAACTATCAAAGAAGAATGGTGGGGGTTTGTGGATCGACCCCATCTTAAACATGAAAGTTCATAAGGCAACCTTCATCACGAATATGAAGGTTTGTTGGGCGACCACACCGTGAACCCGAGGCAGTAGCCTATCACGGGTCTTTTCTAAGCCTAAAAATATCCCCAACCTATTTAAACCCAATCTTAATTGATTTATCTTCGATATTAGGATCTTACGAGCTCATTTCATGTACTTTTAAAGTGTCAAAAAGTTAAGGGTATTACATTATTCCCCTTTGGGATCATTCATCCCTGAATGACGATTCAGAACATATAAAACATGATTTTTAAGAACTTATATGAAGTAGAAGTTAGATGAGATTAATACCTTTCACAATATTGTTCTACAATTCGAAAAGTGACGGTTACCTTACATGCATATCATCCTCTAATTCCCATGTATATTCCTCTATCCTTTTGTTCCTCCACAACACTTTAACTAGAAATATCTCTTTACTTCTCAATTTCTGAACTTGCCGATCCAATATCTCTATGGGTACTTCTTCATATGACAAGGAATCCCCCACACCAATCTCATTAACAGGAAACACAAGTGAATGATATCCAATACATTTCTTAAGCATCGACAAATGAAAGACGGGATGAATAGAATCTAAACTTGTAGGAAAATCTAACTCAAATGCAACTCTACCAATCTTCCTTGTAATTTTATAAGGACCTATATAACGAGGACTGAGTTTTTCTTTCTTCCCAGATCTCATGACTTCCTTCATAGGGGAGACTTTCATAAAAACCCAATCATCCACCTCAAATTCTAAATCCTTTCTCATAACATCGGCATAGGACTCTATGAATCTTTGGGTGGTATTAAGTCTCTCTCTAATGACTTTCACCTTTTCAGTTTCCTGATGAACATGATCAGGTCCAAACAAATGGGTTTAACTTACCTCATACGAACTAATTAGTGATCTACACATCCTTCTATAGAGATCCTCAAAAGGAGCCATTTGGATGCTAGAGTGATAGCTATTATTATAGGCGAATTCTATTATAGGCAAGTGATCCACTGAACAACCTTTAAAATCAATCACAAAAGCTCTTAGAATTTCCTTCAAAATCTGAATGGTATGCTCCGCTTTCCCATCCATCTGAGGGTGAAAAGCATTGCTAAAGTTCATATGGTTGCCCAAACCTTTTTAAAAAGACCTCCAAAATTGAGAAGAGAACTGCATACCTCAGTCGAATATTATGAACACCGAAGACCCATACAGTTGAAATATCTTTTGAATGTACAACTTCGCATAATCATCTCCAAAATATTTAGTCCTCACAGGCAAGAAGTGAGAAGGCTTGGTCATCCTATCTACAGTGACCCAAATAGAATCGTACTGGTTTTAGGATAAAAGAAGACTGATAACAAAGTCCACGTTGATTATCTCCCATTTCTATAATGGAAAATAATGTCCTGAGAGGTACTACCTGGCCTCAAATGTCCCACCTTAACTTGTTGGAAATTCAAAAACTTAGATACAAATTTACCAACATCACTTTTCATGTTATTCCATCAGTAAATCTCCTTTAGGTCCTGATACATTTTAGTAAAGCTAATATGAACAACATACCTGAAAGTATGGGCTTCATCAAGAATTTTTTCTCGCAACTAATCCATATTCAACATGAACAACCAACCTTGGTGTAATGACCCTTCAAGTTATTTTTCATATTTATGCTTATTATCATTATTTGAGCTTCTCCATAGCTTCCCCAAGTCATTTATGACTCTCTAGGACCAAAGATTCGGTCACCGGGAAGTTTGTTTATTTTTTAGAATGAATCCTTTTTTAGAAGTCTTTGTTGGTTCCAAATGTCCACCGGGCAAAAACTTCAGTGAAACAACCATGGATTGAAAATCTGACTCCTCCATCGTGTTTGAAATGTTTATTTTAGGCTAGGGAGACCTTGTGTTCAGTTCCCAAGTCTTTCAAGCTTATTTTGAGCTATTGAGCGGATTTTATTTAAAATAAAATTATAGATGTGGGCTTCACTCTTTGCCTAAATGATCTTGGATTAAAGTTTTTTTGATTCCTACTGACTTAAAATGTGGTTTACATTCAAATTTCACAATTTGATCTTGTTATTTGGGTTTTGAATGAGTTTCGAGGGTCAAAATATGTTTTTGACTTTACTGTCACGGGGATACCGCGTCTCTCCGCCATGGGGTATAGACCCCAAGGTCGCTAATTTGGGGACTTTCCCTTCATCTTTGAGATCCTAAAATACTAAATGGGTATGATAACTCAAAATTGAGTCTTGTGGGTGTCTAGGGAGCTTTGTAAACATCTATTATCATGATTTTCACCCATATTAAGGTAAGATTTCATCACTTTATTGATGAATTTCTAGGTTTTTGATGCCAAACTCCAAATTCACTGAGGACTTGATTTTAGCCCAAATATTTCTTGTTTTTCACCCATTGTTGACAGTTTTATTTCCTTGTTCATAAATGAATGTTGGGTTGACTTCGAAAAGGTATTTTTTTGTAAGTGGGACCCACTTGGGGTTTTTTGGTGTCATTTTTGGTTCCGAAGCACAATAGTAAAATATGGGTATTTTTTGACTCGTATTGATGGGTAGATTATGATTTTGATAGTGTGATGACATTTTGGGGATTATGAAGTGAAGATGGGTGTGGTGCATGAAGTGAGGTTTTGCGGTTGGGCCTTGAGGTAGGCTTCTGTCAATTTTTCTTCATAGATACTGTGTGATATACGTTGTGTTTGAATATGGATGTTATGCTTGATTATGAGTAGGATAACTTGGCCTTGATTGTTGATGTTTGGATATTTGATAAGGGCTTTGAACCCATAAAATGACATATTTATAACCCTTTTGAATCCTATTGCTTTTCCTCTCTAGTTTAGAATTATTGTAGCGTGGTTATGATGTAAACCTATGTTTGGGATGTGGTTTTAGCATCTGAAACATGATTTGTATATTTAACCTATTTGGACTAGTGTTGTAGTCTTGAAATCATAATATGGTTAGAGTTGACTTCAGTACCCTTGTTTCGAGTCGAAGTTATTAGCATAGGCTTGAATTTGGCTTACTTGACATATAGAAGATGAACTAGATACCTTATCATAATTTGAGGCATAGTGTGCCTAATTATAGAAGTTGAGGATTAGAAGTGAGATCATCCGGCCAACTTAGGCCAAGACTTCTGTTATCCCTTGTGGGCTTAGTTGTAGATAGTAGGCCTAGTTGAGATGAATGAGCCTTATTAATGAGATTTACATGGTGAATTGATAAATTGTGATGATTTTTACCGGATTGTGATTAATGGACTATAGAGATGTTAATTTTCCTAAGATGTGATATTGGGCCTTCAGAGATATTATTTCCTCTTAATTATGATATTTGACTCATAGAGATGCTTTTCCATCTTAATTATGACATTTGGACCTTGATAAAATTTATACAAAGTATTTTACTTCTTGATATTTCAATTATTTTAAAAAATAGTTGAATCCAAGTAAACCTCATTTTACTATAATTTATACAATCGATACCTTAAAATTCGTGTGCAATGACAACAAAGAGAGAAAACATCTACTCTTAATTTTTCATTTTATTTTTATTGTAATTTAATAACAGGGTTGGACATTAGCCCATTTGTTTGTTCAACCCATCTTAACCTGTATATGAGTAACAATTAGGCCAAATGTGCTCACATTTAGCAAGCTTAAACTAAAGTACCAAAAATGCTCAAAAATATATTTAAGGGGCCATTTTGAACTACCCTCAAATATAAGGGATATTCTTGTTAATTTCTCTTATATTTTAATTAGGATATTAACCAAATTTCGTCAAAGTTATTTTTGTGAAAAAATATGGGCAAAGCTAAATTACTTTCGTGTATGACTTGACTTGTGGAAATGAAAAATAGAGTGTGATCTTGGTAAATACTATATACTTACATGGATCAGGGATACGAACATCCACGGGGTTGTTTTTGAGGTCTTATTGTTCTTTTTGAATTCGTGCAGCAGATCCCCAAATTCGGGAAGACACCAAACTAACTCAATCAGTTGTAGTGTGTGGATATCTATAAACTCAGTGGGTATCTCTTTTAAATTTGTGCATTCTTTAAGCACGAGGCGCTCAAGGACAGGAAAATTATCCTTTGTGTCTTTCCAGTACTTGACATCATTACCTTCAATTAGCAAAACCTTCAATCGAGTAAATCCCCTAACATTTGGATACCATTCTATGCCACGAAAAGCACCGAAGCTCCTCAAGGTTAGGAAATTCAACTATAATGTCCAAGTACGACCAACTTAGATAAGTTTCTTTCAACTTCAGCTTCTTGAGCGTTGCTGGAAAAGCTTTTGCACTTGCTGGCAAAAGTCTTCTATAACAATCTGTAAAACTTAATGTTTCAAGTTGATGCAGATAAACAAGAATGTTGAGAGGCCCATAGTCCCGAAAACATACATAGTGAGTTCAATCTTTTCTAATTCCTAATTTTTAACATTCTAAATCCCCAAAATAACCTCCTTCGTGCAACAACCAAAAGACAAGTAAGAAATAGTTTGTAAGTTTGAAAAGTCCAAGTGTCTTCCTTTGTCAACAGATCCACTTGGACAATCTAGCAAATAAAATCTGGGCAGTTTAAGATGCCTAAATTGCATTAATACCCAAATTTCTTTAGGAAAAGTTACAAATGATGGATCAGACCCTTTAAAAATGAATGTCTGCAGATTCTATAACCTATAAATAGACCCTAAGGTCGCGATTTTGGAGATTTTCCCTTCATTTTTGGGAGCCTAAAACCCTAAATGGGTATGATAACTCAAAATTGAGTCTTGTGGCTGTCTATGGAGCTTGGTGAACATCTATTATCATGATATTCACCCAAACTAAGGTAAAATTTCAACACTTTATTGATGAATTTTTTGGTTTTTGATCGAAAATCCCAAATTCACTTAGGGCTTGATGTTAGCCCAAAAATTTCTTATTTTTCACCCATTATTGAGGGTTTTGATTCCCTGTTCATGTACGAATGTCGGGTTGACTTTGAAAATGTATTTTTCATAAGGGGGACCTATTTGGGGTTTTTTGTGTCATTTTTGGACCCAAAGCACAATAGTGAAATATGAGTATCGTTAGACTCGTATTGATGAGTAGATTATAATTTTGATAGTGTGATGACATTTTGGGGATTGAGAAGTTAAGATAGGCGTGTGGTTCATGAAGTGAGTTTTGTGGTTTGGCCTTGAGGTAGGCTTCTATCCACTTTTCTTCATAGATGATGTGTGATATATTTTGCATGTGAATATGAATGTTAGGCTTGATTATGAGTAGGATAACTTGGAATTGATTTTTCATGTTTGGAGATTAGATAAGGACTTTGAACACGTAAAATGACATATTTATAACCCTTTTGAATCCTATTGCTTTTCCTCTCTAGTTTAGAATTGTTGTAGCGTGGTTATGATGTAAACCTATGTTTGAGATATGGTTTTAGAATTTGAAGAGTGATTTGTATTTGATCTATTTGGACTAGTGTGGTAGTCTTGAAATCATAATTTGGGTAGAGTTGAATTGAGTACCCTTGTTTCTAGTCGAAATTGCTATCTTAGGCTTGAATTTGGCGTACTTGACATCTAGAAGATAAACTAGATACCTAATCATAGTTTGGGGAATTGTGTGCCTAATTATGGAAGTTAAGGATTAGAAGTGGGATCATCTGGCCCACTTAGGCCAAAACATGTGTTATCCCTGGTGGGCTTAGTTGTGGTTAGTAGGCCTAGTTGAGACTAATGAGCTTTATTTATGAGATTTACTTGGTGAATTGATAAATTGTGATGATTTTTACCGGATTGTGATTAATGGACTATAGAGATGTTAATTTCTCTTAGATGTGATATTGGGCCTTTAGAGATGTTATTTCCTCTTAATTATGATATTTGGCCCATAGAGATGCATTTCCGTCTTAATTATGATATTTGTCCCATAGAGATGTATTTCCATCTTAATTATGACATTTGACCGTTCGAGATGCATTTTCCCTCTTAATTATTAGATTTGGCCCATAGAGATGCATTTTCCTCTTAGTTATGATATTTGGCCCATAGAGATGCATTTTCCTCTTAGTTGTGATATTTGGTCTATAAAGATGATTTTCCTCAGAGTTATGAATATTGGGCTTATAAAGATGATTTTCCTATTGATTATGATGTATGACCTATAGATATGAGATGTCTAATAGAGGTGATATGCTTTTGATACTATGCCTCCTAGATGTGAGATCACTCCTATATGTGAGATGATTATATATATGCTACGACTTACACATATGATTATTGATATGAGTTTTGGATATGTATATGGGCCTAAGGCCATGATTGTGATCTTGTAATTATTTTGGATATATTAATAGGCCAAGGGCCGTGTTATGATGATGATTGGATATCCGAGAAGTGTTTATACTTATAAAGGATGCAATTACAGTTTATGAGTATGCATATATCTGTTTTTATTCACATCTTTCTGGTATGAGATAGAGGAAGATGCGGTATGTTTCTTAGGACTTTATTGATTGAATACTAGTGATGACATGCATAGATTTGGTATATTTATGATTATTATAGTGGCAACTTATGTGATTCCAGATGACATATGATCTTATGATTGTTCTACTTAATTAAAGGTTAAGCTATGTGGTATTTAGTTGTCTTTTAGGAGACTTGCACTTGGTGACTAGGAATTAAATGTATTAGTTAATGAGTCTTGCTTAGTTGAAATATGGTAGCTATCGCTAGTTGATGCGTGGCTAATGATGATGTCAGGTTTAGAATACGTGAAGATTAGTGATATTGATGACTAAGTTTATAATGATGATTAGTTTTCAAATGAGGGGTTGTGTATTAATGAGGCTAGATAATAAGTGATGTTGGTAATAAAGAGGTGTCTAGTTAATAAAGTAGAATAGTTGCTAAATGGTTGATTAATGAATAGTTAAATGAGGATAAGTTGGTAACAATGGTTAGTTAATGAATGATGTCAGTTAATAAAAGATGGTTAGGTAATAAGTGGTTATGTATTGTCTAATAATATTTAATGGATATATTATTAGTTTATAATTTGGAATAATGGACAAATGACTATTATGGTCTAGTGATGAACCTTGGCTAGATGTGAGATATTAGTTGTTTAATAAATAATGGTTAGTTTCTATCCCCTAAATAAGGACAATGTTTAGACAAATAACTAGAGGTCACATGATGATGAGCGAACTAGTGGTTTCATTACAAATAGCGTCGATTAGCTAATAACGAGTAGTTGGGAAGTAATGTCTAGATAGATAATTTATGGTTATACAATTATGTGCATGAGTATATTAGTATATGTTATTCCATAACAGTTATTGCAGTGATATTGATACCCGACAAAGACGGAGGATACTATTGTGATGATATTGATACCCGACAAGGTCGGAGTATACCATTGTGATGATATTGGTACCCGAAAAAGACATAGGATGCTATTGTGATGACATTATGCCTGGAAAGGCTGGAGGATGCTATTGTGATGATATAGTTACCCAACAGGGTCGGGGGCCGGAGGATATTATGATGATACATTGATAACCGGCAAGGTCGTAGGTTGATTATGATAATAATGGTCATGATGATGACCGTTATGATGATTTGTGATATTGATTATGTACCTTGTATTTATTCCTGCATGCACATTGCCTATCACCATTATGCACCTATATCTATCAGCTGGTATGGGACGATTGCATGGATATGGGTGAAGAATATGCCTTGTATTATTGTTTATTGATTTAACCTTTCAAGTATAGGGAGGAGGGGGTATTCATAGGATTGGCTAGATATTTGGTTGTCCGGAGTAGCCGATTATTCGCGCTGTTATGGACATTGTTATTATCATTGTTATGATCATTATTATGGCTAGCTTATGACAGATTGGTCATTGATCCGATATCAAGAAGTGAAGTATGTCTTTTCCCTCTTTTATCTTATGATGGTATTATTGTACATGATTATATCATGTTTAGCCATATCGATTGGAAACCCTAAGATGATAGTATTGGATCCTGATAGTATCAAGATAAGGTCTTAGAATGAGGATGTGGTGATCTAGACAACTTTTTGAGATGACCTTATGTTTACGTGTATATATATATATGTATCTAACTATATAAAGCTATGCCACTACCGTATGTCCTTTCCTTCACTTGTTCATATTGTATATTTGTTTCTTGGCCTTGTATATTGCTATATATCTTTCTTTCACTCTTCATTTGTATATTGGCCTTGGATATATGATATAGTATTGACGTCTAGCGAATATGGCTGGAATAGGATAGTTTCTCTTGATACTTCCTTAGTCTTGTTATGTTAGTATCACGACCGGAGCCGAGGCCCTAGTCGCGACGAGCATCCCAAACCATGAAAGCCCGAACTCTCTTTTCTATCTAGCAATCATACAATACGTCATACAATGTAAAGAAATGCAAAAAATTTATCATATGGAAACATGGTCGATATTATAATTCAAATGAACAATTTGAAATGAAATTCATAAACATCAAACATCATCTAACATCAATATGTGAAATTTCTAATACATCAAGTCAACATCTTGTCTAAAACTGGGACAAGGCCACCAGTGGACCATAAACTAAAATATATTAACAATGTTCTAAAATTAGGCCTTTCAAAATAAGGGAGGCTCACCAGCTGCACTCATCCGATGGACAATTCTACGACTTAGCGGGACCCCAGGATTGAGCCTCAGATCCTAAAATATAGGGGGTCAATACAATTGTACTGGTACACAGAGCAGTCCAAAATAATGTTCTTTTATATATAACATAAGTGAGAGCATTTCATAACGCGTTATTCATGAAATAACTTAAAATACTTGGGCGATTTCCAATGATCTTAAAGCAATTCTGTCGATGAAATTTCTTTCTTTGTGTTATTTCTGAGCTAGTTGGTACACCCTACACATTTGAAAGTATCTCACGGGCTATATGGGATCCGCCCTTAAATAGGCACCAAGACCCCAATCCAAGTTTTTCGCAAGGGTTGGAGTATCTGAATTTGATACGCCACAGGGCACTAGGCCAGCATATAATACCTCTTTGGGGACATAATAAACCCGTATCAACAAAGCACGGTTCCGGGAAATTAATCATATGACTCATGCCTACTTCGGGTAACCACCTAACTCTTTTAGTGCCTATTTTTAACCTGTTCTAAACATGCATCTTTCTGAATTAAAAATCTGAAATCTAAAATTAAAAATCTGAAATCTAAAATTAAATCTATATTCTATTCTTAGTTTATCATGGACTTATCTAATGTGGTATCATCATACAAAGACTTGCAAGTCACACTTCTCAGCCATAAATTATCAATTTACAACTCTTTTTAAGAAAAACAATGTTTAGACCACCATGCCATTTAAACAATACAATAGAATGCGTACATGAATCTCATGAAAAACTAAGGCACAAATCATCAAATTCAATTCACAAACACGTGGTGGTCAAGTATCTTGTAGTAAGAAATGCAACTCTTTAAATCATCACTTTTGTTTACGTAATTAAGATAGATGCCCTCTCTTTATGTCATCACCAAAACCAAGTTAATAAAAATAGTAATGACATTCCTAGCATATATTTCAATGTGAAATCGAATAGTTCATAACATGTGAAATCAAATGCTTCATAAAAAGAGAGGGAGTATCAACATTTAGGCTATAGATTCAAATTTCAAAACATCAAATGCATACATATTCATATATTTATATGAGTAAAAGATCAATTTCAATATAAGGCCTTAAGACCAAAACACATCTCATTGGAAGGGTTCACAATGCGTACTTTTTAATGTAATTCAAGCCCTTCATAAAAACATGATTTATCAGCATTCAAAATTTTAATATAAATGATTTATTCATGCCCATATAGTTTTGGAAAACCCCACGTACCTTATGTCATTTAGTTTGAAGTTTGGAACTCTAATCTTGACCCTTTTCTTGAAATCATTATCTTAGATAAAACCCTAATTTGTTCTTGTTCTTGAGAGTGGAGAAGATTTGAGATGTTGTAAAACTAATAATAATTTATTAATAATGTTTATAGTACAATTTAATTCATTGGAGAGGTTTCTGAGAAGGAAAAGTACAAAAATACCCCTTTAAAAATAGCCCGTTTGAGCAACTCGTCCTCGATTGATGGTTTGGTTGATGGACCATCAGTCTGGTGATGTACCATCACTCCAAACATCAGTTATTGGCCATAAAACAAGATCACTACCTGATTTTTGATGGAAATCTTGATGGACCATCACTGACTTGACGGTCCATCAGTCCGGCCGTCGCACCTCAGCATACTGACACCTCTTTGGAAAATGGGCATAATACCCTGATATCGGATTAAGTCAAATCTGGTGGTGTTGAAATAATACTCAAGGACCTTTAATTTGATATATATTATGCCCTATAAATCGTTATATACAAGAAGTTATGGTCAATGGAAGTTGACCTAAGTTTAGACATTCACTACAACTTAATCGATAGGAAAGTTTTCAACTTGTCTTTGAGTTAAGGGACCTCTATGATCTTAATTCATGGTAAACTAGGTTCCCAAAGTAACTAATTTATTATCATACTTATATTTACATAGGATTCATTGGATTTTGGAACCTTTACACGTAGGAATGACGGTTTACGTTCTAGCCCAAAAATGTGGGTTGTTATAGTTAGACTCTTGGATATGAATATGATAGTTGTCCCTTATTATTCTGATTTACTTGTTATATAAGATCTATGATATCTATCACCTTACCATTCCGCATAATAATATACCCAAGTCCCATCCGTGATGCATCATTGTACACAACAAAACCCTCGGTACCCTCAGAAAGAGTCAAAATAGGCGTGACAATCAACTTATATTTTAGTTTCTCAAAACTACTTTCACATGAGTTGGACCACAAAAATTTTTCCTTCTTATGAGTCAATTTCTCACTGCCTCAACCTTTTGGGGATTAACCTTAATCCCCCCACTAGACATAATATGACCCAAGAAAGAAATAACACTAAGCACAAATTCACATTTGGAAAATTTTGCATACAATTTATGATCTTTGAGGGTCTGTAGAATGATTCGAAGGTGACCGACATGATACTCCTCATTCGTAGAGTAAACTAAAATGTCATCAATGAAAACTATGATGAAAAGGTCTAGAAACTGATAAAACACCCTATTAATTAAGTCCACGAATGTTGCAGGGGCGTTAGTCACCGAAGGACATGACTAAGAATTCATAATGGCCATATTGAGTTCAGAAAGCTATTTTGGGAATGTCAGCCTCCCTAACCTTCAACTGATGATACCTCGAATGAAGGTCTCTCTTAGAAAAACATTTTGCACCTTGGAGTTGATCAAATAACTCATCGATTTTGGGATGACAATATTTATTCTTGACTGTTACCTTATTTAACTGATGGTAATCTATACACATACGGAGGGAGCCATATTTTTTATGCACGAAAAGAACAGGTGCACCCCAGGGAGGAACACTAGGATGGATAAAGCCCTTATCAAGCAGATCTATCAACTATATTTTTAGCTCTTTCAATTTTGTAGGAGCCATTCTGTATGGAAGAATAGAAATAGGATGAGTGTACGGCAACATGTCAATGCCAAAATCTATTTCCCTATCAGGTGGTATCCCTGGGAGGTTATCGAGAAAGAATTTCGGGAATTCATTAATTATAGGGATAGACTGGAGGAAAGGACTCTCAGTACTAGAATCTTTGACCCAAATAAGATGATTCAAACAAACCTTAGAAAAAAGTTTACATGCTCTGAGATAAGATATGATTCCCCCCTAGGTGCTAAAGAATATCCCTCCCACTCTATCACTGGTTCATTTGGAAAGGTAAAAGTGACATTTTGGGTTCTACAATCTAGTGTGGCACAACACGATTGGAGATAATCCATTCCCAAAATGGCATCAAAGTCAACCATATGAAGATCTACAAGATCTACCATAGTATCACAATTATAGGAAGACACAACACAATTTTTGTACACCCTCCTAGCCATAACAAAATCACCAATAGGAGTAGAAACAGAGAAAGGTTCCGGAATAACTTCGGCTCAAATCCAAAATTGACGGCCACATACGGGGTCACATAAGACAAGGTAGACCCAGGATAAAGTAACATATACACATCATGTAAGAAAATTTGTAACGTACCCATGACCACATTTGGTGAAGCCTCTCATCGTGGCACTTGGATAGAGCATACAACTGGTTATGACTTCCTCCACTGGCTAAAGTAGTACCTTTAGGTGGTGGTGGCACCGCTGAGGAATTTTCTTGAGACTTAGAACCTCTAAAACTTACTCTAGAAGATGGACAATCTCTCTGAATATGACCTGGCTAGTCACAAGAATACCACACTAACCGGCCAAATTGGCACTTTCCTGGATAATACTTCCCACAAAAGTCATAACAAGGGTATGACCTAACAGGTTGGGTCACACTCCCTTGTTAATGTGTAACCTGCACCCTCAGCCCACTATTAGAAAAAAAATTAGGAAATTGCTGATCAATTAGGGGCTTGAGTTCTGGGGCCCTAGTTTTCCCAATTACTGCCTTGGTGTTGACTGTTACTGGTTTGTAGATCTGGCCCTCTTGGCCTGCCTGTCTTTCTCCCTGGCCTCTTCCACCCTTTTTTTCTTCTCTTCAACCTGTTGCATGTTAATGGAATACCTGGAGAAATTTATATCTCTATTCAACATTGCCCCCTTGCATTCCAATACTAGGTCATCCAAAATACTGGATGCAAACTTTCTCATACGAGCTCTCATGTCTCCTGCCAGTCCTGGAGCATACCTGGATAGTTGGGTGAACTTTAATGTGTACTCCTTAACACTTATTTTTCCTTACTTCAAATTCATAAATTCTTCAGCCTTTGACTCCCTCAATTCCTGGGGAAAGTGTAATGACCCTCCAAGTTTTTAGTCGTGTTCTTGCTTATTTTCACCGATAGAACTCCTCCATAGCTGTCCAAAGTCATTAGTGACTTGCTAGAACTGATAGTTTGGTTACCTGAGGGTTCATTTATTTTTTTAGAACCACTTATATAATTTGAAGTCTTCATTGATTCCAAATGGTCGCTAAACAAAAATTTAGTTAAATTATTTTTGATATAAATCTCAACTACACCAGCTGATGTGTGAGTAGATGCTAACACATTTGAGGCTTTTAACTGAGAATAATTGCAAAGTCTTAAGCAACTTTTATCGTTTTTGATTGTTTTATCTTTGATTTTGAAGTGGAAGGCAAGAGGCAAGAGAACTAACAATGATGGAAGTAAAAGAGTTTAAATCTAAAGAAAATAGAAGAGAAGTGTGGCTGACGACATTCCTGATAAGTCGTCAGCACTCTGATAGGTTATCAGCTTCATCTTCAGCCTTAAATAGAGAATGTGATTCAGTTGGAAGAAGTGACGATGACATGTGATAAGCCATTAGCCTTGTGATAAGACGTCGGAGTAGCCGTCATTCTTAGATAGAACATGGGAACTGTGGTGGAGAAGTGACGACATTATCTGATATGTCGTCATAGTTTTGATAAGCCATTAGGATTCATCGTTAGCCTAAGGCAGCGAATATCAAAAGAAAAGAGGAGCTGACGACATCTATGATAAGTCATTAGACTCCTGATAAGGCATCAAAAAACATCGTTACCTGTCTGAGAAATTACTGAACTCTATGATTTTGTTTCCATAGTTAGGGTGAACTATTTAAAGTATTGTTTAGGGTTTTCTTGGGATGGTACTCAACATTCTAAACCTTTTTTGGAATGCACGTATTTTGTTATTTTTATCTATAGTTTCTTGGCTTGAACAAAACAATTAACTTTAAAGAGATTATCATCAATATTTTGGAATTTCTACTTTGATCTAATCTGAGAAACTCTCATTGCTATTTATCTTGCTGTAAGTTCATCCATCAAATTATGAATTCAACTTGTTGTATCGATTATTACATTATGAGTGGCCAAATCCCTTTAACCTGAATTATGGGATCTATGGGCTAGGTCTTGGTATGTTGCTATGTGTTCAAGATTCTAAAGGTAATAGGACTCCTTGATAATTCTGAGGCTTTAATTATTGTCTATTGGTTGAAAATGATAGATAACACCTGCTTTGATTTTCTTGAGATAAGAAATCAACTATAGTAGGAAGTGAATTATTGATAGGGACTTGGAAGCTACCAACCTTCCGTTTAATAATTGATGTTGTAACAAGGTTAATTAAGCTGAGGTGAAGTCTGGTCAGTGAATATAAATTCCCTAGATCTGAGAGGATTAGGTAATTAAATGCTTAAGTAGGTTGAGAGACATTTAGGCATAACTTCGATAAAGACAATTTGTTTTTCCTACCTATCATGAGAATCTTAAATCACTATTAGCATTTGTTAAGTACCAAAACCCATAGTGAACATAATTCTTGTTTTTCATAAAATCTTGATTACAAACACTGAAACTAAAGTGACCAACAAGTATTTTCTAATCTTCAAAACTCCCATTTCAGCAAACATCCAACTATCAGTTGATTAAATCGCAAACGACTTAAGTTTACACCATATTCCCTGTGGGATTCGACCCCAACCTAGTTGGGTTATATATTGACAATGATTGCTTACATTCTCACATGAGAGGTGTAGTTTGAGCATTAAAAAAAATGGCATCGTTTCCGGGGAATACGGTTGTAAAGGCTGTTAGTCAAGTTTCCTAGTTTTATGTTTATTTGTTGTTTTTGTTTTCTGCAGGACTTTTATGGTGTATGCCAAGAACTAGAATTTCTAGAGAACCATTATTACCATTTAATCCAGAACCATAATGAATTAGAAGAATGGTAGACCAGCAGGAGGCTGACAGGTTAGCATCCTTAGCTAGAGCTCAGGTGAATGTACAGAATATCAGTCAACAAGTACGACATCCAAATCCTAAGGATGAAGATTTGGAAGAAGAGGATTTGCTAAAACCTGGTAACCCAAGATGTGTAGAGCAAGTAGCTATACCAGTACAATGTAATGCTAACAGGAACCGTCCGTTTCGAGAAAGGCAAGATTACCAACCGGTCCAGTATGACCTCAATGATGATGATGATAGAATGGATAGAGCAGGTGCAATAGGTACAATTATTCCTCCACTGTTGGCACCTAGGGAAAAATTCAACATTATAAGTACTATGATTCAACTCCTCAATCTAAAGTGGTTGTTTGGTGGTGGCCTTCCTGGGGATGACCCGAACTTGCATTTGGTAAACTTTGTCACCATCTGTAAATCTTATGATAACCCAGGAGTGGGTCAGAATGTTATCTGGTTAAGATTGTTTTTGTTGTCACTATATGGGGAGGCAACATTGTGGCTTAACAAGCTGACACCTGATTCTATAACCAACTGGAGGCAGTTGAAAGGATCTTTCCTAGAAAGGTTCTTTCCACCTTCCAGGAGGGTACATTTGAGGGATGAGATCAGCAAATTTAGACAGCTCCCAACTGAAGCCTTGCATGAAACTTGGGAGAGATTAAAAAAGAAGCTGACGCAGTGTCTGAACCACAATATGATGGACATACACTTGATGGAGACTTTGTAGAGGGCTCTTAACTCTGTAACAAAACCAATTGTAGATAATGTTGCTGGTGGTTCGTTTATTGATCTTACATTCCTAGAGGCTTTAGAAATGCTAGAGAGAAGGATCAAATAGAGTCAGGCATGGCATACCAGAGACTCTGTGGTAGCAAGCCCCACTTTTTCTGTGGTATGACTGCAGAACAACGTAGAAGAGACAAGGAGCGTCACCAAGACATAGCTCACCTAAAAACACAGATGGACTTACTAACGAAGAACTTGCTATCAGGAAAGACTGAGAAGGTGAAATCTATGGGATCGCATGATAGAGTTGATGCTGATCCAGAAGAAGAGGAAAACTATATTAATAATCAGGGGGGTTTCCGAGGCAATTTCCAAGGGAATCAAGGTCAAAATTATTATGATAAGCCTAGTTATAAGGATAGGAAGCAGGGAAATTAGAGGAGCAATAATGATAGGAGCAGGCTATATGTCCCTCCTAGAAATTGTGAAGCTGCTACAACAAGTTCTGAAAAGATGTCCATAGAGGACATGATGGCTAAATTGTTAAAGGGAGTGGAGGATACCAACTCAGGAGTGACTACCATGAAGACCGATCTGTCATCTATTAGTCAGTTGGTAAACTCGCACTCCGCTTCAATCAAGCAGCTGGAACAGCAAATAAGCCAATTCTACGCAGCGCTGAATCAGAGAAAGAGTGGAACATTACCTAGTGATACAGTCTAGAATCTGCGGAATGATGGATCATGTATGGAGATTACCACTAGAAGTGGTAAGATATTACCTGGACCTTCTGTGGGCAAAAATATAGTTGATGAGGTAGTTGATGATGAACCAGAAGAAGGTGTTCCAGTGGAGTCTAAGAAGATGGATGGTTCTGATGATGCTTCAGAAAAAGGGAAAGAGAAGGAAAAGGAAGTAGTGGTGAAAACTCACCCAAGACCACCACCTACCTTTCCTCAAAGATTGAAGAAGACGGTTAAGGACACAAAATTTAGTAAATTCATGGCGATGTTGAAGCAGTTAACAATAAATGTGCCTTTAGTGGAGGCACTTAAGCAAATGCCAGGATACACTAATTTTATGAAAGACCTTATCACAAAGAAATGGAAGGTTAGCCATGATCCGGAGGACAATATCCATCATTGTGGTGCTATCTCTACAAGGTCTTTAGTGTAGAAAAAGGAAGACCTGGGTGCATTTACCATCCCATGCACTATTGGGTCCCTGAATTTTACAAAAGTTCTATGCAATTTGGGAGCCAGTATAAACCTAATGCCATTTGTTGTGTACAAGAAGTTGGGTTTGGGGGATCCTACCCCGACAAACATATAGTTGGTGGTGGCGGATAGGTCTGTAAAACGGCCAGTGGGCATATTACATGATGTATTGGTAAAGGTGGCCAACTTTATACTGCCTACTGATTTTGTAGTCCTAGACTGTGAGGTGGACTTTGAAGTACCCATCATCCTAGGTAGATCATTCCTTACAACTGGGAGAGTGATAGTGGACATGGAGCTAAATGAGCTGAAGTTCAGGCTTAATGACAAAGAAGCAAGATTCAAAATACACTCATCCATGACCCAACAAAAGGAGATGAGTGTTTTCTCAATTGTGGATGTATTTTATGAAGATAGTAAAGAGATATCAGTAGGTTGTCTTGAGGAAGTCTGATTAGTCAAGATAACCAAGTCATGCCGTGACATTAAATCAGGAGCTATTAGGAGGCAACCCAAAATTTTTATGTTCCAGCAAAGTATTTATTTTTGTAGTTAGGTTCTAGTTCAAAGAAGGTGGAATTGATGTATCCAGCTAAGTATTCCTAACGACATATTTGACGGGCTATCATAATTGTGATAAGCTGTCATATTCGTCATCAGAGAAATCAAACCTGAGGCATGTTTTGTTAAGGCTGATGACATTCGTGATAGGCTATCACAAGTGTAATAAGCGATCAGCCTTTGTCGTCAGAAAGCCTAAAAGAGTAGCTGAAATTTTGGGCCAAATTAAAAAAATCCGACCCGACCACAGCTTCTTTCCACCTTCCCATGTATTTACTTTCTTTTCTTTAAGGTTTATTTCCTTCCATATTTAGTTTATTTACTTCCCTTGCAAGTAAAACAGAAGAAAACTTCCTTCCTTGTGAGTGTGGGTTAAAGTCAAAATCAAGAGTTCTTCTTTCATCTACTTCCTCTTACTCGTGTAACCAAGTTCAAGGAACTTATCAGGTATGCTCAAAACCTAACTCTTCTTTTCAGTTGGTAAGTAATAAACTGATGTGAACCAAGGTTCCCAAGAAGATTGGGTAAAGTTTAGCTTGCCAATGTGTGAAAATCGGGAACTAGGGTTTAATGTGCAAGCTTGTGACTTAAAGCTCAGCTAAAAAATGTGAATTGATGGTATTTTCAAAAGAAATTAGATTAAAAATCAAGTTAAAGTCAAGTAAGGGTTGTGTCGTGAGCGACGATATGGCTGATAATTTATTACATTTGTGACGGCTTATCAGACATGTCATCAGAAGTTGATAAAGTTTTGTCGGCTCTATTTAGAGATGACGACATTCATGATAAGCTATCACAACTTTGATGGCTTATCAGACATGTCATCACACCTTTGACCTGAAGCATTAATAAACCCTTTCAAGGGGTGTGGAACTTCAATGACTGATATGTTTGTGTATATACTCTGGAGTGTCGACTAATGGTTTTCCTATTGCTACAGGTCTTATAATGGAACCTGATGTTGGGCGTATTTATACGTCTAAGCACCATAACTTACCCATGTTTTAGCTAAGTTTTGAGGATAAAATACATAAGTCTTGCACTTTTAGTCCATTTTTTAGTAAGTGAGCTGACCTATGTGATTAGCATGCTTTTCAGGTACTAATGAAGAAGATTTCAGCACTTTGGGGACCTGTGGACAGCAAAGGAAAACTTCACATAAAAGGAAAAGCAGCTTTTGGACTGAATGTGATGCATGGGAATTTTTTCCCGGGCAAACTCAGTATTTTTAAATAGTTAAGGATGCAGTAGCAATTTATTAGAGTAGGATGTTATTAAAAGCATTATTGCTGAATTTTTAGGGATTATTCACATAATTCAGATTCTGTAATATTTTTGAAAGCAGAAAATGGCTTAGCTTGAGCAACGGAGAGAGAGAAACATGTTCCTCTCTTATTGTCGCTAGTCATCTCCATCGTCGAGATTGTTCTAAGTTTTGGTATGATGATTATGTCTATTTTGATTTCCGTTGTATTCATGAGTAGCTAAACTTACCTGTTAGGGTTATGGAAACCTTGTAGTATACTCTCTATTGCTATGGGTTTGTGAATTTATGATGTGTAATGCACTTATATCATTACTCTCTTCATTATAATTGAATTCTCGTGGTTGGAAACATAGAGAATGCGCCATTATAACAATAATTTGTTCGATAGAAAAATTACTGTTTGGAAAAGAGAGTGTGACGAGAAAATAAGGTTTCCAACCTCTATTTTACATGTTAATGCCCTAGCAGGATTAACTTCTTGGAGAATTCGTACCATTTGTTGTACACTTTAGGTTCGAGAGAGCTAAGGTGAATAAATCCTTGATGGTTGAAAAACACTTGGATTTAGAATTAGAATACGACTCTCTATAAGTGCATGCATGTATAAACTCCGCATTACTCATCGTAAAAAGAGAAGTAGAAACTACAAGGTGGACATAACCCTAACTTATCATCCTCTGTGATCAAATCTTATTACTTATATCGTCTCATTCGTTACACTAATAGTATTATTGTGCACTTAAACCAAAACCCCCTTATCTTGGAACCTTCGACCAATAGTCTAATAATAATCGCAATACTTAGTGATCATAGTATTCCCTGTGGGATTCGACACCCAACCCAGTTGGGTTCTATATTTGACAGCGACCGCTTACACTTTCTAATGAGAGTTGTAATTTGGGCGTATCAGCACCCAAAGGAAAGAACCTAAAATCTATAATGAAAGGGACCAAGGGAAGTGTACCTCAGAGACTCTTCGATGAGGTCTCCGATTATGAGGAGGAGGAGCCACTTATTAGGAAGCAAAAGAAAAATAAAAGACCAAAAGAGCCTTCACCACCTCCACCAGTTTAGGTGGAGGAGAGTGAAGAGAGTAATACTGAAGCAACAACATCTGAACATATAACTTCTGAGCAGATGGCCTCTGAGCAACAAGAGTTCGAACATGATGAATATGAAGAGCATGATTCCGATCATCCTAATTTTGAGGAACATGAGTCTGAGCAACATGAATCTGAGGGACCATCATCTGAGTCCCCTTATGCTGAGTAACAAGATAATGAAGAATCTCCGATTTAGGGAACTATGGTTAAATACAAAACCCTGAGGTTCGAGACAGTTCTAGGTGGCAAATTCCCATGGAACAGAGAATCTTCTATGATGGGATTCGTAGAAAAAATGAAGGCCCATTAAATGGCCAATATTTGAAAAAAAGAAGATCATCACTACCAGGCTAAACTGATATCCTGAAGTGGAGCAGAAATTCTGAGACTACGATATGGGATGAACCATGAAAGTAGGAAGCTTATTTTTCCCTACACTAGTTAGGGAGTTCTATGAGAACTATCAGGCTTGATTGGAAAACATATGTAAGGAAGGGGAGAAATTAGTAGATCAACCCTTGTTGGATAGAGTTCCAGTACGGGGTGTGATGGTGGATCTCTCAGAAATGACAATCAACAGATTTCTTCATGGCCCTGGATTCAATCCTCAGGCCACTTCACTTAATTTCTATGGTCATTTAAAGTATCGTGAGAATCAACGGTCTTGGTTAGCAACTTTCATAGCTGAAGAAAAACCTGAATAGCTGACCAACCCTAATGAGAGAATTTTTAAGACTTCCCTAACTCAAGAGGCAAAGTTTTGATGGGGTGTAGTGCGCACCTATTTGATGCCTACTGAGGGATATAATATCCTTGGATACGATAGAGCAATATTGGTCGCAAGTCTTATGGATAAACTCAAGTTGAACTTCCGGGAGATCATTGCTGAGGAGATGAAAATTTGAGTCTCAAGGCCCGATACGACATATCCTTTCCCTTTTCAAATTACAAGGTTATGTATGGAATCCCATGTACCTGAGGTTGTGGGGTTAGACAAAGAATTGCTTGCCAAGAAGACCCACAATCCCATCCGATATGATGAAAATCAGCCGAGACTGACACTTGAATGAGGAGCAGGGTTTGAAACAAACCCACAACTTATAGGTACCAGCTCAACACCTAATGTAGC
The DNA here is from genome assembly GCA_030864215.1 of Capsicum pubescens. Lineage (NCBI taxonomy): Eukaryota > Viridiplantae > Streptophyta > Magnoliopsida > Solanales > Solanaceae > Capsicum > Capsicum pubescens. The sequence continues at coordinate 303,126,863 of CM061540.1, forward strand.
GGTGTAGGATTCTGAGGCTGAAGCACTGACCTCCTCAGCAATAGTAGATTCAGTGCCTAGAAATGAAACAAATCCTTCAGCTGCTGTGTCTACCATAGATTTTTCCTTCAACCCTATGAATTTCAGGAAAGTAGTAACACAAGAAAAGTGGTGCGAAGCTCAGCTGCAACTTTTTGCCAAGAAATTTGCCTTTGCAGTAGACAAGAGGATTAAGGTAGAACTGGAGCCCTTTCGAGCCTTTCCTGATCAAATTGATGAATCAGAAAATCATTTTAATACACGGGTAAGAGAAATGTCAGGCTCAGACCTTGCATAATTTAGAGAAGCCCTGGACAAGGTGAAGATGGATGTTGGGGTATTACAGCAACACCAACTTATGGTGTCGGTAGATCTGGCTGTTAATGAGTTTGAGGGTGAAATCCCATTACTTGATCTCATGGGGGAAGCAATGAAGAAAAATAATAAGAAGGGTGAGAATAAAGGTAAGGGTAAGATAGAAAGGAATGATAGTGATAAATAAATAAAAGCAGAGAAGAGAGAAATAAAGAAGGCTGAAAAAGAGGAGACGAAGAAGGAGATGGTCAAGTCACTAGCTGATAATGAAAAATAGGAAGAGGCCCTGCAAGCGAGAGCCACGGGTACCTCAAGTAGTAGGCCTCCAACAACTTCTAGACCAGATGTGTCTGAATGAGGGGGACTCTCAATGGAGATAAGGCATTTGAGGATACAGCAGCAGGGTTAGGGACCTATGATTCCCGTGCTTGATCTACTCCAGGTATACCCTAACCCTTTGTTCAGTTTTCTGTTGATTTTAAGTTTAGGGTGCAGAGTGAGTTGTTGTTGTAAAATTTTGTAGTTAACTAGGAGAAATTCAAGTACTTGAGGCAGTTAACACAGTTTTGTTATTTTGTGAACACCTCTCAAGTGGTCTAATTCTTTAACAGTGTGATTTGCATCTAATTGTGACCACTATTTATCTTTGGGTGGTATTAGTTCTAGTAACTTGATAACCATTGCTAAACAATTGCATGAACTGGATAAGTAGTAACTTGTGATAAGCTTGTGTGCCATGTGTGTAATACCCCGATTTTCTAAACCAGAATGCTACATGGTGCTCATGACCCCGAAGGACCACAAGCTAACCCATGACTGATATCTATACATGTATACTACATAATATATCATAAAATGCAGAAACATAAACATGAAAGGCCATAAGGTTCGAACTAAATAAACGCCTGATAACAAAATATCTAAAAAAGGTATAACAATACCAAAACAAGTCATAAATACTAAAAAGAATGAGATCTGAATATCTAATCTGACATCTAGTCTGAAAGACTCTAACTAAACTGAATAAGGAGTTGAAGGAACATGTCTCCAACTAACTCCATCTAGCAACTGAATAGTAAATGTAGAATTAATCATATTATCCTCGAATGAGAAGGACTCACTGCAAACTCTAAACACTGGAATGCTACTGTTGATCTCGAGTTCATGCCTATGAACCTATGGTGTAACATAAGAGAAAGCACCATAGCGCAAATTCTTCATTAGGTCTGAATGTACTGAGTATACGAGTAAGGTAGGCTAAATGCAAAGGGTTATATGTATGAACAATGCTAACTAATATGAACGTTAGAATACATACATGTATAAATAACTATAACTAAACTCATGATGATGATGACTACTGTGTATGAATGCTGATGACATGACTTTACTGTTACTTAGGTACTGAATAAATTATTGACTATTTCTGACAGTTCAAATTATGAAGAACTGGTTTGAATAACTGTGTCTAACATTCCTGAAACTGAATACTAGTAATGTGAGCTATGACAACTGATATAGATGATATAACTGTAATGATCGGACTAATTGATATAACCAATAATGAGCGACTGTATCTGACAGTCTAAGTTCTGATGGAACTATCTGAGTTCTGTTCTACTTGGAGTAACTAAATCTAAGATCATTCCTATCTAGCTGGTGATCATGAGTATAGTGAAAATAAGGATGATTTGACTTTGTCTGAGATCAGTGCTATCTAGTGGGTGATCTTCAAATCTGATTATTTTGGTACTGATTAATCATAGTTGAGATCATTCCTAGCTAATGGGTGATCTTGAAGTCTATTTATAATGATAAGCATTGACTGTATCTAACAGTACTGAATCTGTACTACTAAGCTGAGTTGACTATGTCTGAAAGCCCTGATTCTGTAACTGAAACTATGGGATGTATTCATCTAACTGACATGCCCTAAACTAAGCTGACTGGGGTCCAATCTCTGCCCTGACTGGAAGGGTGTCAGTACCACGCCATCAATAAAGGCATTTGTTGTGGAGTCAGTCCTAATCTAGCGGGTGACTCCTAGGATCAGTCCTATACATATAAATATGCTAATGGGTAACCCCTGAGTATGTCAGTCCTATCTAACGGGTGACATATCGTACCTATGCTGGAAACGTAGTTTTGGAACTTAGGGATTGCTTCTAAGGATTTCAGTTCTAATCTAGCGGGTGAGTCCCCATCCCTAGGCCACTCGGTGATGAATCCTACTCCCATATGAAAGACACTGAACTGAATAACTGGGATGAACTAAATAACTTAACTAAACTGATTTGCTGAACTGATACTGATTAACTGAACTAACAATAGTGGTATTATTTAGCGAAGCTAAAACTGAGTTTACTGGATTCTGATAACGGATGGAATATAATGATTTTTGAGGAATGATTAAGAGTACTGAAGTTGCTGAGATTGACTGTGAATATTGAAGTTACAGACTGAGTACTGAGATCACTGATATTACTGAACTACTAAGACTACTATGATTTTTTAGTTTTCCTGATTCACATGACTGACTGAATTCTATAGATTATGCTTAACTGAGAGTATCATGAAAACATGACATGGCTCTAGGCACACAACTATATTTTTCGGGGAAAAGTACCCCCAGGACTCGATGGAAGGAAACTGACACATCACTAACTTGATCATAAGAGTAGAGTTAGGCAGGAAGGACAAGAGGCCAGTCAGATGCCTAGTCAGGTGGCGGGCATAGTCCATTATATGCAGTACCTGCTAGACTCGAGGTTAAAACTTCAGATGCTATAGTGACAAGTACGATTTTGGTGTGCCGCAAGTCGGCTCTTGCTTTATTTTATCCTGGATCCACTTATTCTTATATATCTTCTTATTATGCACCACGGTCGAATTTGACTAGTGATTTATTATCTGTGCCATTGCGTGTATCTACTCATGTGGGTGATTTTCTAGTAGTGGATCGAGTGTTTAGATCATGTGTTATGGATGTCAGTGATGTTAATACTTATGTTGATCTTATTATTCTTGATATGTTGGATTTCGATGTAATATTGGGCATAGACTGGTTAGCTCACTATCATGCGGCCATGGATTATTTTGCCAAGACCATTACCTTAGCCATGCCTGGCATACCCCCAATTGCGTGGTAGGGAGCAGTTAGCCGCGAGCTGATGGAGATTATTTCTTATGTTTGTGCTAGGAGACTTATATCAAGAGGATACATGTCTTATCTAACTTATATATGTGATACTCGTGTGGAGAGTCCGATGCTTGGCTCTTTTCCTATTATGTGTGAGTTCCCTGATGTGTTTCCTAACTATCTTCCAATTATTCCCCTTGATTGTGAGATTGAGTTTTCTATTGACCTTGAACCTTGCACTCGACCTATTTCTATGGCACCTTACCGTATGGATCTTGCTAAGCTTAAAGTGCTGAATTCTCTGCTTTAGGATCTTATTGCTAAGGGTTTTATTAGACCAAGTGTGTGCCCATGGGGAGCTCTTATTTTTTTTGTAAAGAATAAGAATGGTTCGATGTGTATGTGTATTGATTACAGGCAGCTTAATAAGGTGACGTTGAAGAACCATTATACTATGCCATGCATTGATGATTTGTTTGACTAGCTTCAGGGTGTAGTAGTGTTTTCTAAGATTGACTTGAGATCTGGTTATCATGAGTTGAGGATTCAGGATGAGGATATCCCGAAATTAGCCTTTAGGACCCGTTATGGTCATTATGAGTTCTTGGTGATGTCTTTTGGGCTGACTAATGCCCCCGCCACATTTATGGACTTGATGAACCATGGGTTCATACCTTATCTAGACTATTTTTTCATTGTGTTCATTGATGATATTTTTGTGTACTCGAGGAGTAGTAAGGAGCATACACAACACTTAAGGATTGTGCTCCAGGTTTTGTGAGAGCATGTGCTTTTTTCCAACTTCTCCAAGTATGAGTTTTGGCTTGAGTCAGTATCTTTTCTTGGACATGTGGTGTCCAAGGCGGGTATTATGGCAGACTCGACTAAGATTTCAGCGATTCGTGATTGGGCTAGGACAAAGTCTCCTACTGAGGTTTGCAGTTTTATTAGTTTGGTGGGTTACTATAAGCGCTTTGTTAAGAGCTTTGCTACCATATCAACCTTTATGACTAGATTGACTCAGAAGGAAGTTCCTTTCTGATGGTCTGAGGAGTGAGAGTTAAGCTTTGGGAAGCTTAAGGATTGTCTTACTTCTGCCCTTATGCTAGCTCTTCTAGTTGAGGGCGAGGGATTCATAGTGTTTTGTGATGCATCTGGTGTCTATCTTGGATGTGTTTTAATGCAGCACTCTCGTGTCATTCTTTATGCTTCTAGATATCTTAAGGAGGATGAGCGCAACCACCCCACTTGTGATTTAGAGTTTGAGGTAGTAGTTTTTGTGCTCAAATCTGGAGGCACTACTTGTATGGTGTACGTTATGAGATTTTTGCTAATCATCATATCTTCAGCATCTTATGACCTAGCGGGATCTTAATGCTCGCCAACATATATGGATAGAGTTGTTAAACGACTATGATATTTCCATCTTGTATTATCCGGGTATGGTCAATGTGGTTTTTGATGCCTTGAGTTGTAAGGTAGTGAGTATGGGTAGTTCGACATGTATATTAATTTCTCAAAGGACTATGGCATGGGACATTCAATCCTTAGCCAACTTGATAGTTCGACTTGATATTTTAGATACTACGAGGATTTTAGATTGTGTGGAGGTAAAGTCCTCCCTATTTGAGCAGACACGTGATCGTCAGTATGAGGATATCAAGTTGTGCTTTCTCTATGACCAGGAGATTAGTGGTGAGTCTAGGAGGTATACTATGGATTCTGAGGGTATTCTAAGATTTTAGGGTTGTATTTGTGTTCCCCAACTTAATGAACTGATCCAGCCTATTCTGCATGAGGCTCACAATTCTAGATATTATATTCATCCCGATACGGCCAAGATTTATAGAGATTTGAGGTAGTTTTATTAGTGGGATGGTATGAAGAGAGATGTGGCAGACTTTGTAGCCCGTTGCTTGTGTTGTCAGTAGGTTAAGGTCGAGCATCAACGTCCCAGCGGATTGACTCAAAGATTTCCCATTCCTAAGTGGAAATGGGAAAAGTTCACCATTGACTTCATTAGTGGTTTGCCTCATACTTTCCATGGTCACAATGGTATCTGGGTTGTTGTGGATCATTTGACCAAGTCGGCACATTTCATTCCTATTCAAATGACCTTTAATACCGAGAGATTAACCCAGATTTATGCTCAAGAGATATTTTATTTGCATGGGGTTCCTGTGTCTATCATATCAGATCGTGATTCTGTGTTTACTTCTAGGTTTTGGAGAGCATTCCTAGAGGAGTTAGGCACTCGAGTGGATTTGAGTATAGCCTTTCATCCTCAGACAGACGGTCAGTCCGAGTGGACTATTCAGGTTCTTGAGGATATGCTTTGAGCTTATGTTATGGACTTTGGAGGTCAGTGGGATCAACACTTATCTTTGACAGAGTTCGTCTACAACAATAGTTATCATTCGAGTATTGAGATGGCCCCTTATGAGGCGTTGTATGGTAGGAGGTGTTGTTCTCATATAGAATGGTTTTAGACATTTGATGTTAGACCCCGTGGTACAGATTTTCTTTAGCACTCATTAGATAGAGTCAGGGTGATTCAGGATAGGTTGAGAGAAGCCCAGAGTAGGCAGAAGGCCTACGCAGACTGTAGACTCTATGCCTAGAGATTTGGAATGGGTGATCATGTGTTCCTTTAAGTTTCACCTATGAGAGGTGTGAAGAGGTTTGGAAGGAAGGGTAAGCTTTGCCCTCGCTATATTTTTCCTTTTGAGATTCTTCATGTGGTTGGCGAGGTGGCGTATGAGTTAGTTCTACCACCAGACTTTTCCATTGTCCATCTGGTTTTCCATGTCTCTATGTTGTGGAAGTAAATTCCGAATGCTTCTCATGTTCCAATGTAGTACTTGATCCAGTTGGATGATCAGTTGACCTTTGTAGAGGAGCCCATGCTTGTTTTGGCTAGTGATGCGAGGGGACTGCGTACTAGGGAAATTCAGGTGGTCAAGTGTAACACCCTAAAACCTAGTCTTGAGACGTCACATGGTGCTCAAGACTACGAGTATCCTTAAGATAACCTTGTCTGCCTATTACTAAGTCAGAATCTCATAATAAAGGAAACATAGACATAAGATCCATACTAAATTTGGAAAACTATCTGAAATAACTGAGAATGGATATGAAGTAATGTCAGAAAATAAATACTGTAAGTCTAAATAATGTCTAGCAGTCTGATAAGCCTTTACTACTAATTACTAGAGAGTCACTGGAATAAAACCCCAGCTAACTCAAACTGTTTGAAGAGAATACTAAATCATATAAACTAATAAGATGCAAAATCTGAATTAATAAGTCCCTAAACTATGAGGACTCACCATCTGTCGGATATAGATGGAGATTCTCGAACTACTTACGCTGTTGATACTGAGCACCTGAACCTACATTATGTGACAATGTAGCACATAGACATGTATGTGGATCAGTACTTTGATGATGTACTGTCTATATGGGGTGAAATGCATAAGTAAAACATCATATCATCATCATCATCATCATTTATAAAACAGTGCATGCTAAATGTAAATGACTCATATAAGCTAGAATATCTAAAATAATGAAATCTAAAATCCTGAATAGCAAATCATACTTTGAAAATCTAGTGAGCCATAACATTTTGTTCTAAAAGCTGTACTAGTACTCTGTCTTTAAATCATACTGTCTAAGTGTAGAAAGGACTCACTTCTATTTTTAAAATCTGAAAGCTGAAATCTGTAGCTAATATCTTTCTGTAAAGCATAATCTGAGTAAAGTTGTGAGCCTTTACACTTAGATTTCTTAAAAGATTTTCTGTTAAACTTTTACTTTAACTAGCAGGGAGGTTCTCTTAACCGACATAAAATATGTGAGATAACATGGAGTCCAATGTCTTGTTCCCCTAAGGGGAAAACCTCACGATGGGGAGAGGTGTCATACTCTTGCTAGGGAGAATAATCTACTGTCCATGTGATCAATCACAAGATAAATGTGTCATCCATATTGGAATGGAAATAATTTGATAATTTGTACCTATGTCGGCGACGTAGTTCTGTGGAAGATAGGGCACGCTAATCCCACATTCCCGCTCGGTGCTAAATACTACTCTCTTTAAATATATATGCTCCTTTTGTTGAAATCCACATTAAAAACTAGCATAAGGGTTTATCTGAAACCCGTCATGCATTTATCTAATTAAATCTGTAAATAAAGCTAATCTAAACTCCGTAATCTGTAATAAATCTATAAATTGGATTCCATAACAAAACCGAGGATCATAAGATTAAAGCTTTGCTTTTAGTCTATAAAAAAATCTGATTATAGTATGCTTAAAGCATCATCTTTCTTGAAATATCAACATATAAACTTGGTCTTAGTAACCCATGCTTCAAATTCATACCAAAACATCATAATAATCATGCATCATAATGAAATCAATGATATTTAAACTCAAATCTGGAATTTACAGCAATAGGCATGAAAATATGGAAATTGACATGCAATTTAACTTCATAAACACTTGAAATCTCATAATCTTTCAAATAACAATAATGGGTATGAACCCTAATTCAAATATCATGATTATTCATTCAAAATCATATGAATTTATAATTAAAACTGAGTTTTGGGCACAAGGATGAAAGAGGATCCTTGTTCATAAACCCCAGATACCTTGATTGATGATTAGATGAAGAAACTTGAATTATTGATTCCTATTTGAGTTCTTGATTATCTTGTCTTGGGAATCCTCAAATTTTGAGCTTTCTTGGAGAAACAATGGTGGAATTAATTTCGTGGAGAAGAAGATTTTGAGTTTTAGTGTTATTTGGTTTGAGAGAAAATTGATGAATAATGAGCATAATAGGCTTAGAATGGGTTTAATCTCATATTTTGGACAGATTGGGCTAGGGCCATGACCAAAATACCCCCTTTAAACTTCTAAACGGAATTGGAAAAGAGAACTAAAATCCCTATTAATAGGCCACCACGACGCACCACTATCATGGTGGCTCACTGGATAAGGGAAAATTGGGAACTAAAAACTCTCCGCAACGCGGAGATATCACAGTGCCCCTTTGGAATGCCATCTTGATCATCATCGCGATGAGGTGAAATCGCGTAGGCTTACTGGAAATTGACAATTGGAAAATTGGACTTCTCTGCGATGCGCTAATATTGCGGGGGTCCATTAAAAAATGACAATTATGAAATTGTCCTTCACTGCGATGCGGTGACTTCGCAGTTGGCATACTGCTTACTAAAAATGCCATAACTTCTTCACCGAGTGTTGAATTTGGAAGAATTTGATATCGATGAAAAGCTTATTCAATTTTCCACATTCTAGGGATAAAATTAAGCTAAATAAATTATGGGGTATTACAATATCTCACCCTGGGGAACATTCTTCCTCGAATGTGGCTAATTTAAGATGAAAATGCTGAGGAATCTGAATGAGTTAAAATACTGAGGAATCTGACTGTCTAAAAATACAAAAATAAATTGAATGACTAAATCTCATCACAATGAGCTACTAAAAAAATATGAGAGTGCATGAATTCACATGAAAATAGATATATGGCTAAATCTAAAACTGGAAAAGTACTGAATGAAGGAAGGCTATTACCTTTGAATGAATCTGAGTTCGTGTAGAAGAGATGAGGATACTTGGTACACATGTCTGCTTCTGCTTCCCAAGTAACACCCTCAGCAAAATGATTTCGCCACAAAAATTTGACCTAGGGAACTTTATTGTTCCTTAGGCTATGGATTTGATGATCAAGGATCTCTACTGGGACTTCTTCGTAAGAAAGGTTATTCTGAATATCTGTATTTTCTAGAAGAACTATAACAACTGAATTGTCCATGCACTTCTTCAACAAGGACACATGGAACACTTGATGAACTGAGGATAAATCTGTGGGTAGCTCATGCTCATACGCCACCTTCCCAACATGACTCAAGATTATCTACCGTGAACTCAAGATCTCTCCTTCTTGCGTTTGTATAAGATTTCTAATGACTCTAGAATGCTTTCAATATTTCTCTAAGCAATCAAACTTTTTCCAAGGTTTCAAACACCATTTCTGGCCCAATCAAAGAGGCTTCACCTACTTTGAACAAACCAACTGGCAATCTATATTTCCGCCCATAAAGATCCTCAAACGGAGCCATATGAATACTAGCATGATAAATATTATTATAAGCAAACTCAAGCAACGACAAACGGTCATCCCAACTACCTTTGAAATCAAGAACACACGTCCTCAATATGTCCTCTAGAGTCTGAATGGTCCTCTCTGCCTAACCATCTGTCTAGAAATAAAAAGCTGAACTAAGGTGAACTTGGGTACCAAGACCCTTCTGAAAGGTTTTCCAATATTGAGAAGTTAACTGAGTACCCCTATCTGAGATTATGGACAAAGGTACACCATACAATCTGACTAACTCCCTGATATACAACTTAGCATAATCTTCAACAGTGTAAGACATGTGAACTGGCAAGAAATGGGCTGACTTAGTTAATCTATCTACTATCGCCCAAATCAAATCATGCTGACGACGCGAATGGGGTAAACTAGTAACAAAATCCATATTTACCTCTTCCTACTTCCAAGTGGGGATACCAGACTCTTGCAACCTGCCACTAGGTCTTTGGTGCTCTATCTTAACCTATTTACAAGTTGTACACTAGGCTCTAAACCCTGCTATATCTCTTTTTATACCACTCCACTAATAGATTTCTCACAAGTAGTGGTACATTTTGAAGGCACCTGGATGAATGGAATAACGCGTACCATGTGCTTTCGCCATAATCCGTTGTCTCAAATCATCAACATATGACACACACAATCTACTCTAGTATCTCAACACACCATCCCTCCCTTGAGAGAAAACCTCTATCTTCTGGTCTTTAACTGACACCTTCAGTTTGACCAAACTAGAATCCTTATCTTGCTTCTCTTTCACTTCCGAAACTAGAGAAGATTCGGAACTACTTTGAACCCAAACATTCCCTTTAGCTGAATCAACCAATCTTACACCCAATCTAGCTAACCTATGAACTTCTCGAACTAGCTCTTTCTTATCATTCTCCACATGAGCAACACTTCCCATGGACAATCTACTAAGGGTGTCTGCCTCCACATTAGCCTTGCTCGGATGATACAACACACTCATATCATAATCCTTCAACAACTGTAACTATATCCTCTGATGAAGATTCAAATCCCTCTGAGTAAACACATACTGCAAACTTTTGTGATCCGTGACCACATCAACATGCACCCCATACAAGTAATGTCTCCAGATTTTCAAAGAAAACATAACAACAGCTAATTCAAGATCACAGGTAGTGTAGTTCTTTTCATGAGGCTTAAGCTGTCTAGAGGAATAGTCTATAACCTTAACTTTCTGCATCGAAGCACAACCAAAACCAACTCTAGAGGCATCCTAATACACCATAAAACTATTTGTACCATCAGGTAATGCCCAAACTAGGGCTGAAGTGATTCGAGTCTTCAACTCTTGAAAACTGTTCTCTCAAAAATCTGACCACTGAAACTTAACTTTCTTATGGGTCAATCTAGGAGATGCAATAGATGAGAAACCCTCAACAAGATATCTGTAATAACTAGCTAAACCCAAGAAACTCCTAATGTCTGACGAAAAGATAGGTTTAGACCAATTTCTTACGACTTCTGTCTTTTGGAGATCAACTCTAATACCCTCACTAGAAACAATATGACCAAGGAAAGATTCTAATCTTAGCCAAAATTCACACTTGCTGAATTTGGCAAACAATTGGTGGTCTCTAAGAATCTGTAATACAATTCTAAGATTGTTTGCATGATCATCCTCACTATGGGAGTAGACAAGAATATCATCGATAAAGACTATGAAAAAAATGTCAAAATAGAATTTGAACACTCTATTCATCAAGTCCATAAAGGCTACTGGGGCATTTGTTAGCCCAACAGACATGACTAGAAACTCAAAATGACCATAACGGGTTCTGAAAGTTGTCTTTGGAATATCACATTCCCTTACTCTAAGCTGATGATCGCCGGATCCAAGTTTTAACTTTGAGAAATAACTTGAACCTTGGAGTTGATCAAATAGGTCATCAATTCTAGGAAGAGGATATTTTGTTTTTGGCTGTAACTTTATTTATTTTACGATAGTCAATGCACATACGCAAAGAACCATCTTTTTCCATACGAATAGGACGAGAGCACCCCATGGAGAAACACCAGGCCTTATGAAACCTTTATCTAAAAGATCTTTGAGTTGCATTTTTAACGCTTTGGTCTCAGCTGAGTATCTGGAAGAAGGTCAATACCGAATTCTATTTCCTTATCGGGAGGTACCCCTGGCAAATCTTCAAGAAAGATATCAGGAAAATCATTGACTACACTGACTGACTAAACTGTCGGAGTCTCAGACTTAGTGTCTTTAATTCGAACTAGATATAGATACACCCCTTGGAGATCAAATTTCTGGCTTTAAGATAAGATATGAAATTACTTTTGGGAGACACTGAATTACCTCTCCATTCAAAGACTAGCTCATCGGGGAACTGGAACTTTACCACTCGGGTGCGACAATCTATGGAGGCATAATAAGAATGGAGCTAATCCATACCAAAAATAAGATCAAAGTCAACCATATATAACTCTATTAAGTCTTCTATTATGATTTTATGAAGGATAGTCATAGGACATATTCTATAGATCTATTTGGCAACAACTAACTCACCCACTAGGGTAGGAACCAAGAAAGGCTCAAGGATTTTTATAGGATGTATTTCAAAATTTATTGCAACTAATGAGGTCACATAAGAGAAACTCAGCCCTGGGTCTAATAGCACATAAACATCAAGATGAAAGACACGAAGCATAGCAGTAACAACATCTGGTTAATTCTCTCACTCCTGATGGGATAGTAAAGCATAAAATCAATTTAGTGCACTAGTAGCCTGAGTCTGAGGACAACCATCTTTATTTCCTTGCTTAACATGCGGATAATCTCTAATCCCATGACCCAACTTACAACAACCAAAACAACATTTCTGTCCAGTTAAACACTCACCAAGATAAATTTTACCACACCTAGCATATGGAGGATAACTGGGCCAACCACTCATACTATTCTGGGATCTGGACATAGAATACTTACCCCACTACTCCTGCCTACCTCTGGGAGCGGGAGCACTAGCTGAAGATGGTACTGGCATAGACAAATGATTCTAAAACTATGAACGATTTCCCCCTTGAGACCTAGCTTGGGCATATTAAAACTACCCTTTTCTAGCTCTCTTGTTTCTTCTCTCTTTTCTTTAACTTCTCTCTTTTAATCTACTGAGCATGAATCATCAATCTAGTAAGATCTATGTCCCCAATAAGTATGGAAGTCCTACACTCCTTGACTACCAAACCAGATACTCCAGTAACAAACTTACTCATACTTGCTCTAGGATCAACCATTGTATCAGGGGCATACTTAGACAATTGATTGAATTTAAGGTAGTACTCCTTCACTGTCATTGAGCCCTACCTCAAATTCATAAAATCCTCTATCTTAGTTTCCCTTATCTCACGTGGGAAGAACCTATCTAGAAAAGTATTCTGAAACACATGCCAACTCATAGGATTAGCATTCTCACCTTTACCGTTCTTCCACATCACTACCCAATCATACGCTATATCCTTTAATCTATAGAATTCTAAATCTACACTCTCTTCTTAAAAAAAATATATAATTTGAGTGATCTTCTTCACCTTATCTAAATAAAGCTATGGGTCCTCACCTGCTTTTGACCAAAAGAACTCTGGCAGATTCATTCTCATAAAATCTCTGATTCTAGCTTCTATTAAATCCCCATTCTGTTGAAGTGGGACTGCAGCCTGATGGTTTCCCTGAACATTAACAGTCATAGTTTGGGCCAATGCCTAAAAGGAGACCCTAAACTTATCATGGGACACATTCTCATTCAGAGGATCGGTGGGCTGGGGTGGCTAGTAATTATTTCTGCGGGTGTTAGCTCGATGAGGAGGCATATATAACTATCATGTAAAACCATCAGTTAAAATAAGATAGAGATATTGTAAGAATGATAGATCATAAAATAAAGAGATGATTTCCTAAGAACGTCCCATAGCCTTTTTCTCATAAGTATGGAATGCTTCAAACCCATGATCAAGACTCTACGTAACACGACTTGTCTGACTCCCTAGGACTCTTATAAACCTTAGGATCTGATACCAAGTTTGTAATGCCCCAAAACCTGGTCCCAAGATGTCACATGGTGCTGAAGACTATGAGTAGCCATAAGCTAACCCTATCTACCTATTACTAAGTCTGAATCTCATAATATAGACAACATAGATATAAGAGTCATACTAAATGCAGAAAATTGTCTGAAATAACTAAGAATAAATTTGAAATAATGTCTAAAAATCAATACTGTAAGTTTGAATAATGTCTAGTAGTCTGATAAGCCTCTACTACTAATAACTAGAGAGTCACTTGGACAAACCCCCAGCTAACTCGAACTGTCTGAAGAGAATACTAAATCATATAAACTAATAAGATACAACATCTAAATGAATAAGTGCCCAAACTATGAGAACTCACCAACTTTCGGATGTAGATTGAGATGGTCGAACTACTCACGATGCTGATACTGAGAACCTAAACCTACATTATGATAAAATCTTGCACATAAACATATATATAGATCAGTACTTTGAGGATGTACTGAGTATATGAGGGTGAAATGCATAAGTATAACATCATCTCATCATAATCATTTGTAAAAAAATGCATACTAAATATAAATGACTCACATAAGCTGCAATATCTGAAATACTGAAATCCAAAATCATGAATAACAAATCATACATTGTAAATCTAGTGAGCCATAATATTTAGTTCTAAAAGTTGTACTAGTACTCTATCTTTAAATTATATTGTCTAAGTGTAGAAAGGACTCAGTTCTATTTTTGAAATCCAAAATCTAAAATTTGTAGCTAATATCTTTTTGTAAAGCATAATCTGAGTAAAGTTGTGATCCTTTACACTTAGTTTTCTTAAAAGCTTTTCTATTAATCTTTTACTTTAACTAGTAGGGAGGTTCTCTTAACCGACCTAAACCATATGAGTTAACATGGATTCCAACGTATTGTTCCCCTAAGAGGAAAAATTCACGATGGGGAGAGGTATCACACTCTTGCCAAGGAGTATAACCTACTGTCCATGTGATCAATCACAAGCTAAAACTTTCATCCATAATGGAATGGAAATAATATGATAATCTGTACTTATGTTGGCGACGTAGTTCTATGAAAGATAGGGCACGCTAATCCCACACTTCTCGCTCCATGCTAAATACTACTCCCTTTAAATCTGTATTCTAATTCTGTTGGAAATTCTCTTTTAAAACTAGCATAAGGGTTTATCTAAAATCAATCATGTATTTATCTGATTAAATCTATAAATAAAGTTGATCTAAACTCCGTAATCTGTAATAAATCTGTAAATTAGATTCCATAACTAAACTGAGGATAAAAAAATCAAAGCTTTGTTGAAAGTCTGTAAAAAATTTGATGATAGGATGCTTAAAGCCTCATCTTTCTTGAAATATCAATATATATACTTGGGCTTAGTAACCCATGCTTCAAATTCATGCCAAAACATCATAATAATCATGTTTGATAATGAAATCAATGATATTTAAACTCAAATCCAGAAAAAATGGAAATAGACATGCAATTTAACATCATAAACACTTGAAATCTCTTAATCTTGCAAATAGCAATAATGGGTATGAACCCTAATTCAAATGTCATGGGTATTCATTCAAAATCATATGAATTTGTAATTAAAACTTGGTTATGGGCACAAGGATGAAAGAGAACCCTTGTTTATAAACCCTACATACCTTGATTGATGCTTAGATAAAGAAACTTGAATTATTGATTCCTATTTGAGTTCTTGAAGATGATTTCTTGATTATCTTGTCTTGGGAATCCTCAAATTTTGAGTTTTCTTTGAGAAATAATGATGGAATTGATTTCTTGGAGAAGAAGTTTTTGATTTCTAGGGTTTGTTTTTTGAGATAAAATAGATGAATAATGAGCATAATAGGCTTAGAATGGGTTTAATCTTATGTTTTGGATGGATTGGGCTTGGGAATTGACCAAAATATCCCCTTTAAAATTCTAAACGGAACTGGAAAAGAAAAAAAAATCCCGATTTAATAGGCCACCACGACACACCATTATCGTAGTGTATTATAGGATAAGGGATAATTGGGAACTGGAAACTTTTCGCGATGCAGAGCTATCACAGTCCCCTTTGGAATTCTATTTTGACCATTGTCGCGACACGATGAAATCGTGTAGGCTTAATAGAAATTGACAATTGGAAAATTAGACTTCTCCGCGATGTGCCAATATCGCAGAGGTCCACTGAAAAATGACAATTATGAAATTG
The DNA here is from genome assembly GCA_030864215.1 of Capsicum pubescens. Lineage (NCBI taxonomy): Eukaryota > Viridiplantae > Streptophyta > Magnoliopsida > Solanales > Solanaceae > Capsicum > Capsicum pubescens. The sequence goes on from CM061540.1 coordinate 303,142,815, forward strand.
TCCTTCACTGCGATGCGGTGACTACCCAGTTGGCGCATTGCTTACTAAAATTGCCCTAACTTCTTCACCGAGTGTCGGATTTGGGCTAATTTAGTATCGATGGAAAGCTTATTCAATTTTCCACACAATGGAGAGTCTAAATATGGAAAATTCCATATGAAACAAAAAGGTATTCATTTTTAGAAGCTAATCCTTGACATTCTAGGGATGAAATTAAGCTAGGGAAAGTATGGGGTATTACAATATCTCCCCCTGGGGAACATTCGTCCTCGAATATGGATAATTTAAACTGAAATATTGAGGAATCTAAGGCTATAATCTATCATGCACAACTGAAATAAATTGAATGACTGAATCTCATCACAATAAGCTACTAAATATATCTGAGAGTGTATGAATTCGCATGAAAATAGATATATGGCTGAATCTAAAATTGGAAAAGAACTGAATGAAGAAAGACTATTACCTTTGGCTGAATCTAAGTTCGTGTAGAAGAATGAGGATACTTGGCACGCATGTCTTCTTCTGCTTCCTAAGTAACAACCTCAACAGACTGATTTCTCCACAGAACTTTGTCCTAGGGAATTTCTTTGTTCCTTAGTCTACGGATTTGATGATTAAGAATCTTTACTAGGACTTCTTTGAAAGAAAGGTTATTCTGAATATCTGTATTCTCTAGAGAAACTATAACAGCTAAATCATCCATGCACTTCTTCAACAAGGACACATGGAACACTGGATTAACAGAGGATAAATCTGTGGGTAGCTCAAGCTCATACGCCACCTTCCCAACATGACTCAAAATCCAGAAAGGGCCTAAATATCAGGGACTAAGCTTCCCTTTTTTGCCAAATCTCTTTACCCTTTCATAGGTGAAACTTTCAAATACACAAGATTATCTACCGTGAACTCAAGATCTCTCCTTCTTATATCTGCATAAGATTTCTGATGACTCTGGGCTTCTTTCAATCTTTATATAATCAATCAAACTTTTTCCATAGGTTCAAACACCATGTCTGGCCCAATCAAAGCGGCTTCACCCACTTTGAACCAACACAACCGGCGATCTATATTTCCACCCATAAAGAGCCTCAAATGGAGCCATCTGAATACTAGCATGATAATTATTATTACAAGTAAACTCAATCAACGAAAAATGGTCATCCCAACTAACTTTGAAATAAAAAACACACGCCCTCAATATATCCTCTAGAGTCTGAATGGTCGTCTCTGCCTGACCATCTGTCTGTGGATGAAAAGCTGAATTAAGGTGAACTTAGGCACTAAGACCCTCCTGAAAAGCTTTCCAAAATTGAGAGGTAAATTGAGTACCCCTATCTGAGATGATGGACAAAGGAACACCATGCAATCTGACTAACTCCCTAATAAACAACTTAGCATAATCTTTAGCTTTGTAAGATATGTGAGCTGGCAAGAAATGTGTTGACTTAATTAATATGTCAAATATCACCCAAATCGAATCATGCTGACAATGCGAATGGGGTAAAACAGTCAAAAAAAACCATATTCACCTCTTCCCACTTCCAAGTAGGGATACCAAACTCTTGCAATGTACCACCAGGTCTTTGGTACTCTACATTAACCTATTGAAAAGTTTCACACTTGGCTACAAAATCTGCTATATCTCTCCTCATACGACTCTACAATATATTTCCTTCAAGTAGTGGTACATCTTGGTGGAACTTGGATGAATGGAATAACACACACCAAGTTCTTGTATGGGGTATTACATAAAGGTTCTAGTGATGAAATTTAGCTAGGGAAAGTACGGGGTATTACATCAAGGTTCAATGGAGGCATCACCCAGTAGAGGAAGCTACTTGGGAGATCGAGAGTGATATGCGGGCCTAGTATCCTCACTTGTTCGGGACTTTAGGTACTTGCTTATCTTTAACTTTAGGGGATGAAAGTTGCTTAGTAGTGGATGTTGTACTGACCCTTTTGATCATTAGCTATGTTTTTACTTATTTTTGCCGATAGAGCTCCTCTATAGCCATCCCAAGTTATTAGTGACTTTCTGAAACCAATAGTTCAGTTACCTGAGGGTTCATTTGATTTTTTTATAACCACTTCTCTAATTTGAAGTCTTCATCGATTCCGAAAGGCCGCTGAGCAAAAAATTTAGAAAAATGATTTCGAATGTAAATTTCAACTTCTTCAGTAGCTATGTAATATCGATTTTAGGATAGATAGACCCTTGGTTTGGATCCCACAGCACCCGAGCTCATTTTGACCCATTAGTCGAAAAGTTAAAAATCAAAATATATGTGTGTGGGACCCACAAGTGGCCTTAATAACCTTGGATGGAAAATATTACTTCACCAATGCGTATGAAATGTCGAATTTAGTGGAGTTACATAGTTATTTTGCAAAAAATGGAGTCTGAATGAGTAAACTAGTATAAAAAGGCCCTTTGGCCGATTTTTGAGATATTCTTCAGCAATCTGAAAACCATAGGAGCCATAAATATTTGTTGACAAGGAAATGAGTCATGTGGGTTGATTAGAATCTTAGCAACTTGTGTAATCCATCTTTTTCTACAAATCTAAGGTAAGAATTCCTCTAATTTGATATTGATTTCATGGTTTCTTGACTCAAAACCCATAAATAATTGTAGGTCAATTGTAGCCCAAAATTAAGTGATTGACTCAAATTACTTGAGGGTTTTAACTCTCTAAAGATAATTAGGCTACGGTTTGGTCTTGGAAACTCCTTTCCAAGGGTGAAACCCAATTGAGGTTTTGGTATCCATTTGAAACCCATGGCACAGTGGTGCCATAATGGGTATTATCATTCTTGTTGTAATGCTTAGATTGTATTGTTTATAGCATTGCTTGTAGAAGGGGAAGCTTATCAGAAAGGAAAGGAAAGGAAAAACTCATTGGTTTGTGAGTTTTTTGGATTCAAGTTAGGTTAGGCTTAGACGTAGTATAGATTTAGCATGTTTGTAATGTAATCATTGATATCTTGTAATATTGGATAGGGAATTTAGATGATAGTTGATTCAATGGTGAATTTGGGATTCATTAATTGCTATAGGCCATGGATTTGTAAGGTATGATATTTGACCCTTAGTCTAGGACCATGGTTAGCTTAATTGTGGTCTCATGACTAGTGTGAGAATATTATAGTTGTTCTAAGAAGACATGAATGGTATAATTATCTATCCTTAGGAGTGTATTGACCTTTAAAATGCCTAGATAGTAGATGACCTTGGTGTTGGGTTCACTTAGGAAGGATTCTTGAAGAGACTTTCCCAATAGACCTAGAAAGGATTGGTAAGCCCTTATGGTGAGGTATGAATGACTTAGCCTAATTCTGGGTAGAAGCTAGACATGTGTTAGTAATTGGGCTAGTGTGGTATTCTTGGAATCATAATTTGGGTAGAATTGACTTAAGCGCCCTTATTTCTAGATAAAGCTCCTATCATAGGCTTGTATGTGGCTTACTTGACATCTAAAAGTTGAACTAGATACCTTAGACTAGTTTGGGGCATAGTGTACCTAATTAAGAAAATTGACGTTTAGAAGTGGGATTGTCTAGCCCACTTATGCCTAGACTTGTGTAATCATTGTGGAATTAGTTGCAGATGTAAGACATAGTTGAGACTTGTAAACCTTAGTATAAGGTTACTTCGTGACCCGGTATATTTTAATAATGTTCCTCGAATTATGACTTATGAGTTATATCTATGTTGTTGCTTATAGAAATGAGATGATAATGGGCCTACAGAGATGTTTTTTCTCTTAGTCTTGATACTTGGCCCATAGAGATGCTATTTCCTCTTAGACTTGATACTTGTCCTATAGAGATGTAATTTTCTCTTAGACTTGATATTTGTCCCATAGTTATGTTGTTTTGTAATACCTCACATTAGTCTTAGCTTAGTTTAGCTTATAGTGTAAGCATTAGAGGCTTAAAACAAGAAAATTTAGCTAAGTATAGGGGACTTAGTTTTATTTTTGGCCTCTTAACTTCGTTGATTTTTAAAGTGACCTTATCGATCCCAAGATGCAAGTTTTTGAGTTAATTCATGTTCAGGGGTGTAAGGTGTATGTCTCAGGGAAGTTTTGGATTTTTCAGACAAGGATTGAGGAACATTTGGATTTTATTTCCAGCACCTCACTGCTATTGCATCATGTAGCAGTGGGTATAGCGATGAGAGGTTCATCATATCGTGGCAGGCCTCAAATCGGTACTTCGGTTACGAATTTAAATCCCAAAGGGGTAGTCTTTTCTTTTCCCCTCACCTTAATCTGTAATAACACGAGATTTACCTTCAGTTAAGGCATTATTTGACCACTTTCCCCAATTTTACTCTCAAATTAACCCTATGCTTTCCCCTAGTTCATCAAATTAAATCCTCTTCCCTTCAAAAAAAACTCAAGAATTCAAGATTTACCATCCGAGGGCTTTAAAGAAAGTTGTTCCCTTTCAAGATTTAAGTATTAAAGGTATGTGTGATATTCATCCATGGGCCCTTTTCACCCATGGAGTTCAATAATCCTTCTTTTATATCAAATTGTGAGTTTTTATATGTTTTATGATGAATTATCCCCATTAATTGTTATGGATTTTGATTATACATCAAGCTTAGGTTGTTTTCGATCGAATTAAATGTTAAATTTTGGAATGGTGATGTTTTCATCTTAAATCCCTGATTTATGGTTTTTGTATTATAGCAACATAATTATTACATGTTTTAAACTACTCTGATTCTTTAACTCTTGACCCTCATGTGTTTGATGAAATGTCTAAGAGTTAAATTTTAAATAATGATCCCTATTATGGTTTTTAAGGCTTGATATGTCCTTATTGTTATTTCCATTCGGTGTTGGGGGTTATGAATACCCAAAATTTAGTTGTTTACATAGTTTTCAGTAATTAAAGAATAATTTTAGATAAACCATGAACATCGTCATTAAGTTAGTTTTTATGTTCAGTCGTTGCTCAGTTAAACTTAGGTCAGTTCAGTAATTAGTCTTTCCATTGGGAGTAAAACTTAGCACATAGTGAACATAGGGATGACATCTCACCCGTCAGTAGGCATGAGACATCTTTCCCCCATTAGTAGGCATGAAATGTTAGCAGTAGTCCCTAGGTTCCAGACCTAGGGCGCCACTATAGACTCTGAGGGGACCCCGTCAGTTAGGAATGACACCCTCGTCCTTCCGGAAGTTAGATTAGTTGATCTACATAGCTAATATTAGTACCCGTGGAACAATAATAACACCCTTCCAACTAGGGTTACAGGTTGGACCCTTATAGTATATTAGGGCATGTCAGTTATAGCTAGCTCCTACTATCTCAGTTTAGTATTCTGTACATAGTTCAATTTTAGGTTTGTTTGACCATAGCATACATTTATCAGTTATTCAATTACCAATGTTTATGTATTTCAGTTTATAGACCATAATAGAATATAGTTTATGCTTGATCATGCATTCTCAGATTTTATAATTTTCATGCATTTATTTACCTATCTCATGCTATTCAGTCAGTCATGATTTCATGCATATAACCCATCGCTTTCAACCTAACCTCATCTCATATATGATACATTCAAAGTACTGACCACATACTCGTTTCTTGTGCATATTTAATATCATAGGTTCATATGCTCGGTTTCTTGATTGTGCGTAGATAGATCAGCTTATCAACAGTAACAACAGTGGTGAGTACTCATCCTTCGAGGCTGAGTTTATCTTATATTCAGTTATATTAACAGTTTAGTTATTTAGTCTGTCGAAGTTAGTTGGGGGTTTATCCCATCAACTGTAATACCCCACATTTTGGACTAGAATGAAAATTCATCATTCCTACGCGTGGATGTTTCAAAAGCTTCAAATCCTATGTAAATTTAGTGTGTTAATCAATTATATAGTGTGGGATTCTATTTGAGCATGAATTTAGATCATATAGGTCCCCTAACTCAAGTACAAGTTGAAAGCTTTCCTATCGTTCAAGTTTTAGTGAGCGTCAAAACTTGGGTCAACTTCAATCAACCATAACTTGTTGTATATGATGAACTGGGTGGTTTACTATATATCAAATGAAATATCTTTGAACTAGATTTTGAACGATACCAATTTCACCTAAATCCAATATCTGAGCAAGGAGTTATGCCCATTTTACTCCAGGATGTCGGGCTGGCAACTATGTGATGATAATTTTGACGGCCTGTCACATTTGTGACGCCTTGTCAAAATTGTCATCAGGCTTAGGCAGAATCCAGCTTCTGTGTGACGACATTTTTGACGGCCTGTCACATTTGTGATGCCTTGTCAAAATTGTCGTCAGCCTTAGGCAGAATCCAGCTTCTGTGTGACGACATTTTTTACGGCCTATCACATTTGTGATGTCTTGTCAAAATTATCGTCAGCCTTAGGCAGAATCCAACTTTTGTGTGATGAAATTTTGACGGCTTTTCATATTTGTTACACCTTGTCAAAATTGTTGTCAGCCTTAGGCAGCATCCAGCTTCTGTGTGACGACATTTTAGACGGCCTGTCACATTTTTGATGCCTTGTCACGAATGTCATCAACTTTTCTTTCCAGAACTTGAAGGATGTTTTAGTAAGGGTATTTTGCTCTTTTTCCTTCACTTCCCACGACTTATAACCCTCAAGGAACGTATTATCTTCCATTCTCTTTAGTTACACATCTCAAAAAGTTCTCTCATACACTTTCAACCACAAGATTAGGGTTTCCTCTCAAGATTATCTCCTCAAGAACCAGAACATTCTCTCCCAAAGGGGTTAAACCCTAGTCAAGAAAAATCAATAGCAAGCCTAAGGATTTCTTCAAGACCCTTCAATAAACATTATATCTCTTTCAAGATCAAGCTTTAAGGTATGCGTGTGTTCATTCATGGACTCCTTTCATCCATGAATTTCAAGAACCCTTTTCTAAAACTATATACTATGGTTTTCATGTTATGAAAGGATTGTTGATCATGTTTATGTGTTGAATGATTCCAAGATAGTATCTTTATATGTTATTATGAATCTATGACATCATATGAGTTGAAAACATTTAAGTTTGATTATTTATGATGAGTAATTGTATGATTTACACCTATGCCTAAGTTTTGCATGTAAGGTGTTTGATAAAATACCTAAGAGACTAGAAATCATGCATTATAGCTAAATTGTGACTAAGTGAAGGATTCATGATATGCCCCCATATTCCAATCATTTTCATATTGATATTGTTTCTTGTAAATGTTGTTGGGATGTTATGAACTAGTTTTATAAGATTATGCCATGCTTACTTGCAAATCCTACTTATGTACAAAATGTATGATGTCCATACACTTCATGGAATTCCCCAAGTTATGATATTATGGGTTGTTGATGTTGGTCACGTACTCAAGTCAATCATGTGTATCAGTTTCCTTCCATCGAGTCCTGGGGGTATTCGTACCCGAAAAATATAGCTGTGTGCCTAGAGCCATGTCATGTTATCACGATACTCTTAGTTAAGCCATGATCTATAGAATTCAGTCAGTCCTGTGACTCAGGAAAACTCATAAATCTTAGTAGTCTTAGTAGTTCCGTAATCTCAGTGATTTCAGTACTTAGTCTGTAACTTCAGTATTCATAGTCAATCTCAGTAACTTCAGTACTCTCAATCAGTCCTCAGAACTCAGTACATTTTATTAGTCATCAAAATTCAGTAAACTCAGTTTAGCTCTGCTAAACACTACCACTAGTATCAGTTCAGATAATTAGTTCAGTTCAGTTATTCAGTTTATCTCTGTTATTTAGTTTAGTGTATTTCAGATGGGAGTAGGATTCAACACTGAGTAATCCTAGGGATGGGGACTCACCCACTAAATCGGACTGAGATCCCTAAAAGCAATCCCTAAGTTCCAGAACTACGTAGACAGCGTAGGTACGAGATGTCACCCATTAGATAGGACTGACATACTCAGGGGTCACCCGTTAGCACATTTATATGTATAGTACTGATCCCAGGAATCACCCGCTAGATTAGGACTGACTCCACAGCCAATATCTTTACTGGTGGTGCGGTACTGACACCCTTCCAGTCAGGGTAGAGATTGGACCCCAGTCAGCTTTGCTTGGGGCATGTCGGTTAGATGAATACATCCCACAGTTTTAGTTATAGATTTAGGGCTATCAGATATAGTCAACTTAGTTCAGTAGTACAGATTCAGTACTGTTAGAGATAATCAATCCTTATCATTATAAATAGACTTCAAGATCACCCATTAGACAGGACTGATCTCAAATTCAGTTACTCCATATAGAACAGAACTCAGATAGTTCCATCAGAACTTAGACGGTCAGATATAGTCACTCAGTATCAGTTACATCGGTTAGGACGATCATAACAGTTATATCAGTTATATCAATTTTCTAAACTTATGTATCAGTCATATCAGTTATCAAAATTCATGATATCAGTATTTAGCTTCAGGACTGTCAGACACAATCAACCAGACCAGTTCTTCATAATTTGAACTGTCAGAAATAGTTATTTATCTATTCAGTATCTCAGTATCAGTACACTCATGTTGTCAGTATTCAGACTCAGTAGTCAGTATCTCCATGAGTTCAGTTACAGTTATGTATGCATGTATGTATTCTCATGTTCATATTAGTCAGCATTGTTCATGCATATAACCCTTTGCATTTAGCCTACCTCACTCGTATACTCAGTACATTCAGACGTACTAACGAATTTACGCTATGGTGTTTTCTCTTATGTTACACAATAGGTTCAGAGGCATGTGTTCCAGATCAGCAGTAGAATTCCAGTCATAGAGTTGCAGTGAGTCCTCATCCATTCAAGGACGATATTATTTTATTTCATTTATTATTTCAGTTCAGTTTTGCTAGACGGAGTTAGTTGGAGACATCTTCCATCAACTCCTTATTCAGATAGTTTAGAGGCTTTCCAGACTATAGCATGTCAGACACTTATTTTAGATTTGTTTTGGTATTGTTATACCATTTTCAGACATTGTCTTATCAGATATTTATTCAGATTTGAACCTTATGGTCATTCAGTACATGTTTTCATATTTTTATGTTATATTATGCAGTGTACAGGTATAGATATCAGTCATGGGTTAGCTTGTGGTCCTTTCGGGTTATGAGCATCGTGTAGCATTTTGATTTTAAAAAATTAGGGTGTTACATCAACTCTACAGTCAGTATGGTTTAGAGGCTTTCAGATATTTAGACAGATAGTTAGTTTATCATTTGTTTCGCCACTATTTTTGGTATGTTTTCTGACGCTCAAAACTAAGATTCAGTATTGTTTTTCAGTTTCTAAAATCTTGTGGCATTATTTGCTGATTTTCTGGATATGTCTTTATTATCAGTATATTATTTAGTGATCACAGAAAGTACCAGTTCATGGGTTTGCTTATGGTCTTTCGGGACCATAAGCACTGTTGTCGCGACTAGAGGGTAGCCTCGGGTCATTATAAAACTTGGTTTTAGAGACTAAGGTTTTAAAGTGTCCTAGGGAGTCTAAAAGTCACGTTGAATAGAGTATTCTGCATGGGTGTGAAGTGCACCACACTTATGGACAAGTGACTACAAGACATTTTAGGAAAAGTTTCCCTTCTTTCAGTATTCATGTCTTGCGAATGAGCTTAAGCTTAATTTAAAATCTTATATTGTTCTAATTTAATATTTCTTTCAACTACAAAACATGCCTCCTAGAAATAATAATGAAAGAAGAACGGGAATCATCCCGCACCTCCGCCTGTTCAGGAAGATATCCTGAATGAGCATGTTTCTCATGCTGAGTTTAGAGCTATATTTACTACTTTAGCTTACTCAGTGGCAGCTCAGAATAATCAGCAGGTTGCAATCCCAGCCAATCCAATTGCTAACACCACCGCAGCTAGGATTTGGGACTTCACGTGAATGAACCCTCCACAGTTTTTGAGATCTAAGTCTGATGAGAATTTGCATGAATTTATTAACATGGTTCAAAAAGTGACTGGCATTATGGGTATCACATCTAGTGAGAGTGCAAATTTGGATACTTACAAATTACAGGATGTAGCTTACACCTGGTTTAAGCAGTGAAAGAGGGATAGAGGCGTAAATGCAGGGCCTGCAGAGTGGGAGGAGTTTTCCTTGGCCTTTTTAGAAAGGTTCTTTCCTTTAGAGTTGTAGTAAGATAGGGTGCAGGAGTTCATAAATTTAAGGCATGGTAATATTAGTGTGAGGGAGTATTTGATTAATTTTATCCGTTGGCCAGGTATGCTCCTTCAATGGTGGCTTATAATAGGTCTAGGATGAGTTTGTCTTTGGTATAGCTGATAGTATGGTCAAGGAATGTAGGATGGAAATGTTGATTAAGGAGATAGACTTTTCTAGGTTATAGTCTATGCTTAGCAGATTGAGGAGGAGATGGTTAAGGAAAAAGAAAGAGAGAATAAGAGGGCTAGGACAGGTAGCTTTAATTTTTCCCAGCAAGGGTTGGAGGGTGGTAACTGTCCTTAATTCTATCAGAAATCTTCAGCCCCAGCTTCATCTTTAGCTAATGCCCAGTGCCAAAGTTTAGAAATGATAATTATTATAGATCGCCAGGCTCTAAGACTCAGGGTAGTATGAACAATGGTCGTACTAATCCCCTTTGGCAGAATTGTGGTAATAATCCTCAAGGTGTATCCAGGGCTAACAGCGATGTGTGTTTTGGATGTGTAAAGCTAGGACATATTTTAAGGTAATTTCCGATAGGTATGTGCAAAGGTAGGAGTGGTCGCCAGGAAGATCATACTAACTCTTCAGCAGCACCAACTGGTCACCAAACTCAGCAGGAAGCCACTTCCAGTGCCATCGACAGTCAGCTCCAGAATAGATTGTATGATATCTAGTCTCTTCCTGATCATGAAAGTTCTCTTGATGTTGTTACAGGTACATTACAGGTCTTTCATCTTCATGTTTATGATTTTTAGTTCCCGGGGCTTCATTTTTTTTGTTACCCCTATATTATTGTCAATTTTGGTGTCAGTTCTCAAACTTTAGTAGAGACTTTCTCAGTGTCTATGCCAGTGGGTAAATCTATCATAGCCAGACGAGTGTACAAAAATTTCCAGATTACAGTATCTTAGAAAGTCACTTCAGTAAACCTTGTAGAGTCAGATATGACTTATTTTGATGTCATTCTTAGCATGGATTGGCTCAAGTCATGCTATGCTTCTGTTGATTATAGAAATAGTGTTGTTCATTTTTCTTTTTTGAATGAACTAGTGCCTGAATAAAGGGGTAGTACTTCAGCTCTTAGGGGTCAGCCTGTTTCGAACCTTAGAGCGATAAAAATGTATACAAGGGGTGCGTTTACCATCTTGTTTGAGTCAAAGACACTCTTGTTCAGATACTCCCAGTCTTGAGTCAATTTTAGTAGTGAGGGAATATATAGATGTGTTCCACGTAGATCTTCCTAGAGTTTCTCCTGAGAGAGAAATTGACTTCGGAATAGATATTCTTCCTAATACCTAGCCTATCTCTATTCCAACCTACAGAATGGCTCTACTTACGCTTAGGGAGTTGAAAGAGAAACTGAAGGATCTCTTAGATATGGGTTTCATCAAGGCCTAGTTTTTCCCCATAGGGCGCTCCAGTCTTTTTCGTGCAAAAGAAAAATGGCTCTCTTAAAATGTGCTTCGATTACCATTAGTTTAATGAAGTCACAGTCCAGAATAAGTACCTACTCCATAAAATAAATGATTTGTTTGGCCAACTTCAGGGTGCCAGTTATTTCTCTAAGATAGACCTCAGATCCAACTATCATCATCTCAAAGTCAAAGAAGGTGACATTTCATAAACAACTTTCAGAACCCTGTATAGTCACTTCGAGCTCCTAGTTATGTCCTTTTGTCTAATGAATGCCCCAGCAACCTTAATGGACTTGATAAATCAAATGTTCAAGAAGTACTTGGATATGTTCGCCATAGTCTTTATTGATGATATTCTTGCCTACTCCTATAATGAAAATGATCATGCAGACTACCTCAGAATCATATTACAAAATCTTAGAGCCCATCAGTTATTCAATAAATTCAGTAAGTGTGAATTTTGGCCAAGATTAGTAGCTTTCCTTGGCCATATTATTTCCATCAATAGCATTAGAGTTGACCATTAAAAGACCTAAAAAGTGAGAAACTAGCCCAGATATATCTCTCTATCAGATATCAGGAGTTTCTTGGGTTTGGATGGCTATTACTGATGGTTTGTTGAAGTTTTTTTCTTTTATTGCGTCCCTTATGTCCAGATTGACTCAGATGAAAGTCAAGTTTCAGTTGTTAGATTCTTTTGACAAAAGTTTTTAGGTGTTGAATCGACTCACCTCAGCCCCAGTATTGACCTTATCAAATGGTTCAGATAGGTTTGTTATTTATTATGATGCTTCCATAGTTGGTTTGGGTTGTGTTTTGATTTAGAGAGGTAAGGTCATAGCCTACACCTCTAGACAACTTAAAACTTATGAAAAGAATTGCCCTACCCATGATCTTGATTTGGCAGCTATTGTGTTTACCTTAAAAATTTGGAGGCATTATTCATATGGGGTTCATGTTGATATGTTCATGGATCATGAAAGTTTGCAGTATGTGTTTTTGCAAAGAAATTTAAATCCACATCAGAGAAGGTGGTTAGAATTATTAAAAGATTATGACATGAGTGTGTTGTATCATCTGGGAAAGACCAATGTAGTGTCACATGCCCTAAGTAGGTTGTCTATGTGTAGTGTTGATTATGTTGAGGATGATAAAAAGAAGTTAGTCAAGGAGGTTCATCAGCTTGCTAGATTAGTTGTGCGGTTAGTGGATTCTGCTGAAGGTAGTGTATGGGTTCCGAATAGTTCAAGATCTTCTTTGGTTACCAAAGTAAAAGAGAAGAAAGATAAGGATTCCAATATGGTTAAGTTGAAGGAATAAGTCAAAGATTAGAAAGTATTGGTTTTCTCCCAAGGGGGAGATGGTGTGTAGCGATGTCAGGGTAGGTTATATGTGTCGTGTGTAGATGATTTGAGGCAGCACATTCTTGCAGAAATGCATGGTGCATGTTACTATATTCATCTAGGGGCCACTAAGATATACCATAATCTATTGGTGGAGTGGTATAAAGAGAGATTTGCAGAGTTTGTAGCTAAGTGTCCTAATTGTCAATAGGTTAAGGTTAAGCACCAGAGGCCTAGTGACACCTTGCAGCAATTCATTATCCCCACTTAGAAGTGGGAAGAGGTGAACATAGACTTTATGATGAGTTTTCTCCATTCTCATCATCAGCATGACTTGATATGGGTTATCATAGACAGAATTACCAAATCAACATATTTTTTGCCAGTTCATACTTCCTATATAGCCGAGGACTACTCCAAGCTCTATATTAGAGAGTTGGTTATATTGTATGGAGTCCCATTGTCTATTATTTCAAATAGAGGTACTTAGTTTACCTTTTACTGCTGGAAAGCCTTTTAGAAGGATCTTGGTACCCAAGTCTGTCTCAGTATAACCTTTCACTCTCAGAAAGATGGTTAGGATGAGAGGACTATTCAGACCCTTGAGAAAATATTCAGAGCATATGTTATTGACGTTAAGTGAAGTTTGGATGATCACTTTCCTTTGATTGAATTTTCCCACAATAACAGTTATCATTCAAGTATTCAGATGGATTCATTTGAGGCTCTTTATGGAAGGAGATATAGATCTCCTATTGGTTGGTTTTAGGTAGGTAAAACTGTGTTGATAGGGCTAGATTCAGTATTTGATGAGATGGAGAAAGTTCAATTAATTAGAGAGAGGCTTAAGACAACCTAAAGATGACAGAAATCCTATACAAATATGAGAAGGAGAAATCTTGAGTTTAAGGTTGGTGACTTCGTCTATTTAAAGATCTATCCCATGAAGGGGGTGAAGAGGTTTGGCAAGATGAGGAATCTCAGTCCCTGATATATTGGCCCTTATAGGATCTTAAGTCGTTATGGAAAGGTAGCCTATGAGCTTGAGTTGCCTGCAGATTTAGAATTAGTAAATCCGTGTACCATGTTTCCATAATAAAGAAGTGTATCGGTGATCCAACTGTAGTAGTCCATTTAGAAAGTATAAATGTTCAAGATAGCCTTTCATACGAAGAAATACTACTTTAAATCCTTGATAGTCAGATTCGTAGACTGAGGAACAAAGAAGTATCCTTGGTCAAGGTTCTTTGGCTGAATCGGTCTGTTGAGGGAGCCACTTGGGAAGAAGAAGCAAATGTGCGAACCAAGTACCCTTAGCTTTTCTCCGCGAACTCAGACTCAGCCTAAGGTAATAGTTTTCCTTATATTATCTCTTTTCCATTCTTAGTTCCATCTCTATAATTATCTTTCTTTCATTGCATGCATTCACGAATAAGTTTAGCAAAGTATCATGTTTTAGACTCAATCATGTAACTATGTTTTCAATTATGCATGTTCAGTATGTGATTTTAGTTCCCTCAGTATTCTCATCTTAATTAGTCCCATTCGAGGACAAATTTCCCCCAGTGGTAGATATTATAATACCCCGTATTAGTCTTAGCTTAGTTCAACTTATAGTGCATGCATAAGAGGCTTAAAACTTAAAATTTAGACAACTGTCGGGGATTTAGTTTTATTTTTGGCCTCTTAACTTTGTTGATTTTTAAAGTGACCTTCCCAAACCCCAGACACAAGTTTTTGAAGTAATTCATGTTCAGAGATGTAATGAGCATGTCTTAGGGAAGTTTTGAATTTTTTGGACGAGGATTGAGGAACATTTGGATTTTGTTTCCAACACCTCCCTGCAATTGCATCGCGTAACGGTGGGTATAACAATGAGGGGTTCACCGTATTGTGCCAGACCTCCAATAGGTGTTCTAGTTACAAATTGTAATCCCAGAAGGGTTGTCTTATCTTTTCCCCTCGCCCCAATCTGTAATAACACGGGATTTACCTTCAGTTGGCACATTATTTGCCCACTTTCCCTAATTTTAATGTCAAATAAACCCTAAGCTTTCCCCTAGTTCATCAAATTAAATATTTTCCCCTTCAAGAAAAATCAAGAATTCAAGCTTCACCACCCAAGAACTTTCAAGAAAGTTGTTCCCTTTTAAGATTTAAGTATTAACGGTATGTGTAATGTTCATCCATGGGCCCTTTCCACCCATGGAGTTCAAAAATCCTTCTTTTATATTAAATATTGAGTTTTTATATGTTTAATGATGAATTATCCCCCTGAATCTTATGGATTTTATTATACATCATGCTTACAATTGTTTTTAATTGAATTAAACCTTACATATTGGAATCATGATATTTTCATGTTAAAAACCTACTTTATGTTTTTTTATGTAGCCATGTTATTATTACATGTTTTAAACTATCCTCATTCTTTAACTCTTGACCCTCATGTGTTAATGAAATGTCTAAGAATCAAATTTTGAACAATGATACCTATTATGGTTTTTCAGGCTTCATATATCCTTATTGTTATTTCCATTCAGTTTAGGGGGTTATGAATATTCAAAATTTAGTTGTTTATATAGTTTTCAGTAATTACAGAATGATTTCAGATAACTATGAACATCATCATTCAGTTAGTTGTTATGTTCAGTCATTTCTTAGTTAAACTTAGGTCAGTTTAATAACCAGTGTCTTTTAGTGGTGAGTAAAACTTAGCACCGAGAGAACATAGGGATGAAGTCTCCCCCATCAGTAGGCATGAAGCACTTGTCTCCCCCATCAGTAGGCTTGAGATATTAGCAGCAGTCCCTTGGTTCCAGACCGACAGTGCCACCATAGACTTTGAGGGGGGCCCCGTCAGTTAGGTATGACATCCTCATCCTTTGGGATGTTAGATTAGTGGATCCATACAATAAATATTAGTACTCGTGGAACGATACTGACACCTTTCTAATTAGGGTTATATGTTGGACCCTGATAGTACATTGGGACATATTAGTTATAGCTAGCTCCCATATTCTCCGTTCAGTATTTAGTATAGAGTTCAGTTTTAGGGTTTCTTAACCTTCGCATATAGTTATCAATTATTCAATTATCAGTGTTTTAGTATTTTAGTTTACAGACCATATCAGAACTTGTTTTATGCTTGGTCACGCATTCTCATATTTTACAATTTTCATGCATTTATACTTAACTATCTCATGCTATTCAGTCAGTCATGATCTCAGGCATATAACTTATGCATTTCAACCTAACCTCATCTCATATACCAGTACATTTAAAGTACTGACCGCATACTTCTTACTTGTGCTATGATTTTTAATATAATAGGTTTGGACGCTCAGTTTCCTGACCATGCTTAGGTAGATCAGCTTATCAGCAGTAGCAACAGTGGTGAGTCCTCATCCTTCAAGGACGGGTTTATCTTATATTCAGTTATATTAGTAGTTCACTTATTTAGCAATCGGAGTTAGTTGGGAGTTTATCCCATCAACTCCACAGTCAGTCAGTTTTACAGGCTTTCAGACTTTCAGACAGATAGTCAGTTTATCAGTTGTTTTATTAGTATTTTTCATATGTTTTTGGACGTGCAGAACTATGATTCAATATTATTTTTCATTTTCTAAAACCTTGTGGTACTATCAGTTGATTTTCAGCATATGTCTTCATTATCAGTATATTATTCAGTGCTCACAGCAGGTACCAGTTCATGGGTTAGCTTGTGGTCTTTTGGGACTGTAAGCACCATTGTCGTGACTAGGGGTAGCCTCGGTTCATGATATGTTTCCTCTTAGACATGATGTTGGGTCCTTGTAGATGATTCTTCTCTTAGATACGATGTTGGGCCTATAGAGATGCTATCTCCTTTTAGATATGATAGTTGGCCTAGGGAGGTGATATTCCTTAACGTCATGATGAATGACCTTTATTTATGAAATGTCTTATAGTCACATCATGCTTATTGATATTATGCCTCCTATGTAAGAGATTATTATATGATTATTAATATTATATCTCATATATGTGAGATGCCTCCTAGATGTGAGATGATTATATATATGCTATGACTAATAACTATGATTATAGATATAAGTTTTGAATATGTATATGGGCCGAATGACATGCTAATGATATTGTAATTATTCCAGACATATTATTGGGTTGAAAGCCGAAAGATGATATTGATTGCACATTCGGGAAGTGTTTATCATTATAGATATATGTGTGTGTGTATGTGTGCGTGTATACACATCTTTCTGGTATGGGATGGAGGAAGGTGTGGTATGACGCTTATGATTTCACTGCTTGAATACTGGTGATGGAATGCATATATTCGATACATTCATGAATATTATATTGGTTATTGATGTGATTTTAGCGGAATGCGATCTTCTGACTGTTCTTCCTAATTATGGTATAAGCTACGTGGAAACTAGTTGTCTATTAGGTGACTATAGTACTTGATGTTTAGAATTCTGAATATGTTAGTTAATGAGCCTTGCTTAGTAATATGGTAGCTAACGACTAGGGTTGATACGTTGCTATGAAGATGGGTTTATCGATGGTAATGATATATGGTTGTTGATAACAATTTATAATGTCGATTAGTTGTTAATAAAAGATGTTTATTTGATAAATGATGAATAGTGAATAGATGGAAATTTTAGTTTAATGGCGAGGGTGGGACCCCTATTTGGTCGAAACGACCTCAGATTTAAAATTTGACATCTCCATCGCATCTGGAACATCGATCTTAGGCTAAGGGGACCCATTGTTCAAGTCCCAAGGCTTTCCAACTTATTTTAGGCTATTGAACGGATTTTTATGAAAAATAAAACTATAGGTGTGGGCCCCACTTTTTTCCCAACCGATCTAGGATGAAAGTTTTGATGATTTCAATGGATTTGAAATGTACTTTACACTCAAATTTCACTATTGGATCATATTATTTGGGTTCCGAATGAGTTTTGAGGGTCAAAAATAATTTTTTGGCCTTGCTGTCATGGGGATGCCGCATCTGTTCGCCGAGGGGTCTATAAATAGACGCCAAGGCCGCGAAATTGGACAGTTTCTCTTCATCTTTGAGATCCTAAAATCCTAAATGTGTATGATAACTCAAAATTGGATGTTATGGGTGTCTAGGGACCTTGGTAAACATCTTTTATCATGATTATTATTTGGATTAAGGTAAGATTTCATCACTTTACTGGTGAATTTCTGTCACGACCCGAGCCGGATCCCTGGCCGTAACAAGCATCCCAAACCACAGAGGCACGGGCGCCCCTCTGCATCTGGTAATCATGAACAATACTCATACAATAAAGAAAGGATGCGGAAATATAAATCATTACGGAAACATGGTCATGTTCTGAATTACGTACATCAATAGTAAA
Source organism: Capsicum pubescens (assembly GCA_030864215.1). Lineage (NCBI taxonomy): Eukaryota > Viridiplantae > Streptophyta > Magnoliopsida > Solanales > Solanaceae > Capsicum > Capsicum pubescens. The sequence continues at coordinate 303,161,183 of CM061540.1, forward strand.
GAAAATCCATCAACATTTAGACAACATCTGTTCCTGTCTGCGAAATCTCTAAAGTGATGGAAAGAAACAGGCCTTTCGGAATAAAGAAAGCTCACCAACTCCACACTTCTGTCTGAATAACTCTATGGCTTAGCAGAACCTCTAGACTGAGCATCAGACCCTGAAATATAGGGGTCCAATACAATTATACTGGTACGCAGAGCAATCCAAAATAATGCATTTAAATATATAAAATAAATGAGAGTAGGTAATGAAACATCATGCAAGATATAGTTTAAAATGCATGGTCAAATCTTTGATAATCATAAAACATTCTTGTCAATGCAATTCAATTCTTTGTATTACTTCTGAGTTAGGTGGTACACCCTACAATTCTACGACCCCATGGGCTATATGGAGTCTGCCCTTAACTCAGCGGCCAAGTCCCCAACCCAAGTTTGCCAGAAGAGTTGGAGTTTATAATTCTGATATGCACATCGAACTAGGCCAGCGTATAACCCCTCTTGGGGACACAAAACCCGTATAGGCAAAACATGGTTTCAGGCAATGAGTTATCTTTACTTATGCCTTCTTAGGGTAACCACCTAACATCTCTTTATGCCCATTTTTAGCCTTTTCTGAACATGTACATTTAAGATCACAAGTTCTAAAAAATTTGAATGAAAACTAATTTCTATTGTTATTCTGAGTCTGTTATGGCATTATCTGTTTTGGTATCGTCACACCAAGAGTTGCAAGTCCTATATCTTTGACATATGGTTCCATAAATGATTCTTCCATTCTAAACAATGTTCAGACCACTCAGCATGCAAATAGTATAATAAAATTCATATATCAAAACAGAAGTCAAAACCATGTAAGGATCTTTACCCTTTCAACAATTTTGAAAAAAATAGTGATACATTCATCAAGAACATTTCTGAAATCCCTTCATTCATCATTTATAACATTTAAGTTATAGTATCATTCCTCTCTCAAATTCTCAACCATCATAAAAATTCAAGTAACATAGTAATACTCTTGACTCATCATTTAAATCATGCAAAGTTTAGGAACTCATAACTTGTAAATCAAGTAGTTACACACTGGGAGAGGAAAGGATTCGATAATTCATGCTCTCAATTCATATTTCAAAAACTTCAACACATACGTACATATATACTAGTCAAATCACTTTCAAGGGGAGGCCTCAAGACCAAAACTCCCGAATCGCATGACTCCTTTCATAGAGGAGAATTTTAAAAACACTCAATCACCAACCTCAAATTCCATCTCCATTCTCCTAATATCAACGTAGGATATCTAGCGACTCTGAGCTATCTTAAGTCATTCTCTAATGATTTTCACCATCTCCATTGCCTAATGAACTGAGAAAGACCAAACAATCGCATCTCACCAACTTCATACCAACCAATCAGTGATCTACATCTTCTTCCATAAAGTACTTCAAAAGGAGTCATCTTAATGATGGAATGGTAGCTATTATTGTAGGCAAACTCTATCAATGGAAAATAATCTACCGAACTACCCTTGAAGTCAATTATATAGGCCCTCAACATATCTTCCAAGGTTTGAATGGTGCGTTCAGCTTGTCTATCTGTCTGGGGGTGGAATGCAGTACTCAGGTTCACTTGGGTGCCTAAACCCCTCTGAAAAGATTGGCAAAACTGCGAAGAAAATTCCGTACCTCGATCGGATATAATGGATACAGGTGCCCCATTTAAGTGAACTATTTCCTCAATGTATAGCTTGGCATAATCATCTCCCGAATAGTTAGTCCTCACAGGCAGAAAGTTAGCTGACTTGATCATCCGGTCCACAATTACCCAAATGGAATCATATTGGTTTTGGGACCTCAGAAGTCCCGTGATGAAGTCCATATTGACCATCTCCCACTTCCACATAGGCAAAGATATCTCTTGGGAAGTACCACCTAGTCTTAGATATTCCACTTTAGCTTGTTGACAATTCAAACACTTGGAAATAAGTCATCAACATCACGTTTCATATTATTCCACCAATATATAGCTTTAAGATCATGGTACATTTTAGTAGAGCCTGGGTGAACAACATACCTCAAAGTGTGAGCCTCATCAAGGATCCTCTCTCGCAAACCATCTACATTTGCTACACACGGCCTGCCCTATACATTAAAATACCATCACCGCCAATTTCAAAAGACATCACCTTCTGTTGACCCATATATTTCTTAATTTGCATCAAGATAGGATCCTCGGCCTGCGTCTTTTTAACTTTCGCACATAGGGAAGATTTAGCTATTTCATGCATAACTACTCCTCCATCTTAAGAATCCAGAAGTTGCACCACTAGATTTGCAAGGCAGTGAATATATTTCACCATCTCCCTCTTTCCTTCCTTAACATGAGAAATACTTCCCATTGATAATCTGCTAAGGGAGTCGGCCACCACTTTTCCTTCTCAGATGATAGTGCAGGCTCAAATCATAGTCCTTCAACAATTCTAACCACCGTCTATGCCTGATATTAAGTTCGTTCTGTAAGAAAACATACTGCAAATTTTTGTGGTTAGTAAATATATCAACATGTACCCCATACAGATAATGCTGCCAAATTTTAAGTGCAAACACCACAATCGTTAACTTCAAATCATGGGTGGGATAATTTTTCTCATGCACCTTTAACTTTCTTGATACATAAGATACTACCTTACCATGTTGCATAATCATGAATCCAAGTCCCACTCGGGATGCATCGCAATACACCACAAAACCCTCTGTACCTTTCGGAAGAGTCAAAATAAGTGCAGTAGTTAACATGGCTTTCAACTTCTCAAAAAAAATCTCACAAGAGTCAGACCACAGAAATTTCACTTTTTTTGTGTCAACCTGGTAAGTGGAGAAGCTATGGAAGAAAAACTCTTTACGAATCTTCTGTAATACCCTTCCAAACCCAAGAAGCTCCAAATATCGGTTGGAGTCATGGGTCTGGGCCATTTTCTCACTGCCTAAATCTTTTAGGGATCAACCTTAATTCCCTCACTAAACACAATATGCCCCAATAACGCAATAGCACTAAACCAGAATTCACACTTGCAAAATTTTGCATACAACTTATGATCTTTGAGGGTATGAAGAATAATTCAAAGTTGATTGGCATGATCCTCCTCATTCGTAGAATTAATCAAAATATTATCAATGAAAACTATGACAAACAGATCTAGAAACTGACGGAACACCCTATTCAGTAGGTCCATGAAGGCTGCAGGGGCATTAGTCAACCTGAAGGACATGCCTAAGAATTCATAATGGCCATATCGAGTTCGAAAAGCTGTTTTGGGAATATCTACCTCCCTAACCTTCAATTAATGATAACCCAAACGAAGGTGTATCTTGGAGAAACACCTAGCACCCTAAAGTTTGTCAAAAAGATCATTAATTTTGAGAAGAGGGTATTTGTTATTAATAGTGAACTTATTCAGCTAATCGTAGACTATACACATGCGGAGGGAACCATCTTTCTTATGCACAAAGAATATAGGTGCACCCCAGGGAGAAACACTAGGATGGATAAAGCCCTTGTCAAGAAGATCTTTTAATAATCCTTTCAACTCTTTCAATTCTGCAGGAACCATCCAGTATGGCGGAATAGAAATAGGATGAGTATCCGGCAATAAGTCAATACTAAAATCTATCTCCCTATCAAGTGGTATTCCTCAAAGGTCATCGGGAAAAACTTCTGGAAGTTCATTAACTGCAGGGACGGACTAAAGAGAAGGGCTTTCGATATTTGAATCCTTAACCCAAATAAGATAGTACAAAAAACCTTTGAAAATAAGATTACGTGCTCTGAGGTAAGATATGAATTTCCCTTTAGGTGCTAAGAAATACCCCTCCCACTCTATCACAGGTTCGTTCAGAAAAGAGAAAGTAACCCTCCAGGTTCTACAGTCTATGATGGTGTAGCATGAGTGAAGCCAATCCTTACCCAAGATATCATCAAATTCAATCATGTCAATCTCTATAAGGTCTGCCACAATATCATGATTACAAACAGACACTGCAAAATTTTTATATATCCTCCTAAACACAACATAATTACCTATAGGAGTGGAAACCGAGAAAGGTTCTGCAGTAACTTTGAGCTAAAACCCAAAATTGACTGCCGCATATGGGGTAACATAAGACTGGGTAGAACCGGGATTAAGTAACATATACACATCACGAGAGAAGATTTGTAACATACCCGCGACTACATTTGGTGAGGCCTCTGCCTCCTAGCGATTTGATAAAGCCTACAACCGATTGCGGCAGCTCCCAGTAGCTAAAGTATCTCCTTTGGGAGGTAGTGGTGGCGCGGAGGAGTTTTCTTGGGACTTAGCACCATTGAAGCTCCTTCTAATGAAAGGAAAATCTCTCTGGAAATGGCCCGACTAACTACACGTATAGCATACCAACCTGCCCAGTTAGCACCTCCTTAGGTGATGCTTACCGTAGGTCTCACACCACGAAAAGGTCTGATACGGCTGAGCCACACTACCCTAGGACTGGGTACCCTACGCTCCGGATCCATGGCTAGGCTGAAAATTTTGAAATCGTCGGTCAACTGGAGGTTTGGGCACTGGTGCGCTGGCTGCAGGGTGCGCATTGCCCTAAAACATTTTCTTCTGCCACCTGTTACCCCAATTACCACCCTACGACTGACTATTGTTCTAGCCCTTTTTTCCTATCTATCCTTCTCACTTGCTTCAGCAACCCTCTTTTTCTGCTCCTCAACCTACTGCATCTGAATGGATAATCAAGAGAAGTTCATATCTCTATTCAACATTTCCCCTTTGCACACCAACACCAAGTCATCCAAAAGACTGGATGCAAATTTCCTCATATGGCCCATCATGCTTCCCACCAATTTCGAAGCATAAAGGGAGAGTTGATTGAATTTTAGGGTGTACTACTTGACGCTCATCTTCCCTTATTTCAAGTTCATGAACTCTTCATCCTTGGACTCCCTCAACTCTTGGGGAAAGAATCAGTCGAAGAAAGCCTCCATAAATTCTCCCTACATAGAAGGCTCAGCACTATCTCCCCTCGAATCTTCCCACTCATTGTACCACTGATTTTCTACCTCCTTCAGTTGATAAGATGCTAGTTCAACCCCTTCCACTTTATCCATATGCATCACTCAAAAAATTTTCTCCATCTCATCCACAAACTCTTGTGGATCCTCCTCCATATTTGTACCTGTAAACTTAGGCGAGTTCAACCTCATAAACTGACCCACCCGTGTAGTCTCGGATGTACCAGATGCAGACCCAACATCCTTCGACTGTCGGGTCTATGAAGCCACCAACTATACAATCATATGCATCGACTATCTGAACTCAACATTTAATATTTCTCTCTGGGGAGGTTAGGTGTAGTTAGTCCCAGACTGAGAAGCCCTAGGTGCCCTGGGTGGACTGGTCTGAATAGGAGGGACTCCTGGAGAAGCAAAAAATTTAGGAGTGTGAGCCCTATTATGTGTCCTCAGCCTAGGGTTAGGACGGACATCTTCAGCTTGGGCATTCTGTTCATTGGAGCGACGTGGAGGCATGATAGCTTTTCTGAAATACAAGAGACCATTGATTAGGGGACATTCAGACTCTATAGAATGAACTAAATCATTAAAAAGGGAGACATTTCTAAACTCCTAGTAGCCTTCTACCTATAAGTGTGGAATGCTACATACACATAAATAATACTCTACCCGATGCGATTTTGCAGACACCCTGGGACTATGAACCATTCTCTAATACAAAGTTTGTCACGACCCAAGATGGGGCCCTGGCTGTAATGAGCATCCTGAACCAAGAAGGCCCGGGCGCCCTTCAACATCTGGTAATCATGCACAATACTCATACAATAAATAAAGGATGCGTAAATATAGATCATTATAGAAATATGGTCATGTTCTGAAATACGTACATCAATACTAAAGAAAATCCATCAATATCTAGACAACATTTGCTCCTGTCTACAAAATCTCTAAAATATATGAAACTATCAAACTTTCTGAAACTGGAACAAGGCCTCCAGTGGACCTAAACCAAAGTAAACAACAAGTATCTAGAAAGAAACAGACCTTCTAGAATAAAGAAGGCTCACCAACTGCACACTTCTATCTAAATAACTTTATGGCTTAGCAGGACCTCTAGACTGAGCCCCAGACCTTGATATCTAGGGGTTAATACAATTATACTAGTATGCAGAGCAATCCAGAATAATGCATTTAAATATATAAAATAAATGAGAGCATTTCTTGAAATATCATGCAAGATATAGTTTAAAATGCATGAGAAAATCTTTGATAAGCATAAAACATTCTTGTCAATGCAATGCAATTCTTTGTATTACTTTTGAGTTAGGTGGTACACCCTACAATTCTACGAACCCACAGGCTATATGGAGTCCACCATTAACTGGGTGGACAAGCCCCCAACCCAAGTTTGCCGCAAGAGTTGGAGTTTCTAATTTCTATATGCCACAGGGCACTAGGCCAGCGTATAATCCCTCTTGGGGACATAATAACTTGTATCAGCAAAACATGATTTCAGGCAATGAGTTATTTGAACCCGTTCCTTCTTCGGGTAACCACCCAACATCACTTTATACCCATTTTTAGCCTTTACTGAACATGTCCATTTAAGATCAACACATAATTTGCTGTAGGTGGTCGAAGGAATTGGAAATGGTGAAAGCATTACCTTATGTAAGAATAGGTTGGTAGAACTTCATTTCTGGAGTTTAGGCCTCTATTTTTGAGCCTCAGTATAGCGTTTCGAGGAAAATTTTAACAAGAATTTCATACTTTCTTTCTATTATTGATGACACATATGATATTTCTGGGACTCTAGATGAACTCACTCTCCTCACAGAGGCAATTGAAAGGTAGCACTCTTTTTGTAACTATACATCTGTTGATAGACTACTACAGTTTATCACTGTTCTTTTAGCCAGTAGAATTTAATAATTTGAATGAATTTGATGTTTGTGATATATGCAGGTGGAATGTTGATGCTTCAAAAGCTACCATTATATGTGAAAACTATTTACTGCGGTGTTCTAGAAGTTTACAATGAAATTGAGAAAGAGTTGGCAAATGAAAACAAGTCATTTCTCATCAACTATTCCATAATAGAGGTACTTGTAGATAAAGTAGCAAACAATTACTTTAATGGATTAACAATAATAACAATGACAATTATGCCTAATCCTATGAAGATTTGATATATTTTGGCCTCAACTAAGAACAGAATGAAGCAGAGAACAGATCAGTACTTGGGACCGGTAATCACGTCAACCATGAATCGTGTACCCCGATCTACAGAGATCTTACTTGTCCAATCAGTGCAGAGCTACGATTTTAACTTAGGAGATTCAAAATATAAAAATATTAACACACGAATTAATCAAAGAAGATTTAACATCTACTATATATAAATAAAAAAATAATTTTATTCACATATAAATAGCATAATTATCCACTTATGGGGGTTCATACAAGTTAATATATGTTTCACTAATATAATTATTTATTGAATTTTTTTTCAGATGAAAAAGGTGGCGAGGGCTTACTTTCAAGAGGCAAAATGGTATCATGGGAAGAAAATATCAACAATGGAGCAATATATGAAGAATAGAATTGCATCAAGTGGTTACCTATTACTAGCAACTACGTTTTGGTTAGGCATGGGAAAGCAAGCAACTAAAGATGCATTTGATTGGATAGCAACTGAACCTCCAATACTTGTTGCTTCCTGTATCAGTACAAGATTAATCAATGATCTTTTATCACATGAGGTATACAGTGTGTATATATGTTCTCTCCATTAATTTTTAGTTGTCATAGTTCTATTTTTTTAGAATCAAATGATATAAACTTTGATCATTATTTTAGGACGTAGTTAAATTGATTCTTGAAAAATAAAACATGACAACTAAAAAAGAACTGGGGAGTATATACTTATTGAGTCAATCATTTACAACAATATAATCAGTATATTAACCTGTTACAATACGTTTATTACTTTATTTTTGTCTTTTATTTTTTTTATTCATATTTGCGGATGCAAAAAGAACAAAAACGAGGAGATTCACCTTCTGCTATCGAATGTTATATGAATGAATACAATGTCACAAAAGAAGAAGCACACATGAAAATAAGAGATATAATAGAGAATTATTGGAAGATTTTGAATGAAGAATACCTCAAACTCACTGGCGTTATGTCAAGGGATTTGCTCATGACTATGATTAATTTAACAAGAGTAATAGAGTTTATATATAAAGATGAAGATACTTATACTTTTTCCAAAAATAACTTGAAGGACGTAATTTCTATGATGCTAGTCAATCCTATTTTATAGAGTACTGAGAATTTCAAAAGGAAGAGGCGGAACGAGAAAAAGAAGAATCACATTTAATTTCTCTAGATTGTGTTATTTGGATAAGTTAATTAGGGGTTGTTTAATTACCAGTATTACTAGTATAATAAATAAATAAATAAATAAATAAATAAATAAATTTCATGTCGCATTAATAGACAGGTGTTTGGGTTCTATGTTAACAAGATCTACATCAATGATATGTTAATTCCCTTATTTACATTGTAATCGAGTTATTCACGTATTAATTTTTGTATAAGCTACATAACATTTGATAGATAATTACAGGAAAAATAAGTTATTCATGTATAACATTAATATGACGTTTGGCTTGCAATTTTGAAATCCTACGTAACTAACAAATGTATAAATTATGAGGTATTGGTGTATTATCTTATGCGAGGTACTGTAACACCCGCCACTTTCGGGCTAACGTTGAACTGTCTTTCCTACGTTTTTAGATCCGAACCCAATGGTTTCTATTGATATATAAGAGTCAATGATATTTACTTAGTGTGGGAACATCCTTGGAGATGAATATACGTTGTAAAAATCTCCTTGCTCAAAAGTTAAGTTGAGCACTTTCAGATCGATTGACTTTTAGTTGACATTTTTACTTGGGTCAACTTCCAGCGACTGTTTCTTCTAGGATATAAAGATTCATGTGCCCTACTATATACCAAATTGAAACCCTTCGAGTTTTCTTTCCAAGCCACTGACCACCCGTCAATCCGAGTACGGAGTAAAAAGTTAAGAGTGTTTGAATAAGACACTATTCAGGCTGTGCGATGGGCCATGCGTCGCATTTGCCATCGCCTACCACCACTGGAATGGATAGTCCATGATCTAGTTTCCTCCCACTTGGGAGCTAGGCCATGAGCTAGGCGTCGCCCACTTAGGGGCTAGGCCATGAGCTAGGCGCCGCCCACGTAATGGCTAGGCGATGGGCTGTGCGCTGCATGGATAATGCATAGCGGCGTAGGGGCTCTATTTTTGTGTTATTTAAGGGCAATAATGTCCTTTCACGTTTCATAACCGTACCTAAACATCTATAGACGAAATTAAGGTCATTATTCACATTCTATCACTGACAAAAATCCCTAGTTCATCTTTCTTAAGAACAAGAAGCCAAAACAACCTAGGATTGAGACATTATGCCTCAAGGGTCGAAGTTTCTCAACGTTTTCGTCAATCTAAGGTACGTGGGGCTATCCTAAATCTCATGGTCATAGGTTTTACAATTTTAACAAGTTTTAAAATTATATATGTATGGATATGTAATAAGTTTTGGGAAATGATTTTAAGAGCATGCAGGTGAACCCAATTCGATGAAAGTATGTATTTGTCATGGGATTTTTCCATAAGCTTGATTTAAAATCTCATGCATATGTGATTTGAGTTCGAAAATTAATTTACGAATATGATTTTCCCTTCCCCATGATGAAATTTATGATATTTTCATGACATAAATTGTGAATTGTTTTGAGAGCATGAATTAAGAGCCCCTTTTTGATAATGAGATTTACATATAATAAATGTTGGGGCTGTTTTATGAATGAAGATGATTCTTGAGTTTAATTACTCTTTACTTATTATGGATGGTTGTTTCATGTGTTTTCAAAGAGGTGATCTCTATTCTAAATGTCATGGTTTCTTAATGAAGAAACTGCATGTCATTAATGAAAGAATTGACCACTATGTGTTAAAGATTTGTAAAGAGAGTATGTTGCATGAGTTTACATATGCTTTTGAAAATAAGAACTATCGTGTGATTTGATAAAAAATTTTGGGTGGTCATATGCATGTTTTCAAATAAGAAGGGCAGTAGAGATGATGTGCTATGAAATAATGGACTTGCAAGTCTGGGTATGACGATACCCTATTATGTTGTGTCCTAAACAGAATAAGAAAAGAGTTATTTATGAGAAGGAAGTGTGTTTTTAAGAGGCTAAATTGGACTTAAAGAGAGTTAGATAGTTACCAGAAGGAGGCATGAGTTCAGATAACTCATTGTCCGAAATCGCATTTTTCCGACACGAGTTTTATTTTTGCCCTGAAATAGAGAATTGTACATTGGCGACGGCCTTATGTCATAGTAGAGAGCAGAGACTCCAGCCCTTGTGGCAAACTTGAGTTGGGGGCTTGGCCGCCGAGTCAAGGGCGGATTCCATATAGCCCATGGGATTGTAGAAATGTAGGTTGTACCATCTAGCTCAGAAGTAAGACAAAGAGTTAAGTCGTGATTTACAAAAATAATTTGAAGCTTATCAAACTATGCCCATTTGTTTTATACATATACTATGCTAAATTATTTTCTAAATGCTCTCGACTATTTTATATGGAATACATGTTTTTTTTGATTAGTTTTGCGTACCAATACATTTCAGGTATTGGCTGTCCTTCGTGACGGCTATCAGTGGTGGACTAAGAAATTTTCACAAGTGAGTTCAACCAAAACCGACTATAACTAATAATATAACTAATATTTGACACGATAAGATAGATTTGGCAGTTTTTTTAACTATTTTTGTTACTCCTAAAGTAGGGGCAGATCTAGATTCAAAAATGTGGTACTCCAACATTTGTTAATAAACCTAATGTAAAATAGGTATAATTATATAAGAAATGTATAAAAATTGGTATAAGATAGAAAAAAAAAAAAGCACCCATAAAATCAAGAAGATAGCTAAGAGCTTTGATTTTCAGGTGAAACCTTAAAGCTTTGGATGTTAATAATATGTGTGTTTGGACTTCCCAAGCGTCCACGATCCTTAAATTCTGAGTCTATCACTGTCCTAAAGAGTTATTATTTTCAAATAGAAGACAACCAAAAAGAGTTACACATCTCAACTAAATTAAAATATATAATTAAGAAAAATGGAGTTATTTACTAACCTAGAAGTTTCAATATAAAACAAATAATACTTTTTTAACATAATATAAATTAAACTATAAATTATAAGAAAGGAACAACCCATCGACAGACACCTAAAGATTTAGTGATCTTTCACTTTGACACCTAAAGTAGACGGTATTCATTTTTGGCACCTCAACTAGCGTTTTGATGTGTCACTTCGACACTTTTTGCAAAATCAGCAAACATATATGTTGCGCGTGCATTACACGCGCTATGACATTGGACCAATTATAAGATGGCATTTGCCATTTGTATCAAAATAATATTTATATAATTAATTAAATAAAATAAATGTTAATAACCCCACCCCCACTCAGGGTCAGCTCTTCCTATTGAGAAAATAGGCAACCGCCTTAGGCCTCCAAATTTGAGGGGCCTCATTTTCTTTCACAATAGATTATATATTTTTTATAAAAAAAATATTAAATATTATTCGTAGAGAAAATAATTCTCTTATAAAAAAGTAAAGAATTATTAGAAGAAGTTTAATGTATATTGAAACTTTAAAGTATTATATCTCAAAAAGATTAAATGCATTAGTTATATTGAAGGAAAAAGAATTACTAGAAGAAATCGCTATAAGAAAATATTAACAACTTTGCATCTCAAGAAAATTAAAATATAGACTTAATAAAAATATATATTTATTTTTCTTAAAATTTTAATAAAAAATATATTTATTTTTCTTAGAAATTTAAGGCCTCCATTTATTTTTCGCCTTAGGCCACCAAAGTGCTTGAGCCGCCCCTACCCCCACTCTATATATCTTCCTCAACCACCCCACTCCACTCCATATCAACTTCCTCAACCAGTCCACCCCCAAATAGTCTTCCGCTACCCACACCCCAAAATTGTCTTCTCCCGCTCTCCCTCTCACCCTACACACCCCCAACCCCAACCCAACCCACTCTCTTTGGGTGATTTTTTGGTTGAACTTTCATGAAGTTAGATCCAAAATCAATATTTTTTAATAAATACACTTTGTTTCATTATGAAATTAGGTGTTCTTGATTGTTAAATTGGAATAAAGGGTTTGTTAATGGTTTAAATTTACTAGTGGTGATGAATATTTTTCAATGGAATTTGACCAAAAATTAAAGCGGAGGAGAGTGACAATTTGTGAGCGGTGTTTGACGAAAATAGTTGATTTTCATGGTTTGGGATTTTAACTGGTTGAAAGTATTATAGTGGTGGTGTTACTGCTATGATTCAGACAGAATAAGCAAACCACAAGTAAAAGAAAAATAAGAACAACACACAGATTTACATAAAAAAATTTACAGAAAAAACCATGGGTAGAGGCGAATTTCACTATGAAAGGAGAGGAGTACAATGTGGAGAATGATGTAATTTCTGAATATTCAAAACCGACCCACTAATTGCACATATATAGTATGTGCGTACAAATAAGTCCTAGGCCCAAAAACATAAAGGTCCATACCGCATGGGCATCGACCCGATCCCTACACTACAAATACAAAACCCATTAAAAATCACAAACATGGGTCGCACCGCGAAACTTTCAGGGACGAACCAACAAAATTCGAGTCACAACTCTTACAGTTACTGTGGAGGTGTCGGAGTTTATGAAGATTATTGGTCGAAGAAGAGGCTGTGAGAGTGTAATTGGTGAGGAATTATGTAAGTTCCCATTGTGAAATCTCAACAAAATACCCAATTACCCCCTGAACTATACCCAAAAAGGCTATGACACACCTCAACTTAAAGGGGGTCCTATTACCCCCTGAACTAATTAAAAGTGTAATTTTGACACCCTTAGTGCCTATGTGGCACATACGTGGCACAACACACTGAAGTGTCCACGTAGGCACATGTGTGTGCCACGTATGTGCCACATAGGCACTAAGGGTGTCAAAATTATATTTTTAATTAGTTTAGGGAGGTAATAGAGCCTTTAAGTTGAGGTGGGTCATAACCTTTTTGGGTATAGTTCAGGGGGCTAATTGGGTATTTTCTCAAAAATGAATTCTATGAATTTCAGTGAAGTTTAAAGTTGGGAAATTGAAGCTTATGAAATGGAACTTTTCGGTTAAGTGTAGACTAGATATGAATAGCTTAGCTTCAAATAATGCTATCAAGATAAGGAATAGCGATTGCATGTTTGGATTTAGGCTTTTATTTATATTCCATTATAATCTTGAATTTCTTGTTTTGTTGTTTGATCTTTTTCTGTTTTTTGCCACAATGACACCTAAAGCTAAACATTCCAGTAAAAATTTTAATAGAAAAGAACATTTTATTGTTGGATTTCTTTTTAATATAATGAGTATCTAATTTTTAAATTTCTCCGAATAATTTTTATCATTAAATAAGTTTAAGATTGATAAAAATGGGATAAAAATGAAGAAGAAGTTTTAAATTGACGGGGGTGATTGGGATTTTATTTTAACATAATGTGTATCTAATTTTTAAATATCTCCCAATAATTTTTTGTAACGTCCCAAAATTTCATTCCGAGATGCCACACGGTGCTTAGGGCTACACGTAGCCCCAAGCTAACCCTCGGAGTCAAACACTACCTCAAGGAATTCAATTCAATAATATTCATGCACAACAAAGAGATATACCACATCGGGTTCAAGAGAAATACTGGAGAATACTAGATTGTACAACCAAAATATATTGAATATCTGTACATACCAACCCTCTAGTCTGACAACGCCTTTATACATCAAAACCAAGGATCCATTGGGACAAACCTCCAACTGACTCAAACAGTACTGAAAGCCATAACAACAGAACGATACCACCAAAAATATAGACACGGTCCTCGAACCATGAGGAATCACCACTGAGGAAACGTAGTTGAAGCACTGGAATATCGCTAACGCAGCTGCGGCTGAGTACCTAAACCTACATTACGAGAAAATTTAGCCCATAGGAAAATATGTAGGTCAGCACTTTGGAATGTACTGAGTATGTGAGGGTGCATGCAACAATGTAAATATCATCATCAATTTTATGAAAATATGCATATGTACAATGATGACTCACTTGGCTTGAGTTAGATTGAAACATACTTTTCATGATCTCATAGTAAATAAATCATATGATAAAAACCTTATAAATCATCATAAACAACTCAACTCTTCAACTTAAGAATCAGAGTGACTCGGTAATTCAAGAAACTCAACTCTTATGGACATGGGAGGTTCTTATAACTGACATAAACCATGTGAGTTATATAGAGTTCAACGTTTTGCCCTCCTAAGGAGAGAACCCCACATTGATGGGAGCATCGTACTCTTGCCAGGGAGTATAACCTAAATTTAGTGATCACAATCTCATACTCGACCTCTGTCCCACAATTATCAATATCAATCCTACAGTGGCACATAGTTTTGAGAAAATACCATATTTTCCGCTCGGTGCTAAATACTACTCCCAGACACAAGCTCAGAATGCGTTAGGAAATCCACCACAAACATCACAAGGGTTTATCATGAAGACCAAATCAAATCTCTTTCTCATTTATCAAATCATAATCAATTTGTGGATTCCTAACTCGACTCAAATCAAATCAATCTTTCTCAATATCAAAATGCATCAATTCATTAAATCATGGCAACATCAATAACTTTGAAGAAATATCAAGACTCATTGTAACAACTCAATCTCATGAATCAATATACTCAATAATCTAATTTTTCATAAGGAAGCTTAAAGCTTGACACATATCTTGAAAGCAGTTGAACTATCAATTCATGGTTGAAGTATGAAATTCACAATATTAAATATCAAGTCATAACTTGGAAATAACAAAATAATCATGTATAACAAAGCTTGAACAATTTATATTCTCATAATCTCATGATGAAGTAATTTGGGTATAAACCCACTTGCAAAATCATATAAATCCATGATAGAAATCAAAGTTTTGGGCACAGGAACGGAAGAATTTCTCTTGTTCAAAATCCCACATACCTTAATCTTTGAAATTGGATGAATTCTAGTGCTTGATACTCTATCCGCACTTGTAATAAATGATTCTCGAAGCCCACACTATGATAAACTTGATTCTTGAAGAAATCTTGAAGATTTATGGATGATTATTGGAAGATTAAATTTTCTTGATTGAAACCCTAATATATATTCTTAAGAAAATTGAAAGAGAGAATGAAGAAGTTAGGGTTTGGATGGGGATTCTCATATTTATATAGGCCTCCAAAAGATGGGAAAAGATCAAAATACCCTTGCAAAAACGTCCTTTAATTGCTGTAAAAAAATATTTGATGACATTCGTGGCAAGTCGTCAGACTTGTGGCAAGTCGTCAGACTTGTGGCAAGTCGTCAGACTTGTGGCAAGTCGTCAGACTTGTGGCAAGTCATCAGACTTGTGACTAGTCATCACGAAATGTCGTCACAAAAGGGTGGATTTTTATGATTTTCGGCTTAAGGTTGACGATGTTGGTGATAAGTTGTCACACTTGTGACGAATTGTCACAAATGTCATCATTGGGGGTGAAAATCTGCATAAGGCTGATGACATTGGTGACAAGTCGTCACACTTGTGATGGCTTATCACCAAATGTCGCCACTTATTTTCCAGCCTGACATGCTGGAGTAAAATGGGCATTACTCTTGGAGATGATACCGGATTTGGGTGAAATTGGTATCGTTGGAAATCTAATTCAATTATCTATCTGTTGGTAGGTAATGATCTCAAAAATTCTTAGGTTAGAAGGAGATATGCTCGTTTGAAGTTGGCTATGCCAAAATCCTTTTCAAGAATTCAATCGGTAAGGGATGTTTTGATTCACCTAATTGCTAGGACGTCTTTGAGGCCTTAATACACATCACCCTTGATCAGAACCAAACCAAAGAACTATAATTTTTTTCTCATGAGCTTGAGTCATGGTTGCACTATTGGTTAGAGTCTCGGGGTATTACAATATCTCCCCCTTGGAAACATTCATCCTCGAATGTTACCAAATAGGCCAAGAACAAGAGAAAATGAGGACGTATAGCTGGAATAACTCACTCAAAGGGATTACTTCACTCTATACCTTCATATACCATACAAAATGCATGAATTCCTGATGGAAGTAGACACACAGCTGAATCTTTAATAAGAATGGGGCAGAATTAAGAAAGAATGGTACCTTCTGCTCACTCCGAACTCATAGAAAAGAGGTGAGGGTACTTGGCTCGTATATCGGCTTCGGCTTCCCAAGTAGCACCCTCAATAGATTGATTTCTCCAAAGCACTTTAACCAAATGAACTTCTTTGTTCCTTAGCCTACGAATTTGAAAATCTAAAATCTCAACCGGAATCTCCTCGAATGAAAGGCTATCCTGAATATCTAAGCTTTCAGAAGAATCAACCACGACAAAATCACCAATACACTTCTTAAGCATAGAAACATGGAATACCGGATGAACGCTAGACAACTCTGTGGGTAACTCCACCTCATATGCTACTTTCCCAACACGACTCAGAATCCTGTACTAACCAACATAACGGGACTAAGTTTTACCTTATTCCCAAATCTCTTCACCCCTTTCATGGGTGAAACCTTTAAGTACACCAAATCATTAACATTAAACTCAAGATCTTTTCTTCTCACATCCGCATACGACTTCTGATGACTTTGAGTGGTCTTCAATCTTTCTCGGATCAACATAACTTTTTCCATAGCCTCGAACACAACATCAGGCCCAATCACAGTTGTTTCTCCTCCTTCAAACCAACCTATAGGTGATCTACATCTTCTCCCATACAAAGCTTCGAACGGGGCCATCTGAATACTAGCATGGAAACTATTGTTATACACAAATTCGATCAATGGAAAGTGCTCATAACAACTACCTTTAAAGTCAAGCGCACATGCCTTCAACATATCTTCTAAAGTCTGAATGGTTCTCTCAGCCTGACCATCTATTTGCGGATGGAAAGCATAACTTAGACGAACTTGGGTACCGAGACCCTTCTGAAAAGCTCTCCAAAACTGGAAAGTAAACTGAGTACCCCTATCAGAGATAATAGCCAAAGAAACTCCATGAAGTCTAACAAATTCTCGAATATACAATCTAGCATAATCCTCAGTTGTATAAGATGAATGAACTGGCAAGAAACGAGCAGATTTAGTCAACCGGTCTACTACAACCCAAATTGAATCATGACGACGACGAGAAGGAGGCAAACTAATTACGAAATCCATATTCACTTCTTCCCACTTCCAAGTAGGAATGCTAAACTCTTGCATTACACCACCGGGCTTTTGGTGCTCTACCTTAACCTGTTGGCAAGTAGAACACTTTCCCACAAATCCTTCTATGTCTTTCTTCATACCGTTCCACCAATAAATTTACCGCAAATCACGGTACATCTTGGTAGCACCGGGATAAATAGAATATCGTGCTCCATGCGCTTCAGCCATAATTCTCTGCCTTAGATTATCAACATTGGGAACACACAATCTACCTTGCAATCTCAACACACCATCTCCCCCTTAGGAGAAAACCTCTACTTTTTGATCTTTAACTGACTCCTTCAGTCTGACCAAACTAGGATCCCTGTCTTGCTTCTCCTTTACCTACGAGACCAAAGAGGACTCAGAACTACTCTGAACTGACATACTCCCTTCAGTGAAATCAAGCAATCTAACACCCAACCTAGCCAAACGATGCATATCATGAGACAATTCTTTCTTATCATTCTCTACGTGAGCTACAGTACCCATAGACAACCTGCTAAGAGCATCTGCCACAACATTGGCCTTTCCCGGGTGATACAACACACTCATATCATAGTCTTTTAGCAACTCTAGGAATCTTCTTTGTCTAAGATTCAACTCTCTCTGGGTGAACACATACTGTAAGCTTTTAGGGTCTGTAAAGACATCAACATGGACACCATACATATAATGTATCCAGATTTTCAAAGCAAAAACTACAGCTGTTAATTCAAGATCATAGGTTGGGTAATTCTTCTCATGAGGCTTCAACTGTCTAGAGGCATAAGCTATAACTTTACCCCTTTGCATCAACACACAACTCAAACCAACTCTAGAAGCGTCACAATACACCACAAAACCATTAGTACCAATGGGTAAAGCTAACACTAGGACTGAAGTGAGTCGAGTCTTTAACTCCTGAAAACTCTTCTCGCAAGGTTCCGACCACATGAACTTCACTTTTTTTAGGTCAATCGGGTCATGGGAGACACAATGGAAGATAAACCCTCAACAAAATGATGGTAGTAACCAGCTAGACCCAAGAAACTCCTAATATCAGATGGGGAGGTAGGTCTAGGCTAATTCTTTATAGCTTCTATTTTTTGGGAATTGACTCTAATGTCTTCGGCGAAAATAATGTGACCCAGAAAAGCAACTGACCTTAGCCAAAATTCACACTTGCTAAATTTAGCGAATAATTGATGATCTCTAAGAGTTTACAAGACAATTCTAAGATGGTCGGCATGATCATCCTCTCTTTGGGAATACACAAGAATATGGTCTATGAATACAATGACAAACATATCAAGATATTGCTTCAACACTCGATTCATGAGGTCCATGAAGGATGCTGGAGCATTGGTTAACCCAAAGGACATAAAAAGAAACTTAAAGTGACCATAACGGGTTTGGAAGGCTGTCTTTGGAATATCACACTCTCTCACTTTAAGCTGATGATAGCCAGATCTAAGGTCTATCTTTGAGAAATAACTTGCACCCTGTAGATGATCAAATAAATCATTGATTCTAGGAAGAGGGTACTTGTTCTTGATAGTTACCTTGTTGAGTTGACGGTAGTCAATGCACATACGCAATGTACCATCTTTCTTATGCACGAATAGAACAAGTGCACCCCACGAGAAAATACTAGGTCTGATAAATCCTTTGTCTAAGAGATCTTTGAGTTGCTCCTTCAACTCTTTAAGTTCTGTGGGAACTATACGGGAATGGAAATAGGTTAAGTGCTGGGAAGGAGATCAATCCCGAATTTTATTTCTCTATCAGGTGGGACCCCTGGAAGATCTTCCAGGAAAATATCGGGAAACTCATTAACAATGGTAACTGACTGAATAGTTGGAGTCTCGGACTTGAGGTCTTTAACTTGAACTAGGTGATAGATACAACCCTTAGAAATCAACTTCCTAGCTTTGAGGTAGGATATAAAATGGCTCTTCAGAGTTACAGAACTCCCGGACCACTCAAAAATGGGCTCGTCAAGAAACTAAAACTTGACCACTCGGGTACGACAATCTATAGACACATAGAACGAGTGAAGCCAATCCATACCCAGAATGACGTCAAAATCAACCATATCTAGCTCAATCAAATCGGCACCTATGACCCGATGAAAGATAGTGATAGGACACTTCTTATACACTCGCTTAGCAATAATAGATTCTCCTACCAGGGTAGAAAACAAAATTGGCTCAGGAATCCATTTAGGGTCCATCTCAAAATTTACAACAACCAAAGGTGTCACATAAGAGAAACTCGAACCGGGGTCCATCAATACATATACATCAAAATGAAAGACACGGAGCATACCAGTGAAAACATCTGGAGAGTCTTCCTACTCCTGGTGAGGTGGTATAGCATAGAAGCAATTCTGGCGTGAACCTCCAGCAGTACTAGAAGAGGCGCCCTGAGGAGGAACTTGGCGGACTACGAGAGCGGGGGCACTAGTAGCCTGACTCTGGGGATGAGAATCTCGACTCCCCTGCCTAGCATACGGACAATCTCTAAGTTGGTGGCCCAACTTTCCACAACTAAAGCAACCCCTCTGATCAACAAAACATTCGCCCAAATGATCTCTACCATACTTGGCACATGAAGGAGGACGAGGTCGGTTACCTATACTTTCCTGAGACCTGGACGGGATAGGCCTGTTCCCCTGCTCCTTCCTGCTTCTAGGTGTAGGATAACTAACTGAGGAAGGTGCGGGCATAAATGGACGTCCCTAGAATTGAGGGCGGTTCCCTTCATAGAATCTGGACTGGCCGGATCCCTGCTGCTCTGATCTAGCTCTTTAATTCTCTCTTACTCTCTCCCTCTATTTCACCTTATCAGCTTCAATCTGTTGGGCATGTATCATCAACCGAGAAAGGTCCATCTCATTATTAAGCATAGCAGATCTACACTCTTTCACAATGTAACTCGACACACCGGTCACGAACTTACTCATGATGGTCCTGGAGTCAGCCATTATACAAGGAGCATATTTGGATAACTGATTGAAACTAAGAAAATACTCCTTAACAGTCATGGAGCCTTGTCTCAAATTCATGAATTCTTCTATCTTTGCTTCCCTCATCTCAAGAGGAAAGAATCTGTCCAATAACGCATCCTGGAATAACTATCAAGTCATGGGAGGCATCTTCCCCTCTACTCGTCCTTTATATCTCTACCCAATCATATGTAACATCTTTTATTTGATAGGCAGCCAATTCAACACTCTCCTCCTCAGTCACATGCATAATCTGGGTGATCTTTCTCACTTCATCTAAGTACATCTGTGGGTACTAACCTACCTTCGACCCATAGTACTCAGGCGGATTCATCCTCATAAAGTCACAAACTTGAGCTGCAGCAAAAAATTACTCTTGCGAAGGCGAAACAGTAGCCTGGGCGTTAGCTTGAGCACTGGTGGTAACTGCCTGGCTTAGCGCCTGAAAAGCTACCCAGAATTCTGCATGAGACACATGCTCATTCAAGGGATCAATGGGTTGAGGTTGCTCGCTGTTTTTACGAGTTCGACGAAGAGGCATTTTCTGTTAAAAGAGAGCACGAGTTAATCGCAGATAAAGAGACAGTTGTTGGCACGATAAACTTTAGAAAGAAAGAAATGACTTTTCCTAAAATGTCCCGTAACCTCTTTCTCATAGATGTGGCACGCTACACACCGATGATCAAGACTCTACGTAACGCGGCTTGTCAAACTCCCTAGGACTCCTTAAACCCTCTGCTTTGATACTAAGCTTTGTAACGCCCCAAAATTTCATTCCAAGATTCCACATGGTGCTTAGGGATACACGTAGCCCCAAGCTAACCCTTGGAGCCAAACACTACCTCAAGGAATTCAGTTCAACAATAGTCATGCACAACAAAGAGATATACCACATCGGGTTCAAGAGAAATACTGGAGAATACTAGACTGTACAACCAAAATATATTGAATGTCTGTACATACCAACCCTCTAGTCTGACAAAGCCTTTATACATCAAAACCAAGGAGCCATTGGGACAAACCTCCAACTGACTCAGACAGTACTAAAAGCCATAACAACAGAACGATACCACCAAAAATATAGACACGGTCCTCGAACCATGAGGACTCACCACTGAGGAAACATAGTTGAAGCACTGGAATATCGCTAACGCGGTTGCGGCTGAGTACCTGAACCTACATTACGAGAAAATGTAGCCCATAGGAAAATATTTGGGTGTACACTTTGGAATGTACTGAGTATGTGGGGGTGCATACAACAATGTAAATATCATCATCAATTTCATGAAAATATGCATATGTACAATGATGGATCACTTGGCTTTAGTTAGATTGAAACATACTTTTCATGATCTCATAGTACATAAATCATATGATAAAAACCTCATAAATCATCATAAACAACTCAACTCTTCAACTCAAGACTTAGAGTGACTCGGTAATTCAAGAAACTCAACTCTTATGGATATGGGAGGTTCTTATAACCAACATAAACCATGTGATCTACATGGAGTCCAACGTTTTGCCCTCCTAAGGAGAGAACCCCACATTGGCAGGAGCGTCGTACTCTTGGTAGGGAGTACAACCTAAATTTAGTGATCAAAATCTCATACTTGGCCTCTGGCCCACAATTATCAATATCAATCTAACGGTGGATCGTAGTTTCGGGGAAATACCATATTTCCCGCTCGGTGCTAAATACTACTCCCAGACACAAGCTCAGAACGCATTAGAAAATCCACCACAAACATCACAAGGGTCTATCATAAAGACCAAATCAAATCTCTTTCTCATTTATCAAATCATAATCAATTTGTGGATTCCTAACTCGACTCAAATCAAATCAATCTTTCTCAATATCAAAATGTATCAAGTCATTAAATCATGGCAACATAAATAACTTAGAATAAATATCAAGAGTAATTGTAACAACTCAATCTTATGAATCAATATACTCAATAATCCAATTTGTCATAAGGAAGCTTAAAGCTCGACTTATATCATGAAAGCACTTGAAATATCAACTCATGGTAGAAATATGAAATTCACAATATTAAATATCAAGTCATAACTTGGGAATAGCGAAATAATCATGTATAACAAAGCTTGAACAATTTATATTCTCATAATCTCATGATGAAGTAATTTGGGTATAAACCCACTTGCAAAATCATATAAATCCATGATAGAAATCAAATCTTTGGGCACAAGAACGAAAGAATTGCTCTTGTTCAAAACCCCACATACCTTAATCTTTGAAATTAGATGAATTCTATTGCTTGAGACTCTATCAGCACTTGTAATAAATGATTCTCAAAGCCCACACTATGAGGAACTTAATTCTTGAAGAAATCTTGAAGATTTATGGATGATTTTTGGAAGATTAAATTTTTTTGATTGAAACCCTAATATATATTCTTAAGAAAATTGAAAGAGAGAATGAAGAAATTTGGGTTTGGATAGGGATTCTCATATTTATATAGGCCTCCAAAAGATGGGAAAAGACCAAAATACCCTTGCAAAAACGTCCCTTAATTGCCTAAAAAAATAGCTGACGACATTCGTTACAAGTCGTCAGACTTGTGACAAGTCGTCACAAAATGTCGTCACAAAAGGGTGGATTTTTATGATTTTCGGCTTAAGGTTGACGACATTGGTGATAAGTCATCACACTTGTGATGACTTGTCACAAATGTCGTCACTGGGGGTGGAAATCTGCCTAAGGCTGACGACATTGGTGACAAGTCATCACACTTGTGACGGCTTATCACCAAATGTCGTCACTTAGTTTTCCATCCTGACATGTTGGAGTAAAATGGTCATAACTCTTGGCTCCGATATCGGATTTGGGTGAAATTGGTATTGTTGAAAAGCTAATTCAGTTATATATCTGTTGGTGGGTCATGATCTCAAAAATTCTTAGGGTAGAAAGATATATGCTCATTTTAATTTATCTATACCAAAATTCTTCTCAAGAATTCAATCGGTAAGGGATGTTTTGATTCACCTAATCGCTAGGACATCTTTGAGGTCTTAATACACATCACCCTTGATTAGAAAACAACCAAAGCACTATAATTTATTTCTCATGAGCTTGAGTCATGGTTGCACTATTGGTTAGAGTCTCGGGGTATTACATTTTTATCATTAAATAAGTTTAAGATTGGTAAAAATGGTGGATAAAAATAAAGAAGAAGGTATAAATTAATGGGGGTGAGTTAATATATTTCTTGTGAGCCAACTTGGATGCCACATCATCCAAAAAATACCCTTCACGTGTCTTCAGGCGAGTGTAATACACGCACCATTCCAGCTATGCAAAAGGTGCCAAAATGACACAGTTGGACGTTATGAGGTATCAAAAACGAACACCATCTACTTTAAGTGCCAAAGTGAAAAATGACAGAAACTTTAGGTGTCTGTTGATGGGTTCTGCCTATAAGAAATTTAGACCAGTATGATTGCATGTTTTGATAATCTATGAAAGAGAAATTAAAATTCACCTTTGAGAGTTTTAATTATGAAATTGGTAAAAAAGTATGTTTATTTTCAAAGTGAAAAATGATATTTAAAAATGGAAGTTGTGTTTGATCATAAATACAAATTAAAGTTATTTTTAAAAGTATTTTTTTTTTTCAAAGTGAAAAGTAATACTTTAGAATAGGAGTTGTGTTTGGTCATAAATACAATCTAGAGTTACTTTTAATTTTTCATGAGTGATATGAAGTGAAAAAAGTTCATTTTTTTTAGTATTTCCATATCTCGATATTCAAATTCTTTAAAACTTTATTGCACATGATTTCCTAAATTAAACTCCAAAAAAAGTAAAATTCTTCGTGGTGAAATAACCACTTAATTTTTTAAACTATGACAAACTTGAAAAGAAGCAAAACATTAATTATTTTAAGCGAAAAATAAAAGTGATACTGCGGTAAATTTAGAAGGCACGTGTTGGAGTCAAACTAAGTACATAGTTTTACTTTGCCAATCATTAAAATGGACAAAAAATAGAAGTGGTGAAGAGGATTGGAACACGTGACATGCGCAAAAGGAAAATGAACTCGTTGACCCGCTGAGCTATGAACATAAATATGTTAAGTGGATTCAAATTAGCTATTTAATTCATTTTACTGTGATAAAAATTGATTTATCCTACCTATACAGTGTAATTTTCTGACGAAGTGGGTTCAACTGAATGCACTTGAACCAACACGGGTTCGTCCCTGGCGGTTACATTGTCTCATAATGTAGGTTCTGAGGCAGATTTTTATGGTCCAGTTCAGCAGTAGATTACTTCCTGAACTTCAGAGTTGGTGAGTCTCCCTTGCTTCGGAAGATATTCTATTCTTATGCTAGTTCAGTTGTCTTATGGTCCTGCCGGGGGCCTTGTCCCAGTCTAGATTGACTAGTAATGCAGTAGAGGTTTCGTAGATGGAAGTTGGGTATTGTTTTGTCATAGTTTGTTGACACACATTGTATTATAAATTTCTTTGAATTTCATTATATCCTCCGCATCATGATCTATATATGGATTATGCTTATGATAGTATGCTAAGGGGTCTCTCGAGCCTTCGTGGTTCGGGATGTTCGTCGCGACCAGGATCGCGGCTCGGATCGTGATAGGTACAAAATGAAATCATTAGTATCTGCATAACTCATACTCTCATACCTAATATTTATATAATTCTAACCAATCACCAAACAACTACTAAATATATTAGCAATGTCTCATTTTAATGCAGCCATTCATGTTCTAAAGTATGTCCATTTAGACCTAGGATTTGGGCTTTTTATGACTCCTTCACTTTGGACCTTTGGCTTTTAGTGGTGTGCTTTTCGGCCTTATGATTCACAAAACCAAGTCACCACTATCATTATCGATCGTTAGCGCCATCAGTGTTTCATGGGGTGCTTCATATCATAAAATAATACTTTTTAAAATATATCGAGTATTATCTAAAAAAAGTACATTTCAGTGCATTAATATTTTCGCTATGCGTTGGGTCTGGGAAAGGATCCATCACAAGAATTTATTATATGCAATCTAACTTTACATTTCTTATTACTTTTTACGTATTAAAATACATCTCAATGCTGAGTTGGACTTCACGCACCTATTGTCAATTGAAAACAAATATTTGATCTACTCAACATCGAGGTGTATTTTAATATGTACAAAGGGAGTGGTACTTAGTTTAAGCAGATAATAAAATAATAGATTTAGTTGAGGTATAAAACTCATGAAAAATTGATAATTTAAGTGTGCTTTTCATCATTAACTCCCAATTCAGGCACTATTCATATGTCTTTTGGATATGTACAAAGGGAGTGGTAGTTTAAGTAGATAAGAAAACAATGAGTTAATTTTATTCAATTTTCTTCAATTTAGTTTTCAAACCATAGATTCACACAATTCAGGCTAGTTATGAACTGACCACTGCAAGAACCTGGTAAACTGCAAATACACTAAACTTATAAAACGAATACCAATTGAAAACGAAAACAAGTGACATTGTTACATTGGAAATTAGCCTAAACCATCAAATACCTTTGGCCACGCTCATATTTGTAATGCCTACAAATAATATTAATCATTCTTATTATTCTCTTAAAACTCAAATAAATTCTTGCAAAATTAAGAGTTTTTGATACAGAAGTAAAATGGCAAAGAATGTGAGTTTGGCTTCAATGGATCAAAACCTATCTATGGCTACTCTCATGGTACTTTCTCTTCCTTTGCTTGTACCTCAAAAAAAAAAAGATTCCCACTAGGATTTTTTTTTCATTAACTTGACAAATCTGATGATTTTCTTGAATTGATTGTATATATGCAGGAGCAAAAGCAGCAATTGTTGCATCTGTTGCTACTGCCATTCCAACTGTAAGTTTCAATATTTGTCAAGATTTAGTAGGGTGTGCATCGGTTGGTTTGGTTTAATTTCGTATATTATTGATTTGGTTCATCGATTTTTGATTTGTAAAAATTCTAAATCGATAAATAAATCAATAAGATATTCATTATCGATTTTCGGTTAATTATTTTCTGGTTATTATCGGTTCGATTATCTATTTAACCAATAAGAAAAATACTCTCCTAATTTATTTATTTTTGCTTTCTCTTATATTTATTTGTTCTACACTACCTTCATGCATAAAGTTTACACAAATTATAAGCACTAAGACAACAACTATAAAATTCAAAAGACAATAAGGGATGTATTTAAATCCAAAGCCACTTTTATATAATTCTGAATAAAAATATAATTTTAATATAATCTTATTTGATTACCGGTTTAATCATTAACTAAAACTTAAAACCGAAAATCGAATTGATAGTCAAATAAAAAAATTTATAGAACTATTTAAAAACCATTAATCCAATTATCTGATACCTATAAACCAATAACATTTTTATTATTTGGTTATCGATTTAACCATTAACTAAATCTTAAAATGAAAAACCGTGTGAAGTTTCTATCACTCTCAATGGGTCAGGTTGTGGAGAGTGTCGCGTGGTTTTTTGTTTGGATCTCTTGACCATTTCATGGGCCGGGTCATGCAGCGGGTCGGGTTGTGGGGTTTGATTTGTGGTAATTTAATTATTTGGAATAAATGAAATTTTTAAAAAGGATCAATCGGTAAGATCTTGACACGTATCCCATAGTTAGGGCCCGGGGCATATACAATCCAAATCATTAATGACAAGAGTATAATTGTACCTATAGTATAACGAGGGGTTTCTCATAGTTTAGGGATATATTTATACCTTTTCCGTTTTTGGAAAGACCTCATATTTACCCTTAAATCGATGCAAATTTGATAATGTACTGTATAAGAACATGCGAATTGAGATAACCAGACAATAAAAATATTAATGCTAAATTATTTACTAGACGTGACTAAAATAACGAAAAGAAACAGATAAAATTAATCAATTGACAATATAGAAATAATTATTTAGATTTAGTCAATCCTCCAACATCACCATCCAACAACATCACTTGAAAAACAGGAAACAATTATGTTTAAGAGCCATTTGTTACATAGCTTCAAAATAATAGCTTGTGAATAAAAATGAAGGATAACAATATATTGAATAATAATACATAAATTGTCACAACCCGAGCCCAGGTTTTGGCTGTGACGGACATCCCGAATCACGAAGGCCCGAGAGACCCCTTAGTCCAGCCCACTAGTGATATTGTCCACTCTAGGTGTAGACCCGCACGACTTTAAAATGCATCCCTAGGAAGTAAGTGGACGGTAGGTGGAGATTCGGAGCACTTCATAGTTTTGATAGGATTGCACCAGGGATCGACTCTTAGCCCGTTTCTATTTGCTTTGGTGATGGATGTTTTGACGCGACATATTCAAGGGGAGGTGCCTTGGTGTATGCTATTTACAAATGATGTGATTCTGATCGACGAGACTCGGGGTGGAGTTAATGATAAGTTGGAAATTTGAAGACAGACGCTTGAATCTAAAGGTTTTTAGTTAAGTAGAACCAAGCCGGAGTACTTGGTATGTAAGCTCAGTGATATGTCGCAAGAAGATGGAGTGGTTGTGAAGCTAGACTCTCAGGTCATCCAGAAGAGGGAGAGTTTCAAGTATCTGGGGTCTATAATTCAGGGTAATGGTGAGATTGACGAGGATGTCACGTATCGTATTGGGGCAGGGTGGTTAAAGTGGAGGCTCGCTTCGGGAGTCCTTTGTGATAAGAAGGTGCCCCCGAAGCTGAAAGGTAAGTTCTACAGAGTGGTAGTCCGGACGGCTATGTTGTATGGAGCGGAGTGTTGGCCAGTTAATAACTCCCATATCCAAAAGGTGAAGGTGGCGGAGATGCGAATATTGTGATGGATGTGTGGACATACCAGGAAAGATAGGGTGAGGAATGAGATTATTCGGCAGAAGGTGGGAGTTGGCTCGGTGGAGGATAAGTTGAGAGAAGTGAGGCTACGTTGGTTCGAGCATGTGATGAGGAGGAGCCCTGATGCTTCAGCGCGGAGATGTGAGACTCTGGCTAGGGATGGTTTTAGGCAGGCTAGAGGTAAACCGAAGAAATATTGGAGGGAGGTGATTAGGCATCATATGGAGCAATTACAGCTTACAGAGGACATGACCCTTGATAGGAAGGTGTGAAGGACACGGATTAGGGTAGAGGGTTAGGGGGTAGGAGCGCGGAGGTAGTAATAAGAGAGTGCTCCTTTAGGTCTAGAGTTTCTGGTTCGTAGTGTTGTGGCTATAGTTTGGGACTAGTGGTGTGGGCTTTTTTGCATCCCGTACTAGTTTATTATGCACTTATCTTTTGTGTTTGTTATATGGTTAGTTTGTTTTGTGTACCATACTAGTTTATATGCACCTACTTTTTGTATTTGTTATACTTTTATTGGTCCTAAGCCGGGGGTCCATCGGAAACGACCTCTCTACTTCTCTTGAGGTAGCGGTATGGTCTGCGTATACTCTACCCTCCCCAGAACCCACTAGGTGGGAATACACTAGGTATATTATTGTTGTTGTTGTTGTATCCTTCCCGTGTTTTATCGATGTGGGAATCCTTATCCTAAGTTGGGGTGTAACATAAACATGTTTTATTAAGTTGATCTCAACAGACTTATATGTATGTGTGTATAATTAATAGGTACTTAAAGTTTTATAAAATTAAACAAGTAGACACACGTCCTATGTGCACAAGTGACAACTGATTTGTATTATATCACGTAGGATACGTGTACCTACTTATTTAATTTTGTACAAATTTACCTATGAAAACTCAAAATTGAAATGAGTAAATAATAGCCTAAAATTCAAACTGAATAACACGTTTATATTATGCAAACCTATTTAAACCAAACCCTAGAAAACGACTTCCATGCATAAATCAGGCCTCATTACGTGTTGGATAGAGAAATATGACCTGTTTCTTTGTCATAGTAAAGTGGGTGTCTTAATATTTATTATTCCCACCGGAAATCATCTCATCCACAAACCTCTCAATCATTGTAATTTTAATTACGGTTTCAAATATGCTGGCTGAGTTGAATATTGATGAGCCAAGATGATTTGAATTAATAATTTTTCTAAAAGGTACTTAGGCAGAAATTCTTCTCTAATCCTATCTTATACTACTCGCAGTAAATAGTAAGTTCATGGAATTTCTAATGAAATTTTGCTCCATGGTTTTAGTGTAAACACAACTTATGATGTGCGAATGACATGCACTATGCGGATTCAAATTATGCTGCAGCCAAAATTTTGATATTATTTAAATAAGAGAAGGGTAGATTAATATTAACTTGTTGCATATTCGAAATGAAATTATGCATTAACAATTGGTTTAAACTATTAAATAATAGTTATTTCGTTAACTAATCAAATTTTCAAACACCTCAAGATATATATTTTCAATTCTCAAGATAATTATAACTGAGTGGGACATGTTGGGTTTCAAATTGAGAGGGCGTTATGCGGAAGCTAATATTTTGCAAATCATAGGGACGATTATTGACACAACAGATAAAACAATACTAAGAAGACATATTATAAATAATACTGACCCCCCCCCCCCCCACATGCTATTGAGTTATTGTATGAGAAGAGAGATCTTCTATTTAAAGAGGGTCATAACCTTTGCTCTTAGAAAGAGGTTAGCCAAATATGAAAGAATTTTATATTTTACTTTCAAAAAAAAATAAAAAAAATTATAATACTATTTTTATTTTTCTTCAATAGAAAATTAATACTTAAATTTGGTAAAAAAAACTCAGGCCAATACATCACAATTCACGGACAAAAAATTGTCCTATGATATCTCTGCCTTCACGTGACTGATAGCTCATGGACATGGCAAAAAGATACAATGAAGATGAAATGCATGGTTGCAAGCACCCCATATTATTAGTGGACATTCCTTCCTGTTTTTAGTAGTGCAACCATAAAACTCACTACAAAAAAACACCTTTTTTGTGTAGGTTTTTTAGTCAATTTGTGATAGTTTCCGACCCCAACAAAAAAAAATATGACGACTTTTGAAAAAGTTATAATTAACAATGCCATGAGCATTATTGCAACTGTTTTCTCAAACCTCCACCATGGCCATCAATGAAATTTGAATTTGTGGTGATTTCTAAAGATGATTAGGAGCGGTTTATAACCTCCTAAAATATGATATTAATTTTTCAAAAAAACAATATCTGTGGAGCTTGATAGACCCCCACAGTATTTTTGTTGTTGGAAAGTATTTTTTTTATTTGAGAAATATTATGACACGATCCGACCCGGGGCCTTGTCGTAATGGGCATCCCAAGTCTGACCAAGACCGGAATCTGGTATCCGGAATGTTGCACGGTGCTCATGACCCCGAAGGACCACAAGCTAACCCATGACTGATATTTGCACCTGTATACTGCATAATATACTGTATAATACGGAAACATGAACTGAAAGTCCATAAGGTTCAAAACTGTAACATAAGATCGGATAAATCATAACATATGGATGGGGTATGAAATACCCAAAACAAAACTGAAATAAGCTATATGAACATACTGTAGTCTGAAAAGCCTCTAAACATGACTGTCTGAATAAGGAGTTGATGATACATGTCCCCAACTAACTCCAACTAATAAATTAATTAACGAGATAAAAAAATGATGATCGTTTCCTCGAAGGAAGAGGACTCACTTCTAACTCTGACTGCTGAGACTGGAATCTACTGATGCTCTGAAACTCGTATCTCTGAACCTATGGTATAAGACACCATAGCGCAAATGCATCAGTACTTTGAATGTATTGGTATGCATGTGAGGTAGGCTGAATGCATGGGGTTCATATGCATGAACAATACTGGCTAACTAACTAAATATGAATGTGAGAATACATGCATGCATACATAGTAACTATATCTGAAATCGTGATAACATGAGTATGCTAATGACTAACATGACTAATGACTGAATTCTGATAACTGATAGCATGAGTGGCTGTATCTAACAGTCCTGAATTTGATGTAACTAGATGAGTTCAGTACTGTATCTGACAGTCCTGAATTCTGAAAAACTATCTGAGTTCTTTTACTGAGACTGATATTGAGACTGTGGGAGGTAGTCATCTAACCAGCATACCCCAAATGACGCATTATAGCTAAATTGGGGTCCAATCTGTGCCCTGATTGGAAGGGTGTAAATATCGCGCCACTGGTAAGGACAATGTGTAAGTAACCCTAATATAACAGGTAACTCTAGTGAGAATGGTGGGAACCCTCATATAGCAGGTTAAGACACCTCATCTACCCTCATATAGCAGGCTATGATGTCTCAACCTATGTTGGCTACATAGTTCTGAAACGCAAGGATTTCTTCTAAGAATCACACCCTCATACAATAGGCGAGTTTCCATCCTTGGGTTCGCTCGGTGCTAATTTATATTCCCATCTGAATAAACACTGAACATGATTTACTAAACTGAACATGGACTATGTTACTGACTTTAGTTGACTGACAGAATACTACTGATATCTGACAACTGACTGAGTTCATGAGATCATGGAGATTTCCTGAGTCATAAGACTTTCTGAAGTCTAAGGATCATAGCTTGACTGAGAGTATCGTGAAAACATGACATGGCTCTAGGCACACAACTAATATTTCGTGTACAAGTACACCCAGGACTCGATGAAAAGAAACTGGCAAAGCATGACTTTCTTGAATACATGACTCACATCATAATCCATAATGCATTTATAGAAGCATTTCATCAAACATATGATCTGCATAAACTTGTACATACATGGGGATTTCATGATATCATGCTCGTTGGGCATTTTTTTTCATCTAGGCATTCAATCAAACACATGGTAGGCATAGTATGTGTAAACAACATTATACAATAATTTAAACATTATGATTCAATTCTAATTTCATCATTCAAGGTTTTAGGCATAGGTTAGCATGAATCTATATCTGTACTAATCAAACCCACATATAATTTATCACCCAATCATTGAATAGAATTCAATTACTCATTATCAACATGAACAAGAGCAGCCTAATCATGAAATTCATAAAGGAAATCCATAACTTAAATTTTGAAAAGAGATTCTTGGACTTTATGGACGAAAGGAGTCCATGAATGAACACTATGCATACCTAGATTGAGTTTTCTTGAAGTTCTTGAACTTGAAGAATTTGAATCTCTTAGTTCTTGAAGAAGATTTGAATTTTGTTCTTGGAGATTAATGTTAGAGAGAAAACCCTAGTTTTGTTGTTGTAGAAGAATAATGAATTTCTGAGCTTTGGTCGGATATAATTGGGTATATAAATGGGTGGTAAAAGATCAAAAATGCCCCTTTTAAAAAATGACTTAAAATAACTGAACGGGACCTGCGACGGTCCATCGCTGGCTCGACGGTCCGTCGTTCCGACCATCGCACGTGAACGGGAATAGGGTCTCACTGCCTTGGCTACGACGTCTTGGGATACGGTCCGTCACAAGTTCGACGGTCCGTCAACCTGCTGTCACACCCCTTTTTTAACTCCGAAAAGAATATTTTAAGTTTCAAAAGATTTTTATTATTAAAGTGACAAAAAATAAAAATTTATTTCGAAAAGGATTCATTATATTGAAAACTCAGAGTCGCCACATGACATAAATCGGGTGTGCCAAGTCACCTTTGGAAATCCTTTTCAAAACAGTTTGACTCTTTAAAACTAGTTTGCGAGCAGAGATTCCGACTAAGGAATTCTGTTGACCGAGGGGAAGGTGTTAGGAACCCCTCGGACCCGAATTTTGACCACGGTCTCTTGATGGATCATATCGGCTAATTTTGACATTATAAATCTATAAATCACACAAAAACACATAAAACAATCAATCAAACACACGAAACAAAACAAATTCAAAATATAGTGTTTAGTCCAATTATACAGTCCCGAAATAGAAAAATGCGGAAATATAAACCTACTCTATTCTAGGCTAATTCTAAACTACGCTGTAACACCCCGTATTCAAGTATGTGTATTGGTGTATTCAAGTACGTGTATTGGTCTTATTTATATGGAATTAATTTTTTATTTTTTTTATTTATACCCAAATTTGCCCGTCGATGTTTCCATGCGAAGGTTATTGAATAAGATTTCCAACGATATAAATATTTCCAAAAACGGATAGGTTTCGGATATAATCGAGCACGTTCGAAACTATAAAATGGTGGCCGGGATATTTGGGAATAGTAAATGTGCAGGAAAATTTCCTGCACAAAAACTACTGAGGCCAGCCGAATTTTTGGGTCAACTTCGAACGATCATAACTCCCTTAATATAATGAACTGGGAGATCTGCGACCTATGATAAGCAATATCTTTGAGTCTTCTTTCCAATGCAATTGGTTACATCCAAATCCAAAGTCTAAGTAAGGAGTTATACTCATTTTACTTCATCCTATCAAAACAGATTTTTAGGGTCAACTTCAAACGACCATAACTCCTTGTACAGGACGAACTGGGTGGCTCACTTTATATAAAATGAAATACCTTTGAATTATCCTTCCAATTATACCAATTTCACCCAAATCTGATATCGGAGCAAAGAGTTATGGTCGATCTACTTTAGCTTATCAAAACAGTCCACCAAATGACTGATTTGACATTATTTAAATTTTAAAGGCATTTTGGTCATTTCCTATTATATTATGGACGGGAATATGTGTATATATACATGTATATGAGTTCAAAAACTCATTTTCATCATCAATCATTGAGAAAGAACAAACCCTAGCCAAATTTGACCTTTAAATTACTTTTGATTCAACTGTAGAAATTTCAAAGTAATCCGATAACTGCGTTTGTCATCTCGAGAGCTTCGAACGACACCTATTATTTGTGCAAACAGGATTGCATAATCAAGAGGTGAATTCTAAGGTATGAATATTGTTTGCCTTTGTTCTGTTCCATATGTATATATGTGATAGAGGATTATATGTATTGGTTGTTATTGAAAGGTGATGGAAATAGGGTTATGGACTATTTTGCATGGTTTGGTTGTATTGAATTTTGGAAGATGGATATGGTAATTGAGGTACGGAAAGTGGATATGGTGATATACTATTGAATTGATGATTATTTATGTCTATGGCTCAATTTGGTTTAATGGATTGGTTGGAAGGATAAATGAATCCAAACTTGATATTGGAGGATGTTGTATGAATATGCATGGCATGTGAATGTAATTGGAGTATAAGAGGGTTAAAGTGACACCCTTTATGGTGTAATTAATGCTTACTACTTAACCACTAGTTTGGTGAATTCAAATAATTGAATTGTGACGTTTTGTTGCTAATAATAGATTGCTATATATGTTCATTATAGATAAGTAATCCGAAAAGACGGGAAGTCCATTTGGGACTAGTATTGAAGGTTGACAGTCAGGTATGTAAAGCATACTCTATACCATATCTTTGGCATGAAAGTGAACAGTTGTTCTATTAAGAAAGTTTCCAAAGTTATTCAATAACATGTGATCCATAATGGTTTTGTATGATGTCCTACGTTACCAATGATCTTGTTTCCACCCTACAAGATGTCAAGACATTCCAATACTTACTTCTTTTCCAAATCTTACATGTTTATTGCACTAATGAATGTCAGAAGGTATCCGGTTACTCAAACAAAATCCATGTGCTATTAATGACTCTAAAACGTTTCATTGATATACCAATAAGTTCCTACTTCATTGTTATGGCATTGATGAATCCAAAACACTTCATTGTTATGCCAATGAGTTCTTACTTCATTGTTATTGCATTGATGGTCTATTTAGATGTCTCTTACTGATGTATCATTGTTTCAAAGTATCAAAAATGTGGTGGCGACCGAAATAACAATCCCAAAGATTAATTGAACGAAGTGATGGAAGTTCTCTCTTATCGGGTGGTATCCCAGGGGCATAAGCCTATCATGGGTCGATCCCTATTTATGTGTTTATGGGTGGTATCCCAGGGGCATAAGCCTATCATGGGTCGATCCCAGTTGATATGTACTGGAGGTAGCCTAATGGTCACAGTACAGTACAGTAATGATTACAAAGATGATAAGAATGAAGGTAAAGTGATTGAATAAATACAATGTATAGGTTGTCACAAGTTCTAGTAAGTGTGGTCCACTCCTATTACGATTTATTCACTTGTTTCTGATTTCTATTGAGCTCCTATATCATATGTGATTATCTACAGCTTTACATACTCAGTACATATTTCGTACTGACGTCCCCTATGGGGGACCTGCATTTCATGCTATAGGCACAGGTACCTCTGCTCATACACCGCACAAATAGGAGCTAGGATATCCAGCTGTTTTTGGTGAGCTCCAGTTAGCTTCGGGGCTTTTCGTGTCATATCCAGTCACTTTTGGTATTGTATAGATGTTAGTTATATGGCGGGGTGTATCCCGACCTTAGTTAAACTCTGTGTATTGTCTAGAGGCTTTTTATACCTAATGTACAGTTAAGGTGGTGTTTTTGTTAATAGATATGATGGCTCCAATGGACAAGTATTGTATATACATATATATGTGTGCTCGAGCTTATACAGGTGATTATTTCCTTTTATATGCGACATGATGCTGTCCGAATTTCGGGTTGTCATAGAGGTATGCATGGGAAGTATAAGGTTATGAGTTGGTTCTCCCGGGCCTCCGCGGTTACGGGTGCCAGTCCGCCCCAATAGGATTTAAGGCATGACAAAAGTGGTATCAAAGAAGTTCGTCCTAGTGAGTCTACAAAGCCGTGTCTACGTAGAGTCTTGTTTATCGGTGTATCGTGCACCGCATCTATAAATAGGAGGCTATGGACATTTAGGAATTGTCTCTTTTCTTCATGTCTTAGATCGTGCGATAGATCCTATATTGTATATGAAGTCATAGTTGACCACTGAATCTGTTTGTTTCTCTTATTATGGTAATGATGTCGGTTACCAGAAACAAGAATACCTGTAAGCAAGTAGATGTGGCTGCCGAATAGGGGACTAGTAAGTCACCCACTATACCAGCTAATCAAAGTGAGGCTCCAGCTGAGCATGCATCAGAAACTTCTTCCACTCCGGAAGAAATAAGGTGGAGGAGAACTATATCCCCAGAGCCACTTATTAATGTTGTTGATCAAGATCTTAGAAATGCAGTGCAACTTTTGACTTGTATAGTTGCTGGGCAAGCTCAAGGGAAAGCCATTCCTACCACGGGTCCTAGTGGTACAGATAGGGTGGCTAGCCTTCGAACACAGGATTTTCTTAAGATGAATCCTCTCACTTTTACTGGATCAGATCTTAACAAGGACCCACAAGACTTTATTGATCAAATTCAAAGGGCCTTAGATGTTATGCATGTAACGTGTAGAGAGACAGTGGAGTTAGCAGCGTATAGATTCAAAAGGGAGGCTATATATTGGTACGAGGACTGGAAATGATCTAGGGGTATTGATGCACCCACAGCTACTTGGAAGGAGTTCAAAGAGGAATTTCTTGATCATTATCTTTCATTCGAGATTCGCCAGGCCCATGCAGATCTGTTTTTAAATCTTTGTCAGGGGAATATGAGCGTGAGGGAGTACAGTCTTCGATTTAATTCCTTGTCGAGATATACTCCTAATGTTGTAGCTACTATGGATGACAGAGTTCATCAATATGTGGATAGGCTGGATCCATATCTGGTTAGAGATTGTACTATTGCCACTTTGAACAAAGATATGGACATGGCGAGGATCCAAGCTTTTGTACAAAAAATGGAAGATTAGAGGCAGATGAGAAGAACACAGGAATTAGAAAGAGGATATTCCAAGAGGGCCAGATCTATAGGGCAGTTCATGGCATCCCAAGGAGGGTTCAGACCACAGTTTTCTGCTAGACCACCTAGGCCATTATCTTCTTATTCTGCAGCTAGTGCCCCACCACATTTCTAAGTGTCCAAAGGAAATCAATTTGGGCACAGAAGTGAGAGTCAGAGTTCGCGGACAGTGGGGTACCAAGGGCAAGGGAATATGAGCCAATTGAGACCTCCTCGAGAGCCATGCAATAAATGTGGAAGGTATAATTTGGGCGCATGTCGTCTGGGGACCAATGTTTGCTTTTGGTGCGGTATGTTGGGGCATATGATGAGAGAATGCCCACGAAGGGGCATAGGGGGTATGGCACAACCTACGGGGTCATTTGCTGTATCATCATCATTGATGCCTTATTCAGGAAGGGGTGCACAACCAATGGGTCATGTTAGAGGTAATATAGGATCCACGAGTTCTAGAGGCACTCAAAATCGTATGTATGCTCTAGAGGATCGACAAAATTTAGAGGCTTTCCCAGATGTAGTTATGGGTACGTTGTCTATCTTTTCATTCGATGTATATGCCTTAATTGATCCCGATTCTACATTATCTTATGTTACTCCATTGGTTGTTGGAAAGTTCGAAAGAATACCCGAACTGTTAGTTAAGCCATTTGAAGTGTCCACACCGGTTGGGGAATCTATTATAGTTAGAAGGGTTTACCGAAACTGCATAGTAACTGTTTGTGGTCGTGATACGATGTCTGATCTTGTGGAGTTAGAAATGGTAGATTTTGATGTTATAATAGGTATGGACTAGTTGGCGTCTTGTTATGCCACAATTGATTGCTGCACGAAAAAGGTATATTTCCATTTTCCAAATGAATCAGTCCTTGAATGGAAAGGTGAAATTGGTGCTCCAAGAGGTAGATTTTTTTACTTATTTTAAGGCAAGAAGAATGATTTCCAAGGGATACATATATCATTTAGTTAGAGTAAGGGATACAGAAGCGGAGCCACCAACTCTTCACGTTGTTCTGGTGGTAAATGAATTTTCTGATGTATTTCCTGAAGATCTTCTAGGTTTACCTCCTGAACGAGAAGTAGAGTTTGGTATTGATTTAATACCAGGCACCCAACCAATCTCCATTCTTCCGTATAGAATGGCCCCAGAAGAATTACAATAATTGAAAGAGCAATTGAAAGATTTGCTAGAGAAGGGATTCATAAGGCCTAGTATGTCCCCCTGGGGAGCACCAGTGTTATTTGTGCGCAAAAAGGATGGCTCGCTGAGGATGTGTATTAATTATCGGAAATTGAATAAGGTGACTATTAAGAATAAATATCCTCTCCCAAGAATTGATGATTTATTTGATCAGTTACAGGGTGCCAAGTGTTTTTCTAAGATTGATTTGAGGTCAGGTTACCACCAAGTGAGGGTCAAAGAGAAGGATATACCCAAGACAGCTTTCCGAACACGGTATGGTCATTATGAGTTTCTAGTTATGTCATTTGGGCTAACAAATGCACCCGCAGCTTTTATGGATTCGATGAATAGGGTGTTTAAGCCATTCCTGGATGTATTTGTGATAGTTTTTATAGATGATATTCTAGTTTATTCTAGATCAGAAGAGGACCATGCCAATCACTTACAATGGGCATTGTAGACTCTTCGTGATTGTGAGCTTTATGAAAAATTCTCTAAATGTGAGTTTTGGTTAAAGTCGGTGGCATTTTTGGGTCATATTGTATCTAGTGAAGGGATAAAGGTTGATGCTCAAAAGATAGAAGCTGTGAAGAACTGGACAAGGCCCACAACGCCTACGGAGATTAGTAGTTTTCTCGGGTTGTCCAGTTATTATAGAAGTTTTGTTGAAGGCTTTTCTTCCATTTCAGCACCCTTAACCAAGCTAACCCATAAAGCATCCAAATTCCAATGGAATGATGCCTGTGAGAAGAGTTTTCAAGATTTAAAGAACAACTTGATTTCTACACCCGTGTTGGTACTTCCAGAAGGCACCGAAGGGTATATAGTGTATTGTGATGCTTCCAGAATTGGTTTAGGATGTGTATTGATGCAGCAGGGTAAGGTAATTGCATATGCTTCTAGACAATTGCGGCCACATGAGAAAAATTATCCTGCACACGATCTTGAGCTGGCAGCAGTTATTTTTGCTTTAAAGATATGGCGCCACTACTTATATGGGGTTCATGTTGATATATATACTGACCATAAGAGCTTGCAATATATTTTTAATCAGAAGGATCTAAATTTAAGGCAGCGAAGATGGCTTGAACTATTAAAGGACTACGATGTTCATATCTTGTACCATCCAGGGAAAGCAAATATGGTAGCTGATGCATTAAGTCGTAAGGCTATGATGGCGCCTATAGAAAGGAAAGGGATGATTAAAGATCTTCACCAGTTAGCTAGTTTGGGAGTTCGCCTTCTTGAAACTCTGGATAAAGAGCTTATCGTACATAATGCTGCGGAATCTTCATTAGTAGATGAAGTGAAAGAGAAGTAATAGGCAAATCCTATTTTATTACAACTTAAGGAGAACATTCAGAGTGGTGCGACCAAGGCATTTGAGCTTATGCGAGAAGGAGTACTTCAGTGCCAAAACCGATTGTGTGTGCCGAATGTAGATGGGCTAAGAAAGAAGATTATGACAGAGGCACATTATTCAAGGTATTCCATTCATCCAGGATCAACCAGAATGTATCAAGATTTGAAAGATATGTATTGGTGGAATGACATGAAGAAGAGCATTGCAGAATTTGTAGCTGAATGTCCAAATTGTCAAAAAGTTAAAGCTGAGCACCAAAAACCCGGAGGTTATATGCAATGCATTGATCTTCCAAGATGGAAGTGGTACATGATCAACATGGATTTCGTTATTGGTTTGCCTCATACATCCCAAAAGTTTGATTCTATATGGGTGATTGTTGATAGGCTTACCAAATCCGCACATTTCCTACCAGTTAGGACCACTTACACAGTTGAAGAGTATGCGAAGCTGTACATTAAAGAGATAGTCCGATTACATGGAGTGCCAATCTCTATTATATCAGATCGGGGAACCCAATTTACCGCAAACTTTTGGAAGTATTTTCAGAGGTGTTTGGGAACACAAGTGAGTTGAGTACAGCTTTTCACCCTCAAACAGATGGACAAGCAAAACGTACCATCCAATCACTTGAAGATATGCTACGAGCTTGTGTAATAGATTTTAAGGACAACAGGGATGATCATTTACCTCTTATTGAGTTTGCCTACAATAATAGCTATCATTCAAGTATCAAAATGGCACCATATGAATCTTTATATGGAAGGAAGTGTAGATCACCAATAGGATGGTTCGAAGTGGGTGAAACTCTTTTGTTCGGACCGGATATTGTTTATCAATCCATAGAGAAGGTTAAAGTAATTAAGCAACAACTGAAAACAGCCCAAAGTCGACACAAGTCATATGCGGATAGTAGAAGGAGAGGGCTAGAGTTTTCTATAGGTGATTGGGTATTTTTGAAGGTATTACCAATGAAAGGGGTAGTGAGATTTGGAAAGAAAGGGAAGTTGATTCCACGTTATATAGGCCCGTATAAGATCACTCGAAGGTTTGGACAAGTTGCATATGAATTAGAGATACCCCAAGAGCTCTCATCAGTACATCCGGTATTTCATGTGTCAATGCTTCGAAGGTGCATCGGAGATCCATCACATATCACTTCTACTTAGGATGTGCAAGTTACGGAAGATCTTACCTATGAGGAAGTTCCTATTGCTATTCTAGATCGCCAAGTTAAGACGATGAGAAATAAAGAGATAGCATCTGTGAAAGTACGTCGGAGAAATCGTCAAAGGGAAGAGATTACATGGGAAGATGAGGAAGCAATGAAATCTAAGTACCCTCATTTGTTCAAAGATAAAGAGGAAGTTCAAGAAACGGAGTTAGAACATTAACAAGTAAGTTTTTTTTTATATGTGCATAGTATTTATGTGATGATGTGAATATTAATGATGGACTTAAACTTTTTTTGGTTGAATAACTACGCTAACATTCGAGGACGAATGTCCTAAAGGGGGGAAGTATGTAACACCCCGTATTCAAGTAAATGTATTGGTGTATTCAAGTACGTGTATTTTTCTTATTTATATGGAATTAATTTTATTTATTTATTTATTTTATTTATACCGGAATTTTCCCGTCGATGGTTCCATGCGAAGGTTATTGAATAAGATTTTCAACGATATAAAGATTTCCAAAAATGGATAGGTTGCATATATAATCGAGCACGTTCGAAACTATAAAACGGTGGCCGGGATATTTGGGAATAGTAAATGTGCAGGAAATTTTCCCGCACACAAACTACTGAGGCCAGCCGAATTTTTGGGTCAACTTCGAACGATCATAACACCCTTAATATAATGAACTGGGAGAGCTTCGACCTATGAAAAGAAAGATATTTGAGTATTATTTCCAATTAAATTGGTTTCATCCAAATCCAACTTCTAAGTAAGGAGTTATACTCGTTTTACTTCAGACTATCAAAACCGATTTTTAGGGTCAACTTCAAATGACCATAACTCCTTATACAGGACGAACTGGGTGGCCTACTTTATATGAAATGAAATCCCTCTGAATTATACTTCGAAATATACCAATTTCACCCAAATCTGATATTGGAGAAAAGAGTTATGGTCGATCTACTTTAGCTTATCAAAACAGTCCACCAAAGGACTGATTTGACATTATTTAAATTTTAAAGGCATTTTGGTCATTTCCTATTATATTATGGACGGGAATATGTGTATATATACATGTATATGAGTTCAAAAACTCATTTTCATCATCAATCATTGAGAAAGAACAAACCCTAGCCAAATTTGACCTTTAAATTACTTTTGATTCAACTGTAGAAATTTCAAAGTAATCCGATAACTGCGTTTGTCATCTCGAGAGCTTCGAACGACACCTATTATTTGTGCAATCAGGATTGCATAATCAAGAGGTGAATTCTAAGGTATGAATATTGTTTGCCTTTGTTCTTTTCCATATGTATATATGTGATAGAGGATTATATGTATTGTTTGTTATTGAAAGGTAATGGAAATAGGGTTATGGACTATTTTGCATGGTTTGGTTGTATTGAATTTTGGAAGATGGATATGGTAATTGAGTTATGGAAGGTGTATATGGTGATATACTATTGAATTGATGATTATTTATGTCTATGGCTCAATTTGGTTTAATGGATTGGTTGGAAGGATAAATGAATCCAAACTTGATATTGGAGGATGTTGTATGAATATGCATGGCATGTGAATGTAATTGGAGTATAAGAGGGTTAAAGTGACACCCTTTATGGTGTAATTAATGCTTACTACTTAACCACTAGTTTGGTGAATTCAAATAATTGAATTGTGACGTTTGGTTGCTAATACTAGATTGCTATATATGTTCATTATAGATAAGTAATCCGAAAAGACGGGAAGTCCATTTGGGACTAGTATTGAAGGTTGACAGTCAGGTATGTAAAGCATACTCTATACCATATCTTTGGCATGAAAGTGAACAATTGTTCTATTAAGAAAGTTTCCAAAGTTATTCAATAACATGTGATCCATAATGGTTTTGTATGATGTCCTACGTTACCAATGATCTTGTGTCCACCCTACAAGATGTCAAGACATTCCAATACTTACTTCTTTTCCAAATCTTACATGTTTATTGCACTAATGAATGTCAGAAGGTATCCGGTTACTCAAACAAAATCCATGTGCTATTAATGACTCTAAAACGTTTCATTGATATACCAATAAGTTCCTACTTCATTGTTATGGCATTGATGAATCCAAAACACTTCATTGTTATGCCAATGAGTTCTTACTTCATTGTTATTGCATTGATGGTCTATTTACATGTCTCTTATTGATGTATCATTGTTTCAAAGTATCAAAAATGCGGTGGCGACCGAAATAACAATCCCAAAGATTAATTGAACGAAGTGATGGAAGTTCTCTCTTATCGGGTGGTATCCCAGGGGCATAAGCCTATCATGGGTCGATCCCTATTTATATGTTTATGGGTGGTATTCCAGGGGCATAAGCCTATCATGGGTCGATCCTAGTTGATATGTACTGGAGGTAGCCTAATGGTCACAGTACAGTACAGTAATGATTACAAAGATGATAAGAACGAAGGTAAAGTGATTGAATAAATACAATGTACAGGTTGTCACAAGTTCTAGTATGTGTGGTCCACTCCTATTACGATTTATTCACTTGTTTCTGATTTCTATTGAGCTCTTATATCATATGTGATTATCTACAGCTTTACATTCTCAGTACATATTTCGTACTGACGTCCCCTATGGGGGACATGCATTTCATGCTATAGGCACAGGTACCTCAGCTCATACACCGCACAAATAGGAGCTAGGATATCCAGCTATTTTTGGTGAGCTCCAGTTAGCTTCGGGGCTTTTCGTGTCATATCCAGTAACTTTTGGTATTGTATAGAAGTTAGTTATATGGCGGGGTATGTCCCGACCTTAGTTAAACTCTGTGTATTGTCTAGAGGCTTTGTAGACCTAATGTACAGTTAAGGTGGTGTTTTTGTTAATAGACATGATGGCTCCAATGGCCAAGTATTGTATATACATATATATGTGTGCTCGAGCTTATACAGGTGATTATTTCCTTTTATATGCGACATGATGCTGTCCGAATTTTGGGTTGTCATAGAGGTATGCATGGGAAGTATAAGGTTATGAGCTGGTTCTCCCGGGCCTCCTCGGTTACGGGTGCCGGTCCGCCCCAATAGGATTTGAGGCATGACAAAAGTGGTATCAAAGAATTTCGTCCTAGTGAGTCTACAAAAGTGATGAAAGTTCTCTCTTATCGGGTGGTATCCCAGGGGCATAAGCCTATCATGGGTCGATCTCTATTTATGTGTTTATGGGTGGTATCCCAGGGGCATAAGCCTATCATGGGTCGATCCCAGGTTATATGTACTGGAGGCAGCCTAATGGTCACAGTACAGTACAGTAATGATTACAAAGATGATAAGAACGAAGGTAAAGTGATTGAATAAATACAATGTATAGGTTGTCACAAGTTCTAGTAAGTGTGGTCCACTCTTATTACGATTTATTCACTTATTTTTTATTTCTATTGAGCTCCTATATCATATGTGATTATCTACAGCTTTACATACTCTGTACATATTTCATACTGACGTCCCCCACGGGGGACCTGAATTTCATGTTGCAGGCACAGGTACCTCAG
Source organism: Capsicum pubescens (assembly GCA_030864215.1). Classification (NCBI taxonomy): domain Eukaryota; kingdom Viridiplantae; phylum Streptophyta; class Magnoliopsida; order Solanales; family Solanaceae; genus Capsicum; species Capsicum pubescens. Next base: position 303,205,790 of record CM061540.1, read on the forward strand.
CTCATACACCGCACAAGTAGGAGCCAGGATATCCAGCTGCTTTTGGTGAGCTCCAGTTTTCTTTCGGGCTTTTTTTGTCATATCCAGTCACTTTTGGTATTGTATAGAAGTTAGTTATATGGCGGGGTGTGTCCCGACCTTAGTTAAACTCTGTGTATTGTCTACAGGCTTTGTAGACCTATTGTACAGTCAAGGTGGTGTTTTTGTTAATAGACGTGATGGCTCCAACGACCAAGTATTGTATATACATATATATGTGTTCTCGAGCTTATACAGGTGATTATTTCCATTTATATGCGACATGATGCTATCCGAATTTCGGGTTGTCACAGAGGTATGTATGGGAAGCATAAGATTATTAGCTGGTTCTCCCGGGCCTCCTCGGTTACGGGTGCCGGTACGGCCCAATAGGATTTGAGGCGTGACATACGCTCCATTGCTTTCTCCACCCGTTGTCCCGGTCCTTGATCGTACACCGTCTTAGAGTACATGATACGTCGGGGCATTCCCCGGTGAATAAATACAAAAGTGACCTCGGGGCATTCCCCGACGAATGAATACAATTGATCCAAATTCATAAAATAAAATCATTCAACAAACATTTTCATCATTCAATATTTCACGATTCCTAAAATTTTCCTACAAAACCTATATTTGCCTAGCCATTTAACGACTTAATCATGATACTACCGCATTTGAGGAAGCATTTGAGGAAATTAACATTTCAAATCAATTCAATCAATGAACCAAAAATTAGTCTGAGTTCACTTTATCAACATCAATTCCTCCCCGCATTCATTCTCAAAGTAATTAATCAATTCTTCGACTATCAATCCAAGTTTTTGCATTCAAATCCAATATCAATGAACACAAAATAAATATTCAAACGTGTCAAATAACAAATCATGCGCATTCATGTAAATTAAAGAGAGAAGATAGAGTTGAACCTCAATGTTACTTTTATTCAATCAACTTGAATCGATTTCAACCGCAACGGGAGCCTCGTGAACCCATGAACCACGAACAGACCTCGAACTCGATTCCTAAAATCTCAAAGACAAACCCACTTTTATTTTTCAATGTTTGGGACAGTTTTGATTGGTTTTAGCTTGTCTCCGGTGAAATTCCGAGCAACCCGTGGAATGTTTCAGCTGATTTGGCCGCTGGCTACTATTTTCTGGCGCGTTTGGATCATTTTCTAATGAAAAGCTTAGTCGCCGGTGAGAGTGTATCCCGACAAGCTGACCGGATTTAGGGCTCTCTCTCTCTCTCAACCACAGTAGTGGCATTTTCTCCCTTTATCCTTCTGAATCTATCTCTCAAACTCTCTCTTTTTGCTCAATCTCTATCTCGCCTCTCTATTTTTATCCAATCTCCCCCAATCTTGATTTCCCTCTCTATTTTTACCTCTGTTTCCATTCAATTCGGTTGATCTCTCTCGAACTTCTATTGTGTGTGAGTTGGATGTTGCTTTGTGTGTGTTCTTTGTTGCGAACCAAAAGAAAAGAAGAGAAAAAAAATGGTGTTTTTTTTTCGTTTCTCTATCTTCCAGTGAAGAAGATAAGGGAGAAGAAGAAGTAGGTCTCTATCTTGTTCCCCCTCCCCTGGAAACCAAAATGGATTGTATTGTCTCCTTTTCACTGTGGGCCCCCTTTCTTTTTTTTTGTTTTATTCCTTTTTTTAATTTATTATCCTATGTGGAAGCATATAATTGGTGGCTTGTGGGAATAAGTATGTGGCATGTGGAAAAGTTAGTGTGGCATGTGGAAAGATGAGGGTGGCGTATGAAAAAATGAGTAGGGTGTGTGCCTTTTGCATGTATCCAATGAAAATGGGAAGTGAGGTGTTGAGGTGGCATAGTGAGGTGTCAAAGATTCTATGTATTTAATTTTTTTTAATTTTTTTTTTTTTTTGGGGGGGGGAGAAATTATCAATTAAACAAAAGTATGGTAAGGTGAATAAAATAAAATTAAAATTAAAATTTAAATTAAAAAAATGATTAAAATATTTTCGGGAAAACAAAAAATTATGTGTCTATATCATGTCCCCTTTGGATGTAAACACATGGTTTTTTCATACAAAGCAGTAGACAACGAGATAAAATTTTGTCCTGACCTTTATTCAAAAGCACGGAGCACGAGGAAGGAGGAAAACTAGGTCTTGACTTAGGATATCCTACCTACCCAAGTTACGAGGGAATTGAGTGACAGTTATATGAAAGGATTGGAAGGAGACGAACTATACCGAGTTGGAGAGTCGAGTGAGGTCCCAACGAGGTTCCGATCCGCGGCTATGTTATTACATCAAAAATGAAAATTACAAGTTAAAAACATAAATAAAATTACAAAAATCCTATCTACGCAACTTTTGTTGGACTTTTAACTTGAGTTTCATCACCCTATTCTTCAGGCGGGCTCCTGACTTGCAATTATTCAATTTGTTGCTTGGCTTTCAATTGTTTCATCTTGGTGCTTGACTTTTAACCTTTAAACTTGTTGCTTGGTTTTCAATTTCCTCACCCTGTTCTGCAGGCGGGCTCCTGACTTTCAATTTCATCACCCTGTTCTTCAGGTGGGCTCCTGGCTTGCTATTTACATATGTTGTCTTTCAATTTCTTCACTTTGTTTATGGACTTTCATTTTATTTGCCCTGTTCTTCAGGCGGGCTCCTTAAATCACATCAAAACTAAAAAGGAAATTATCCTAGACCAATATTATTATAAAGATATTTCCTATGACAGGAAAGTGAAGTTCCAAACACAAGAATTAAATTTTTCCCCAATTTATCATCAAAGGACTTTTGTGAAAGTCACATCATTATAGAAATCAAAGGGAATGACTTGACTAAAAGGTACATCTCATAGGAATCCAAGGGAGTGACTCGACTAAAAGGTACATCTTCTAGGAATCAAATAGGAATGACTCGACTAAAAGGTATGTCTTCTAGGGGTGAAGGGAATGACTCGAATAAAAGGTACGTCATATAGGAATCAAAAGGGAATGACTCGACTAAAAGGTACGTCTTCTAGGGGTCAAGGGGAATGAATCGACTAAAAGGTACGTCTTCTAGGGGTCAAGGGAAATGACTCGACTAAAAGGTACATCTTATAGGAATCAAAGGAATGACTCGACTAAAAGGTACATCTTCTAGGAATCAAAGGGAATGACTCGACTAAAAGGTACTTCTTATAGGAATCAAAGGGGATGACTCAACTAAAAGGTACGTCTTCTAGGGGTCAAGGGTGATGACTCGACTAAAAGTTACATCTTATAGGAATCAAGGGTAATAACTCAACTAAAAGGTACGTCTTATAGGAATCAAAGGGAAATGACTCTACTAAAAGGTACGTCTTATAGGAATCAAGGGAGATGACTCGACTAAAAGGTACGTCTTATAGGAATCAAGGGGATTGACTAGGCTAAAAGGTACGTCTTATAGCAATCAAGGGGAATGAATCGACTAAAAGGTACGTCTTATAGGAATCAAGGGAGATGACTCGACTAAAAAGTACGGCTTCTAGGGGTCAAGGGGAATAACTCGACTAAAAGGTATGTCTTATAGGAATGACTCAACTAAAAGGTACGTCTTCTAGGAATCAGGGGCAAGACTCGACTAAATGGTATGTCTTCTAGGTGTCAAGGGAAATGACTCAACTAAAAGGTACGTCTTATAGGAATCATGGGGGATGACTCGACTAAAAGGTACGACTTTTAGGGGTCAAAGGGAATGACTCGACTAAAAGGTACGTCTTCTAGGGGTCAAGGGGAATGACTCAACTAAAAGGTACGTCTTATAGGGGTCAAGGGAATGACTTGACTAAAAGGTACGCCTTATAGGAATCAAAGGGAATGACTCGATTAGAAGGTATGTCTTCTAGGGGTCAAGGGAATGACTCAACTAAAAAGTACGTCTTATAGGAATCAAGGGAGATGACTTGACTAGAAGGTACGTATTCCAAGAGTCAAGGGTAATGACTCAACTAGAAGGTACGTCTCCTAGGAGTGAAGGTTCAATTTAAGAAGTGTATCATCTAGCAAATGAAAACTGAAATTCCTGGACAAGAAAGTGTGTCTTTGAGGGATATAGGATGATGATTTTTACCATGATTTGATTATCAAATCTGTGCAGCAACTTTGCTTCCTGAATTTGTAGAAGTGAGGCATTGCATCCCTTGATATTTATGCTCTGAACTTCTTGCTTTGAAGGTAATATTTTCCTGTTTCAACAAAGAAAACTTGTGAGTTTAAAATATGGTGGCTGGTTTGTGGCTTTAGCTTTCGCGGCGATCTCTCTTTCCCTCGTCACATTTAACCTTGGTTCCAACCATTAGCATATATCATTGACTTGTTGAATTATTAAGAGTGACTAAAATAAACACATTATCTCTGTTTTGCCATACTTCTCAGATAGACCCTTTGAACCTTGGTATTTCCATAAGTTCCTTGACTTTTCTGTTGACAAAACTTTCTGCAAGCCCTTTTTTGTCTCACGATCATGTCTCTTTTATGTTCTAGCTTTTGCCTTGCATTGTGCAATTAAAGAAGTTGGTAGCTAGTTTTGAAATCTTTTGTCACTTGTTTTGACACGGACTTGACTCAAATACAAGAAACAAAGAAAAGAATGACAATTTTTGTTTGGATAACTGACTTAATAAAGATAAAATAAAAATAAAGAGAAGAAAGAAAAGGCAATGAATGTCCCCTTTTGAAACAAAGAAACGAAAAATTCATCTAAAAATGACAGTCAACACTAATGATTATGCCATGCATTTTGGATTAAGCAACTTGATCTTTACATCCAAACTTTCTACCCATTGTTGTTGAATTAATGGCCTTGAAACTGAGTTGCTTCGTTAGGTCAACTACATTTAATACCCCATTCGGCAAGTGGAGCCTTGAAGGGTTTTCGCCAACAAGATTCTCTCATTTTTTTTATCACCTCACCATTGCCTTATGGTATTCGAGAGGGTTTTTCACCAATAAGATTCTCTTATTTTTATTTCTCTCAACCCACAGTCATCTTACGGTACCCGTGAGGATTTTCACCGATAAGACTCTCTCATTTTTATTTCTCTCAACTTACTATCGTCTTACGGTGCCCATGAGGGTTTTCACCAATAAGACTCTCATTTTTATTTCTCTCTTGATTCCACTGAGGAAGACAAGTGTTCCCAAAATGCGTCATCGCATCCATTGCATGCTTAGCCTTAACATTCTCAAAGATTGATCTGAAGGTCTTTCTTTGATTGTAACTTGGCTTTTGGATAGGGTTAGAAATAAAGAATAACATTGGGACCAAATGACACTTCAAGTAGGGTAGGACTTACAACTTTTGGAATCGACTCAATCAATGAGGATTAACTCATGCCCCAGTTTCTTTTGACTGGGAAATTCTAAATTTTTTATTTGGTTAGACCGAGACTAGAGTAGGGCATCCTACGTATCTCACCCCCGAGAGTGGAGAATCAGGTCACGCGTAGTTCTGGCAGCTCGTTCTTTGCTTGATTTTGATTTATTTTCTTTGTTTTTCTTTTATTGACTCTTTTCTTTTTGGGATTTTTCTGACTCTATTTTTCTTGACACTCCTCTCATTTCTTTCCTTTTGACACATTTTTTTCAAAACTTTTCTGACTCTATTCTTTTGCTCGACACTTTTCTTTTGAGCTTTGCTGACTCTATCTTGATTCCAAAAGAGGTGTATGAAAGAAGATAAAATTACGGCTCAAATGGGGTAAACAAACGATGACACAATGTTTTGATAGCAGAATGAAATGACTTCATCATATCAATCCTTGAAAATGCAAGTACACATCACGCAATATGAAAGTGGCAGATGATGATCATTGGTGACATTTTTTATAATAGTAAATTTGATTGAGCATGTGTTCCACTTCTTCTTCTACATTTGTCAAACCTACGACTCCACATTTGTTGTATATCCATCACATTGAATGACTCATGCTTTCGTGGAGTTGGTTTTCTTTCTGTTTCTCTTTATAGGATCACACAGACACTGTTTGACCTAATTAAGACATGTCTTTCAATTGATGACCAAGTTATCCTTGTGATTCTCAAAATAAAAGTCTCAATTTTCAAAGAAGGCTTCAACTTGATCACCAAATTCCCCAGCACTCTATCTATTTTCTGAAATTCTCTCTTTTCCTAACTTTAACTCTATGATTCAATGCTTCATGATTAAGTTGGACTTTAACTCTATTTTATGCTTCATGTCATATCACTAGAATCAACATAAAATTTACTGTATAAAGAAAATAAACAAACAACACATATTTGAAACATTAAAGGAAAAGGGCACTTCATTTAGTTGAAATAAAAGATAAACGGGTTTGAACATAAACGACCAAAGGACAAAACAAGATAGATCCCGAACTACAACCCTAAAATAATTCAAAAAACTGAAAAGAAAACAAAATAAACTACCATACCTCTTCCTAGTAGGGAGAGGGGTGACTTCTCAATTACTCATCCTGACATATTAGCCACTGATTTGCATATCAGCATGACTAGAGCTTCCACCACTGTCAGCCATATTTTCTTCAACAAATAAGTTTTGGATCCCCATGCTTATCTCATTTCCTCCCACATATTGTGCAGTACCGCGTGCTGGTGAAGAACTCTGTGGGATGGTCGAAGGGACAATGTTTTTCACCATAATTAATTTATCTTGAATTATCTTTTCTATTTCTCTTTTCAAAGTACGATAATCTTCAGTACTATGACCCTGAACATCAGAATGATATGCACACCGTACATTAGGATTAAAATTTCTTAAATGTGGGCCAGGTGTATACCTAAGGATAGGAGTAATCATGCCCCTCTGTCTCAATCTCTGGAACAAACTAGCATAGGATTCCCCAATAGGAGTGAAATTATCCTTTTCCTTCCCCCCTTTGCGAACTCTGGCCTCGGATGAAACTTGGATTTAGAGGTACCTTGGTAAATTTGTGGGGGTTGAGGACGATGTTGATGGAAAGGTTCATGCATTTTTGGATAAGAAGACGGATGGGTACACAATTTTTCATTGTTCAAAGGACATTGAGGAAGTGGAATAAAACTCCTTGGATTTTGAAAAGGGGAACCTTGTTGCAGATGAATAAGTGGATTTGATATGTAAGCTCAAGATTGAGGCTGATAGTATTGGTGAGTAAGACCTCTCAAACTCTTATTTTGACCTGGCACGACAACAGATGCATTTTCCTTCTTCTTTCCTTCAGTTTCCTTTTATTTATTGCAATATCATCCCAAATGTTTCACAGAATCATTTTGTCCACCAAGCTCCTCAAGTTTTGATGTCTCAAATCTTGGAGGAAGGCTAACACTTGAAAACATGCCCCCGTTTTTATATGAAACATCTTCATAGACCACAACTCCCAAGAAACTTTTCATATCATTTTCTATACTTTTAACTTTACCAACCATTTTCTCTGGCTCTTCTAGCATGCTAGGCTTCTTAGTAAGAAATTTTGGCGGTCCACTTAACTTAATTGTAGGCTCAAGAGTATAACAATGATCATCACAAGTATTGAACATTGATTCACTAGTGCAATGGGGAAGCACAATCGTTGGATTGATAGCCAAAGTGGAAGCCTTAGTATAAGGTTGAGCAATTAAAGCACAAATGGTATGTGGTGCTATGAATGTGGTAGACTTATGTTGAGGAGGTAAAGAAAGAGTGGTGGAAGTATTGAGGTGCATTTGATGAGGAATGAATCCTGAGGCATGTTGTGGTGCATCAACAATAGTAGAAAACTGACTTTGCAATTTTGGTGGAAGACTCAAGGTATTTGCAGGGTCAAAAGTGGGGAACGGAGGTGGAGGTAGCCCACTATCCCAAGCTCGATACATTTCCATCATTTGTTGTCTTAGTCTCAAACTCTCTTCCTTTAAACTCTCATTTTCCTGACTCTTTGTTTGATCCATGAAACCACTCTCTATATCCTTGTTGGACACAGCTAAACCTTCTTCAGATTTGGTGTGATGTGGAAGACCAGCCAAAATGCCACAAACCAACCACCTTAAACTAACTAGACAAGAGATAGCAAATGCGTTAGAGTTCAACAATTTTTTTTTCAAAACACTTTTTCTGCCTTTCTTTTGAAAAGATCACCGAACCCAAGAAGGGAGCCTACATATCTCACTCCCGAGAGAGTAGAATCAGGTGTGCGTAGTTCGTGAAGTCTTGCCAAAATGGCGAATTAAACTCTTTTTTCTTTTTTTATCTTACTTGAAACTTTAAAAAGAAAAGAAAATAACAAATTTTCTAAAGAATTGATGAAAATCTTTTTGAATTTTTCAGCTTTAACATCCCTATACAAAATGACATCTATGATTACCAAAGAGAAATCTTTTTGGGTTTTCAATGTTGAATTTCATACGAAAATGAAACTTGAAACTATTAAAGGAAAATCTTTTTGCAGTTTTCTTTTAAAGAAGTAAATGAAACCTACTCTAATAAAGAGTGAAGAATTTTTTTTTGGATTTTTCAAATAAGATCCCCGAACCAACAATAGGTTGCCTACGTATCTCACTCCGGGGAGAGGAGAATCAGGGGTGAGTAGTTCGTCCAGATTGGACATATAAGGATTAAATGACAAACTAAAACTTAACTTGAACGACATGATTACAGACAGACGATGAAAAATCTTTTCTGGGGTTTTAATCAAACACTTCACATAAAACTGACACCAACAACTATGAAAGAAAAATCTTTTTGGTATTTTCGTTATAAAATATACAAAACTTCTACCATCTTTTTTTGAATTTTCCTTTTATAAAATGTTCTTATTGAAAAAATCTTTTTGAAATTTTCGAATTATGAACACTTACTAAAGAAACAAAAGGAAAATCTTTTTGATGATTTTTGTTTTTTAAGAAAATGAGTGCAAAAGGTAAAATTCTTTTTGATTTTTTGATTGTGAAAACCAAAAGTTATAAAGAACTCAAAAAAAAACTACAAAACTCATTTTTGACTCACTTATCTTTTTTCTCCTTTTTTCCAATAATTTCTTGCCTACACACGTTACTTCTAACACATACTTTTGCCCAAATCAGTCTGTCAAATGACCTCGTTAACCTCAAAGTTACAACATTTAGTACGTAGGGATGCCTTAGAAGTGAGTTTCCTACAAAGGATCAAGTGGGTCCTGCTAGGTCTCAATATGATGCAGATAAGCATGACCTAAAGGCTGACCTACGCTGGGTTCACTAACAAGGCTGTTTGAGGGAGCGTATGGTCGATAGTGGCTTATTTAGCTTTCCACCCACTCCATACCACCTAAGATAAGGGTGACTCAACTAGAGGTCATGTACACAGCGTGTACTACGGACTTGTTGCAGAAAGAATGACTCGGGTTATGCACATAATGCAAGATATAAAGCGGTAACACATAAGATAAAAACTGTAAACAAAGAGCACGTAGGCACTCAATAATGAAAAACAATAATACAAAACAACACAAACAACGTCTATACACCCATAATGCCAAACTAAGACGATACAACTCCAAAAATAAGCTCGAATTCTGAAATGATCCCCAGCAGAGTCGCCAGAGCTGTCACACCCCTTTTTTTAACTCCAAAAAGAATATTTTAAGTTTAGAAAGGGTTTTATTGTTAAAGTGACAAAAAATAAAATAAAAATTTGAAAAGGATTCATATATTGAAAACTCAGAGTCGCCACTTGACATAAATCGGGTGTGCCAAGTCACCTTTGTAAATCCTTTTCAAAATAGTTTGACTCTTTAAAACTAGTTTGTGAGAAGAAATTCTGACTAAGGAATTTTGTTGACCGAGGAGAAGGTGTTAGGCACCCCTCGAACCCGCATTTTGACCATGGTCTCTTGATGGAGCATATCGGCTAATTTTGACATTATAAATGTATAAACCACACAAAAATACATAAAACAATCAATCAAACACATGAAACAAAACATATTCAAATTATAGTGTTTAGTTCAATTATACAGTCCCGAAATAGAAAAATGCGTAAATATAAACCTACTCTATTCTAGGCTAATCCTAATCTACAATCCATTTCTTTCTCCACCCGACGTCTCGGGCCTTGATCGTACACCGTCTTAGAGTGCATGATACATCAGGGCATTCCTCGGTGAATAAATACAAATGTGACCTCGGGGCATTCCCCGGTGAATAAATACAAATGTGACCTCGGGGCATTCCCCGGCGAATGAATACAATTGATCCAAATTCATAAAATAAAATCATTCAACAAACATTTTCAACATTCAATATTCCACAATTCCTAAAATTTGCCTACCCAACCTATATTTGTCTAGCCATTTAACAACTTAATCATGATACTACCGCATTCGAGGAAATTAACATTTCAAATCAAATCAATCAATGAACCAAAAAATAGTCTGAGTTCAATTTTTTAACATCAATTCCTCCCTGCATTTATTCTCAAAATAATTAATCAATTCTTCGACTATCAATCCAAGTTTTTGCATTCAAATCCAATATCAATCAACACAAAATAAATATTCAAACATGTCAAATAACAAATCACGCACATTCACATAAATTAAAGAGAGAAGATAGAGTTGAACGTCAATGTTAATTTTATTCAATCAACTTGAACCGATTTCAACCGCAACGGGAGCCTCGTGAACCCATGAACCACGAACAAACCTCGAACTCGATTCCCAAAATCTCAAAGACAAACCCACTTTTGTTTTTCAATGTTTGGGATGGTTTTGATTGGTTTTGGCTTGTCTCTGGAGAAATTCCGAGAAACCTGTGGACTGTTATAGCTGATTTGGCCATTGGCTACTATTTTCCAGTGTGTTTGGATCATTTTCTAACGAAAAGCTTTGGTGCCGGTGAGAGTGTATCCCGGCGAGCTGACCGGATTTAGGGATCTCTCTCTCTCGACCACAGCAGTGGCGTTTTCTCCCTTTATCCTTCTCAATCTATCTCTCAAACTCTCATTTTTTGCTCAATATCTCCCTTGCCTCTCTATTTTTATCCAATCTCCCTCAATCTCGATTTTTCTCTCTGTTTTTGCCATTGTTTCCGTTCAATTCCGTCGATCTCTCTCGAACTTCTACTGTGTGTGAGTTGGATGTTTCTTTGTGCGTGTTCGGTGTTACAAACCAAAAGAAAAGAAGAGAAAAAAATGGTGTTTTTTTTCGTTTCTATATCTTCCAGTGAAGAAGATAAGGGAGAAGAAGAAGTAGGTATCTATCTTGTTCCCCCTCTCCTGGAAACCAAAATGGATTGTATTGTCTCCTTTTCACTGTGGACCCCATTTCTTCTTTTTTTTTGGTTTATTCCCTTTTTTTTATTTATTATCTTATGTGGAAGCATATAATTGGTGGCTTGTGGGAATTAGTATGTGGAATGTGGAAAAGTTAGTGTGGCATGTGGAAAGATGAGGGTGGTGTGTGAAAAAATGAGTAGGGCATGTGTCTTTTGCATGTATCCAATGAAAAATGGGAAGTGAGGTGTTGAGGTGGCATAGTGAGGTAGCAAAGATACTATGTATTTAATTATTTTCAATTCTTTTTTTTTTTGGGGGGGGGGGGGGGAGAGAAATTATCAATTAAACAAAAGTATGATAAGGTGAATAAAATAAAATAAAATAAAAATAAAAAATAAAAAAATGATTAAAATATTTTTGGGAAAGGACAAAATTACGTGTCTACATCTGGCCGCGCACCTTATCCAGAAGGTGGACTCACTGTTTCCCTTGTGACGGACTGAGCGACGGTCCATCGCTAGTTAGACGGTCCGTCGGCCTGGGTCATCTCTCCTAGGCAGAAGGTAGTCACATTGCCTCACTGCGACTTTCATGGGCGACAGTCTGTCGCTAGTCGACGGTCAGTCGACCTCACCGTTGCACCTGGGAGGTTTTACTGCCTTCTGTGTTTTGTCCATTACTTTCTCGTCCGATGTCAGATTTTGATGAAATTGGTATAGTTGGAAAGATAATTTAATTTCCCACATGAGTAAAGGTAAAAATCTTAAAATACCCCATGTACAAAAGTGGATTCTTCTTTCAAAGAAAGCTTCTAATATTTTTTAGATGATTTCAAGATAGGAAAAAGTATGGGGTATTACAATATCTCCCCCTTGAGAACATTCATCCTTGAATGAGACTAAGAGTGAGGGGAGAAGATAACTGACGTACATACTGAAAATGAAGAACTGGAACATGATCTCATGACTGACATGACGGATAACTGAACATATCATACTGAACATGCATATCTGATGCATGTGTAACTGATTCTTGTATGCATGACTGGGTTTCCTGATGAACTATGTTTCTCACAATGAGAATGCATGTCTGATGCATAATTATATAACTGAGCTGATACATGAATGCATAACTGAATATGCTATGGTATTTAATACCAAGTTTGTGACGAGCACTAAACATGAAACTGAATAAACTTAAGGAGAACTGTTACCTTATGCTTGATCTGAGTCGGTGGAGAAGAGGTGAGGATACTTGGTATGAATGTATGCTTCTTCTTCCCAAGTAGCTCCCTCGACGGACTAATTTCGTCAAAGAACCTTAATTAGAGGGACTTCTTTGTTCCTCAATCTACGAGTCTGATAGTTTAGGATTTCAACTGAATCTCTTCATAAGAGAGGCTATTCTAAACATTGATGGTCTGAATAGGGACTACAACTGCTGGGTCACCTATACATTTCTTGAGAAAAGAGAATGGAATACTGGATGAACTGATGCTAGATCTAAAGGCAAATTAAGATCATAAGCTACCTTGCCAAAGCGACAAAGAATCTTGAAGGGACCGACATATCGGGGACTGAGCTTTCCCTTCTTGCCAAACCTCTTCACTTCTTTCATGAGAGAGATATTTAGATAGACATAGTCACCAATATCGAACTCGAGATCTTTTCTACGAACATCTACATAAGACTTCTGTCGTCTTTGAGCAGCCCGGAGTCTTTCTCTGATCAACTGGACTTTCTCTAAGGTGTTGAATACCAAGTCAGGCCCTATAACTGAGGCCTCACTAACTTCGAACCAACAAATCAAAGATCTATATCTTCTAATGTAGAGAGCTTCAAATAGATCCATGTGAATACTGGAATGATTATTGTTATTGTATGCAAACTCAATAAGGCAAGTGGTCATCCCAACTACCCTTGAAATAAATTGCACACGCCCTTAGCATGTCTTCTAAAGTCTGAATGGTCCTTTCTGTTTGACCATCTATCTGAGGATGAAAGGTTGTACTAAGATAAACATGGGTACCAAGACTCTTGTGGAATGCTTTCCAAAAATGAGAGGTGAACTGGGTACCTCTGTCTGAGATAATAGATAGCGGAACACCGTGAAATCTGACCAACTCTTTGATGTAGAGTTTGGCATAATCCTCGGCTGAATAAGAGGTATGAACTGGAAGTAAATGATCTGATTTGGCCATCTTGTCTACAATGACACAAACCAAATCATGTTGACAATGAGTTCGAGGCAAACCCATCACGAAGTCCATGTTCACTTCTTCCAACTTCCAAGTAGGAATACTAAACTCCTGCATGGACCCATTAGGCTTCTGATGCTCTATCTTAACCTGCTGACATGTAGAGAACTTAGCCACAAACTCTGCAATGTCTCTCTTCATCCCACTCCATCAATAGATTTCCCGCAAATCGTGGTACATCTTTGTGTCCCCTGGATGAATAGAGTAGCACGCACCATGTGCTTCTGCAAGAATTCACTGCCTTAAGTCATCTATAGGTGGAACACACAGACGACCCTGACAACGCAGAACACCATCTCCCCCTTAGTAGAAAATCTCTACTTTCTGATCCTTGACTGACTTTTTTAACTTGACAAGGCTAGGATCCCTATCTTGCTTTTCTTTTACCTCAAAAACTAGAGATGATTCTGAACTACTCTGAACCCATATATCACCCTTCTCTGTATCGACTAAGCGAATGCCTAGCCTGGTAAGCTGATAGACTTCCTGATCTAACTTTTTCTTTCTTTCCTAGACATGAGAAACACTACCCACAGACAGTCTACTGCGAGCATCAGCCACTACGTTGGCCTTGCCCAGATGATAAAGGACACTCATGTCACAATCTTTCAAGATCTCTAACCACCTTCTCTAACGAAGATTGAGATCTTTTTGAGAAAATACATACTAAAGGATCTTATGATCCATGAACACATCTACATGAACACCATATAGATAATTCCTCCAAATATGTAAGGCAAATACTACAGAAGCTAACTCAAGATCATGAGTAGGATAATTCTTCTCATGGGGTTTAAGCTGTCTGGAGGCGTAGACTATGACCTTACCATGTTGCATAAGGACACAACCCAAACCCAATCTGGATGCATCACAATACACTATGAACCCATCTAAACCATCTGGAAGAGCTAGAACTGGAGCTGAGGTGAGTTGAGTCTTCAACTCCTGAAAACTCTTCTCATAACGATCTGACCACTAAAACTTGACTTTCTTTTGAGTCAATATGGACATAGGGGATGCAATAGATGAAAACCCCTCAATAAACCGTCTTTAATAGACAGCCAAACCTAGGAAACTCCTGGTATCTAATGGAGAGACAGGGCGAGGCCAATTTCTTACTGCTTCGATGTTTTGAGGATTTATTCTAACATCATCACCGGAAACATTGTGGCCAAGGAATGCTACTGACCTTAGACAAAATTTACACTTACTGAATTTGGGGAATAGCTGTAGATCTCTGAGTCTCTGAAGTACAATTCTGAGATGGTCTGTATGATCTCGCTCACTGCAGGAATAGACCAGAATATCATCTATGAAGACTATGACGAACATGTCCAAGTACTTCTTGAACACACGGTTCATCAATTCCATGAAAATGACTGGGGCATTGGTAAGACCAAAGGACATGACTTGGAATTTAAAGTGACCATACCGAGTACGGAAAGCTATTTTTGAAATGTCACATTCTCTAACTCTGAGATGATGATAGCCGAATCTGACGTCTATCTTAGACAAATAGCTAGCACCCTGAAGTTGGTCAAATAATTCATCGATTCTGGGAAGAGGATACTTGTTTTTTACCGTGACCTTATTAAGTTGACGGTAGTCTATACACATTCTGAGAGAACCATCTTTCTTGCGCACGAATAATACTGGAGCACCCCACGGGGACACACTGGGCCTGATGAATCCCTTATCCAAGAGATCCTTCAACTGTTCTTTCAGTTCTCTGAATTCTACTAGTTCCATTCAATATGGAGAAATGGATATAGGTTGAGTGTCCGAAAGAAGATCAATACCGAAGTCTATTTCCCTTTCGGGAGGAATTCCTGAAAGATCTTCGGGAAAGACATCTAAATATTCTTTAACTATTGGGACTGATTCAAGACTGGGAGTTTCATAACTAGTGTCATTAACTTGAACAAGATAATAGACACATCCTTTAGATATCATATTCCGTGCCCAAAGGTAGGAAATAAGTTGACCTCTAAAACTGGATACACTACCCTTCCACTCTAGGATGGGTTCATTCGAAAACTAAAACTGAACTATTCTATTTCTACAGTAAACTGTAGCATAGCAGGAATGAAGCCAATCCATGCCGAGAATG
The DNA here is from genome assembly GCA_030864215.1 of Capsicum pubescens. Lineage (NCBI taxonomy): Eukaryota > Viridiplantae > Streptophyta > Magnoliopsida > Solanales > Solanaceae > Capsicum > Capsicum pubescens. The sequence continues at coordinate 303,221,398 of CM061540.1, forward strand.
ACATCAAAATCAGTCATCTCTAATTCGACTAAGTCTGCTGAAGTGAATTTCTGAGATATCATAACCGGGCAGTTCCTGTATACCTACCGAGCTATGATGGTTTTACCCATTGGGGTAGAAACTGAAAAGGGCTTTGCTAGAATTTTGGGACTGACTCTAAAATCGGCTGTTATATAAGGAATGACAAAAAATGAAGAAGCCCCTGGATCTGGCAAAGCGTAAACATGCACATGAAAGATCTGTAGCATACCAGTAACTACATCAGGAGAATTTTCCTAATCCTGTCGGGACTGAAGAGCATAGATATGATTTGGGCTTTGCACACTAGTAGCACTGGAGGTGGCACCCTGCTGATTTGGGCGACCAGACTGAGCTGGGGAGCTATTTTGTTAACCCTGAGGACCTGGCTGAGAAAAGTCTCTGACCCTATGGCCTGGCTTGACACATCTAAAAAAAATACCACTGCCAGCTCTGCAAATACCCTGATGGTGCTTGCCACAAGTCTGACAAAGAGGATAGGTGCGAGCACTGCTAACACTGCCCTGGGACTTAGAGTCTGGCGCTCTATCTTTGTTACCCTCTCTGAACTTAGGAACTGGAGCACTGGATAAAGAAGGAGCTGGAACTGATGACTTAGGATGAAACTGAGAATGGTTTTCTCCTTCTAACTTAGGTTGAACAAAGTTGAAACTTCCTGACCTTGCTCTCTTAGTCTGCCTCTCTCTCATCCTAACTTTCTGCTCATCTACCTGTTGGGAATGATTCATGAGCCTTGCTAAAGTCATGTCACTATTCATCATGGAGGATCTACACTCATTAACCACGTTATCATTCACCCCTGAAAGAAACTTACTCAACCTTGCCCCGCTAGCTTCAACCACATAAGGGGCATATCTGGCTAATTGAGTAAACTTAAGAGAATACTCTTTCACTGTCATATTGCCCTGCCTGAGGTTGATGAATTCTAGCACCTTAGCTTTTCTAAGCTCTAGGGGAAAGAATCTATCAAGGAAAATACAAGCAAACTCCTCCCACTCAACTGGACCTGCATCATCTGCCCTCTCTGACATCCACTGCTTGAACCAAGTGTAATCCATATCCTGCAACGGATATGCATCTAGCTCAGCACTCTCACTAGATGTAACCCCCAGAATGTATGTAACCTTCTGCACCTGATCTAGGAATTCCTGAGGGTTCTAGTCTGTCTTAGACCCAAAAAAGGATGAAGGATTCATTCGGGTGAAGTACTGAATCCTAGCTGCAACTAAATTGGCCAATGGATTGGTCGGAATGATAGATGGTTGTTTTTGAGAAGCAACTAACTGAACAAGAGTAGTGAATACAACTTTGACCTCTGCATGAGAAATATATTCGTCCAAGGGATCTTCTTGGACAGGATGAGTTCTTCTCTTGGGAGACATGTTCTGAAATAAGGAGAAGAAATGGATTAGACTGACAGATTAGATTGAGATTATGCTCAATGGCATGACATGAATACTGAAAGAATGGAAACTTTTCCTAAAGCATCTTATAGCCTCCTGCACATAAATGTGGCTCAAGACACACCCATGAACAATACTCTAGTAGATTCGGCTTTCAGACTTCCTAAGACACTATTGAACCTAAGGCTCTGATACCAAGTTTGTAACGCCCTGAATCTGGTACCCGAAATGTTACATGGTTCTCATGACCCGAAGGACCATAAGCTAATCCATTACTAATATTTGTACCTGTATACTGCATAATATACTGAATAATGCGGAAACATGAACTGAAAGGACATAAGGTTCAAAACTGTAACATAAGATCTGAAAATCATAACATATGGATAGGGTATGAAATACCCAAAATAAAAACTGAAATAAGCTATCTGAACATACTGCTGTCTGAAAAGCCTCTAAACATGATTGTCAGAATAAGGAGTTGATAGGACATGTCGCCAACTAAATCCAACTAATAAATTAATTAACGAGATAATAAAATAATGATCATGTCCTCGAAGGATGAGGACTCACTTCTAACTCTGACTGTTGAGACTAGAATCTACTGATGCTCTGGAACTCCTGTCTCTGAACCTATGGTATAAGACACCATAGCACAAATGCATAAGTACTTTGAATGTACTGGTATGCATGTAAGGTAGGATGAATGCATGGAGTTCATATGCATGAATAATATTGACTAACTGACTAAATATGAACGTGAGAATACATGTATGCATACATAGTAACTATATCTAAAATCGTGATAACATGAGTATGCTGCTGACTAACATGAATAATAATTGAATTTTGATAACTAATAACACGAGTGACTATATCTGAAAGTCCTGAATCTGATGGAACTAGCTGAGTTCCGTACTGTATCTGAGTTGACTGTATTTGACAGTCCTGAATTCTAAAGAACTATCTGAGTTTTTTTACTGAGACTGATACTGAGACTGTGGGAGGTAGTCATCTAACCGACATGCTCCAAATGACGCATTATAGCCGAATTGGGGTCCAATATGTGCCCTAATTAGAAGGGTGTCAATACCGCGCCACTGTTAAGGACAACATATAAGTAACCCTAATATAACAGGTAACTCTAGTGAGAATGGTGGGAACCCTCATATAGATGGTTAAGCCACCTTATCTACCCTCATATAGCAGGCTATGATGTCTCAACCTATGCTGGCTACATAGTTCTGGAACACAAGGATTTTTTCTAAGAATCACACCCTCATACAATAGGTGAGTTCCCATCCTTGGGTTCTCTCGGTGCTAATTTTTACTCCCATCTGAATAGACACTAAACATGATTCACAGAACTAAACATGGACTGAGTTACTAACTTTTGTTAACTGACGGAATACTACTGATATCTGACAACTGAATGAGTTCATGAGATCATAGAGATTTCCTGAGTCATAAGACTGTCTGAAGTCTAAGGATCATAGCTTGACTGAGAGTATCGTGAAAACATGACATAGCTCTAGGCACATATCTAATATTTCAGGTACAAGTACCCCTAGGACTCGATGGAAAGAAACTGACAAAGCATGACTTTCTTGAATACATGACTCACATCATAATCCATAATGCATTTATAGAAGCATTTCATCAAACATGTGATCTGTATAAACTTATACATACATGGAGATTTCATGATATCATGCTCGTTGGGCATTTTTCTTCATCTAGGCATTCAATCAAACACATGGAGTATGTGTAAACAACATTATACAATAATTAAAACATTATGATTCAATTCTAATTTCATCATTCAAGGGTTTAGGTATAGTTTCACATGAATCTATATTTGTACTAATCAAACCCACATATAATTTATCACTCAATCATGGAATAGAATTCAGTTACTCATTATCAACATAAACATGAGTAGCCTAATCATGAAATTCATAAAGTAAATCCATAACTTAAACTTTGAAAATATATTCTTTGGCTTCATGGATGAAAGGAGTCCATGAATGAACACTATGCATACCTGAGTTGACTTTTCTTGAAGTTCTTGAACTTGAAGAATTTGAATCTCTTAGTCCTTGAAAAAGATTTGGATTTTGTTCTTGGAGATTAATGTTAGAGAGAAAACCCTAGTTTTGTTGTTGTAGAAGAATAATGAATTTCTGAGCTTTGGTAGAATATAATTGGGTGGTAAAAGACCAAAAATACCCCTTTAAAAAAATGACTTAAAATAACTGAACATGACCTACGACGGCGTCCATCGCTGGCTCGACGGTCCGTCGTTCCGTCCGTCGCACGTGTACCTGAATAGGGTCTCATAGCCTTGGCTGTGACGTCTTGGGCGATGGTCCATTGCAAGTTCGACGGTCCTTCAACCTTCACATCACATCTTATCCGGAAGGTGGCCTCACTGTTTCCCTTGCGACGGTCCATCGCAAGTTCGACGGTCCATCGGCCTGGGCCTTCGCTCCTAGGCAGAAGGTAGTCATACTGCCTCGCTGCGATGGTCCATCGCTAGTCCGACGGTCCATAATCGTCACCATCGTACCTGGGCGGTTTTACTGCCTTCTATATTTTGGCCATAACTTTCTCCTCCGATGTTGGATTTTGATAAAATTGGTATCGTTGGAAAGCTAATTCAATTTTCCACATGAATAAAAGTGAAAATATTAAAATACCATATGTACGAAATTGGATTCATCTTTTAAAGAAAGCTTCTACCATTCTTGAGACGATTTCAAGCTAGGAAAAAGTACAGGGTATTACAACCAGAGACTACCCTCGTTACCCAACCCATCCTCTAGCTTCCTGCCCTAAGTTGGTTAAATTCTAAACATTTAACAAGATAGTGTAATTGTCCAAATCTAGAATCTAGGATAGGTCTATGACCGAGACCAACCCAACCGAGTCCAACCATCCAATCCCATCTAATAACCAAGCCAAACCATAAACCCTAGAAACAACTAATAACTAAGTTCCTGCCCATAACATAATATAAGAGGATGGAGAAATCATAAATACCGTCCAAAGGTGTCAACCCCAATACCAATTTTAATACTAAGAGTGACACCAATAAAAATTCCTCTTATTCCAACCCATATATAGTAGTTCCACAAAATCCTCTAACCGAAAGAAAACTAATATCCAGTTAGGACATGCCCCCAACCATAGACAAAACCAATATCCATAAAATAATCAAAGTATGTATAAACATCCATGAAAGAAATAGAGCCTTCTGGAATATAAAAGCTCATTACTTCAATCCAATAATCGATCCCGAAGTCGAACACAAATTAGGAGGAGTAGAATTGTTGGATCTTACATCTCATGGGAATACAGCTTCCCAAGGACGGGTTAGTGGGTGAACGCTAGCAAGAAACTCAGGATAAGGATAAAATAATGCCATCCAGTAAAACCAAGTAAACCAACCATATGTATACAAAGCATACATATATATATAACCATGTCAGGAAAGAAAACCGTATTTAGCATGTTTTAAAAACCATTAACATGGGTATGTGTAGCTTAACCATCCTAAAACCACGTATGGGATACATGGATCCAATGTAACCCTCTGAACGGGACCCGATGAGTGTAGCCGCATGAACTAGAGATATAATAGGAGTAAGGGATTCCTAAGTACCCTTCGCTATCTATGATACATATATACAGTGTACTTAGAGGATTCCCATGTAGCTCATAGTATCAGATATGGTTGCCATGACCTCCTCTCATGTTAGCAAACATGAGTTTTTAGTGCCCGTCCATTGAACTCACACCTTCACGGTTAGCTATCACACCCTGCCATTATTTCCCAATTAAAACCATTTCCATCCAACTAAACCATTTGACCATTATTATTAACCAAGGCTATAAGTAGTAGTATCGTCATACCGACTATAGCCTTCAAGCAATGTCGTTAGCCAACTTTTGTATGTATGTAGAGGGTTCCCATGTACCCATAATATACATTATCAAGTTAACTTTGGAGAATTCTATGTACCCCACAATTGTTTCATTATTAACTTTTCTTGGGGGAATTCTGTGTACCCCACAAGTGTTTAATTATCATGTTTACTTGGGAGATTATCTTTTATCCTAAAAAGTTTAATTAACCATAACCATGACCACAAAACCTTATCATTTTAACCATTCCAAACTATTTATACCATTTAGGATTCCATTACCAACCATACCATAAAATAGTTTCATTAAAAGTCCAATAATATAGTAAAAGCATTCTCAAAAGCATTTTATCAAACATGTTGGAGGCATAATGATTCCAAAATCCAATCCAATTATCAATTAACCATTCCCATGCAACCAATTTTCCAAACCACCATTAAAGCATATAATTACATCACGAAAAAACCATAACCAAAGATTGAATACCAAATCCTCAACACATATTTGAAAACCCCAAAACCATACAATAATCATTCCATGAAAACATTGTTTAAAACATGCCTTTAGTTGGAACTAACAATGAAGGAGGAGTAAATTACCCTAGATTATGAGATGATGGAGAGAAATCACCAAAACAAGCCCCAAATTTCTCCTCTAGATGAGACCCTAGCCTTCCTTTACCTAAGAGCTCTAGAGAGAATTAGAGAGTGTTTCTAAGTATTTAGGATAGAATAATACAACAAATAATGTCCCAAGTGAGTTTTAAGTTATGGGTTCCCAAGGAGTTATAAGGAGAAATGTCCAGATTACCCTAACTTAAATTGTATAAAATCTCGTCATAGGATACGACTCCACCATATAGGTCGTACCCTCTAATATGAGTGGTACCCACCACTCATCGCTAGACCTCTTCCTTGGACCCAACACTATCGACCATATGACCTACCTAAACCAAGTCGTATCCAACCATACTATTAGTACCCCTAAACTATATCCCTGACAGAATAGAATCAAAGGAAGTTTGAACACTGTCCACCATACGAGTTGAGGGTATGACTCATACCCTAGATTACGACCCATGTTGAGCCACGCATACTCAGATCCAAATTATCTTACAAAGTCTCAGACTAAGTGAAGGAAAAACCCAAACCATACGTACTGTCAACCACCCTACGATTCGTACCTACACAAGTCGTACCCATTCTAGAAACAAACCCAACCCACCAACCATCACTGGTCAGCATACGACCAAGTGAATACCACTCATATACTATCATACGATTGGTAGGTACCAGTCGTATGTTGTTCAGAAACTAGTAATCCAGGAAATTTTCTAAGGGTCAAAACCTAAGGTGTTTTAGTATCCCCCACTATGATCAGTCGTCCCTGAATGACGAACAAAGTTGTACATGCACGACTTACACCCCTTAGATACCTATACTCTTACCTTTATGATAGAAAAAAATATGCAAGAAAATCAATCTTTCCTTTATCAAACTCAGAAAATCAAGATGTGATCAAGAACTGTAATGACCATTCTGCTCATTTTTCATATTTATGCTTATCTTCACCGTTTGAGCTTCTCCATAGCTGCCCAAGTCATTTAAGACTTTCTGGAACTGACAGTTCAGTTACTAGGCAATTTATTTGGTTTTTAGAGCCAATTCCTTATTTTTGAAGTCTTCGCTAGTTCCAAATGTCCACCGAGCAAAATCTTCAGTGAAACGATCTCGGATGTGAATTTTGACTATGCCAAAAAATTTAAACTATTAAATTTAATCTATATATACCTTTGTTTTGGGTTCCAATGCAATCAAGCTTCTTTTGACATATCAGTCAGAAAGTTGGAAAATCAAAATATAGGTGTGGGACCCATATTTGATCGAAACGACCTCAGATTAAAAATTCAACTTTTCCATTGCATCTGGAACATTGATTTTAGGATAGGGGACCCTTGGTTCAGGTCCCAAGGATTTTGAACTTATTTTGGGCTTTTGAGCGGATTTTATGAAAAACAAAACTATAGGTGTGGGGCCCACTTTTGGCCAAAAAGATCTCGGATGAAAGTTTTGATGATTCAAATGAATTTGAAATATGGTTTACACTCAAATTTCACTATTGGATCATATATTTTGTATTTTGAATGAGTTTCTAGGGTCAAATATAAGTTTTTGACTTTGCTGGTGGCCCAGACAGCGATTGCGGCATCTCCAAAGCTAGTAGTGGTATTTAAGCACTCTATAGGCCGCATTTTTCACCATTTTGACTCATTTTTGAGAGCCTAAAACTCTAAATGGGTATGATAACTTAAAATTGAGTCTTGTGGGTGTCTAGGGAGCTTGGTAAACATCTTTTATCATGATTATCATCTGGATTAAGGTAGGATTTTATCACTTTATTGGTGAATTTCTTAATTCTTGACCCAAAATCCCAATTTAGCTTAGGGCTTGATTTATCCCTAAATTTTGTTTTTTTTCATCCATTAATTGAGGTTTATGATTCCTTGGTGATGTATGAGCATTGGGTTGACCGCGAAAATGCAATTTTCATACGTGGGACCCACTAGGAGTTTTTGTTGTTTTTTAGACCCAAAGCATAATAGTCGAATATGGGTATCGTTAGACTCGTAGTGATGAGTAGATTGTATTTTTGATAGTGTGATGTCATTTTGGGGATTGTGAAGTGAAGACGAGCATGTGGTGCTTGAAGTGTGATTTTGTGGTTTAGCCTTGATGTAGGCTCCTTTCCACTTCCCTTCATAGATGATGTATGATATGTATTGCGTGTGGATATAAATGTTAGGATTTATTATGATTAAGATATATTATCCTTGATTATTGATGTTTTAGGAAATTAGATGATGGTCTTGGACCCGTAAGATAGTATGTTTATAACCTTCTGGACTCCTATTGCCTTCTCCCTAGTTTAGATTGAATTGTAGCATGGATTTGATACATTGATAGATTATGGATGTGGTTTTAGTATTGGAAGAATGATTGTGTATTTGATCTTATTGGTCTAGTGTGGTATTCTTGGAATCATAATTTGGATAGAATTGACTTAAGTTCCCTTATTTCTAGTTGAAGTTCGTATCTTAGGCTTGTATGTGGCTTACTTGACATCTAGAAGTTAAACTAGATATCTTAGCCTTATTTGGGGCATAGTGTACCTAATTAAGGAAATTGAGGCTTAGAAGTGGATTGTCCGGCCAATTTAGGCCTAGGCTTGTGTTAGTCGTTATGGAATTAGCTACAGATGTTAGGCAAAGTTGAGACTAGTAAACCTTAGTATAAGGTTACTTTGTGACTCGGTATATTGGAAATATGTTCCTCGGATTGTGACTTATGAGTTATAGCTATGTTGTTTCTTATAGAAATGATATGATAAAATAGGCCTATAGAGATGTTATTTCCTCTTAGACTTGATACTTGTTCCATAAAGTTGTTATTTCCTCTAAGACTTGATACTTGGCCCATAGATATGCCATTTCCTCTTCGACTTAATATTTGGCCCATAGAGATGTTGTTTTCTCTTAGACATGACGTTGAGTCCTTAGAGATAATTTTCCTCTTAGATGAGATATTGGGCCTATAGAGATGCTACCTCTTTATAGATATGATAGTTGGCCTAGAGAGGTGATATTTCTCACCGTTATAATGAATGACATTTATATATGAAATGACTTATAGTCGCATCATGCTTATTGATATTATGCCCCCTATGTGAGAGATAATTATATGCTTATTGATATTATACCTCATATATACGAGATGCCTCCTAGATGTGAGATGATTAGAGATATGCTATGTCTTATAAATATGATTATAGAGATGAGATCCAGATATGTAAATGGGATGAAGGTCGTGATGATGATATTGTAATTATTCCAGACATATTATTAGGTCGAGGATCTATATATGTTATCGATTGGACATCCAAAAAGTGTTTATCCTTGTTTAGAATGCAGCTATAGTTCATGAATATATATATATATATATATATGTTTGTGTGTGTATACACATCTATCCGGTATGGGATGGAGGAAGGTGTGGTATGATGCTTACAATTTCACTAATTGAATACAGGTGATGGCACGCAAAGATTTGATACATTCATGATTATTATATAGGTTATTGGTGTGATTCTAGACGAATGCAATCTTATGACTGTTCTTTCTAATTATGGTATAATTTACGTGGTAACTAGTTGTCTATTAGGTGACTATAGTACTTGATGCTTAGAATTCTAAATACATTAGTTAATGAGCTTTTCTTAGTAATATGGTAGCTAATGACTAGGGTTGATACATGGCTATGAAGTTGGGTTTATCGATGGTAGTAATATATGTCTATTGATAACATGTTATAATGTCGATTAGTTGTTAAGTGAGGATAATGTGGTCAACATTGCTAGGTGTTAAGGGAGGCTAGTGATAATGATGCCTAGTTAATAATGATGCCTAGTTACTGATGTTGACTAGCTAATAACGAGGACTAGTTAATAATGAGGATTAGTTGGTAAACAGTATTAGATATTGATTGATGTTAGTTAATAAAAGATGTTTAGTTGATAAATAATGAAAAGTGAATAGATGGCGATTATGGTTTAATGGTGAACCTTGACTAGAATTAGGTTTGGCTAATATTGATTAATGGTTAGTTGTTATTCCATGATTAATGATTATGTCAAGAATCAGTTAGATTGATAACTAGAGATCATGTGATGACTAGTAAACTAGCAGTATAATAATGAGTCTTGGCTAGTTAATAATGAGCAGATAGAATATAATGATAAGATAGTTATCTTTGCGATATTATGATTATGGTTGCGAGTATATTGGTTTGAGTCTGTGCACCTATTATATACCTATATTTATGAATTGATGACTAGGATGACATATTTATGTCTGTCACGGCTGGATGATACTTTTATGATATATTGATATCTTGTAAGCTCGGAGGATACTATTGTTATTATATTGATACCTGGCAAGGCCATAGGATACTATTGTGATGATGTTGATACTCGATAATGCTGAAGGATGATATTATGATGATATTGATACCCGACAAAGATGGAGGTACTATTAATGATGCATTGATACCCGGCAAGGCCGGAGGTACTATTGATGATGTGTTGATACCCGGCAAGGCTGGAGGTTGATTACGATGATGATGGTCCTAATGAGGACAGTTATGATGAATTGCGATATTGATTGTCTACTTTGAATTCATTCTTGTTTATGCATCGCCTATCACCAGTATACACCTATATTTATCAGCTGGTATGAGACGGCTGCTGATATATGGGTGAAGAATATGCCTTGTGTTGTTGTATTCTTATTGAACCTTTCGAGTTTAGGGTAGTGGGGGTATGCATAGGATCGGCTAGGTATTTGGTTGTCCGGAGTATCCGATTATTTACGATGTTAATAATATTGTTATTGTCATTGTTATGATCATTATTATGGCTAGCCTATGACAGATTGGTCATTGATCCGGTATTGGAATTAAGGTATGTCTTCGACCTTTTCTATCTTATGATTGCATTACTAGGCACGATTATTCTATGTCTATCCATATGGATTAGAGATCCTGAGTATGTTAGTATTAGATCCTGATAGTAATATAATGAGATCTTAAAATGAGAACATGATGATCTAGGTTATGTTTGATATGACCTCCTGTTTATACGTATTATATATATAGCTATATGAAGCCATGGTACTATCGAATACGCCTTTCTTTGTTGTTCATATTGTATAGTCAATCCTTCAATCTTGTATATACAATATATCTTTCTTTTTACTTTTTATATGTATATTGACCTAGGATATACGGTATAGCATTGGCATAAATTGAATGTAGCTGAAATATGATAGTTCACTTTGATACTCCTTTAGTCTTATTATGTTAGACGCTTGTACATGAATAGGATAGTTGTCCCTTGTTATTCTTATTGACTTATTACATGATTTATGGAATCTTGGTTGTAGTTTCCATTTTGCTTATATGTTGTATATATCTACTTTATCTTTAGAGCTCAATTGGCAGTTGTCTTTTGAGTAGCATTCGTTTGGTACTCATACTACACCTCTACAGCCTGTAGATCATAGTACAGGGTATCGTTGTTGATATGTGCATCATGCAGAGTATCCCTAATTCAGAGATTTAGAGTGAGATTCTGATGTTTGGAGTTTTACTTATCTCTCTCCTATGTATTAGACTAGCCTCTAAGTTGTATCCAGAGATAAGTTGAATCAGTGTATTTCTCCTTGATATATCACCTTTGTACTTTTATTATGTTTAGAAACTCTTGTACTGATACCACTAGGTTTTGGGATTCGTCTATGTATTGATCTTTATTTCATATATTCCACATTTTTTTCCTTATATTATTGAGTAGTCCATTACTAGACGTTCCAGACTACAGGTTGGCTTTCCTACTGGTGGGTTATGGTAGGCGCCATCATGACCTGAAAAGTTGGGTATTGACAAGAACATATACCTTCCGCACAAATATTAGGAGCAGAAAACAAATGCGGATATTTGGACTTCATGTCTGCTTCCGCTTTCCATGTAGCCTCTTACCCCTTATGGTTCCACCATGGAACCTTAACCGAGGCCATATCCTTTGCTGAATGGTGGTATAATACCACATATCACTCTTTAATTAGGTGCACCCCTTATAAAGCTTTGTATGGTTAGAAACCTCATATTCACCTTTCCTACTTGACTGGTGAAGTTTCTACTGAGATAGTTGATAGGTCATTGGATACTAGAGAAGTTATTATTAAGCTGTTAAGATTCTATATTCTCGGGCTTAGAAAATAATGAAATATACTACTAGTAAACGTAGGTCCAAGAGATCATTTGAGGTTGGAGAATGAGTTTATTTGAAGTTTCAACCCTATAGACAAATTTCTATTGCCCTGAGATCTTTTCCAAAACTAGCTGCTAAATATAATAGACCTTATGTTTTTTATGCTAAGGTTGGTGCAGTAGCTTATAGTTTGTTGCATCCATCTGATTCTCTTTCATCCATTTTTCACGTTGCAATTCCATCTAGAATCAACCACCCTCTTGTTATCCAACTTTCAAGAAACTACTATCCTCTACCTGAAGCTATTCTAGATAGAAGATTTATGAAGAGAGGTAACAGAGCCATTTAATAAGATAATACAACTACTTCAGTTCTCCCTAATTATTCTATTCTCTGATTTTTCTTGGCCAAAGCCTTGAATTCAGTTTCATCATCTTCGAGTATTCTACTCATAGATTAACAATTTGCATTCCAATTACTTGTTATTGAATAAATTTGTGTGTTCCAATTATCATCATTCAGCCAAGAAGAGAACTATATAGTAGTTTCTTTAAATCATTTTGTTTTTTGTTGATGAAATTTTACTTTTTCAGATAAATTAGTCGAAAACCAATCTTATTTCTATATTATACTTTGTGAACATTCTTGTTTTCATTGAAGCATTGAGATAAAAAAATAGAACATTTGTTTAATGACCATTTCAAGTGTGAAAATAAGCTACGCAGCTTGTTCATCCATTGAAGGATGCAGAGAAAGCAGAGAAGAAACTTTTTTATTCCTCAATCTCATAGTTGTACAATGCAATGCTCTTACTATTTATAGATAAGGCAAGTGAGCTATAAAATATCTATCTTATATCTAGCTCACTAACATTTAAGGTTAAATTATTAACTACCTAACAACTTCACTAACCGGCTAAGTATTACAAGTCAATGAAACAACAAAAACTGTAAAATGGAAGATAGTGAATTAGTTGTTGCAATTCAGTACACTTCAACATATTGGGACATTCCCCATCAAGCTACAGGGTACATAAGGTTCAACACACCAAGCTAACAAATGTAAATGTTGATCTTGTCTCAGCCCTTTAGTGAGAAGATCAACAACCTGATCATGGCTAGTTACATAGATAGCCTAAATTAAAACAATCTTGATCTTATCCGTGATGAAGTGGCAATCAATCTTAATGTGTTTTGTTCTCTCGTGAAACACAGAATTATATGTCAGTTGAATAGATGAATTACTGTCACTAAACACTGAGTTAAGCAAGGTAATAGGAACACTGGGTTCTTGAAACAAACCAACTATCCAAGTTAGTTCTACAATTGTTGAGTTCATGCTTTTGTACCCAACCTCAGCAGAACTTTTGGACACAATTTGCTATTTCTTGGACTGTCAAGAGACCAAAGATTCACTAAAGTGGACGGCATAGCCTATGAATATAATGCTAACATGTGAGAGATGTGTAAGGCTGAGCCTTTAACAAAATTCCTTGCCCAACAGTACCTTTAAGATATCTAACCTCCCTAGTAGCACCTTCCCAATGAGATCTCTTAGGATTCTTCATGAACTGACTAAGTGTTTGTACAACAAAACTGATATCATACCTGGTGATAGTAGCATACATAAACTTGTCTATTCATCTTTGATAAGACGAAATATCATTCAATAAATAATATCCATGTTCACATGTGGAGAGATCATATTCAACTGTAGTCAATCTCAAGTTTAATTCTAAAGGGTGTATATGTAGGCTTGGCACCACTAAGACATATGTCTGAGAATAATTCAAGAATATACTTATTATAATTCAAGAATATACTTTATTTAATTTAAAATAACTCCTACATCAGATCTTAAAACTTAAATACCCAAGAAATACTTGAGATCACCGAGGCCTTCATCTTAAATTATTAATGTAACACCTCTTTGGTGGTAGTGATCATATCAGCATTACTTTCAGTAATAAGTAAGTTATCAACATACACAAGAACAACCACTATACCTGATGCTTTCTTTAGAGTGAATAGAATAGAGAGTAATGATGTGCACTTTGAGTAAAACCAATTGCAAGTAATGTAGTAGTATGTTTGAGGTTCCACTGCCTGGAAGCTTTCTTAAGAACATATAATAATTAGCAATTTGTCAACTTTATTCTCACCCAATCTCTTGAAATATTTTGGCATCTCCATATAGATTTTTTCTTCAAGATCACCCTGTAAAAAAGCATTATAGAAATCAATTTGATGAAGATACCAACCTCTAGATGCTACTACTGCAATTACACACCTAACTATTAACGTCGTTGCAATAGGTGAATAAGTCTTGTGATAATCCTAGCCCCTCCTGTTGACTATAGCCCTTGGCTACTAGACTTTCTTTGAACCTCTCTATTTTACCATTTTCCTGATACTTTATTTTGTAAATCCATTTGGAACCAACAGTATTCTTACCCTTAGGCAAGTCAACAACAATCCACGTGTTGTTAGTTTTTAGATCTTGAATCTTTAATTTCATGCCTTATACCCATCTAACATCCACTACAACTTGCTTGAAATGTTGAGGTTTAGTTAAGATAGAGAACTTAGCCAAGTAGAACTAATATATATCACTTACTCTACTGTAAGACAAGTTCTTGGTTAAAGAATGCTTGCATTTCTAACTTCTAGTAGGATTGACATAATATTGCATCGATATATGTAGTTTAATAGCTCTAGAAAGTTTACTTGATAAGTTCTCAACTAATGAAAGATTGGTTGTGTTGTGTAGACCTGTGTCCATATCAGATGAATCTGCATTTGCACTTGTGTCTATGTTAGATGTAGCTACATTTGTGTCAGGTGATGCTATAGTGATAAAGTCAACAACTTTAACTGGTGATGGAGTAAGGGAAACAATATCATGAGAGGTATCACTGTCAGTTGGAACTAAGAAATCAGGCATGCCTTCATCAGTGTTTGACCCTTCTGCAGTCTGCACTTGCTTTGGCGAATGTGCAAAAGAAAAGATATCCTCTTAAAATAAAACATCCCTCTTAACAAATAAATTCTTGGTGAATATATATAGCAGTAAATATCCTCCTGAGAGTCAAAATAACCCATTAACATAATGGGCCGCTTCTTGGAACAACTATCATATTACACAAAAAAACTATGACCCTTAAGTGGGAAAGCTTAGGTATTTTAGAAAATTGAAGGTCAAATGAGATTTTACCATCTAGTACTGAATAGGGAAACCTATTAATTATATATTCAACAACCTCCACTCAGAACTCCCAAGATTGAAATCTAAGAGGCTTTGCCATGTTTAAGATCTATCTATGTTTCCTCTCGACAACACCATTTTGTTATGGTGTATAAGGATAACTGGTTTGGTGTAGAATACCAAAACACTAAAATAATATCTTTCATTGAGATTCAATGAAATTTATCCCATTATCATACCTTACATTCTTTATTAATACCCCAAATTGCGTTTTGATCATAGAAATGAAGATCTTAATAACCACTATAGTCTCAAACTTTAGTTGTAACAGATGAATCCAAGTGTATCTAGTATAAAAATCCACCATAGTAAAAAAAAATAACACTAATTATCAAAGTTAGAAGTTTTATAGGGTCCCCAGAGATCCATATGTACAAGATCAAAACAAGCAGATGATATAGAATCACTACTAGGAAAAACAGTCTGGTTTGTTTAGATAATGGATAAACTGTACATTTATTCAAAATATATACATATTTATTATTATTCAAGAGGTCCAAAATCTTTAAAACTTGTGATTCTGGATGTCCAAGTCTCTTGTGCCAAAGAGTGCAACTTTGAAGTGAAACTTCTGCAACAATCTTGTTATGTCTTTGCCATGCATTGATAATCTTTTCTTGCCACTCACTCTTAAAGATGTAAATTCCACCTTATTATATACCAATATCCTTTACCTTGACACTGAAGAGGTCCTGAAAGAGACAAAAATCAGGGTAAAAGGAAACAAAACAAAACAACTCCTTGGTTATCTTAGCTACAAATAGAAAATTAAGCTTGAATTCTAGAACAAAAAGAACAACCTTGATCATGGAATTTTCAAATATGTAGTCCTCTCCAGTGTGTGATATGTCTACTTCAGCTCTAGTAAGTAAATGAACTTTATCTTTATGACATTGAAGTAGACTTTTTCCATCTTTGAACAAGTGTTTATTTGCAGATACATGATGTGTAGCACCTGAATCTACAATCCAGCTTTGAGAATAATTTTTTAACAAAAAACAAGTAGTAATACCTATCATATTGACTTGTTTAATCTCCTTGGTGTCTTTATTCAACATGTTGAGATTTGAGTGTATTCTACTTTTGTGAAGGTATGCCCCTTAGCCATTGATGGATGAATCATGTCATGACTAGTGGTGGTAACATCAAGCTATCTAGTTACCACATTTTCAGTATGGGACTCTGCACTTGTAACGCCCCGAGTCTGGTACCCAAAATGCTACATGGTGCCCGTGACCCCAAAGGACCACAAGCTAACCCATGACTAGTATTTGTACCTCTACACTACATAATATATGTATACAAATACAGAAATAAAGGATGAAAGGCCATAAGGTTCAAATCTAATAAAAACATAAAATTTTGGTGGGGTATGAAATACCCAAAACAACTATAGCAAGCTATATGAAACATAGTCTGAAAAGCCTCTAACTGTCTGAATAGGGAGTTGATGGAACATGTCCCCAACTAAGTCCAACTACTGAAATAAACTAAGTACTGAAATGATAAAATAATGATCACATCCTCGAAGGATGAGGACTCACTGCTGACTCTGAATGATGAGTACTGGAATGCTACTGATGGTCTGGAGCTCATGCTTCTGAACCTATGGTATAAAACACCATAGCGAGAATGCGTCAGTAAGTTTGAATGTACTGGTATGCATATGAGGTAGGTTGAATGCATGGGTTCATATGCATGAACAATACTAACTGACTGACTAACATGAACATGAGAATACATACATAAATACGTAACTGTAACTGAAGTCATAATAGGAATGAATACTGAATTCTGACTACTAAGTCTACTGATAACATGGATTTACTGATATCTGAGTTTACTGATATTGATAACAGAGTAACCAATTCTGACAGTTCTGATTATGAAGGACTGATCTAAATGACTATATCTGACAGTCCTGAATTTGAATACTGATAACATGAGCTTCATGTAACTGATAACATGAGTGACTGTATCTGACAGCCCTGATACCTGAAGAATGATCTGTGTTTTTTTACTGAGACTGGGACTGAGACTGTGGGAATTAGTCATCTAACCGACATGCCCCTTTCTGAAAAGATTGGGGTCTAACCTGTAACCCCAGTTGGAAGGGTGTCAATACCGCGCCACCAGTAAGGAAAAGCTGTGAGTGACCCTCATCTGACAGTGTCCCCAAAAAGAATGGTGGGGAGCTCATCTGGCAGTGCTTATCTACCTCATCAACCCTCATCTAACAGTGTTGATGTCTCTACCTACGCTGGCTACATAGTTCTAGAATAGAAGAATTGCTTCCAAGAATCACACTCTCATCTGACAGTGTGTGTTCCCATCATTGGGTTCGTTCAGTGCTAACTCCTACTCCCATCTGAATAGACACTGAACATGAATTTACTGTACTGAACTGGACTGATTTCATAGGGTTCCATTGACTAACAGAATACTACTGATATTACTGAACTATTGGGCTTTCTAAGAATTCTGAGATTTGGGAGTCTTTCCTGAATCACATGACTGACTGAGTTCTATGGATCATGGCTTGACTGAGAGTAACATGAAACATGAAAGTGGATCTAAGCACACAGCTATATTTTTTAGGTATAAATACCCCCAGGACTCGATAGAAGGAAACTAACAAGATATAAAACTTCTTGAACACATGACCAATATCAACAATCCATACTACAATAATTTAGGGATTTCATGAAGTACTTGATTATCACAATATTGTACATGGGTAGGAATGCATATAATCATGTCATAAATTTATGCATCTAGCCTCATGAGCATTCCATCAACTAATATCAATACACAACAATAGCATGGATGTCACTTTGAACATAAGTGGATAGCATGTATTTATCAATTAGTCACAATTAAGCTATGGAATATGATTTCTATTCTCTTAGGCATTTTATCAAACACCTTGCATGTACAAACTAGGTCTTTGGAATAATCATCAAACTAACCCATAATCACCAACTAAATTCATAGTTTCAACTCATATGACAACGTAGTTTCATAAAATCACATAAAGATTCCATCTTGGGAATCATACAACAATATAATCATGGTCATCATCAATCCATAACATAAACATCATGATATATAAGTTAAAAGTGGATTCTTAAACTCCATGGATGAAAGGTATCCATGAATGAACACTATGCATACCTTAGAGATTGAATCTTGAAAGAGAATTGACCTTTCTTGAACGTTCTTGGATTGGAAATCTTAATTCTTGATTATCTTGTGGAAAGTGTGATAGGGTCTTGAAGTTAATTGAGAAGAAACCCTAAGTTTATTCTTGGGAACAAAGAGGGTTAAGAGATTTTGAAACTAAATCACAATAGCTAAGTACGTTTGTTTGGTGTTTTACGTCGTGGGATAAGGTTTAGGTTAAGGTAAAAGACCAAAATACCCCTACAAAATCACTTCCCAGTTGCTTTAATTTCCAGTTGATGACCAAGGCTGATAAGCCGTCATATCTGTGGTAAACCATCAGCCCAGGTCGTCACCTAGGATCTGAAATTGATGGGTTTCTATCTAATTCTGATGACATAGGCTGATAAGCCATCAGATCTGTGACGGCCCGTCAGATATGTCGTCACTCAGTTGCCAGGCTAACATGCTGGATTAAAATGGGTATAACTTTTTGCTCTAAAATTAGATTTTTAAAAAATTATTATCATTGGAAAGATAATTCAATTATATATCTATTGGTGGGTCATGATCTCAAAAATTCATACTATAATGAGAGATATGCTCGTTTGAAGTTTACTATACCAATTTCCTTTAAGGAATGTTTTGATTCGCCTAATATCTAGGACATATTTGAGACCTTAATTGAAATCAAATTTGATCATGAAACTAACAAAGAAACATGATGTACTATGCATGAGCTTTAAATATGGCGCTAATATTAATTTGCATTTTTTAGAGTATTGCAATATCTCCCCCTTGGGAACATTCTTCCTTGAATGAGACTGATTAGACTGAGAGAAATGATAACTAAAAGTACATACTGTACATGAATAACTGAAACATGACTACATGACTGACATTTTAGAGATTCATACTAAGCATGCATATCTGATGCATAATTTGATGACTGAGCTGATACATGAATGCATGACTGAGATTTCTAATAACTGAGTCTTCTCAGAAGGAGAATGCATGTCTAATGCATGAACACATGACTGATTTGATATATGAACATATGATAGAATATGCAATGGTAAATAGATACCAAGTTTAAAAGGGGATTCTGAACATAATCGGACACCAAGTTGTAACTGAAATCTAAACATAAAACTAAAAGGCTTAAGAAAAGCTATTACCTTAGGCTGAGTGTGAATTAGCGAAGAATAGGTAAGGATACTTGGTAGGCATGTATTCTTCTACTTCCTAAGTATCTCCCTCAACGGACTGATTTCGCCAAAGAACTTTGACTAGAGGGACTTCTTTGTTCCTCAGTCTACGAATCTAATAGTCTAGGATTTGAACTGAAATTTCCTCATAGGAGAGGTTGTGATGAATATCTATGCTCTGAGTAGGGACTACAACTGTTGGGTCACCTATTCACTTCTTGAGAAAAGAGACATTGAAGACTGGATGAACTGAGTCTAGATCTGAAAGCAACTCGAGCTCATAAGCTACTTTGCCGAAGCGACTGAGAATTTTGAAAGGACAGACATATCGGGGACTGAGTTTTCCCTTCTTATCAAATCTCTTCACTCCCTTCATGGGAGAGATATTTAGGTATACATGTTCACCAATCTCAGACTCGAAATCCTTTACTGAACAGGTATGAATAGGAACATGAGAAAGTGACTGAGTCTGAAACATGATGCATGAACTGAATACTTTGAACTGGATATTGTGAACTAAACTGAGCCATTGAGTAGATAGATTATGGCTGATATTGGAGCTAGAGGGTCAGCCTATGGGTACCCACAACTCCAAACTGGATTCTTTACGCGAAGAGAAATTGAAGGGTTTAGGGCATGTTAGTTTGGGGGTTATAGAGCATCTCCCCCTTGGGACATTATGTCCCTAGAATAATACTGGCTTGACTGAGATACTAAAGAAAACTGGGATGATGCACAGGGAACCTACGAACTGAATCGTGACTAAATATCTGGGATTTGAAACTGAGACATGATGCATAAACTGAGCAAATCCTGCAACTACTGGGACTTTCTATCTTGGAATAGTTACATTCCTGAGATTTTTGATAGTAGGACTAGGTGGAAAGATGGGAAACCACACCAAACGAACTTCTTGCCTGATTGTTAAAATGAATTACTGGCTGATTGATGTAACTCATACTAAAAACTTATACTTAACTAAAGTAGTTCTCCTTCACCTGAGACTACTAGAAATATTCGCATGAGCGCTGAGCATGAATTGAGGGTAACTGTATTATTTGAGAATGCAACACCAAGAGTACAACATGCTTTTAGAATAGTCTTGTAAACTGAGGTACTGGAAAGCTGACAACTGAGTAGCTGATAACTGTACGCTATGGTCGAGTAAACCCAAAACTGAACTGAGTTATTGACCTGATTACTGAACTAGGACTAGGATTGATATTATAGATAAAACGGTAATTGAAACTATAATCGTAACTAAGACTGTAGCCGAGACTAAATACTGGTTTTCGATAACTAGGGTTTAGATTGGTACTAAAGTACCTAAATTTTGAGACTAAACACTGATTACTGAGTACTGAATACTGAAACTGTAACTGAGATGGCAACCGAATTTTGATAGTTACACGATGGGGGCTGACATAAGTCAAAGATCTGAATGCACACTCACACTCTGTACTTTCCCAACTTCTAAATACAACCTCTTGATAGTCATTTACTTGAACACTAACATGGGATTCAAGATTATCTTCATAACTACACCCTCATGTAAAACAAACATGCAGCAATCTTCTCTTAACATGAAACATTTACTCTCTCCCATCTAAGTAAATACTCATCACTACACTATTTCCACAAAGAGAGCTCACTGAAGGGTTAAATCAGGAGGACCTGAAGCATGAATGAACACTAACTAAACTTAACACATGACTTAAACATGAGAAATAGAATGTCAACAGCATAGATTTACTAAAAAGGTCTAAACTGAGAATATACATGACATAGTCTAAATTGATCTGATTAGTGGGGGGGTAGCATGAGTCATGAAAGCTGAGTATACTTGTAAATCATGATATATGTACATGAGTCATGAACTGCATGACCTGAGGTTGGAGTTTTTGTGTTCATGGGACATGATTCGTAATACTGAGTGTGTTGGAACTCCTTATGCGAGGAACTAGAAGTACACAAGATTCTATGAAAAGCATGTGAATATAAGTTGTGTTCATGGAACTGAGTTATGAAACATGTGTAGGGATCATGCTGACCGAAGTACAAAACTTGTACTGAAATAAGGATGGATCGGGAATCGTCTTCCCTTACTATTTTTTCTATACATACTAGCACTACTATTGGAATTATGAGAGCCTGACTTGGTTATTTGATCTATCATCTCCCCCTTAACTTTAAGCCATTATCTTAAGTCTGTGAACACTTTACTAATCTCTGAGCTAAACTGCAATCATTACCATATACTTACACTCTGTTCGACACATGCTTGCCTTAATAAACACATTATCTGCTACTATTTCCTCATATACTACTAATATCGCATTTCCTAATTCACATCCACCTCTACACACTTAATTTCAAACCAATAGTCTTAATTTCTTTCTTGCAATGTTCAAGCCTACTGATTTACTTTGGTACATCTATCCCCATGAAAATATAATTTGTTCAATCTGGATGATATTATCCTAACTCTACTACTTCCAAACTCCTGGGTTCATGCTTCTAACTCTAGGTTTATGCTATCATAGGATTTTGAGAAGGGATCTGATTGCATATCTAAATTCGGGTTCAAGAATAAGTTCGCATGTTCATGAATGAAATCTGTACAACCTTGGGATGGAACTGGACTGATGGGATACTTTGAGACTGTGACCAATCCCATCACTGAATGCAGGGA
Source organism: Capsicum pubescens (assembly GCA_030864215.1). Taxonomy (NCBI): domain Eukaryota; kingdom Viridiplantae; phylum Streptophyta; class Magnoliopsida; order Solanales; family Solanaceae; genus Capsicum; species Capsicum pubescens. Next base: position 303,243,915 of record CM061540.1, read on the forward strand.
CTGTCTAAGAAAGCCATATCTCTAGGACTTGAGCTTCACTGCTTCTAGCACCTTGAAAGTAAAATGGAGTTGACATGAGTGGAGAATGATGAGAATATACATGAGTTTCTTAGAGAATGTTTCTATTGCATGATCTAAAACATGAAAGAAGGGAAACTGTTACTAAAACATATCATAGCCTCCTAGATATAAGTGTGGTACACAACACACCCATGTACAAGACTCTACCAGATGTGGCTTTCAGACTTCCTAGGACACTATTGACCTTAGGCTCTGATAGCAAGTTTGTAATGCCCCGATTCTGGTACCCAGAATACTACACGATTTCCATGACCCAAAAGGACCACAAGCTAACCCATGACTGATATTTGTACCTGTACACTGCATAATATATGTATAAAAATGTGGAAATAAAGGCTGAAAGGCCATAAGGTTCAAATCTGATTAAAATATAACATTTGGGAGGGGTATGAAATACCCAAAACAACTGTAGTAAATTGTTTGAATCATGATAGTCTGAAAAGCCTCTAACTGTCTTAATGAGGAGTTGATGGGACATATCCCCAACTAACTCAAACTATTGAAATAAACTAAGTACTGAAATGATAAAATAATGATCACGTCCTCGAAGGATAAGGACTCACTGTTGACTCTAACTGCTAAGTACTGGAATGCTACTTATGCTCTAGAGATCGTGCTTCTGAACCTATAGTATAAAACACCAAAGCATGAATGCGTCAGTACATTTGAATGTACTGAGATATATGTGAGGTAGGCTGAATGTATGGGGTTCATATGCATGAAAAATACTAACTGACTGATTACTATGAATGTGAGAATACATGCATAAATACGTAACTATAACTAAAGTCATAATAGGACTGAATACCAAATTCTGACTACTGAGTCTACTGAAACATGGATTTACAGATATTTGAGTTTACTGATATTGATAACTAAGTGACTATTTCAGAAAGTTCTGATTATGAAGAACTGATCTGAATGACTGTATCTGATAGTCCTGAATCTAAATACTGATAATATGAGTTTCATGTAACTGATAACATAAGTGATTGTATCTGACAGTCCTGATACCTGAAGAACTATCTGAGTTCATTTACTGAGACTAGTACTGAGACTGTGGGAAGTAGTCATCTAACTGACATGCCCCTTTTTGAAAATATTGGGGTCCAACCTGTAACCCTTGTTGGAAGGGTGTCAATACTGCGCCACCGGTTAAAACAAGCTGTGAGTGACCCTCATCTGACAGTGTCCCCAAAACAGAACGGTGGGGCCCTCATCGTACAGTGCTTATCTACCTCATCAACCCTCATCTGATAGTTTTGATATCTCAACCTATGATGACTATATAGTTCTAGAACACAAGGATTGCTTCCAAGAATCACACCCTCATCTGACAGTGTGTGTTCCCATCCTTGGGTTTGCTCGGTGCTAACTCCTACTCCCATCTTAATATACACTGAACATAAATTTACTAATATGAACTAGACTAAGTTCATGGGGTTCTATTGACTGATGGAATACTACTGATATTACTGAACTACTGGGATTTCTAAGATTTCGGAGTCTTTCCTGAGTCACATGACTGACTGATTCCTATGGATCATGGCTTGACTGAGAGTAACATGAAACACGAATTTAGCTCTAGGAACACAGCTATATTTTTCGGGTATAAATACCCCTTGGACTTGATATAAGGAAAATGACAAGACATGATACTTCTTGAACCATTAACCAACATCAACAATCCATACTACAATAATTTGGGGATTTCATGAAGTACTTTATTATCAAAATATTGTACATGGGTAGGAATACATATAATAATGTCATAAATTCATCCATCTAGCCTCATGAGCATTCCATCAAGTAATATCAATACACAACAATAGCATGGAAGTCAAGTTGAACATAAGTGGATAGCATGTATTTATCAATTAGTCACAATTAAGCTATGGGACATGATTTCTATTCTCTTAGGCATTTTATCAAACACCTTGCATGCACAAACTAAGGCTTAGGCATAATCATCAAACTAACCCATAATCACCAACTAAATGCATAGTTTTCAACTCACATGACAACGTAGTTTCATAAAATCACGTAAAGATTCCATCTTGGGAATCATACAACAACATAATCATGTCCATCATAAATCCACAACATAAACATCTTGATATATAAGTTAAAAGTGGATTCTTGAACTTCATGGATACAAATGATCCATGAATGAACACTATGCATACCTTAGATATTGAAACTTGAAAGAGAATTGACCTTTCTTGAATGTTCTTGGATTGGGAATCTTAATTCTTGATTATCTTGTGGAGAGTGTGATGGTGTCTTGAAGTTAATTGAGAAGAATCCCTAAGTTTGTTCTAGGGAACAAAGAGGGTTAAGAGCTTTTGAAACTAAATCACAATATCTAAGTACGTATTTTTGGTGTTGTATGTCGTGGGGGTAAGGTTTAGGGTGAGGTAAAAGACCAAAATACCCCTACAAAATCACTTCCCGGTTGCTTTAATATTCAACTGACGACCAAGGCTGATAAGCCATCAAATATGTGGTAGCCCATCAGCCCAGTTCATTACCTGGGATCTAAAATTGATGGTTTTCTATCTAAGTCTGACGACATGGGATGATAAGCCATCAGATCTGTGATGGCCCGTCAGATATGTCGTCACTCAATTTCCAGGCTGACATGCTGGAGTAAAATGGGTGTAACTTTTTGTTCCGATATTAGATTTTGGAAAAATTGGTATAGTTGGAAAGATAAATCAATTATATATCATTTGGTCAGTATTGAGCTCAAAAATTCATAGTATAATGAGATATATTCTTGTTTGAAGTTGACTATACCAGTATCCTTCCGAAGAAGTCAATCGGTAAGGAATGCTTAGATTCTCCTAATAGCTAGGACATATTTGAGACCTTAATTGACATCAAACTTGATCATGAAACTTCCAAAGAACCATTATGTACTATGCATGATCTTGAAATATGGTGATAATATTAATTTGTATTTTTTAGGGTATTACAGCATTGTTGACATGTGACTCTATTCCAACATTACCAACGTAGTTGTGACCATGTCCTACATTTCCATGCCTAATAGTATATGAATTATGGTTGTTGTCATTGTAGCTTGTTTTTTTCTTTTCTTGTAGTCGTTTGGATAGCCTATCAGTTTATAATAATTTTCCTAGTGTGACTTGTGAAATGACAATATTTAGACCTCCTTCCTTTATAATAGGAACTAGCCTGTCAAGAATTAGAATTTTGATTCACCTGCATAGACATTGGCTCTAAATTACTATTCACACCAATTATATAAAATGAATGTTTAATTTTATCCTTTATTATCATAACATATGACTGGTTTTATTGTACGAGTCAATCCTTTTGAAAAAATTTCTCTACAAGCCTAATCATAGGACTCATTCAACTACTTAAAAATTGGAGCAATCTCAACTGTTACAGGTGATCTACATACTTCATAGATTTAGTCCATTCACCACTAGGATTTAGGATTAAAGCATCATATTCACTCCATAAACTCTTCATTTTAGTAAAGTAAACTTTAACTAAATCAGTACCTTGGGAAAATATGTTGATTTCTCGATGCATTACCTTATCAAACCGCTCCTTAAGATCCTCCCAGATTGCAAAAGCACTTGTAGTATACACAATGCCACTGAGTAAATCCTCTATTATTGTATTCATAATCTAGGAAAACAAAATAGCATTGCAAGTTTCCCTTGTTCATGAAAATGAAATTCACCCTTGTACAATTCCTTGTTATAATCTTTAGTGAAAAATCCATATTTTCTCTTGCCTAGAAGTGTTTTCTCATCAATCGACTCCACAAGCTATAATTCTTTGATCAAAATAACTTGATAGGAACGAGTACATCACTTGAACTATCCAAAGCACTAATGTAAAGAAGATAATTTTATCAATTTTGAGAGGTGCCATGATAGAAACAACTAGTCTGTAGTAAGAGTAATATGTAAAATTTTGTAGGAGGAAAATAGGGGTTGAACAATACCTAAAAAAAACTCAAAAGTAGCTCAAAAACTTGATGAGAAAAAATCTAAATTTTCTCAATACGAAGCTCAATAGCTCTGATACCATGTGAAAAAAAGCTGCACAACTTGTGCATCCATTAAAGGATGCAGATAAATCAGAGAAGAAACTATTTTTATTCACCAATCTCATCGTTGTACAATGCAATGTTCCTACTATTTGTAGATGGGGAAAGTGAGCTATGAAATATCTTAGCTCATTTCCATATCACTAAAATCTAAGCTTAACTTCCTAATACGTTTACTAACTGGCTAAGTATTACAAGTCAATAAAACAGTAAAAACTGTAAAATGGAACAACAGTGAATTAGTTGTTACAATTCAGTACACTCCAGTTTATTGGAACATCAAGACTACAATATCTATTGGTAAAGCTTACCAACCACTATTGCAGCATTTAAATCTATCAAATGAGTTTATAGAAGAAGTATGTACATAATTTATGTCCATCTTATTTAATGACTCTTTAGGTCATTTTTCATACTGTCCACTTATTTTTATTGTTAGAGCTTTTCCATAGCTGCCCCAAGTCATTTATGTCTTACTGGAACTGATAGTTTATTTACTAGACAGCTTGTTTGGTTTTAGGACTAATTCTTGGTTAAGAAGTCTTCGCTGGTTTCGAATGAAAATCGAGTGAAAACTTCAGTTAAAAGACCTCGGATGCAAATTTTAATTATACCAATAGCTTTGTAAGATTGATTTTAGACTATAAATACTCTTGGTTCAAGTCCCAAGACACTCGAGTTTATTTTGACCAATTGGTAGGAAAGTGTGAAGATCAGTAGACATGGGTGTAGGGACCATAATTGGTCTAAATGGACTTGGATAGAAAATCCAACTTTATCATTATGTCGGAAACATCAAATTTAGTTGGGTTGCATAGTTTTTTTTTACAAAAAATGGATCCCAAATGAGTATGGAAGGTCAAAAATAAGTTTTGACCTCTCAGACCCAATAAGCCCGAATGAGTCCAGAAGGTCGCGAAATTGGCTACTTTCACTCTCTTTTGAGCCTAAAAGCCCTAAAATTCTAGATTAACTTCAAATTGATTCTTGGGGATGAGTTATAAGGCTTATTAACATATATATATATATATATATTTGTGATTATCAATGGATTTAAGGTATGAATCCTTTATTTTAAAGCTTTAATTTCTTGATTATTTGATAAAAAACTCAAATTTCTTGAGGTCTTTATTTTAGCCCAAATATTCTTGATTTTTGCCTATTTATTGAGGGTTATAATTTCCTCGTGGTGTATGAGTGTTAGATTGATCTCGAAAATGCATTTCCTATATGTGGGACCTACTTGGGGGTTATTGGTGTCATTTTTGGATCCGATGTATAATGGTGAAATATGGGTATCAAAATTCTCATAATTATGTGTAGATTATATTTTTAATAGCTTGACACCTTGAAGAAGCTTCTCTAAAAGGAAAAGTAAAGGTTTAGCGGTTCATGGCCTTTCTTTGGATTTGAGGTAGGCTAGACTTACTCCTTGTGAAATTGAGCTATGTTTTGATATAATTGTAATATCTTGTTATATTGGGATGGATTTTAAGTATTGGCTTGAGAGATGCAAGACTTGGGTTAGTTGGACCAATTAGGTTATTTAATATTAAAAGTTGAAAATCTTGACTTGTTCCCTACATATTAGGTGAAATAGACTTCATTGCTCATGTTTAACATGAGAATGCCTTAGAATACTCAACCTTAGATTAAATGATTTTGTTGTTTGTACTTAAAGTAAATTAGCCTTAGTTGCTTATACTAGAGAAGGGTGCCTTGGTTCTTTTGGATTTAGTAAAAGTTCTTAGTAAAACATCTACCTTAGGGTTTATGGTGGCTTGCTATACATCTAAGAGTTGATTTAAATACCTTAGCCTAGTCTCGGATAGAAATTGACTTAGAATGCATTCGGGAATTTAGATGCGGGCTTGTTTACCCACCTTAAGATAAAATTGAAGATTAGTTCCCTTGAACTCTTAAGTCTAGTAATTGACTAGAGAGCGCCCTTTTGAGGCAATATTGATGGTTCTTTGGAATTTTTGGTTATGTGGAATGGTATTGAGAATGATGCTCAATTAATTATGCCTTTTTATGTCTTGTTTGATAAGGCTTATGTCAATCTATTAATTACGTTATTATGATTATATATTATTTGGGTTAATGAGCGTGCTATTAAATGAGCCCTTGCCTATAATATGGCCTAAGTCATAAATAATGATAGTAACCACGCTATGAATAAATTATGGATCATGTAATATTTTAGCCATAGTTCATACTAATGATGAAATATCTTAAGGTTAATATTAGGCCGATGAATATGCTACTAATGGGGCATTCTTCGTGATATTTCTTATGGTTATGCCCAAGGTCTAAATGACTAAATTGTGGATTTTGTAATGATGATTCCTTGACTATATTCTTGATTAAGCCATTGTTTAGACTAGTATTCAGGCTGTTAAATATACTATTGCCCAAGTTATGATCATGCTTAATAATTACGCTAATAAATCATATTGAAAATCTTCCTTATTATCAATATTTAAAATGATGATGTTAATAGTGTTGGAAGGAATTCTTATTGAGTATATGTAAAGATGTTTCATAGATTATGTTTGGACTCATGTTATGCTTTTGGCTAGTAACTAAACTAGTGGTTATGCTAGAAAGCCTTCTTGTTGCTAATATTATGAGCCATGATACTAAGGGTTCTAAAGGTATATTTATTGACTACATGAGATCTATTCTACTAATCATGTTGGACCCATTAATGCTTTGGAATATTCATGCTATATATTTTCCTATATTTATGGACAAATTGTCCTTGATGATGGATGATGAGATGTAAAAGTATGCTTTTACTTACTTCTCTTTTACTTTAGCCCTCGTGGAGCTTGTCATTTTTTTATCCCTCGTGGGGCTTGCACTTTACTTTAGCCCTCGTGGGCCTTGCCATTTACTTTAGACCTTGTGGGACATGTTCTTTATTATTGATATATTGATGTGATGATGATGTCCGGCAAGGCCGGAGAATATATTAATGTGATAATGATGCTCGACAAGACCGGAGGATATGATGATGATACCGGACAAGGCCGATGGATATGATTATGATATTGATACCTGGTTCGAGTCTGGAGGATATGATTATGATATTGATACACGATTTGAGTTTGGAGAATATGATTATGATATTGATACCCGAATTGATTTTGGAGGAGTTGATTGTGATATTGATATTTGGTTTGAGTTCGAAAGATATGATTATGATATTGATACCGGTTTGAGTCCGGAGGATATGATTATGATATTAATACTCAGTTCGTGTTTGGAGGATGTGATAATGATATTGATACCCAGTTTGAGTCTGGAGGTTATGATGATGATATAATGATGTCTAATAAAGCTGGAGGATATGATTATTGGCGTGCCTCTTTGTGCACCTACAGGTTAAATTTGGCTAGCCCTATGTATGGCAATTATATATTTATTTATGTTCTTGTATAGTTGAATATAATTTTGATGTTAGAGGTATAGGTTATAGTCTTCTAATGAGTTAAGGTATAAAATGGTATAGTTGTTGATTTAAGGATGAAAGATTCTTAGTGGTGGATATTACTTAAGTGGATAATAGTGACTAATGAATTTATGAACTTTAGTAAAAAAAGGAGGGCTAGTGGCATTGATGGTTATTACTAGGGATGATTATTTCATTATGGTGGTTAGTGATAGTGGGTTTAGATGTGATGAAGATTAGTTGCTATTGATGACTAAGTTCATGATGTTGATAATTATTAATCGAGGCTTTGTGGACTAATGAGGTTAATTGATAAGAGATGTTAGTTGATAGATGGATAGTGTATAATTGGTGATTTGTGTACTTTTGTTTAATGTTGAATCAAAACTAATTGGTATGTGAGATTTATTGTAAGTTAAGGATCTACTTAGTGAACGATGATAGATATAAATATTGATTAACTAGCGAATATGGTCTAGGGGTGAATCTTGACTAGTTGTTAAATATTGGCTTGTTAGTGAATAATGGTTAGTTTTTGATCCATGAATAATGATTATGTGATGAATAATGGATACACTATAATTAGAGGTCATATGCAGACTAGCGAATAAGTGGTTTAGTAATAAGCGTTGGCTAGCTAATAATGAGTAAATAGGATGTATTGATGAGATAGATACCTATATAGTGATATGGTTATGGTTATGAGTATATTGAAATATGTTATTCAATTACGAATATTGATGATGGTTGTGAATGTTGGCAAATGGCCATTTGTTAGAAATTGTGGAAAACTATGGATCATGAGAAGTTGGTTATATATATATACACATTGATAATTTGATCCATTGATGTATCCTTCGGTGGTATGGGACGCCGTGATAGGATCTTACTTTATGCTTTTTTTGATGTGCTCTCTGGTGGTATAGGACGTCGTGATGGGTTTTTTACTTTATGCACTAGTTGGTGTATGGCTTTAACTTTTTACTTGTGTTTGGTTGTGATGCACTTTTGTTTCTTTATGATTCCGAATCATTTATTTCTTATGTATGGCGATATTGGTATGCATTGACGCCTTATGTTATACTATTATTTTGAATTACTTAATTATTATTCACAGTGATAATGGAGATGATCCAAGTTTGATTCTGTAGCATGACGTATTATGATTATCTTGCATTTTATCATTCTTATATCATGATTTGTCTCAGTAGGCCGATGATGCTTACTAAGAGCCCATTATTTTGATACTCATAATACCCTTCTATACCTTTTTGGTGTAAATTCAGTTATTAGCTATCGCCATTGATCATTGTTCGTGAAGTGATTGATTTTCGAAAATAGGGTGAGCTCTTTGAGTTTGAGTCACCGAATTTCTTTTCATTTCTTATATTTTGTCTTTAGTATTTGAGATAGATGTATTAACTATTTTAGACTTAGAGTTGTATTAATACCATTAGCTGCTCTTGTACTAGCTCTACTAGGTTTTGGGATTGGTATCGTGTATGACTGTTTATTCAATCAAACATCCTTGTGTTAGCAACTGATGTTCTTTAAATTGGGCCTTTCTTTCCTGATTAATCTATAGTGTTAGCTTTGGGTTATGGTATTGGCTTACCTATTGGTAAGATTTGGTATGTGTCATCATGTCCTATAAATCGGGTTGTGACATCTTAATGGTCAACATATACTGACAATAGTGTATCGAGCAAATATAATTTATTTGATAAATGAAGTGGATCACCTAGTTGCTCTCCTTTTTTTGTGGCATTGGTTCATACAAAGGCAGAGGTTTTGCCCACTACAAAAAACTTGTACTCTGTCGATCAAATTGTAAAAGTAACACGTTTATTATAGGCTACTATCATTTGCTTTCTACAAATACTGATAATACCATTAAAGGTTTCTGACAATAAATGAGCCATCACTGTTTGCTTAATATTTATTAGTTCATCATTACTGATATATATTTTCAATTAACAAGATGATTATAACTGAGTTAGAGATAATTATAACATTACAATTCATGAACGAAACATTATTGTCATATGCCATCTTTGGATGCACGTGCCTGATAGCTCATGGACATGGCATAAAGACTGTCCAAAGGCACAACTTTGTTAAGACTAGTCAATAATGCTCAATTTTTTTCATCACCCGAATCGAGGCCCTGGCCGAGACGGGCATCCTGAACCATAAAGGCCTGAGAGACCCCTTGGCATGTAATCATAAGAATAACTAATATGATATAAATGTTTGGAAGATAAATTAAAAATTCAAGGGAAATTTATTATACAAACTGTGTCAACGAAATTATGACAATACAATACTCAAATTCCGTCTATGAAGCCTCTATTGACCACTAATTGTCTAGGTAGGGAAAAGGACCCCAGCTGAACCATAAAATGACTAAGATTACACATAGATGGAGTACCTTCTGGTGAAGGGAGGCTCACCAACTCGGAACTCCTGGAATAATCTACTGTTGTTAATTTAGACTTGTTAATTTAGACTGCGGGACTAAGCCTCAGATCCTACATTATAAGACAATGCAGCCGCCACAAAGTACGATCAATACCTGAATTTATTGGTATGCAGAACTAACCAAAAATAAAATATATTTTATATAAAATAGTCTAGATCATTAAGAAAACAATTTATCATGACAAATATAAAAACACATGGGCATAGATCAGTGAGCTTCAAAACGTTATTGTAAGTCATGACTCAACTCTTTAGTTTATTTCTAAGCTAGATGGTATACCCTATATTTTCTATAATTCCACAGACTATAAGAAATTCGCCCTTGACTCAGCGGCCAAGCCCCCAATCTAAGTTTGACTCAATGATTGGAGTATCAGTAAGGGAGACACATAAGATCACAAAGCAAGGTTCTATAATCCCCAATCAAATAAACATCTCATGGTAATGCACAATATCACAAAGAAGGGATCCTAATCATAGTCTGTAACATCCCGTACTTTTCCTAGCTTGAAAAGTTTCCCCAAGAATGTTAGAAGCTTTCTTTGAAAGATGAATCTACTTTTATAGATGTGGTATTTTCAATGTTTTCACTTTTTCATGTGGAAAATTCGATAAACTTTCCAGCGATACCAAATTCGCCCAAATCCGACACTCGGGTGAAGAGTTAGAGCCTTTTTAGTGAGACAGTGTATCACCTGAGCCTTCAGCGCGTCGCGGAGATAGCTCAAATGGAAATTGTCAATTTCCAGTGTTGCTCTGTGATAGTGGTGCATCGCGCCAAACTTCCAGGTCATAGACAAGGTGGCAACACGATAGCTCCATGTCACGCCACCGTGCAATTTCCCATTTGTCATTTTCCAGTGACTTGGCGCGATAGTGGCGCGTCGTGCCAAAGATGAAAACCAGAAAATTTTCTCAGAAATCAAAGATGTGTCCTAGGGTTAAAAGGGTCAATTTCCCACCCTATATAAGCCTTATAACACGAGATTTGGCCATAATTCAGCAGCTTATACTCAATTACTCTCAAAAACTCTAAAGAACAAGCCCTAGGGTTTTCATAGAAGGTTCAATTCCAAGGGAATTCACCGTCAAATTTCAAGAATCTCTCCGTCAATCTTCGTAGAATCACAAGCTAAGGTATGTGTAGAATTCATTCATGGACTCCTTACGTCCATGAAGTCCAAGAATCTCTTTTCTAAATTCAAGTTATGGATTTTCTTTATGAATTTAATGATTAGATTGCTCTTGTTCATGTTAATAATAACTAATTGCATTCTAATCCATGTTTGGTGATAAATTGCATATGTAATCGATTAATAATGATGTAGATTAATGTAAACCTAGAATTAAAACCCTTGGATGATGAAATTAGAGATGAATCATGATATTTAATTGTTGTATAATGTTGTTTACACATTCTATGCCTATTATGTGTATGATTAAATGCCTAGATGAAGGAACAATGCCCAACTAGTATGATATCATGAAATCCCCATGTATGTACAAACTTATGCATATCACATGTTTGATGAAGTGCTTCAATATATGAATTATGAATTGTGTTGTAGGTCATGTGTTCAAGTAAGCCATGCTATAGCAGTTTATTCTCATCGAGTCCTGGGAGTACTTGTACCCGAACATTTAGCTGTGTGCCTAGAGCCATGCCATGTTTTCATGATCTCCTTAGTCAAGGTATGATCCATAGAACTCAGTCAGTCATGTGACTCAGGAAATCTCAGAAATCTCAGTAATCTCAGTAGTTCAGTAATCTCAGTGATCTCAGTACTCAGTAATCTCAGTAACTTCATTATTCCCAGTCAATCTCAGTAACTTCAGTATTCTCAGTCAGTCCTCAGAACTCAATACATTCCGCCATTCAATGGAACTCAGTAAATTAAGTTTAGCTCCGCTAGACAATACCACTAGTATCAGTTCAGTTCAGCCAATCAGTTCAATTCAGTGTCTTTCAGATGGGAGTAGGATTCAGCACCGAGCGAGCCTAGGGATGGGGACTTACCTGCTAGACAGGACTGAGATCCCTAGAAGTAATCCCTAAGTTCCAGAACTACGTAGCCATCGTAGTAATAGATGTCACCTAGTAGATAGGACTGACATACTCAGGTATCACCCATTAGCGCATTTAAATGTATAGGACTGATCCCAGGGGTCACCGGCTAGATTAGGACTGACTCCACAGCAGTTGTCTTTACCAGTGGCGTGGTACTGACACCCTTCCAGCTAGGGTTACAGGTTGGACCCCAGTTAGCTTAGTATGGGGCATGTCGGTTAGATGAATACATCCCACAGTTTCAGTTACAGAAATCAGGACTGTCAGATACAGTCAATTCAGCTCAGTAATACAGATTTAGAACTGTCAGATATAGTCAATCCTTGTCATTATAAATAGAGTACGAGATCACCCATTAGATAGGACTGATCTTAACTATGGTCAATCAGTAGAAGCATAATCAGGTTCAGAGATCACCCGCTAGGTAAGACTGATCTTAGACTAAGTCAAAATCTTCTTTATTATCAGTATACTCAGAGATCCCCTACTAGATAAAATTGATCTCAGATTCAATTACACAGATATAGTACGGAACTCATCTAGTTCCATCAGATTCAGGAATGTCATATACAGTCACTCATGTTATCAGTTATATCAATTATAAGAACTCATGTTATCAGTATTCAGCTTCAGGACTTTTAGACAAAGTCAACCAGACTAGTTCTTCATAATCAGAACTGTTAGACACAGTTATCCATGTATTAGTAACATAGTATCAGTCCCTCAGTATTCAATAACATAGTATCAGTCCCTCAGTATTCAGTAATATAGTATTCAGTCCCAACACGATCTCAATTACAGTTACATAGTCATGCATGTATTCTCATATTCATGTTAGTCAGTCAGTTATATTTGTTCATGCATATGAACTCTATGCATTTAGCCTACCTCACTTTCATACCAGTACATTCAAAGTACTGATACATTCGTGCTATGGTGTCTTATACCATAGGTTTAGAGGCACAAGCTCCAGATCAGCAGTAGATTCCAGTCTCAGCAGTCAGAGTTAGAAGTGAGTCCTCATCTTTCGAGGATATGATGATTATATTACTATTTCCATTTCTAGTTTATTTCAGTAGATGGAGTTAATTGGGTATATGTCCCATCAACTCCTTGTTCAGACAGTTTAGAGGCTTTCAGACTATAGCATGTCAGGCAATTATTTTAGATTTGTTTTGGTATTGTTATACCGTTTTCAGACATTGTGTTATCAGATGTTTGTTCAGTATTGAACCTTATAGCCTTTCAGTTCATGTTTCCATATTATCATGTTATACTATACAGTGTACAGGTACAGATATCAATCATGGGTTAGTTTGTGGTCCTTCGGGGTCATGAGCACCGTATAGTATTCTGGTTCAGAAAATCGGGGCGTTACATAGTCTAAAGTTGGGACAACCTGAATCAAGGTACACAAGATCGCAAAGCAGGGTACCATAATCCCACATCGGCAAATCAGAATTTCCAGCATTGAGTCTTTCAACTTTTTCTCTCTCTGGGGAACCATCTTACTCTCTTTAAGTCTAATTTTATTCTCTTTAAACATACTTCATGCTAATAAACAAATATTTTTCATTCTGTTAAGGGCATATCACAATGGGGTATCGTCATACCTAGACTTGCAAGTCATTCATATTATACCACATCATATCTAACCCTTTTTTATTAAAAAGCATAATAAGACCACAAAAATATTTAAACACCATATAAGGGAGTTCTTGATTCAGAACATATGAAAACTTATGCAAACTACTCCCGTTTTAATACTTTATCATATGGTGGTTATCTCTTTTATCAATCACATGCAAATTCTTTATCAGGAAACATGAGCATTTGTACATCAAGGAAAAAACCCTCTCATTCGTTCATAAAAAAATACAATCCATAAACATTAGCAAAATGTTTAAACTCAAAATTTTAACCATCCGTGTAAATAATCCACAACATTGTTAAGACAATGGGTTTCATAATAAGAGAGGTAATCACGCAAATCATGCTCTCATATAACTTTTCAAATTTATAACACATGTACGCATGGAAATAATGCAAGTTTAGGGAAACAACCTCATAGTTTATACACGATTTCATCATAAAATGGGGTTTTATATTCATGCTCATAAAAAATTTCAAAACCCATCTCATGTATGAAATTATATACCTTAAAATCTTATTTAATCGATAAATTTATCCCCACGGAGTTTAGGATAGTCTCATATACCTTAATCTTCTTGATTTGTGAAGAAAACTTGAATCTCTGGGGACTTGAATCCTGGTGTTCTTGAAAGGAAAAAGTTGAACTTTGTTCTTGGGAAAAGGGGGAGGGTTTCTAGAGAGTAATTTTGAGGAAGATAAGCAAATAATGCCCTCTTGAATGTCCCAAATTCTCTTTTGGGTGACTTAGGTTGAGGGAAAAGAGCCCAAATACCCTTGGCCTCATTTTCCCATGGAAATACCCTCGTGGAGCGACCCCTATTTTGGTTAAGCATCCCTCGTGACACAACCCCTAGTTGGTTTGAATAGCCCTCGCGGCACGGGGCTGTCACGACCCCTTACTGTCTCTCACAGAAATGGTCATAACTTTTTCCTTGGATATCGGATTAAGGCGAAATTGGTATCGTTGGAAAGCTAATTCAATTTTCTACAATTTTGTGGGTCTTGATATGTAAAATTTCATATATATAAAAAGTTATAAACATTCAAAGTTGACCCTTGTAAAATCGTCAACTAAAAGTCAATAGATAGGAAAGTGCTCAAGTTAACTTCCGAGCTAGGAGATTTTTATGATGTATATTCACCTCTAAGGATGTTACCACACTAAGAAAATTTTATTGACACTTATATATAAATAGAAACCATTGGATTCTGGTTTTAAAACGTAGGAAAGGCAGTTCAATGTTAGCCCAAAAGTGCGAGGTGTTACATTATCTCCCCCTTGGTATTCATCCCGGAATGATGAATAGGAACTTGTTGAAGCTCTAAAAGTATGGAATAAATAACATAACCTTGCATTGGACATTTTTCCTTAACAAAATATGCAAAGTCATCAAAAGAGCTTTATGATAACCCCTAGTGAAACATGTAAGCACGAAACGTGAGATAATAAGAATTGACATAGAGATGACATTGAATATGATTTCTAGGGATCATGATTATCACAACATAAGGTATGTGTTTATTTGGTGATAACAGGCCTGGTTTACATCGGTATAATCATGAAATGAGATTTTTCCGGAGATAGGAATAGAAGCATTATTCACTTTACAAGATACAATGAATAGACTTAAACTTAGGGACACTACTTGTCTATACTCCAAACAATAAATAATATACTTCATCATTTCCAACTTACAATTCTCCCATCAAACATATAACCAGAAGAGTTTAAGTCCCACTGCATAGTATTTCTGTGTTGAAGCCTAACTCGGAGAAAAGAGATGTTAGATTAAGCTATGGGACCTCATTCTCTACATCCCTTTAAGAATATTACTTCACCTTATCACTACCATCAAACACCCTCGGGTTTTAATTCGGGGAGTACTAACCCCATAGTACATGGGTTTGTGTTTTCATCAATCACAACATTCAAGCCTGTCAATACTACGTCCACTTCATGGATCGCCCCACTAAGACCAACAATTTCAATCACTCTCTAAAAGATTTTTCACTACATATCCCCTTCTTAACTATTTCACATAGAGAAAGTTCATCTCTTTCTCCCTTCTTCAACTATAACCTTAGGTCGACTAATACACCAAAAACTTAACAAAACAAGAAACATCTACTCCCTTCTCTAAGACATTACTACGCTTCCATAACCACCATCATACTAACATATGGAGGGTCATTGAGGGACCCGAGCATAAGTATCATGAATGGGAGTAACACTATTCATTATAACTTATACTTATTGCATTACTCAAGATGGGACATGAGGTAAAAATACGATACAATAGACATGAAGTGCTTCATCTATCAAGTTTCTGGATAATAACTAGAGAGTCGTTCGGGTATAAACACAACACAACATGAGTTCTTAGGACTGGGCACAATGAGAAACATGAACGCTTACATTATGAGTCATATAACATAAGGTCGAAATTCATAAAGTCGATGACTGAGAAAAGGATTGATAATTGAAGTTATTGCTTCTATTTTCAGAGCTGAGATAATCATGAGTTTGCATGAACCTTATCACTTTGGCTAATCCCGACATAAAATGAATCGGTAATATATAGAAAGCATAGTTTCTTAGAACTAAGCATGATATAAGACACAAATTTTTTATGGATCAGGAGCATAGAGCTTGAATACGTGAAAGACTAAATTTACTGAGACAACATTGCTGCTAGTTTGGAGGTCAGAACATGACATGACTTACATAGAGAACTCAGAACTTAGACATATACAGGACTTGAATACATAAGACATTGGTAGAATGACCTATTAAATTAAAGTAGGAGGAATTTTCTTGAATAGGAATAGATTTATCACGACTCTTCCATAAAACTTGCCACCATGAGAAAACTCAAGAACTACCCTAGTTCGTCATCTTCCCCTTAGATCAAAGTCACAATCCTAAACTTACGGACATATCCCCTCATCAAATCTATAACCACAACTCTCAACACAATGGGGTTATCAATATACACATGAACACAAACTCCCCACAATAATTTTAATATAAAGACACTAAATTCTTTCTAGGACATACCCTTCAGGAACACTAACCATAACTTCCTCCAACCCCCAAAGTCATCGACTTATGACTAACATTATTATGGTCGTGGACATCCATGCTTCTAACACTTAACATTCCGTCTTTGAATCCTTAGAATACTAGCATTACACCTCTAATTACATAACATAAAACTTAACCAAACTTGTAAAACTATACCAAAGCTGCATATTGCCTACCTATATTTTCTTAATTCAACTCTAAAGAACATCACACAACAAGTTTCCAGACTTCTCCATACTACAAATTCAAGAACATAATCAAGGTACACATGACACTTATACTCATAAAACCTTATCTAACAACATGCTACCTGGTGTTCAACTTATCCTAATATACTTATGCCCTTATCCACTTAATGTCTTAACCACAACTCATCATTTTACCCTAATACTCATGTATCTATAAATCACGATTATCCACTCCTTTTTCCACAAGTTGCCAACCTAGCCTATTCCACACCTCATATCAAGCCTACTAACTCATTCCATAAAACATGTATCATTAATCTTAAGCTACTATTCTTACCACCACACTCCAAATCTAAAGCTCATGTTTATAGTCTAGCATCAATCATGTACAACCGATGAAGCGTGCCACATATTATACTAGTCCATCAAATTGGGAAATCAACCTGAGTACCTTGTTTCACTTAACTACTACCTACAATCACATCCCCTCCATGACATGATTACTACACCTTAAAATCCGCTACATGTTTTCTCACATGTAGTACTAGTTTACCACTAGTAGAGAAAAGACAATGGGGGGGGGGGGAGTAAAGTCACATAATAGGAATAGTCAATCTTAATCTTATAATATGACCCATTACGACCTTATAAACATATTTTACTTTCTCACATTAAATCTACTTACCCATGCACTCATTTAGACTACGTTCAAAATTCCTTAAACATCACTAAGTTTTCTCCAAGTTAGTCTATACATATAACTTATTGGATAATCTACCCCTCTCCGTTTACTATCTATAAATGATTTCTACAACCACTATAACTATCCACTCTAAGATCCTTCCTTATTTTGAATAAATATCAATCATAGCCAATCACTTCCTTTACATACTACCATACAATCTAAAAATCTTGGTAAAATATTAGCCAATCACCATAAAAGAGAAAACCACCCCCAGTCAAAGGGTTATACAACTAAAACTACTTATTTATGAAAAAGTTAACCTCACTCTGACTTCTAGACTTGTGACTTCATATAACTAACTTCGGGATCATCTTACTACCAATAGGTTATGGCTCCTTAACATATACTAATACTCGGGTGGAAATACTGTTCCAACATTTTTTCACATATCTCTGCCCTTAAGCATGACATCTGCAATAAGGATTTTTAAAAGGAATTGAATACACTTCGTACCTTAGGCTGAAAAGAACAATTGTATTAAGATAAAGGTATACACTAAAATCAATACAATTTGTAGCACTAATGGACTCCTCTCACATCCTTGTGCTATCTTATAACTTCATAGATAACTCAATCAGAAAGGACCGCTTCGTTTAGACTCTAAGTCTTTGCACTTGAATTGCCTTGACAATGAGACATATCTAATAATATTAGAGTAAGGAAGAAATTGGATAAATTTTGTATGGACGACACTATAGCACGAGCTAGAGTATGAAAGAATAAGAAATAACTCCAAAATGCCCGGTAGCCTCTTGATTATAAGTGTGGTGCACAACACACCCATAAGTAAGACTCTACTAGAAAGGGCTCCATAGACACCCTGGGATCATGAACCATGCTCTGATACCAAGCTTGTCACGACTCGAAC
Source organism: Capsicum pubescens (assembly GCA_030864215.1). Lineage (NCBI taxonomy): Eukaryota > Viridiplantae > Streptophyta > Magnoliopsida > Solanales > Solanaceae > Capsicum > Capsicum pubescens. Next base: position 303,262,634 of record CM061540.1, read on the forward strand.
CAAGGCTCTGGCTGTGGCGGACATCCTGAACCATGAAGGCCTGAAAGATCCCTTAGCATGTTATCATAAGCATAATTCATATGATATAAATGTGTGGAAGATAAATTGAAAATTCAAGGAAAATTTATAATATAAACTGTGTCAACAAAATTATGACAATACAATACTCAACTTTCGTTTACAAAGCCTCTACAGACCACTAATTATCTATACAGGGACAAGACCCCCGGCTGAACCATAAACTGACTGAGATTACACATAGATAGAGTGCCTTCTGGTGTAAGGGAGGTTGACCAGTTCTGAACTCATAGAACAATCTACTGTTGCTGAATTGGACTGCGGGACTAAGCCTCAGATCCTACATTATAAGACAATGCAGCTGCCACGAAGGACAGTCAATACCTGGAATATATTGGTATACAGAACTAACCAAAAATAACATATATTTTATATAAAATAGTCAAGATCATTAAGAAAATAATTTATCATGATAGATATCAAAACATATGAGCATAAATTAGTGAGCTTCAAAACATTTTTGTAAGTCATGACTCAACTCTTCACTTTAGTTCTGAGCTAGATGGTATACCCTACATTTTCTATAATTCCACAGGCTATATGGAATCCGCCCTTGACTCGGAGGCCAAGCCCTAATCCAAGTTTGCCTCAAGGATTATAGTATCAATAAGGGAGACACGCAAGATCACAAAGCAGGGTGCCATAATCCCCAATCAAATCAACATGTCATGGTAATGCACAAGATCATAAAGCAGGGATCCTAACCATTGTTCCAAATTGGGACGTCATGAATCAAGGTACACAACATCACAAAGCAGGGTACCATAATCCCACGTCGGTAAATCACAGTTTCCATCATTGAGTCTTTCAACTCGTACTTTCTTTGGGTAACCATCTAAATCTCTTTAATCCCAATTTTAGCCTTTTAAAAACATATTTCATGCTTATAAATAAATCTTTCTCATTCTGTTAAGGGCATATTACAACTGGGTATCGTCATTCTCAGACTTGCAGGTCATTCGTATCATACCACATCATATTCATACCCCCTTTTTTATTCAAAAGCATGTTAATGACCACCCAAAATATTTAAACATCACAAAAGGAAGTTCTTATTTTAAAACACGTGAAAAATTATGCAAAATACTCCCTTTTCCATACTTTATCATACAGTGGTAACTCTTTCATCAATCACATGCAAATTCCTTATCAGAAAACATGATCATTTGTAAATCAAGGAAAACCACCCTTATTCATTCATAAAAAAATAACAATCCATAAAAATTAACAAAATGTTTAAACTCAAACTTTAACCATCCGTGTAAGCAATCAGCAACATTATTAAGACAATGGGATTCATAACAAGAGAGGTAATCATGCAAATCATGTTCTCATTTCAAACTAATAACACATGTACACATGAAAACAATGCAAGTTTATGGAAACAACCTCATAGTTTATACAAGATTTTATCATAAAATGGGGTTTACAATTCATGCTCTTCAACAATTTCAAAACCTATCTCATGTCCGACATTATATACCTTAAAAGCTTGTTTAATCAATAAATTTATGCTCATGGAGTTTAGGATAGTTCCACATACCTTAAGCTTCTTGATTTGTAAAGAAAGCTTGAATCTTTGGGGATTTGATCCTGGTGTTCTTGAGAGAAAAAGCTTGAACTTTGTTCTTGGGGAAAGGAGGAGGGTTTCTAGTGAGTAATTTTGAGGAAGATGAGCAAATAATGCCCTCTTGAATGTCTCAAATCGTGTTTTGGGCGACTTGGGTTGAGGGAAAAGGACCTAAATGCCCTTGCCCTCTTTTCCCCATTGAAATAGCCTCATGGAGCGACCCTTAGTTGGGCTAAGCATCCCTCACGACGCGACCTCTAGTTGGGTTGAATAGCCCTCGCGGCGCGGGGCTATCGCGACCCCTTACCGTCTCTCACGTAAATGGTCATAACTTTTCACTCGGGTATCGGATTAAGGCGAAATTGGTATCGTTGGAAAGATAATTCAATTATCTACAATTCGGTGCATCTTGAGATGCAATATTTCATATATGTCAAAAGTTATACACATTCAAAATTGACCCTTGCAAAATCATCAACTAACAATTAATCAATAGGAAAGTGGTCAACTTAACTTTCGATCTAGGAGATTTTTATGACGTATATTCATATCCAAGGATGTTCCCACACTAAGGAAATGTTATTCACACTTATATCTAAATAAAAACCATAGGGTTTGGATCTATTAACGTAGGAAAGACGGTTCAACGTTAACTCGAAAGTATGGGGTGTTACAATTTCATGTGAGTATAAATGAGGGAGAATAAGTTTGTTAAGGCAGCCTAACTAATAATGACATGCACCTTACTGTGTGGAGCGAAAGCAAGCGTCCTTATGTTGTAAGAGTGGGTTAAAGTTCTGCATCGATTAAGGAATGCATTGACAATATGCTTATATGGACTTGGGCAATCCTCTTCTTATGAGTTCGCTTTTGAGGTTAAGTTAGACTCGGGTTCCATATCTTTACGATTCATAGAACATCTGCACCTGCGCTAATATTGGTAGTTAATGTAATTTTTTTTACCCATTATTTAGGTTTATATAGTCTTTTTCTTACATTATTTAGGTTTGGATTGGTCTACTATGGAAGATAAACCTTTCATTTATAATAGTAGATCCTTGGGCTTCAAACACTAACTTGTTCACTATACTAAAATAAATTTTATTGATGAGACACAAACTGTTTCTAAAAAAAATACGTTTTTGAAAAACACATTTTTTAAAAAAAACACTTTTCATGTTTTATAAATGAGTTGGAGATATATCACAATTCATGGACAAATCACGTGCCTGATAGCTCATGGACATGCCAAAATGCATCGTTGCAAGCACCCCATACTACTAGTGGACATTCCTTCCTGTTTTTAGTAGTGCACTCATAAAAACTCTATATCAATCTTGTCTAAACAATTAAAAGATATCTACTAATGCTATAAATTTTATTTATTCTTTTTGGCTTAACCTAAAGTGGTTAGACATTTCTTAACATTAGGGAATTTCATAAACTAGAATTAAAGAAGTACTTCTGCCAAACTAATTGTGACGGTCGAACTAATTGAATATACCTAACATTGACGGTGGAACTTCACAAGTTCATTTTACTTGTTCACTATACTAAAGTAAATTTTATTTATGAGACACAAACTGTTTCCCACCAAAAATAAAAAACTTTTTTGAAAAACACATTTTTTAAAATAGCCACTTTTCAAAATATATAAGCTAATTTTATAAGTTTGACCAAACATGATAAGTTACTAAATCATCATTACCTCCACTTCTTCTAAAGCATTATAAATAGGAATTGAGTATTCATCATGCTTCAATGTATTGGTAAGTCGAAGAAAACTCTAACTTTGAATTTGGAAGTAGAGCCAAGACATTTTAAGGTATGCCCTATTTTTTTTTTAATCGAGATCATTTAATGTTTAATAAGTAGTTTCATTTGGCAGAGCAGTAGCGTAAGCTAATGAAATTTTTGCTCCATGGTTTTGGTGTAAGAGCACAACTCAAGAACTAATATATATATATATAAAAATTAACTTTTGACTTACATATGCAAGCATAATTCTTTGTAGAAAATATAATCTACTGATGATGAGTATTCAATTAACCACTCTTCGGTCTATATAGCTCCACCAACTGATAGAAAGATGGAGTTGTGCACACAAACCGTTGGGGCTGATAAGGTTATAATTACACGTCGCTCTGTCAATCATCATCCTACTATTTGGGGAGACCATTTTCTAGCTTATGCTGATCTACCGGTATATAAATAAATATTTTTATGCAGTCAATATGCATACTGAACAAATTCATGAGTAACATTACATTCCCAAATAGGAAGCCAATGAGGGAGAAGAGAAACAACATGAAGACCTTAAAGAAGAAGTGAGAAAGATGCTAGTGATGGCTCCTTCAAAATCTTTGCAAAAGCTTGATCTCATCAACACAATCCAATGTCTTGGTGTAGCATATCATTTTGAACGTGAGATTGAGGAATCATTGAGTTATATGTACACTTGTTATGAAGAATGGATTGGTGAAGTTGATGGCAATGACCTTCATGCTATTGCTCTATGCTTTCGATTACTCAGGCAACAAGGTTATTATGCCTCATGTGGTAAGTGTGGTTAAAATTAAAGGATGACAAAATCAGCTTATGAAAATATGATCTTTCTAATTATGCCCAAAAAATTTGAAGCAGATGCTTTTAGGAAGTTCACTGATGACCAAGGAAATTTCAAGAAAGAATTGGTTAACGACGTGCATGGAATGATGAGTTTATATGAGGCAGCACAATTTAGAGTACATGGCGAAGACATTATGGATGAAGCACTAAATTTCACCGTCACGCAATTGAAACTGATTTTGCCTAAATTGAGCAGCTCCCAGCTTGCAGAACAAGTCAGTAACGCACTAAAATTTTCAATTAAAGATGGTATGGCGAGAGTAGAAACCAGGAAATACATATCATTTTACCAAGAAAATCACGAATCATGCAATTGGCTGTTACTAAACTTTGCCAAATTGGACTTCAACACCCTGCAAAGGTTGCATAAAAAAGAGCTATGTGATATCACAAGGTAATTGGCTGTCATTCACCTATGCACCATAACCTTCGGTAAAATGTTAAAAAAAAAAAGTTACTTGAGGAATTTTTCAAGTAAACTAATATTTTTTACTCAGAAAATTTTTGTTAATCTTCAAAAAAAAATTTCAAATAAAATTTATTTTGATCAAACACAATATTTATTTTGATCAAACACAATATTTTCTCCCAAATTTATATTATGTTCCAACTTCAAATTTAATTATTCTATTTTTTATTATTATTATATCAATTCAAACCAGATAGTTCATTCAAGCTCGCCTACTAAATAAACACATAATTTGTTGTAGGTGGTCGAAGGAATTGGAAATGGTGAATGCATTACCTTATGTAAGAGATAGGTTGGTAGAGCTTTATTTCTGGAGTTTAGGCATTTATTTTGAGCCTCAGTATAGCGTTGCGAGGACAATTTTAACAAGAATTTCATACTTCATTTCTATTATTGATGACACATATGATATTTATGGGACGCTAGATGAACTTACTGTCCTCACAGAGGCAATTGAAAGGTAGCCTTCTTTTTGTAACTATACATCTGTTGATAGACTACTACATTTTATCATTGTTCTTTTACCCAGTAGAATTTAATAATTTGAATGAATTTGATGTTTGTGATATATGTAGGTGGACTGTTGATGCTTCAGAAAAGCTACCATTATATATGAAAACTATTTACTGCGGTCTTCTAGATGTTTACAATGAAATTGAGAAAGAGTTGGCAAATGAAAACAAGTCATTTCTAATCAACTATTCCATAATAGAGGTACTTGTAGATAAAGTAGCAAACAATTACTTAAATTGATTAACAATAACAATGATAATTATGCCTAATCCTATGAAGATTTGATATATTTTGGCCTCAACTAAGAACAGACTGAAGCAGAGAACAGAGAAGAAAAGCATATCTTATTCAGTTTAAATGAAATCAGACCGGACTTGGTTAGGCTGGGCACAAGATCAGTTGGGACCGGTAATGTCACGTCAACCATGCATCGTGTACCCCGACCTACAGAGATCGGTCGGACTAGTCCGATCAGTGCAGAGCTACGATCTTAACTTAGGAGATTCAAATTATAAAAAAGTTAACACACGAATTAGTCAAACTACTATATATAAATTAAAAAATAATAATTTTATTCTCATATAAATAGCATAATTATCCACTTGGGTCTAGATGAACCCCCGGCTACTAGCTGGTTTCACGTTAAGTGTTGATATAAGTTACATTTTTATTTAAGACATCATATTATTTTAATTAAATTTAAAAAAAAATATATATATATTATTGTATCATGAGCCTGCCCGACACAACATGATATAGCTCGGCTCTAATGTTGGGATCGAAATCGAGAGGGCGTCATGCGGAAGCTATTAGTTGCAAACTATCGTGGTGATAATTCAGATGACAAATAAAACATATATTAAAAAGACATATTAGTAATATGATTCGGTCAAACGACCTACATATTAAGAACAATATTAAAAAAATAAAACCTATGAAAAAACATAAACCTATGGGAGAAATCTCACCCTAAACCAGACTCTTTTAACGACTACATTGTGGATACTACTATGTTATGGTATGAGAAGGGGCCTTCTATTTATAGATGTCCAAAACCTTTCCTCCAAAAAAGAGGTTAGCCAAATACGGAAAAGAATTATATTTTTTCTTTCGGAAAAAAGTAAAAGTAGTTATGGTAACTTTTATTTTCCTTCTAAAAAAAAAATAAAACTTAAATAAAGTAAGAAAATCAGGGCAAAAACCCTAAAATCCTAACTGGTTTGGCTAATTTCATACAAGTCAATTTATGTTTCACTAATATAATTATTTATTGATTTTTTTTCAGATGAAAAAGGTGGTGAGAGCTTACTTTCAAGAGGCAAAATGGTATCATGGGAAGAAAATACCAACACTGGAGCAGTATATGAAGAATGGAATTGCATCAAGTGGTTACCTATTGCTAGCAACTACGTTTTGGTTAGGCATGAGAAAGCAGGCAACTAAAGATGCATTTGATTGGATCGCAACTGAACCTCCAATACTTGTTGCTTCCTGTATCATTACAAGATTAATCAATGATCTTTTATCACATGAGGTACACATTGTGTATATATGTTCTCTCTCCGTTAATTTTTGGTTGTCATGATTTTATTTTTTTAGAGTCAAATGATATAAACTTTAATCATTATTTTAAGACGTAGTTAAATTGACTCTTGAAAAATAAAACATGACAACTAAAAAAGAACTGGGGAATATATACTTAATGAGTCAATCATTTACACCAATATAACCATTATATTAACCTGTTACAATACGTTTCTTACTTTATTTTTGTCTTTTATTTTCTTTATTCATATTTGCGGATGCAGGAAGAACAAAAAAGAGGAGATGCACCTTCTGCTATCGAATGTTATATGAATAAATACGATGTCACAAAAGAAGAAGCACACATGAAAATAAGGGATATAATAGAGGATTATTGGAAGATTTTGAATGAAGAATACCTCAAACTCACTGGCGTTATGTCAAGGGATTTGCTCATGACTATGATTAATTTAACAAGAGTAATAGAGTTTATATACAAAGATGAAGATGCTTATACTTTTTCCAATAATAACTTGAAGAACGTAATTTCTATGTTGCTAGTCGATCCTATTATATAGACTGAGAAATTCAAAAGGAAGAGGCGGAACGAGAAAAAGAAGAATCACATTTAATTTCTCTAGATTTGTTATTTGGATAAGTTAATTAAGGGTTGTTTAATTACCTGTATTACTAGTATAATAAATAAATAAATAAATTTCATGTCGCATTAATAGACAGGTGTTTGGGTTCTATGTTAACAAGATCTACATCACTGAAACGTTAATTCCCGTATTTACATTGTAATCAATTTATTGACGTATTAATTTTTGTATAAGCTATATAACATTTGATAGCTAATTACATGAAAAATATGTTATTCATGTATGACATTAATATGACGTTTGGCTTGCAATTTTGAAACACTACGTAACTAATATATGTATAAATTATGAGGAATTGGTGTATTATCCTTATGTGATGTGAGGTACTGTAATATCCCGCACTTTCGGGCTAACATTGAACCGTCTTTCCTATATTTATAGATCCGAACCCAATGGTTTCTATTTAGATATAAGAGTGAATAACATTTACTTGGTGTGGGAATATTCTTGGAGATGAATATACGTCATAAAAATAAAAAGTTATGAGTATTTGAATAAGACACTGTTCAGACTGCGCGATGGGCAATGCTCCGCATTTAATTTGCCATCGCCTACCGCCACTGGAATGGCTAGGCCATGAGCTAGGTGTGCCCACTTGGGGGCTAGGCCATGAGCTAGGCGCCGCCTGTTTTATTCCTTTTTGGATTTTTATTTTAAAGAAAATGATTTTGACCCTTCTAGAACTAGTTCGAAAAAATTCAATAGAATTTTGGAATAACTTTGAAAAAATTTACAGAGTCACCACTTGATTTTTATAGAAAAAAAATCAAGGAAAAAGTTTAAAGAGTTTTAAAGATTCAAAAATAGAAACAAACCTTTAAAATTAGAGAAACCGGGTAAGGGTTCAATTAACGCCCTAAGAAGTTTTTTACGACACTTAGGAGCGTCCGTTTAAAACGGTTAACCAAAAAGCTTATTTTTGACTAACTTACAAGGCGTGGCTAATTTTATAAAAAAGGGGAGATTTTATAGACATGTAACCCTTAACTCAATAAAATATCTATTTACTAGTTTGTAAATGACATTTATTCGACCAAGTAAAAGAAATTGACCTTGTTGACTTGAGAAAATCTTTGTAAAGAAGGCTGAGCTAAAAATCATTTCCTTTATAAATTATTACTATTTATTTATTTATTTATTTTTTAAATAAAAGGGAGAAAGAAAGTGATTTTTGAAATCATTTTTAATAACAAAATATGTAACTTCGAAACAAGATATGAACTTTGACTAATTAGTGAAAATATTTTTTTTTAAACTTTCCCGAAGAAAATTAATTTTAGGTCGTTGAAAATTCTTTTGATCTAAATGGATTACTTTATAAACGTATTCATAAAATAAAATGTCATTTTTGAAAAAAAAAAAAGAAAAAAAAAAAAGGATCCACCCTAAGGAGGAAGATATATTTTTTATTAATTTAGAATATTACGCTTATGTGATAAAATACTTAAAAGTTAAATCCAGAGATAAACAAAAATAACGATTCAAAGGGGATTTATTACGGTTAACCAATTTTGAGAAATTAATACAAACACATAATCAAATACAAATTACATGAAATATATAAGGTCGGTCAAAATTTGGGCCTTTTTAGCCCATTTCAAAGTGGGCCAATCTTTGGGCCTGTTCCTATTGGACTTTTGGTCCTTTTCTGCATTTTGTATACCAGCTGTATACTGAGCATATATCAGCCACATTTTCCAGCGTTTTTGTGTATATACACTGCATATCGTGACGCATATTGGCCCCATATGAACCATAACACCGATGTCTTTGGGTACTTGACCCGTTCTCATTCTCGCAACCTGTATATTAGTTATCCCAGCTGTATATCCTCTGTATATATCACTGTAAATCAGTCCCCTTTTTGGGGCTTCGGCATGGGATTTTGACTCGATGGTATTGGGGCTTGTTGGCTCAAGTGCGAAATGCAGGAGAAGGGAGTCCCGTGGACTCATGCCGATTTCACATGCATCATAAGGAGTAAAGAATTAGATATCGATCGACCATGAACCAATCAAAATAACAAAAAACAATCATTGGTAACTACTACATTTTAAGAAAACTTCTCAATGTTCATTAGCACAACAAAAATAGAGAGAGGGATGTTTAATTGCAACTTCAACCAAAGCAGAAACGATAAACAAGACAACTTTAGCGCACGTCTATCAAATCCCCTTTAAACTTCAAAGTCTTCTTTAAAAAAAATGACGGAAATTCAACCTATAGAATCTCAAAGCTTGGACACAAAGCCTATCTATTTTTACCCATAATATGCATGGCAGTGTATCACTTATTCATTATATTAATGTACCATATAGTGTTAGGAGTAATAAAAAATGCTATTGAGAGCTAACTTTCTCAAAAGAGGAAGCTGAAAAATAACCTCGAAGAATCTCGACACTGTCCTTTTACAATTCCAAATGGGAAAGACTAATAAAACTTGCAAATTTCAGTTTTAAACAAATCCATCACTTGAATAGGAGAATTAGATACCAAATTAGCTTAACCAAACGCAAAACAAACTTAAAGAATAATGGAGATTGGCTATCAGATTTAGTACAAACTTGGTGGAAAACTTGACCACACCAGTTTACTTCAAATCAAATGAAATGAATTAGAGGTACAAAGGCTAATTACATACAGGAAATCTTCATGTATACCCAGTGGCGGATGTAGCATATATCCAGGGGGTTCATCCGACCCCCTTCGGCAAAAAATTACGCTATTTATACACAGTTAAAATTATTTTTTATGTATATATAGTATATATGAACATCTTGGCTCAGCCACTGTGTATACTATAAACACAACTAACTCGATTTTGGTAGCGTAAGGTGATTAACTAAAAGATAGTATTTTTTTACCCATGTTAGATAAAATCCGTGATTAACTGGTTAAAAAGCGCATAGCAGCAGTTTTTACCTCGGGATTAACTCTTAAGTAAGGGCGTAGTTTATATAAATAATGGAACCCATGCTAACATATTCGAGCGAACCAGAACATGCTAAATCACATAATCCCTACAACAACACATACTCCTACAACAACAACTACCAGAACATTCATTTTGAAAACATTTTCAAGAGTCCAACAGAAACAAACAACAAACAAAGGCTTCACACGATTCTACATTTTGAAACCTGCGATTTTCACCTTTGACACATAAAAGCAAAAAGAAATGCAAAGGAGATGAATTTTTCACCTTTTTTGGAGCAACGAACTTGGGACGATGAGCTTTTAGTCGAACAAAATTCCACCACCTCGAGTCGGTTCTAACCAATAGAATTTGAACGAGAACGTCGAATTCCAATATTTTGACGGTCTTTGGGAATTTCGGTTTCGACGGTCTTTGAGAATTTCGATTTCGTGAGGTTAAAGGCAAGCACCTTCAGAACCCCCAAACTTTTCCCCAAAATTCTCCTCTCCCCCACCCTCTTATCCCTAGCAGCTATTTATAAGAGAGATTTAGGGGGAAATAGCTAGGGTTTTCTGGTTTCAAAAGGGGATTCGAGTTGAAATTTTGAGAGATTTTTCAAATCCACAGTAAGACAAAACAATTAAAATCCTTGTGCTCCAGAATCCGTAGAAAAAGAGGAAGAGAGCCGTTGGAGTTATTTCTTTGCCTGGAATAAAGAGTTCACAAACTGAAAGTGGCGAAAGCCCTCTGAATATTAACCAAAAACGAGTACATGAAGGGGGTAAAACAGTAAATGGGAGTGATTTGAGGTCTTGCCATTGTTGACAGTTGGTGTGTTGCTGTTCGATGACGTTGAAACGGGTTTTGGCTGTTTGATGCCGTTGAAGTCGCTGTTTTGCCGTTTAAAGAGGAGAAAGGGATGGGCCGGATCGGTTTGTTGATGTTGGGCCGTTGTTGCTGGGCTGGGCTGATGGTGCGGCTGGTTGCTGACATTGTTTATTGCTGTTGAGGGCAAGGAGAAATAAGGGCATGGGCCGGTTCGTGTATTGGGCTGGTAGTTTATTGTTGTTGGGCCTGATGTTGGCTATTTAATAAGAAGAAAACTTGGGCTGATTTAATGGGGAAGGGATTTAGGGATTTTGGTTACCTTTGGGTATTTTAATTTGGTCAATTTAATTTAAAATCTCGCCAAATCAAAAATTAATTTATTAATTGTAATTAATTTCAATTATGACAAAATTCAATTAATTGACTAAATTGAATCAAAATTCGAAATAAATTAACGATTAGTTTAATCCCGAGTTTCTTGATTTGATGAGATCAAATAAATATTTTTATTTTATTTTTTCAAAATAAATTATTTTGAGGCTAAATTAAAATTAACACTCTAACCATTTAAATCAATTTTCAAGATAACCCTTGATTAAAATTCAATGTTTCATCAAATAGTTATTTAAATACCAAAAATATACAATTTTGTATAAGCGAATAAGAAATTTATAATCGTTACTAAAATTGATAATGTAACTCCCCGAATCTGGTACCCGGAATGTTACATGGTGCTCATGACCCCGAAGGACCACAAGCTAATCCATGACTGATATCTGTACCTGTATACTGCATGATATACTGTATAAATGCGGAAATAAAGGTTGTAAGGTCGTCAGTTTCAAACTGTAACATAATATCTGATAAAAATTATAAAATATGAATGGGGTGTAAAATACCCAAAATAACTTAAATAACCAACTGAACATGATAGTCTGAAAATCCTCTAACTGACTCTGAATTAGGAGTTGATGGGACATGTCCCCAACTAACTTCATCTACTGAAAGCTAGAACTGAATAAATAAAATAACTCATAATATCGTCCTCGAATGATGAGGACTCACTACTAAATCTAGCTGTTACTGATGCTCTGGAGCTCGTGCTTCTGAACATATGGTATAAGACACCATATCACAAATGTGTCAGTACTTTGAATGTACTAGTATGCATGGAAGGTAGGCTGAATGCATGGGGTTCATATGCATGAACAATACTAGCTAACTGACTAATATGAACGTGAGAATACATGCATGCATACATAGTAACTATACTTGAGATCGTGATAACATGAATTTACTGAAAACTAACATGACTGGTAACTGAGTTCTGATGACTGATATAACTGATAACATAAGTGATTGTATCTGACAGTCCTGAATCTGATGGAACTAGCTGAGTTTCGTACTATTCTGAGTTCGTTATATCTGACAGTCCTGAATTTTGTAGAACTATCTGAGTTTTATTACTGAAACTGAATGACTGTATCTGACAGTCCTGATTCTATAACTGAACTGTGGGAAGTAGTTATCTAACCGACATGCCCCAAATAATGCATTATAACTGAGTTGGGGTTCAATCTGTAACCCTAATTGGAAGGGTGTCAATACCGCGCCACTGGTAAGAACAAGCTGTGAGTTACCCTCATCTGACAGTGTCCCTAAAAGAGAATGGTGGGCCCCTCATCTGACAGTACTTATCCACCTCATCAACCCTCATCTGACAGTGTTGATGTCTCATGCTATGCTGGCTAAATAGTTCTGGAACGCAAGGATGACTTCTAAGAATCACACCCTCATCTGACAATGTGTATTCCCATCCTTGGGTTCACTCAGTGCTAATTCCTACTCCCATCTGAATAGACACTGATCATGGATTACTGAACTGAACTAGACTGAATTAACTGAGTTTCGCTGACTGATTGAATGTTACTGATATCTGATAACTGACTTAGATTACTGAGTTTTTCCTAAGTCATGAGACTAATTGAATTCTACTGAACATGGCTTGACTGAGACTATCTTGAAACATGACACTGATTCTAGGTACACAACTATATTTTTCGGGTACAAGTACCCCCAGTACTCAATAGAAGGAAACTGACAAAGCATGACTTTTCTTGAGTACAGGACCAACATCCATAATACATAATCCATTGGCTAAGACATTTCATCAAATACTATACATACATAACTTGTACATGGATGGGAATTTCATATTATCATACTAGTATTGCACTTTTCCTTCACATAGGCATTTAATCAAATATATGGGGAGCATGCTTTGGTTATACAATCATCCACATATCTAATAATCATGGATACATAAATCAACTTGTAAATTTAGGGGTTTAGCATGAATATTATGCAAAACATCACATACTAGGATCAATCATTGGAACATGTAATTTAAAACATGAATCAATACCCAACCACAACATGAATATGAATTTTCAATTCAACTAAATCATGAACATTCATAAATATACAAATCTTGGATTTTGAAAAGAGATTCTTGAGCTTCATGGGTGAAAGAGACCCATGAATCAACACATGACATACCTTAGTTCTTGATTTAGCGAAGATTGACGGAGAGACTTTCTTGAAATTGAATCCCCAATTGAAATCCTAGCTTGTTCATACAGAAAATTAAGAGACACTAGTATATTTTGGGTTCCAAATAGCTGAATCTCATGTTAAAGGGCTTAAATAGGGGTGGAAAATTAACCCTTTTAACCCTGGACGCGTATTTAAAAATTATGAAAATTTCTCGAACTGGACCCCTGGCGCGACGCGGTGCTATCGCATCGTGTCACTAGAATTTGACAATTGGGAAATAGGGGAACGGCGCGACGTGGATCCATCGCTTTTCCACTTCGTTTGCGACCTAAAAGTTTGGCGCAATGCGGGGAAATCACGCTGAGACATTAGAAAAAGGACAATTGCCATTTTAGCTTGTGGCGCTGCGCACCACTGACCAATATGACGCTGTTTTACGATGGGAACTTAAAATAGTCATAACTTCTTACCCGGTTATCGGATTTGGGTGAATCTTATATCGATGAAAAGCTTATTGAATTTTACACATGTAAAAAAGTAAAAATCTTAAGAATTCCCCATGGAATAAACATCATTTAATTTAGAAGCTAACACTTGACATTCTTGGGACGAAATTAGTTAGAAAACTTCGGGATATTACAGATAAAATCGCCCAGATAAATACTTTGAAAAACTTTTATTTAAATAATTTAAATATCATAATTTTATTTGAAATTGAAGAAATTCAGATTCAAACTAAGTCGTGGAGGACAAAAATTATATGTCAACACCGCCCACTTAGGGGCTAGGCCATGAGCTAGGTGTTGCCTACATAATGGCTAGGCCATGGGATGTGCACCGCATGGCCAATGCATAGCGGTGTAGGGGCTCCGTTTTTGTGTTATTTAAGGGCAATAAGGTCATTTCACATTTCATAACCGTCCCTAAACATCTATAGACGAAATTAATGTCATTATTCATGTTTTATCACTGACAAAAATCCCTAGTTCATCTTTATTAAGCATAAGAAGGAAAAACAACCTAGGGTTGAGAGACTAATCCTCGAGGGTCAAAGTTTTTCAACGTTTCCGTTAATCTAAGGTACGTGGGGCTATCCTAAATCTCATGGGCATAGGTTTTACGATTTTAATAAGTTTTAAAATTATATATGTATGGATATGTAATAAGTTTTGAAAAATAATTTTAAGAGCATGCATCGTGAACCCAATTCGATGAAAGTATGTATTTGTCATGGGGGTTTTCCATAAGCTTGATTTAAAATCTCGTGCATATGTGATTTGAGTTCGAAAAGTAATTTACGAATATGACTTGTGAAGTTCCCTTCCCCATGATGAAATTTATGGTCTTTGCATGGCATGAATTGTGAATTATTTTGAGAGCTTGAATTAAGAGCCGCCTTTTGATCATGAGATTTACATATAATAATTGTTGGGTCTTTTTTATGAGTGAAGATGATTCTTGAGTTTAAATTCCTCTTTACATATTATGGATGGTTGTTTCATGTGTTTTCAAGGAGGTGATTTTTATTCTAAATGTCATGGTTTCTTAACGAAGAAACTGTATGTGATTAATGAAAAAATTGACCACTATGTATTAAAGATTTGTAAAGAGAGTATGTTGCATGAGTTTACATATGCTTTTGAAAATAAGAACTATTGTGTGATTTGATAAAATCTTTTGGGTGGTCATATGCGTATTTTCGAATAAGAAGGGCATACTTGCAAGTCTGGGTATGACGATACCCTGTTATGATGTACCCTAAACAAAATAAGAAAAGAGCTGTTTATGAGAAGGAAGTATGTTTTTAAGAGGTTAAAATTGGGATTAAAGAGAGTTAAATGGTTACCCGAAGGAGGCATGAGTTCAGATAACTCATTGTCCGAAATCACATTTTGTCGACACAGTTTTAATTTTTTCCCTGAAATAGGGGATTGTACGCTGGCGACGGCCTTATGGCGTAGTAGATAGCATAGACTCTAGCCCTTGCGACAAACTTGGATTGGGGGCTTGACCGTCGAGTCAAGGGCTGATTTTATATAGCCCGTGGGATTGTAGAAATGTAGGGTGTACCATCTAGCTCAGAAGTAAGACAAAGAATTGAGTCATGATTTACAGAAATGTTTTGAAGCTTATCAAATTATGCCCATTTGTTTCATGCATATACTATGCTAAATTATTTTCTAAATGCTCTCAACTATTTTATATGGAATACATGTTGTCTTTGATTAATTATGCGTACCAATACATTTCAGGTATTGACCGTCCTTCGTGGCGGCTATATTGTCTCATAATGTAGGTTCTGGGGCAGATTTTCATGATCCAGCTCTGCAGTAGATTACTTCCTGAACTCCAGAGTTGGTGAGCCTCCCTTGCTTAGGAAGACATTCTATTCTTATTTTAGTACAGTTGTCTTATGATCCTACCAGGGACCTTGTCCCGATCTAGATTGACTAGTAATTCAATAGAGGCTTCGTAGATGGAAGTTAGGTATTGTTTTGTCATAATTTGTTAACACAGTTTGCATCATAAATTCCTTTGAATTTCATTATATCTTTCGCATCATGATCTATGTATGGATTATGCTGATTATAGTATGCTAAGGGGTCTCTCGGGCCTTTGTGGTTCGGGATGCCCATCGCGGCCAGGGCCCAGGCTCGGATCGTGACAGGTACAAGATGAAATAACTAATATCTGCATAACTCATACCCGCATAACTAATATTTATATAATTCTAACCAATCACCAAACGACTACTAAATGTATTAGCAATGTCTCATTTTGATGCAGTCGTTCATGTTCTAAAGTATGTCCATTTAGACCTAGGATTTGGGCTTTTCATAACTCAGTCACTTTGGGCTTTTGGCTTTTAGTGGTGTGCTTTTGGGACTTATGATTCACAAAACCAATTCATCACTATTATTATCGATCGTTAGCACCATCAGTGTTTCATGGGGTGCTTCATATCATAAAATAATACATTTTATAATATATCGAGTATTATCTTTTTGTTCATTAAAAAAAATGCAGTTCGGTGCAATAGTTTTTGCTATGCGCTGGGTCCGGGAAAGGATCCACCATAAGGGTGTATTCTATGCAATCTTACTTTGTATTTCTTATTACTTTTATGTATTAAAATACATCTCAATGTTAAGTTGGACTTCACGCACCTATTGTCGATTGAAAAGAAATATTTGACCTACTCAACATCGAGGTGTATTTTAATATGTACAAAGGGAGTGGTAGTTTAAGTAGATAATAAAATAATAGATCTAGTTGAGGTATAAAACTCATGAAAAAGTGATAGTTTAAGTATGCTTTTCACCATTAACTCCAATTCAGGCACTATTCATATGTCTTTTGGATATGTACAAAGGGAGTGGTAGTTTAGGTAGATAAGAAAACAATGAGTTATTTTCTTCAATTTAATTTTCAAATCATAGATACAGACAATTTAGGCTAGTTATGAACTGACTGTTAGGGTTTTTGCCCTGATTTTCTTACTATATTTAAGTTTTATTTTTTCTTAGAAGGAAAATATAAGTTACCATAATTACTTTTACTTTTCCTGAAAGAAAAAAATATAATTCTTTTCCATATTTGGCTAACCTCTTTTTTGGAGGAAAAATTTTGGACATCTATAAATAGAAGACCCCTTCTCATACCATAACACAATAACATCCACAATGTAGTCTTTTAAGATTTTCGTTTAGGGAGATTTTCTCTCTTATTAGTTTTATATTTTTAATATTAGGTTTTATATGTAGGCCAAATCATAGAATAAAATTATGTTTTTAGTATTGTTTTTCGTTGTCATCTTATTTATCGTCTCATAGTTTGCAACTAATTAAATAGCTTCCGCATGACGCCCTCTCGATTTCGAACCCAACACTGACCACTGCAAGAACCTGGTAAACTGCAAATACGCTAAACTTATAATACGAATACCAATTGAAAACAAAAACAAGTGACTTTGTTACGGTGGAAATTAGCCTAAACCATCAAACACCTTTGTCCACACTCAAATTTGAAATGCCTACAAATAATATTAATCATTCTTATTATTCTCATAAAACTCAAATAAATTCTTGCAAAATTAAGAGTTTTTGATACAGAAGTAAAATGGCCAAGAATGTGAGCTTGGTTTCAATGGATCAAAAACTAGCTATGGCTACTCTCATGGTATTTTCTCTTCCTTTGCTTGTACCTAAAAACAAAAAAGATTCCCACTAGGATTTTTTTTTCATTAACTTGACAAATCTGATGATTTTCTTGAATTGATTGTATATATGCAGGAGCAAAAGCAGCAATTGTTGCATCTGTTGCTACTGCCATTCCAACTGTAAGTTTCAATATTTGTCAAGATTTAGTAAGGGTGTGCATCGGTTGGTTTGGTTTGATTTTGTATATTATCGATTTGGTTCATCGATTTTCGATTTGTAAAAATGCTAAATCGATAAATAAATCAATAAGATATTCATTATCGATTTTCGGTTAATTATTTTCTGGTTATTATTGGTTCGATTATCTATTTAACCGATAAGAAAATACTCTCCTAATTTATTTTTTTGTGCTTTCTCTTATATTTATTTGTTCTACACTACCTTCATGCATAAAGTTTACACAAATTATAAGCACTGAGATAATAACTCTAAAATTCAAAAGACAATAAGAGATGTATTTAAATCCAAAGCCACTATTATATATAATTCTGAATAAAAATATAATTTTAATATAATCTTATTTGGTTACCGATTTAACCATTAACTAAAACTTAAAACCGAAAATTGTATTGATAGTCCAATAAGAAAATTTATAGAACTGTTTAAAAACAATTAATCCAATAATCTGATACCAGTAAACCAATAATATTTTTATTATTTGATTATCGATTTAACCATTAACTAAATCTTAAAATGAAAAACCGTTTGAAGTTTCTCTCACTCTCAATGGGTCAGGTTGTGGAGAGTGACACGTGGTTTTTTGTTTGGATCTCTTCAACATTCCATGGGACGGGTCACGCAGCAGGTCAGGTTGTGGTGTTTGATTTAGGATAATTTAATTATTTGGTAAATGAAATTTTTAAAAAGGGTCAATCGGTAAGATCTTGACATGTATCCCATAGTTAGGGTCGGGGCATATACAACCCAAATCATTAATGATAAGAGTATAATTGTACCTAAAGTATAATGAAGGGTTATATATATGTGTCATTCTTATAGTTCAGGGTTATATTTATACCTTTTTCGTTTTTGAAAAGACTTCATATTTACTCTTAAATCGATGCAAATTTGATAATGTACTGTATATAAGAACATGCGAATTTAGATATCCAGACAATAAAATTATTAATGCTAAATTATTTACTAGACGTGACCAAAATAACGAAAAGAAACAAATAAAATTAATGAATTGACAATATAGAAATAATTATTTAGATTTAGTCGATCCTCCAACATCAACATCCAACAACGTCACTAGGAAAACAAGAAACAATTGTGTTTAAGAGACATATAGCTTCAAAATAATAGCTTGTGAATACAACTGAAGGATAACAATATATTGAATAATAATACATAAATTGTCACTACCCGAGCCGAGGTCCTGGCTGCGACGGACATCCCGAATTACGAAGGCCCGAGAGACCCCTTAGTCCAGCCAACTAGTGATATTGTCCACTCTAGGTGTAGACTCGCACGACTTTAAAACGCGTTCCTAGGGAGTAAGATTTGCTTACTTATATACCCAGCATCCCTCCCGTGTTTTATCGACGTGGGACTCCTTATCCTAAGTTGGGGTGTAACATAAACATGTTTTATTAACTTGATCTCAACAGACTTATATGTATGTGTGTATAATTAATAGGTACTTAAAGTTTTATAAAATTAAACAAGTAGACACACGTCCTATGTGCACAAGTGACAACTGATTTGTATTATATCACGTAGGATACGTGTACCTACTTATTTAATTTTGTACAAATTTACCTATGAAAAGTCAAAATTGAAATGAGTAAATAATAGCCTAAAATTCAAACTGAATAACACGTTTATATTATGCAAACCTATTTAAACCAAACCCTAGAAAACGACTTCCATGCATAAATCAGGCCTCATTACGTGTTGGATAGAGAAATATGACCTGTTTCTTTGTCATAGTAAAGTGGGTGTCTTAATATTTATTATTCCCACCGGAAATCATCTCATCCACAAACCTCTCAATCATTGTAATTTTAATTACGGTTTCAAATATGCTGGCTGAGTTGAATATTGATGAGCCAAGATGATTTGAATTAATAATTTTTCTAAAAGGTACTTAGGCTGAAATTCTTCTCTAATCCTATCTTATACTACTCGCAGTAAATAGTAAGTTGATGGAATTTCTAATGAAATTTTGCTCCATGGTTTTAGTGTAAACACAACCTATGATGTGCGAATGACATGTCATGCACTATGCGGATTCAAATTATGCTGCAGCCAAAATTTTGATATTATTTAAATAAGAGAAGGGTAGATTAATATTAACTTGTTGCATATTCGAAAAGAAATTATGCATTAACAATTGGTTTAAACTATTAAATAATAGTTATTTCGTTAACTAATCAAATTTTCAAACACCTCAAGATATATATTTTCAATTCCCAAGATAATTATAACTGAGTGGGACATGTTGGGTTCCAAATTGAGAGGGCGTTATGCGGAAGCTAATATTTTGCAAAACATAGGGACGATTATTGACACAACAAATAAAACAATACTAAGAAGACATATTATAAATAATACTGACCCCCCCCCCCCCCCACATGCTATTGAGTTATTGTATGAGAAGAGAGATCTTCTATTTAAAGAGGGTCATAACCTTTGCTCTTAGAAAGAGGTTAGCCAAATATGAAAGAATTTTATATTTTACTTTCAAAAAAAATAAAAATAATTATAATACAATTTTTATTTTTCTTCAATAGAAAATTAATACTTAAATTTGGTAAGAAAAACTCAGGCCAATACATCACAATTCACGGACAAAAAATTGTCCTATGATAGCTCTGCCTTCACGTGACTGATAGCTCATGGACATGGCAAAAAGATACAATGAAGATGAAATGCATGGTTGCAAGCACCCCATATTGTTAGTGGACATTCCTTCCTGTTTTTAGTAGTGCAACCATAAAACTCACTACAAAAAACACCTTTTTTGTGTAGGTTTTTTAGTCAATTTGTGATAGTTTCCGACCCCAACAAAAAAAAATATGACGACTTTTGAAAAAGTTATAATTAACAATGCCATGAGCATTATTGCAACTGTTTTCTCAAACCTCCACGATGGCCATCAATGAAATTTGAATTTGTAGTGATTTCTAAAGATGATTAGGAGCGGTTTATAACCTCCTAAAATATGATATTAATTTTTCAAAAAAACAATATCTGTGGAGCTTGATAGACCCCCACAGTATTTTTGTTGTTGGAAAGTATTTTTTTTATTTGAGAAATATTATGACACGATCCGACCCGGGGCCTTGTCGTAATGGGCATCCCAAGTCTGACCAAGACCGGAATCTGGTATCCGGAATGTTGCACGGTGCTCATGACCCCGAAGGACCACAAGCTAACCCATGACTGATATTTGCACCTGTATACTGCATAATATACTGTATAATACGGAAACATGAACTGAAAGGCCATAAGGTTCAAAACTGTAACATAAGATCGGATAAATCATAACATATGGATGGGGTATGAAATACCCAAAACAAAACTGAAATAAGCTATCTGAACATACTGTAGTCTGAAAAGCCTCTAAACATGACTGTCTGAATAAGGAGTTGATGAGACATGTCCCCAACTAACTCCAACTAATAAATTAATTAACGAGATAAAAAAATGATGATCATTTCCTCGAAGGATGAGGACTCACTTCTAACTCTGACTGCTGAGACTGGAATCTACTGATGCTCTAGAACTCGTATCACTGAACCTATGGTATAAGACACCATAGTGCAAATGCATCAGTACTTTGAATGTATTGGTATGCATGTGAGGTAGGCTGAATGCATGGGGTTCATATGCATGAACAATACTGGCTAACTGACTAAATATGAATGTGAGAATACATGCATGCATACATAGTAACTATATCTGAAATCGTGATAACATGAGTATGCTAATGACTAACATGATTAATGACTGAATTCTGATAACTGATAGTATGAGTGACTGTATCTAACAGTCCTGAATCTGATGTAACTAGCTGAGTTTCGTACTGTATCTGAGTCGACTGTATCTGACAGTCCTAAATTCTGAAAAACTATCTGAGTTCTTTTACTGAGACTGATATTGAGACTGTGGGAGGTAGTCATCTAACCAGTATACCCCAAATGACGTATTATAGCTAAATTGGGGTCCAATCTGTGCCCTGATTGGAAGGGTGTTAATACCGCGCCACTGGTAAGGACAATGTGTAAGTAACCCTAATATAACAGGTAACTCTAGTGAGAACGGTGGAAACCCTCATATAGCAGGTTAAGACACCTCATCTACCCTCATATAGCAGGCTATGATGTCTCAACCTATGTTGGCTACATAGTTCTGAAACGCAAGGATTTTTTCTAAGAATCACACCCTCATACAATAGGTGAGTTTCCATCCTTGGGTTCGCTCGGTGCTAATTTATATTCCCATCTGAATAGACACTGAACATGATTTGCTAAACTGAACATGGACTGAGTTACTGACTTTAGTTGACTGACGGAATACTACTGATATCTGACAACTGACTGAGTTCATGAGATCATAGAGATTTCCTGAGTCATAAGACTTTTTGAAGTCTAAGGATCATAGCTTGACTGAGAGTATCGTGAAAACATGACATGGCTCTAGGCACACAGCTAATATTTCGCGTACAAGTACACCCAGGACTCGATGGAAAGAAACTGATAAAGCATGACTTTCTTGAATACATGACTCACATCATAATCCATAATGCATTTATAGAAGCATTTCATCAAACATATGATCTGCATAAACTTGTACATACATGGGAATTTCATGATATCATGCTCGTTGGGCATTTTTCTTCATCTAGGCATTCAATCAAACACATGGTAGTCATAGTATGTGTAAACAACATTATACAACAATTTAAACATTATGATTCAATTCTAATTTCATCATTCAAGGGTTTAGGCATAGGTTAGCATGAATTTATATCTGTACTAATCAAACCCACATATAATTTATCACCCAATCATTGAATAGAATTCAATTACTCATTATCAACATGAATAAGAGCAACCTAATCATGAAATTCATAAAGGAAATCCATAACTTAAACTTTGAAAAGAGATTCTTGGGCTTTATGGACGAAAGGAGTCCATGAATGAACACTATGTATATCTGGATTGAGTTTTCTTGAAGTTCTTGAACTTGAAGAATTTGAATCTCTTAGTTCTTGAAGAAGATTTGAATTTTGTTCTTGGAGATTAATGTTAGAGAGAAAATCCTAGTTTTGTTGTTGTAGAAGAATAATGAATTTCTGAGCTTTGGTCGGATATAATTGGGTATATAAATGGGTGGTAAAAGATCAAAAATGCCCCTTTAAAAAAATGACTTAAAATAATTGAACGGGACCTGCGACGGTCCATCACTGGCTCGACGGTCCGTCATTCCAACCATCGCACGTGGACGTGAATAGGGTCTCACTGCCTTGGCTACGATGGCTTGGGCGACGGTCCGTCACAAGTTCGAAGGTCCGTCAACCTGCTGTCACACCCCTTTTTTAACTCCGAAAAGAATATTTTAAGTTTTGAAAGGTTTTTATTATTAAAGTGACAAAAAATAAAAATTTGTTTCGAAAAGGATTCATTATATTGAAAACTCAGAGTCGCCACATGACATAAATCGGGTGTGCCAAGTCACCTTTGAAAATCCTTTTCAAAACAGTTTGACTCTTTAAAACTAGTTTGCGAGCAGAGATTCCGACTAAGGAATTCTGTTGACCGAGGGAAAGGTGTTAGGCACCCCTCGGACCCGCATTTTGACCACGGTCGCTTGATGGAGCATATCGGCTAATTTTGACATTATAAATCTATAAGCCACACAAAAACACATAAAACAATCATTCAAACACACGAAATAAAACAAATTCAAAATATAGTGTTTAGTCCAATTATACAGTCCCGAAATAGAAAAATGCGGAAATATAAACCTACTCTATTCTAGGCTAATCCTAAACTATGCTGTAACACCCCGTATTCAAGTACGTGTATTGGCGTATTCAAGTACGTGTATTGGTCTTATTTATATGGAATTTTTTTTTTTTTTTTTTTTATTTATACCGGAATTTACCCGTCAATGGTTCCATGCGAAGGTTATTGAATAAGCTTTCCAACAATATAAAGATTTCTAAAAATGGATAGGTTTCGGATATAATCGAGCACGTTCGAAACTATAAAACGGTGGTCGGGATATTTGGGAATAGTAAATATGCAGGAAAATTTCCTGCACACAAACTACTGAGGCCAGCTGAATTTTTGGGTCAATTTTGAACGATCATAACTCCCTTAATATAATGAACTGGGAGAGATGCGACCTATGCAAAGAAATATATTTGAGTCTTCTTTCCAATGCAATTGGTTTCATCCAAATCCAACGTCTGAGTAAGGAGTTATACTCGTTTTACTTCATCCTATCAAAACAGTTTTTTAGGGTCAAATTCAAACGATCATAACTCCTTGTACAGGACGAACTGGGTGTCCTACTTTATATAAAATGAAATACCTTTGAATTATACTTCCAACAATACCAATTTCACCCAAATTCGATATCGTAGCAAAGATTTATGGTCGATCTACTTTAGCTTATCAAAACAGTCCATCAAAGGACTGATTTGACATTATTTAAATTTTAAAGGCATTTTGGTCATTTCCTATTATATTATGGACGGGAATATGTGTATATATACATGTATATGAGTTCAAAAACTCATTTTCATCATCAATCGTTGAGAAAGAACAAACCCTAGCCAAATTTGACCTTTAAATTACTTTTGATTCAACCGTAGAAATTTCAAAGTAATCCGATAACTGCGTTTGTCATCTCGAGAGCTTCGAACGGCACTTATTATTTGTGCAAACAGGATTGCATAGTAAAGAGGTGAATTCTAAGGTATGAATATTGTTTGCCTTTGTTCTTTTCCATATGTATATGTGTGATAAAGGATTATATGTATTGGTTGTTATTGAAAGGTGATGGAAATAGGGTTATGGACTATTTTGCATGGTTTGGTTGTATTGAATATTGGAAGGTGGATATGGTAATTGAGTTATGGAAGGTGGATATGGTGATATACTATTGAATTGATGATTATTTATGTCTATGGCTCAATTTGGTTTAATGGATTGGTTGGAAGGATAAATGAATCCAAACTTGATATTGGAGGATGTTGTATGAATATGAATGGCATGTGAATGTAATTGGAGTATAAGAGGGTTAAAGTGACACCCTTTATGGTATAATTAAGGCTTACTACTTAACCACTAGTTTGGTGAATTCAAATAATTGAATTGTGACATTTGGTTTCTACTACTAGATTGCTATATATGTTCATTATAGATAAGTAATCCGAAAAGATGGGAAGTCCATTTGGGACTAGTATTGAAGGTTGATAGTCAGGTATGTAAAGCATACTCTATACCATATCTTTGGCATGAAAGTGAACAATTGTTCTATTAAGAAAGTTTCCAAAGTTATTCAATAACATGTGATCCATAATGGCTTTGTATGATGTCCTACGTTACCAATGAACTTGTTTCCACCCTACAAGATGTCAAGACATTCCAATACTTACTTGTTTTCCAAATATTACATGTTTATTGCACTAATGAATGTCAGAAGGTATTCGGTTACTCAAACAAGATCCTTGTGCCATTAATGACTCCAAAACGTTTCATTGATATACCAATAAGTTCCTACTTCATTGTTATGGCATTGATGACTCCAAAATACTTCATTGATGTGCCAATGAGTTCTTACTTCATTGTTATTGCATTGATGGTCTATTACATGTCTCTTATTGATGTATCATTGTTTCAAAGTATCAAAAATGCGGTGGCGACCAAAATAACAATCTCAAAGATTAATTGAATTAAGTGATGGAAGTTCTCTCTTATCGGGTGGTATCCCAGGGGCATAAGCCTATCATGGGTCGATCCCTATTTATGTGTTTATGGGTGGTATCCCAGGGGCATAAGCCTATCATGGGTTGATCCCGGTTGATATGTACTGGAGGCAGCCTAATGGTCACAGTACAGTACAGTACAGTAATGATTACAAAGATGATAAGAACGAAGGTAAAGTGATTGAATAAATACAATGTACAGGTTGTCACATGTTCTAGTAAGTGTGGTCCACTCCTATTATGATTTATTCACTTGTTTCTGATTTCTATTGAGCTCCTATATAATATGTGATTATCTACAGCTTTACATACTCAGTACATATTTCGTACTGACATCCCCCACGGGGGACCTGCATTTCATGCTGCAAGCACAGGTATCTCAGCTCATACACCGCACAAGTAGGAGCCAGGATATCCAGCTGCTTTTGGTGAGCTCCAGTTTGCTTTGGGGCTTTCCCTGTTATATCCAGTCACTTTTGGTATTGTATTGAAGTTAGTTATATGGCGGGGTGTGTCCCGACCTTAGTTAAACTCTGTGTATTGTCTAGAGGCTTTGTATACCTAATGTACAGTCAAGGTGGTGTTTTTGTTAATAGACATGATGGCTCAAATGGCCAAGTATTGTATATACATATATATGTGTGCTCGAGCTTATACATGTGATTATTTCCTTTTATATGCGACATGATGCTGTCCAAATTTTGGGTTGTCATAGAGGTATGCATGGGAAACATAAGGTTATGAGCTGGTTCTCACGGGCCTCCTCGGTTACGGGTGTCGGTCCGCCCCAATAAGATTTGAGGCGTGACAAAAGTGGTATCAGAGAAGTTCGTCCTAGTTAGTCTACAAAGCCGTGTCTATGTAGAGTCTTATTTATCGATGTGTTGTGCACCGCATCTATAAACAGGAGGCTATGGACATTTAGGAATTGTCTCATTTCTTCATGTCTTAGATCGTGCGATAGAGCCTATATTGTATATGAAGTCATAGTTGACCACTGAATCCGTTTGTTTCTCTTATTATAGTAATGATGTCGGTTACCAGAAGCAAGAATACCGGTAAGCAAGTAGATGTGGCTACCGAAGAGGGGACTAGTAAGTCACCCACTATACCAGCTAATCAAAGTGAGGCTCCAGCTGAGTATGCATCAGAAACTTCTTCCACTCCGGAATAAATAAGGGGGAGGAGAACTATATCACCAGAGCCACCTATTAATGTTTTTTGATCAAGATCTTAGAAATGAAGTGCAACTTTTGACTCGTATAGTTGTTGGGAAAGCTCAAGGGCAAGCCATTCCTACCACGGGTCCTAGTGGTACAGATAGGGCGGCTAGCCTTCGAACATAGGATTTTCTTAAGATGGATCCTCTCACTTTTACTAGATCAGATCTTAACAAGGACCCACAGGACTTTATTGATCAAATTCAGAGGGCCTTAGATGTTATGCATATAACAGGTAGAGAGACAGTGGAGTTAGCGGCGTATAGATTCAAAGGGGAGGCTATATATTGGTACGAGGACTGGAAACGATCTAGGGGTATTGATGCACCCCCAGCTACTTGGAAAGAGTTCAAAGAGGCATTTCTGGATCATTATCTTCCATTCGAGATTTGTCAGGCCCGTGCAGATCAGTTTTTAAATCTTCGTCAGGGGAATATGAGCGTGAGGGAGTACAGTCTCCGATTTAATTCCTTGTCGAGATATGCTCCTAATGTTGTAGCTACTATAGATGACAAAGTTCATCAATATGTGGATAGGCTGGATCCATATCTGGTTAGAGATTGTACTATTGCCGCTTTGAACAAAGATATGGACATAGCAAGGATCCAAGCTTTTGCACAGAAAATAAAAGATCAGAGGCAGAGGAGAAGAACACAAGAATTAGAAAGAGGATATTCCAAGAGGGCAAGATCTATAGGGCAGTTCATGGCATCCCAAGGAGGGTTCAAACCACAGTTTTCTTCTTGACCACCTAGGCCATTATCTTCTTATTCTGCAGCTAGTGCCCCACCACAGTTCTAAGGGTCCAGAGGAAATCAATTTGGGCACAGAAGTGAGAGTCAGAGTTCGCGGACAGTGGGGTACCAAGGGTAAGGGAATATGAGCCAATCGAGACCTCCTCGAGAGCCATGCAATAAATGTGGAAGGTATCATTTGGGCGCATGTCGAATGGGGACCAATGTTTTCTTTTGGTGCGTTATGTCGGGGTATATGATGAGAGAATGCCCACGAAAGGGCATAGGAGGTATGGCACGACCTACGGGGTCATTTTTTGCATCATGATCATCGATGCCTTATTCAAGGAGGGGTGCACAACCAATGGGTCGTGTTAGAGGTAATATAGGAGCCAGGAGTTCTAGCAAGGCTCAAAATTGTACATATGCTCTAGCGGATCGACAGAATTTAGAGGCTTCCCCAGATGTGGTTACGGGTACATTGCCTATCTTTTCATTCGATGTATATGCCTTAATTGATACCGGTTCTACATTATCTTATGTTACTCCATTGGTTGCTGGAAAGTTTGAAAGAATACCCGAACTGTTAGTTAAGCCATTTAAAGTGTCCACACCGGTTGGGGAATCTATTATAGCTAGAAAGGTTTACCGAAATTGCATAGTAACTGTTTGTGGTCGTGATACGATGGCTAATCTTGTGGAGTTAGAAATGGTAGATTTTGATGTTATAATGGGTATGGACTGTTTGGCGTCTTGTTATGCCACAATTGATTGCTGCACGAAAAAGGTATATTTCTATTTTCCAAATGAATCAGTCCTTGAATGGAAAGGTGAAATTGGCGCGCCAAGAGGTAGATTTTTTCTTATTTTAAGGCAAGAAGAATGATTTCCAAGGGATACATATATCATTTAGTTAGAGTAAGGGATACAGAAGCGGAGCCACCAACTCTTCACGCTGTTCCGGTGGTAAATGAATTTTCTGATGTATTTCCTGAAGATCTTCCAGGTTTGCCTCCTGAACGAGAAGTAGAGTTTGGTATTGATGTAATAATAGGCACCCAACCAATCTCCATTCCTTTGTATAGAATGGGCCCAGTAGAATTACGAGAATTGAAAGAGCAATTGAAAGATTTGCTAGAGAAGGGATTCATAAGGCCTAGTATGTCCCCCCGGGGAGCACCAATGTTATTTGTGCGCAAAAGGGATGGCTCGCTGAGGATGTGTATTGATTATCGGCAATTGAATAAGGTGACTATTAAGAATAAATATCCTCTCCCAAGAATTGATGATTTATTTGATCAATTACAGGGCGCCAAGTGCTTTTCTAAGATTGATTTGAGGTCAGGTTACCACCAAGTGAGGGTCAAAGAGTAGGATATACCCAAGACAGCTTTCCGAACATGGTATGGTCATTATGAGTTTCTAGTTATGCCATTTGGGCTAACAAATGCACCCGCAACTTTTATGGATTTGATAAATAGGGTGTTTAAGACATTCCTGGATGTATTTGTGATAGTTTTTATAGATGATATTCTAGTTTATTCTAGATCAGAAGAGGACCATGCCAATCACTTACAACAGGCATTGTAGACTCTTCGTGATTGTAAGCTTTATGCAAAGTTCTCTAAATATGAGTTTTGGTTAAATTTGGTGGCATTTTTGGGTCATATTGTATCTAGTGAAGGGATAAAGGTTGATGCTCAAAAGATAGAAGCTGTGAAGAACTGGCCAAGGCCCACAACGCCTACGGAGATTCGTAGTTTTCTCGGGTTGGCCGGTTATTATAGAAGTTTTGTACCCTTAACCAAGCTAACCCATAAAGCATCCAAATTCTAATGGAATGATGCCTGTGAGAAGAGTTTTCAAGATTTAAAGAAAAAGTTGATTTCTACACCCGTGTTGGTACTTCCAGAAGGCACCGAAGGATATACAGTGTATTGTGATGCTTCCAGAATTGGTTTAGGATGTGTATTGATACAGAGGGAGTAAGGTAACAACATATGCTTCTAGATAATTACGGCCACATGAGAAAAATTATCCTACACACGATTTTGAGCTGGAAGCAGTTATTTTTGCTTTAAAGATATGGCGCCACTACTTATATGGGGTTCATGTTGATATATATACTGACCATAAGAGCTTGCAATATATTTTTAATCAGAAGGATCTAAATTTAAGGCAGCGAAGATGGCTTGAACTATTAAAGGACTACGATGTTGATATCTTGTACTATCCAGGGAAAGCAAATATGGTAGATTATGCGTTAAGTCGTAAGGCTATGATGGCGCCTATAGAAAGGCAAGGGATGATTAAAGATCTTCACCAGTTAGCTAGTTTGGGAGTTCGCCTTCTTGAAACTCTGGATAAAGAGCTTATCGTACATAATGCTGTGGAATCTTCATTAGTAGATGAAGTGAAAGAGAAGCAATATGCAGATCCTATTTTATTACAGCTTAAGGAGAACGTTCAGAGTGGTGCGACTAAGGCATTTGAGTTTACGCGAGAAGGAGTACTTCAGTGCCAAAACCGATTGTGTGTGCCGGATTTAAACAAGCTAAGAAAGAAGATTATGACAGAGGCACATTGTTCAAGGTATTCCATTCATCCAGGATCAACCAAAATGTATCAAGATTTGAAAGATATGTATTGGTGGAATGACATGAAGAAAAGCATTGCAGAATTTGTAGCTGAATGTCCAAATTGTCAAAGAGTTAAAGTTGAGCACCAAAAACCCGGAGGTTATATGCAATGTATTGATCTTCCAAGCTGGAAGTGGTACATGATCAACATGGATTTCGTTATTGGTTTGCCTCGTACATCCCAAAAGTTTGATTCTATATGGGTGATTGTTGATAAGCTTACCAAATCCGCACATTTCCTACCAGTTAGGACCACTTACACAGTTGAAGAGTATGCGAAGCTGTACATTAAAGAGATAGTCCAATTACATGGAGTGCCAATCTCTATTATATCAGATCAGGGAACCCAATTTACTGCAAACTTTTGAAAGTCTTTTCAGAGGTGTTTGGGAACACAAATGAAGTTGAGTACAACTTTTCACCCTCAAACAGATGGACAAGCAGAACGTACCATCCAAACACTTAAAGATATGCTACAAGCTTGTGTAATAGATTTTAAGGGCAATTGGGATGACCATTTACCTCTTATTGAGTTTTCCTACAATAATAGCTATCATTCAAGTATCAAAATGGCACCATATGAAGCTTTATATGGAAGGAAGTGTAGATCACCAATAGGATGGTTCAAAGTGGGTGAAACTCTTTTGTTCGGATCGGATCTTTTTTATCAAGCCATAGAGAAGGTTAAAGTAATTCAGCAATGACTGAAAATAGCCCAAAGTCAACACAAGTCATATGCGGATAGTAGAAGGAGAGGGCTAGAGTTTTATATAGATGATTGGGTATTTTTGAAGGTATCACCAATGAAAGGGGTAGTGAGATTTGGCAAGAAAGGAAAGTTGAGTCCACGTTATATAGGCCCGTATAAGATCACTCGGAGGTTTGGACAAGTTGCATATGAATTAGAGCTACCCCAAGATCTCTCATCAGTACATCCGGTATTTCATGTGTCAATGCTTCGAAAGTGCATCGGAGATCCATCACATATCACTTCTACTGAGGATGTACAAGTTGCGGAAGATCTTACCTATGAGGAAGTGCCTATTTCTATTCTAGATCTCCAAGGTAGGGCGATAAGAAATAAAGAGATAGCATCTGTGAAAGTACGTCGGAGAAATCGTCAAAGGAAAGAGATTACATGGTAAGCTGAGGAAGCAATGAAATCTAAGTACCCTCATTTGTTCAAAGATGAAGAGGAAGTTCAAGAAATGGAGTTAGAACATTAACAAGTAAGTTTTTTTTTATATGTGCATAGTATTTATGTGATGATGTGAATATTAATGATGGACTTGAACTTGTTTCGGTTGAATAACTACGCTAACATTCGAGGACGAATGTCCTAAAGGGGGAAGGATGTAACACCCCATATTCAAATACGTGTATTGGCGTATTCAAGTACGTGTATTTGTCTTATTTATATGGAATTTTTTTTTTTTATTTATTTTATTTATACCGGAATTTTCCCATCGATAGTTCCATGCGAAGGTTATTGAATAAGCTTTCCAACAATATAAAGATTTCCAAAAACGGATAGGTTTTGGATATAATCGAGCACGTTCGAAACTATAAAACGGTGGCCGGGATATTTGGGAATAGTAAATGTGCAGGAAAATTTCCTGCACACAAACTACTGAGGCAAGCCGAATTTTTGGGTCAACTTCGAACGATCATAACTCTCTTAATATAATGAACTGGGAGAGCTTCAACCTATGAAAAGAAATATTTTTGAGTCTTATTTTCAATTCAATTGGTTTCATCCAAATCCAACGTCTGAGTAAGGAGTTATACTCGTTTTACTTCAACCTATCAAAATAGATTTTTAGG
This sequence comes from Capsicum pubescens, assembly GCA_030864215.1. Taxonomy (NCBI): domain Eukaryota; kingdom Viridiplantae; phylum Streptophyta; class Magnoliopsida; order Solanales; family Solanaceae; genus Capsicum; species Capsicum pubescens. The sequence goes on from CM061540.1 coordinate 303,294,964, forward strand.
GTCAACTTCAAACGACCATAACTCCTTGTACAGAATGAATTGGGTGGCCTACTTTATATGAAATGAAATCCCTTTGAATTATCCTTCCAAATATACAAATTTGACCATAATCCGATATTGGAGCAAAGAGTTATGGTCGATCTACTTTAGCTTATCAAAACATTCCACCAAAGGACTGATTTGACATTATTTAAATTTTAAAGGCATTTTGGTCATTTCCTATTATATTATGGACGGGAATATGTGTATATATACATGTATATGAGTTCAAAAACTCATTTTCATCATCAATCATTGAGAAAGAACAAACCCTAGCCAAATTTGACCTTTAAATTACTTTTGATTCAACCGTAGAAATTCTAAAGTAATCCGATAACTACGTTTGTCATCTCGAGAGCTTCGAACGGCACCTATTATTTTTGAAAATAGGATTGCATAATCAAGAGGTGAATTCCAAGGTATGAATATTGTTTGCCTTTGTTCTTTTCCATTTGTATATGTGTGATAGAGGATTATATGTATTGGTTGTTATTGAAAGGTGATGGAAATAGGGTTATGGACTATTTTGCATGGTTTGGTTGTATTGAATTGTGGAAGGTGGATATGGTAATTGAGTTATGGAAGGTGGATATGGTGATATACTATTGAATTGATGATTATTTATGTATATGGCTCAATTTGGTTTAATTGATTGGTTGGAAGGATAAATGAATCCAAACTTGATATTGGAGGATGTTGTATAAATATGCATGGCATGTGAATGTAATTGGAGTATAAGAGGGTTAAAGTAACACCCTTTATGGTGAAATTAAGGCTTACTACTTAACCACTAGTTTGGTGAATTCAAATAATTGAATTGTGACGTTTGGTTGCTAATACTAGATTATTATATATGTTCATTATAGATAAGTAATCCGAAAAGACGGGAAGTCCATTTGGGACTAGTATTGAAGGTTGACATTCAGGTATGTAAAGCATACTCTATACCATATCTTTGGCATGAAATTGAACAATTGTTCTATTAAGAAAGTTTCCAAAGTTATTCAATAACATGTGATCCATAATGGTTTTGTATGATGTCCTACATTACCAATGAACTTGTTTCCACCCTACAAGATGTCAAGACATTCCAATACTTACTTGTTTTCCAAATCTTACATGTTTATTGCACTAATGAATGTAATAAGGTATCCGGTTACTCAAATAAGATCCATGTGCTATTAATGACTCCAAAACGTTTCATTGATATACCAATAAGTTCCTACTTCATTGGTATGGCATTGATGACTCCAAAACACTTCATTGATGTGCCAATGAGTTCTTACTTCATTGTTATTGCATTGATGGTCTATTTACATGTCTCTTATTGATGTATCATTGTTTAAAAGTATCAAAAATGCGTTGGCGACCGAAATAACAATCTCAAAGATTAATTGAAATAAGTGATGAAAGTTCTCTCTTATCGGGTGGTATCCCAGGTGCATAATCCTATCATGGGTCGATCCCTATTTATGTGTTTATGGGTGGTATCCCAGGGGTATAAGCCTATCATGGGTCGATCCCAGTTGATATGTACTGGAGGCAGCCTAATGGTCACAGTACAGTACAGTAATGATTACAAAGATGATAAGAACGAAGGTAAAGTGATTGAATAAATACAAAGTACAGGTTGTCACAAGTTCTAGTAAGTGTGGTCCACTCCTATTACGATTTATTCACTTGTTTTTTATTTCTATTGAGCTCCTATATCATATGTGATTATCTACAGCTTTACATACTCAGTACATATTTCGTACTAACGTCCCCTACGGGGGACCTGCATTTTATGCTGCAGGCACAGGTACCTTATCTCATACACCGCACAAGTAAGAGCCAGGATATCCAGCTGCTTTTGGTGAGCTCCAGTTTTCTTCGGGGCTTTTCGTGTCATATCCAGTCACTTTTGGTATTGTATAGAAGTTAGTTATATGGCGGGGTGTGTCCCGACCTTAGTTTAACTCTGTGTATTGTCTAGAGGCTTTGTAGACCTAATATACAGTCAAGGTGGTGTTTTTGTTAATAGAAGTGATGGCTCCAACAACCAAGTATTGTATATACATATATATGTGTGCTCGAGCTTATACAGGTGATTATTTCCTTTTATATGCGATATGATGTTGTCCGAATTTCGGGTTGTCATAGAGGTATGCATGGGAAGCATAATGTTATGAGCTGGTTATCCCGGGCCTTCTCAGTTACGGGTGCCGGTCCGCCCCAATAGGATTTGAGGTGTGACATACGCTCCATTATTTTCTCCACCCGACGTCCTGGGCCTTGATCGTACACTGTCTTAGAGTACATGATACGTCGGGGAATTCCCCGGTGAATAAATACAAATGTGACCTCGGGACATTCCCCGGTGAATGAATACAATTGATCCAAATTCATAAAATAAAATCATTCAACAAACATTTTCATCGTTCAATATTCCACAATTCCTAAAATTTGCCTACAAAACCTATATTTGCCTATCCATTTAACGACTTAATCATGATACTACCGCATTTGAGGAAATTAACATTTCAAATCAATTCAATCAATGAATCAAAAATTAGTCTGAGTTCACTTTATCAACATCAATTCCTCCCCGCATTCATTCTCAAAGTAATTAATCAATTCTTCGACTATCAATCCAAGTTTTCGCATTCAAATCCAATATCAATGAACACAAAATAAATATTCAAACGTGTCAAATAACAAATCATGCGCATTTACATAAATTAAAGAGAGAAGATAGAGTTGAACCTCAATGTTACTTTTATTCAATCAACTTGAATCAATTTCAACCGCAACGGGAGCCTCGTGAACCCATGAACCACGAACAGACCTCGAACTCGATTCCTAAAATCTCAAAGACAAACCCACTTTTATTTTTCAATGTTTGGGATGGTTTTGATTGGTTTTGGCTTGTCTCTGGTGAAATTTTGAGCAACTCGAGGAATGTTGTAGCTGATTTGGCCGCTGGCTACTGTTTTCCAACGCGTTTGGATCGTTTTCTAACGAAAAGCTTAGTCGCCGGTGAGAATGTATCCGGGCGAGCTTACCAGACTTAGGGCTCTCTCTCTCTTGACCACAGCAGTGGCATTTTCTCCCTTTATCCTTCTCAATCTATCTCTCAAACTCTCTCTTTTTGCTTAATCTCTCTCTCGCCTCTCTATTTTTATCCAATCTCCCTCAATCTCAATTTCCCTCTCTGTTTTACCTCTGTTTCCGTTCAATTTTGTTGATCTCTCTTGAACTTCTACTGTGTGTGGGTTGGATGTTGCTTTGTGTGTGTTCTGTGTTGCGAACCAAAAGAAAAGAAGAGAAAAAAAATGGTGTTTTTTTTTCGTTTCTCTATCTTTCAGTGAAGAAGATAAGGGAGAAGAAGAAGTAGGTCTCTATCTTGTTCCCCCTCCCCTGGAAACCAAAATGGATTGTATTGTCTCCTTTTCACTGTGGGCCTCCTTTTTTTTTTTTGGTTTATTCCTTTTTCCTAATTTATTTTCCTATGTGAAAGCATATAATTGGTGGCTTGTGGGAATAATTATGTGGCATGTGGAAAAGTTAGTGTGGCGTGTGGAAAGATGAGGGTGGCGTATGAAAAAATGAGTAGGGTGTGTGCCTTTTGCATGTACCCAATGAAAATGGGAAGTGAGGTGTTAAGGTGGCATAGTGAGGTGGCAAAGATGCTATGTATTTAATTATTTTCAATTTTTTTTTGGGGGGGTGGAGAAATTATCAATTAAACAAAAGTATGGTAAGGTGAATAAAATAAAATAAAAATAAAAATAAAAATTAAAAAAAATAATTAAAATATTTTTGGGAAAGCACAAAATTATGTGTCTGCATCATGTCCCCTTTGGGATGTAAACACATGGTGTTTTCATACAAAGCAGTAGACAACGAGATAAAATTTTGTCCTGACCTTTATTTAAAAGCACGGAGTAGGAGGAAGGAGGAAAACTAGGTCTTGACTTAGGATATTCTACCTACCCAAGTTATGAGGGAATCGAGTGATAGTTATCTGAAAGGATTGGAAGAAGATGGACTATTCTGAGTTGGAGAGTCGAGTGAGGTCCCAGCGAGGTTCTGATCCGCGGCTATGTTATTACATAAAAAATGAAAATTACAAGTTAAAAACATAAATAAAATTACAAAAATCCTATCTACGCAGCTTCTGTTGGACTCTTGACTTGAGTTTCATCACCCTATTCTTCAGGCGGGCTCCTGACTTGTAATTGTTCAATTTGTTTCTTGGCTTTCAATTGTTTCATCTTATTGCTTCACTTTCAACCTTCAAACTTGTTGCTTGGTTTTCAATTTCCTTACCCTGTTCTGCAGGCGGGCTCCTGACTTTCAATTTCATCACCCTGTTCTTCAGGAGGGCTCCTGGCTTGCTATTTCCATATGTTGTTTTTCAATTTCTTCACTTTGTTTCTGGACTTTCATTTTATTCGCCCTGTTCTTCAGGCGTTCTCCTAAAATCACATCAAAACTAAAAAGGAAATTATCCTAGACCAATATTATTATAAAGAGATTTCCTATGCCAGGAAAGTGAAGTTCCAAACACAAGAATTAAATTTTTCCCTAATTTATCATCAAAGGACTTTTGTGAAAGTCACATCATTATAGAAATCAAAGGGAATGACTCGACTAAAAGGTACGTCTTATAGGAATCCAAGGGAGTTACTTGACTAAAAGGTACATCTTCTAGGAATCAAAAAGGAATGACTCGACTAAAAGGTACGTCTTCTAGGGGTGAAGGGAATGACTGGACTAAAAGGTACGTCATATAGGAATCAAAGGGGAATGACTCGACTAAAAGGTACGTTTTCTAGGGGTCAAGGTGAATGACTCGACTAAAAGGTACGTCTTCAAGGGGTCAAGGGAAATGACTCGACTAAAAGGTACGTCTTATAGGAATCAAAGGAATGACTCGACTAAAAGGTACGTCTTCTAGGAATCAAAGGGAATGACTCTACTAAAAGGTACGTCTTATAGGAATCAAGAGAGATGACTCAACTAAAAGGTACGTCTTATAGGAATTAAGGGGATTGACTAGACTAAAAGGTATGTCTTATAGCAATCAAGGGGAATGAATTGACTAAAAGGTACGTCTTATAGGAATCAAGGGAGATGACTCGACTAAAAAGTATGTCTTCTAGGGGTCAAGGGGAATGAATCGACTAAAAGGTATGTCTTATAGGAATCAAGGGAATGACTCGACTAAAAGGTACGTCTTCTAGGAATCAGGGGCAAGACTCGACTAAAAGGTATGTCTTCTAGGTGTCAAGGGAAATGACTCAGCTAAAAGGTACGTCTTATAGGAATCATGGGGGATGACTCGACTAAAAGGTATGTATTCTAGGGGTCAAAGGGAATGATTCGACTAAAAGGTATGTTTTCTAGGTGACAAGGGAATGACTTGACTAAAAGGTACGTCTTATAGGAATCAAAGGGAATGACTCAATTATAAGGTACGTCTTCTAGGGGTCAAGGGAATGACTCGACTAAAAAGTATGTCTTATAGGAATCAAGGGAGATAACTCGACTAGAAGGTACGTCTTCCAAGAGTCAAGGGGAATGACTCAACTAGAAGGTACGTCTCCTAGGAGTGAAGGTTCAATTTAAGAAGTGTATCACCTAGCAAATGAAAACTGAAATTCCTGGAAAAGAAAGTGTGTCTTTGAGGGATATAGGATGATGATTTTTACCATGATTTGATTATCAAATCTGTGCAGCAACTTTGCTTCCTGAATTTGTAGAAATGAGGCATTGCAGCCCTTGATATTTATGCTCTGAACTTTTTTCTTTGAAGGTAATATGTTTCCTGTTTCAGCAAAGAAAACTTGTGAGTTTAAAACATGGTGGCTGGTTTGTGGCTTTAGCTTTTGCGGCGATCGCTCTTTCCCTCATCACATTTAACCTTGCTTTCAACCATTAACATATATCATTGACTTGCTGAATCATTGACCCAAGATCAGATTATTAAGAGTGACTAAAACAAACACAGTATCTCTGCTTTTCCATACTTCTCAGATAGACCCTTTGAACCTTGGTATTTCCATGAGTTCCCTGACTTCTCTATTGACAAAACTTTTTGCATGCCCTTTTTTGGCTCACGATCATGTCTCTTTTATGTTCTAGCTTTTGCCTTGCATTGTGCAATTAAAGAAGCTGGTAGCTAGTTTTGAAATCTTTTGTCACTTGTTTTAACACGGACTTGACTCAAATACAAGAAACAAAAAAAAGAATGACAATTTTTGTTTGGATAACTGACTCAAGAAAGATAAAATAAAAATAAAGAGAAGAAAGAAAAGGCAATGAATGTCCCGTTTTGAAACCAAGAAACAAAAAATTCATCTAAAAATGACAGTCAACACTAATGATTATGCCATGCATTTTGGATTAAGCAGCTTGATCTTTACATCAAAACTTTCTACCCATTGTTGTTGAATTAATGGCCTTGAAACTGAGTTGTTTCCTTAGGTTAACTGCATTTAAGACCCCATTCGGCAAGTGGAGCCTTGAAGGGTTTTCGCCAACAAGATTCTCTCATTTTTTTATCACCTGGACATTTCCTTATTGTATCCGAGAGTGTTTTTCACCAATAAGATTCCCTTATTTTCATTTCTCTCAATCCACAGTCATCTTACGGTGCCCGTGAAGATTTTCACCGATAAGACTCTCTCATTTTTATTTCTCTCAACTTACTATTGTCTTATGGTTCCCATGAGGGTTTTCACCAATAAGACTCTCTCATTTTTATTTCACTCTTGATTCCACTGAGAAAGACAAGTAGTTCCCAAAATGCGCCATCGCATCCATTGCATACTTAGCCTTAACATTCTCAAAGATTGATCTGAAGTTCTTTCTTTGGTTGTAACTTGGATTTTGGATAGGGTTAGAAAGAAAGGATAATATTGGGCCCAAACGACACTTCATGTAGGGTAGGACTTACAACTTTTGGAATCGACTCAAACAATGAGGATTAACTCATGCCCCAGTATCTTTTGACTGGAAATTCTAAATTTTTTATTTGGTTAGACCGAGCCCAGAGTAGGGAAGCCTATGTATCTCACCCCCGAGAGTGGAGAATCAGGTCACGCGTAGTTCTGGCAGCTCGTTCTTTGCTTGATTTTGATTTCTTTTCTTTTCTTTTTCTTTTATTGACTCTTTTTATTTTGGGATTTTTCTGACTTTATTTTTCTTGACACTTCTCTCATTTCTTTCCTTTTGACACATTTGTTTTGAAACTTTTCTGACTCTATTCTTTTGCTCGACACTTTTCTTTTGAACTTTGCTGACTCTATCTTGATTACAAAAGAGATGTATGAAAGAAGATAAAATTATGGCTCAAATGGGGTAAACAAAGGATGACACAATGTTTGGATAGCAGAATGAAATGCCTTCATCATATCAATCCTTGAAAATCCAAGTACACATCACGCAATATGAAAGTGGTAGATGATGATCATTTGTGACATTTTTATAATAGTAACTTCGATTGAGCATGTGTGTCACTTCTTCTTCTACATTTGTCAAACCTACGAATCCACATTTGTTGTATATCCATCACACTGAATGACTCATGCTTTCATGGAGTTGGTTTTCTTTCTCTTCCTCTTGATAGGATCACACAGACACTGTTTGACCTAATTAAGATATGTCTTTCAATTGATGACCAAGTTATCCTTGTGATTCTCAAAATAAAAGTCTCAATTTTCAAAGAAGGCTTCAACTTGATCACCAAATGCCCCAACACTCTATCTATTTTCTCAAATTCTCTCTTTTCCTAACTTTAACTCTATGATTCAATGCTTCATGATTAAGTTGGATTTTAAGATCTGACTGAAAATTCCACAGGCATTTCATATCATTAGAATCAACATAAAATGTACTGTATAAAGAAAACAAACAAACAACACATATTTGAAACATTAAAGGAAAGGGGCACTTCATTTAGTTGAAATAAAAGATAAACGGGTTTGAACATAAATGACCAAAGGACAAAACAAGATAGAACCCGAACTACAACCCTGAAATAATTCGAAAAATAGAAAAGAAAACAAAACAAACTACCAGACCTCTTCCTAGTAGGGAGAGGGGTGACTTCTCAATTGCTCAGCCTGACATATTAGCCACTGATTTGCATATCAGCATGACTAGAGCTTCCACCACTGTCAGACACATTTTCTTCAATAAATAAGTTCTGGATCCCCATGCTTAACTCATTTCCTTCCACATATTGTGCAGTACCGCATGTTGGTGAAGAACTCTGTGGGATGGTCGAAGGGCTAATGTTTTTCACCACAATCAATTTATCTTGAATTATCTTTTCTATTTCTCTTTTCAAAGTACGACAATCTTCAGTACTTTGACCCTGAACATGAGAATGATATGCACACCGTACATTAGGATTAAAATTTCTTGAATGTGGGTCAGGTGTATACCCAAGGAGAGGAGTAATCATGCCCCTCTGTCTCAATCTCTGGAACAAACTAGCATAGGATTCCCCAATTGGAGTGAAATTATCCTTTTTCTTCCCCCCCTTTGCGAACTCTGGCCTCAGATGAAACTTGGATTTCGAGGTTCCTTGGTAAATTTGTGGGGGTCGAGGACGATGTTGAGGGAAAGGTGCATGTCGTTGTGGATAAGAAGATGGATGGGTACACAATTGTGCATTGTTCAAAGGACATTGAGGAAGTGGAATAAAACTCCTTGGATTTTGAAAAGGGGAACCTTGTTGCAGACGAATAAGTGGATTTGATATGTAAGCTCAGGATTGAGGCTGACAGTATTGGTGAGTTAGACCTCTCAAACTCTGATTTTTCCCTGGCACGACAACAGATGCATTTTTCTTCTTCTTTCCTTCAGTTTTCTTTTATTGATTGCCATATCATCCCAAATGTTTCACAGAATCATTTTGTCCACCAAGCTCCTCAAGTTTTGATGTCTCAAAGCTTGGAGGAAGGCTAACACTTGAAAACATGCCCCCATTTTTAAATGAAACATCTTCATAGCCCACAAGTCCCAAGAAACTTTTCATATCATTTTCTATACTCTTAACTTTACCAACCATTTTCTCTGGCTCTTCTAGCATGCTAGGATTCTTAGTAAGAAATTTTGGCGGTCCACTTAACTTAACTGTAGGCTCAAGAGTATAACAATGATCATCACGAGTATTGAAAGTGGATTCACTAGTGGAATGGGGAGGCACAATCGTTGGATTGATAGCCAAAGTGGAAGCCTTAGTATAAGTTTGAGCAACAAAAGCACAAACGGTATGTGGTTCTATGAATGTGGTAGACTTATGCTGAGGAGGTAAAGAAAGAGTGGTGGAAGTATTGAGGTGCATTTGACGAGGAATGAATCCTGAGGCATATTGTGGTGCATCAGCAACAGTAGAAAACTGACTTTGCAATTTTGGTGGAAGACTCAAGGTATTTGCAGGGTCAAAAGTGGGGAACGGAGGTGGAGGTAGCCCACTATCCCAAGCTCGATACATTTCCATCATTTGTTGTCTTAGTCTCAAATTCTCTTCCTTTAAACTCTCATTTTCCTAAATCTTTGTTTGATCCATGAGACCACTCTCTATATCCTTGTTGGACACAACTAAACCTTCTTCAGATTTGGTGTGATGTGGAAGACCAGCCAAAATGCCACAAACCAACCACCTTAAACTAACTGGACAAGAGATAGCAAACGCGTTAGAGTTCAACAATTTTTTTTCAAAACACTTTTTCTGCCTTTCTTTTGAAAAGATCACCGAACCCAAGAAGGGAGCCTACATATCTCACTCCCGAGAGAGGAGAATCAGGTGTGCGTAGTTCGTGAAGTCTTGCCAAAATGGCGAATTAAACTCTTTTTTCTTTTTTTTATCTTACTTGAAACTTTAAAAAGAAAAGAAAATAACAAATTTTCAAAAGAATTGACAAAAATCTTTTTGAATTTTTCAGCTTTAACATCCCTATACAAAATGACATCTATGATTACCAAAGAGAAATCTTTTTGGGTTTTCAATGTTGAATTTCATACGAAAATGAAACTTGAAACTATTAAAGGAAAATCTTTTTGCAGTTTTCTTTTAAAGAAGTAAATGACACCTACTCTAATAAAGAGTGAAGAAAATCTTTTTGGATTTTTCAAATAAGATCCCCGAACCAACAATAGGTTGCCTACGTATCTCACTCTCGAGAGAGGAGAATCAGGGGTGCGTAGTTCGTCCAGATTGGACATATAAGGATTAAATAACAAACTAAAACCTAACTTGAGCAACATGATTACAGACAGACGATGAAAAATCTTTTCTGGGGTTTTAATCAAACACTTCACATAAAACTGACACCAACAACTATGAAAGAAAAATCTTTTTGGTATTTTCGTTATAAAATTTACAAAACTTCTACCATCTTTTTTTCAATTTTCCTTTCATAAAATGTCCTTATTGAAAAAAATATTTTGAAGTTTTCGAATTATGAACACTTACTAAAGAAACAAAAGGAAAATCTTTTTGATGATTTTTGTTTTTTGAGAAAATGAGTGCAAAAGGTAAAATTCTTTTTGATTTTTTGATTGTGAAAACCAAAAGTTATAAAGAACTCAAAAAAAATACAAAACTCATTTTTGACTCACTTATCTTTTTTCTCCTTTTTTCCAACAATTTCTTGCCTACACACTTTACTTCTAACACATGCTTTTGTCCAAATCAGTCTGTCAAATGACCTCGTTAACCTCAAAGTTGCAACATTTAGCACGTAGGGATGCCTTAGAGGTGATTTTCCTACAAAGGAACAAGTGGGTCCTGCTAGGTCTCAATATGATGCAGATAAGAATGACCTAAAGGCTGACCTACGCTGGGTTCACTAACAAGGCTGTTCAAGGGAGAGTATGGTCAATAGTGGATGCTTTAGCTTTCCACCAACTCCATACCACCTAAGATAAGGGTGACTCAACTAGAGGCCATGTACACAGCGTGTACTACTGACTTGTTACAGAAAGAATGACTCGGGTTATGCACATGATGCAAGATATAAAATGGTAACACATAAGATAAAAACTATAAACAAAGAGCACGTAGGCACTCAATAATGAAAAACAATAACACAAAACAACACAAACAACGTCTATACACCCATAATACCAAACTAAGACGATACAACTCCAAAAATAAGCTCGAATTTTGAAATGATCCTCAGCAGAGTCGCCAGAGCTGTCACACCCCTTTTTTTAACTCCGAAAAGAATATTTTAAGTTTAGAAAGGGTTTTATTGTTAAAGTGAAAAAAAATAAAAATAAAATTCGAAAAGGATTCATACATTGAAAACACAGAGTCTCCACTTGACATAAATCGGGTGTGCCAAGTCACCTTTGTAAATCCTTTTCAAAATAATTTGACTCTTTAAAACTAGTTTGCGAGCAGAAATTCCGACTAAGGAATTTTGTTGATCGAGGAGAAGGTGTTAGGCACCCCTCGAACCCGTATGTTGACCACGGTCTCTTGATGGAGCATATAGGCTAATTTTTACATTATAAATGTATAAACCACACAAAAACACATAAAACAATCAATCAAACACATGAAACAAAACAAATTCAAAATATAGTGTTTAGTCCAATTATATAGTCTTGAAATAGAAAAATACGTAAATATAAACCTACTCTATTCTAGGCTTATCCTAAACTACGCTCCATTGCTTTCTCCACCCAACGTCCCAGGCCTTGATCGTACACCGTCTTAGAGTACATGATACGTCGGGGCATTCCCCGATGAATAAATACAAATGTGACCTCGGGACATTCCCCGGTGAATAAATACAAATGTGACCTCAGGGCATTCCCCGACGAATGAATACAATTGATCCAAATTCATAAAATAAAATCATTCAACAAACATTTTCAACATTCAATATTCCATAATTCCTAAAATTTGCCTACCCAACCTATATTTGCCTAGTCGTTTAACGACTTAATCATGATACTAACGCATTTGAGGAAATTAACATTTCAAATCAAATCAATCAATGAACCAAAAATTAGTTTGAGTTCAATTTATCAACATCAATTCCTCCCTGCATTTATTCTCAAAATAATTAATTAATTCTTCAACTATCAATCCAAGTTTTTGCATTCAAATCCAATATCAATCAACACAAAATAAATATTCAAACATGTCAAATAATAAATCACGCGCATTCACATAAATTAAAGAGAGAAGATAGAGTTGAACCTCAATGTTACTTTTATTCAATCAACTTGAACCGATTTCAACCGCAACGGGAGCCTCGTGAACCCATGAACCACGAACAGACCTCGAACTCGATTCCCAAAATCTCAAATACAAACCCATTTTTGTTTTTCAATGTTTGGGACAGTTGTGATCATTTTTGTCTTGTCTCTGGTGAAATTCTGAGCAACGCGTGGACTGTTATAGCTGATTTGGCCGCTGGTTACTGTTTTCCAGTGTGTTTGGATCATTTTCTAACGAAAAGCTTGGTCACCGGTGAGAGTGTATCCCGGTGAGCTGACTGGATTTAGGGATCTCTCTCTCGACCACAACAGTGGCGTTTTCTCCATTTATCCTTCTCAATCTATCTCTCAAACTCTTTTTTTTGCTCAATATCTCCCTTGCCTCTCTATTTTTATCCAATCTCCCTCAATCTCGATTTCCCTCTCTGTTTTTGCCTTTGTTTCCGTTCAATTCCGTCGATCTCTCTCGTACTTCTATTGTGTGTGAGTTGGATGTTGCTTTGTGTGTGTTCTGTGTTGCGAACCAAAAGAAAAAAAGAGAAAAAAAATGGTGTTTTTTTTTCGTTTCTATATCTTCCAGTAAAGAAGATAAGGGAGAAGAAAAAGTAGGTATCTATCTTGTTCCCCCTCCCCTGGAAACCAAAATGGATTGTATTGTCTCTTTTTCACTGTGGACCCCATTTCTTCTTTTTTTGGTTTATTCCCTTTTTATTATTTATTATCCTATATGGAAGCATATAATTGGTGGCTTGTGGGAATAAGTATGTGGAATATGGAAAAGTTAGTGTGGCATGTGGAAAGATGAGGGTGGTGTGTGAAAAAATGAGTAGGGCATGTGCCTTTTGCATGTATCCAATGAAAAATGGGAAGTGAGGTGTTGAGGTGGCACAGTGAGGTAGCAAAGATACTATGTATTTAATTATTTTCAATTCTTTTTTTTTGGGGGGGGGAGAAATTATCAATTAAACAAAAGTATGATAAGGTGAATAAAATAAAAATAAAAATTAAAAAAAAATTATTAAAATATTTTTGGGAAAGGACAAAATTACGTGTCTACACCTGCCCATCGCACCTTATCCAGAAGGTGGCCTCACTGTTTCCCTTGTGACGGACTGAGCGACAGTCCATCGCTAGTTCGATGGTCCGTCGGCCTGGGCCGTCGTTCCTAGGCAGAAGGTAGTCACATTGCCTCGTTGCGACTGTCATGGGCGACTGTCATGGGCGACAGTGCGTTGCTAGTCCGACGGTCCGTCGGCCTCACCGTCACACCTGGGAGGTTTTACTGCCTTCTGTATTTTGGCTATTACTTTCTCCTCCGATGTCGGATTTTGATGAAATTGGTATAGTTGGAAAGATAATTTAATTTCCCACATGAGTAAAGGTGAAAATCTTAAAATACCACATGTACAAAAGTGGATTCATCTTTCAAAGAAAGCTTCTAATATTTTTGAGATGATTTCAAGATAGGAAAAAGTATGGGGTATTACAATATCTCCCCCTTGAGAACATTCATCCTTGAATGAGACTGAGAGTGAAGGGAGAAGATAACCGACGTACATATTGAAAATGAAGAACTGGAACATGATCTCATGACTGACATGACTGATAACTGAACATATCATACTGAACATGCATATCTGATGCATGTGTAACTGATTCTTGTATGCATGACTGGGTGTCCTGATGAACTAAGTTTCTCACAATGAGAATGCATGTCTGATGCATAATTATATAACTGAGCTGATACATGAATGCATAACTGAATATGCTATGGTATTTAATACCAAGTTTGTGACGAACACTGAACATGAAACTGAGTAAACTTAAGGAGAACTGTTACCTTAAGCTTGATCTGAGTCGGTGGACAAGAGGTGAGGATACTTGGTATGAATGTAAGCTTCTTCTTCCCAAGTAGCTCCCTCGACGGACTAATTTCGTCAAAGAACCTTAACTAGAGGGACTTCTTTGTTCCTCAATCTACGAGTCTGATAGTTTAGGATTTCAACTGAATCTCTTCATAAGAGAGGCTATTCTGAACATGAATGCTCTGAATAGGGACTACAACTACTGGGTCACCTATACATTTCTTGAGCAAAGAGACATGGAATACTGGATGAAATGAGGCTAGATCTAAAGGCAAATTAAGATCATAAGCTACCTTGCCAAAGCGACTAAAAATCTTGAAGGGACCGACATATCGGGGACTGAGCTTTCCCTTCTTGCCAAACCACTTCACTTCCTTCATGAGAGAGATATTTAGATAGACATAGTCACCAATATCGAACTCGAGATCTTTTCTACGAACATCTACATAAGACTTCTGTTGGCTCTGAGCAGCCCGGAGTCTTTCTCTGATCAACTGGACTTTCTCTAAGGTGTTGAATACCAAGTCAGGCCCTATAACTGAGTCCTCACTAACTTCAAACCAACCAATTGAAAATCTATATCTTATACTGTAGAGAGCTTCAAATAGAGCCATGTGAATACTGGAATAATTGTTGTTATTGTATGCAAACTCAATCAAAGGCAAGTGGTCATCCCAACTACCCTTGAAATAATTTGCACACGCCCTTAGCATGTCTTATAAAGTTTGAATGGTCCTTTATATTTGACCATCTATATGAGGATGAAAGGTTGTACTAAGATAAACTTGGGTACCAAGACTCTTTTGGAATGCTTTCCAAAAATGAGAGGTGAACTGGGTACCTCTTTCTGAGATAATAGATAGCGGAACACCGTGCAATCTGACCAACTCTCTGATGTAGAGTTTGGCGTAATCCTCGGCTGAATAAGAGGTATGAACTGGAAGTAAATGAAATGATTTGGTCATCTTGTCTACAATGACACAAACCAAATCATGTTGACAACGAGTTCGAGGAAAACCCATCACGAAGTCCATGTTCACTTCTTCCAACTTCCAAGTAGGAATACTAAACTCCTATATGGACTCATTAGGCTTCTGATGCTCTATCTTAACCTGCTGACATGTAGAGAACTTAGCCACAAACTCTGCAATGTCTCTCTTCATCCCACTCCATCAATAGATTTTCCATAAATTGCAGTACATCTTTGTGGCCCCTGGATGAATAGAGTAGCACGCACCATGTGCTTCTGCAAGAATTCGCTGCCTTAAGTGATCTACAGGTGGAACACACAGACGACCCTGACAACACAGAACACCATCTCCCCCTTAGTAGAAAATCTCTACTTTCTGATCCTTGACTGACTTTTTTAACTTGACAAGGCTAGGATCCTTATCTTGCTTTTCTTTCACCTTAAAAACTAGAGATGATTCTGAACTACTCTGAACCCATATATCACCCTTCTTTGTTTCGACTAAGCAAACGCCTAGCCTGGTAAGCTGATGGACTTCCTGATCTAACTTTTTCTTACTTTCCTAGACATGATAAACACTACCCATAAACAGTCTACTGCGAGCATCAGCCACTACGTTGGCCTTGCCCAGATGATAAAGGACATTCATGTTGCAATCTTTGAAGAGCTCTAACCACCTTCTCTAATGAAGATTGAGATATTTCTAAGAAAAGACATACTGAAGGCTCTTATGATCCGTGAACACATCTACATGAACACCATATAGATAATGCCTCCAAATATGTAAGGCAAATACTACAGCAGCTAACTCAAGATCATGAGTAGGATAATTCTTCTCATAGGGTTTAAGCTGTCTGGAGGCGTAGGCTATGACCTTACCATGCTGCATAAGGACACAACCCAAACCCAATATGGATGCATCACAATACACTATGAACCCATCTAAACCATCTAGAAGATCTAGAACTGGAGCTGAGGTGAGTCGAGTCTTCAACTCCTGAAAACTCTTCTCACAAGGATCTGACCACTGAAACTTAACTTTCTTTTGAGTCAATATGGACATAGGGGATGCAATAGATGAAAATCCCTTAATAAACCATCTATAATAGCCAGCTAAACCTAGGAAACTCCTGATATCTGATGGAGAGATAGGGCGAGGCCAATTTCTTACTGCTTCGATATTTTGAGGATTTATTCTAACATCATCACCAGAAATAATGTGGCCAAGGAATGCTACTGACCTTAGCCAAAATTCGCACTTACTGAATTTGGCGAAAAGCTGTAGATCTCTGAGACTCTGAAATACAATTCTGAGATGGTCTGCATGATCTCGCTCACTGCAGGAATAGACCAGAATATCATCTATGAAGACTATGACGAACATGTCCAAGTACTTCTTGAACACACGGTTCATCAAGTCCATGAAAATGACTGGGGCATTGGTAAGACCAAAGGACATGACTTGGAATTTAAAGTGACCATACCGAGTACGGAAAGCTATTTTTGAAATGTCATATTCTCTGACTCTGAGCTGATGATAGCCAAATCTGGCGTCTATCTTAGAAAAATAGCTAGCACCCTGAAGTTGGTCAAATAATTCATTGATTCTGGGAAGAGGATACTTGTTTTTTACCGTGACCTTATTAAGTTGATGGTAGTCTATACACATTCTGAGAGAACCATCTTTCTTGCGCACGAATAAAACTGGAGCGCCCTACGGGGACACACTGGGCCTAATGAATCCCTTATCTAAGAGATCCTTCAACTGTTCTTTCAGTTCTCTGAGTTCTACTGGTTCCATTCAGTATGGAGAAATGGATATAGGCTGAGTGTCTAGAAAAAGATCAATACCGAAGTCTATTTTTCTTTCGGGAGGAATTCCTGGAAGATCTTCGGGAAAGACATCTGAATATTCTTTAACTATTGGGACTGATTCAAGACTGGGAGTTTTATAACTAGTGTCGTTAACTTGAATAAGATAATAGACACATCCTTTAGATATCATATTCTGTGCCCGAAGGTAGGAAATAAATTGACCTCTAAAAGTAGATACACTACCCTTCCACTCTAGGACGGGTTCATTTGAAAACTAAAACTAAACTATTCTATTTCTACAGTAGACTGTGGTATAGTAGGATTAAAGCCAATCCATGCCAAGAATGACATCAAAATCAGTCATCTCTAATTCGACTAAGTCTGCTGAAGTGACTTTCTGAGATATCATAACCGGGCAGTTCCTGTATACCTACCTAGCTATGATGGTTTTATCCATTGGGGTAGAAACTGAAAAGGGCTCTGCTAGAATTTTAGGACTGACTCTGAAATCGATTGTTATATAAGGAATGGCAAAAAACAAAGAAGCCCCTGGATCTAGCAAAGCGTAAACATGCACATGAAAGATATGTAACATACCAGTAACCACATCAGGAGAATTTTCCTAATCCTGTCGGGACTGAAGATCATAGATATGATTTGGGCTTTGTACACTAGTAGCACTGAAGGTGGCACCCTGCTGATTTGGGTGACCGGACTGAGCTGAGGAGCTATTCTGTTGACCCTGAGGACCTGGCTGAGAAAAGTCTCTGACTCTATGGCCTATCTTGACACATCCAAAACAAATACCACTGCTAGCTCTGCAAATACCCTGATGGTACTTGCCACAAGTCTGATAAAGAGGATAGGTGCGAGCACTTCTAACACTGCCCTGGGATTTAGAGCCTGGCGCTCTATCTTTGTTACCCTCTCTGAACTTAGGAACTGGATCACTGGATGAAGAAGGAGTTGGAACTAATGACTTAGGATGAAACTGAGAATGGTTTTCTCCTTCTAACTTAGGTTGAGCAAAGTTGAAACTTCCTGACCTTGCTCTCTTATTCTGTCTCTCTCTCATCCTAACTTTCTACTCATCTACCTATTGGGCATGAGTCATGAGCCTTGCTAAAGTCATGTCACTATTCATCATGGAGGATCTATACTCATTAACCACATTATCATTCACCCCTGAAACAAACTTACTCAACCTTGCCCTACTAGCTGCAACTACATAAGGGGCATATCTGGCTAATTGAGTAAACTTAAGAGAATACTCTTTCACTGTCATATTGCCCTGCCTGAGGTTGATGAATTCTAGCACCTTAGCTTCTCTAAGATCTAGGGGAAAGAATCTATCAAGGAAAATAGAAGCAAACTCATCCCACTCAACTGGACCTGCATCATCTACCCTCTCTGACTTCCACTACTTGAACCAAGTATGAGCCATATCCTGCAACTGATATGCAGCTAGCTCAGCACTCTCACTAGATGTAACCCCCAGTATGTATGTAACCTTCTGCACCTGATCTAGGAATTCCTGAGGGTCCTAGTCTGTCTTAGACCCAAGAAAGGATGAAGGATTCATTCGGGTGAAGTCCTGAATCCTAGCTGTAGCTGAATTGGCCAATGGATTGGTCAGAATGACAGATGGTTGTTTTTTAGAAACAACTAACTGAGCAAGAGTAGTGAATACAACTTTGACCTCTTCATGAGAAATATGTTCGTCCAAGGGATCTTCTTGGATAGGCTGAGTTCTTCTCTTGGGAGGCATGTTCTGAAATAAGGAGAAAAAATGGATTAGACTGACAGATTAGATTGAGATTATGCTCACTGGTATGACATGAATACTGAAAGAAGGTGATAACACTCAAACTACAGCTCTCGTAAGAGTGTAAACGGTCGTTGTCAAATATAGAACCCAACTGGGTTGGGTGTCGAATCCTACAGGGAATACTCGGTAACTAAGTATGCAACTATTATTAGACTGTTAGTCGAAAATTCTACGAAAAAAAGGGGGATTTGGATTGTGACGTTAAGTAATAAAATCAAAGTAAAAACGGAATTCTTGGTAGGTTTTAATCAATGAGAATTGTAAGTTAGGGTTATGTCCACCTTATGAGTTCTACGTATCTATTGGCTATGAGTTATGCGGAATTCAGACATGCATGCGCTTATAGAGATTCGTATTCTATGGTAAATCCTAGCGTCTTTCGACCATCAAGGATTATATCACTTTAACTCTTTCGAGCTTAAAGCGTATACTAATGGTACGAATTCTCCAAGAGGTTGATCCAGTTACGGCACTAACTTTTAAACAGGGTTTAGTAGACCTATTTCCTTGTCATTCTCTCTTTTCCAGACATGTAACTTTTTTTTCGAACAAGTTAATGCTATACTGACGTATTCTAAATGTTTGCATCCACAAGAATTCAATTAAGATGAAGAGAGTAATGATATAAGCAGCATACGTATCAAGAATTCACAAACTCATAGCAACCGATAGTATCTCATAAGGCTTCCATAACCCTAACAGAGAAGTTTAGCTACTCATGAGCGCAACGGAAATCACAATAGATATAATCATCATACCACCACTTAGGATAGTCTTGGCGATGGAAGTGATAAACGTCAACTAGGGTTGGATGTTTTTGCTCCTTCCGTTCTTCTCAAGAGAGTCGTGTTTCTCTGTTAAAACTTACAGAATATTGTAACGTGAAGTATTAGCAAAAGTCGAATGGAAAATAATTGAATTAATGAATGAGTGAATTATCAAAAGCTTGAATTAATTGAAGAAGTGAATGAATTATTCGAATGGAGAGAGATAATAATAAAAACTTCAGCAACATAGGGTATTTATAACACCCATATCCTATTCCTACTAGGCTACTGCGTACTTATCCTAATCCTTCTAGGTTACTGCATCCTTATCCTAATCCTACTAAGTTACTGTTGATCCCCAAAGTCTTTAGAAATGTTGTTTTTGCCTGGGACAAGTTATCCATGCATCACTTTCAGTCCATAGGCATCCAAACGCTGCTTTCCTTCTTTCGTGAAGCTTCCTTGGGCGTCAAGTTATCCATAAAGTGCTGGAATCTTCATCGTTTATACCTGAAAACTTGCTAATCACGTTTGTTAGCTCACTTACAGGAAAAAGGACTAAAAGTGCATGAATTATATATTTTGTTCTCAAAACTTAGCTAAAATATGGGTAAATTAAGGTGCTTTAGGCGTGTAAATACGCCTATCATCAACGAAAACTTTTCCTAAAACATCTTATAGCCTCCTGCACATAAATGTGGCGCAAAACACACCCATGAACAATACTCTAGTAGATGCGGCTTTCATACTTCCTAAGACACTATTGAACCTTAGGCTTTGATACCAAGTTTGTAACGCCCCGAATCTAGTACCCGGAATTTTACATGGTTCTCATGACCCCGAAGGACCATAAGCTAACCCATTACTAATATTTGTACCTGTATACTGCATAATATACTGAATAATACGGAAACATGAACTGAAAGGCCATAAGGTTCAAAACTGTAACATAAGATCTGAAAATCATAACATATGATAGGGTATGAAATACCCAAAACAAAATAGAAATAAGCTATCTGAACATACTGCTGTCTGAAAAGCCTCTAAACATGATTGTCAGAATAAGGAGTTGATAGGATATGTCGCCAACTAAATCCAACTAATAAATTATTTAACTAGTTAATAAAATAATGATTGTTTCCTCGAAGGATGAGGACTCACTTCTAACTCTGACTGTTGAGACTAGAATCTACTGATGCTCTGGAACTCGTGTCTCTAAACCTATGGTATAAGATACCATAGCGCAAATGCATAAGTACTTTGAATGTACTGGTATGCATGTAAGGTAGGATGAATGCATGGGGTTCATATGCATGAATAATACTGGCTAACTAACTAAATATGAATGTGAGAATACATGCATGCATATATAGTAACTATATCTGAAATCATAATAACATGAGTATGCTGCTGACTAACATGAATAATGATTGAATTCTGATAAGTGATAACACGAGTGACTATATCTGATAGTCCTGTATCTGATGGAACTAACTGAGTTCTGTACTGTATCTGAGTTGACTGTATTTGACAGTCCTGAATTCTAAAGAACTATCTAAGTTCTTTTACTGAGACTGATACTGAGACTGTGGGAGGTAGTCATCTAATCGACATGCCCCAAATGATGCATTATAGCCGAATTGGGGTCCAATATGTTCCCTAATTGGAAGGGTGTCAATACCGCGCCACTGGTAAGGACAACGTATAAGTAACCCTACTATAACAGGTAACTCTAGTGAGAACGGTGGGAACCCTCATATAGATGGTTAAGCCACCTCATCTACCCTCATATAGCAGGCTATGATGTCTCAACCTATGCTAGCTACATAGTTCTGGAACACAAGGATTTCTTCTAAGAATCACACCCTCATACAATAGGTGAGTTCCCATCTTTGGGTTCGCTCGGTGCTAATTTTTACTCCCATCTGAATAGACACTAAATATGATTTACATAACTAAACATGGACTGAGTTACTGACTTTCATTGACTGACGGAATACTACTGATATCTGACAACTGACTGAGTTCATGAGATCATAGAGATTGCCTGAGTCATAAGACTGTCTGAAGTCTAAGGATCATAGCTTGACTGAGAGTATCGTGAAAACATGACATGTCTCTAGACACACAGCTAATATTTCGGGTACAAGTACCCCTAGGACTCGATGGAAAGAAACTGACAAAGAATGACTTTCTTGAATACATGACTCACATCATAATCCATAATGCATTTATAGAAGAATTTCATCAAACATATGATATGTATAAACTTATACATACATGGGGATTTCATGATATCATGCTCGTTGGGCATTTTCCTTCATCTAGGCATTCAATCAAACACATGGTAGGCATAGTATGTGTAAACAACATTATACAACAATTAAAACATTATGATTCAATTCTAATTTCATCATTCAAGGGTTTAGGCATAGTTTCACATGAATCTATATCTGTACTAATCAAACCCACATATAATTTATCACTCAATCATGGAATAAAATTCAGTTACTCATTATCAACATAAACATGAGTATCCTAATCATGAAATTCATAAAGGAAATCCATAACTTAAACTTTGAAAAGATATTCTTGGGCTTCATGGATGAAAGGAGTCCATGAATGAAAACTATGCATACCTAAGTTGAGTTTTCTTGAAGTTCTTGAACTTGAAGAATTTGAATCTCTTAGTCCTTGAAAAAGATTTGGATTTTGTTCTTGGAGATTAATGTTAAAGAGAAAACCCTAGTTTTGTTGCTGTAGAAGAATAATGAATTTCTGAGCTTTGGTAGAATATAATTGGGTGGTAAAATACCAAAAATGCCCCTTTTAAAAAAATGACTTAAAATAACTGAACATGACCTGCGACGGCGTCTATCGCTGGCTCGACGGTCCGTCGTTCCGACCGTCGCATGTGGACTTGAATAGGGTCTCATAGCCTTGGCTGTGATGGCTTGGGCGACGGTCCATCGCAAGTTCGACGGTCCTTCAACCTTCACATCGCATCTTATCCAGAAGGTGGCCTCACTGTTTCCCTTGCGACGGTCCATCACTAGTTCGACGATCCATCGGTCTGGGCCGTCGCTCCTAGGCAGAAGGTAGTCACACTGCCTCACTGCGATGGTCATGGGCGATGGTCCATCGCTAGTCCAACGGTCCATCGTCCTCACCATCTCACCTGGGTGGTTTTACTGCCTTCTATATTTTGGCTATAACTTTCTCCTCCGATGTCGGATTTTGATAAAATTGGTATCGTTGGAAAGCTAATTCAATTTTCCACATGAATAAAGTGAAAATATTAAAATACCATATGTACAAAATTGGATTCATCTTTTAAATAAGCTTCTACCATTCTTGAGATGATATCAAGATAGGAAAAAGTACGAGGTATTACAACCGGAGACTACCCCCATTACCCAACCCATCCTCTAGCCTCCTGCCCTAAGTTGGTTAAATTCTAAACATTTAACAAGATAGTGTAACTGTCCAAATCAAGACTCTAGGATAGGTCTATGACCGAGACCGACCCAACCGAGTCCAACCATCCAATCCCATCCGATAACCAAGCCAAACCATAAACCCTAGAAACAACTAATAACTAAGTTCCTGCCCATAACATAATATAAGATGATGGAGCAATCATAAATACCGTCCAAAGGTGTCAACCCCAATACCAATTCCAATACTAATAGTGACACCAATAAAAATTTCGCCTATTCCAACCCATATATAGTAGTTCCACAAAATCCTCTAACCGAAAGAAAACTAATATCCGGTTAGGAAATGCCCCCAACCATACATAAAACCAATATCCATAAAATAATCAAAGTATGTATAAACTTCCATGAAAGAAATAGAGCCTTCTGGAATATGAAAGCTCATCACTTCAATCCAATAATCGATCCCGAAGTCAAACATAAATCAGGAGGAGTAGAATTATTGGATCTTACATCACGTGGAAATATAGCTACCCAAGGACGGGTTAGTGGGTGAAATCTAGCAAGAAACTCAGGATAAGGATAAAATAATGTCATCCAGTAAAACTAAGTAAACCAACCATATGCATACAAAGCATACATATATATATAACTATGTCAGGAAAGGAAACCGTATTTAGCATGTTTTTAAAACCATTAACATGGGTATGTGTAGCTTAACCATCCTAAAACCACCTATGGGCTATATGGATCCAGTGTAACCCTCTGAATGGGCCCCGATGAGTGTAGCCGCACGAACCAGAGATATAATAGGAGTAGGGGATTCCTAAGTACCCTTCGCTATCTATGATACATATGTACAGTGTACTTAGAGGATTCTCATGTACCTCATAGTATCATATATGGTTTCCATGACCTCCTCTCATGTTAGCAAACATGAGTTTTCAGTGCCCGTCCATTGAACTCGCACCTTCACGGTTAGCTATCACACCCTGCCATTATTTCCCAATTAAAACCATTTCCATCCAACTAAACCATTTGACCATTATTATTAACCAAGGCTATAAGTAGTAGTATTGTCATACCGACTATAGCCTTCAAGCAATGCCGTTAGCCAACTTTTGTATGTATGTAGAGGGTTCCCATGTACCCATAATATACATTATCAAGTTAACTTAGGAGAATTCTGTGTACCCCACAATTGTTTCATTATTAACTTTTCTTGGGGAAATTCTGCGTACCCCACAAGTATTTAATTATCATGTTTACTTGGGAGATTATCTTTTATCCTAAAAAGTTTAATTAACCATAACCATGACCACAAAACCTTATCATTTTAACCATTCCAAACTATTTATACCATTTAGGATTCCATTACCAAACATAACATAAAATAGTTTCATTAAAAGTCCAATAATATAGTAAAAGCATTCTCAAAGGCATTTTATCAAACATGTTGGGGGTATAATGATTCCAAAACCCAATCCAATTATCAATTAACCATTCCTATGCAACCAATTGTCCAAACCACCATTAAAGTATATAATTACATAATTATAACACGAAAAAACCATAACCAAAGATTGAATACCAAATCCTCAACACATATTTGAAAACCCCAAAATCATACAATAATCATTCCATGAAAACATTGTTTAAAACATGCCTCTAGTTGGAACTAACAATGAGGGAGGAGTAAATTACCCTAGATTATGAGATGATGGAGAGAAATCACCAAAACAAGCCCCGAATTTCTCCTCTGGATGAGACCCTAGCCTTCCTTTACCCAAGAGTTCTAGAGAGAATTAGAGAGTGTTTCTAAGTATTTAGGATAGAATAATACAACAAATAATGTCCCAAGTGATTTTAAGTTATGGGGTCCCAAGGAGTTATAAGGAGAAATGTCCAGATTACCCTAACTTAAACTGTATATAATCTCATCAGAGGATACAACTCCACCATATAAGTCGTACCCTCTAATATGAGTGGTACCCACCACTCATCGCTAGACCTCTTCCTTGGACCAAACACTGTCGACCATATGACCTACCTAAACCAAGTCGTATCCAACCATACTACTAGTACCCCTAAACTGTATCCCTGATAGAATAGAATCAAAGGAAGTTTGAACACTGTCCACCATACGTGTTGAGGGTACGACTCATACCCTAGATTACGACCCATGTTGAGCCACTCATACTCAGATCCAAATTATCTTACTAAGTCTCAGACTAAGTGAAGGAAAAACCCAAACCATACGTACTGTCAACCACCCTACGATTCGTACCTACACAAGTCGTACCCATTCCAGAAATAAACCCAACCCACCAACCATCACTGGTCAGCATTCGACCAAGTGAATACCACTCATATCCTATCATACGACTGGTAGGTACCAGTCATATGTTGTTCAGAAACTAGTAATCCAGGAAATTTTCTAAGGGTCAAAACCTAGGGTGTTTCAGTTTCCCCCACTAGGATCAGTCGTCCCTGAATGACGAACAAAGTTGTACATGCACGACATACAACCCTTAGATACATCTAATCTTACCTTTAAGATAGAAAAAAAGATGCAAGAAAATCAACCTTTCCTTTATCAAGCTCAGAAAATCAAGATGTGATCAAGAACTGTAATGACCATTCTGCTCATTTTTCATATTTATGCTTATCTTCGCCGTTTAAGCTTCTCCATAGCTGCCCAAGTCATTTATGACTTACTGGGACTGACAGTTCAGTTACCAGGCAATTTATTTGGTTTTTAGAGCCAATTCCTTATTTTTGAAGTCTTCGCTAGTTCCAAATGTCCACCGAGCAAAATCTTCAGTGAAACGATCTCGGATGCGAATTTTGACTATGCCAGAAAATTTAATATATTAAATTTAATCTATATAGACCTTTGTTTTGGGTTCCAATGCAATCAAGCTTCTTTTGACATATCAGTCAGAAAGTTGGAAAATCAAAATATAGGTGTGGGACCCACATTTGATCGAAACGACCTCAGATTAAAAATTTAACTTTTCCATTGCATCTGGAAAATTAATTTTAGGATGGGGGACATTTGGTTCAGGTCCCAAGGATTTTGAAATTATTTTGGGCTTTTGAGCGGATTTTATGAAAAACAAACTATAGGTGTGGGCCCCACTTTTTGCCGAAAAGATGTCAGATGAAAGTTTTGATGAGTCCAATGAATTTGAAATATGGTTTAAACTTAAATTTCACTATTGGATTTTGAATGAGTTTCTAGGGTCAAATATAAATTTTTGACTTTGTTAGTGGCCCAAACAGCGATTGCGGCATCTCCAAAGCTAGTAGGGGTATTTAAGCACTCTATAGGCCACGTTTTTCACCATTTTGACTCATTTTTGAGAGCCTAAAACCCTAAATGGGTATGATAACTTAAAATTGAGTCTTGTGGGTGTTTAGGGAGCTTGGGAAACATCTTTTATCATGATTATCATTTGGATTAAGGTAAGATTTTATCACTTTATTGGTGAATTTCTTAGTTCTTGACCCAAAACCCCAATTTAGCTTAGGGCTTGATTTAGCCCTAAATTTGGTTTTTTTTTATCCATTAATTGAGGGTTATGATTCCTTGGTGATGTATGAGCATTGGGTTGACCTTGAAAATGCGATTTTCATACGTGGGACCCACTTGGAGTTTTTGTTGTTTTTCTTGGACCCAAAGCATAATAGTCGAATATGGGTATCGTTAGACTCGTATTGATGAGTAGATTATATTTTTGATAGTGTGATGTCATTTTGGGGATTGTAAAGTGAAGGCGAGCATATGGTGCTTGAAGTGTGATTTTGTGGTTTAGCCTTGATGTAGGCTTCTTTCCACTTTCCTTCATAGATGATGTATGATATGTATTGCGTGTGGATATAAATGTTAGGATTTATTATGATTAAGATATATTAGCCTTGATTATTGATGTTTTAGGAAATTAGATGATGGTCTTGGACCCGTAAGATAGTATGTTTATAACCTTCTGGACTCTTATTGCCTTCTCCCTAGTTTAGATTGAATTGTAGTATGGATTTGATACATTGATAGATTATGGATGTGGTTTTAGTATTGGAAGCATGATTAGTATATTTGATCTTATTGGTCTAGTGTGGTATTCTTGGAATCATAATTTGGATAGAATTGACTTAAGTTCCCTTATTTCTAGTTGAAGTTCCTATCTTAGGCTTGTATATGGCTTACTTGACATCTAGAAGTTAAACTAGATATATTAGCCTTGTTTGGGGCATAGTGTACCTAATTAAGGAAATTGAGGCTTAGAAGTGGGATTGTCCGGCCAATTTAGGCCTAGGCTTGTGTTAGCCATTGTGGAATTAGCTGCAGATGTTCGGCAAAGTTGAGACTAGTAAACCATAGTATAAGGTTACTTTGTGACTCGGTATATTGTAAATATGTTCCTCGGATTGTGACTTATGAGTTATAGCTATGTTGTTTCTTATAGAAATGATGTGATAAAATAGGCCTATAGAGATGTTATTTCCTCTTAGACTTGATACTTGTTCCATAAATTTGTTATTTACTCTAAGACTTGATACTTGGCCCATAGATATGCCATTTCCTCTTAGACTTAATATTTGGCCCATAGAGATGTTGTTTTCTCTTAGACATGACGTTGAGTCCTTAGAGATAATTTTCCTCTTAGATGAGATATTGGGCCTATAGAGATGCTACCTCTTTATAGATATGATAGTTCACCTAGACAGGTGATATTCCTCACCGTTATGATGAATGACCTTTATATATGAAATGACTTATAGTCGCATCATGCTTATTGATATTATGCCCCCTATGTGAGAGATGATTATATGTTTATTGATATTATACCTCATATATGCGAGATGCCTCCTAGATATGAGATGATTAGAGATATGCTATGACTTATAAATATGATTATAGAGATGAGATCCAAATATGTAAATGGGTTGAAGGTCGTGATGATGATATTGTAATTATTCCAGACATATTATTAGGTCGAGGGTCTATATATGGTATCGATTGGACATCCAAAAAGTGTTTATCCTTGTTTAGAATGCAGCTACAGTTCATGAATATATATATATATATATGTTTGTGTGTGTATACATATCTATCCGGTATGGGATGGAGGAAGGTGTGGTATGATGCTTACAATTTCACTGATTTAATATAGGTGATGGCATGCAAAGATTTGATACATTCATGATTATTATATAGGTTATTGGTGTGATTCTAAATGAATGCAATCTTTTGACAGTTCTTTCTAATTATGGTATAATTTACGGGTAACTAGTTGTCTATTAGGTGACTATAGTACTTGATGCTTAGAATTCTAAATACATTAGTTAATGAGATTTTCTTAGTAATATGGTAGCTAACGACTAGGGTTTATACATGGCTATGAAGTTGGGTTTATCGATGGTAGTAATATATGGCTATTGATAACAAGTTATAATGTCGATTTGTTGTTAAGTGAGGATAATGTGGTAAACATTGCTAGGTGTTAAGGGAGGCTACTGATAATGATGCCTAGTTAATAATGATGCCTAGTTACTGATGTTGACTAGCTAATAACGAGGACTAGTTAATAATGAGGATTAGTTGGTAAACAGTATTAGATATTGATTGATGTTAGTTAATAAAAGATGTTTAGTTGATAAATAATGAAAAGTGAATAGATGGAGATTATGGTTTAATGGTGAACCTTGACTAGAATTAGGTTTGGCTAATTATTTATTAATGGTTAGTTGTTATTCCATGATTAATGATTATGTCAAGAATCAGTTAGATTGATAACTAGAGACCATGTGATGACTAGTAAACTAGCGGTATAATAATGAGTCTTGGCTAGTTAATAATGAGCAGATAGAATATAATGATAAGATAGTAATCTTTGTGATATTATGATTATGGTTGCGAGTATATTGGTTTGAGTCTGTGCACCTATTATATACCTATATTTATGAATTGATGACTAGGACGACATATTGATGTCCGTCATGGCTGGACGATACTTTTATGATATATTGATATCTTGTAAGCTCGGAGGATACTATTGTTATTATATTGATACCTGGCAAGGCCATAGGATACTATTGTGATGATGTTGATACCCAATAATGCTGAAGGATGATATTATGATGATATTGATACCCGACAAAGCTGGAGGTACTATTAATGATGCGTTGATACCCGATAAGGTCGGAGGTACTATTGATGATGTGTTGATACCCGACAAGGATGGAGGTTGATTACGATGATGATGATCCTAATGAGAACAGTTATGATGAATTACGATATTGATTGTCTACTTTGAATTCATTCATGCTTATGCATCGGCTATCACCAGTATACACCTATATTTATCAGTTGGTATGGGACGGCTGCTTATATATGGGTGAATAATATGCCTTGTGTTGCTGTATTCTTATTGAACCTTTCGAGTTTAGGGCGGTGGGGGTATGCATAGGCTCGGCTAGGTATTTGGTCTTTCAGAGTAGACGATTATTTATGATGTTAATAATATTGTTATTTTCATTGTTATGATCATTATTATGGCTAGACTATGACAGATTGGTCATTGATCCGGTATATGTCTAGCCATATGGATAAGAAATCCTGAGTATGTTAGTATTAGATCCTG
Source organism: Capsicum pubescens (assembly GCA_030864215.1). Taxonomy (NCBI): domain Eukaryota; kingdom Viridiplantae; phylum Streptophyta; class Magnoliopsida; order Solanales; family Solanaceae; genus Capsicum; species Capsicum pubescens. The sequence continues at coordinate 303,324,560 of CM061540.1, forward strand.
ATAGTAATATAATGAGATCTTAAAATGAGAACATGATGATCTAGGTTATGTTTGATATGATCTCCTGTTTATATGTATTATATATATAGCTATATGAAGCCATGGTACTATCGAATACGCCTTTCTTTGTTGTTCATATTGTATAGTCATTCCTTCAACCTTGTATCTTACAATATATCTTTCTTTCACTCTTTATATGTATATTGACCTAGGATATACGGTATAGCATTGGAATATATTGAATGTAGCTGAAATAGGATAGTTCACTTTGATACTCCTTTAGTCTTATTATGTTAGACTCTTGGACATGAATAGGATAGTTGTCCCTTGTTATTCTCATTGAATTATTACATGATTTATGAAATCTTGGTTGTAGTTTCCATTCTACTTATATGTTGTATATATCTACTTTATCTTTGGAGCTCAATTGGAAGTTGTCTATTGAGTACCATTCGTTTGGTACTCATACTACACCTCTACAATCTTTAGATCATAGTACAGGGTATCGCCGTTGATATGTGCATCATGCAGAGTATTCTTAATTCAGAGATTTAGAGTGAGATTCTGATGTTTGGAGTTTTACTTATCTCTCTCCTATATATTAGACTAGCCTCTAAGTTGTATTCATAGATAAGTTGAATCAGTGTATTTCTCCTTGATATATCACTTTTGTGCTTTTATTATGTTTAGAAACTCTTGTACTGATACCACTAGGTTTTGGGATTCGTCTATGTATTGATCTTTATTTCAAATATTCCACATTTTTTTCCTTAAATTATTGAGTAGTCCGTTACTAGCTGTTCCAGACTACAGTTTGGCTTTCCTACTGGTGGGTTATGGTAGGCGCCATCATGACCTGAAAAGTTGGGTATTGACAAGAACACATACCTTCCGCACAAATATCCGGAGCAGAAAACAAATGCGGATATTTGGACTTCATGTCTGCTTCCGCTTCCCATGTAGCCTCTTACCCCTTATGGTTCCACCATGGAACCTTAACCGCGGCCATATCCTTTGCTGAATGGTGGTATAACACCACATATCACTCTTTAATTAGGTGCACCCCTTATAAAGCTTTGTATGGTTAGAAACCTCATATTCACCTTTCCTACTTAACTGGTGAAGTTTCTACTAAGATGGTTGATAGGTCATTGGCTACTACAGAAGCTATTATTAAGATGTTAAGATTCTATATTCTCAGGGCTCAGAAAATAATGAAATATATTGCTAGTAAACGTAGGTCCAAGAGATCATTTGAGGTTGGAGAATGAGTTTATTTGAAGTTTCAACCCTATAGACAGATTTTTATTGCCGTGAGATCTTTTCCAAAACTAGATGCTAAATATAATAGACCTTATGTTTTTTATGCTAAGGTTGGTGCAGTAGCTTATAGTTTGTTGCATCCATATGATTCTCTTTCATCCATTTTTTCATGTTGCAATTCCATCTAGAATCAACCACCCTCTTGTTATCCAACTTTCAAGAACCTACTATCCTCTACCTGAAGCTATTCTAGATAGAAGATTTATGAAGAGAGGTAACAGAGCCATTTAATAAGATAATACAACTACTTCAGTTCTCCCTAATTATTCTATTCTCTAATTTTTCTTGGCCAAAGCCCTGAATTCATTTTCATCATCTTCGATTATTCTACTCATAGATTAACAATTTGCATTCCAATTACTTGTTATTGAATCAATTTGTGTGTTCCAACTATCATCATTCAGCCAAGAAGAGAACTATATAGTAGTTTCTTTAAATCATTTTGTTTTTTGTTGATGAAATTTTACTTTTTCAGATAAATTAGTCGAAAACCAATTTATTTCTATATTATACTTTTTGAACATTCTCATTTTCATTGAAGCATTGAGATAAAAAAAATAGCACATTTGTTTAATGACCATTTCAAGTGTGAAAATAAGCTACGCAGCTTGTTCATCCATTGAAGGATGCAGAAAAAGCAGAGAAGAAACTTTTTTATTCCTCAATCTCATAGTTGTACAATGCAATGCTCTTACTATTTATAGATAAGGCAAGTGATCTATAAAATATCTAGCTTATTTCTAACTCACTAACATTTAAGGTTAATTTCTTAACTGCCTAACAACTTCACTAACCGGCTAAGTATTACAAGTCAATGAAACAACCAAAACTGTAAAATGGAAGATAGTGAATTAGTTGTTGCAATTCAGTACACTTCAACATATTGGGACATTCCCCCTCAAGCTATAGGGTACATAAGGTTCAACACACCAAGCTAACAAATGTAAATGTTGATCTTGTCTCAGCCCTTTAGTGAGAAGATCAACAACCTGATCATGGCTAGTTACATAGATAGCCTAAATTAAAACACTTTTGATCTTATCCGTGATGAAGTGGCAATCACTCTTAATGTGTTTTGTTCTCTCATGAAACACAGAATTATCTGTCAGTTGAATAGCTGAATTACTATCACTAAACACTGAGTTAAGCATGGTAATAGGAACACTGGGTTCTTGAAACAAACCAACTAACCAAGTTAGTTCTACAACTGTTGAGGCCATGCTTCTGTACCCAACCTCAGCAGAACTTTTGGACACAATTTGCTATTTCTTGGACTGTCAAGAGACCAAAGATTCACTAAAGTGGACGACATAGCCTATGAGTATAATGCTAACATGTACGAGATGTGTAAGGCTGAGCCTTTAACCAAATTCCTTGCCCAATAGTGCCTTTAAGATATCTAACCTACCTAGTAGCACCTTCCCAATGAGATCTCTTAGGATGCTTCATGAACTGACTAAGTGTTTGTACAACAAAACTGATATTATACCTGGTGATAGTAGCACACATAAACTTGTCTATGCATCTTTGATAAGACGAAATATCATTCAATAAATAATATCCATGTTCACATGTGGAGAGATCATATTCAAATGTAGTCAATCTCAAGTTTAATTCTAAAGGGGTATATGTAGGCTTGGCACCACTAAGACATATGTCTGAGAATAATTCAAGAATATACTTTATTTTATTTAAAATAACTCCTACATCAGATCTTAAAACTTAAATACCCAAGAAATAATTGAGATCACCAAGGCCTTCATCTTTAATTATTAATGTAACACCTCTTTGGTGGTAGTTATCATATCAGCATTACTTCCAGTAATAAGTAAGTTATCAACATACACAAGAACAACCACTATACCTGATGCTTTCTTTAGAGTGAATAGAATAGAGAGTAATGTTGTGCACTTTGAGTAAAACCAATTGCAAGTAATGTAGTAGTATGTTTGAGGTTCCACTGTCTGGAAGCTTGCTTAAGAACATATAATAATTAGCAATTTGTCAACTTTATTCTCACCCAATCTCTTGAAATATTTTGGCATCTCCATATAGACCTTTTCTTCAAGATCACCCTGTAAAAAAGCATTATAGAAATCAATTTGATGAAGATACCAACCTCTAGATGCTACTACTGCAATTACACACCTAACTATTATCGTCGTTGCAATAGGTGAATATGTCTTGTGATAATCCTAGCCCTTCCTGTTGACTATAGACCTTGGCTACTAGTCTTTCTTTGAACCTCTCTCTTTTACCATTTGCCTGATACTTTATTTTGTAAATCTATTTGGAACCAACAGTATTCTTACCCTTAGGCAAGTCAACAACAATCCACGTGTTGTTAGTTTTTAGAGCTTGAATCTTTAATTTCATGCCTTCTACCCATCTAACATCCCCTACAACTTGCTTGAAATGTTGAGGTTTAGTTAAGATAGAGAACTTAACCAAGTATCACTAATATATATCACTTACTCTACTATAAGACAAGTTCTTGGTTAAAAAATGCTTGCATTTCTAACTTCTAGTAGGATTGACATAATATTGCATCAGTATATGTAGTTTAATAGCTCTAGAAAGTTTACTCGATAAGTTCTCAACTAATGAAAGATTGGTTGTGTTGTGTAGACCTGTGTCCATATCAGATGAATCTGCATTTGCACTTGTGTCTATGTTAGATGTAGCTACATTTGTGTCAGGTAATGCTATAGTGATAAAGTCAACAACTTTAACTGGTGATGGAGTAAGGGAAACAACCTCATGAGAGGTATCACTGTCAGTTAGAAATAAGAAATCAGGCATGCCTTCATCAGTGTTTGACCCTTCTGCAGTCTGCACTTGCTTTGGCGAATGTGCAAAAGAAAAGATATCCGCTTAAAATAAAACATCCCTCTTAACAAATAAATTCTTGGTGAATATATATAGCAGTAAATATCCCTCCTGAGAGTCAGAATAACCTATTAACATAATGGGCCGCTTCTTCGAACAACTATCATATTACACAAAAAAAACTATGACCCTTAAGTGGGAAAGCTTAGGTATTTTAGAAAATTGAAGGTCAAATGAGATTTTACCATATAGTACTGAATAGGTAAACCTATTCATTAAATATTCAACAACCTCCACTCAGAACTCCCAAGATTGAAATCTAAGAGGCTTGCCATGTTTAAGATCTATCTATGTTTCCTCTCGACAACACCATTTTGTTGTGGTGTATAAGGATAAATGGTTTGGTGTAGAATACCAAAACACTAAAATAATATCTTGCATTGAGATTTAATGAAATTCATCCCATTATCATACCTTACATTCTTTATTAATACCCCAAATTGTGTTTTGATCATAGAAATGAAGATCTTAATAACCACTATAGTCTCAAACTTTAGTTGTAACAGATGAATCCAAGTGTATCTAGTATAACAATCCACCATAGTAAAAAACAAGCATTTATTCACAATATATACATATTTATGATTATTCAAGATCAAAACAAGCAGATGATATAGAATCACTACTTGGAAAAGACAGTCTGGTTTGTTTAGATAATGGATAAACTGTACATTTATTCAAAATATATACATATTTATGATTATTCAAGAGGTACAAAATCTTTAAAACTTGTGATGCTGGATGTCCAAGTCTCTTATGCCAAAAAGTGCAACTTTGAAGTGAAACTTCTGCAACAATCTTGTTATGCCTTTGCCATGCATTGATAATCTTTTCCTACCACTCACTCTTAAAGATGTAAATTCCACCTTATTATATACCAATATCCTTTACCTTGACACTGAATAGGTCCTGAAAGAGACAAAAATCAAGGTAAAAGGAAACAAAACAAGACAACTCCTTGGTTATCTTAGCTACAAATAGAAAATTAAGCTTGAATTCTAGAACAAAAAGAACAACCTTGATCATGGAATTTTCAAATATGTAGGCCTCTCCAGTGTGTGATATGTCTACTTCAGTTCTAGTAAGTAAATTAACTTTATCTTTATGACATTGAAGTAGACTTTTTCCATCTTTGAACACATGTTTATTTGCAGATACATGATGTGTAGCACCTGAATCTATCATCCATCTTTGAGAACAATTTTTGAACAAAAAACAAGTAGTAATACCTATCATATTGACTTGTTTAATCTCCTTGGTGTCTTTATTCAACATGTTGAGATTTGAGTGTATTCTCCTTTTGTGAAGGTATGCCCTTAGCCATTGATAGATGAATCATGTCATGACTAGTGGTAGTAACATCAAGCTATCTAGTTACCATATTTGTAGTGTGGGACTCTACACTTGTAACGCCCCGAGTCTGGTATCCAAAATGCTACATGGTGCCCGTGACCCCAAAGGACCACAAGCTAACCCATGACTGGTATTTGTACCTCTACACTGCATAATATATGTATACAAATGTGTAAATAAAGGATGAAAGGCCATAAGGTTCAAATCTAATAAAAACATAAAATTTTGGTGGGGTATGAAATACCCAAAACAACTATGGTAAACTATATGAAACATAGTTTGAAAAGCCTCTAACTGTCTGAATAGGGAGTTGATGGAACATGTCCCCAACTAACTCCAACTAATGAAATAAACTAAGTACTGAAATGATAAAATAATGATCACGTCCTCGAAGGATGAGGACTCACTGCTGACTCTGAATGCTGAGTACTGGAATGCTACTGATGGTCTGGAGCTCGTGCTTCTGAACCTATGGTATAAAACACCATAGTACGAATGCGTCAGTAAGTTTAAATGTACTGGTATGCATGTGAGGTAGGCTGAATGGATGGATTCATATGCATGAACAATACTAACTTACTGACTAACATGAACATGAGAATACATGCATGAATACGTAACTGTAACTGAAGTCATAATAGGACTGAATACCGAATTCTTACTACTAAGTCTACTGATAACATAGATTTACTGATATCTGAGTTTACTGATATTAATAATAGAGTGACCATTTCTGACAGTTCTGATTATGAAGGACTGATCTAAATGACTATATCTGACAGTCCTGAATTTGAATACTGATAACATGAGTTTCATGTAACTGATAACATGAGTGACTGTATCTGACAATCCTGATACCTGAAGAACTATCTGAATTTTTTTACAGAGACTGGGACTGAGACTGTGGGAATTAGTCATCTAACCGACATGCCCCTTTCTGAAAAGATTGGGGTCTAACCTGTAACCCCAGTTGGCGCCACCAGTAAGGATAAGCTGTGAGTGACCCTCATCTGACAGTGTCCTAAAAAGAATGGTGGGGACCTCATCTGGCAGTGCTTATCTACCTCATCAACCCTCATCTAATAGTGTTGATGTCTCCACCTACGCTGGATACATAGTTCTAGAATGGAAGGATTGCTTCCAAGAATCACACTCTCATCTGACAGTGTGTGTTCCCATCCTTGGGTTCTCTCAGTGCTAACTCCTACTCCCATCTGAATAGACACTGAACATGAATTTACTGCACTGAACTGGACTGATTTCATGGGCTCCATTGACTGACCGAATACTACTGATATTACTGAACTATTGGGCTTTCCAAGAATTCTGAGATTTGGGAGTTTTTCCTGAGTCACATGACTGACTGAGTTCTATGGATCATGGCTTGACTGAGAGTAACATGAAACATGACACTGGCTCTAGGCACACAACTATATTTTTTGGTTATAAATACCTCCAGGACTTGATAGAAGGAAACTGACAAGATATAACACTTCTTGAACACATGACCAATATCAACAATCCACACTACAATAATTTAGGGATTTCATGAAGAACTTGATTATCACAATATTGTACATGGGTAGGAATGCATATAATCATGTCATAAATTTATCCATCTAGCCTCATGAGCATTCCATCAACTAATATCAATACACAACAATAGCATGGAATTCACTTTGAACATAAGTGGATAGCATGTATTTATCAATTAGTCACAATTAAGCTATGGAATATGATTTATATTCTCTTAGGCATTTTATCAAACACCTTGCATGCACAAACTAGGTCTTAGGCATAATCATCAAACTAACCCATAATCACCAACTAAATTCATAGTTTTCAACTCATATGACAACGTAGTTTCATAAAATCACATAAAGATTCCATCTTGGGAATTATACAACAACATAATCATGGTCATCATCAATCCATAACATAAACATCATGATATATAAGTTAAAAGTGGATTCTTAAACTCCATGGATGAAAGGTATCCATGAATGAACACTATGCATACCTTAGATATTGAATCTTGAAAGAGAATTGACCTTTATTGAACGTTCTTGGATTGGAAATCTTAATTCTTGATTATCTTGTGGAAAGTGTGATAGGGTCTTGAAGTTAATTGAGAAGAAACCCTAAGCTTGTTCTTGGGAACAAAGAGGGTTAAGAGATTTTGAAGCTAAATCACAATAGCTAAGTACGTGTGTTTGGTGTTTTACGTCGTGGGGTAAGGTTTAGGGTAAGGTGAAAGACCAAAATACCCCTACAAAATCACTTCCCACTTGCTTTAATTTTCAGCTGACGATCAAGGCTGATAAGCCGTCAGATCTGTGGTAAACCATCAACCCAGGTCGTTACCTGGGATCTAAAATTGATGGGTTTCTATCTAATTCTGATGACATAGGCTGATAAGCCATCAGATCTGTGACGGCCCATCAGATATGTCATCACTCAGTTGCCAGGCTAACATGCTGGAGTAAAATGGGTATAACTTTTTGCTCCGATATTAGATTTTTTCAAAATTAGTATCATTGGAAATATAATTCAATTATATATCTATTGGTGGGTCATGATATCAAAAATTCATACTATAATGAGAGATATGCTCGTTTGAAGTTGACTATACCAATATCCTTCCCAAGAATTCAATCGGTAAGGAATGTTTTGATTCGCCTAATATCTAGGACATATTTGAGACCTTAATTGAACTCAAACTTGATCATGAAACTAACAAAGAACCATGATGTACTATGCATGAGATTTAAATATGGCGCTAATATTAATTTGCATTTTTTAGGGTATTACAATATCTCCCCCTTGGGAACATTCGTCCTTAAATTAGACTGATTAGACTGAGAGAAATGATAACTAAAAGTACATACTGTACATGAATAACTGAAACATGACTACATGACTGACATTTTTGAGATTCATACTAAGCATGCATATCTGATGCATAATTTCATGACTGAGCTGATACATGAATGCATGACTGAGGTTTCTAATAATTGAGTCTTCTCACAAGGAGAATGCATGTCTAATGCATGAACACATGACTAATTTGATATATGAACATATGATAGAATATGAAATGGTAAATAGATACCAAGTTTAAAATGGGATTTTGAACATAATCTGGACACCAAGTTGTAACTGAAATCTGAACATGAAACTAAAAGGCTTAAGAAAAACTATTACCTTGGTCTGAGTGTGAATTAGTGAATAAGAGGTAAGGATACTTGGTACGCATGTATGCTTCTACTTCCTAAGTATCTCCCTCAATGGACTGATTCCGCCAAAGAACATTGACTAGAGGGACTTCTTTGTTCCTCGGTCTATGAATCTAATAGTCTAGGATTTGAAATAAAATTTCCTCATAGGAGAGGTTGTGATGAATATCTATGCTCTGAGTATGGACTACAACTTCTGGGTCACCTATTCACTTCTTGAGCAAAGAGACATTGAAGACTAGATAAACTGAGTCTAGATCTGAAAGCAACTTGAGCTCATAAGCTACTTTGCCGAAGCGACTGAGAATTTTGAAAGGACAGATATATCGGGGACTGAGTTTTCCCTTCTTATCGAATCTCTTCACTCCCTTCATGGTAGAGATATTTAGGTATACATGGTCACTAATCTCAGACTCAAAATCCTTTACTGAACAGGCATGAATAGGAACATGAGAAAGTGACTGAGTCTGAAACATGATGCATGAACTGAATACTTTGAACTGGATATTGTGAACTGAACTAAGCCATTGAGTACATAGATTATGGCTGATATTGGAGCTAGAGGGTCAGCCTATGGGTACCCACAACTCCAAACTGGATTCTTTACGTGAAGAGAAATTGGAGGGTTTAGGGCATGGTAGTTTGGGGATTATAGAGCATCTCCCCCTTGGGACATTATGTCCCTAGAATAATACTGACTTGACTGAGATACTAAAGAAAACTGGGATGATGCACAGGGCACCTACGAACTGAATTGTGACTGAATATCTGGGATTTGAAACTGAGACATGATGCATAAACTGAGCAAATCCTGCAACTACTGGGACTTTCTATCTTGGAATAGTTATATTCCTGAGATTTTTTATAGTAGGACTAGGTGGAAAGATGGGAAACCACACCAAACGAACTCCTTGCCTGATTGTTAAACTAAATTACTGGCTGATTGATGTAACTCATACTAAAAACTTATACTTCACTGAAGTACTTCTCCTTCACCTGAGACTACTAAAAATATTTGCATGAGCGCTGAGCATGAATTGAGGGTAACTGTATTATTTGAGAATGTAACACCAAGAGTACAAATGCTTTTAGAATAGTCTTGTAAACTGAGGTACTAGAAAGCTAACAACTAAGTAGCTGATAACTGTACGCTATGGTAAAGTACACCCAAAACTGAACTGATTTATTGACCTGATTACTGAACTAGGACTAGGATTGATATTATAGATAAAACGGTAATTGAAACTATAATCGTAACTAAGACTGTAGCCAAGACTAAATACTGGTTTTCGATAACTAGGGTTTAGACTGGTACTGAAGTACCTGAATTCTGAGACTAAACACTAATTACTGAGTACTGAATACTGAAACTGTAACTGAGATGGCAACTGAATTTTGATAGTTACACGATGGGGGCTGACATAAGTCAAAGATCTGAATGCACACTCATACTCTGTACTTTCCCAACTTCTAAATACAACTTCTTACTAGTCGTTTACTTGCACACTAACATGGGATTCAAGACTATCTTCATAACTACACCCTCATGTAAAACAAACATGCAACAATCTTCTCTTAACATAAAGCATTTACTCTCTCCCATCTAAGTAAATACTCATCACTGCACTGTTTCCACAAAGAGAGCTCACTAAAGGGTTAAATCAGGAGGACCTGAAGCATGAATGAACACTAACTAAACTTGACACATGACTGAAACCTGAGAAATAGAATGTCAACAGCATTGATTTACTAAAAAGGTCTGAACTGAGAATATACATGACATAGTCTAAATTGATCTGATTAGTGGGGGCGTATCATGAGTCATGAAAGCTGAGTATACTTGTAAATCATGATATATGTACATGAGTCATGAACTTCATGACCTGAGTTTGGAGTTTTTGTGTTCATGGGACATGATTCGTAATACTGAGTAAGCTAGAACTCCTTATGCGAGGAATTGAAAGCACACAAAATTCTATGAAAAGCATGTGAATATAAGCTATGTTCATGGAACTGAGTTATGAAACATGTGTAGGGATCATGCTGACTGAAGTACAAAACTTGTAATGGGATAAGGATGGATCAGGAATCGTCTTCCCTTACTATTTTTTCTATGCATACTAGCACTACTATTAGAATTAGGAGAGTGAATATAAGCTATGTTCATGGAACTGAGTTATGAAACATGTGTAGGGATCATGCTGACTGAAGTACAAAACTTGTAATGGGATAAGGATGGATCGGGAATCGTCTTCCTTTACTATTTTTTCTATACATACTAGCACTACTATTGGAATTAGGAGAGCCTGACTTGGTTACTTGATCTATCATCTCCCCCTTAACTTTAAGCCATTATCTTAAGTCTGTGAACACTTTACTAATCTCTGAACTAAACTGCAATCATTACCATATACTTACACTCTGTTCGACACATGCTTGCGTTACTAAACACATTATCTGCTACTATTTCCTCATATACTACTAATATCGCATTTCCTAATTCACATCCACCTCTACACACTTAATTTCAAACCAATAGTCTTAATTTCTTACTTGCACTGTTCAAGCCTACTGACTTACTTTGGTACATTGATCCCCATGAATACATAATTTGTTCAATCTGGATGATATTATCCTTACTCTACTACTGCCAAACTCCTGGGTTCATGCTTCTAACTCTAGGTCTATGCTATCATAGGATTTTAAGAAGGGATCTGATCGCATATATAAATTCGGGTTCAAGAATGAGTTCGCATGTTCATGAATGAAATCTGTACAACCTTGGGATGGAACTGGACTGATGGGATACTTTGAGACTGTGACCAATCCCATAACTGACTATAGGGACTGTCTAGGAAAGCCCTATCTCTAGGACTTGAGCTTCACTGCTTCTGTCATATTGAAAGTAAAATGGAGTTGACATGAGTGGAGAATGATGAGAATATACATGAGTTTCTTAGAGAATGTTTCTATAGAATGATCTGAAACATGAAAGAAGGGAAACTATTACTAAAACATCTCATAGCCTCCTGCATATAAGTGTGGTACACAACACACCCATGTACAAGACTCTACCAGATGTGTCTTTCAGACTTCCTAGGACACTGTTGACCTTAGGCTCTGATAGCAAATTTGTAATTCCCCGATTGTGGTACCCAGAATACTACACGATTCCCATGACCCAAAAGGACCACAAGCTAACCCATGACTGATATTTGTACATGTACACTGCATAATATATGTATACAAATGCGGAAATAAAGGCTGAAAGGCCATAAGGTTCAAATCTGATTAAAATATAACATTTGGGAGGGGTATGAAATACCCAAAACAACTGTAGTAAACTGTCTGAATCATGATAGCCTAAAAAGCCTCTAACTGTCTTAATAAGGAGTTGATGGGACATATCCCCAACTAACTCCAACTATTGAAATAAACTAAGTACTGAAATGATAAAATAATGATCACATCCTCGAAGGATGAGGACTCACTGTTGACTCTGACTGCTAAGTACTGGAATGCTACTTATGCTCTAGAGATCGTGATTCTGAACCTATGGTATAAAACACCAAAGCATGAATTCGTCAGTACATTTGAATGTATTGAGATACATGTGAGGTAGGCTGAATGTATGGGGTTCATATGCATGAACAATACTAACTGACTGATTAATTTGAATGTGAGAATACATGCATAAATACGTAACTATAACTAAAGTCATAATAGGACTGAATACCAAATTCTGACTACTGAGTCTACTGAAACATGGATTTACAGATATTTGAGTTTATTGATATTGATAACTGAGTGATTATTTCAGACAGTTCTGATTATGAAGAACTGATCTGAATGACTGTATTTGACAGTCCTAAATCTAAATACTGATAATATGAGTTTCGTGTAACTGATAACATAAGTGACTGTATCTGACAGTCCTGATACCTGAAGAACTATCTGAGTTCTTTTACTGAGACTAGGACTGAGACTGTGGGAAGTAGTCATCTAACTGACATGCCCCTTTTTGAAAAGATTGGGGTCCAAACTGTAACCCTTGTTGGAAGGGTGTCAATACTGCGCCACCGGTTAAAACAAGCTGTGAGTAACCCTCATCTGACAATGTCCCCAAAAGAGAATGGTGGGGACCTCATCGAACAGTGCTTATCTACCTCATCAACCCTCATCTGAAAGTTTTGATGTCTCAACCTATGATGACTATATAGTTCTGGAACACAAGGATTGCTTCCAAGAATCACACCCTCATCTGATAGTGTGTGTTCCCATCCTTGGGTTTGCTCGGTGCTAACTCCTACTCCCATCTTAATAGACACTGAACATGAATTTACTGATCTGAACTAGACTGAGTTCATGGGGTTCTATTGACTGATGGAATACTACTGATATTACTGAACTACTGGGATTTCCGAGATTTCTAAGATTTCGGAGTCTTTCCTGAGTCACATGACTGACTGATTCCTATGGATCATGGCTTGACTGAGAGTAACTTGAAACATGAAACTATCTCTAGGCACACAGCTATATTTTTTGGGTATAAATACCCCCAAGACTTGATATAAGGAAAATGACAAGACATGATACTTCTTGAACACATAACCAACATCAACAATCCATACTACAATAATTCGTGGATTTCATGAAGTACTTTATTATCACAATATTGTACATGGGTAGGAATGCATATAATAATGTCATAGATTCATCAATATAGCCTCATGAGCATTCCATCAAGTAATATCAATACACAACAATAGCATGGAAGTCACTTTGAACATAAGTGGATAGCATATATTTATCAATTAGTCACAATTAAGCTATGGGACATGATTTCTATTCTCTTAGGTATTTTATCAAACACCTTGCATGCACAAACTAAGGCTTAGGTATAATCATCAAACTAACCCATAATCACCAACTAAATGCATAGTTTTCAACTCACATGACAACGTAGTTTCATAAAATCACATAAAGATTCCATCTTGGGAATCATACAACAACATAATCATGTCCATCATCAATCCACAACATAAACATCTTGATATATAAGTTAAAAGTGGATTCTTGAACATCATGAATAAAAAGGATCCATGAATGAACACTATGCATACCTGAGATATTGAAACTTGAAAGAGAATTGACCTTTCTTGAATGTTCTTGGATTGGGAATCTTAATTCTTGATTATCTTGTGGAGAGTGTGATGGTGTCTTGAATTTAATTGAGAAGAAACCCTAAGTTTGTTCTAGGGAACAAAGAGGTTTAAGAGCTTTTGAAACTAAATCACAATATCTAAGTACGTATTTTTGGTGTTTTATGTCGTGGGGGTAAGGTTTAGGGTGAGGTAAAAGACCAAAATACCCCTACAAAATAACTTCCCAGTAGCTTTAATATTCAACTGACGACCAAGGCTGATAAGCCGTCAAATATGTGGTAACCCATCAGCCCAGGCCATCACCTGGGAGCTAAAATTGATGGTTTTCTATCTAAGTCCGACGACATGGGCTGATAAGCCATCAGATCTGTGACGGCCCGTCAGATATGTCGTCACTCAATTTCCAGTCTGACATGCTGGAGTAAAATGGGTGTAACTTTTTATTCCGATATCAGATTTTGGAAAAATTGGTATAGTTGGAAAGATAAATCAATTATCTATATTTTGGTAAGTCTTGAGCTCAAAAATTCATAGTATAATGAGATATATTCTTGTTTGAAGTTGACTATACCAGTATCCTTCCGAATAATTCAATCGGTAAAGAATGTTTTGATTCGCCTAATAGCTAGGAAATATTTGAGACCTTAATTGACATCAAACTTGATCATGAAACTTCCAAAGAACCATTATGTACTATGCATGAGCTTGAAATATGGTGATAATATTAATTTGCATTTTTTGAGGTATTACAGCATTGTTGACATGTGACTCTATTCCACCATTACCAACGTAGTTGTGACCATGTCCTACATTTCCATGCCCATTAGTATATGACTTATGGTTGTTGGCATTGTAGCTTGTTTTATTCTTTGTTTGTAGTCGTTTGGATAGCCTATCAGTTTATAATAATTTTCCTAGTGTGACTTGTGAAATGAAAATATTTAGACCTCCTTCCTTTATAATAGGAACTAGCCTATCAAGAATTAGAATTTTGATTCACCTGCATAGACATTGGCTCTAAATTACTATGCACAACAATTATACAAAATGAATGTTTAATTTTATCCTTTATTATCATAACATATGACTGGTTTTATTGTAGGAGTCAATCCTTTTGAAAAAATTTCTCTACAAGCCTAATCATAGGACTCATTCAACTACTTAAAAATTGGAGCAATCTCAACTGTTACAGGTGATCAACATACTTCATTGATTTTGTCCATTCACCACTAGGATTTAGGATTAAAGCATCATATTCACTCCATAAACTCTTCATTTTCGTAAAGTAAACTTTAACTAAATTAGTACCTTGGGAAAATATGTTGATTTCTCGATGCATTACCTTATCAAACCGCTCCTTAAGATCCTCCCAGACTGCAAAAGCACTTGTAGTATACACAATGCCGCTGAGTAAATCCTCTATTATTGTATTCATAATCTAGGAAAGAAAAATAGCACTGCATGTTTCCCTTGTTCATAAAAATGAAATTCACCCTTGTACAATTCCTTGCTACAATCTTTAGTGAAAAATCCATATTTTCTCTTGCCTAGAAGTGTTTTCTCATCAATCGACTCCACAAGCTGTAATTCTTTGATCAAAATAACTTGATAGGAACGAATACATCACTTGAACTATCCAAAGCACTAATGTAAAGAAGATAATTTTATCAATTTTGAGAGGTGCCATGATAGAAAAAACTAGTCTGTAGTAAGAGTAATACGTAAAATTTTGTAGGAGGAAAATAGGGGTTGAACAATACCTAAAAAAACTCAAAAGTAGCTCAAAAACTTGATGAGAAAAAATCTAAATTTTCTCAATACGAAGCTCAATAGCTCTGATATCATGTGAAAAAAAGCTACACAACTTGTTCATCCATTAAAGGATGCAGATAAATCAGAGAAGAAACTATTTTTATTCACCAATCTCATTGTTGTACAATGCAATGTTCCTAATATTTGTAGATGGGGCAAGTGAGCTATGAAATATCTTAGCTCATTACCATATCACTAAAATCTAAGCTTAACTTCCTAATACGTTTACTAACTGGCTAAGTATTACTAGTCAATAAAATAGTAAAAACTGTAAAATGGAACAACAGTGAATTAGTTGTTACAATTCAGTACACTCCAGTTTATTGGAACATCAAGACTACAATATCTATTGGTAAAGCTTACCAACCACTATTGCAGCATTTAAATCTATCAAATGAGTTTATAGAAGAAGTATGTACATAATTTATGTCCATCTTATTTAATGACTCTTTAGGTCATTTTTCATACTGTCCACTTATTTTTATTGTTAGAGCTTTTCCATAGATGCCCCAAGTCATTTATGTCTTGCTGGAACTGATAGTTTATTTACTATACAGCTTGTTTGGTTTTAGGACCAATTCTTCATTAAGAAGTCTTCACTGGTTTCGAATGAAAATCAAGTGAAAACTTCAGTTAAAAGACCTCGGATGCAAATTTTAATTGTACCAACAACTTTGTAAGATTGATTTTAGACTATAAATACTCTTGGTTCAGGTCCCAAAACACTCGAGTTCATTTTGACCAATTGGTCGAAAAGTGTGAAGATCAGTAGACATGGGTGTAGGGCCCATAATTGGTCTAAATGGACTTGGATAGAAAATCCAACTTTATCAATATGTCGGAAACATCAAATTTAGTTGGGTTGCATATTTTTTTTTTTACAAAAAATGAAGCCCAAATGAGTCTGGAAGGTCAAAAATAAGTTTTGACCTCTCAGACCCAATAAGCCCGAATGAGTCCAGAAGGTCGCGAAATTGGCTACTTTCACTCTCTTTTGAGCCTAAAAGCCCTAAAATTCTAGATTAACTACAAATTTATTCTTGGGGATGAGTTATAAGATTTATTAACATATATATATATATATATATAAATTTGTGATTATCAATGGATTTAAGGTATGAATCCTTCATTTTAAAGCTTTAATTTCTTGATTATTTGATAAAAAACTCAAATTTCTTGAGGGCTTGATTTTAGCCCAAATATTCTTGATTTTCGCCTAATTATTGAGGGTTATAATTTCCTCGTGGTGTATGAGTGTTAGATTGATCTCAAAAATGCATTTCCTATATGTGGGACCTACTTGGGGGTTATTGGTGTCATTTTTGGATCCGATGTATAATGGTGAAATATGGGTATCAAAATTCTCATAATTATGTGTAGATTATATTTTTAATAGCTTGACACCTTGAAGAAGCTTCTCTAAAAGGAAAAGTAAAGGTTTAGCGGTTCATGGCCTTTCTTTGGATTTGTGGTAGGCTAGACTTACTCCTTGTTAAATTGAGCTATGTTTTGATATAATTGTAATATCTTGTTAGATTGGATGGATTTTAAGTATTGGCTTGAGAGATGCAAGACTTGGGTTAGTTGGACCAATTAGGCTATGTAATATTAAAAGTTGAAAATCTTGACTTGTTCCCTACATATTAGGTGAAATAGACTTCATTGCTCATGTTTAACATGAGAATGCCTTAGAATACTCAACCTTAGATTAAATGATTTTTTTGTTTGTACTTAAAGTAAATTAGCCTTAGTTGCTTATATTAGAGAAGGGTGCCTTGGTTCTTTTGGATTTAGTAAAAGTGCTTAGTAGAACATCTACCTTAGGGTTTATGATGGCTTGCTATACATCTAAGAGTTGATTTAGATACCTTAGCCTAGTCTCGGATAGAAATTGACTTAGAAGGCATTCGAGAATTTAGATGCGGGCTTGTTTACCCACCTTAAGATAAAATTGAAGATTAGTTCCCTTGAACTCTTAAGTCTAGTAATTGACTAGAGAGCGCCCTTTTGAGGCAATATTGATGGTTCTTTGGAATTTTTGGTTATGTGGAATGGTATTGAGAATGATGCTCAAGTAATTATGCCTTTTTATGTCTTGTTTGATAAGGCTTATGTCAATCTATTAATTACGTTATTATGATTATCTATTATTTGGGTTAATGAGCGTGCTATTAAATGAGCCCTTGCCTATAATATGGCCTAAGTCATAAATAATGATAGTAACCACGCTATGAATAAATTATGGATCATGTAATATTTTAGTCATTGTTCATACTAATGATGAAATATATTAAGGTTAATATTAGGCCGATGAATATGCTACTAATGGGGCATTCTTCATGATATTTCTTATGGTTATGCCCAAGGTCTAAATGACTAAATTGTGGATTTTGTAATGATGATTCCTTGACTATATTCTTGATTAAGCCATTGTTTAGACTAGTATTCAGGCCGTTAAATATACTATTGCCCAAGTTATGATCATGCTTAATAATTACGCTAATAAATCATATTGAAAATCTTCCTTATTATCAATATTTAAAATGATGATGTTAATAGTGTTGGAAGGAATTCTTATTGAGTATATGTAAAGATGCTTCATAGATTATGTTTGGACTCATGTTATGCTTTTGGCTAGTAACTAAACTAGTGATTATGATAGAAAGCCTTCTTGTTGCTAATATTATGAGCCATGATACTAAGGGTTCTAAAGGTATATTTATTGACTACATGAGAGTTATTCTACTAATCATGTTGGACCCATTAATGCTTTGGAATATTCATGCTATATATTTTCCTATATTTATGGAAAAATTGTCCTTGATGATGGATGATGAGATGTAAAAGTATTCTTTTACTTACTTCTCTTTTACTTTAGCCCTCGTGGAGCTTGTCATTTTTTTAGCCCTCGTGGGGCTTGGACTTTAATTTAGCCCTCATGGGTCTTGCCATTTACTTTAGACCTTGTGGGGAATGTTCTTTATTATTGATATATTGATGTGATGATGATGTCCGACAAGGCCGGAGAATATATTAATGTGATAATGATGCTCGACAAGACCGGAGGATATGATGATGATACCGGACAAGGCCGATGGATATGATTATGATATTGATACCTGGTTCGAGTCTGGAGGATATGATTATGATATTGATACACGATTTGAGTTCGGGGAATATGATTATGATATTGATACCCAAATTCATTTTGGAGGAGTTGATTGTGATATTGATATTTGGTTTGAGTTCGAAAGATATGATTATGATATTGATACCGGTTTGAGTCCGGAGGATATGATTATGATGTTGATACCCAGTTCGTATTTGGAGGATGTGATTATGATATTGATACCCAGTTTGAGTCTGGAGGTTATGATGATGATATAATGATGTCTAATAAATCCGGAGGATATGATTATTGACGTGCCTCTTTGTGCACCTACCGGTTAAATTTGGCTAGCCCTATGTATGGCAATTATATATTTATTTATGTTCTTGTATAGTTGGATATAATTTTGATGTTAGAGGTATAGGTTATAGTCTTCTAATGAGTTAAGGTATAAAGTGGTATAGTTGTTGATTTAAGGATGAAAGATGCTTAGTGGTGGATATTACTTAAGTGGATAATAGTGACTAATGGATTTATGAACTTTAGTAAAAAAAAAAAGAGGGCTAGTGGCATTGATGGTTATTACTAGGGATGATTATTTCATTATGGTGGTTAGTGATAGTGGGTTTATATGTGATGAAGATTAGTTGCTATTGATGACTAAGTTCATAATGTTGATAATTATTAATCGAGGCTTTGTGGACTAATGAGGTTAATTGATAAGAGATGTTAGTTGATAGATAGATAGTGTATAATTGGTGATTTGTGTACTTTTGTTTAATGTTGAATAAAGACTAATTGGTTTGTGAGATTTATTGTAAGTTAAGGATCCACTTAGTGAACGATGATAGATATAAATATTGGTTAACTAGCGAATATGGTCTAGGGGTGAATCTTGACTAGTTGTTAAATATTGGCTTGTTAGTGAATAATGGTTAGTTTTTTATCGATGAATAATGATTATGTGATGAATAATGGATACACTATAATTAGAGGTCATATGCAGACTAGCGAATAAGTGGTTTAGTAATAAGCATTGGCTAGCTAATAATGAGTAAATAGGATGTATTGATGAGATAGACACCTATATAGTGATATGGTTATGGTTATGAGTATATTGAAATATCTTATTCAATTACGAATATTGATGATGGTTGTGAATGTTGGCAAATGGCCATTTGTTAGAAATTGTGGAAAACTATGGATCATGAGAAGTTGGTTATAAATATATACACATTGATAATTTGATCCATTGATGTACCCTTCGGTGGTATGGGAAGCCGTGATAGGATCTTACTTTATGCTCTTTTTGATGTGCTCTCTGGTGGTATAGGACGTCGTGATGGGTTTTTTACATTATGCACTAGTTGGTGTATGGCTTCAACTTTTTACTTGTGTTTGGTTGTGATGCACTTTTGTTGCTTTATGATTTTGAATTATTTATTTCTTATGTATGGCGATATTGGTATACGTTGACGCCTTATGTTATACTATTATTTTGAATTACTTAATTATTATTCACAGTGATAATGGAGATGATCCAGGTTTGATTCTGTAGCTTGACGTACTATGATTATCTTGCATTTTATCATTCTTAAATCATGATTTGTCTCAGTAGGCCGATGATGCCTACTGAGAGCCCATTATTTTGATACTCATGCTACCCTTCTATATCTTTTCAGTGTAAATTCAGTTATTAGCTATCGTCATTGATCATTGTTCGTGAAGTGATTGATTTTCGAAAATAGGGTGAGCTCTTGGAGTTTGAGTCACCGAATTTCTTTTCATTTCTTATATTTTGTCTTTAGTATTCGAGACAGATGTATTAAGTATTTTAGACTTAGAGTTGTATTAATACCATTAGTTTCTCTTGTACTAGCTCTACCAGGTTTTGGGATTGGTATCGTGTATGACTGTTTATTCAATCAAACATCCTTGTGTTAGCAACTGATGTTCTTTAAATTGGGCCTTTCTTTCCTGATTAATCTATAGTGTTATCTCTGGGTTATGGTATTGGCTTACCTATTGGTAAGATTTGGTATGCGTCATCATGTCCTATAAATCGGGTTATGACATCTTAATGGTCAACATATACTGACAATAGTGTATCGAGCAAATATAATTTATTTGATAAATGAAGTGGATCTATTTCATTTTCTTTCTATTGATTGAGACCTAGTTGCTCTCCTTTTTTTGTGGCATTGGGTCATACAAAGGCAGAGGTTTTGACCACTACAAAAAACTTGTACTCTGTCGATCAAATTGTAAAAGTAACACGTTTATTATAGGCTAATATCATTTGCTTTCTACAAATACTGATAATACCATTAATGGTTTCTGACAATAAACGAGCCATCACTGTTTGCTTAATATTTATTAGTTCATCATTACTGATATATATTTTCAATTTACAAGATGATTATAACTGAGTTAGAGATAATTATAACATTACAATTCATGAACGAAACATTATTGTCGTATGCCAACTTTGGATGCACGTGCCTAATAGCTCATGGACATGGCATAAAGACTGTCCAAAGGCACAACTCTGTTAAGACTAGTCAATTATGCTTAATTTTTTTCATCACCCAAACCGAGGCCCTGGCCGAGACGGGCATCTTAAACCATGAAGGTCTGAGAGACCCCTTGGCATGTAATCATAAGAATAACTCATAAGATATAAATGTTCGGAAGATAAATTAAAAATTCAAGGGAAATTTATTATACAAACTGTGTCAACGAAATTATGACAATACAATACTCAAATTCCGTCTATGAAGCCTCTACTGACCACTAATTGTCTAGGTAGGGAAAAGGACCCCAGCTGAACCATAAACTGACTAAGATTACACATAGATAGAGTACCTTCCTGTGAAGGGAGGCTCACCAACTCGGAACTCCTGGAATAATCTACTGTTGCTAATTTAGACTGCGGGACTAAGCCTCAGATCCTACATTATAAGACAATGCAGCCGCCATGAAGTACGATCAATACCTGAATTTATTGGTATGCAGAACTAACCAGAAACAAAATATATTTTATATAAAATAATCTAGATCATTAAGAAAACAATTTATCATGATAAATATAAAAACACATAGGCATAGATCAGTGAGCTTCAAAACGTTCTTGTAAGTCATGACTTAACTCTTCAGTTTATTTCTAAGCTAGATGGTATACCCTATATTTTCTATAATTCCACAGACTATAAGAAATTTGCCCTTCACTCAGCGGCCAAGCCCCCAATCTAAGTTTGCCTCAATGATTGGAGTATCAGTAAGGGAGACACATAAGATCACAAAGCAAGGTTCTATAATCCTCAATCAAATAAACATCTCATGGTAATGCACAATATCACAAAGAAGGGATCCTAATCATAGTCTGTAATACCCCGTACTTTTCCTAGCTTGAAAAGTTTCCCCAAGAATGTTAGAAGCTTTCTTTGAAATATGAATCAACTTTTATAGATGTGGTATTTTCAATGTTTTCACTTTTTCATGTGGAAAATTTGATAAACTTTCCAGAGATACCAAATTCGCCCAAATCCGACACTCGGGTGAAGAGTTAGAGCCTTTTTAGTGAGACAGTGTATCACCTGAGCCTTCAGCGCGTCGCGGAGATAGCTCAAATGGAAATTGTTAATTTCCAGTGTTGCTCTGTGATAGTGGTGCTTCGCGCCAAACTTCCAGGTCATAGACAAGGTGGCAACACTATAGATCCACGTAACTCCACCGTGCAATTTCTCATTTGTCATTTTCCAGTGACTTGGCGCGATAGTGGCGCGTCACGCCAAGGATGAAAACCAGAAAATTTTCTCAGAAATTAAAGATGTGTCCTAGGGTTAAAAAGGTCAATTTCCCACCCTATATAAGCCTTATAACACGAGATTTGGCCATAATTCAGCAGCTTATACTCAATTACTCTCAAAAACTCTAAAGAACAAGCCCTAGGGTTTTCATAGAAGGTTCAATTTCAAGGGAATTCACCGTCAAATTTCAAGAATCTCTCCGTCAATCTTCGTAGAATCACAAGATAAGGTATGTGTAGAATTCATTCATGGACTCCTTACGTCCATGAAGTCCAAGAATCTCTTTTCTAAATTCAAGTTATGGATTTTCTTTATGAATTTCATTATTAGATTGCTCTTGTTCATGTTGATAATAACTAATTGCATTCTAATCCATGTTTGGTGATAAATTGCATATGTAATCGATTAATAATGATGTAGATTAATGTAAATCTAGGATTAAAACCCTTGGATGATGAAATTAGAGATGAATCATCATACTTGATTGTTGTATAATGTTGTTTACACATTCTATGCCTATTATGTGTATGATTAAATGCCTAGATGAAGGAACAATGCCCAACTAGTATGATATCATGAAATCCCCATGTATGTACAAACTTATGCATATCACATGTTTGATGAAGTGCTTCAATATATGAATTATGAATTGTGTTGTTGGTCATGTGTTCAAGTAAGCCATGCTATATCATTTTATTCTCATCGAGTCCTAGGGGTACTTGTTCCCGAACATTTAGCTGTGTACCTAGAGCCATGTCATGTTTTCACGATCTCCTCAGGCAAGGTATGATCCATAGAACTCAGTCAGTCATGTGACTCAGGAAATCTCAGAAATCTCAGTAATCTCAGTAGTTCAATAATCTCAGTGATCTCAGTACTCAGTAATCTCAGTAACTTTAGTATTCCCAGTCAATTTTAGTAACTTCAGTATTCTTAGTCAGTCCACAGAACTCAGTACATTCCGACATTCAACGGAACTCAGTAAATTAAGTTTAGCTCCGCTAGACAATACCACTAGTATGAGTTCAGTTCAGTGTCTTTCAGATGGGGGTAGGACTCAGCACCGAGCGAGCCTAGGGATGGGGACTTACCTGCTAGACAGGACTGAGATCCCTAGAAGCAATCCCTAAGTTCCAGAACTACGTAGCCAGCTTAGTACAAGATGTCACCTATTAGATAGGATTGACATACTCAGGTATCACCCGTTAGCGCATTTAAATGTATAGGACTGATCCCAGGGGTCACCCGCTAGATTAGGACTGAATCCACAGCAGTTGTCTTTACCAGTGGCACGGTACTGACACCCTTCCAGCTGGGGTTACAAGTTGGACCCCAGTTATCTTAGTATGGGGCATGTCGGTTAGATGAATACATCCCACAGTTTTAGTTACAGAAATCAGGACTGTCAGATACAGTCAATTCAGCTTAGTAATACAGATTTAAAACTGTCAGATATAGTCAATCCTTGTCATTATAAATAGAGTACGAGATCACCCATTAGAT
The DNA here is from genome assembly GCA_030864215.1 of Capsicum pubescens. Taxonomy (NCBI): domain Eukaryota; kingdom Viridiplantae; phylum Streptophyta; class Magnoliopsida; order Solanales; family Solanaceae; genus Capsicum; species Capsicum pubescens. Next base: position 303,348,759 of record CM061540.1, read on the forward strand.
AGGACTAATCTCAACTATGGTCAATCAGTAGCAGCATAATCAGATTCAGAGATCACCCGCTAGGTAAGACTGATCTTAGACTAAGTCAAAATCTTCTTTATTATTAGTATACTCAGAGATCCCCCACGAGATAAAACTGATCTCAGATTCAGTTACACAGATACAATACGGAACTTATCTAGTTCCATCAGATTTAGGACTGTCAGATACAGTCACTCATGTTTTCAGTTATATCAGTTATAAGAACTCATGTTATCAGTATTCAGCTTCAGGACTGTTAGACAAAGTCAACTAGACTAGTTCTTCATAATCAGAACTGTTAGACACAGTTATCCATGTATTAGTAACATAGTATCAGTCCCTCAGTATCCAGTAACATAGTATCAGTCCCTCAGTATTCAGTAATATAGTATTCAGTCCCAACACGATCTCAGTTACAGTTACATAGTCATACATGTATTCTCACATTCATGTTAGTCAGTCAGTTATATTTGTTCATGCATATGAACTCCATGCATTTAGCCTACCTCACTTGCATACCAGTACATTCAAAGTACTGACGCATTCGTGCTATGGTGTCTTATACCATAGGTTTAGAGGCACAAGCTCCAGATTAGCAGTAGATTCCAGTCTCAGCAGTCAGAGTTAGAAGTGAGTCCTCATCTTTCGAGGATATGATGATTACATTACTATTTTAGTTTCTAGTTTATTTCAGTAGATGGAGTTAATTAGGTACATGTCCCATCAACTCCTTATTCAGACAGTTTAGAGGCTTTCAGACTACAGCATATCAGGCAATTATTTTAGATTTGTTTTGGTAGTGTTATACCGTTTTCAGACATTGTGTTATCAGATGTTTGTTCAGTATTGAACCTTATAGCCTTTCGGTTCATATTTCCATATTATCATGTTATATTATACAGTGTACAGGTACAGATATCAATCATGGGTTAGCTTGTGGTCCTTCGGGGTCATGAGCACCGTGTAGTATTCTGGTTCAGAAAATCGAGGCGTTACATAGTATCAAGTTGGGACAACCTGAATCAAGGTACACAAGATCGCAAAGCAGGGTACCATAATCCCACGTCGGCAAATCACAATTTCCAGCATTGAGTCTTTCAACTCGTGCTCTCTCTGGGGAACCATCTTACTCTCTTTAAGTCTAATTTTATTCTCTTTAAACATACTTCATGCTAATAAACAAATCTTTCTCATTCTGTTAAGGGCATATCACAACGGGGTATCATCATACCCAGACTTGCAAGTCATTCATATTATACCACATCATATCTAACCCTTTTTTATTAAAAATCATGATAAGACCACAAAAATATTTAAACACCATATGAGGGAGTTCTTGATTCAGAACATATGAAAACTTATGCAAACTACTCCCTTTTAATACTTTATCATACGGTGGTCATCTCTTTTATCAATCACATGCAAATTCTTTATCAGGAAACATGAGCATTTGTACATCAAGGAAAAACCCCTCTCATTCGTTCATAAAAAATAACAATCCATAAACATTAGCAAAATGTTTAAACTCAAACTTTTAACCATCCGTGTAAATAATCCACAACATTGTTAAGACAATGGGTTTCATAATAAGAGAGGTAATCACGCAAATCATGCTCTCATATAACTTTTCAAATTTATAACACATGTACGCATGGAAATAATGCAAGTTTAGGGAAACAACCTCATAGTTTATACACGATTTCATCATAAAATGGGGTTTTCAATTCATGCTCATCGAAAATTTCAAAACCCATCTCATGTATGAAATTATATACCTTAAAATCTTATTTAATCGATAAATTTATCCCCACGGAGTTTAGGATAGTCTCATATACCTTAATCTTCTTGATTTGTGAAGAGAACTTGAATCTTTGGGGACTTGAATCCTGGTGTTCTTGAAAGGAAAAATTTGAACTTTGTTCTTGGGAAAAGAGGGAGGGTTTCTAGAGAGTAATTTTGAGAAAGATAAGCAAATAATGCCCTCTTGAATGTCCCAAATTCTCTTTTGGGTGACTTAGGTTGAGGGAAAAGAGCCCAAATACCCTTGGCCTCATTTTCCCATGGAAATACCCTCGTGGCGCGACCCCTATTTTGGCTAAGCATCCCTCATAACACAACCCCTAGTTGGGTTGAATAGACCTTGTGGCACGGGGCTATCGCGACCCCTTACTGTCTCTCACAGAAATGGTCATAACTTTTCCCTTGGATATCGGTTTAAGGCAAAATTGGTATCGTTGGAAAGCTAATTCAATTTTCTACAATTTTGTGGGTCTTGATATGCAAAATTTCATATATGTAAAAAGTTATAAACATTCAAAGTTGACCCTTGTAAAATCGTCAACTAAAAGTCAATAGATAGGAAAGTGCTCAACTTAACTTTCGATCTAGGAGATTTTTATGATGTATATTCACCTCCAAGGATGTTACCACACTAAGAAAATTTTATTGACACTTATATATAAATAGAAACCATTGGATTCTGGTTTAAAAATGTAGGAAAGGCAGTTCAATGTTAGCCCAAAAGTGCGAGGTGTTACATTATCTCCCCCTTGGGATTCATCCCGGAATGATGAATAGGAACTTGTTGAAGCTCTAAAAGTATGGAATAAATAACATAACCTTGCATTGGACATTTTTCCATAACAAAATATGCAAAGTCATCAAAAGAGCTTTATGATAACCCTTAGTGAAACGTGTAAGCACGAAACGTGAGATAATAAGAATTGACATAGAGATGACATTGAATATGATTTCTAGGGATCATGATTATCACAACATAAGGTATATGTTTATTTGATGATAATAGGCCTGGTTTACATTGGTATAATCATGAAATGAGATTTTGCCGGAGATAGGAATAGAAGCATTATTCACTTTACAAGATACAATGAATAGACTTAAACTTAGGGACACTACTTGTCTATACTCCAAACAATAAATAATATACTTAATCATTTCCAACTTACAATTCTCCCATCACACATATAACCAGAAGAGTTTAAGTCCCACTGCATAGTATTTCTATGTTGAAGCCTAACTCGGAGAAAAGAGGTGTTAGTTTAAGCTATGGGACCTCATTCTCTACATCCCTTTAAGAATATCACTTCACCTTATCACTATCATCAAACACCCTCGGTTTTAATTCAGGGAGTACTAACCCCATAGTACATGGGTTTGTGTTTTCATCAATCACAACATTCAATCCTATCAATACTACGTCCACTTCATGGATCTCCCCACTAAGACCAACAATTTCAATCACTCTCTAAAAGATTTTTCACTACATATCCCCTTCCTAACTATTTCACATAGAGAAAGTTCATCTCTTTCTCCCTTCTTCAACTATAACCTTAGGTCGACTAGTCTCACCAAAAACTTAACAAAACAAGAAACATCTACTCCCTTCTCTAAGACATTACTACGCTTCCATAACCACCATCATACTAACATATGGAGGGTCATTGAGGGACCCGAGCATAAGTATCATAAATGGGAGTAACATTATTCAATTATAACTTATACTTATTGCATTACTCAAGGTGGGACATGAGGTAAAGATACGATATGATAGACACGAAGTGCTTCATATATCAAGTTTCTGGATAATAACTAGAGAGTCGTTCGGGTATAAACACAACACAACATGAGTTGTTAAAACTGGGCACAGTGAGAAACATGAGCGCTTACATAATGAGTCATATAACATAAGGTCGAAATTCATAAAGTCGATGACTGAGAAAAGGATTGATAATTGAAGTTATTGCTTCTATTTTCAGAGCTGAGATAATCATGAGTTTGTATGAACCTTATCACTTTGGCTAATCCCGACATAAAATGAATCGGTAATATATAGAAAACATAGTTTCTTAGAACTAAGCATGATATAAGATAGAAATTTTTTATGGATCAGGAGCATAGAGCTTGAATACATGAAAGACTGAATTTACTGAGACAACATTGCTGCTAGTTTGGAGGTCAGAACATGACATGACTTACATAGAGAACTCAGACCTTAGATATGTACAGGACTTGAATACATAAGACATTAGTAGAATGACCTATTAAATTAAAGTAGGAGGAGTTTTCTTTAATAGGAATAGATTTATCACGAATCTTCTATGAAACTTGCCACCATGAGAAAACTCAAGAACTACCCTAGTTCGTCATCTTCCCCTTAGATCAAAGTCACAATCCTAAACTTACGGACATATCCCCTCATCAAATCTATAACCATAACTCTCAACACAATGGGGTTATCAATATACACATGAACACAAACTCCCCACAATAATTTTAATATAAAGACACTAAATTCTTTCTAGGACATACCCTTCAGGAACACTAACCATAACTTCCTCCAACCCCCAAAGTCATCGACTTATGACTAACATTATTATGGTCGTGGACATCCATGCTTCTAACACTTAACATTCTGTCTTTGACTCCTTAGAATACTAGCATTACACCTCTAATTACATAACATACAACTTAACAAAACTTGTAAAACTATACCAAAGGTGCATATTTCCTACCTATATTTTCTCAATTCAACTCTAAAGAACATCACACAACAAGTTTCCAGACTTCTCCATACTACAAATTCAAGAACATAAACAAGGTACAGATGACACTTATACTCATAAAACCTTATCTAACAACATGCTACCTAGTGTTCAACTTATACTTTTATACTTATGCCCTTATCCACTTAATGGCTTAACCAAAACTCATCATTTTACCCTAATACTCATGTATATATATATCACGATTATCCATTCCTTTTTCCACAAGTTGCCAACCTAGCCTATTTCACACCTCATATCAAGCCTACTAACTCATTCCACAAAACATGCATCATTAATCTTAAGCTACTATTCTTACCACCACACTCCAAATCTAAAGCTCATGTTTATAGTCTAGCATCAATCATGTACAACCGATGAAGCGTGCCACATATTATACTAGTCCATCAAATTGGGAAATCAACCTGAGTACCTTGTTTCACTTAACTACTACCGACAATCACATCCCCTCCATGACATTATTACTACACCTCAAAATCCGCTACATGCTTTCTCACATGTAGTACTAGTTTACTACTAGTAGAGAAAAGACACTGGGGGGGAGTAAAGTCACATAATAGGAATAATCAATCTTAATCTTATAATATGACCCATTACGACCTTATAAACATATTTTACTTTCTCACATTAAATCTACTTACCCATGCACTCATTTAGACTACGTTCAAAATTCCTTAAACAACACTAAGTTTTCTCTAAGTTAGTCTATACATATAACTTATTGGATAATCTACCCCTCTCCGTTTACTATCTATAAATGATTTCTACAACCATTATAACTATCCACTCTAAGATCCTTTCTTATTTTGAATAAATAACAATCATAGCCAATCACTTCCTTTACATACTACCATACAATCTAAAAATCTTGCTAAAATATTAGCCAATTACCATAAAAGAGAAAACCACCCCCAGTCAAAGGGTTATACAACTAAAACTACTTATTTATGTAAAAGTTAACCTCACTCTGACTTCTAGACTTGTGACTTCATATAAATAACTTCGGGATCATTTTACTACCAATAGGTTATGGCTCCTTAACATATACTAATACTCGGGTGGAAATACTGTTCCAACATTTTGTCACATATCTCTGCCCTTAAGCATGACATCTGCAATAAGGATTTTTAAAAGGAATTGAATACACTTCGTACCTTAGGCTGAAAAGAACAATTGTATTAAGATAAAGGTATACACTAAAATCAATACAATTTGTAGCACTAATGGACTCCTCTCACATCCTTGTGCTATCTTATAACTTCATAGATAACTCAATCAGAAAGGACCGCTTCGTTTAGACTCTAAGTCTTTGCACTTGAATTGCCTTGACAATGAGACATATCTAATAATATTAGATTAAGGAAGAATTTGGATAAATTTTGTATGGACGACACTATAGCACGAGCTAGAGTATGAAAGAATAAGAAATAACTCCAAAATGCTCGGTAGCCTCTTGATTATAAGTGTGGTGCACAACACACCCTTAAGTAAGACTCTACTAGACAGGGCTCCATAGACACCCTGCGATCATGAACCATGCTCTTATACCAAGCTTGTCACGACTCAAACCGAGGCTCTGGCTGTGGCGGACATCCTGAACCATGAAGGCCTGAGAGATCCCTTAGCATGTTATCATAAGCATAATTCATATGATATAAATGTGTGGAAGATAAATTGAAAATTCAAGGAAAATTTATTATATAAACTGTGACAACAAAATTATGACAATACAATACTCAACTTTTATTTACAAAGCCTCTACAGACCACTAATTATCTATACAGGGACAAGGCCCCCGGCTGAACCATAAACTGACTGAGATTACACATAGATAGAGTGTCTTCTGGTGTAAGAGAGGTTGACTAGTTCTAAACTCATATTACAATCTACTGTTGCTGAATTGGACTGCGGGACTAAGCCTCAGATCCTACATTATAAGACAATGCAGCTGCCACGAAGGACGGTCAATACCTGGAATATATTGGTATACAGAACTAACCAAAAACAACATATATTTTATATAAAATAGTCAAGATCATTAAGAAAATAATTTATCATGATAGATATCTAAACACATGGGCATAAATTAGTGAGCTTCAAAACATTCTTGTAAGTCATGACTCAACTCTTCACTTTAGTTCTGAGCTAGATGGTATACCCTACATTTTCTATAATTCCACGGGCTATATGGAATCCGCCTTTGACTCGGCGGCCAATCCCTAATCCAAGTTTGCCTCAAGGATTATAGTATCAATAAGGGAGACACGCAAGATCACAAAGCAGGGTGCCATAATCCCCAATCAAATCAACATGTCATGGTAATGCACAAGATCATAAATCAGGGCTCCTAACCATTGTTCCAAATTGGGACGTCATGAATCAAGGTACACAACATCACAAAGCAGGGTGCCATAATCCCGCGTCGGTAAATCACAGTTTCCAGCATTGAGTCTTTCAACTCGTGCTTTCTTTGGGTAACCATCTAACTCTCTTTAAGCCCAATTTTAGCCTTTTAAAAACATATTTCATGCTTATAAATAAATCTTTCTCATTTTGTTAAGGGCATATCACAACTGGGTATCGTCATTCTCAGACTTGCAAGTCATTCGTATCATACCACATCATATTCATACCCCTTTTTTTATTCAAAAGTATGTTAATGACCACCCAAAATATTTAAACATCACAAAAGGAAGTTCTTATTTTAAAACACATGAAAAATTATGCAAACTACTCCCTTTTCAATACTTTATCATACAGTGGTAACTCTTTCATCAATCACATGCAAATTCCTTATCAGAAAACATGATCATTTGTAAATCAAGGAAAACCACCCTTATTCATTCATAAAAAAATAACAATCCATAAAAATTAATAAAATGTTTAAACTCAAACTTTAACCATCCGTGTAAGCAATCAACAACATTATTAAGACAATGAGATTCATAACAAGAGAGGTAATCATGCAAATCATGTTCTCATTTCAAACTAATAACACATGTAAACATGAAAACAATGCAAGTTTATGGAAACAACCTCATAGTTTATACAAGATTTTATTATAAAATGGGGTTTACAATTCATGCTCTTCAACAATTTCAAAACCCATCTCATGTACGACATTATATACCTTAAAATCTTGTTTAATCAATAAATTTATGCTCATGGAGTTTAGGATAGTTCCGCATACCTTAAGCTTCTTTATTTGTAAAGAAAACTTGAATCTTTGGGGATTTGAATCCTGGTGTTCTTGAGAGGAAAAGCTTGAACTTTGTTCTTGGGGAAAGGAGGAGGGTTTCTAGAGAGTAATTTTGAGGAAGATGAGCAAATAATGCCCTCTTGAATGTCTCAAATCGTGTTTTGGGCGACTTGGATTGAGGGAAAAGGACCTAACTGCCCTTGACCTCTTTTCCCCGTTGAAATAGCCTCATTGAGCGACCCTTAGTTGGGCTAAGCATCCCTCACGACGCGACCCCTAGTTGGGTTGAATAGCCCTCGCGGCGCGGGGCTATCGCGACCCCTTACCGTCTCTCACGTAAATGGTCATAACTTTTCACTCGGGTATCGGATTAAGGAGAAATTGGTATTGTTGGAAAGATAATTCAATTATCTACAATTCGGTGCGTCTTGAGATTCAAAATTTCATATATGTCAAAAGTTATACATGTTCAAAATTGACCCTTGCAAAATCATCAACTAATAGTTAATCGATAGGAAAGTGGTCAACTTAACTTTCGAGCTAGGAGATTTTTATGATGTATATTCATCTCCAAGGATGTTCCCACACTAAGGAAATGTTATTCACACTTATATCTAAATAAAAACCATAGGGTTCGGATCTATAAACGTAGGAAAGACGGTTCAACGTTAACTCGAAAGTACGGGGTGTTACAATTTCATATGGGTATAAATGAGGGAGAATCAAGTTTGTTAAGGCAGCCTAACTAATAATGACATGCACCTTACTGTGTGGAGCGAAAGCAAGCGTCCTTATGTTGTAAGAGTGGGTTAAAGTTCTGCATCGATTAAGGAATGCATTGACAATATGCTTATATGGACTTGGACAATCCTCTTCTTATGAGTTCGTTTTTGAGGTTAAGTTAGACTCGGGTTCCATATCTTTACGATTCATAGAACATCTGCACCTGCGCTAATATTGGTAGTTAATGCAATTTTTTTTACCCATTATTTAGGTTTATATAGTCTTTTTCTTACATTATTTAGGTTTGGATTGGTCTACTATGAAAGATAAACCTTTCATTTATAATAGTAAATCCTTGGGCTTCAAACACTAACTTGTTCACTATACTAGAATAAATTTTATTGATGAGACGCAAACTGTTTCTAAAAAAAATACGTTTTTGAAAAACACATTTTTTAAAAAAAAACACTTTTCATGTTTTATAAATGAGTTGGAGATATATCACAATTCATGGACAAAAAATTGTCCTATGATAGCTCTGCCTTCACGTGCCTGATAGCTCATGGACATGGCAAAATGCATCGTTGCAAGCACCCCATACTACTGGTGGACATTCCTTCCTGTTTTTAGTAGTGCACTCATAAAAACTCTATATCAATCTTGTCTAAACAATTAAAAGATATCTACTAATGCTATAAATTTTATTTATTCTTTTTGGCTTAACCTAAAGTGGTTAGACATTTCTTAACATTAGGGAATATCATAAACTAGAATTAAAGAAGTACTTCTGCGAAACTAATTGTGACGGTCGAACTAATTGAATATACCTAACATTGACGGTGGAACTCCAGAAGTTCATTTTACTTGTTCACTATACTAAAGTAAATTTTATTTATGAGACACAAACTGTTTCCCACCAAAAATAAAAAACTTTTTTGAAAAACACATTTTTTAAAATAGCCACTTTTCAAAATATATAAGCTAATTTTATAAGTTTGGCCAAACATGATAAGTTACTAAATCATCATTACCTCCACTTCTTCTAAAGCATTATAAATAGGAATTGAGTATTCATCATGCTTCAATGTATTGGTAAGTCGAAGAAAACTCTAACTTTGAATTTGGAAGTAGAGCCAAGACATTTTAAGGTATGCCCTATTTTTTTTTTAATCGAGATCATTTAATGTTTAATAAGTAGTTTCATTTTGCAGAGCAGTAGCGTAAGCTAATGAAATTTTTGCTCCACGGTTTTGGTGTAAGAGCACAACTCAAGAACTAGTATATATATATAAAAATTAACTTTTGACTTACATATGCAAGCATAATTCTTTGTACAAAATATAATCTACTGATGATGAGTATTCAATTAACCACTCTTCGGTCTACATAGCTCCATCAACTGATAGAAAGATGGAGTTGTGCACACAAACCGTTGGGGCTGATAAGGTTATAATTACACGTCGCTCTGGCAATCATCATCATACTATTTGGGGAGACCATTTTCTAGCTTATGCTGATCTACCGGTATATAAATAAATATTTCTATGCAGTCAATATGCATACTGAACAAATTCATATGAGTAACATTACATTCCCAAATAGGAAGCCAATGAGGGAGAAGAGAAACAACATGAAGACCTTAAAGAAGAAGTGAGAAAGATGCTAGTGATGGCTCCTTCAAAATCTTTGCAAAAGCTTGATCTCATCAACACAATCCAATGTCTTGGTGTAGCATATCATTTTGAACGTGAGATTGAGGAATCATTGAGTTATATGTACACTCATTATGAAGAATGGATTGGTGAAGTTGATGGTCGTGACCTTCATGCTATTGCTCTATGCTTCCGGTTACTTAGGCAACAAGGTTATTATGTTTCATGTGGTAAGTATCGTTCAAAGTAAAGGATGAAAAATATTAGTTTCACGAAAATATGATTTGTCTAATTCGTTCAAAATTTGAAGCAGATGCTTTCAGGAAATTCACTGACGATCAAGGAGATTTCAAGAAAGAATTGGTCAACGCCGTGCATGGAATGTTGAGTTTATATGAGGCAGCACAATTCAGAGTACATGGTGAAGAAATTCTGGATGAGGCATTGAATTTCACCATCACTCAATTGAAACTAATTTTGCTTAACTTGAGCAATTCCCAGCTTGCACTACAAGTCAGTAACGCACTAAAATTTCCAATTAAAGATGGTATGGTGAGGGTAGAAACAAGGAAATACATATCATTTTACCATGAAAATGAGGTGTTACTAAACTTTGCCAAATTGGACTTCAACATGTTGCAAAGGTTGCATAAAAAGGAGCTATGTGATATCACAATGTAACTCACTGCCTTCACCTTGTTTGTAAAATTATATTATGTTCCAACTTCAAAATTAAGTATTCTTTTCTTAATATATCAGTTTAAACTAAATATTGATTTAAGTAAGCGTGTCTACTAAAGAAACACACAATTTGTTGTAGGTGGTGGAAAGAATTGGAAATAGTGAAATCATTACCTTATGTAAGAGACAGATTGGCAGAGGCTTACTTTTGGAGTTTAAGTGTCTACTTTGAGCCTCAGTACAGAATTGCAAGGAAATTATTAACAAAAATTGTATACTTCCTTACCATTATTGATGACACATATGATATCTATGGGACATTGGATGAACTTACTCTACTCACCGAGGCAATTGAAAGGTAGTAATTGTTTCTATCATACACACACAATACACATATATATAAAACAATCTTTTTATCATTGACGTGTTACCAGTAGATATATATAATTTGATTGAATTTAATTTGGTGTTTGTCATATATCTATATGTAGGTGGAACATTGATGCTTCAGAACAGTTTCCATTATATATGAAGATTGTTTATCGCAGTCTTTTGGATGTTTATAATGAATTTGAGAAAGAATTGGCAAATGAAAATAAGTCATTTCTAATCAACTATTCGATAATAGAGGTACTTATTATAAATATCCTAAGAAGATTTGATTCTAGAATGCAATGTAATGTTATTATATACAACTGTTAGTTTCAAACATCTACTAACTTCCTAACTAACTCCACGTGTTCTTTTACCAATCTACTTGAACTAACTTCATACAAGTTGTAATCAACTAAATGAATTTTCACTATATGTATCATTCTATTAAGGTTCATCACATTCCAATTTTTATAACTGATCAATTATAAAACTAAACCTTTTAGAAGGATTTTACTATTCTATTTTTTTTTTTCAGATGAAAAAGGTGATAAGAGCTTACTTTCAAGAGGCAAAATGGTATTATGAGAAGAAAGTACCAACAATGGAGCAGTATATGAAGAATGGAATTTCATCAGGTGCTTTCCTATTGCTAGCAAATACTTTTTGGTTTGGCATAGGAAAAGCAGCAACTACAGATGCATTTGATTGGGTAGCAACTGAACCTCAAATACTTGTTGCTGGCTCTCTCATTGGAAGATTACTCAATGATCTTAAATCACATGAGGTACATATCGTTGTATATGTAATTATTGAGTTAATTTATTTACAATGATACTTATTTTATACTATGAGTATGTTAAAATTGTTCACGCAACAGACATTTTTTGTCCATTAGACACTTCAATTTTAGTAAATGTCTACCTATTAATTTGTCTTTTATTTTATTTGTTTATATTGTGGATGTAGGAAGAACAAAAAAGAGGAGATGTAGCTTCTGCTGTTGAATGTTATATGAATGAATATAGTGTCACCAAGGAAGAAGCATACATGAAAATAAAAAATATGATAGAGAATTATTGGAAGGTTTTGAATGAAGAATACCTCAAACACACTGGCATTATACCAAGGGTTTTGCTCATGTCTATAGTTAATTTTACAAGAGCAGTAGAGTTCTTGTATAAAGATGAAGATGCTTATACTTTTTCCAAAAATAACTTGAAAGACGTCATTTCTGCGATTATAATTGATCCTATCATATGAATCGAGAATTTCAAAATGGAAGAGGAGGAACAAGAAAATGAAAAATCACATTTCTCTAGAATAATGCTTATATTTGGATCAGTTAATTAAGGACTGTTCAGTTACTTGTATTATTAGCATAATAATAAATAAGTAAATAAAAAAATAAATATTCCAATGTTAAATTTTGCAGTAATAGACAGGTGTTTGTTTCTACGTTAACAATATCCACATGAATTATGTTGTAAACATCGTATAACTATTGTAAGAAATAATAATGGTTGTATGTAATGACATATTTTGTGAATATTTGCTTTTTATGTTTTTTTTTTTGACCATTTTATTCTTTTTCGTAGTTGCTACATGTTGATTTTGGGGTTTGAGGATGATTGACATGTTTTCGATAGAATAAAAAATATTTTGGATGAGTTTGAGAATTTTAGGGTTTTCAAAAAGCCATATAGTTGACTTCGATAAAAATTTAATGATTCGAGTGCCAAATGGCAATTTGGACTGCTAAGCAAATTCGAAATGTTGAATTTGGGTTAATATCACCGTTGGTTTGAGTTTGAGGCCTTTATTTTACATTTTGATTCTTCATTTGAAAAATAGGGGAATAGGGGTCCTAGGGGTTAATTTATTGAAAATAGTCTTTTTTTTCAAAAATGATATTGTCCGATCTAGGCCTAGACCCACGCGACTTTAAAATGCGTCACTAGGGAGTAAGGCATGTTTACTTATATACCCAACATCTCTCATGTTTTCTTACGATGAGGGACTCCTTATCCTAAGTTGGGATGTTACATACATCCCCTCTTATGGACTCAATGTCCTCGCTGAAGTTTGTCCCACCGAATGAAATTTGCCTAGACTTAGGATTGAAGTTTTTTTCGCCTTACTGTAATTTTTCTAAACTCAGTTTAAACTGATCTGGTCCACATCAACAAGGCTGACTTAGAAGTGGCTCTAACATTATTTGTAACGGTCCAATCCACTAGTAATATTTTCCGCTCTGGGTCTAGACCTGCACAACTTTAAAACGCGTCATTAGAGAGTAAGGTCTTTTTATTTATATACCCATGCCATGCCCCAAATGTTTAGGCACCCAAATAAAGCTAAAAACGAGCCTAAGTGACTTCTAGATCAAGTATAGAACACCTTGGAATGAGTTCAGAAGCATTGGTGTGAGTTTTGGACTTGAAAAAGGGTCGAGCATCGCAAGGGGAGCCTTGGGCGATTGCCCCACATCTCGTTGACAACCGTAGAGGGATACCGCCTCACCCACTGATGGCCTTGAACCACGAGAAGATTGGCCCGTGATAGGCCTCATGCCGTGAGGGATGGCCACGCTCCCAGGCATAAGTCACACCTCCTCCTTTCATCGACGGAAAGACGTTTTAATTCCAAATTAAGGGTGTTTGGGTGTTTCATAACATTTTAAACCATTTTTCATCCATCCAAAGCATTCCAAAGTCCCTAAGTACGATAATATCCATCAAAAGTCTCATTCTACCCTCTCCCAAACTATTATAAGCCAAAGAGGCTAGAGTTTCAAGCTTAAGGGTCTAATTCTCTTACATTAATCATGAATTCTCCATCAAAAGACATGTTGAACACTCCTTACTTTTAAGTATTATTATTATTTATCGATTTACTTGGTAATTATGTGTTCTTTAACAATTGTTTGAAACTAGGGTTGAGGAGATTGTTGTGACAAACTTTATTTTAATTTTTCTTCTTGTTTTATTTTTATTTCTAAGTATTATTAAAGGATTTTGAAACATAAATACTTCATATGAAAATGGTAAACTTGTTAACATGGATTCACAACTTTTAAAATTATGCATGATGAAAATATGATGCTCAACCCATTTCAAAAGCTTATTTTTCAATAAGGATTATGATGGTTATTCCGTCATTTTAACAATAGATGGCATCAAATCATGAAAGGTTTAATGACTTTTTGAAAGTCCTTGGGGCTATATTTATGACTTTTAAAGACGAAAATCGTGAGTCTAAACTCTCATATGAAAATGGTATGGCATAATATGAATGACTCACAAATCTTGGTATGACAATAACAATATGGGAATGCCTTAATGAAAGACTCCATGGATAAATGATTATGAAAATAATTTAATTGGCCTTAAAGGAGCATTATGTAGTTTACTGAGAAGGTGTATGTCCTTGTGACTAACGTCTGAAACCTATATTTTGCCGACGTATAGAGATGTCATTCCTCAATTGGATGACGGGGTGGTGTCCTTAACATGAAGATAAGATGGTGGCTTTATACTATTGGTGAATTTAGCCTAGTCTCAGTACTTACAACAAATATGGACAGAGGCTCTGTAGATTAACGAGTACTGAACCCATATACCCCGCAGGTTACTTGATGTCGGTGGAAAGCTATATAGTTCAAAACTAAATTTAAATAATCATGTTTTTATTTCTTACACCCCCTGTCCCTTACTTTACTATTATGAATGATGAAAGGTTTGCATTATAACTGTTTTATGAAAGAATATTTTATCCCTTACCTGGGTTGCATGGTAGTACTCGTCGTACTGACCGTCTCCGGATGCTACATCATTTTATGATTTAGGTTTTGAGACATTTTCTTGTGATTCTGTGTAGCACTAGGACTTTTGTATTTTCTCTTAGGACAACTGGTGATAAGTGGTGAGCCATCTATCATTCAGTAGACGTTTGGATCTTTCACTTATGTTTCTAGTATTTCATTTGCTTTATGGTATAGTTGGGACCATGTCCCGACCTAGGAGTTATTCTTAAATTTAAAGGCTTCGTATACTGAGTTGGATAATTGTTTTAAATTATGTTCTTAAGACAAAAATAACTTTTTGCTTCAAATGTCGAACTTCTTGTCATATGGGTTTACTTCCGCAAATTAAATATGACTATGTTTATGATATAATACCGAGAGATTATTTTGGACCTGTATTAGTTTATATGCCCTTCACGGTCAGGGACACGGTTCGAGTCGTGACAACCTAGCATCTTTCTTATATTTTTGCCGATGTGGGAATCCTTATCATAAGTTGGGGTGTTAAATATCATGTCCTAAATGAATTTCAAGGGTCCGTACGGAGAATTCGAAGGTATGCATAATTAGAAAAGATGTTAATATCTGGTGTATGCCAGGTCCTTCTTCGTGAACGCAGGCCCTTGATCGCGAATGTGGAGAAGGAATTTCTCATTCATATCGATCATGAGGTGATGACTGCGATTGCAAAGGGCAGAAGAGTTTTTTTTCGCAAATACAATAAGGCTATCGCGGAGGTTAAGACCTGCATCATCAGTCTTGGCCATGAATGCGTGTCACCCCGTAGTTGTAACGCTCTTTGAATGTCTCTAATATGACCTCTAGGACCCCTGTAGTGATGGTAGATCATGTGTTAACGTTGTGGGAGGTGTTGGGGGTGTTCTAGGACCTCAAGACTAAGTACGTGTCGCAAAATAGAGCTAAGGCGATGTCTAGGCATCACATGACCATCGCCTACCTTCACTGGAAAGGTTTGGACATGGCTTAGACGCCGCCAACCTTGGATTTGGCCATGGATTAGGCGCCACCGACCTTCGGCTTGGCCATGTACTAGACACCGCCTACCCTTTATTTTGCTGCGTAAGACCTCCTTTTTTGAGTTATTTCAAGGGCAACAATGTCGTTTCATATCACATAACAGTCCCTAAACACCTATAGATGAAATCAAGGCCCCTAAATACGTATTAGCACTCTCAAATCACTAGTTTATCTTTCTTAAACATAAGAAGAGAAAATCAACTTAGTGTTTGGACATTCAAGCTTAAAGAGTCAAATTTCTTCGATATTTTTTCGTAATTAAGGTATGCGGGACTATCCTAAACTCCACGGGCATAAGTTTTTATTTTTTTTATCAAGTTTAAGGATTTATAATCATGTACAAAGAAGGGTTTTGATATTGTTTCAAATAACATGTCATGAAATCATTTTAATGAAAGTATATAAGTTCTATTGAACTCTTTTTCGTGGAATTGAATTATAGACACTTTGAATTTTCGGAAAGTTTAATTGAGAGCAAGAACAACGAATTCCCTCTCTTGATATGAAAGATATTGGGTATTTGTATTGTTGATTATTTCGAATACATGAACTAGTGTTTTGAAAGTAATTTCCTTATTATTATTGTGGTTGATATAGTTTATGACATAGTAAGAGGGAAGATCTCCATATTTAAAAGTGTTCAATTGTTAATTGAAAGAAATGCATGTATTTTAAAAGAAAGATTGGACACCATACGATAATATATTTTAGAAGAAATGTTTTGGTATACGTTTGTATGTGTTTTGAAGTAAGAATGTCCTCATGAACTATTTAAATCTTTGGGGGTTGCTATCTAAATGACTTCTTTTATAAAAAGGACTATGATTTATGACATGATACGTAATGGCTTACAAGTCTAGGTATGACGATACCTATTATGGTTTGCTCTTAACATGAATGAAACAAATGTTGTATAGGTATAGAGTATGGTTTTTAAAGATTAAAAAACTGGACTTAAAGAGAGCTAATTGGTTATCCGAAGAAGGCTTGATTTCAGATAACTCTTAGCCTGAAATCGTATTTTATCGATACAAGTCTTTATGTGCTATTCGACAAGTCTGATAGCATGGTATGTCGGTAAGTGGGCATACTTTTTCATGATATTTCTCATCCTTGTGGCAAACTTAGATTGGGATCCTGGCCGCAAGGTTTTGGGAGGGATCCACATAGCCCGTAGATTACAATGTATGTAGGGTGATCCATCTAGCTCAGAAGTAAGATAAAGAGCGAGTCATGGTTTCAAAGAAGTGTTTTGAAGTTAATTAAAGTATGCCCATGTGTTTTCACTTATGCATTATGTTCATTGTTTTACAAAAGGCTCTCATTATGTTGTATAAAGACACGTTATTTTGGATTGTTTCACATACTAGTACATTTGTATTAACCTCCTATATTTCAGGATCTGAGGCACAGTCTCGGGGTCCCGCTAAGCAGTAGAGTTGTTTATCAGCAGTTGCAATTGGTGAGCCTCCCATATTTCAGAAGGCCTTGTTATGAGGCATTATCATTTGATTTTAGTGCATGGTCCGACTGGGGGCCTTGTCCCAGTTTTTAGACAGAAGTCATTTTCATGTCGTTAGAGATTTTGCAGACTAGTGTCATGTGTTTTTTTAGAATATTTATGAACTTATATCCGTATTGTTCAGTTGAAGTAAAAGAGAATGACCATGTTTCAGTTTTGGTATGTTTTCCGCATTTCCTTGCAGTATATGAATTATGTATATGATTGCCAGTTAGGGAAGGGCTCTTGGTCCTCCATGGTTGGGGATGCCTGTCACAGCTAGGACCTTGGTTCGAGTTGTGACAGAATGCGAAGACCAATTTAGTGGCCTGGACAGTGTTGACCCTCGCGAATGTGAAGGGTTGATTGCGTTCGTGGGGCACTGTTTACTAAACAATATAAAAGACTTATTTTTCAGGTTTTCCTTCATTTTTGGACCTTTGAGCTTTTGATTTGGTTGATTCTTGAAAATTTCTACACTATTTTAACTTTGCATACTTATAAATTTCTTTATAGAATAGTGCACTCTTCAAATATATGTGTGAATCGTAATACTCGTTGTACATTTAAAATACATGCATATTTTGCAATAATGATATTACTTCCTTGTACGCGGCAGCAACACGTTTGTTGTACCTCAAGTTTTCTTTCTTTATATTAGATAACAAATAAAATATAATAATAAAAGTTTTCTTATCATTGTCTTAAGCAAATAATGAATTAATAGTTTTCCTAATATTTTCCTAAACTAAGTGTATGGACTATCTTCGGATAGACATTGAGGGGTGCCTAACACCTTTCCCTCGAGTAACCAAAATTCTTACTCAAAATCTCAAAAAAGTTTCGAAGGACCAAAATAGAGAAATCTACATAAAAATGGTTTTTCCTAATTTTCCTAAAAAGGTTAGGTGGCGACTTTAAAAAATAATTTTTAAAACTCAAGAGTCAAGAACAATGCCACCATATGTTGTGTGTTGTTTCGACCGGTTCGAAATAGGGCGCGACAAACCTACGACAACACAAGACACATCTTTCGCCCGTATCTATGCAACCGTCCCATATTGGCTGATAAATATAAGTGCATATTGGTGATACGCGATGCGCATGCGGAAATGAATTCAAAGTATATCATCAATATCACAACTCATAATAATTGTCCTCATCAGGACCATCATTATCGTAATCAACCTCCAGCCTTGTCGGGAATCAATGTTATCTTAATAGTATCCTACAGACTTGAGCCGAGTATCAATATCATCACAATATCCTCCGGCCTTGTCGGGTATCAATATCATCTTAATAGTATTCTCCGGACTCGAACCAGGTATCAATATAATCATAATATCCTTCGGTCTTGAAAGGTATCAATATGTCATCACAATATCCTCCGGCCTTGCCGGATATCAATATATCATCGTAACTATCAACACATAAATATAGGCATATAATAGGTGTACAGACGCAAACAGATATACTCATAACCTTAATCATAATATCGCAAAGATAACTATCTTATCATTATATTCTTTCTGTTCATTATTAACTAGCCAAGACTGATTATTATACCGCTAGTTTACTAGTCATCACATGATCTCTAGTTATCAATCTAACCGATTATTCTCATAATCATTAATCATGAAATAACAACTAACCATTAATCAATAATTAGCCAAACCTAACGTCTAGTCAAGGTTGACCACTAAATCATAATCGCCATCTATTCACTATTCATCATTTATCAACTAAACATCTTTTATTAGCCAACACCAATCAATATCTAATACTGTTTACCAACTAATCCTCATTATTAACTAGTCCTCATTATTAGCTAGTCAGCATCAGTAACTAGGCATCATTATCACTAGCATCCCTTAACACCTAGCAATGTTGACCAGATTATCCTCACTTAACAACTAATTGGCATTATAACTTGTTATCAATAGCCACAGATCACTACCATCGATAAACCCAACTTCATAGCCACATATCAACCCTAGTCGTTAGCTACCATATTACTAAGCAAGGCTCATTAACTAATGTATTTAGAATTCTAAGCACCAAGTACTATGGTCACCTAATAGATAACTAGTTACCACGTAGCTTATACCATAATTAGGAAGAACAGTCATAAGATCGCCTTTCTCTAAAATCACATAAATAACCAATATAATAATCATGAATTTATCGAATCTATGCATGCCATCACCAGTATTCAATTAGTAAAATCATAAGCGTCATACCACACCTTCCTCCATCCCATACCAGAGAGATGTGTATACGGGCGCGCACACACACACACTCATATATATATATATATATATATATATATATATTCATGAACTGTAGCCGCCTCCTCAACAAGGATAAACACTCCATGAATGTCAAATCGATATCATCTATCGACCCTCAACCCAATAATATATCCAGAATAATCACTATATCATCATCACGGCCTTCAGTCCTTATACATATCCGGAACTCATCTCTATAATCATATTTATAAGTCATAGCATATCTCTAATCATCTCACATGTAGGAGACATCTCGCATATATGAGGTATAATATCAATAAACATATAATTATTTCTCACATAGGAAGCATAATATCAATAAGCATGACGCGACTAGAAGTCATTTCATATATAAAGATCATTCATCATGACGGTGAGAAATATCACCTCTCTAGGATAACTACCATATCTCAACAGAGGTAGCATCTCTATAGGCCCAATATCGCATCTAAGAGGAAAATCATCTCTAAGGACCCAACGTTATGTCTAAGAGGAAACAATATCTCTATGGGACAAATATCAAGTGTAAGATGAAATGACATCTCTATGGGTCAAGTATCAAGTCTAAGAGAAAATAACATCTCTATGGGCCAAGTATCAAGTCTTAGAGGAAATAACATCTCTATTGGCCCATTTTATCACATCATTTCTATAAGAAACAACATAGCTATAACTCATAAGTCACAATCTGAGGAACATCATTACAATATACCGAGTCACAAAGTAACCTTATACTAAGATTTACTAGTCTCAACTATGTCTAACATCTCCAGCTAATTCCACAATGACTAACACAAGTCTAGGCCTAAGTGGGCTGGACAATTCCACTTCTAAACCTCAATTTCTTTAATAAGGTACACTGTACCCCAAACTAAGTTAAGATATCTAGTTCAATTTCTAGCTGTCAAGTAAGGCACATACAAGCCTAAGATATGAACTTCAACTAGAAATAAGAGCCCTTAAGTTAATTCTATCCAAATTACGATTTCAAGAATACCACACTAGACTAATAAGATCAAATATACTAATCATGCTTCCAACACTAAAACCACATCCATAATCTAACAATGTATCAAATCCATGCTACAATTCAATCTAAAACAGGGAGAAAGCAATAGGAGTCCACAAGGTTATAAACATACTATCTTACGGATCCAAGACCATCATTTAATTTCCCAAAACATCAATAATCAAGGCTAAGCTATCTTACTCATAATAAATCCTAACATTCATATCCACGTGCAATACATATCATACATCATCTATGAAAGAAAGTGGACAGGATCCTACCTCAAGGCTAAACCGCAAAATCACACTTCAAGCACCACATGATCATCTTCACTTTGCAATCCCCAAAATGTCATCACACAATCAAAAATATAATCTACTCATCAATACGAGTCTAACGATATTCATATTGCACTATTGTTCTTCGGGTCCAAAAATGACATCAAAAAATTTCAAGTGGGTCCCACGTATGAAAATTGTGTTTCCTAGGTCAACCCAATGCTCATACATCACCAAGGAATCATAACCTTCAATTAATGGGTGAAAACAAACCAAATTTAGGGCTAAATCAAGCCCTAAGCTAAATTGGAGTTTTGGATCAAGAACTAAGAAATTCACCAATAAAGTGATAAAATTTTACCTTAATCCAGATGATAATCATGATAAAAGATGTTTACCAAGCTCCCTAGACACCCACAAGACTCAATTTTGAGTTATCATACACATTTAGGGTTTTAGGCTCTCAAAAATGAGTCAAAAATGGTGAAAAACGCGGCCTATAGGGTGCTTAAATACCCCTATCAGCTTTGGAGATGCCGCAGTAGCTGTCTGGGCTACCAACAAAGTAAAAAAACTTATTTTTAACCCTCGAAACTCATTTGAATCCAAAATAGATGATTCAATAGTTAAATTTGAGTGTAAACCACATTTCAAAATCATTGGAATCATCAAAACTTTCATCTGAGATCGTTTCGGCAAAAAGTGGGGCCCACACCTATAGTTTTGTTTTTCACAAATTTCGCTCAATAGCCCGAAATAAGTTCGGGAGCCTTGGGACCTGAACCAAGGGTCTTCCTAGACTAAGATTGACATTTCAGACGCGATGGAGAAGTCAGATTTTCAAGTCGAGATCGTTTTGATCAAATGTGGGTCCTACACCCATTCTTTCAAATTTTCAACTTTCCGACCAATTGGTCGAAATGAGCTCAGGTGCATTGGGACCTGAACCAAAGGTGTAACTATACTAAAATCGATATTTCGAATCTGTTGGCATAGTCAGAATTTGCATCCGAGATCGTTTCGCTGAAGTTTTCACTCGGTGACCATTTAAAACCAGTGAAGACTTCTAAACAAGGAATTGACTCTAAAAAACACACGAACTGCGTGGTAACCGAACCGTCTGTCCAGGAAGTCATAAATGACTTGGTGGAGCTATGGAGAAGATCAAACAGTGAAGATAAGCATAACTATGGAAAATGACCTGAAAGGTCATTACAAAGACAACAACTATAAAATTCAAAAGACAATAAGGTATGTATTTAAATCCAAAACTACTATTATACAATTATGAATAAAAATAATGATAATTTTAATATAATCTTATTCACTTATCGGTTTAACCATTAACTAAAACCTTAAAGTCGGAAATCAAAGTGATAGCCCAATAAAAAAAAATTATAAAATTGTTAACCCAATACCAATAAATTAATAATATTTTTATTGATTTAATTTATTGGTTGAATCGATTTTTGCACACTCAGAAAGATTTTTAGTGTTTGTTGTAACATAAGGTATAAAAGATACTGATAATAATGTCAAAGTATTCGTTGAAATAGCAAGATCAAAGACCTCATATTTACTGCTCAAGAACATGCAGATTGAGATGGCCAGATAATAAAATTATTAATGCTAAATTGTTTACTAGAGGTGAGTAAGATAACAAAAAGAAACAAATAAAAACGAATCAGTTGATAATATAAAAATAATTAATAAGATTTAGTGTATCCTCTGACGTGACTATCCAACAAACTTTCACTTGAAAAACAAGAAACAATTGTGTTTAAGAGCTATTTATTACATAACTTTAAAATAATAGCTTGTGAATACTGAAATTGCGATAGGATAACAAAAACATAAACACCTTTTATTAACTTGGGTCCAACTGACTTTTATGTTTACTAACTTTTGAGCGTTAGGATTTTTGTCCTGATTTTCTTACTATATTTAATTTTTATTTTTTTTAGAAAGAAAATAAAAGTTACCATAATTACTTTTACTTTTCCTGAAAGAAAAAAATATAATTCTTTTCCATATTTGGCTAACCTCTTTCTTGGAGGAAAGGTTTTAGACATCTATAAATAGAAGACTCTTTCTCATACCATAACAACAATAACATCCACAATGTAGTCTTTAAAAGTCTTTGTTTAGGGGGAGATTTTCTCTCTAATAGTTTTATGTTTTTTTTACTATTAGGTTTTATATGTAGGCCAATTGGTCAAATCATATAATAAAATTATGTTTTTTAGTATTGTTTTTCGTTGTCATATTATTTATCATCTCATAGTTTGCAACTAATAGCTTTCGCATGACGCCCTCTCGATTTCGAACCTAATAAGTGGTATCAGAGCCCACGGTTCAATAAATTGATGATCGAATTGTTGAACAAAGTTGCAATCAATTTGATGATAATGAAGATATATGTCCAAAAGCTACATGTGAAGATAATTGGTAATCATATTTTCAACAATCCTGCTGTTACATATTTGAAAATAAAGCTCAACCCTGCAAAAGGGCTCCAATATTTTTTAACCCGAAAAGGGCTCATATACTTTTAACCTAAAAGCTCCATTTTTAAGCATGTCAAGCAGCAGTGATGAAGACTATGTGAAGAACAAAGATTAAAGATGTGAAGAAGGAGGATCAAGTGAAGAAAATCAAGCCAAAAAGGGGAGATTTGTTAAGGTTTTTGCCCTGATTTTCTTACTATATTTAAGTTTTATTTTTTCTTAGAAGGAAAATAAAAGTTACCATAATTACTTTTACTTTTCCTGAAAGAAAAAAATATAATTCTTTTCCATATTTGGCTAACCTCTTTCTTGGAGGAAAGGTTTTTAACATCTACAAATAGAAGATCCTTTCTCATACCATAGCAACAATAACATCCACAATGTAGTCTTTAAAAGTTTTTGTTTAGGGGGAGATTTTCTTTCTATAGTTTTATGTTTTTTTTTAATATTAGGCTTTATATGTAGGCTATTGGCCAAATCATATAATAAAATTATGTTTTTAGTATTGTTTTTCGTTGTCATCTTATTTATCGTCTCATAGTTTGTAACTAATAGCTTCTGCATGACGCCCTCTCGATTTCGAACCCAACATTGAGTGTGTATAATTAATAAACATTTAAATTTGTATAAAGTTGAATAATAAGTTAGACACACCCTATGTGCACAAGTAGCAACTGATTTGTATTATGTCAAGTAAGGTGCGTGTGCCTGAGTTTTATATAAGTTTAAATATCTGCTTGTACATACTCAAAATTGAAGCGAGTAAATAACAGTCTAAATGTTAAATTGAAGAATATGTTTATGTATTATACCAAATATAATTAAAATCAAACCTTTGAATGACTTGTGTATTGAGCCGAGGGTCTTTCTTATCTACAAAGATAAGGATAAAGTCTATTATATTCTATCTCTCTCGGCCTACTTATGTGATTATATTGAGTATGTTATTGTTTTTTAAATAATTAGCATTGACTCTGAACTAACTGAAAATAAATAAATAAATAAATAGATGCATTTAAATTATCGATAATTTATAAGCTCAAGAGAAATAAATAAATAAATAAATAAATAAATAAATAAATAAATAAATAAAAAGAATGAAATAAAATTGAGTGTCAACGCCCAACTCGTACTAATTTATTTTTTTAAAGACCTCATATTTACCCTTAAGTCGATACAAATCTGATAGTATACTGTTTAAGAACATGCTGATTGCGATGACCCTAACAATAAAATTGTTAATGCTAAATTGTTTACTAGACGTGACTAAGATAACTAAAAGAAACAAATAAAAATAAATCACTTGACAATATAAAAATAATTAATTTGATTTAGTCTATCCTCTGACGTGACTATCCAACAACATCACTAGAAAAATAAGAAACAATTGTGTTTAAGAGCCATTTGTTACATAGCTTCAAAATAATACTCAGTAGCTTGTGAATACTGAAATTGCAACTGGATACAAGATGAGAATATATTGAATTATAATACATTAACACGTTTTATTAACTTGGAGTCTTGGCCTCAACTGACTTATATGACTCTGTATAGTTAGTAATCACTCAAATTTTTATAAAATTGAACAAGTAGACATAAACGTCTTATGTGCACAAGTGACAATTGATTTGTATTATATCACATAGCACACGTGTACCTTCTTGTTCAATTTTATATAAATTTAAATTTCTATTTATGCACACTCAATGGGAAAAGACATCGTTTTCACCCTAAACTATACAAGAAAAATCTAAGTCACACCTAAACTATCTAAGTGACCTATTACACACCTAAACTATATAAAAGTGATATTTTTTACACCCTGTAAAGCATTATACCACTTGCACGTGGTGTGGTGTTGCACACGCGCCTGCCACATCAGCATAATTAAAAAAATCAAAAAATTTAATATTTTCATAATTTTTTTTTCTTTTTAATTTAAATATATGAACACACAAAAACCTCCATTATTTGGATGAATTAACAATACACACTCACAAAAGGGAAAAAAAGGGATTAAAGCAAGAAAATCAAAGCCAAAAAAAAAGTTGGCAGCTCAGCAATGGAGGAAACTGAACCAGTAGCCAACAAAGCCTTAGCAACGGCAGAGAAAGAAGAAACCTCCGTTGAGAAAACCTCCGTTGATGTTGCTTGACTTACTTAAGAAGGGCCATTCAGAACCAGAAAGGAAGATTGGTATAGGAGTCTGTGCTTTCAAAATCCGGTATCATCCAAAATTCAAGAGTTGTTGCTTCTTTGTTGTTAGGGAGGACGATTCTGTGGATGATTTTAGTTTTAGGAAGTGGAATTAGGAAGGCATTCTCGTCAAGTGTTTGATAAAGTGTGATAAATTTTTTTGAAATTTGCCCGTTTAAATAGCAAATTCAATTTGATTTTGTTCATGGTGAAATTGACATTGATTCGATGAAGATGGAAGATGGGGTGTGAAGAAATTGCTTATTTGGGGGTGGGGTGATGAAGAAGATGTGTTGGTTGGGGTGGGATTGAATTTTTAGGGTAGGGGTAATGAAGAAGAAGATGTTTCGATAAAGGTGGAGGAGAAGAACTTGCTTATTTGGGGGTGGGGGTGGAGTTTGGAGGTGGGGTTGATGAAGAAGATGTGTTGGTTGGGGTGGGGTTGGATTTTTGGGTTGGGGATGATGAAGAAGAAGATGTTTGGGGGTTGTGGGTGATGAAGAAGAAGATGTTTGGGGGGTGGGGGAGGGAAATGTTTAATTTTTAATTATTTTTTTATTTAGATGCACCTTTTTTAATTTAAATAATTATGTTTTTTCCACGTCAGATGTAGAGTGTAAAAAATATCACTTTTAAGTAGTTTAGGTGTGTAATAGGTCACTTAGATAGTTTAGGTGTGACTTAGACTTTTCTTGTATAGTTTAGGGTGAAAATGATGTCTTTTCCCATTTGTATTATATCACATAGCACATGTGTACCTTCTTGTTCAATTTTATATAAATTAAAATTTCTATTTATGCACACTCATAATTAAAAAGGGAAAGGGTACTCACTGGACATTTTAAAAACAAATGACCAACATTTGGCTAATTTGCCACATTATGGTCATTTGACCAAATTAATACCATTTAATAGTCATTCGGCTACTTTGACCCTTTCCTCCATATATGATTTTTATACCAAATTGATACACACTTATACCATATTGATACAATTTTTCAAAAAAAGATGAAACCTATGCATGCATACATACTCCCTATGCCAAATTGGTACAACGCTTATATCACATTGATACACTTTTTCAAATAAGAGGGAACCTACACATACATATACAGTCCTGATATCAAACTGATACATACACATATAGTTCCTCTACCAAACTGACACAATACTTATACCACTTTGAGACATTTTTATTTTAAAAGAAATATAATAGTGAAATAAAAAATAGAAAAGCAAAATTCCTTTTTCATAAGAAATGAACAACGCGTCTTTCTTAAATGGAACAATACAAACTTTAAAAAAAATGAAGGAGACAAAGCCTACATTGAAATGATTAAAAGTAGAAATTAATTTAGTAGCTAATTGCAGATAATTAATTTTGGGTGGCTTTTATGATAAAATTATTTTATAGTGAAGTGTTATTTTTTTTCTTTTCCCTAATTAAAATGATAAAATAACAGATTAAAAGTCAAACTAAATAACATGTCCGTTATAAATATATTACCATATATAGTGAATGTCTATTTTATCATGTATAGTGAATGTCAATTTATAAAAAAGTTAGAAACACAAGGTTAATTTTTCCCTATAAATAAAAGGATTTTCTTTCATTGTAATTAACCCCCAAGAATCTCTCAACAGAAATAAAAATTACTCTCTCTTCTCTCTCTACTCTCGTTCTTTGTTCTTTATTATTTCATAACACGTTATCAGCACGAGACTCTACCAAACAAGGTGAGATTATAAATCTAAAGTAATTTCAAGGTTAGTAATTCCTTATGTTATTAGTTTTTTGCTACTAATAATACAATTATTATTGAATTTGAAAAAAAAAAATGGTTTGAAACCATTTATATTTTAAATTTATTCCTCAAGAACAATATTATCAAAAGGGATGATAATATGTTGGGTTCAAGTTTCATCGATTTATGCATAAGACACCTTTATATGGATAAGACATTGAGTTTGAATCTCAATGCACCATATTGATGATATTATGATGGCTAAGGAAAAATAATGGGTGTTTGGTGAAAAGTCATGAAACATGTCCTATTAAATATGATCCATTTCTTGAATTGAATGTGGTAGCAATAAATCATATGCATGCCTCAATTTGCTTTTATAGTAGCTATCATAATTTGATACGCTTAAGGCATGATTATATTTCATTCCGAGGAATGCGAATTTTGATTATTATAAATACAGATCTATACCCTGGGGTGAATGTGACTGTATATACACTTGAACGTATTCTTTGTTGTGAAGATATCACAATCCACCTCTAAAAGAGGTAGAGTAATTGGAAGATTGAATATCTTTAAGTTACTGTGGTAAGAATAATGAACATGAAAAGTTACCCACGCGTGATGAAATCACATGCCATAATAAACTAAAAATTTATTGTTTATTGATTCAAAATTCATGTCACAGTAAACAAGAAGTTTACTAAAGTAAAAGACA
The DNA here is from genome assembly GCA_030864215.1 of Capsicum pubescens. Taxonomy (NCBI): domain Eukaryota; kingdom Viridiplantae; phylum Streptophyta; class Magnoliopsida; order Solanales; family Solanaceae; genus Capsicum; species Capsicum pubescens. The sequence continues at coordinate 303,377,078 of CM061540.1, forward strand.
CATGTCATGGTAAACTTGGAGTTTACTATTACAAATAAATTCATAAGTTGAAATGAGCGATTATGACATCCCAAAGATGTGCATATTTAGTATTAAACATATATTGAAGAATTTAAAAATTCTTCATGAACTTTAATGTTGCTTGTTCTCATGATACGTTGGTTGGGCCAACTAATTTTGAGATTGAATTCCTTAAAATCTGAAAAGTATAAAAGGTTAATACGGGCCCGTTCACCTATTATGTGATCTATTAAGATGCATCAATAACATGATCAGTATGTATATTTATTATCATAAAATTGCTTGCTCAACAAAATTGAGTCAAGAGCATAATTTTCAGATTGTGTAATCATGACAATTCATCTTGATGATGATGATTTGACATTGAATGCCTTTGATAAATAGCTAAACCATTGCTAATGAGAACAAAGTTTTATGTGTTGATTTGAAATATGATATGTTGCATACAATAACGCTTGTATGCATTAGATCGATAAATTATGATTAATTCTCTCTCAAAGTTGGTTTTGAGTTAGGAACCACACGTTGTCCATCTAATAGTTTTGTTGTGCGGTATACGATTAATGAATATACTATAATGCACAAAGGTGGATTCATCAAAGAAGATGGAGGATGTATGTTAGTTTTCCTAACATATGGGGGAGATTATAAGCAACTAAGAAATATGTTATGAATTATCATCAGATTCTCTTCAAAAGATAATTCAAGTCAGATGCCGAAAACATCTCATATTAAGCTGCAAGTGCTCCTATTTTGTGTCCTTAAAAGACAAAGTCTATGCATGCGTGAAGCATGGTAGACCAATCGGTTTCAAATGAAATAATCCTTGAAAAGGATAAGGAGCAAATAATCATAATAAGAAGACAATGTGCTCTTGAATAGCCTACGACATAACACTTCATGAAACCTTAGGAGAGGTTCAGGTACCTGAAAATAATGAAGTAATGAGATCTCAAAATGTTATGTTGCATTGTGAACCGATACAAAATGATATATCATCAATATCTTTGACATAATATTGGCATAATATTGTGAAAGATTATGAGGATTTGAATTCTACATTTATTTAAGCATGCTGTCGTAGAAACATTTATCAAGTAACATGAAAGGGTGCATCTTGGTTAGTGAAAACTTATTTAATTTGCACTCCATACACTTGAAGATATCTGACATGAAATGTTGAATACTGTCACTTGACAAAATATATTTTGCAAATACTACAAGGCCTGATATAGCCTTTTCGATTAATTCAATAGCAAGGTATAGTTTTACTCCTACAGGGAGACATCGAAATGGGATCAAATACATGATCTTATATTATTATAAACATTGCAGTCTCGATCTTATTGATTATGCTGATGTTGGGTAATTAATTAACCCGCATAAATCTCGATCTCAAATTAGACATTCAAGAGAGAGTGTTATAAATATATTATCATATATAGTAAATGTCTACGTTACCATATATAGTGAATGTCAATTTATGAAAAAGTTAGAAACCCCAAGGTTTATTTTCCCCTACAAATAAAAGGGTTTTCTTTCATTATAATTAACCCTCAAAAATCTCTCAAGAGAAATAACAATTACTCTCTCTTCTCTCTCTACTCTTGTTCTTTATTCTTTATTATTTCATAACAATGTCTATATCTATATTATGCCAAATATATTTAAAACCAAACCTTAGAAAAGTCTTCCATGCATGAAGACTTTGTAATGTCACGTCATCAATAGCATGCCATAATAAGTAGGTGTCATATGATTTTTATTACTCCAAATCTACTCATCCTATATCGAAGGTATCATGCATCCACAAACTCCTAAATCATAGCACTTTCAACTATGGTGTCAAATATGTGGCTTGGGTTGAATATCAATGAGTTAAGATAATTTGTCCAGAAAGTTACTTAAGTTGAAATAAATTGAATTGACAAAAGGGAGTTGTTTGAATGATAAGCACTCCTTACTTCTAATTTGAAGATTGTGAGTTATGGACATTAAGAAAATAAAAGGGGCAAAAGCTTCTAGAGAGGGGTAGAATAATGTAACGTATATAATAGAGAATTAGATTGAAATGGGTTAAAAATAGGTCAAAATCAAAAAAGAAATTGACAATTTCTCATGGATCAATTTGAGCTAAATATATACCAACAACAACAGTTAATTAGTTAATTAATGTAGTCCTATAAAGTGATATCTTAAAATGATAAAATGTACATAAATCATAAAACTTATTTCTATCTCAGAGATAGTGAGACTATTTTTTTATGGACTCTCGATTTAAGAAAAAGAAATTTAGAAAAAAAGTAATAGAAGACAAAAGTACAAAAATAATAGATAGTAATAACAAAACATCATATGGTTACAGAATAGTAATTATAACAAAGAAAAAACATGATAGTCAAAATACCAGAAATAAACGATAATAACATAAAATGAAGAATAAGAAACTATATATTAGAATATAAATAGGAATAAAATTACCATATAGAATTCACTTGGAAAATGATTGTAATATAGAGTATCTATAAATAGGATGTCAATGTAATAACGAAAAAGAGACATATACCATTAAATTATAATAAATGGTACGTATATATCCTCCGTCGTACTTTGGGTAAACATATGTCCCTATCATTAATGAAATTATATGTATATTCCTCTCACACTAACGATAGGGGTATATGTGTACCCAAAGTATGATGGAGGGTATATACGTACTATTTATCATAATTAAGGGTGTATATTCGTCTCTTTATTGTTTTAATTTTTTTATTCAAAATAATTAACTCAAAACCCACTACTCGACCCAATTAACCCACTATAGGACCCGACCTCAATTAAAACCCCAATTACGCCTATCTAAAAGATGTATTTTTCTCACCCATATAACGATATACATACACAATACAGTAGCACCCACTACAATATATCAATTTCAAAAAAGAAATTCATTAACTCATAACACCCAGGAATAACACCAAATAAATTGAACTCCTCATATTCATCAAAATTTCGTCAGAAAATCCCTACCCACCACCAATTAACATCACATAGCCACCGTTTCCGTCGAATAAAAAATACCCCACCGACGAACCATCACCGCATCCTAGTTCTGGCCACCTCGGGCCTAATTTCATTTCCTCCAACATGTGAACACCTATTAACTAGCAGCAGTGACTAATCACTGTAATTTGATTGAGATTCATGTTTATGAGAAAAATAAAGGAAGTATCGGGTTTGAAAAAAAAATAGAGGTCAAGTCGAGTTGGTTTAAAATAATGTTAGATTGATTTATTAGGCCGGGTAGTGGGTTTGAATTAATTATTTGAAATGAAAAAATCAAAATGAAAAAGGGATAAATATACCCTCGAACTATAATAAATGATACGAATAAACCCTTTGTCATATTTTAGATACATATATGCCCCTACCATTAGTGCGAGAGGCATATATGTATCATTTCATTAACAGTAGAGGCATATGTGCACCCAAAATATAATGGAGAGTATATGCATATCATTTATTATAGTTTGGAGGTATATCTTTCCTTTTTCCGATGTAATAATGTTGATACAATAATTCATTAATATTCTTCTCTTTTATTTCTTACATGGTATTTGAGCCTCTATGATCTTAGACCCTGCAACTTCAAAACTCCAGAATTTACCCATCAATGTAACGTAATAAACATGACCCTTATAATAATGTATACTGACAAGAGAGAGTTGTTCGGATGGTAAACACCCCTCACTTTCAACTCTAGGGTTGCGCGTTCAAGTCACCAAAGGAGCCAAAAGGGCAGAACCTCCTGGGGAAACGTAAAAAAATAAAATAATACTCCCTCCAGACCAAAATAAATAAACTTTTGAGCTATTTTCCAATGTCCAAAATAGATAAATTGTTCATTAGACATGTTGATTTTTTTTTTCAATTTTACCCTTTCATTTAATGAGGTTCTTAAATACTCTAAAATTTTATAGAAAAATAATTTAAGAATAATTAAAAGGGTAATAGCGAAAAGTAATCTACAATTTATGTCCTAAAATATTTTTCTTAAGAGATGCGCCATATCACAATAATTCATTTATTTTGGATTTGAGGGAGTAATTTATACTCATGGCAACACTGGGAATTTCTTTCTTAATATAAGTCCAATAAAGATATCCAGGTCACCAAAAAGCCAATAATTACAACATGCATGATATTTAACTGCAAATACATAATTTGAAGTCATAGAAGGACTTATAGATAGGGTTGGACATATTTTGTTTCAAATAAAAAAAATTAAAAATCAAATCAAAATTTAATTTTGATTTCAATTTTTTTATTTTTGAATCAATTTTGATTTTAAATTTTAGAAATTTGATTAAATGATTTGGTTTTCGATTTTTCAAAAAAAATAAAAATTCGATTAAACTGAAAAATCGAAATTATGTAAAATATATATATATAAACTTATGCATAATGTAATCAAAACTTATATATTCAGTATAAATATATAATAAGTAATCAAAACTTATGCATAATGTAGTTATGTATTATGTTAAATTTACAGTTATTTCATTTCATTTCATACAGGGTTGAGTTATTTATATTTGAGAATGAAAAATAATTTTGAAAAAAAATATTTTTCTAAAAAATCATCAATTTTAAACGGCAATTGATGACCAAAAAAGGCCCAATACTTTAAACTTCAAAACCAAAATAAAATTCGAAATAACCAAACCAAATTTGTCAATTCGAAAATAAAAAAATCAAACTAATATTAAACAACTAAATCGAACAAATCGAATACCCACCCCCTACTAACAGATAAGTCAACTTTATCTATCTGCAACTTTAGAGCAGTTTTTCTAAAGGACCCTTTAAAGCCATTAGTTTTTTTCATGAAGGAAGTGAATTTGGGTACGGGACAAAGGATACAACAAGTCAGCTCACTGGTATCATCTTCCATGGCAAAGAGCCATCTTCTCAATGGAAAATATTTTCGTCCTCTAGCTTCAGGGAGAATTATGCGTGAAACTTTTTCCTTGGAAAGAGAGTAGAATCTTTTTTTTTTCTTTCAAATCTATGACGAATTGGGCAGAGCTTCCCAACAATCCGATTGCTCACATTATAATTCGTGAGTGTTAAAGAATGAAAACAATTTCACATTGATAGTTAGTACGATGTATGGTCTCTTTATAAGACTTGGACGATCATCCCCTTTGAACTAGATTTTAAAGTGTAAGTTAGGTCCAAAACTTAATTTTATATGGTATCAAAATCAAGCCCATTCAAACTCTTTGTTCACTGATTTGAGCTCCCATATTATACTATTCACATTGTATGAGAGTGTTAAAAGTTCCACTTTGCAAAAAGGATGAGTCCTTGGTCTTCTTATATATACTTGACAAAGGATGGGTCCTTAATTTCTTATATGGACTTGGACAATCCTCCACTCATGAAATATCTATTTTTTGGGGTGTGAGTTGCCCTTATGATCTTGATAGAGAATAAAAAAGCTTCAACTGTCCGTGGATGACTATAATTAACCCATATATGTCGTTCATCTGGCCAATGATCCTGTTATAAAAAGATTGGATCACCGTGCTTCTTTTCAATGACTATTTTCTCATGTCTAATTTTCATAGCACCATGCATTTTTTTGATAACTATTTTTTCGTATCTGATTTGCATAGTCCCGTGCATATTTTTGGATTACTTCTCATATTTAATTTGTGTAGTATCGTACATCTTTTTGGACTATTTTCTCATACGTGAGTTGCATAGCACCATGAATCTTTTCGGTGACTTCTCACATCTAATTTGCGTAGTTCTGTGCATCTTTTTGGTGACTTCTCAGATTTGACTTGCATAGGATTGGGCCATCATTCCGATCCTACTCATATAGTTCTTCTTTTCAGTAGGATCATGTCGTCATTTCGACTCTTTCAATATAATTTTTTTTTCCAGTAGGATCATGCCATCATTCTGACCCTACTGATCATAGAAATCTTTCTATTTTTCAGTAGGATCGTGTCATCATTACAATCCTATCCATATAATTTTTCTTTCTTAGTACAACCTTATCATCATTCCAGCCCTATTCATATAATTTTTCTCAGATTTGTGACTATTTTTTCGCCATCAATCTAATAATTCGGACGTGAGCATGTTCCAGGTAGTTTTTTGGTGACTCTTTTTGTTCAAGATTTACTCATCTCTTGATTTCAAAATGACCCATATATTTTATATCAATTTTCGGTAATTTTTCAATGACAGATCTACTTTTCAGTAATGTTTACTACTTTTCTAACCACCTTTTCAGTTTGTTCCTTTTCAATTGAGGTCTCCCAAAGGCCCGGAGCAGTCTGTATATTAATTTTCTTATGGATATCTTCATCAACCCCCTCATTGATCCTCACATTAATTACATCCATAACATGTTTGGTGCTTTAGTATAAGGAGGAGCGTTAGAATATAAGTAAAATAGGAATAACTTATAGAATTCCGAATTCCACTTGGAAAAAAATTGTAATATAATATTCTATTTGAAAAAAGATTGGGATGTAGTACATTTCCATAAGTACCTCATATGAGTTACATCACTGAACTTGCACTCCAAGCTAGGGGTGTCTAATGGGCCGGGCCAGGCCATCCCGGAATCGGTCCTCCCATTTTACCCGGGTTCCGGGCCGGTTCCGGGCCGGGTTTGGCGTTAACCGGGCCGGGCCGGGCCAAACAGTAAAAAAATTAAAACCCACCCGAACCCGGGCCACTAAACCCAATCCGGTCAAACCCACCAAGACCCGGTCAAACCCGGTTAAAAACAGGTCAAACCCGTTTAAAAAATAAATAAAAAATCAAATATACACTATATACACTCCAATATACAATATATATTTTTAAAAAAATATATAAAGTATAAACAATTACACATATATACGTACCATTCAATATATAATTATATTTGACTATATGTACTACTTTAAATAAAACATTTGCTATAATAGTATAATATATATATATATATACACTACAATATATATATATACTAATTTATAAAACATATACACATGTATACGTTAAATACATACTACTTTAGAAGATATATACACATATATATGCACCATTCAATATATATGTACTACTTTAAATAAAATATATACTACAATATAGTGATATACATATATATATATACAATAATATGTATATATATATAGTTACATACTAATTTATAAAACATATACACTTGTATACTTTAAAGATATACGTCTATAGAAGATATATACACATATATACGCACCATTCAATATATATGTACTACTTTAAAAAAAGTATATACTACAATATATATACTAATTTATAAAACATAAAGTAATGTATACGTTAAATATACACGTCTATAGAAGATCTATTCACATATATACACTCTATTCTATGTATATGTAATACTTTAAATGAGATATATGCAATATATATACATTACAATATATATTTGTATAGTTATATACTAATTTATAAAATATAAACACATGTATACGTTAAATATACACGTCTATAGAAGATCCATTCACATATATACACTCTATTCTATGTATATGTAATACATTAAATGAAATATACTATAATGTATATACATTACAATATATATTTGTATAGTTATATACTAATTTATAAAACATATACACATGTATACATTAAATATACACTTCTATAGAAGATATATACACGTGTATACGCACCATTAAATGTATATATACTACTACTTATAAAATATACTACATTATATATACATTACAATATGTATAGATATACTTATATACTAATTTATAAAACATATACACATGTATACGTTAAATATACACTTCTATAGAAGATATATGCACAAATATTCAAAACATATGCTACTTAATATAATAAATTAATAATATTTGGTAGTAAATTAATAATATATTAGAAGTAAGTTTTTAATTTAAAGTAGAAAACTAGAAATTCAATTTAAAATTTTAAATCGTTAAATAAAAATAAAAATAAAAAACAACGACTAAGGACTGAATGAATTTGGGGAATTTTATTGATTGCAAAATGATCCAAAATTTATAATTTACATGAATGAAAAATCTATAAATTATGCATCATTTTTTCCAACTCATTCATGTTAATATTAATGGGAACTTGCATAGGATAATCAAAGTCAACGGGGGCAAAACCATGCATTGGACTTGATTCTGCTGAGTTCTCCCGTGAAGTCATAATTTCTTCTAGTTTCAGCTCGTCGCTCGGCTCCGGTTCCATTCCTTGGTTTCTTCTTTCCGCTCTAATCCAATCTCTGAGGCAAACTAGAACATTCATTGCATTGCTTCCCAATGAGTGTCGGTTGTCTCCAAGCTGCTGTCGTCCCTGACTGAAGGCGCTCTCTGATGCAACGGTTGACATTGGAACATTCAAGATATCTCTAACTAATCTTGAAAGCACAGGATATTGTGATTCATTATTCCTCCACCAATCCAGCGTGTTGATCCGTCATCTGCGATCCTCTGGTGCCGTCCGAAGATAATATTTCAGCTCTTCCCGATAAGTTGATGTGTAAGTTCTCTCATCAACACTGTTCCAACAATTTAAATCATAAAACGAATCAGAAAAATCACTATGTGCCGGCCTTTTAGAAGATGATGGCTCCTCGGGAGGATGAGGAGCGACAGTTGGAGTGATATTTGTAGGTACGGCTGAATCAAATAAATCAGCATAGTGATTATATAATTTTTCTATATAATCTTTTGCATCAGCCGTAGCCGTCCACAAATCAGGCTGTACTTGTTCAGAATCATGGTTAGTATTTATTTCTAAGTTAGTATAAATAAGAGTACTAAAGTGACACATATTATTATATTTCATGCACGGATTTAGCATAGCACCAACCAAGTAAATAGGGGGAATCGGGAAAAAATATTTTTTAAATTTCGTAAACATGGCGCCAACAGCTTCTTTATAACCTTCTTTATTTTTATATTGTTGGAGCAAACCAGAAATATCGGCTATATATGCCAAAATATTACAAACAGTAGGATAGTAAGCACCGGAAAATTCAACCGTAGCTACATAAAATTTTTCTAAAAACTTAACAAAATCATTAATTACAACCCAATCAGAATTATGTAGCATGCAATCAGCAGAATCAGCAAATGAACCGCAATGTTGGTTAAAAGCTAGTGTAATAGGAATTCTATATTTATAACAAGTTTTTAAAAATTCATACGTAGAATTCCATCTAGTATCAATTTCCTCAGGCATCAAAATCGGTGTAAGTCCATTTTCTTGACATTTAACTTTAAATTCTCGATCTACGATTATTTCCTTGAATAAAACCAACGGCAAGACGAATTTTTTCAATATAAAGCTCAAAAAACTCAAGACCATCTTTTACAATTAAATTATATATATGACATGCACACTTAATATGAAAAATTTCAGGCAAGGGCGGAGATAGCGTAGATTTTATTTTTGTTATAGCAGTCTTGTTGTTAGAAGCATTATCAAAAGCAATACATAAAATTTTATTTTCTATACCATAGTATCCGACAATTTTAACAATAGAATCAGTAATAAATTGTCCAGTATGTTTACGATCTTCATCAAATAAAAAAGCAAGAATACGTTTTTGCATCACGAAATTACTATCCATCCAATGACAAGTAACGGTTAAATAATCATTTTTATTTACAGCACGACCAAGATCAGAAGTTAGGGACAATCTACATTGAATATTTTTTAACAATGTTGATAAATAAAAATAATATTGTGAATGGAGTCTAAAAATATCAGACCGACAAGTAGTTCTAGGAATACCATTAAACATAGGATTATAAATTGCTTGTATATAACGAATAAAAGCATCAGAAGAAGGAAAACTAAAAGGCAAACAACCCACAACTACCATTTTAGCCATTTCTTCCCTGTCCCTCAATTTATTATACTTTTTCGCTACTTGACCGGTTGTTGGGTCCATTCTAGTTTGCGTTGACCCACCAACATCCCCACCACCTTTTGCAATATTTAACTCTCTTTTGTGGTCTTCATCTATATGTCTCATTAACGTACCCGTACCCCCTTGCTTGCCTCCACTTCTATGCTTATATATTTGTTGACAAATATTGCACTGCACCTCAATATCTGATATACGTTCAAAAGATTGTCATGCAATACTAGTTCTTTTACGAGGTTTTGGGGCACTAGGAGGACAGAAAGGGAGATTAACTGATTCAGATCTAACGTTAGCATCTCCTACTGCGGGTGTTTCAACAATATTTTCATTATCTTCGTCTAAATTAACTGCATCTACTTCATTTTCTTCTTCTATACCATAATTTTCCTGAGCTTCTACATAATCCATATCGTGAGCACCTACACCTATTTCTTCCTCAAAAGGTGTACCAAGCGGTACCGGAGGCGAAGGCACACGGGTATATCTATTACTTGAACTACCTCTATCGCTAGTAATTCGCTTTTTACTACCACTACCGCTTCCGGGACAAAAAATTTTAACACCTTTAGCAGCGAGGTTTTTTAATTTATCCATAATATAAATTAAATTAAACTAAAAATATTCAAAATACACAAATATAATAAAATTAAATATTAAACAATTAATACAATAAATAAAAATTAAACGTAAGAGATGGAACGACAATACCAAATTTTGGAAGTATCCGAAGATTGCGACTTTAGAAACTTCCGCTCGTACTTTGTAAACGAAAATTAAAAAATTAAAGTGAACACTTTAAGAAATTAAATATATTGAATATTAGAGAATTGAGAATTGAGATTTGAGAGAGAATGAGATTTGAGAGAGTGAAAAATTGTGTGAAAAATGATTTGAAGTTGTAGGGTATTTATAGATTTTTTTTGGGGATTAAAAAATAATTTTTAAAGTTCTTTTTTTTTTTTTTATTAAATGGGCCCAAACTAGCCGTTTGGACTCAAAAACGGCTATATAGCCGTTGAGCCAACGGCTAGTTGGCCCAAAATCCATTTTTTTTTATTTTTTGGGCCGGGCCGGTTAACCGACGGGCCTGGACCGGGCTTGATTCGGGCCGGGTTAACCGGGCCCATTTTAACAAAAAAATCGGCCCGGAACCCGAAACCCTTAAGCCCTAGGGCTTACCGGGCCGGGTCAAATCGGGCCGGGTTACATAATAGGGCCGGGTCGGGCCGGATTCCGGCCCGACCCGTTTGACACCCTTACTCCAAGCTATATTTTATCTTGGACTAAATTTCAGTCCAAATTTAACAGGCTAAGCTAATACATAGGCAATTTAATAATCAATTTAAATTTAAATGGATTAGGTGGATTATAATTCCACGAGTTAATTTTATTGCACACGCTTCTACATGTTTAAAGTATTATAAATAGGAATCGAGTCATTACGCTTTAGTACTATTAAAATTAAGTTGATATCTTTAATTTGCTAGTAGGCAGTTGGGCAACATTAAAGGTATTCCTTATTTTTTTTATTTTCTATTTTTAAATCGAGATCATTTCATTTAACAGTTTATTTTGCAGAGAAGTAGCTTATTAATAAGTAGATTAGTGGAGTACTATTAACTTTTCTTGTAAAGTTACTAATAATAAGTACGGATAATCTCTTCAAAATGCTTAATTAATTAGTATTTGTGGAGATGATCCTAAACTATTCCCAGCAAATATAAGTTAATGAACCTTTTGCTGTTTGGTGTAAGAGCACAACTTATGATATGTGAATTACGCGTAATTAGTACACAAGTTCAAATCATGCCATAGATAAAATTTCGGATTTCTATATTATACGCCACTAACCGTCTAACCCCAGCTAGGTGATTTCTTGATCATCTAGAAAAGAGTTAATGGAACTTTTGAGGGTTACATCATGCCGACATCAGTGGTAAAATAAAAAATTTCATCAAGGATATTCAAAATTTAATGTGCAAATATATAAAGAAGTTTTTTTTTACTTATATATGCATTATAATTTTCTATATGCAAAATATAATTTTTGATCGTGTTCAATTGACCACTGGCTGGCCCTAACTCATGTTATTCAAACAGTACTTGTGACTCATTTCAGGAGGAGAAGCTGAAAGATGGAGGTTATAATCACACGTCGCACTGGTAATCATCATCCTACGATTTGGGGAGACCATTTTCTTACGTATGTTGATCTTCCGGTAAGTAAATAAATACATTTTAAACCATCAATATACAAAACAAATTCATACAAGTATAATATATATTCCCAAATAGGGAGCCAATGAGGGGGAAGAGAAGCAACATGAAGACCTAAAAGAAGAAGTGAGAAAGATGCTAGTGATGGCTCCTTCAAAATCTTTGCAAAAGCTTGATCTCATCAACACAATCCAATGTCTTGGTGTAGCATATCATTTTGAACGTGAGATTGAGGAATCATTGAGTTATATGTACACTCATTATGAAGAATGGATTGGTGAAGTTGATGGTCGTGACCTTCATGCTATTGCTCTATGCTTCCGGTTACTTAGGCAACAAGGTTATTATGTTTCATGTGGTAAGTATCGTTCAAAGTAAAGGATGAAAAAATTAGTTTCATGAAAATATGATTAGTCTAATTCGTCCAAAATTTGAAGCAGATGCTTTTAGGAAGTTCACTGACGATCAAGGAGATTTCAAGAAAGAATTGGTCAACGACGTGCATGGAATGTTGAGCTTATATGAGGCAGCACAATTCAGAGTACATGGCGAAGAAATTCTGGATGAGGCATTGAATTTCACCATCACTCAATTGAAACTAATTTTGCTTAACTTGAGCAATTCCCAGCTTGCACAACAAGTCAATAACGCACTAAAATTTCCAATTAAAGATGGTATGGTGAGGGTAGAAACAAGGAAATACATATCATTTTACCATGAAAATGAGGTGTTACTAAACTTTGCCAAATTGGACTTCAACATCTTGCAAAGGTTGCATAAAAAGGAGCTATGTGATATCACAAGGTAACTCACTGCCTGCACCTTCACCTTGTTTAAACTAAATATTGCTTTAAGTAAGCGTGTCTACTAAAGAAACACACAATTTGTTGTAGGTGGTGGAAAGAATTGGAAATAGTGAAATCATTACCTTATGTAAGAGATAGATTGGCAGAGGCTTACTTTTGGAGTTTAAGTGTCTACTTTGAGCCTCAATACAACATTGCAAGGAAATTATTAACAAAAATTGTATACTTCCTTACCATTATTGATGACACATATGATATCTATGGGACATTGGATGAACTTACTCTCCTCACCGAGGCAATTGAAAGGTAGTAATTGTTTCTATCATACACACACATATATATAAAACAATATTTTTATCATTGACGTGTTACTAGTAGATATATATAATTTGATTGAATTTAATTTGGTGTTTGTCATATAACTATATGTAGGTGGAACATTGATGCTTCAGAACAGTTGCCATTATATATGAAGATTGTTTATTGCAGTCTTTTGGATGTTTACAATGAATTTGAGAAAGAATTGGCAAATGAAAATAAGTCATTTCTAATCAACTATTCGATAATAGAGGTACTTATTATAAATATCCTAAGAAGATTTGATTCTAGAATGCAATGTAATGTTATTATATACAACTGTTAGTTTCTAACATCTACTAACTTCCTAACTTACTCCAAGTTGTAATCGACTAAATGAATTTTCACTATATGAATCATTCTATTAAGGTTCATCACATTCCAATTTTTATAACTGATCAAACATCAAACTAAACTTTTTAGGAGGATTTTACTATTCTTTTTTTTCAGATGAAAAAGGTGATAAGAGCTTACTTTCAAGAGGCAAAATGGTATTATGAGAAGAAAGTACCAACAATGGAGCAGTATATGAAGAATGGAATTTCATCAGGTGCTTTCCTATTGCTAGCAAATACTTTTTGGTTTGGCATAGGAAAAGCAGCAACTACAGATGCATTTGATTGGGTAGCAACTGAACCTCAAATACTTGTTGCTGGCTCTCTCATTGGAAGATTACTCAATGATCTTAAATCACATGAGGTACATATCGTTGTATATGTAATTATTGAGTTAATTTATTTACAATGATACTTATTTTATACTATGAGTATGTTAAAATTGTTCACGCAACAGACATTTTTTGTCCATTAGACACTTCAATTTTAGTAAATGTCTACCTATTAATTTGTCTTTTATTTTATTTGTTTATATTGTGGATGTAGGAAGAACAAAAAAGAGGAGATGTAGCTTCTGCTGTTGAATGTTATATGAATGAATATAGTGTCACCAAGGAAGAAGCATACATGAAAATAAAAAATATGATAGAGAATTATTGGAAGGTTTTGAATGAAGAATACCTCAAACACACTGGCATTATACCAAGGGTTTTGCTCATGTCTATAGTTAATTTTACAAGAGCAGTAGAGTTCTTGTATAAAGATGAAGATGCTTATACTTTTTCCAAAAATAACTTGAAAGACGTCATTTCTGCGATTATAATTGATCCTATCATATGAATCGAGAGTTTCAAAATGGAAGAGGAGGAACAAGAAAATGAAGAATCACATTTCTCTAGAATAATGCTTATATTTGGATAAGCTAATTAAGAATTGTTCAGTTACTTGTAATACTAGTATAATAATAAATAAGTAAATAAATAAATAAATATTCCAATGTTAAATTTTGCATTAATAGACAGGTGCTTGTTTCTACGTTAACAATATCCACATGAATTATGTTGTAAACATCGTATAACTGTTGTAAGAAATAATAATGGTTGTATGTAATGACATATTTTGTGAATATTTGCTTTTTATGTTTTTCTGACCATTTTGTTCTTTTCCATTGTTGCTACATGTCGATTTTGAGATTTGAGGATGATTGACATGGTGTTCGATGCAATCAAAAATATTTTGGATGAGTTTGAGAATTTTAGGGGTTTCAAAAAGCCATATAGTTGACTTCGATAAAAATTTAATGATTCGAGTGCCAGATGGCGATTTGGACTGCTCAGCAAATTCAAAATGTCGAATTTGGATTAATATCATGGTTGGTTTGAGTTTGAGGCCTTTATTTTACATTTTGATTCTTCATTTGGAAAATATGGGAAAAGGGGTCCTGGGGGTTAATTTATTGAAAATAATTTTTTTCAAAAATGATATTGTCCGATCTAGACCTTGACCCACGCGGCTTTAAGATGTGTCACTAGGGAGTAAGGCATGTTTACTTATATATCCAACATCTCTCATGTGTTTTTGCCGATGAGGGACTCCTTATACTAAGTTGGGATGTTACATACATCCCCTCTTATGGACTCAATGTCTTCGCTGAAGTTTGCCCCACCGAATGAAATTTGCCTAGACTCAAGACTGAAGTTTTTCCCGCCTTACTGAAATTTTTCTAAACTCAGTTTAAACTCTGATCCACATCACCAAGGCTGACTCAGAAGTGGCTCTAATACTGTTTGTAATGGCCCAATCCACTAGTAATATTATTCACTCTGGGTCTAGAACTACACAACTTTAAAGCTCGTCATTAGAGAGTAAAACCTTTTTACTTAAATACCCATGCAATGCCACAGGTGTTTGGGCACTCAAATAAAGCTAGAAATGAGCCTAAGTGACTTCTAGATCAAGTATAGAACACTTTGGAATGGGTTCAGAAGCATTGGTGTGAGTTTTGGACTAGAAAAAGGGCCGAGCGTCACAAGGGGAGCCTTGGGAGATGGACCCGCATCTCGTTGACCACCGCAGGGGGATACTGCCTCACCCACTGATGGCCTCGAACCACGAGAAGATTGGCCCGTGATAGGCCTCATGCAGCGAGAGATGGGCCACGCTTCCAGGCATGCATTGCACCCCCTTCTTTCATCAATGGAAAGACGTTTTAATTCCAAATAAAGGGTGTTTGGGTCTTTCACACAATTTTAAAACATTTTTCATCCATCCAAAGCATTCCAAAGTCCCTAAATACGATAATATCCATCAAAAGTCTCATTCTATCCTCCCCCAAACTATTAAAAGCCAAAGAGGCTAGAGTTTCAAGCTTAAGGGTCCAATTCTCTTACATTAATCATGAATTTTCCATGAAAAAGACATGTTGAACACTCCTTACTTTAAGTATTATTATTATTTATCGATTTACTTGGTAATTACGTGTTCTTTAACAATTGGTTGAAACTAGGGTTGAGGATATTATTGTGAAAAATTTTATATTAATTTTTCTTCTTGTTGTATTGTTCTTTCTAAGTATTATTAAAGGGTTTTGAGACATAAATACTTCATATGAAAATGGTAAACTTGTTAACATGGATTCACAACTTTTAAAATTATGCATGATGAAATATGATGCTCAACCCATTTCAAAAGCTTATTTTTCAGTAAGGATTATGCTGATTATTCCGTCATTCATATCCCATATTTATGAATTTTAAAGACGAAAATCGTGAGTCTAAACTCCTATATGAAAATGGTATGGCATAATATGGATGACTAGCAAATCTTGGTATGACGATACCAATATGGGAATGCCAGGGAGGAATTTGTTGAAGGTGTCAAAAAATTTGTTGAACATGCTAAGACACTTGATGTTTGGACATGTTTTGGGGTTATTCGTTGTCCTTGTGTTAGATGTGATGGTATAAATCTTGTATGTGAAGAAGTTATAAAGGAACATATTTATAGAAAGGGGTTTCACGAGGACTTTTTAAGATTGCGTGGTATTCATGGTGATGTTGCGCAAAATAACTTTGTTAGAGAAAGTAGTAGGTCTGCAGGGCATAATGAATATCAAGATAATAGGATGACAAAAATGGTGAGGGTGACTTTAGGGAAAATGTCGAAGATGTTCCTAATAGCGAAGCGGGCAAATTCTATGAACAACTGCATGCTGCTAGTCATCCTTTGTTTGATGGGTGTTAGCACTCTCGTTTGTCTGTTGCTGTTAGATTATTAAGTATTGAGTCTGACTGAAATATTACTAAAGGTGGAATGGACTCAATGATAAACCTAATTAAAGAGTTAGTTGACCCCGGCTTGGAGGTTCCTGATTCTTTCTTTAAGGCAAAAAGATTGGTGTCAAAGTTAGGTCTCTCCTCGATTAGAATTGATTGTTGTGAAAATGGTTGCATGTTATAATTTAAGGAAGATGCTAACCTAGAGTCCTGTAAGTTTTGTCAGCACCCTCGATATAAGCGTGGTTCTAGTGAAAATCAAATTGCTATTAAGGCAATGCATTATTTACCTCTAATACCAAGGTTGAAAAGGTTGTATGCTTCAAACAACTCAACTCCTCATATGAGATGGCACAGTGAAAATAAAAGGCCCGCTGGTGTTATGTGTCATCCATTTGATAGAGAGGCTTGGAAGAATTCTAATGCAACTTATCCAGATTTTGAAGCTGGGCCACGAAACATTCGTTTGGGATTATGTGCGGATGGGTTCTCTCCTTTTTCAGTTGGTGCAACGCTATATTCATGTTGGCCTGTATTTATCACTCCTTATAATCTTCCTCCTGAAATGTTGATGACTAGTCCCTATATATTTCTGAATTGTGTTGTTCCTGGACCGCGTAATCCAAAAAGCGAAATAGATGTCTATTTGCAACCTTTGATCGATGAACTTCAAATTTTATGGCATGAGGGGGTTAAAACTTGGGACATCTCTCTTAAACAGAATTCCAATCTGCGTGCATATCTAATGTGGATTGTTAATGGTATTTTCTCTTATGGAATGTTGTCTGGGTGGATGATAGTCTGAAAGTTGGCTTGTCCATACTGCATGGAAAAAACAAAGTCTTTCACATTGAGACATGACAGGAAAAATTCATGGTTTGATTGTCATCGTTGTTTCTTGCCACCTGATCATGAATTTAGGAGACTCAAGAATGCATTCAGAAAGGATAGAAGGGAATATGATGGTCCCCCTCCCCAAGGCTGTCTGTTCATGACATTAAGGAGATAGTTCAGGATTTGCCTATAGCCAGCGAAGAACTATTGTACAGGATTGATGAATATGGTGTTTCGCATGACTGGACTAAGCAGAGTATATTTTGGGAGTTAGAATATTGGCCAGATAATGTTGATGTCATGCTTACTGAGAAGAACTACTTTGACAACCTGTTCAACACAGTTATGGATGTCACCGGCAAAACAAAGGATAATCCTAAGACCAGACTTGACTTACCAGAATATTGCAAACGCAGCGAATTACACTTACAGGAGGTGTTGAAGCTGCAACAATTTTCACGTTCTCGTGTTGCACAACAGAAATTTTTTCCTGTACAATGTTGCACTGTACAATTCTTTTATCATCTGCAACAGTCTTTTCGCAACTACCTGAAACATCCATTTGTTGCTACTGTAATATCTCTTCAACAAGAACAAGATTTGAATTCCCTGAAGGTGCTACAGTAGAATTATTTGGCTCTAAATTTTTTATTTCATTAAGTGCTGAACTCGGCAAAATCGATAACTCTTCAACCTGACCAGCAACCTCTTTCTCAACATGACCAGCAACCTCTTTTTCTATGCTCTGCTCAATGCCATTGGTATTAGTTTCACTAGCAACAAGATCACTTTGAACACCTAAATTCATAATTTGATTACCATCAGTTGTACCCGCAACAATTGGTATAAATTATCCTTATTCGAATTAATATTCCCTGCCAATTGTTGCCCCATATTCTGAAGTTTTTCAATATCTTTTTGTCCAGCTCTCTTAGCATTCAAAAAATCACATGCATCTCCCTTTAATTATTCCATATTATTGCCTTCAGAATCAGGCTGCATCAGTGCGACATCTCACCCATCTTCATCACCGAAAAGATCACCCTGCGACATTGTCTTTCCTGTCAAGAAACGACATTTGTTTTCCTCATGCCCTTGATGTTTACAATGAGTGCAATACTATGGTAGATTATCATAGATAATTTTTTGATAATGTTCAATAATTTTGGCCGATTCCTTCTCCATAAATTGTAGCCTTAAACGATTTGGTTGCTTTTCAAGTAGGTCTATGATTACCTTTACCTAGCAGTACTTAGCCTAGTGCGATCTTGTGTTGATTTATCCACTACAATAGGCTTCCCTGCGGCTGTTGCAATCGATAATAGGGACCTCCTCGCAAAGAGATCCGGAGGTAATTCTGGTAGTGAAATCCATACTAAGGCTTTAGGTATTTCCTCCTTAGGGATGAACGATGGCGTCCATAGGAAAATTCTAAACAAGTGCTCTTCTCCGTCAAACCTAGAATATCCATACGAACTTGAAAAACCTGTACAAAGTCGTCATATTGATCGAACCTGATCAAAAGGTGATGAAAATCAAGTTTTTCGATATTACAATTTCCTTTAACATCAAATTGCTTTGGTAAAAGCTTTCGTAACTCAGATAGCACTGGTTTTCCATATGCAAATTTGATAATCACTGCTTGGTGTAAACCTTCTTCCCTAGCAAATTTCTCTCTTTCCTCCATAGTAAATCTCACAGTAGGTTCTCCATGAATAAACTCAATGAGTTTTAGTACAATTTTTAACAGATTATTGGTTGTTTTTGTGGTTTAAGGGTTGCAAAGTATGATGTTTTTGTATTAGGGTTGGCGTTTGTCTCTCCCAAAGCCACAGGCTGGGGAGGGGATAAAGCAGCCATGAACTTCTTCAAGTTGCCATAGATAGAGAGAGGGAAAGGGAAGAGCGGTGTTTAGTTTTTTTTTTTCTTGAACTCTTATAAAAGAAATAAATTTTTGAAATAGTAAGAGTTTATTTACGACTCTTTAACCATACTTTTCTATTTTTAAACTAATGACTTTTTTTTCTTTTTAAAAAGATAATACATTTTCAAATTCAAATATTTAATATTTAAATTATAAAAGAGATAAGTTTGAAATAGTAATAGTCTATTAGAACTCTTCAATTATGAGTTCTAATTATTAAGATGATATTTTTCAAATTCAAATACTTAATTTTTCAATTTCAAAATTTTTATTACAATATTTTTAACTTTGTCTTAAAATTGTCCTAAAAATTGCCACGTGACTATTTTAATATATTGTCACTTGGCGTCTTGTTTTGATTCAGTTTTGCTTTTTTAATATATAGAGAGAGATTATTTATTGCTTATTATTATTATTATACTCTCTCTCTCTCTATATATATATATATATATATATTATAAAAGAGATATGTTTGAAATAGTAATAGTCTATTAGAACTCTTCAATTATGAGTTTCTAGTTATTAATATAATATATTTTAAATTCAAATACTTAATCTTTCAATTCAAAATTTTTATTACAATATTTTTAACTTTGCCTTAAAATATTTTTTAATTTTGTCTTAAAAATTGCCATGTGCCTATTTTAATATGTTGCCACTTAGCATATTTTATTGTTTATAAAAGAAATAAAATTTTGAAATAGTAAGAGTTTATTTAGGACTCTTTAATCATACATTTCTATTTTTAAGCTAATGACTTTTTTCTTCTTTTTAAAAAGATAATACATTTTCAAATTCAAATATTAGATGTTTAAATTATAAAAATGATAAGTATGAAATAGTAATAGTCCATTAGAACTCTTCAATTATGAGTTATAGTTATTAAGATTATGTATTTCAAATTCAAATACTTAAATCTTTCAATTCAAAATTTTTATTATAATTTTTTAACTTTGTCTTAAAATATTTTACATTTTGTCCTAAAAACTGCCACGTGACTATTTTAACATGTTGTAACTTGACATCTTGTCTTGTTTTAGCTTTGCTTATATATATATATATATATACTAGTTAAATCGCACATGCCTAGCACGTGTAACCTTTGATCATTTAAAATTAGACGATTTTATTTATTGCAAAGATTTTTAATAAAGTACAAAAAAATTAAATTACTTTTCAAAGATTTTAAACATTAAGAACATACTAAAATTTTAAAAAACTTACCTCAAATCACAAGCAGTTTGTCTTTTCAATCATAAGATACACCAATTTTTGCAAAAATAAAAATGCTTCTCAATGAGCAATTGTCTATCAAGAATATGATGATTCATTTTGTAAATTTTAAGAACATATTAAAATTTTAGAAAAATTACCTTAAATTACAAGCAAATTTATCTCTTAAATCACATTTACTGTAGAGATTGTAAATATCAAGGACATGCTAAAACATTAGAAAACTTACCTTAAATCATAAATAAATTTGTCCCTTCGATCATCAGATATATTGAGATTTAAAAAAAAAAACATTCAATTAGCAATTGTTTATAAAAAATACATGATAATTTATTTATTAGAAACTTCAAAAACATGCTAAAATTTTAAAAAATTACCTCAAATTAAAATAAAATTTATATACATTAATAAGAAAATTCTATATTTAAACCTGATTTTCTCTACAGTGGTAATTTTGGAGGAAAAAATTCTAAACCTTAATAAAGAAAGACAATTATTATCAATTAATTAATTAAAGAATCCTAATGATAGAGTGATTCAAAAGCTAAAAAATTGATCACGCATGTTAACTTTTTTCTTTCCTTTTTGTTTTTTTGGCCAACTTTCAAGTTTTTATTAGATTTTGGTGGGTTATTTTTCTTTTTTTCTAGAATATTAATTTTGCTTTTGGTGTGCAGGCGTTTATGCTATTTTTTTCTGCTATATTTTAGGACTCCTTTTTAAGTACATTAAGGAGAAAAAAAAAATCTACCAACATTAATTTTTTTTATATTTTTTCTTACCATATATTGTAGTATTTTTTTAAATATTATAAATATAATAATATAATAATTGGAGGAAATAAGTGAAAATACAATTTTGTCTATTGATGAGACTTTTAACGAAGGACAAAAAGTTTAAATCACTTTCTCTAAGGGTCTTCAGACTTTTAATATATTATAAATTATAGATTATTATACATTATAGATATAGATATACAGTAAAAAATATAAAACAAATTAAATTTTATTAATTAAAATATATTTTAATATTTAGAGTTCGAGCGTTGACTTAGCGCATACCGTGGTAACTAGTTACTACTATTACTGAGTGTGAAAAAGCAGGCAACCCTTCGTCAACATGTCTTCTTCTTCACTTGCTTCAGCTGCTCTGTGATTTTACTATATTATCCATAATTAATTATTTTATGTCATTTACATATAAGAAAAATAGTAATATTTAATTAAAAAAGGTAAAATAAACATTTATGACATGTCTGTTTCAGCTTCATTAACCGTAGTTTTATCATATCACCTCTAATTAATTATTATAAGTCATTTTGGTATTAAAAAATTAATAAAATTTAATAAATAATAAAAAAGGCATAAATGATAAATTAATTTTTGATGTTTTAAATTAATAGGACACCTTATATGAGACTTATTTTAAAAAATTTCACATTTATGTTTGCTTCATAATTTTACTATATTACCCCTAATTAATTATTGTAACACATTTACATATAAAAAAATTAATAATATTTAATTAAAAAGGGATAAAATAGACATTTATGGCATGTCTGCTTCAGCTGCTTCAACCGTAATTTTACTATATCACTCCTAATTAATTATTATAAGTCATTTAGGTATTAAAAAATTAATAATATTTAATAAAAAATAAAATTGATATAAAATGATAAATTAATTCTTGATGTTTTAAATTAACATGACATCTTATATGAGACTCATTTAAATTTTTTCACAAAATTTTTCTTATAGTAATTTTTGTATATCACTTCTAGTTAGGTATTATAAGTGATTTAAGACATATCCGCTTCGCTGCTTCAATCATAAAATTGATTTACTCTCGAATTTATTTTAGAGCCAGTTAAATTGGAATAGAAGAAAAAGTATTATAAATCATAATAATTAAAAATTTAAATTATTTTAAGAATATAATTGATTATTATTGCCACAAAAAAATTGATAAGGAAAGTGACATATATTATTTAAAAATTACATAAAAAATATTATAAATTACAATAGCTAACAATTTAAAATATTTAAAAATATGATTGATTATCTAAATTATATTTGTGTCACATAAATCCGACACATTTTTGGCATTTTATAATTTGTATGTTTTAGTGTTTTAATTTAGTAATTTATTGATCCAAACGATGTTTTTGAATTTAAAATGTTTTAAAAATTTAGTACTTTGTTTATTTTAATTAATTTATTTTATTTTGGTAAAATATTATATATTTAAAAGTTATGCAAAAAAAATAATTATAAGTCATAACTATTAACATCTTATAATATTTTAAAAACATACAGTAAAAAATATGATTGATTTTTGAAATTTTAATAGTGTCACATAAGTTGCAATAAAGCAAGTAACATAAATTATTTGAAATTACATTAAAAGATACTAAAATCACAACGATTAACAACTTAAAATATTTTAAAAAATATATTTGTAAAAATTTGATTGACTCTTTAAATTCTAAAATTGGGACATGGCCAGTTGCATAAAATACTAAATTACGTAAAAAGTACTATAAATCACAATGACTAACAACTTAAATTATTTAAAAATTTATATTAATAAAAATTTAATTGACACTCTAAAAACTATTTGTGCTATATAATTGAGATAACATAAATAATGGGCCCGTGCTGGCACGGACTACAGTATCTAGTAAATAATTATAGGAAAAACTACAAGAAGTAACATACTTAAGACTTAAATTATGAGAAATCGCAACACTTTAATGAAATTACATTGTGCAAAAAATATAACATTATTTTAAGTGTGGTCCCTCATTTACTGCCTTTGAGAAATATAACATTATTTCTAAGTGTGGTCTCCCCTTTACTGCATTTGAAAAGTTACCATGTACAAGGTTCCTTTTTTCACTCGACTTCTCTTTCTCTTCCCTTTTTCACTTCACTTCTCTTTCTCTTTCCTTTAACCTTTTTTCACTCCACTTTTTTTTCTCTTTCTCTTTTCATTCCACTTCTCTTTTTCTTTCATTTAACTGATTTTTACTTTACCTTTTATTGTTTGAAATCTCTTGGATTCCTCTTTCAAATTTTTTACGTTCTCACATTTTTTTCATGATTTGATAAGGATAGTGTTCCACAATTTTGGGTAATTATTAATTTCTCATTTTTTTTAATTTTGTATCTTGTACTGTTAACCATTAGCAATTTCAAGTTTGAGGTTTTTATGCTCTAATGGTAGAATACACACCAAAATCACGAACAAATAAGGGTATACCACCTATTAATTTATTGTCTAATAATGCACCATCATTCAGTCTTGAATTAACTCAAGATGAAGTATTTAAAGTTGTTTCTACTCCTATACAATCGAAGAAATCAGTTAGTACGAAAGAACTTAGGTCCAAGTTTTGTAATGATCCAGTGAAGATGACTGATATTTTGAAGAAAAAAAGGTTGAGAAAAACTCCTCCAAAACCCACAAAATTTAAAAAATATGAGAAGAAAAGGAAAGTAAAAGAAATTGCAAAGTCAAGCAATGTTGTAAATGACGATGTTGAAAATTCGTGTGGTAATAAATCAGAAGAAGATGAGGAGAAAAAGTTATTTTTTGGTGTATATGCATTTTTATTTACTGATATGTATTTGGGGATTTCGGTAAAGCTGATATCATTTTGGGGTAATATGTATTTTGGTGAAGCTGATATGTATTTTGGTCTAGCCGATAGCTTAAATATACATTTTGGGGTAATATGTATCTGTGTATTTGTATGTTAAATACATATGCTAAGTTGTATGTATGAAAAATAAATTTATATATGAACTATTTATGAAGAGGTATTTGCCTATATGTATTTTTTTTTATCATTGTTATGTATTTTCAGTATATTGGAATGTTGAAATATGCATTTGGGTATTCTTTTTGTTTAAATATGCAGATGAGATTATGGACGTATTTGTATTTGTTGAAATACAAACACATTTTCAAATATTTTTCAATACAGTATATATAGGTTTGCCATTTATACAAATTGACTAACTAATTTTACATTTAAGTTACATGAAAGTATTTTGTATTTTTTATAAATACATATGCACTTTCATTTGTACTTTTGTTCTGTTCAATATACATTTAAGGTATATAAAAACATTTATATTTTTATACATACATATCCAATTTCATATGTATTTTTCTATAGTGATGACTTTGTAACATCCATATTCAAACACAACCAAAATATACAAAATCGAACTTTGTGAAAATACGAATATACTCTTAGATTTTGAGAATCAGAACTCCAAATAATTGAGTTAGAGCAGTTTGAAAAATCAATTTTGATCACTATATTATTCGATCAGCTCAATTTACTGTTGTTTTTAAAAAAAATCATTTGCAAAATATTCAAAAATAATTTAATGAAATAAATTGTTAAATTGTACAATGTAACAAAAAATCGATTTTGATCACTCTAACAAAAAATCGTTAATGACTCAAAATATTCAAAAATAATTTAACGAAAAATCGATTTTGATCACTATATTTGAATGAAACATCAATAATGGCTCAAAAAAATTTAAAAGAAATAATAGTTATAGTTCAAAAAAAATTCAGAATGAAATTTTTTTGATCGATTTCAAACAACTGATGAAATTTATATAAGAAAATAATATTATAATTAAATACCTTCAATAACAACAATGGTTTAATTTGAATTTTCGAAAATATTGAACAGAAGAAACTTTTGTTGAATTTGATTTTGATTTTTTTTGGATGAAAATGATAATGTGAAACTGAAATTTGAATTTTTATTTTATTCGGTAACAAATAACGAAAATCACGTGACTAATAATACCATATCTAACTCAACTATTTTGAGTTAAGTATGAGCAGTAAACCGATTTGTATATATATTTTTATAGTAACAATTTGTTCAAATATAAAATACAAGTTGCTAGTTTAAATAATTATAAAAGTATTGCTATGAATCTCATAATTATAGTTTTAAGTATACTGTTTATGAATTTTACCCTTGTTTGATTGTAATATAAGTTTGGGAAAATATTTTGCAATGGAACTCATTTTCCTCCATTTGAAAAAAAATAACTTCCCTCTTAGCCAAGGAAAGTCATTTTCTAGAAAATATTGAGATGTAACTTTTGCGAACTTGGAATCACAATAAACCAAAATATGAATAAAGTCATCAAAATAGATCACCTATTTAATAAGTTACCAAAATAGGCTAAACGTAATAATTTATTACTCCCACCGTTTAAAAAAGAATGACCTACTTTGACTCAGCACAAAATTTAAGAAAATAAAGAAGACTTTTGAATCTTGTGGCCTTAAATTAAAGTAGTGTCAAATGTACCAAAATACTCTTTATTCTTGTGGTCATAAACATGTCATGTGGAAAGTTGAAATTAAAATATTACCAAAAAAGAAAATGGGTCATTCTTTTTGAAATGGACTAAAAAGAAAAGTAGGTCATTCTTTTTGAAACGGAGGGAGGATGTTTTTACCTTTTTTTGACGGTTTGATAGTGGATGTGTACAACAAAGAAGTTTTAGTAAAGCGTAGTAATAATTTATTACGTTTTACAAAACTTTTTTATAAAACGTAATAATTTATTACGTTTTATAATTTTTTTTGAAAAACATGATAATTTATTGTGTTTACATGATTTGACATAAAGAAATGATGTGATAGTATATTGAGTTTTTTTAAAACAAATTATGAATTAAAACTTTATAACTTTTTTAACTTTTATAAATTTAAACTTTTTATTATAATTTATAAATTACAACTTTTTATTACGTTTTTTACCAATTTTTTTTAAGAAGTTATTGCTTCGTTTTGTCAAATCAAGTACCACCTAGCTCACTCTTTTTGACTTTTTCTTTCATAAATCATATTCAGAAGTTACTTGAGAAATTTGAAGGAAATGTGTCTTTTAAGTCTTGAATGAAAGATTGGTGTCATTGATCAACTTAAAGGGTCAAACATCATTAAGAAATTTATTAAGTTAATTGTGGACTTGATTAATATTTTCAAAACTTTCTAATCTTTTCAAAAATACAAATCAACCCAAGTCACACCCCTCTTCAATCCAAATCAACTAGTCCCTCTCCTCTCTCTCGACAACTTCTCTCAACTCTCTCCCAATTAACAGTTCTGCAATTTTTTTTTCTTTCAATCCTCGGTGACTTCAATTTTTGAGGATAAATAGTTAGGCTTCGAGTTCCCCTCTTTAATTCAAATCAACTAGTATCTCCCCTCTCTCTCCCGACAGCGTCTCTCAACTCTCTCTCAACCAACAGTTCTGTAAATTTCTCCTTTCAATCCTCGGCAACTTCAACTTCCGACGATAAATAGTTGGGCTTCGAGTTTCTTTTCAACTTCAACCTTCAATTGATGTGACATCCTTGCTCTCTGGCCACAACAGCTTCGAATTCTTCAACCTTTAATCGACGTGACAACCTTGCTCTCCGGCCACAACAACTTTAAATTCTTCATCGTTCTTTTTCTTCTTTCACAGGTAAATTTTATGGCTTTTTTAGTTTTGAAGAAAAGAGGAACTTGAGCCAATTTCTCTTATAGTATTAGTTAACAATTTCAATATTTATTGCATTAATTTGAAATACGGTCTGAATAAAACCCTAATTTCTGGTATTTCTTCTCTTATGATTTTTTGTTATTTGTTGCATTTTTTTGAAGTTTGATTTTTGTTGTTTCTGTTTATAAAAATAAAACAACGATTTGGGTTGATTTGTTCTGTTCTTGTTCTTGGTAAAAATGATGATATTTCTATTTTTCTGTTAAAAAAAACCGTGCTACTGTTTTTTGTTTTCTCCAATAGATTATCCATCTGGTGCAATATATTAATTATCTGATGCAACAGATTTGTCATATGATACAACAGATCAACCATCTGATGCACTAGGAGAACCATCAGATTACAATTCTGATGCAATAGATTAATCATCTAATGCAACAGATTAATCATCTGATGCAATCGATTTAGCATATGATGCAACAATTTATCTATCTGATGCAACAGATTAACCATATATTGTAACAGATTAAGAATCGAATAAAAAATCTAATGCAACTGGTTAACCATCTGATGCAACGGAAAAGACATCAGATTAATGATTTGATGCAACAGATAAATCTTCTGTTGGATAAAATCGTATTAACTCTTCCAATAGAAAATGTCCAAGACTTGATTTTTCCAACTGATCATTCATCTGTCGCGATAGACGATCCTATCTTGGAAGAAATCTAAATAATATTGACCATTGATAACTGTTCCAACATATCACTCATGTTTTGCAACAGATGTGTGACCTGTTGCACAGATCATTCATCTTTCTCAATAAATGAGTGATATATTTTGTATTGTTGCAACAGATTACTAAGCCGTTGCTGCAGGTTAGTTAACTGTTCCGATAGATCATTCATATATTGCAACAGATGTATGATCTGTTGCATAAACCATTCATCTTTCTCAATAGACGAGTGATATATTTTATATTATCACAACAGATTACTCAACCATTGCTACAGGTTATTTAACTATTTCAACAGATCACTCATATGTTGCAACAGATGATGTTGCAACAGATGTGTGATCTGCTGCACAGACCATTTATTTTTCTTAACAGATGAGTGATATATTTTGTATTATTGCAATAAATTATTCATCTATTGCAACAGGTTATTTAACTGTTCCGATAGATCACTTATATATTACAACAATGTGTGATCTGTTGCACAGACCATTTATCTATCTTAAAAGATGAGTGATACATTTTGTATTGTTTCAACAGATTGCTCATCCGCTACAACAGGTTTGTTATATGCTGCAACAAATATACTACCTGGTGCAACAGATAAGTGATCTGTTGGAACTATTATTTTACTATTTTGCTTGTTAGATTTATTGTTATCTTTTTTTAGCGATGCATTAATCAACTATAATATTTTTTTATGTTCATGTTAATTTTAGATAATATGGCTCCCAAAAGAATAGAAATCGAATCAAGTCCAAGTAAAGGAACAAGTGAAGCAGCTAGGCTACATCCACCACTCTATAAGCTTGCTTTATAAGCGTTATCTCAATCAGGAGCAGAACATGATGAACTGGGGGAGGAGGAATGTTTCAAAAGATTGATCTAAATGCTAATAGCCCTTCCACCAAAGAGTTGGTCAAAACCTTCAGCATTGATCATTATCCCATGAGAATGCAGTGTGATAGTGCCACAGATTTAATGGGTGATTTTGTGGTTAAGTCAACCATGGAAAAATCTTTTGACGGCTTCAGAAAAATACTTCAAGAACAAAAATTGAATGCTTATTTCAGGGACAACTGCTTTGAGAAATATCTTGATTTGCCAGAGGACAATAATGCTCGTTTCCAAATAAAAATGGTATATGAATTTCTCAAGTGTAGGTTTATGTATGAAAACAAACATAAGATGGATGAGATGTGGATAAATTACTGTGGCATGCCTTTTGTTTTAGTTGGAAGGAGTTTTCCATAGTTACTGGACTAAAATGTTATCCTCCTTCTCAAGTTATACCTATTCTAACCCAAAAAAGCACCCCGCATACCCAAAAAGGCAAAGTCAAGTCGTGTGATCGTGATGACCTGGTGTCCATTGTTGGTCCAAGCTTCAAAAACAAAAATTTGATAGAAGCGTTGAAAGGTAAAGGACTTTCAAAGAAGCACAAGCAGTCATTGTACTTGGTTTGGTTTGTACATAATATTCTTTGGGCGAGAGACGTTAACAAAAACATAAGCGTTGGTTTAATAAAGCTCTCCGAGGATCTTAAGGTGTTTAACAACTATCCTTGGGGTTATGAAAGTTTCAAAATGACTGTCAAATATTTATTGACTCCGTTAGAGCCAAAGACAATCAACTTATATGGCTTTCCATGGGCTTTCATGCTAAATGTTTCTTTCTTTGATTATAATATTATTCATTTTTCACTCAATAATGGTTTTGATTTATTGGCGTAATTTTATAGGATTGGGCGTTAGAAGCCATTTTTTATTTGAGACAACAAGTGAACTACTAGGAAGAAGTTTCCTGTCCAAGAATTTTGAGAAGGTTGTCGGCCAAAACTGATAAAAATATAAAATTTCTTGATCTCTTCATCCCCTGAAGGATGCAGTAAGTAATTATAATTAAGTTTTTATTTTAATTAATAATTTTTTTGAATGATCTAATCATCATTCTAATATATGTAATGATTTATGTTAGATTGTGCATCCGTTGCTAGTTCTGACAAATCGAGAGTTGAAGATGCCATTTTTTTTACTTTACAGTCTGTGCAAACTTTATCGGACCCTAAGGTCATCGACAAAATAAAAATAGAATTGTTTGGAGCAACAACCATTACAAGAAAAATAATTTTGGAGGGTGGGGTTGTTGTTGTTGATGGTCTTAGTGGTGATGGAGCTGTTGGTGGTGGTAGTGGTGCTGCTGTTGATGCTAATGATGCTCCTCTTACAGTATTTAAAACAAACCATTATGAGTATGATCATACTGGTTATACAGATTATGTCTCTTTCAGTGAATGTTTTGTATGCAAATATCAAGACTGCAAGAAGAACATGATATAGTGATTAATGCTATTAATGCATTAACTGCTTCTGTAAAGGAATTAACATCTAAGAGAGGTGTCATTCCATCAAAGAATATTTTATTTCCATCCACTCCATTAGAGATTAAGGCTAAGAGGAGAAGAAAAGTGATTTTCAAGGCATTATCAAGCATCCAAAAAAGTAAAATTGCAACTCCTCTCTCCGTGTGTTGCACTGAGCAATGTATAATGTCCAAAGGAGAGCAACACAAGCTAAAGAAGGTGAATATATATGTCTTCCAACTAACAAACAAACATATTTCTGTTTCAACAGATGACACATCTTCTAAAAATTATCAAACAGATATATACATTTGTTGCAATAGTTGACTAATTTGTTGCACCAGATAAAGTATCTATTGCGACATATGTCTCGTCTATTTTAACAAATCAAACACCTATTCATACTGTTTTTATTTGAACCAATAGATGACCTATCTACTGCAAAAAATAAGTCATATTTTGCAACAGATGGTTCATCCATTGGAAATTATCACACAGGTCTTCCTCATGTAGAAATTTATCCCAATAGTTGATTCATTTTTGCAACAAAAATATAATCTGTTTGGAATAATTTAAATAGGAGGAAGACCTGTTTGATTTGCTAGAACAGATGAGTTATCCTTTTTCATTTTGTTGTATCTTCGTGATTAGCATTGACCAATTCTTGCTTTCTAGGTGGATGCAGAAGCTACTGCTGAACAACATTGACAATATGCTACTCTACTCTTTTTATGGAAATACGGATAACAGAAAGTGCAGAAATCGTACGTAATCGACAATAAAGATCCACGAAGAGTAAAATCGAATTCCATAACACTGGATGAAGAACAACTTGTCCATATTGTGTAGATCTTTATAGCTTGAGTCTGTCAAAGTAATAACCTCACCCTTTCTTAGGAATCCTTGGCATCAATACTTAAATTATTGATGTATTTGTTGAGATCTATATCCATAATATTTTTTTTTACATTTTATTTATTCGTTGATTTATTTTAGCTAATTTCTTAAGGCTTCGATTTATTTTATTTTGTTTATATTTTTTTTTCCTTAGATTTGAACTTATTAATTGAAATGGAATACTAGATTCAAATATTGAAACTGATAATGTATCTGTTGCAACAGACGGAACATCTGTTGGAAAATATCAAACAGATTTAGACATATGTTGCAACAGGTAGGTAATCTGTTGGAATTTATCAAACAGGTCTTCCCACTGCTGCAACAGATAGACTTAGATAGAAGCACCGACATAATGCAACATATGACCAACCTATTACAATAGATAAACTATATGTCAGAACAGGTAGAATATCTGTTACAACGGATGGAGAATCTATTGCATTATCAAAATTCAACTTTTATTGGACATAATAAATTGCCACTACATATAAAAAAGTGAATGTGAATTGAAATAAAAAAGGCAAAACCCATCGATAGTGTTCAGTTCAAACACCTAAAATAAAATAAGCATCAAGTAGACATTGTTCATTTTAAACACGTACAGTAAAATAGGCATCAAATGTGTCAGGTTGGCACTTTTTGCTGACTTTGGTCATTCCCCTCCCCCCCCCCAATATCTTATATATTCATCTTCTTCCTAAAATTTAACTCTAAATTTTGAATTCTTCTTTTACATCGTCATCTTTTTTTTTATCTATCCAAATTCTTTAAATTATTTGCATTTTTTCTTTCTTTTCTTTATTTTTTTTTCATTTTTCCCAATTGAGCTTGACAATGTCGAGCGCATCTTCCACTGTTCTATGTGATAATGATTTTCGATATTGTACGTGCGGTCATGAAACTCTATTGAAGACTTTTTTGGACTCAACAAAATCTAGATCGTTGGTTTTTCACTTGTAGGATTTCAAATGTAATATTTTTTTATTTAATTAGTTTATTAATTATTGACTTGTAATTATTTTATAATTGTGTTCTTGTTTATATAGAAATTGGGTGGATGCGATTACTTTGATTGGTATGAAGAACGACACCCTTCACAAGCAAATCGTGTAATCTAGGGTTTGTTGAACAAAGTCAAGGCTTCTGAAAAGAAACAAAATCGAGCAAGAAGATACTACATTGTTGCCATTATTGCTACTGGTTTGGTGCTGTTTGGCATATGGATATTCAAGCCTAATTACTGAAATTTTCATGGTGGTGTATTTGCTACTAATTTGGTTTTGTTGAGCACATGGATATTCAAGCATAATTGTTGCAAAATATCAAACAAATTTAGGCATATGTTGTAAAATTTAGGTCATTTGTTGGAAATTATCAAACAGGTCTTCCCACTGCTGCAACAGATTAGATAGAAATAATATCGACATAATGCAATAGATGACCAACCTATTGCAACAGATAAACTATCTTCCAGAACAGATAGAATATATTTTACAACAGATTGACAATTATTGCATTATAAAAAACTCAACTTTCATCAGAAAAAAATTATTTCCACTACATGTACATGTAATTTAAAGTAAAGTGAAGTGTGACTTGAAATAAAAAATTATTATTTCACAGGCTCTTCTATATACACAGGCCCCAAGCGTCTAGTTCGTACCCCTTAGGTCCAGACCTCTTGCACGTTTGCCACAACGTTGTCACACAAAAAGTTTGTTGGATCGACCATTTCTGTGTAGGTCAACAAACATTCGATGTGTGCAATAGCGTGCGAGCCGCACGCGTAACCGGTATCATTTTTTTAGAAGGGTCATGCTTTTGTTTCGACCTTCAAAAGCCCGTGATTTCTTCATCAACACTTTGGAAAATGATTTATCAGTTTACTCTTCCTCAACAAGATGGGCAACAGCTTCATCAGTGGCTGTACGAGGAAAAAAAGATCGACCTCGTCGACGGTAGGTTCGTTGCAGTCATAAACTTTGATCTTTTCCTCCTCGAGTAGTATCTCAACAACCCAATAATGTATGTCATTCACGCTAATGACTGCAAGAACCCTCTTTTCCTTGGTCTAAATCTTGCCGTGTGGATTTGGCGTCTCCCCTCTAACATATTTTATTATTTTTTCTTCATCCAAGTCCTACATAGAAACTAAGAAATCACGTCCCGCACCACAAGGTGACGCATTAGAATTGAGTTGATCGTACTTATCCTTGAGCTTCTTGTAGAAGTCGAGGTCTATTATCCTATTGGCAGCGTAATAAGCTTCTAGATACGTTAATTATCATTTCCTCAAGAAGCAGAGAATTTTGTCAACATGCTATGATATAAGAAGTCAATTTATAAATATATTAGTAATTGTAAAGATGGTCCATCACCCTACTATGTGGGAATATACTGGGTTTATTGTTGTTGTTGTTGTGGTCCATCTATTGCATAGGGTTCTCTGAATCAGTAATCCAACACAACTTATGCAACAGTTAAATAGTAAGTTGCAACAGAACCACTACCAATTGCACCAGAATACCCAGTTGTTGCAACAGATTTCACATTTGTTGTATAGCTTCTTCTTCATGGGGTAGATTAGAAGGTTAGGTTAGGAAAAGTAAACTTGCCTTGTCCTCGTAACGCATATGCATATCTGTCATAGTCTGGATGTCTTGGGGGAAAAGAGAGGCCTGGGGTAATCTGGTGCGCCTGGTTTGATATTCTTGGCCTATCACGGATCCTTCTTCTCTTTGGCGCCAAGTTCTGCATACATGTCTACCTTCTTGAATGGCCCTTGAGCTTCAACAACTTTTGGAGAGCGAGGAGTTGCAATTATTTTTGATTTTTGATTGGAGAGTACATCGATTATTGCTCTTTTCTTCCCCCTAACCAACACTATAGGAGTGTATGTCTCCCTCACCTTCTTGGATGGTATGACACCCCTCTTGGATTTGAATTCCCCAAAAGCTTTAGAGATAGCCTCTACTTTTTCAAAGAGTTTATCCCGGCTGTCCTTGCACTCTTCGTATTCGCAAAGAGAACACGAGGGTGAAGAGGGGTGAGAGGGACCTGTGTAAGGGTGAAAATGGGTGTTTTCAAACATATTTATTTTTTCTTGAGCATCAACATGCTCATCATCACTAGTGGTAGCAGCATCAGCATGCCTGCCACCAACACCAACAACTCCATCAGAAGAAGCACCCGGATCTGCTTTAGTAGGTTGGTCACAAAGAGCCTCAATATTAGGCTGACCTTGCCTAACTTCTCTTCTTATGGCTGTTGCTCCAACCAATTCCTTCCTTATTAACTCCATCGTTGGGTCTGCTATAGTATCAACATGACCTAGAGTAATATAAGAAGTCATCAATGACTCCTTTTTAGTAGGCACGACCCATGGATGCACAACTTAGAAAAAAAGACTGATACATTTAAATCATATAATATAATAATTTTCACAGTTGGGTTACATTTTAACACAGTCAACTTCTATAACAGATTAACAATATATTGTATCAGATTACCCATATGTTATATAGTTTGCAGTAGATGGTTAAAATTCATTAGAGTCGGGTTCAGAGAACCAGAGCAACACATGGATAATCTGATGCAAAATATCAATCAATCTGTTGCAACAGTTGCACAAGACGGGTAATCTTTTGGGTTACATGTTATGAAACAAATGATTTGTATGTGTATTAACAATATGTTACATCAAATTACATATCTGTTGCATAATTTTCAGTAGATGGTTAATCTGTTAGGAGTTTGGTTCAGAGAACCAAAGTAACAGATAGGTAATCTGACGCAAGATATCAATCTTCTGTCGCAACCAATTATCCATCTGTTGTACCCCGGTTGGCACAGGACTGGTAATCAGTCACAACAGATGTCCCATCTGGTGCATCAGATATAACATTTGTTGCACCAGATATAACATCTGTTCAATATCTTTCATTTCATTGAGTAAAATTATTTTACTTGAAAAAATGTGTTGCATCATCCGGAGAGTTAAAGAGACCAGCCTCCTTAATTTTGGTGTTTCTCTTTGCAGCCAGCCACCTAAACATCCTTTGATTATAAACCTCATCAGGGTAATCCATTACCTGCTTTTGGAGGGGGGGAATGACTTCAAATGCCCAAGCCTAAAACATGTAAATAGGAAGCAAGCAAAAAAAAATCCTAATAACTATATTCAATATAACTTAATGGATGAGTTAAAATAGTGATTAATTTTACCATGAAAGCCCAAGAAAGGCCGTATAATGTGGTCGTCCCTAAGGATAACTTTATCTATTAATATTGAATAGTCAAGTAAAAGCTGTCATATCCTCAGGAATAATTGTTGAATTTATCAAAATCCATAGCATGCACCAACAAATAATCTTTTATGACCTTGTTGACGTCTCTTGCCAATATAACCGAATGGCCAAACTAAATTAAGCACAATTTCTCCCTGTACTGATTTGGTATGGTTTTATCCATGAGATCTGTCAAAAAATTTGATGCTTTGTAGCCACATCGAGAAATGTCAAACAACCCATCTATTTTTTTATTGCATTTTCTTTCCTTAGATCTTTTGCGGGGTGTTCCCTCGATGATAGGTGGTTCTTCTGGATGATGGAATCTTAAGACCTTCACTATGGAAAACTCTTACAAGCCAAAACAAATCGGTATGCCAGAGTAGTTGATCCAGATTTCATCCATCTTTTTGGCCCACTCCTTCGAATCTTCATCATACCCCACATACTTGATCCTGCTCTTGAAAAAGCCATATACCATCCTCATATGGAAACAGGCCAGTGGACTCAGGCAGGGGACTCTGGCAGCTCAAGAAAGTGTCTAAAGCAGCTCTTTTTAAAAAGTTCGTCTATGTTTTCGTCCTTCATAATTTTTCTAAAATAAAAAAATTTACTCCCCATCTGACATTTAAGTACAATTTCACCAGTTAGTTCTTCTTTTGCTTTTTGGTCATTTATCGACATCGCAACTTGAAACTTGTCAATACTAAAAGTTTTGACAGGATCATGCTGGGATGTCGATATTACTTCACGCCCCATTGGTGATCCATTATCATCATGTTGATGATCATCCTCTTTCTCTTTCTTACTCTCTAATTCCTCCCCTTTCTCTCTTTTATTTTCTTTATCACCATCTACAGACCCTTGTCCACCTCCCTCAATATTGTTTTCATATCTCTCCTTAGCTTCACTTTGTTTCCCTGACTGAGATTGTTCAGGAAGCTCCTCCGAATCTCTCTGTACTATAGCCTTTTTTTTGGGTGGTCAGACGTTGATCCACTTTCACTTTCTTTTTTTGGGAGACATATTTTACTTACAAACAACAGAAAAACAAAAATTACTTTATAATTAATGTATGCATAAATTTTTAAAAATACATTACAAACACCACCAATAACGATATACCAACAGCCACCACCACTATAAATACCACCAACCAATGCCACAAACACCACGAATACCGATACCACCGATAGTCACCATAAACACCACCAACCAATGCCACCAACAGCCACCACCAGTGCCACCACGATGATGATGACGATGACGACCACCACCACCACCACCACCACAAACACAACAAACACCATCCAATAATACCATGATAGTCAACGGAAGATTGCGACAGAAACAAGGGTTTTCTTGAGTTCTTCCTATGATTTTACCATCAAATCTCAAAATTGTAAACCCATTCTCGAAGATAATACAACTAAAAGTTTCCTTTTTCATCATTAACTTAAAAACCCTTATTTTTTTAGAAAAAAATAACAAATATAGAACTCCTCTTGAACTTTGTTACCTATGAAGACCAAGAAAATGATTGATACAAGCAAGAATAAAGTCAAAAATAACACCTATGTGATCAAAAATGAGAAAAAAATTGATCTGTTGTGAAGGATAGAGCAATTTGTTGAGTAGTTGTTGTCTGTACTGTATAATTTATTGAGAAAGAGAAAAGAGCAAGAACTCGATATTTGAAATGATGAAATATTTTTCTCGCAAATGGATGATTTCTATAGGTTGATTTGTATTTTGAAAAAGAATGAAAAGTTTTGAAAATGTTAATTTGGTCCGAATTGATCTTAATTATTTTTTAAAATTATAAAAGATATGCGTAATTTTTAACCCTCTCATCATGCAATTGCCAAAATACTCAATTGAAGTTGTAGTTGACCCTATGAACTCACCCCTTGTCCTAGATTAATCAATTTAGGTATATGAACTCAATTAAAATTGTATAAAAATAAATGTTTAACCTATTGCATCAGATACACATCTATTGTAAATTATCAAACAGATTAAGTAATCTATTGTGACAGATTACCTATCTGTTGTAAATTATCAAATAGATTGTCATATGTCGCAACAGATTACCCATCTATTGTAAATTATCAAATAGGCGCTACCATCTGTTGCAGTTGACCCTATGAGAACTCACCCCTAGTCCAAGATTAATCAATTAAGGTATTAGTTAAACATATAAGGTAGTAAGAATCAGTTCATCTCAGAGTGATCGATCGACGACTCTAGTCGGGACAAATGCAATACCGTCTCATCATGCAATTACCAAAATACTCAATTAAAGTTGAAGTTGACCCTATAAGAACTCACCCATGGTCCTAGATTAATCAATTAGGGGTCGTTTGGTTTGAAAAAAAGTTATATCGGGATTAGTTATGCTGGGATAAGTTATGCTGGGATTAGTTGTGCTGGGATAAGTTATTCTGGTATTATTTTTTAGTGGTTTTTTGGTTTGTGGCACTAAAAATAATATATAGTGCATTGTTTGTAAAAATATATTGTTTGTTTACAAAAATAACCCTCACTTTAGTTAATTATTTTTATGTTTGTATTTATATGTTTTTTGTTTATATTTATGTGGTGTTTTTTTTCCATCAAATTAGAAATTCATATGTCTCTTTTACATAGCTACAATATGTCTCTTTTACATAGCTAGAAATTCATATGTCTCTTTTCCCATCAATATATTGTTTGTATTTATATATATTTTTTTCTCTCTTTTCCCATCCATAACTATGTCCATTGGTTCTCATCGCCTATCTCAGCTGGTGTGTTGAGTCCATGATTCAGTATATCAATTTAGTAGATTTCAAGAGCCTAGCAGCAGCCAGCAGAAGCGACATAAATTTTTCTGCACTATATAAAGAGCCTAGAAGCAGCAAGCAGAAACAACATATATATATATATATATATATATATATATATATATGAGAAAGTGGAAAGAAAAGGGTTTGGGGGTATTTTTGTCATTTATAATTTTATCCAAGGATAAATTAGCTTGGGATAACTTATACCACCAAATATAGGGTATAACTTATCCCGAGATTATTATTAGTCCCGGGATAAGTTATCCCGAGTATTGCCAACCAAACAATGTATAAAAAAGTTTATTCCGGGACTATTTTTTCATCCCAGGATAATTTACCTTAGTACCTCACACCAAACTCCCCCTTAAGGTATTAGTCTAACATGTGAAATTAATTGAAATTGTATAAAAATAAATTTTTAACCTGTTGCAATAGATTAACCATATGTTGTAAGTTATCAAGCAGAATAAGTCATTTGTTACAACAGATTACTAATCTATTATACATTATCAAACAAATTAAGTTATCTGTTGTGATAGATTACCCATCTGTTGTAAATTATCAAATGGGTTGAGTCATATGTTGCAACAGATTACCCATCTGTTGCAAATTATCAAATAGGCACTGCCATCTGTTGTAGTTGACCCTATCAGAACTCACCCCTAGTCCTAGATTAACCAATTAAGGATTAGTCTAATATATGAGGTAGTAAAAATTGGTTCAGCTCAGAGTGATCGATTGAGGATTCTAGTCAGGGTAATGCAATACCGTCTCATCATGCAATTTCTGAAAGACTCAATTGAAGTTGTATTTAACCCTATGAGAACTCACCCCTGGTCCTAGATTAATCAATTATGGTATTAGTCAAACATATGAGGTAATAAAAATTGATTCAGATGAGAGTGATCGATGATGACTCTGACGCAATACCGTCTCATCATTTAATTACAAAAAGACTCAATTAAAGTTATAGTTGACCCTATGAGAACTCACCCCTGGTCCTAGATTAATCAATTAAGGTATTAGTCTAACATGTGATCTTAATTAAAATTGTATAAAAATAAATGTTCAACCTATTGTAACAGATTAACCATATATTGTAAGTTATCAAACACATTATGTTATTTGTTGCAACAAATTACTCATCTGTTGAAAATAATCAAATAGATCATGTCATTTGTTGCGATAGATTACCCATCTGTTGTAAACTATCAAATAGGCGCTGCCATCGATTGTAGTTGACACTATGAGAACTCACCCCTAGTCCTAGATTAATCAATTAAGGTATTAGTTGAATATATGAGGTAGTAAGAATTGGTTCAGCTCAGAGTGATCGTTCAATGACTCTGGTCGGGAGAAATGTAATACCGTCTAATCATGTAATTACCAAAAAACTCAATTAAAGTTGTAGTTGACACTATGAGAACTCACCCCCGATACTAGATTAATCAATTAAGGTATTAGTCTAACATATGAGGTAATAAGAATCAGTTCATCTCAGAGTGATCGATCGACGACTCTTGTCGGGAGGAACGTAATACCGTCTCATCATTCAATTGCCAAAAAACTCAATTGAAGTTGTAGTTGACCCTATGAGAACTCACCCCTAGTCTTAGATTAATCAATTAAGGTATTAGTCTGACATATGATGTAATAAGAATCAGTTCAGCTCAGAGTGATTGATCGATGACTCTGGTCGGGAGGAACGCAATATCGTCTCATCATTTAATTGCTAAAAGACTCAATTAAAGTTGTTGTTGACCCTATGATAACTCAACCCTACTCCTAGATTAATCAATTAAAGTATTAGTCTAACATATGAGGTAATAAGAATCGTTTTAGCTCAGAGTGATTGTAATATCCCGTACTTCTACCTAGCTTAAAATTGCCTCAAGAATGTTAGAAACTTACTTTGAAAGATGAATCCATTTTTTTACACATGGAATTTCTAAGATTTTCACTTTTTGTTGAGTGGGAAATTGAATAATCTTTCCATCGATATCCATTTAGTACAAATCCGACTTCGGAAAAAAAGTTATGGCCGAAATACAGAAAGCAGTAAAAACTACCCAGGTGCGACGGTGAGAGCCGAATGACCATCGCCAAAACCATCACAGCGAGGCAGTGAGACCACAATCTGCCTAAGAGCGATGGCTCAGGCCGACAAACCATCGATCTAGTGATGGACCATCGCCCAAGCCGTCGCAGGAGAGGCAGTGAACCCTTATTCTGCCCAGGTGCGACAGTCAGGATCGACGGACCGTCGACCCAGCGATGGACCATACTTCGTTCAGTTATTTTAAAGTCATTTTTAAAAGGGTATTTGAGTCTTTTTTCACCCATTTTAACCCCTATTTATACCATCCCATAGCTCTTACGTTTAATAACCATTTACAACATCAAATTAGGGTTTTCTCTCAAAGATAATCCCCAAGAAACAAGATCCAAATCTTCTTCAAGAAACTAAGAGATTCAAGTTCTTCAAGTCTAAGAACTTCAAGAAAATCACAACCCAGGTATATCATGTGTTGATTCTTGGGTCCCTTTCACCCATGAAGCTCAAGAATCTCTTTTCAAAATCTAAGATTTGTGTATTTATGAATGTTCATGATTTAAATAGAATTGAAATTCATGTTCATGATGTTGTGGGGGGTTTTGATTCATGTTTTAAATTACATATTCAAATGATTGACCCTAGTATGTGATGATTTGCATAATAATTATGATAAACCCCTTCAA
The DNA here is from genome assembly GCA_030864215.1 of Capsicum pubescens. Taxonomy (NCBI): domain Eukaryota; kingdom Viridiplantae; phylum Streptophyta; class Magnoliopsida; order Solanales; family Solanaceae; genus Capsicum; species Capsicum pubescens. Next base: position 303,418,436 of record CM061540.1, read on the forward strand.
TTTACAAGTTGATTAATGTATGCATGATTATTAGATGTGTTGATGATTGTATAACCAAAGCATGCCCCTCATGTGTTTGATTAAATGACTATGTGAAGGAAAAGTGCCATACTAGTATAATAATATGAAATCCCCATTCATGTACAAGTTTATGCTTGTCAAGTGTTTGATGAAATGTCTTAGTCAATAAATTATGGATATATGTGTAGCCATTATGGTGCTTTGGAACTTGTACTTCATGAAATCTCCAACTTAATGAATTATGGATTGTTAATATTGGTCATGTATTCAAGAAAGTCATGCCTTATCAGTTTCTTTCCATCGAGTCCTGGGGGTACTTGTACCCGAAAAATATAGCTGTGTGCCTAGAGTTAGTGTAGTGTTTTCACGATATCCTCAATCAAGCCATGATCCACAGAACTCAGTCAGTCATGTGACTCAGGAAAGCTCAATAATACAGTAATCTCAGTACTATTCCATCAGTCAATAGAACTCAATTAATTCAGTCCAGTTCAATTCAGTAATCCATGTTCAGTGTCTATTTAGATGGGAGTAGGAATTAGCACCGAGTGAACCCAAGGATGGGAACACACACTGTCAGATGAGGGTGTGATTCTTAGAAACAATCCTTGCATTCCAGAACTAAGTAGCCTGCATAGGTTGAGACATCAATACTATCAGATGAGGGTTGATGAGGTGGATAAACACTGTCAGATGAGTGTCCCACCATTCTCTTTTAGGAACACTGTTAGATGAGGGTCACCCACAACTTGTCTTTACTAGTGGAACGATATTGACTCCCTTTTAATTGGGGTTACAGATTGGACCTCAACTCAACTAAATGGCATATTAGGGGCATATCGGTTAGATAACTACTTCCCACAGTTTTAATTATAGAATTAGGACTATCAGATACAATTATTCTGTCTCAGTAATATAACTCAAATAGTTTTACAAAATTCAGGACTGTCAAATACAGTTAACTCAGAACAGAACATAACTCAGCTAGTTCCATCAGAAACTAGACTATTAGATACACTCGCTCAGTATTAGTTATTTTAGTTATACAGTTATCAGTATCTCATATTATCAGTACTCAGATTCAGTAATCATGTTATCACGAACTCAGTTACAGTTATACATATAAACCCTTTACATTCATCCTACCTCACATACATACCAGTACATTTAAATACACTAACGCAATTGTGCTATGGTGTTTTATACCATAGGTTCAGAAGCACGAGCTCTAGAGCATCAGTAACATTCCAGTCTCAGCACTCAGAGTTAGCAGTGAGTCCTCATCTTTCGAGGACATGACCATTTCTTTATTATCTCATTAATTAATTTATTTCAGTAGTTGGAGTTAGTTGGGGACATGTCCTATCAACTCCTTATTCAGACAGTTCAGTCAGTTAGAGGCTTTTCAGAGCAGCATGTTCAGACAGTTACTTCAGTTATTTTGGTATTGATATACCATACCTCCAAATGTTATGTATTGTCAGTTATGTTACAGTTTTGAATCTTATGGCCTTTTAACCTTTATTTCTGCATTTATATAGTTTATTATGCATTGTTCAGGTACATATATCAGTCATGGGTTAGCTTGTGGTCCTTCCGTGTCATGAGCACCATGTAGCATTCCAGGTACCAGATTTGAGGTACTACAAACTTGGTATCAGAGACTAAGGTTCAATAAAGTCTTAGGAAGTTTGAACGCCGCATCTAGTAGAGTCTTGTACATGGGTGTGTTGTGCGCCACATTTATGTGCAGGAGGATATAAGATATTTTAGGAATAGTTTCCCTTCTTTCAGTATTCATGTCGTGCCAGTGAGCATAATATCAAGTCAATCTCTCAGTCTAATCTATCTCTCCCTTTTTTCTACAGAACATGCCTCCTAAAAGAAAAAATGGGAATCAACCAACCCCTCAGCCCAAAGAACCTTTGGGCAAACATGTTTCTCATACAGAATTCAAAGTTGCATTCACTACTCTCACTCAGTTAATTATTGCTCAGAATGAATGACCATCTATCATTCCACCCAACCCAGTGGCCAATTCAACTTTAGCTAGGATTTAGGACTTCACCCGAATGAATCCTCCATCATTTATCGGGTCTAAGACAGATGAGGACCCTCAGGAATTCATCAATCAGGTTTAAAAGGTTACTGACGTTATGGGGGTGTCAGCCGTTAAGAGTGCTGGGTTAGCTACATATTAGCTACAAGATGTTTCTCACACTTGGTATAAGCAGTGGAAGTCAAAAAAGTCAGTTGATACAGGACCTTTAGAGTGGGAGAAGTTTGTCACCGCATTCTTAGAGAGGTTCTTTCCCCTAGAGCTGAGAGAAGCTAAGGTGTTAGAATTCATCAACCTCAGGTAGGGAAATATGATGGTGAAAGAGTATTCTCTTAAGTTTACTCAATTAGCCAGATATACCCCTCATGTAGTTGCAGACAGCAGGGCCAAGATGGGTAAGTTTGCTTCTCGGGTGAATGATAGTGTGGTCAATGAGTACAAGTCTGCGATGTTGAATAGTGACATGAATTTATCCAGGTTCATGACTTATGCTCAACAGATAGAGTAGAAAAAGATTAAGATGACGGAGAAGTAGAATAAGAGAGCAATGATAGCTAGTTTTAACTTTGCTTAGCCCAAATCAGAGGGAGGAAAACGTTTTCAGTTTTGTCCTAAGTCATCAGTTCCAGCTCCTTCTTTAGCTAGCGCTCCAGCTTCTAAGTTTAGGGATAGTGATAGAGATAGAGCGCCAGGCTCTAAGTCTTAGGGAAGTGTCAATAATGCCCGAACTAATCCCCTTTGTCAGACTTACGATAAGAACCATAAGGGTGCTTGTAGAGATGATAACGATCTCTATTTTGGATATGGCAAGCCAGGCCACAAAGTCAGAGATTGTCCCCAGTTAGGTTATCAGGGTCAACAGAACCTTTCCTTAGCTCAGTGCAGTCGCCCAAATCAGCAGGGTGCCACTTCCAGTGCTACTAGTGGGCAACGCCCAAACAGGATTTATGCTCTCCAGTCCCAGCAAGATCATGAAAATTCTCCTGATGTGGTTACTGGTATGTTACATATCTTTTATGTGCATGTTTATGCTTTGCTAGATCCAGGATCTTCTTTATCTCTTGTTACTCCCTATATAGCACGCGATTTTGAAATTAGTCCTAAAATTCTAGCAGAGCCTTTTTCAGTCTCTACCCCAGTGGGTAAAACCATCATAGCCCGACGGGTATACAGGAACTAGCCGGTTATGATATTTTAGAAAGTCACTTCAGCAGATATAGTTGAATTAGAGATGACTGATTTTGATGTCATTCTCAACATGGATTGGCTTTATTCCTGCTATGCCACAGTCGACTGCAGAAACAGAATAGTTCAGTACCATTTTCTAAATGAACCCGTCCTAGAGTGGAGGGGTAGAACTTTAACGTTCAGAGGTCATCTTATTTCCTACCTTCGAGCATGAAAAATGATATCTAAGGGATGTGCCTATCATCTTATTCGATTTAAGGACACTAGTTCCGAAACTTCCAATCTTAAATCAGTCCCAGTCATGAATGAATATTCAAATGTATTTCCCGAAGATCTTCCAGGAATTTCTCCCAAAAGGGAAATAAACTTCGGCATTGATTTTTTTCCAAATACTTAGCCTATATTTATTCCTCCATATAGAATGGCACCAGTGAAACTCAAAGAATTCAAAGAGTAGTTGAAGGATCTCTTAGATAAGGGATTCATCAGGCCTAGTGTTTCCCCATGGGGTGCACTAGTATTATTTGTGGAAAGAAAGACGGTTCTCTCAGAATGTGTATAGATTACCATTAGCTCAATAAAGTCACGGTCAAGAACAAGTATCCCCTTCCTAGAATCGATGACTTGTTTGACCAACTTCAGGGTGCCAGTTATTTCTCTAAGATAGACCTTAGATCCGTCTATCATCAGCTCAGAGTCAGAGAATGTGATATTTCGAAAACAACCTTTTATACTCGGTACGGTCACTTCGAGTTTCTAGTCATGTCCTTTGGTCTTACTAATGCCCCAGCCGCTTTTATGGACTTGATGAACCGAGTGTTCAAGTAGTACTTGGACATGTTCGTCATAGTCTTCATAGATGATATTCTGGTCTATTTCTACAGTGAGCGTGATCATGTAGAGCATCTCAGAATCGTACTTCAGACTCTCAGAGATCATCAACTATTCGCCAAATTCAGTAAGTGAAAATTTTGGCTAAGGTCAGAAGCATTCCTTAGTCATATCATTTCCAGTTATGGCATTAGAGTAGATCCTCAAAAGACCAAAGCGGAAAAAAATTGGCCTACACCTGTCTCTCCATCAGATATCAGGAGTTTCTTATGTTTAGCTAGCTATTACAGACATTTTTTTGAGGGATTTTCTTCTATTGCATCCCCCATGTCCAGATTGACTAAGAAGAAACTCAAGTTTCAGTGGTCAAATCCTTGCGAGATGTGCGCAGAAAGGATCTCGAGTTCGATATTGGTGATTATGTTTATCTAAAGATCTCTCCCATGAAGGGAGTGAATATATTCTCCAAAAAGGAAAAGCTCAGTCCCCGATATGTCGATCCCTTCAAGATTCTCCGTAGATTTAGCATAGTGGCTTATGAGCTCGAATTGCCTTCAGATCTAGCCTTAGTTTATCCAGTCTTCCATGTCTTTTTTTCAAGAAGTTCATAGGTTACCCAACAGTTGTAGCCCCTATTCAGAGCATAGATGTTCAGAACAGCCTCTCTTATGAAGAGATTCCAGTCGAAATCCTAGACTATCAGACTCGTAGACTGAGGAATAAAGAAGTCCCTCTAGTCAAAGTTCTTTGGCAAAATCAGTCCGTTGAGGGAGCTACTTGTGAAGAAGAAGTAGATATGAAAACCAAGTATCCTCACCTCTTCTACGCCAACTCAGGTCTAGCTCAAGGTAACAGTTCTCCTTAAGCTTTTCAATTTCATGTTCAGACTTCAGTTACAAGCTTGGTATCTATTTCATGTTCAGAATTCCATTATAAACTGGGTATTAAATACCATTGCATATTTAGTTATGAATTCATGTATCAGTTAAGTTATATAATTATGAATCAGGTACGCATTCTCATTGTGAGAAACTCAGTTCATCAGAAAACTCAGTCATGCATTCATGAATCAATTACACATGCATCAGATATGCATGTTCAGTATGATATATTCAGTTATTAGTCATGTCAGTCATCAGATTATATTCTAGTTATTCATGTTCAGTATGTACATCAATTTATCTTCTCCTTTCTCACTCAGTCTTATTCGAGGACGAATGTTCTCAAGGGGGAGATATTGTAATACCTCATACTTTTACCTAGCTTGAAATCACCACAAGAATGTTAGAAACTTACTTTGAAAGATGAATCCATTTTTGTACACATGGAATTTCTAATATTTTCACTTTTTGTTGAGTAGGAAATTGAATAAGCTTTCCATCAATACCCATTTTGTCCAAATCAGACATCAAAAGAGAAAGTTATGGCCGAAATATAGAAAGCAGTCAAAACTACCCAGGTGCAATGGTGAGAGCCGATGGACCATCGAGCTAGCGACGGACTGTCGCCCAAACTATCGTAGTGAGGTAATGAGACCCTAGTATGCCTAAGAACGATGGCTCAGGCCGATGGACCATCGAGATAGCGATGGACCATCGCCCAAGCCGTTGCAAGAGAGGCAGTGAACCCCTATTCTGCCCAGGTGTGATGGTCAGGACCAACAGATCGTTGACCCAGCGATGGACCATCGCAACCACTGTCGTATACTCCGTTCAGTTATTTTAAAGTTTTTTTTAAAAGGGTATTTGGGTCTTTTTGCACCCATTTTAACCCCTAATTAGACAAGCCCATAACTCTTAAGTTTATTATCCATTTACAACATCAAATTAGGGTTTTCTCTCAAAGATAATCCCCAAGAAATAAGATCCAAATCTTCTTCAGAAAACTAAGAGATTCAAGATCTTCAAGTCTAAGAACTTCAAGAAACGCACAACCCAGGTATGTCATGTGTTGATTCATGGGTCCCTTTCACCCATGAAACTCAAGAATCTCTTTTTAAAATCCAAGATTTGTGTATTTATGAATGTTCATAATTTAAATAGAATTGAAATTCATGTTCATGATGTTGTGGGGTTTTGATTCATGTTTTAAATTACATATTCCAATGATTGACCCTAGTATGTGATGATTTGTATAATAATCATGATAAACCACTTCAATTTACATGCTGATTAATGTATCCATGATTATTAGATATGTTGATGATTGTATAACCAAAGCATGCCCCTCATGTGTTTGATTAAATGCCTATGTGAAGGAAAAGTGTCATACTAGTATAATAATATGAAATCCCCATTCATGTACAAATTTATGCTTGTCAAGTGTTTGATGAAATGTATTAGTCAATAAATTATGGATATATGTGTAGCCATTGTGGTGAATTAGAACTTGTACTTCATGAAATCTCCAACTTAATGAATTATGGATTGTTAATGTTGGTCATGTATTCAAGAAAGTCATGCCTTGTTAGTTTCTTTCCATCGAGTCCTACGGGTACTTGTACCCAAAAAATATAGCTGTGTGCCTAGAGTTAGTGTAATGTTTTCACGATATCCTCAGTCAAACCATGATCCACAGAACTCAGTCAGTCATATGACTTAGGAAAGCTTAGTAATACAGTAATCTCAGTACTATTCCATCAGTCAATAGAACTCAGTTAATTCAGTTCAATTCAGATCAGTATTCCATGTTTAGTGTCTATTCAGATGGGAGTAGGAATTAACACCGACTTAACCCAAGGATGGGAACACACACTGTCAGATGAGGGTGTGATTCTTAGAAGCAATCCTTGCATTCCAGAACTATGTAGCCAGCATAGGTTGAGACATCAACACTGTCAGGTGAGGGTTGATGAGGTGGATAAACACTGTCAGATAAGGGTCCCACCATTCTCTTTTAGGAACACTGTTAGATGAGGATCACCCACAACTTGTCTTTCCTAGTGGTGCGGTATTGACACCCTTCTAATTGGGGTTACACATTGGACCCCAACTTAACCATAATAGTATATTAGGGGTATATAGGTTAGATAACTACTTCCCACAATTTTAGTTACAGAATCAGGACTGTCAAATACAGTTATTTAGTCTCAGTAATAGAACTTAGATAGTTCTAAAGAATTCAAGACTGTCTAATACAGTCAACTCAGAACAAAATAGAACTCAGCTAGTTCCATCAAAAACTAGATGGTCAGATACATTCGCATAGTATCAGTTATTTTAGTTATACAGTTATCAATATCTCATATTCTCAGTACTCAGATTCAGTAATCATGTTATCACGAACTCAGTTACAGTTATTATGCATTCATACATGTATTTTCACGTTCATGTGTCCAGTTAGTTCGAATAGTTCATCCATGTAAACCCTTTGCATTCATCCTACCTCACATACATACCAACACATTTAAACGTACTGATGTATTTGCGCTATGGTATTTTATACCATAGGTTCAGAAGCACGAGCTCTAGAGCCTCAGTAGCATTCTAGTCTCAGCAGTCAGAGTTAGCAGTGAGTCCTCATCCTTCGAGGACATGACCATTTCTTTATTATCTCATTAATTAATTTATTTCAGTAGTTGGTGTTAGTTGGGGACATATCCCATCAACTCTTTATTCAGATAGTTTAGTCAGTTAGAGGCTTTTCAGACTAGTATGTTCAGACAGTTATTTCAGTTGTTTTGGTATTGATTTACCATATCTTAAGATGTTATGTCTTATCAGTTATGTTACAGTTTTGAACCTTATGGCCTTTTAGCCTTTATTTCAGCATTTATACAGTATATCATGCAATATTCAGGTACAAATATCAGTCATGGGTTAGCTTGTAGTCCTTTAGGGTCATGAGCACCGTGTAGCATTTTGGGTACCAGATTCGGGGTGTTACAGTGATCGATCCACCACTCTAGTTAGGAGGAACACAATACCGTCTCATCAATCAATTGCCAAAAAACTCAATTAAAGTTATGGTTGACCCTATGAGAACTCACCCCATGTCCTAGATTAATCAGTTAAGATATTAGTCTAACATATGAAATCAATTGAAATTGTATAAAAATAAATGTTTAACCTGTTGGAACAGATTAACCATCTGTTGTAAGTTATCAAATAGATTATGTCATTTGTTGCAACAAATTACTTATCTGTTGTAAATAATCAAATAGATCATGTCATCTGTTGCGACATATTACCCATCTATTGTAAATTATCAAATAGGCGCTTCCATCTGTTGTAGTTGATACTATGAGAACTCACCCCTAGTCCTAGACTAATCAATTAAGGTATTAGTTGAATATATGAGGTAGTAAGAATTGGTTCAGCTTAGAGTGATCGATGGATGACTCGGGTCGGGAGGTACACAATATCGTTTCATCATTCAATTACCAAAAGACTCAATTGAAGTTGTAGTTGACCCTATGAGAACTCACCCCTGGTCCTAGATTAATAAAGTAAGGTATTACTCTAACATATGAAATCAATTGAAATTGTATAAAAACAAATATTCAACCTATTACAACAGATGTCTTTTATGTTGGATTTAATCAAATAGATTAAGTTACCAGTTGCAACATATTACGCATTTGTTGTAAATTATCAAACAGGTGCTGCATCTGTTGCGACAGATGAGCGAGCTTTAAAAATTTTCAAATAGAAATTGTTATCTGTTGCACATAGATATTTTAAGGCCCTTTTTTTTAAAGCAATTTAGGTATTTCCTATCAGAGATAAAAAAGTTAAAATACTAAGGTGGTAAAAAATAATACTTGGATAACTCAAAAATCTTTCGTGTGTGTAGTCTTATCTGGTCTTTTCAATGTCACCATCTCCTCATGCCCCTTAAAAGTCAAAAGTTATTAATGAATATTTAAAACCCATATCTAGAAGAATACTCTCTCCTTCATCCGTAAAGTAAGACTCAACTCATCTATCACTCTTCTTTATTCTCAATTCTTTTTCTTTACCTTTTTCCTCTATTTTCTCTCTTCTTTTAGATGAGGATCCTTTCGGATCTCAATCGATCAATATATTTTCTCGTCAAAACTAGATGTTCTGATCCCCTTGATTTTTTAACATTCCAGGTATGGTTCACTATGGATCTTTCCATCTCATCTTCTTCTTTGTATGCCATTTAAATTAGATATTTACATATGTTGTTATTAATGATTTACCTATTACCAGTTTCCTATTTATTAAGAAGATTAAAGGAAAGGTGAATTTTAAGTCTTGAATGAACGAACCATTGTTTTCATTAAAATATGCAAAAAAAGTCATATGTTGGGAGAACTTAAAAAGCCTTGTTATCAGTATAGTTTGATGAATCAACTATTGGAACAGATGGAGCAAATGTTTGAAGAAATCAAACTAGTAGCAAGGCTGATTTAATTTATTCAAATAGATGAGCCATCTGTTGCAACATGTCATGCATCTGTTGCAGTTGCAACATGTCATTCATCTGTTGCAAAAGCCCTCATAGGTTGAACAGATGGGTAATCTGTTATTAGATTGGTCATCTGTTGATTCACTCAATTTTGTGTTACCCTTTTGTACAGATGGAGCAACAGTTTAAAGAAATTAAACCAGTAGCAAGGCTGGTTTGATTTATTCCAAGATGAACCATCTGTTGCAATATGTCATCCATCTGTTGCAACAGATTCCTAATCGATTAAACAGATGGGTAATCTGTTGCATCAGATTGGTTATCTGTTGATTCACTCAATTTTGTGTTACCCTTTTGTAATATTATTTTTGTTCTTCTATTGTTTGACATCAAATGCATTTCTCTTTTTTACAGATAAAAGAAAGTGAAACTGGATCCACTTTTACCTAACCAGCATTAAAGGCTAGAGTAAAAATGGGTTCAGAGAAATAAGTTGCTTGCATATGGAACCACTTCATATGTGGGAGGTATGTATTATTGATCAACCTATGATGAAAACAAATATCCAGTACAATGATTTTGTGAATATTTGTTCTTTACCTATTAGGCGTTAATCCTTCAAACAAGATATGACATTTTACAGTTAAGATTGTTAGGTTCGAACTGGTAAGGTTGAGGGACCAAGTAGGGACCAAGTAAGAGGAAAAACAAGGTAGGAAGGAAAGTATAGCAAATTTTGCAGATGAAATTAACATGAAAAATGAAAAAAACTGTATAAGCTACGAATGTGAAAGTGTATCCATAAATGAAAATCCATTAGTCGTTGAAGAAAAAGAAGAACGGTCAAGAGGACTTGAGCTGGTCACTTTGCTTGAGACTGCAACTAGCGAGCGTGGCCTTAATGAAGACCCAAAAAATGCAAAACTCTAAGGAAGCTACTTCGCGAGAAGGCAAGGTGGTAAGATTGTCATTTAGAATTGAAACCTGAACCACCTACTCCTTAATTAAAAATATGGGATCAAGCCAAGGTGTCAATTTCTTAAGTTAAAATTGTATCCCATGCCTCCTGTTTATGGCTCTGGTTAGGTCAAAGGCATTGGAAACAACAAGGCATGGGATTTCTTCCAAACTTCAGACCTTTTTGTTTCTACTGCCATTGACCTGATAATAGCCACAAACAGAAGGCATGGCATGTAAGTTAGACTTCAGAAATTGGCGCCTTGGCTTTCCTTATTTTTAATTCAGGATTTGTTGGTTCAGGTTTCAATTCTGACCGACAATCTACCAATTTCTTGTGCTTGCGAAGGTTCTTTCTTAGATTTCTAGTCCTGCACATTGTGAGAGTCTTCATTCATGCCACGCTCTCTAGTTGCATTCTTGATCAAAGTGTCCAACTCCAATCTTGTTCACCATTCTTCTTTTTCTTTAACGACTGACGGATTTTTATATTTGGATACACTTTCACATTTGAAGCTCATCCAGTTTTTTCGTTTCTCAAGTCAATTTCATTTGCCAGATTTGCTAGAAGTTCCTTACTTGCTTCCTTATGTTTCCTCTTAAATAAGATCTGAGATGATATACTTTCTCCACCTCCCCCTTCCCGCACAGGTATTCTCCCACACACTTTCTGCTGTATAAAAGTCTCCTCTAACAATCCATCAATAAATTTAGATCAGGGAAATTTCTATTGGTTCCATCGTTGTTTCCTGTAGTGCGAGGCTTTGGAGGACTTTTAATAAGTCCATTGAACTATTTAAACCGGTCCAATCACTATTACATATGTATACTGCCGCCAAAAACTTGAATCCTTCCCCAAACTTGACGTAAAAACATGAGCATAAACCATTATTTAAATGTAACAGGGTATCGACACCACCGTCTTGTAAACCTTTGGCCTTATTAGTTTTCACCTATCAAACTAAATTGTACAATGTAGGATCTTGTTTTAAGGATCAATGTCTAATCAGTAAAAAATTGCATTCATAAAATCATTGCATTTTATGTGTGTCTGTCACAGTAGCCTGATTAATAATACATAACTCCCACGCATGAAAGTAGATCTATTGCATGTAACTCTTCCTACCTTATCAAGACAATGTTGTTTATTTATCTGCACTCATATGATGACTATTAAAAAAGAGGTGTGAGGAATCGTAACTTTTTTATCTTAACACATTCAAAATAGCTGATGAATCGAAATCTCCATCTGTTGCAACTGATGAATCAGCTGTTGGAAGAAATCAAAACATCTCTTCCAATATATGCTCTATCTTTCACAACATATAATCCATATATTGCAACAGATTATAAATTTGTTGTGACAGAGCAAACATTCTTTATTTATCTGCACGTATGTGATGACTATTAAAAAAGAGGTAAAGAGTCGTGACTTTTTATCTAACACATTCAAAATAGCTGATGAACCAAATTCTCTATCTATTGCAACTGATGAATAAGATGTTAGAAGCAATCAAAACATCTCCTCCAAGATATGGTCCATCCATTGCAACAGATAATCTATATGTTGCAACAACTATTGCAACAGATGGTAAATCAGTTGCGACATACTAGACAACGTTTATTCATCTGCACACATGTGATGACTATTAAAAAAGAGGTAGTATCTAACACATTCAAAACATCTAATGAATCGAATTCTCCATTTGTTGCAACTAATGAATCAGCTGTCAGAAGAAATCCAAAAATCTCCAAAAGATAGTCCATCTATCGTAACAGTTAATACATATGTTGCAATAAATATCTCATCTATTTCACATACAGACAATCTTTTACAATAGATGGCTAATTTGTTGCGACAGATAGATGATCTATTGTAACAACTCAATAATAACGACTGTTGTCAAGTATTAAAACCGTTTTGAAAAGGTCAGAAGTATTAATGAAAAATAAAAAGTCGTGACTTTTCACAGAAAACAAAATACCACCAGTTTGAATGTAATTAATACAATGGAGATTAACAGATATGCCTTTTGTCCTTACACATCCAGATTCAATCCTCTATAAATAGGTCCCTTCTTAATCTTTATTCTGCTAAACATTATTTATTTCTTGCATTTTTTCTTTACGTGTGACATCTTCAACCATTTCTCTTCAAAGAGCATATTCCTTTATCGTTGAGGTAAGTTTTTTTGGTGTAAATCTACCAGCGTGTAGTATATGTTATATTATATTTGTACTCTTTTCTTTACATTTGTCAATTCATGTGTGTTCTAGATATGGCGATCCTGTTTGGGACATTGCTATTCTGCGTGACACAGTGAGGGAAATTTAGAGGCAGGTTATGACCGACAGAGGAAGTTGGTCGCTGTGAGAGCGACGATGTTCAAAGAGACGCAGAGGCTGATGAGGGTTGATTGGCCGACTATCATTAATGATGATGATGATGATAATAATAATTAGAATGTGTTTTTTTTAGCTTATGTATTTTAATTTTTCTATATCAAATCTATACCTAATATATTTTATTTTTTGTTTAATATAAAATTTATTTTTAGTCGACTTTGGCTTTTTAATTCTTATTTAATTTTTATTCTGTCTATTTCTTCTTCTAAACATACATGTTAACATGTCGACGGCTGGAGGTAAGGAGCAATTTTGAATCCAGTAGCAGTAGCAATTTTGGCTTTTGAGTTCTTTTGATAGATGGACCATGTGTTGGAACAGATTGGTCATCGGTTGGGTCTCAGTCAACAGATTATCCATCTGTTGCAATAAATTTATCATCTGTTGGAGAAAAATATTTTAGTTTGATGGAACTCTGCTGTATTATTTAGTTCATGTTTTGCCTCTTTTTATTAATGCACAAGTTATTAAAAAAGATATTTTATATATAATAAATGATAACATTACGTTCACAACAATGATTTAAATATATAAAAGTACACCACAAACAACAACAAAAGTTTTTGCAATTACAACGATTATGGCGGATTACGATCCGGGCATGTAGCTCTTTTGTGGCCAGTGCGCTTACATACGGAGAACTTGTTTCTTATTGATAAAAATAATTCTCCAACTCCACACCCTCTCTTATATGTATTTCTTTCCGGTTTGATAGTGCTTGGGTCAAAAAATAGAGGATATATTAATTTCCCAATAAGCTCTGCAGGAGCAACCCAAGATTCTTCGGGAGGCATCAGAGTAATATGCCCACTATATGCCATTTCATATTTTCCCACCAAATAATATTGAGAGGAGTGCTCATAAAATTCAGCTCCATATTTATAACCGTATTAAGCTCAAAGTGCTACCATAGCAAATGGACAGGGTATTTTGTCCAACTTAAAAACTCTGCACGCACAAGATCTTGTTTGAAGATCGACCATGACAACATTACCATGACCGGTGATACTGAATTTGAAATATGCTATTTTATGAGATAATAGCCTATTCCCTAAACTGACATTCATTGATATTATTTTTTCAATTTTGAGAACAAATCGGATTCTTTTTTTTGGGCACTTAAACTGCACACGCCTTTCGTTAAAAAATTAGCCATACTTCTTATTTATTTTTTCAAACATAGCCTTGATGGAAAATTCTCTTTCATCGCCAAACAATGAATTCACCAATTCAGATATGTTTGATGTCATAATATTGTACCTATACAAAAGAATCACTTAGTACGGCCTCATACTAAACTTGTAACTCAAATAAGCCATTAAATTGATAAGAATGTACCTATCCGCCGGACAGAATGCCCGGGTCCATCTCTCGAAATTGACACGTATGAAAAGTTCTGCTACTTTGGGATTCACATCCGTTATTTGATTGAAATGGTCTAAAAATTCCTCTCTATTATATGATTTAGCTTCTCTATAAAAAGGGGTCACGACCCTTTCGTTATGATAGTTGGTCCGAGTGTTCTCTCCAAGATGCTTGATGTAACAACCAAAGTAAGCTGAAGAGAAGAAACGTGAACCCCATCTTTGGAATACTTGTATACCTATCTAATACAAAATACAACTCTTCGGTATCTTCAATGCAGCTTCGTAGTTGTTAAAAAAAAATCCATAAGAGGCATCACATTCCCTGTCCGCTACACAAAAGGTGACAGAAAAGATGTGATACTCCACATCCTGCGCCACTGCCGCTGTAGAATTATAATGCCCCGAGAGTACACCTTGGGCGTCACATGGTGCTTACAGTCCCGAGGGACCACAAGATAATCCATGAGCTAGTACCTACTATGAGAACTAAATAATAATATCATAATTGCAGAAAAACAACTGATATTGCCATAAAGTTTTATTATTGAATCGATATTGAAATATAAATCTAGAAAAAAACTGTCTGAATCTAACAAAATACTGATAAAATGACAAGTCAACTGAGAATCTGAATACTGAATAAATGACTCTAATGTTTGAAAAGCCTCTAAAACTGAATGACAAGGAGTTGATGGGACAGGCCCCAACTAACTCCAACTAGCTACTAAACTGAGACATGAAGTAAAGTAAGCCTGTCCCTGAAGTATGAGGACTCACCCCTACTAATGAGGATATGATAGTTTTAATTGCGAGTCGAGAATTGAACGTCAGTACCTATGATATAATACATCATAGCGTAAAAGAAAAAGTATGCGATCAGTACTTTGAATGCACTGGTATGCTAAATGAGGTAGGCTGATATGCATGGTTTCATGAACAGAACTAATAATTAACTGAATATGCATGTAAAGCATGGAGTACTGAATGGAGAACATGGAATTTATAGATATTAAAAATATGGAGAATCCATAAATACTGAGTATGTATGAAAGTCTGTAAATACTGAAGATACATGAAAATCTGTAGATACTAAGGATGCATGACCAAGCATATAGAATGAACTGACTAAAATCTATAAACTTAAATACTAAAATAACTAAAATCTGTATGCTTTGATCAAATAAAACTAAGACTGAATAACTGAACTGGGACTATAACTAAGACTGTATTTGAGACTGTGGGAGGTATCATCTAAATGATATGCCCCAATCTGAGTTAATCGGGGTATAACCTGTAACCCCAGTTGGAAGGGTATCAATATCATGCCATAGGTATTAACACTGGCTGTGTGGATCCACTAAAATGATATAATGTCCAAATGATTAAGGGTGTCAAGCCTGCACTGACGGGTGACCCCTATGAGATATCCAAGCCTAACCTGACGGGTGACTTCTCATATACTATGCTGGTTACATAGTTCTGGTGTATAGGGATTGCTACTAACGACTCTACCTATCTGATGGGGAAGCCACCACCCCTACACTCGCTCGGTGCTAAATCCTACTCCTAACTGAAAGACACTAAAATACTAGACTGTTCTGAGTTTATCTGACTGATAACTGACTATTCTGATAATGCTCATAGTATGTTCTGAAGACTCTTCTATATTGTACTGGTACTAGACTAAGTAAATAGCTATGGTTTTTGGGTATTCAATACCCCCAGGACTCAAAAACAACAATGGTAAAATAACACTAAAGCTTGGGGGATAAAGCATGAAGGCTTTTGTTAAATCAATCACTCTTGTAGGCATGTTATCAAACACTTGTAGTACATGGTTTAAAACAATCACATGAAGGTCATGGACTTATAGAAATATCATAAATTTTATATAATTGTATTAAAGCATGATTTAATTCAATAAATAATAATATTAAAACATGGAGGATTGAATGATACCAATAATTTCATGGTAACATGGTATAAAATCAATAGTACATGGAGATTCATGGATGAAATCATAATTTAAAATCAAATAACTTGAAAAGATCACACTTTTATAAGTTAAAAGGGTTACTTGGACTCCATGGATGAAAGAGATCCATGGATGAACATCTAACATACCTTAATTGATGGATTTCTTGAAGTTCTTGTGGATTGACCTTGAATTTGAGAGCTAGGGGTTCTTGTTCTTGAAAAAGAGGGTCTTTAATTTGAGAGAAATTGAATAATAAATTATTATTTAGGTCAATTGGGGCTGAATTTCGTGTTTTAGGTTGATTAGGTCCGTGGAAAAAGACCTAAATACCCTTAAACAAATTTAAAAACGCAAGCTGGAAACTGATCGTCCCAATTTTTGGCCTTAGTGCGGTGCGCCACTATCGTGCCAAGCCACTGGAAAAGGGACAATTAGGACCTGGAAAAATACCGCGATGCGGATCTATCACGGTAAGCCTTTGAAATGCCAATTTGGCTACCTCCGCGACGTGCCAATATCGCAGAGGCCGACTGGAAATTGCCAAACGGGAAATTGGCCTACTCTGCAATGCGCCATGATCGCGGAGTCACACTAGAAATTGACAATTTCTATTTACACTAGATCCTCGACGCGCTAAGGGTTAAAATGACGGGGTTTAACGACTGAAACTTTAAATTGCCGTAAATTCTTACTTGATTATCGGATTTGGATGAATTTTATACCATTGGAAAGATAATTCAATTTCCTACGCAATGACATGCTCTAAACTGAAATATACTGAGTGTTTCAAAAATTTTATATATTAATACTCATGTATTGGGACTTAAATCGTGCTAGGTAAATACGGGGTGTTACAAGAACTCCATTATACGTGCTCCTCAAGAAGGTACCATCGACGGCTATGCCTTTTCTCAAATGTTGAAAACCTTGAATCCAAGCACCATAGAATACAAAAAAGTACTTTAACCTTCCATTTTCATTAAGATACAATGCCGTCTTACTTTCAGGATTTGTGGACTCAATCATGTAATGGTAGGCATCCAAGACTTCATACCCACGCTTTTGTGTTCCCTTAACCAGTCCTTGGAAATCTCCATGGCCATATATATCTTTCAATAACTGACCAGGACACCCAATTCCGTAAGGATTTGTTTGTCCATAACCCTTGTTGAAGGGTCTTTGCCATCAGGAAACTACTCTTGAAATATTCACCGAGGACCTTTGCTGTGGTATGAGGATTTTGGCCCGAGATGTGCTCCGAACCACATGTGTGATGCTTTTTATGTTTATGAATGATGAATCTGTCAGAACTTGCGTACTTCACCGCTCTCAACCACCACCTGCAGTCGAATTAGCACATTTGAAGCAAAAGACACTACTTGAATTAATTACCTTCTTTATTCTAATTTTTTTTTTCAAGAAACAAATAAAAAAAGCGGTAGATAGTTCCTTCTTGTCCTTGAATGAAATTTCAATAAAAAAGCTGGTCCCATCATCTTGAAGATTTTTAGAATGTGTCTATTGAGAAAAACTACCCTTCGTATTGGTCGCATCAACGGGTGTAGGTGTTTGATCATCATCTGGAATATTCATGTCTAGATCATCAAACCTATCATCAAAGATGTCTTGTTGTTGTTCTTCTTCTACGGTCTAGTTCTTATTCTCTCTCATCTTTTCAACTATGTACACCCTTAACACCGACCCAGATGAATCACTAAGATAAGCACGCAACCGAACATGATCGATTATCTTGATAGGTAGTACCCTCTTATTTTCAAAGGAGCTGTGCATGTAGCTGACAATGAGTTCTTCCGATTTACAATTCAGTCCATAATAACTGATGATTAAGTTCACAAAATCATTATACAAAATATCACTTTGGAGTGTCATAGTTATTGTCTCTAGCATTTCACCCTCGTTCCAACGCCATAAATATCGATTGCTCTTCTCGATCCATTGACCTTGACAATCCACCCCTATTGTTATTGATCCCTCCATTAGTGGTACCTAAATATAGTTATTTGTTAAAAAAAGTTAATAGTGATTTCATAGTGCAGTAAATGAATCCCAACAGATGTGTAATCAGTCATAATGGATTACTTACCTGTTGGGATTCATGTTACTCTCCTAAAGCTGATTTCAATAGAAGTGTCATCTGTTGTAATAGGTGAATCATATGATGCAACATACTATATATCTGTTTGGATTGATGTTACAGTACCTAGGCACCTTTGAAGTTGATTCCAACTAATGAGTGACATGTTGCAATAGATAATTAATGTATTGCGACAGATGACTTACCTGTTGCAACAAATGATGATCTGTAGGAATCGAGGTTAGGTTCTATCGCAACAGGTTACTAATATGTTGCAACAAATATTTACTCTCTGTTGGAATCGAGTTCAGGTTCTGTCATGACAGGTTAATAATATGTCACAACAGATATTTATCCTGTTGTAACAGACAACACGTTTGTTGAAATTGAGTTCAGGTTCTGCTGTAATAGGTTAATAATCTGTTGGAATAGATATTTATCACATTGCAACAGATAACTAATCTGATTAAACAGATAAATCATCTGTTACAACAGGTGACCCATCAGTTCAATTCATGTTACGGTCTATAGAACCATAAATAGGAATCTAACATATCAGTCTTTCATTGAAACAGATGTCTCATCTGTCGCTACAGATAATTGATCTGTTTAAACAGATGGATTTTATGTTGAATTCATGATCGGGTTTTATCCATTGTTGGAAAAACAGCACAATAGCAGTTACCCAGATGACAAATTCAACTAAAAATCATAATTTGACTTACCAAAGTCTCCTATGAAGTAATGCCAAAGTGGAAAGTGATGTATGAAATAAAATTTGACCTAAGAAATTGGTCAAATGGCAAAAGTAGCGGTAACAACAACAACAACAATTGTCAACAAAAAGAAGATGAAGATGATAATAAAGTAGAAGATGATGATAATGAAGCAGAAGATGATGAATAAAGCAGAAGCAACAATGAACAATAAAAATCGCTAAGAGCGAGAAAACAATAATGGATGAGAAGAGAGAGAAAGACATATTTTTTTTCCTCCGTTTCCCGCTATATTAGGTAAACATTTGGATCAAAGTGTAAATTTAAAAACATGTGGTCTATTCTCAAACTTACCAAACTTTCTTAATTGATAATAAAATAATTATCACCTCCACTCAATTATTAAGACTTGTGTCACCTACACCTCATTTTAAAACTCTTTTGTCACCTACAGCCCAAAGGCCCAAGTTACTTTTTAATAAATAAAAAAATAACAAATATGTAACTATAAATTTATTTTATTAATACGTAATAAAAAATTACATTATTTTCTAAATTTGGTCAGATGAATGTACAGTTGTTGATGTCACATCTCATACAGACTGACCGAATGATTAAAAATGTGTAGTTAAATATTATGTTTTAGAAAATATATTATACTTTTAATTAGAGGGGCACAAGCTCATGTAAAGTTAAAAGTTAGGTAGAAAAAAAATATTTTCTATTCACCAACCAAACAACATAAAATATTTTTTGGAAAATATTTTCTACTCAACAATCAAACATAAGAAAATAAGTAAAACACCAATTTATTTTCTATGAAAATATTTTCTAGGAAAATATTTTCGATCATACCACACCCACTCTGAGTGTTTCAATGAAGTTGGGTTGGGTACCATGAGTGTCAGGTTCAGTTCCAAGTAGAGACAAACAGTTCCAAATAGAGACAAACACTGGGTGATTCTTTCCCTTTGTTCTAGGCTTGATGGACTGAGTTAACCTGTTGCTGGTGGAGGTGGTAGGTATCCCGTGAAATTAGTTGAGGTGTGGTTAGGGTCATAAAAAAAAGAACTAGTCTCTTTTCCCTCATTTCCTTTGGTGCACCCATGAACCATGAGGTTCCTAGTTGTATACAAGGTTGGCGCCGTCCGTAGAAAATCATGTCATTTTGTTAGGTTTTCAACTTTTTGAATTCTTCTTTTATACAAGTGCACTTTTTTCCTTCTTAATGAATTTATTATATTAACCCTTGTTTTTCAAATTGTTTTAAATTAAATAAATAAATAAATATATTTTACAGTTACTCGATGAAGCAAAGTCCCTTGACATTGTTTGAGGCAAGGCAAAATTGCCGCTGAATTATTACTTTATTAGAAAACAAGTAAAAAAAACATTGCCCCTGAATTATTACTTTTGTTCATGAAATGTCTATATTAGAATGCTCTTGAGTATTTTAATTTTAGCTCATGGTATTGAAATGCTTGTGAAACATAGGTTCTATATATTTCAATGTGATTTTAGATCAATTTTAAAGTTAATCAAAGTGTTCAGGGAAGCGTGTTGCGGATAAAAGCGACAAGGTTCCATATCACGCATTACGCGAAGCGTGAAGAGATGGGAGCGCTTCATTGAATGAAGCATAATTTAAAAGAAAAAAGACTAATAGAGCATCGAAATAGTAAGACAAAGATGAAAAGGGAAAAACAACCATATAATCAACAATAAAAATAATATATATAAGCAAAGTTTAAATTAAACACCAGAATCACAGGTTTGATAACTGAAATACCTGCTGCAATAACACAAGCAATAATTATAAAATCGTTCAACAAAATAGTAAAACAAACCAGGAAAAAGAAGAAATACAAAATCTAAATTAATAATGTTTCAACATTTAATTCTTGTTCTTCTAAAGTAGTGAAGAAAAAGAAGTCGCAAGCAGTGGTAGTCATAGTGAAGAAGAGGAAGTCACAATAGTGGACTTCAAAGTTAATCATAGAAAATTGCAACAGTGGTAGTCGCAGTAGTAGACTCTTTTTTAATACAATATAAAATTGACCCTAAATATAAAATCAACATGAAATAACTCTTTTTTATTATAAATTGACCCTAAAAATAAAATAAACATGATGCACTTGCATTGGCTCGCATGTTGCATAACCATGTGAATAAGAAGGGCTCGCATTGCTTTGCATCATCACATTATGCGATGATGTGAGTGCATTCCTAAACACTGGTTACTCATTTCGTATAGGTATACTTTGTTAGTTAATAACTGTCAGAATGGTAGCTGATACCGTTCTTTGACTTTACTTTTTGAATTATTCTTTGATAGATTATTCATAATATTTTTTCATATTGGAATTTAGTTCCACTTCCCATATACTAAAATGTCTTTGGATGGACGGACTTAGTGTTGGTATTTCAAATTCGTAGGACTAAATGCTTTGCACTTCTTTGGATACCAGTTACTCGACACGTGTTTTGTACACGCATGCTCAACTACGTTATACATGATTTTGTAAAATAGTATTAGTATTATTAAAACAAAGCTTTAGTTAAATAATTGTACACGAAAGAATAACATATAGTATATTTCTATGACAGATCAATGTGGATCATCTGAGCTGGGGTTTTATAGGAAACAACCTCTCCACCTCACCTCTGATATGAGACCAAGTTCACAACACAAGAAATAAACAACAACAAGAACAACAATATGAAAAACAAGTTCCAGTGAATCGAAATAGGCCACACACGGCTTCACTAGTCTTCAAGAGTCACGTTTTTAGAATAAGAAGATGATATTAACAACAAGAAAAAGCAAGTTAATAATAATTCTAGTGAATCGAAAGAGCCTCACACGGCTTCACTAGACTTCAAGATTCCAACAACACAAGATTAACAAGATTACAAGAGGGATAGTAACTTGACACACAATATTCAATGATCTAAGAACCCTAACAAGAGAAAGGACCCTAAGATTAATGAATATTAATACCAATCTCTTACTTAGACCAAGAGGAACTCAAAAAACCCAAGACCCTAGTTTCTAGCCAAGAGACAACACTAGTATCACTCTACTAGTGAGTTTTCGGAATTGGGGCTTCTCCAATGGAAAAGAGAAGTTCCAAAATATTAAAAAGTATTTGTTGTCTTCCAAAATATGAATGAACTAACTCAAAAATAACCTTAACGCTATCTATTTATATTAGTCCACAAAGGGAGATAACAAATGACCATCCTATTCTTGCCAAGGGGTGGCCTTGGAGTTTAAGTTTATTACACTTCAAGGCTCCTTTTCACACTTAAAAAGATTTAACCCGTTGGAAATATTAAGTACCAACTCACACATGGCCATTTGCATGGACATAACTTGGAGTTTTTGTAACTTCCGAGCTTGGCTACGTGTGAATGGTCGTGAACTTCCTGGACAACTTGTAGAACTTGTTGGACAGATTGGTACACCAGTATCATCCTCTCTATCTTGAGAGGAATTTGACCTCAAATTCGGCATTTGGTCATCCTCAACAACATCCACTAGAGAAAGATCACACACGTTGAAAGTGTTGTGCACTTGGTATTCCGAGGGAAGGTCAATCTTGTAGGCATTATCATTGATTCTTTCAAGTACTTGGAATGGACCATCACCCCTTGGAATCAATTTGATCTTCCTTTGAGATGGAAACCGATCCTTCCTAAGGTGCACCCACACCCAATCTCCCGGTTCAAGAATGAGTTTATTTATTCCTTTGTTTGACCGTTTTGCAATCTCTTAATTTTTCTTTTCAAGTCGAAGCTGCACCTTCTCATGCAACTTTTTCATAAAATCTACCCGCTTTCTTTCATCTAGGCTAATCATAAGATCACTTGGAAAAGGAGTTAAATCCAAAGGGGTAAGGGGGTTGAGGCCGTATACACACTCAAAGGGAGTCATTTCCGTACTTGAGTGTATGACACGATTATAGGCAAACTCAATTAATGGTAGGTGTTCCTCCCAAGAAGTCAATTTTCCCTTAATCATGGAACGTAGAATAGAACCCAAAGTTCTATTTACTACTTCCGTTTAGCCATTGGTTTGTGGGTGGCAAGAAGTGGAGAACAACAACTTGGTACCAAGCCTACCCCACATGGACTTCCAAAAGTGACTTAGGAACTTATAGTCCCTATCACTCACAATGGTCCTTAAAACACCATGAAACTTGGCAACATTATCAACAAACAAAGAGGCCACACTAGGTGCATCATCACATTTAGAGCATGGGATAAAGTGTGCCATCTTAGAAAACCGATCAACCATAGCAAAGATACTATCCCGACCTCTTCTAGTCCTTGGCAACCCTAAAAAAAATCCATAGATATATCAAGCCAAGGATGTAAAGGGGTGGGTAGCGGGGTGTACAACCCATGAGGTTGGAGCCGAGATTTGGCTCCTTTGCAATCTACACATTGGTCGCAAATCCTAGACACATCCTTGTGTATTTTTGGCCAATAGAATTGCTCCTCCAATATTCCAAGGGTTTTTTCGACCCAAAAGTGACCCATTAGACCTCCATTATGTGCTTCTCTCACAAATAACTCTCTCCAAGAGCTAGAGGGTACACACAATCACCTACCTTTAAACAAATAACCGTCAAACTTAGAATAAAGATTTGAATCCCTAGTCGAATCCCACTTGTCCCTACGCCATTCTTCGCATTCCCTATAGATAGGAGAAAAGTGAGGGTCCTCGGGATACAATTCCTTTAAGATCTCAAAAACCATCAATTTTGAAGATGAAGTAGACATAAGAACATATTTTTGAGACAAAGCATCGGCAACCACATTGTCCTTACCCTTTTTGTAATGAATAACATAAGGGAAAGTTTCAAGAAACTCAATCTACTTGGCATGTCGTTTGTTAAGCTTATCTTGTGCTCGAAGATTATTTAAGGACTCATGGTCCGTTTGGATCACGAATTCTTTAGGCCATAAATAATGTTACCAAGTGGCCAAGGCTCTAATCAAGGCATAAAACTCTAAATCGTACATAGATTAATTTGGAGTTTCTCCTTTGAGATTTTCGCTAAAGTAGAAAATAGGTTTCAATTCTTGCATTAAAACCACGCCTATACCAACTTTGCTAGCATCATATTCAACCTCAAAAGTCATGTCAAAATTCGGCAATTATGACAAAAGGGCCGAGATGAGCATAGCTTTCAAGTCCTTGAACGCCTTAGCTTGTTCATCTCCCCACTTGAAAGGCCGATCCTTTTTAATCACTTCGGTCAAGGGGGCGACAATGGTGCTAAATCCTTTGAAAAAACGTCTATAAAAACTTGCCAACCTGTGGAATCTTCTCACTTCACCTATGGTTTTAGGAGTTGGCCAATTTTTGATAGCGTCAATCTTAGATTCATCTACTTCGACCCCTCTTGAGCTCACCACAAAACCGAGAAATACAACTTCTTGGACACCAACAGAACACTTTTCTAAATTCGCATATAACTTCTCCTTTCGGAGGTCATCAAACATACATTGTAAATGTTTTACATGCTCATCTAAGGACCTACTATACACCAACACATCATCAACGTAGACAAAAACACACATTGTAAATGTTTTACATGTTTTACATGCCAGTTGTTAGGCCGAATGTCATAACCATCCATTCATAGAGATCGAATTTGGTCTTGAAGGCAATTTTCCATTCATCACCCAGTTGCATACGGATTTGGTGATAGCCACTCCTCAAATCAATTTTAGAAAACAAACATGAACCACTCAATTCATCAAGCATATTATCTATCCTAGGAATAGGGTGACAATATTTTACCATTATCTTATTGATGGCTCGGCAATCAACGCATATACGCTAAGTCTTGTCTTTCTTGGGAACTAGTAGCACCGGGACCGCGCAAGGGCTCATACTTTCCTTGATATACCCTTTCATGTTCCTTGCCAACTGGGGTAGAAACTGAAAAGGGCTCTGCTAAAATCTCAAGACTGATTCTAAAATCGCTTGCTATGTATGGAGTAACAAAATACAAGGATACACCTGGGTCTAGCAAAGCATAGATATGAACATGGAAAATTTGTAACGTACCAGTAATGACATCAGGAGAAACGAATTTGCTGACCCTGAAGACCTGGAAGTGGCACCCTGCTGGTTTGGGCGACCAGACTGAGCTGTGGAACGAATTTGCTGACCCTGAAGACCTGACTGCAGACACTCTCTAATCCTGTGGCCTTTGTTTCCATAACCAAAATAGACATCACTACCGGCTCTACAAATACCCTTATTGTTCTTACCATAAGCTTGAAAAAGGGGATTTGTTCGGGCACTGCTAACACTACCCTGAGATTTAGAGCCTAGCGCTTTGTCTCTGCTGCCGTCTCTAAATTTCAGCACTGAGGCACTAGGGGAGGAAGAAGCTGGAGCTGCTGACTTGGGATGAAACTATGAACGGTTCCCTCCCTCTGATTTGGGCTAAGCAAAATTGAAATTGCCTAATTTTTCTCTCTTGTTCTGCCTCACTCTAGTCCTAACCTTATGCTCCTCTATCTGCTAAGCATGGGTCATGAGTCTAGCTAAGGTCATATTCTGAAATAAGAGAAGAATGGATTGGACTGGGAGTTTAACTTGAGATTATGCTTACTACCACGACATGAATACTGAAAGAAGGGAAACTGTTCCTAAAACATCTTATAGCCTCTTGTACATAAATGTGGCGCGTAACACACCCATGTACAAGACTCTACTAGATGCGGCTTTCAGAATTCCTAGGACTCTATTGAACCTTAGGCTCTGATACCAAGTTTGTAATGCCCCGATTTTCTGAATCGGAATGCTACACAGTGCTCATGACCCTGAGGGACCACAAGCTAACCCATGACTGATATCTGTACCTGTACACTACATAATATACATATAATATGCAGAAAAACTGATTATGTAGGCTATAAGGTTCAACTAAAGAGATATAGTAACATCCACGTGGTAATGAATACCCAAAACAACTAAAGATAAAACTGAATACTGAATCTGATTGCTCATTCTGACTAAATCTGAAAGCCTCTAAGTACTTTCTGAATAAGGAGTTGAAGGAACATATCTCCAAATAACTCCATAAAACTGAACTAAAGTAATAAATGAATAAATCAAATCATATTAACCTCGAATGGATGAGGACTCCCTGCAACACTGCGACTAGAAAACTACTGCTGGTATGGAACTCGTGGCTCTGGACCTATGGTTCAACATGAAAAGAAATCCCCATAACGCAAATACATCATTACAACTGGAGTACTGAGTATACGAGTGAGGTAGGCTAATGCAAAGTGTTTACATGCATGAATAATGCTAACTAACTGGCTGATATGAACGTAAGAATACAAACATACATACATACATAGTAACTGAGATTGTAAGTACGTGGTAGCTAAATCTGTATGCTAATACATGACTGGAACTGTAGTTCTGATACATGAGCGACTGTGTCTAACAGTCCTGAATCTGGTAGAACTCTCTGAGTCCCGTGCTATAACTGAATTTGACTGTATCTAACAATCCTGGTATACTGATATCTGAAGAACTGTCTGAGTTTTTTTACTGAGACTGATACTGAAACTGTGGGAGGTAGTTATTTAACCAACATGCCCCAAGTATACTATTACGGCTAAGTTGGGGTCCAATCTCTGCCCCGACTAGAGGGGTGTCAACACTACGCCACTAGTAAGGATAGTTGTGAGTGACCCTTATCTGGCAGGTACTCAAAGTGAGAACGGTGGGACCCTAAAGTGACAGGTTAAGCCACCTCATCAACCCTAATTTGACAGGTTAAGATGTCTTAACCTACGCGGCTACATAGTTTTGGAACACAAGGATGACTGCTAAGAATCATACCCTGAACTGGCAGGTGTATTCTCGTCCCTGGGTTCACTCGGTGATAACTTCTACTCCCATCTGAAGGGATTGAACATGATTCAACTGGATGTACATGGACTAAATAACTGACATCCGTTGACTGACGGAGTAGTACTATTATCTGAGAGTTAACTGAGATCATGAGATTTCTGATGTTTCCTGAGTCACATGACTGACTGAGTTCTATAGAGTATAGCTTGACTGAGATTTATAGTGGCACATGACATGGCTCTAGGCACACAGGTATATTTTTTGGGTACGAATACCCCCAGGACTCGATAGAAGGAAACTAGAACACATGACATGACTTGATCATAAGATTAGAGTCCACAATTCACAATATTATAAGTAGGGGATGGTATACTTCATGTATTTGTTCACATCTGAACATGGTAGGGAGAGCATGAATACATTTCGTGTATATAATTCATATTTTCATTATCACACATGCTTCATACCACAACAACAACAACATATAAATAGCATGGAAATTCATATGGAAGTGTATAACTAATATGGACTTGTCATTTAGATATCATGGAATCATGTAATTATAGGTTTCTAGCATCCTAGGCATTTTATCAAACACTTTGCATGCATTCTTTAAAGCATAGGTGGATTTCATACTTGCATCACATCAAACCACCTAAAGTTCATGTTTTTCAACTAACAACCACATATATTTCATGAAAACATCTTTAGATATCATTTTGAAACTTAAACAACAATCATCAACATGTACATGCTTATATCACCACAAAAAGTTTACAAAATAACATTTAAAAACATGGTTCTTGAGATCTATGAACGGATTGGATCCATAGATGAACACTACACATACCTTAGATTAAGAATTCGTGGAATCTACGGTTGAATTTGCTTGAAGCTTGAAACCCCAATGGAAACCCTAGACTTGTTTTTGACTGTTCTTGAGTGAATTTTTATAAAATTAATGAAAAGGTCTGATTTGGGGCTTCAATACCGTGTTTAAATAGTATATATAGGGTTTTGGGAAGTTACCATATTGCCCTTGAGGAGTTTAAAACGAAAACTTAAAACTACACAAAATTTATCCCAATTTAGGGTCCTGGCGCGACACGGAGCTTGGTAAAATGCCAATTATTGCGACCTGGAAGCTTGGCGCAAAGAGGGGATATCGCGGAGGCTTTATGGAAATTTTCGAGTGCCATTTTGGCCTCCGTTGCGACGCGCCATGCTCTGAAATGGTATTCGTCTTACAGCAGAAACTTAAAATAGCCATAAGTTTTTCACCGGGTGTCCGTTTTAGGCAAATTTGGTATCGACGGAAAGCTTATTAAATTATTTATCCATTGGTATGTTATGGGATAAAAAATTCATAGTATAATGAGATATATGATCGTTTGAAGTTGATGATACTAATATCCTTCTCAAGAATTCAATCGGTAAGGAATGTTTTGATTCACACAATAGCTAGGACATATTTGAGACCTTAATTCACATCAACCTTGATCATGAAAATACCAAGGAACCATGATGTACTATGAATGATCTTGAAACATGGAGCTAATATTGAGTTGGATTTTTTGGGGTATTACAGGTTCCCTCTTTTTTCTTCATTTTTGGATTTCTTCCCCTTTTCTTTCAATTCTCTCATCCTTTGATGCAACTCGTTCACTTGTGAAGGCAAAAGTGGATGAAGTGTGACCTTTCAGCCATCCTTCTTAAGTGTATATTTATTAGACCTCCTATCATGTTTGGTATACCTATCATATTGTCAAGGTCTACCTAACAACAAGTGACACGCTTGCATTGGTATTACGTCACAAAGCACTTCGTCGTGGTAGTTTCCTACCTTAAACCGTATCACACATTGCCTTATAACTTTCAATTTTACATATTCATTTAACCATTGTAACTTGTAAGGGCTAGTATGAAGTATAGTTGGTAATTTTAAGAAGTTAACCATAACAATACTAACAACATTTGCACAACTACCACTATCTATCACCAAAGTGCACACACTTCCCTTCACAAGGCATTTAGTATCGAATAGATTCTCCCATTGGCTAGGATCATCTATCGCCTTACTAATCATGTCACTCCTTACTACAAAGTTTGGAACCACGCACTCTCCTTCTTATGGATAAGCATCCTCACAATCATCATCATCATCATCATCATCATCATCATTATGTGGCTTATTTTTGGGTTCCTCTCTATTGAGGCTCAGCCTTATTCTCTTCTTTTTCAAGACCCACTTCCTTACCAAGGTAATACAATATCCCTTCCCTTAGGATCATAATACATCGATTTGGACATTCATTGGCTTTATGTCCCCAACCTTAGAACTTGAAACGTTGGAACCCTTTTGGATTAGGATACTTGTGAGCTTCTTGTCGGAGAGGAAATTTTTGGACTATTTTAGGCTCGGGCATCCTTATAATGGCGGGTTGGTCCTTGTTTTTGGGACAAACCAAAGACAGTTGAACCATATATTTGCTCCTCAGCCAACCCAAAGTTGATGGTTCCTTTGCCTTGAACGACGACCTCTCTTTAAGCTCCCTTTCAATCTCAAGAGCCGCTTGAAAAATTCCTTCTACGGTATCAAACATGTGAAGCGTCAAATGAGTGGAGATCTCTTTGTTAAACCCACACTTGAAACGAATGATATCATGGCCAATTTGTTCTCCACGATGATCAAGCTTCAACATGAGTTGTTAAAACTCATCATAATATGCCATCACACTTCGACTACCCTGTCGCAAATTGTACAACCTATTAAGCAACTCATGATTATAACTTTTGGGAAGATACCGTTGCCTTATTAGATACCTCAACTGAAACCATGGTGGTGGTTGTCCATCAATCAACTCATTACCAAACCGTTTGACATATTCCTACCATGTGTTAGTATAGCCTTCAAAGCGAGCTATGGCATAACAACTCTTCTTCTCCTCCGATATATCATTCACTTGAAACACTTTATCATATGCCTACTCCCAAGAAAGATACACCTCGGGGTCACTTTTACCCTTACAGTTAGGTAGGCTTAATTTGATGGTATTGATGCCTACGTCTCTCTCTTGGTGTCGGTTTCCCCTTTCTCCATACCCTCGGTATATTCTTGGATCCACAGTCCCTGTCTCATCTCTTCTTCCCTTATATAAGCATCGTCAAAGGATACATACCCTTCATAATACTCTCTACCATATTCCTCAAAGTAGATGGTATGGTTTTGGACGTTTGGAACTTGATTTGGAGGGATTGGATTTTGTAGAGGTGGTGGTCTATGGTTTAGTGGAGCTTGGAAGGAAGGGTTCGGATTTTGTGGAGGCATTTGAAGTCCGAGTCCCTCTTGCGAAACTTGTAGAGTTTGGGAATGGGTTGGTACATTGGAGTCTCGGTTTAGGGGGTTATAAGTGGTTTGGCTTGTGGCATTTAGTAGAGCTAGTGAAAGATTTGGCAATTGTGGCCATGTTTTGGGAGTAACGGTGGCGGAGGAATTTCTATCATGTCCACTTGATTAAACATGTCGAGGAGTAGAAGGATGAGAGTTCCTTTGACTCTCCAATTGTTCTAACCTCCCACTAATAGTCGTCACTTCTCCCCTTATGGCTCCCACTTCCGTACTCAACCGTTCAAGAGATCGGGTCATAGCCTCAAGAGTGACCCTCATATTCTCCATTTCATTAGAATCCACGGTTTGAGATGTGGTTCCCTATATTGTCAAGGTATCACCTACACAAGCAACAAACAAGTTAGTTTAAAACCTCTCCTCACTCACACACTCTCGGATCATTCACACTCGAGCTCTACAAGTGTTGTAGATTGGCTAGTAACCCATGAATCCTTAAGGTTTGGGTATGCTCTTGTCCGGAGTAGATTCTTGTTTGAAACTCTAAGAATTCTTATCGGACTAGAGTCAAGGAGTCACAACGTATTCAAACGATAAAAGCACGCAAACAAATGATGACACGAATACAAGGCTTCAAAGGACTAATTGACAACCTAGTAGGAATGTCCTAGCTTGCTAATTAGTTCTCGAGTCAATTAGAAGAAACTAAGAATAAATAATTAGAAACTAGAATATCCAAATTGAGATTAATTAATGACGTGAATAGTGATTAAGGTGATATGGCAACATGAAATTGGTCACGGTTCCATACATTTTGTTCAACAACTTGAAGCCTTAATCTTCACAATTTTGTAATGGATGACTTTGCTTTTGGAGGGAAAGTAAAGTCGTGTAAGTTTTCAACTTTTTCCAACCCAAAAAGATGAGGCTTGACTTTACTAGTTCCACAAGACAAGGCTCCTTGTTTTAAGGAAAAAAGTGGTTGTTAAGTCAAGGAAGTGATGTTGGCAAGTATTTTCACAAACAACTTTACAACTTTGTCTTACAACCATTTTGGATCTATTTTAGTCTTTATAGTGGTCAAGATATGAGATGATGAGAAGATCAAGATGAACACCACAATAATAATTAAAGAACACAACCACAATTCACCAACAATATCCCACTTTAAAGTCAAGCAAAAACACACAAACTCAGCCTACTTCAAGTTCATCATACTACCACTTCAAGTCCACAATAGCAATGTCAATATATTAAGCTCAACTTAGCTTTGGACACTTTTTGTGTTGATGAGAAAGAAATCAACTCAAGAAACAAACTAGACAAACAAAAGAACATCTATATATAAACACACAAACACCAATATTGTCCAAGACAACAACACAACACAATTTTCTCCGCCAAGAACGAGATGGACGGATTTCTCTTTTTTCTTCTTCTGAATTTTCAAATTTCTGCAACCTTTTTGTTCTTTTTTTTTTGGTATTTTTCAACTACCAAACCCAAGATTGATTTGTTGGAACAAAATCAACCACAAGATTTGATACCAAATGATATGAGACCAAGTTCACAACACAAAAAACAAACAACAACAAGAAAAACAAGATGAACAACAAGTGCTAGTGAATCGAAATAGGCCACACACGGCTTCACTAGTCTTCAAGAGTCACGTTTTTAGAATAAGAAGATGATATTAACAACAAGAACAAGAAAGTAAATAATAATTCTAGAGAATCAAAAGAGCCTCACACGACTTCACTAGACTTCAAGATTCCAACAACACAAGATTAACAAGATTACAAGAGGGATAGTAACTTGACACACAATATTCAATGATCTAAGAACTCTAAAAAGAGAAAGGACCCTAAGATTAATGAATATTAATACCAAACTGTTACTTGGACCAAGAGGAACTCAAAGAACTCAAGACCCTAGTTTCTAGCCAAGAGACAACACTAGTATCACTCTACTAGTGAGTTTTCGGAATTGGGGCTTCTCCAATGGAAGAAAGAAGTTCCAAAATATTACAAAGTGTTTGTTGTCTTCCAAAATATGAATGAACTAACTCAAAAATAACCCTAACACTATCTATTTATATTAGTCCACAAAGGGAGATAACAAATGACCATCCTACCCTTTCCAAGGGGTGGCCTTGGAGTGTAAGTTTATTACACTTCAAGGCTCCTCTTCACACTTAAAAACATTTAATCTATTGGAAGGCTTAAGTACCAACTCACACATGGTCATTTGCATGAGCATAACTTGGAGTATTTGTAACTCCCGAGCTTGGCTACGTGTGAATGGTCGTGAACTTGTTGGACAACTTGTAGAACTTGTTGGACAACTTGGAACACCCGTATCAACCTTTAAGGTAGAGATACAGATTGCGTACACTTTACCCTCTTAGAACCCACTTTTGTGGGAATACTCGGGGGCATGTTATTTTTGTTGTTGGATCAATGTGGATCATTGTATGAAAACTTATTTTTCAAAGTTAAGATGATTAGATATTGTTTGAACGTTTAAAGAAAAATCTTTCATCAATTATTCTCAATTGCTTGGTTGAAGGATTATAAACTGTCTGATCACTTCACTAGGGACAAAACAATTAGAGGATCATATTTATACCAAGATAAGAGGAAAAATTAAAGAGGATGATATATATGAACCCATGAAGAGAGGATCATACTACTACTATAGCAAGAACTTGGAGGGTAAAGAGTATGTCCAACATTGTAGATGCTATGTGCCTGCAAGTGGAGCTCGAACATCTGTTTATGATATAATGCCAACTGGACCTTATGATCCTTGAGAGCATGTTATCTTGGTTGAGAATATGAAAACACTAGAACATATATATTATAGCAGTGGTGCTTTGAAAGTAAGAACATATCTTTTGTATGGATGCTTATTGCAATTCTATGTCCTTTGTTGCTTTGTAGCTATCACGACCCAAACTAGGACCTGGCCATGACGGACATCCCGAACTATGAAGGTCTGGTGTCCTACTCTCTCTGAATTGATAATCATGCACAACGTTCATATCATAAAAAAAATGCAAAAATATAATATGATACAAAAAGATGGTCATTAACTCTGGGTTTCAAGACATAAGACAGAAAACTGCAATTCAAAACATCTGAATAAGATCTGACTCAGTCTGAGAAATCTCTACTACATCTCAAAGTTGTTCTGAAAACTGGGACAAGGCCCCCAGTAGATGTAATACCCCGGGAAATTTTTCGTTGAAATTTTGTGCGTAAATGTGTTGGGTTCTATCTTCTAGAATGAATTATAAATTTTTTGTGCCGAATGTCTTAGATTATGACCCACCATTGCGTAGAGTATCAAATAATATTTCCAACGATATATGGATCATCCAAAACAAACACCCGAGCAATGAGTTATGAACATTCCGATCGAACCATGAATAGTAGTGAAAAGTAAAACGTGCAGGAAAAAAAGTACTGAGGCCTGGCGTGTTTTTTATCCAACTTTAAATGATTATAACTCCTTGTACATAATAATCTGGGTGATCTACTATATATCAATGGAAATCTATGTGAGTCCTCTTTCCGATGAAATTGGTTTCATCCAATTTGTCTATCGGAGCAAAAAGTTATGCTAGATCTACTTCAGCCTACCAAAAGTGAATTTTTGGGTAAACTTCAAATGATCATAACTCCTCGTACACAATGATCTGGGTAAGATACTATATATCAACGGAAATATATGAGAGTCCTCTTTCTAATGAAATTAGTTTCATCCAATTTGGATATTGGAGTAAAATGTTATGGTTGATCAACTTCAGACTATCAAAATAGTCCACCAAAGGACAGATGCAAGAATTATTTGATTTTTAGGGGAGTTTTGGTCATTCCCCCTCACCCAAAATCCATCCAAACCCTATATTAAAGCCTATTAGAAGCATTATATGTTATATTTCATCAAATTCCCTCAAAAAGAAAACCCTAAGCTCCTACATCCAACTTCAAGAACCTCCAAAGTTCACCATTAATTCTGCAAATTTATTCAAGATTCTAAGTTCCTAGTTCAAGAACTCCAAGAACCATCATTCAAAGGAACGATTAACATCTCAAAAACAAGTATCAATCTAAAGTTCATCATTCAAGGTATGTGGGGTTTTTCAACAAGAACTCTCTTTCGTTCTTGTGCCGAAAAGTAATTTTCCTTACAAAGGCATGATTTTTATTTGATTTTTTTATGAATTTGAATCATGAACTCATATCTTATGATGATTATTATGAAATCTTGAAGTTTATGATTTTGAAAGATGAATTTACATGTGTGTGATATAAAGCATGAATCTTGAACGATATTTATCATGATTTTGATATTTGGGTCGTGAACCCTATTTGAAATTGTGTCTTTGAGAAAATGTGTGTTATATGAACGTTAATGTTGAATATTTGAGATGTTTTGAATGATTTGACCTTTTGGTCGTGAATGAGTTATTTTGAACTCGACTGTGAAAGAAATCCACGTTTTTATTGATTATGATAAAGAGGTTGCAAATTGGCTCCCGATGAAAATTGTTGAAGTGTTTATTGTGGATTTTCTTTAATATGAGCCTGAGGATGATTTAAATTTCTGAGCTAAGTTCGGGAGTAATCTTTAGCACCGAGTGGGAGGTATAAAGTGACCTTACTTCCCTAGAACTATGTGCCCCCATAGGATGTGAGCCTGAGGCTGATTTATATAGTGATCACTAGTGTTTTTGAATTGATAATGGAAGTCCTACTCTAATGGAAAGGATAGGATGGCTCTCCCCAACGTGGGTTGGACGTTGGACTCTATGTGGCTCATATGGTTTATGTCGGTTATAGGATCTCCCAGGGTGTGTGTGTTTCCTTGTGTCTATGGTGAATGGTGAAGTATTTGAAAGTGGAATTGTGAAAGTTATTCTTTTGAAAGATTTAAATGATATTTACATTATGAGAATTGATATTCTTGATGAACTGAAAGTGATTGGCAAATTATATGATGACTCACATGTGTTATTATACTTATTTCATCCTCTCATGATTATGATGATTTTCTTTGGGCTATGTGAGTCTTTCATACATCCTGTATATTTCTTATAAATATTTATGATGATGATGTTTATACAACTGCATACACCCCCATATACTCGGTTTCTTTCCATGGTACTGACCCACATCTTCGGATGTGGGCTGCATTTTTTCAGAATGTAGGTACAAGGTATAGTTGCACCTTTGGATCCAGTCAGTTCGTGGTATCCAGTCAGCAGGTGATGAGTCCTTTTGATTTAAGGGCTTGTGTTAGTTATGCTGAGTTATAGTGTTGTATTTTCTTTATTCAGTCGTATTGAGTTGGGGTAGTCAGGAGTCATGACCCGGCTACCTACAGTCAGTACTAGTAGAGGCTTCA
This sequence comes from Capsicum pubescens, assembly GCA_030864215.1. Lineage (NCBI taxonomy): Eukaryota > Viridiplantae > Streptophyta > Magnoliopsida > Solanales > Solanaceae > Capsicum > Capsicum pubescens. The sequence goes on from CM061540.1 coordinate 303,454,085, forward strand.
TAGACAGTCAATAGAAGTTGATGTTTTTTGTTTCAATTTTGGTTGTAAAGGTAGAATTGTATCCTGTAAAATTCCATTTTTGTATCGATCAGATTCAGAAAAGGGTTAATTTCTGCTGATTTGTATGGATTTGTATTTTTATTCTATTGCTTATTAGTTATGCCAGTAGAAGGGTTAGCTTGGGGTCACTTGTGACCCTAAGCACCGTGTGACATCTCGGGACCCGATTTTAGGGCGTTACAAACTTGGTATCAAAGCACAGAGTTCAAGTGTGCTAGGGTGTCTATGAAGTCGTGTCTAGTAGATTCTTTCAGAACGGTACAGAGACGTCTGTACTTTTCTTCGAGAGGCTACAGGGCATTGAGGAAATGTTTCCCTTCTTTCAAGTCTAAGATCATGCTATAAAAAGGTTCTCCAAGAAGCTTATATAGATTTTCATCTTACTTTATTCTTGCTTACTTTGCCTTATTTTCAAGGTATCAGAAACAATTAAGCTTAATTCTCCGTAGTAGTTATGGGATTGTAAGAGAGCTAGAAAATATCCTGTCAGTGATTTTGAGTTCCAAAGATTGAAGTACTTTATTCATGCTCATAAAAGTCGTGAACTAAGCCTAGGTTAGATGTGCTTTCAGATTCCTCCTCAGAATCTACAATGTTAATCTATACTTCTCCCTCTATGTATTATTTTTGAGATAACATGATTCGCAAGCTCCAGTTCTTCCCCAGGTAATGCTTCTATATTTTCTAGAAGAAATTTCAAAAGTTACACAAAGGGATTGAGAGGATCTCTCTAGTGTGTTAAGTTCCTTAAGTTGAAAGTTATGCCCTCATTCTTATGAGTTATTTAATTAAGACAGACTAAGGTGTATTCTTAGATCGTTGAATGTTGCGTGTCAAGTTTCTATCTCTTGAATTATGTAATCTTGTTATCATTATGTTTGTGAAAAATCAAAGTCTAGTGAAGCCGTGTGGGGCTCTTTCGATTCACTAGCATAGTTACTTTGTTATTCATATAACTTTCTTGATCAAAACACAAAACCAAAGTCTAGTGAAACCGTGTGAGGCCTATTTCGATCCACTAGTAACTTGTAGTTCATCTTGTTCCTTGTGCTGGCTGAAAATGTGGGATGCGGAGGTGTAGTAGTAAGAAGGATGGTAAGTGTGATTTGTTGAGCATAAGTATATTGAAATCCCTTTTTGCATGGAATTGGGTTAATAGGAAGTGATATAGTTTGTTCGAGGTATGAAATGGGTGTTGACGGTAATTGTATGACAGAAAGTATAGGTTAGTGATGGAAGTACTCGGTGGGTAAGTGTTGTTAATCTAGGTGCTCTCCATATTGCAAGAGGAAGTTAAGTTAAGACGTCGAGAGCTATGAACTATGTTAAGTTGTGTATGAAGGATAGATAGTAGTGACGGGTGAAAGAAGGATGTTGTAATGGATTGTGAATAAGATAGGCTATATGATTAGGACCAATTATTATTGTTATGAAGTTTAAGTGGGCTAGTGTTCATGGATGTGTTTTTTTACAATCTTCACGTGGGAGTTATGCGTGAGATGGAGTTGTAAATTATGTGAAGTGTGAGACCTTAAGTTTGAACGATTGGTGATCATGAAGCAGAATGTGACGGTTTCCGTATTAATGGTATTAGTTGCCGGAAGTAACCTAATAGGATTGAAAATTGTACACAAGAGTTTAAGTGTAGTTGACTTGTAATTAAGTTTAATATTATATTATGATGAGAAAGTTCACCCAAGATATTATGGGACTGCTTTAATTTCGAGGATTAGTATATGTGGTGTAGTGAGTCATGCCATGGGATTGTTTGATGGATAAATACTAGTTAGACGATGAATGATGTTTTGATGGCTAAGTCAAGGCGAGGCGTATGATTGGAAATGTTGAGCCTCTTAAGTGTGATTTTGTTTCTTATGGGTTAGAAACATAAGTTCATAGGCATGGTATTAGAGGGAGAAGACAGAAGTAGTATGGTCTATCAAAAGGTTAGAAAGTATTCAAGTTGAGCTAATAGAAATAAGAGTTGAAGCACTAGATGGTGTATATTCCGGCGATAGAGATGTTCGTGGAGATTCGAAATTAGTAAGCATTTGAGAATTTGAGTGGTGGCTTAAAGCTAAGGGGGCGATGATAGAACAAGTAGTCAAGTCAAGATTTTACAATTTAGTAGAAGTACCAGTAAGTTGTAAATTTGCTGTGAGAAAGATCGGTACTTGACCCAATGTTATTTCAGTATTTTCAGTTGTCCCAAAACCTACTCATGCTTTACATTTCAGTTCCATGATCTTAATTCATGTTCATACACGTGATGGAGAATCACGTACTCTTCTAGTTTCCAAAAATGAGAAATTCCAGTTCTTCTAGCAGTTGGAATCACATTCCATAAGTTATGAGCTCTAAATTCAGGGCATGTCGCCCATGACTCATATACTCAAGTTTTACAGTATGTCCAGTTCCAGTACTCGGGTAATACTCTTATTGATCAGTGAGATTCAATTTCCGTTATGGGTGTCTTCAGTTTTGATACCTTAATGAACCCATTGTATTTGATATTTTATTCCTAAGGCCTCAATAGAGAGAGTCAAGTTATTTACATTATCCCTTCATGTTTCAGGTCTTCATGTTTTAAAATTTTATGACCTTTTCATTAAGTCAAGCTAATGGTGTTGAGCAGTTGTCTAGAAGAGAGAGAAGATACTTCCTTATCTATGATAAAAGGTGGTGTGCTCACAACGGTGAAGTGAAGTTAGATTGAGGCTAAGTCCTTGATACATGCCGTGGTTAGTTGAAGTTTTAAATGTTTATTTGGAAAGATTGTTGTGCGTTGGTTTTATGTATTTCTATGAGGTTGTAGGAATAGTAATACAGAGTTTTTGTGTATAGTTCAATTGGTTGAGAAAATGTTATGTGTGCCATTTAAAGAATTGGCCAGTATGTGTGAATGATGTAGTTGATGGAATCTTAGAGAAAGCGAGGAAGATGCTTTATGAGTGTTCGTTTAGAGGTGCATGTGCGAAGTGCGTATGTGGTTATGAGTATAGGATTGAATGTTAAGGTTGTATATCTAAAAGAATGCACCGCAAGTTAGCGGATCCCTAGTATAAGATTGTATGTGGTTGTTGGAGTAGAAATAAGAGTTATGTTTGAAGTGAGGAGTTGTGAGGCTCAGTGTGTATTGAGGTTCATGATATAGATTAATATTATAGCGTTATGTGGCGTATCTCATGAGTACTTGGAGTTAGGCTTGAACATAGTCGAGGGAGTAGTTGGGAAGTGTTGCTAAGTTTGGAAGCAAGGATTTATGTTTCCCAAGACCTAGAAATTCCTATCTTAATTTATGCCATATGGGTCCTTGTTCCCATATGATAGGATTGTATCAAATTATGGTTCATTTTCTCCCCGAAAAATGTCATTTCAATCTTTGGGAGGGAGTGTTGAGGGATGTTTCATTTGGGCGCAAGTGGTCCTTCTTTAGATGAGATCCCCTTCGAGACCTTTGATTCTCAGTCTCTGAATAAACCAAAGATATCGATTCCTTAAAATCAGTCTCTTTTGTTTAAGATCCAACTATGTGACCATTCTCATTATGAATCGCATGTTCTATGAAGTATTCGAAAGTTTGGAGTGAAGTAAGTGGATTGACTTCGTTATCTCAGCCTTTTGTCCTCATTTCCATGGTATTCTGTACTTATTCACCGATATTCGAGGACGAATTTTACCAAGGGGGAGATTATGTAATACCCCGGGAAATTTTTCGTTGAAATTTTGTGCGTAAACGTGTTGGGTTCTATCTTCTAGAATGAATTATAAATTTTCCATGTAGAATGTCTTATATTATGACCCACCATTACGTAGAGTATCGGATAAGCTTTCCAACGATATGTGGATCATACAAAACGGACACCCGAGCGACCAGTTATGAACATTCCGATCGAACCATGAATAGTAGTGAACAGTAAAACGTGCAGGAAAAAAGTACTGAGGCATGGCGTGTTTTTGCTCCAACTTTAAACGATCATAACTCCTTGTACATAATGATCTAGGTGAACTACTATATATCAATGGAAATCTATGCGAGTCCTCTTTCCGATGAAATTTGTTTCATCCAATTTGTCTATCGGAGCAAAAAGTTATGGTCGATCTACTTCAGCCTATCAAAAGTGAATTTTTGGGTCAACTTTAAATGATCATAACTCCTCGTACACAATGATCTGGGTAAGATACTAAATATCAACGGAAATATATAAGAGTCCTATTTCTAATGAAATTGGTTTCATCCAATTTGGATATCGGAGTAAAACGTTATGGTTGATCAACTTCAGACTATCAAAACAGTCCACCAAAGGACAGATGCGAGAATTATTTGTTTTTAGGGGCATTTTGGTCATTCACCCTCACCCAAAATCCGTCCAAACCCTATATTAAAGCCTATTAGAAGCATTATATGTTATATTTCATCAAATTCCCTCAAAAAGAAAACCCTAAGCTCCTACATCCAACTTCAAGAACCTCCAAAGTTCACCATTAATTCTGCAAATTTATTCAAGATTTCAAGTTCCTAGTTCAAGAACTCCAAGAACCATCATTCAAAGGCACGATTAAAATCTCAAAAATGAGTATCGATCTAAAGTTCATCATTCAAGGCATGTGGGGTTTTTCAACAAGAACTCTCTTTCGTTCTTGTGCCCAAAAGTAATTTTCCTTACAAAGGCATGATTTTTATTTGAATTTTTTATGAATTTGAAGCATGAACCCATACCTTATGATGATTATTATGAAATCTTGATGTTTATGATTTTGAAAGATGAATTTACATGTGTGGTGATATAAAGCATGAATCTTGAATGATATTTATCATGATTTTGATATTTGGGTCGCGAACCCCATTTGAAATTGTGTCTTTGAGAAAATGTGTGTTATAAGCACGTTGATGTTGAATATTTGAGATGTTTTGAATGATTTGACCTTTTGGTCGTGAATGAGTTATTTTAAACTCGACTGTGAAAGAAATCCACGTTTTTATTGATTATGATAAAGGGGTAGCAAATTGGCTCCCGATGAAAATTGTTGAAGTGTTTATTGTGGATTTTCTTTAATGTGAGCCTGAGGCTGATTTAAATTTCTGAGCTAAGTCTGGGAGTAATCTTTAGCACTGAGTGGGAGGTATAAAGTGACCTTACTTCCCTAGAACTATGTGCCCCCATAGGATGTGAGCCTGAGGCTGATTTATATAGTGATCACTAGTATTTTTGAATTGATACTGGAAGTCCTACTCCAATGGCAAGGATAGCACGGCTCTCCCCAACGTGGGTTGGACATTGGACTCCATGTGGCTCACATGGTTTATGTCAGTTATAGGATCTCCCAGGGTGTGTGTGTTTCCTTATGTCTATGGTGAATGGTGAAGTGATTTGAAAGTAGAATTGTGAAAGTTATTCTTTCGAAAGATTTAAATGATATTTACATTATGAGAATTGATATTCTTGATGAACTGAAAGTGATTGGCAAATTATATGATGACTCACATGTGTTATTATACTTATTTTATCCTCTCATGATTATGATAATTTTCTTTGGGCTATGTGAGTCTTTCATACATCCTGTATATTTCTTATAAATATTTATGATGATGATGTTTATACAACTGCATACACCCCCATATACTCGGTTTCTTTCCATGGTACTGACCCTCATCTTCGGATGTGGGCTGCATTTTCTCGGAATGTAGGTACATAGTATAGTTGCACCTTTGGATCCAGTCAGTTCGTGGTATCCAGTCAGCAGGTGATGAGTCCTTTTGATTCAAGGGCTTGTGTTAGTTATGCAGAGTTATAGTGTTGTATTTTCTTTATTCAGTCGTATTGAGTTGGGGTAGTCGGGAGTCATGACCCGGCTACCTACAGTCAGTACTAGTAGAGGCTTCATAGACAGTCAGTAGAAGTTGATGTATTTTGTTTCAATTTTGGTTGTAAAGGTAGAATTGTATCCTGTAAAATTCCATTTTTGTATCGATCAGATTCGAAAAAGAATTAATTTCTGCTGATTTGTATGGATTTGTATTTTTATTCAGTTGCTTATGTGTTATGCCAGTAGAAGGGTTAGCTTGGGGTCACTTGTGACCTAAGCACCGTGTGACATCTCGGGACCTGATTTCGGGGAGTTACAGTAGACCAAACTAACTAAATAACATAATCTGAAATAATAGGCCTTCTGGAATAAAGAAGGCTCACCACTGAATGGATCACTTCTCTCTGGAATACTCTACTGATTAGCCAGACCCTTGGTCTGAGCCTCCAAACCTGGGAGGTAGGTGGTCAATACAGATGTACTGGTACACATAGCAGATCCAAAATACTAGTTTATATTCAATATATATGAGAACAACTTAAAATAGTTCATAAACATATCAGATAGTAAGAAATTGTAACACTCCACATTTCGGGCTAGAACAAAAATCGTCGTTTCTATGCGTAGATGATCAAAAATCCATAAATACTATGCAAATTTGGCATGTTAATCAATTATATAGTGTGGGAACCTATTTGAGCATGAATTGAGATCATAGAGGTCCCCAAACTCATGGACGAGTTAAAAGCTTTCCTATCTTCGAGTTTGAGTGAGCGTTGAAACTTGGGTCAACTTCAATCGACCATAACTCTTTGTATATAATTAATAAGAGGGACTGCCATATATGAAATGAAAGCTCTTCGGATTATCTTTCCAATGATACCAATTTCGCCAAAATCCAATACCCTAACAAAAAGTTATGGCCATTTATGTGAGTAGACAGTAGCATCACACGATTAGCGTGCGACGCATGCACCCAATTTCCAGGTGCTGTTTTTGCATTTTTAAGGGCAAAAGTGATATTTTCCACCCCGTATTCAGCCATAACACGGGATTAAATCCTCCAAATACCAAAATAACATTATTTTCTCTCAAAATCACCAAGAATACTCCTTAGGATTTCAACTCAAATATCAATATATCTCAAGATTTAACCGTAGTTTTTTCTTAATTCTTCAAGATTCAGAATTTCCATTACGAGGGCTACAAGAAGCACCCATCAATCATACGTATAACATCTGAAAATCTAGAGTTCATTCAAAAGTTTCTAATTTAAGGTACGTGGGGTTTTCCTAAAATCTCATGGGAATAGAAATCTTCTTTTAATTTTAAGAAAAGGGTTTTGGATTTATCATTATAAATATGTTTTAGAAGCCTTGATGATATTGTTTTGGTCTTTAGGCCTTCCCCCAAATTGATTTGAAATTATATATATATGTAAGCATGTGTTTTAAGGTTGATGATTGAATTGAGAGCATGACTCATGAAAAATCCCTCTCTTGTTATGATATTTCTTTACTTATGATATGCTAGGAATTGTTTTAAATGCATCTTGAAAAGCATGATATGAAATATCTTGATTAATGTTATATTTTGATGATGATTTTGATTTCAAAAGAGAGGGTTGTTTATGTTGATGAATGTTAAACATAATCATATAATGAAAAGAGTTGCATGGTTTGTTAAAGATTACAAGACCGCCACATTGTTATTGAAAGAATGAAATCCTTGCATAGTTTTGACTTATGCTTTCGGAACATGAAATCTCTTACACTATTTGCATGTTTGGGTGGTCTGAATTGAGTTTTTGATGAAAGAATCATGCATGATGCATTATGGATACGAAATAGGACTTGTAAGTCTTGGTGTGACGTCACCAACTCAGATAATGCCATGGTAATTCAGAACAGAATAGAATGCATGTTTGAAATCATATTTTTAGATTTTGAAAATAGAATGATGCATGTTTTAGAACAGACTAAAATTGGGGATAAAGAGAGCTTAGGTGATTCCCCGAAGAATGCACGAGTTCAGACAACTCGTTGCCCAAAATCGTGATTTGTCGATCTGGGTATATTATTATATGTTGTCCTAGTGCCCTATGGCGTATCAAACTTAGACACTCCAACCTTTGAGGCTCATTTGGGTTGGGGGCTTCCCCGCCGAGTCAATGACAGATTCCATATAGACCGTGGAATATCAGACTTGTAGGGCAGTGCCACCTAACTCAGAAGTAATACAAAGATCAAAAATTGTAATGACAGAAAGATTTTATATTTTCAAAAATGCCCATGTGTTTAGAAATTATATCTTTCATTATGTTTATGACTAGCTCCCAACTATTTTATTTATATAAATGCTTTATTTTGGATTGCTCTGCGTACCAGTACATTTGTATTGACCCCTACCTCCAGGGTCTAAAGCTCAGTTCAGAAGCCCTGCTAAGCTGTAGGTTCACTGGGGCCTTGTCCCAGTTTCAGACAATTGTCATTTTTAGATGTAGTAGAGATTTCGCAGACTAGTTCTGACATTTTCTAGTTTTTGTTGGGCTTTACTTTCACATTATAAATTGAGTTTAGACTTATGACCATGATTCCATTTTAGTATGTATTTTTTGCACTTCCTATTTGTATATGAATGGTGTGTATGATTACAAGTTAGAAGAGCTCTCGGGCCTTCATGGTTCGGGATGTCCGTCACGTCCAGGGCCCCAATTTGGGTCATGACAAACTTGGTATCAAAGCACGGTTCATGGTCCCAGGGTGTCTGTGAAATCGTGTTGGGTAGAGTCTTGTTTATGGGTGTGAAGCGCACCACACTTATAGGCTGGAGGCTACTAGGCGTTTACAAATGTCTCTCTTTCTTCATGTTCTAGTTTATGCTATGGAGTCAAAATATTCCTCTTACATACTCTAATTTATGCTATCGTGTCTCCCATACAGGAGTAAAGTCAACCCAATTCTTTCCTTACTTTGATGTGCTCAGATATGTCTTATTATTGGGTTGATTCAAGTGCAGAAGTTTAGAGTCTAAATGGTATGGTCCTTTCTGATTAAGCCATATAAGAGTTTAAAATTTGTGCAAGGACTTGAGAAGAGTCCGTTAGTACTCCAAGGTGTATTGATTCTCGTGTGAACTTTGATTCTGATGAAATCGTGCTTTTCAGCTACAGTATTAAGTATATTCTGTCCTTTTCAAAATTTATGTTGCAGACGTCATGCTTCAGGGGGAATGATGTGTAGCAAAATATTGGAACTGTATTTCCACCCGAGTAGTAGTATAAGTTAAAGTGACGGTGTCATGACCTATTGGTAGTGATATTGGAGAAAGAAGTTGGGATGTAAAGTCGCAAGGTTAGAAATCAGAGTGAGGGTTACTTTTGTGTAGATAAATGTGTTTAGTTAAATAAATGATGTTTGAAAATGATTTACCATTTTATAGTGATAGACTAATGTGGTAGCTAGTAGCATATGTGGATTGTATGGTAGTCTGTGGGGGAAGTGTTTGACTCAGATTTTTTTTTTATTTATACAGAGTAAGATGTGTATTCTTAGATCATTGAATGTTGTGTGTCAAGTTTCTATCTCTTGTAATCTTGTTATCATTGTATTATTGAAACTGAAAGTCTAGTAAAGCTGTGTGGGGCTCTTTCGATTTACTAGCATAGTTGCCTTGTCATTCATCCCATTTCTTATTCAAAACACAAAATCAATGTCTAGTGGAGCCGTGTGGGGCCTATTTCAATTCACTAGCAACTTGTTCTTCATCTTGTTGTTCTTGTGTTGGTTGGAACTTGTGTTTAGTGGCGTAATGGAAAGAAAAGTGGTAAGGGAAATTTATTGAATATATGTTTGGCTGAATCTTTTTTCATGAGATTGAGTTGGTAATGAAGTGATACGTTCCTTTTTGATGGTTTAGTAGAAGGTAAGGTAGAGAAGGAGTTATTAGTTAAGGTGAATTATTATTTACTTGAAGTGTGAAAAGAGTTGTTGACGGTGTTTGTCGTGCAAGAAAATTATAGGTTATTGATGAAGGTACTTAGTGGATGAATGGTGTTAATTTAGATGTCCCTGAGGTTGCAAGAGGGAGTTTAGTTGGGACTTATAGAGCTATGAACTAAGTTTAGCTATATTAAAGGGGTAGATAGTAATGAAGTGTAGAAGGAGGATGTGTTAATGGATTTTAAATAAGATAGATCATAGGATTGTGATTGATCCTTACTGTTATGAAGTTTTGGCGAATTAATGTTTTCAGATGTTTGGCATGTAAGAAAATTATGTGAAGTTGTGGTTCATCATAGCTAGAAGTAGACACTAAGTTGGAATAGTAGATTGTGATCAAGATGGATATGATAAATTGATGTGGTGGGTGTTAGTTGTGTGAAAGTGATCTAGTAGGCTTGAACAATGTATACAAGAGCTTAAGTTTATTTGATTTGTAATCAATTTTGATGTGGTAAGTATGATGTAGAAGTACGCCCAAGGTGCTATGGGGATGCATTATTTTCAAGGATCATTGCATACTGTGTGGTTAGTAGTACCATTGAGTTGCTAGGTAGAGAAAGACTAGTTAAATAATATGTGATGTTCTTTATATCTAAGTTATGGAGTTGTGATTAATGATGTTGAGCTTTTTTGTATAATCTTGATTCTCATGGTTTAGAAATATAAGTTTGCAGGCATGATGCTGGTAGACTATGACCGAAGTGGTATGGTCCTTCAAAGGTTTTGAGATATCCATGTTTAGTGTTAGAAGAATCTAAGTTGGTGAATGTTTAAGCTGTTATATGATGACTTTTGGGGCTATAGAAACCTAAGGGTTGAATCTTAGTAGGACGTACTAGCATTGATTGTTATACATGAAGATACCGTCTTACAGGGTAAGTTTAGTTTTATGTGTATTGTTATATCCCCGAATCTAGAGTAAAGTGATTTCAGTTTATACCAGAGTGTATATAGTGGTTCACAGACTTAGAGTAATGGCTTAAAGATAAGGGGGAGATGATAGAATGAGTAACCAAGTCAAGTTTTCAGATGCTAATAGATGTGCCAGTAAAGTTGTGGAATTGGATGTGAGAAAGAATGATGCTCAATCTATTCTTATTTCAGCAGTTTACTTCAGTTATTCCGATACATACTCATGCTTTATGTTTCAGCTTCATGATCATAGCTCGTGTTCATGTATATGATAAGGAATAATGTACTCTCCTAGTTTCTAGTATGATGAGTTCCCAGTTTGTTCAGCAGTCAGAATCACTTTCCGTAAGTTATGAATTCCAAAAATTTAGGTCATGCAGTTCATGACTCTTGTGCACATGTGATACTCTTAATGATCAGTGGAAATTCAGATTTATATCAGGTACATCCTCAGATTAGATCTCTTTAATGAGTCCATGTCGTGAGTGCCCTATTCCTCATGCCTCAGTAGGGTATCAAGTTATGCTTAGTACTCCCCTCATGTTCCGAATCCCAATATTCTAATTTTTCAGTGACCTTTTCCCTTAGGTCGAGATAGTGATGATGAACAGTTATCTAGATGGGAAAGAGTAAACATTTCTTGTTGATGAAAGATGGTTGTGTTCTCATTTGAGTTAAGGCAGTAATTGTGGAGTAAGATTGAGGCCAAGTGTTTGATACATGTCAAGGTTAGTTGAAGTTTTATGTGTTATATTTGGGAAAAATTGTTGTGTGCTTGTTTTGTGTAGGTCTATAAGTTGAATTTTTTTTGAGATGAAGTTTCGTGTATAGATTGGTTAGTTGAGGATATTTTATGTATATCTTCTGAATAGTGCAGGAAAGTTGTTATGGATAGAAGTATTAAAGATTATGAGAAAGTCGCTCTATGAGTGTTTGTTTAGAAGTGCATATGTGGGCATGAAGATAGGCTTAAATGTCATGTTTCTATACATACGGATGGATGCTTTGAGTGTTTGTGAATGTCTAATATGAAGTTGAAGGTGATTGCTGGAGTAGCAATAAGAATTATACAGGAGATGAGGAATTGTGAAATGCAGGGTGTACTGAATTCATTATTCAGACTAGTACTACAGTATTATGTGGTGCGTTTTGTGATTTTGAGTTAGGCTTGAAGATGGTGAGGGGATTTAGTGTAGTTTAGACATTAGCAGATGGAAATATCAGCGGCCATGTGAGAAAAATAAGTTGAATCAAATAAGTATGGTATTTAAGGAGAATAGTATAGTTAAGGGATATTCAAGAGGTGTGCTAAGCTTGAAAGTAAGAAGTTGTATTTCCTAAGGCCTTGTAATTCTATCCTAGTTTATGAGTTATATATCTATATTCCATGCTATAGAGTAGTATCATTGTCGTGATTCCTTAGTTGGATGTCTTGTGTAACCCATGTCAGAGATTCTTTGCTCCCTAATGCTACTAGGACTTCTTTAGAAAGAGTGTTGAAGAGATACTCTAGTTAAGTATAAGTGTCCAGTATAATTCAGTTTAACAGTCAGGCAGACAACTTACGGTGGTTTTCCACCTTTTCACCCAATCCTAATATCCGAAGTCTCAGGTGTATGACCATACCAAGAGATAATCTATTCTATCCATATAAGTTGCAAATTCATTTCAGTCAAAGCATCATGTTTCAGATTCAGCTATTTAGTCGTGACTCAGTTCATAAGAGTTCAGGGAATAATCTCAATTTTTTTAAGTATTTTAGCTCAGACAGTGTAATACCCTGATACGATCTAAGTCCATTTTTCTCATGATTCATACCTGCATAAGTTATCACTTCTCAATTCAATATGTACAATTTGATCTTGAACACTTCAAGGGAATCCTAAACTTTCAGCATGAATCAGCTCCTTAAAGCAAGTAAAGTCAAGTCAGCTCAGAATTCAGTTTCATGATAGAAGTTTAATTGTTTCAGCCAAGCTATATCCCTTCTTAGAAGACATATCATGTCCACATTATTTCATAGCTTTAAGATTTCAACATTCCTACCCATCATTCGGGGATGAATGATCCCAGGGGGAGATAATGTAACACCCCACATTTCGGGCTAGAACGGAAACCATCGTTTCTATGCATAGATGATCCAAAAGCTACAAATCCTATGCAAATTTGGCATTTTAATCAATTATTTAGTGTGGGAACCTATTTGAGAATGAATTGAGATCATATATGTCCCCAAACTCAAGGACGAGTTGAATGCTTTCCTATCGTTCGAGTTTGAGTGAGCGTCGAAACTTGAGTCACTTCAATCGACCATAAATCTTTGTATATAACGAATTAGAGGGACTTATATATATGAAATGAAAGATCTTCTGATTATCTTTCCAACGATACTAATTTTTCCAAAATCCGATACCCAACCGAAAAGTTATGGCCATTTTTGTGACTGAGATAGTAGCATCGCGCGATTAGCGAGCGACGCATGCACCCAATTTCCAGGTGCTATTTTCACGTTTTTAAGGGAAAAAGTGGTATTTACCACCCCCTATTCGTCCATAAAACGGGATTAAATCCTCCAAACACCAAAAAAACATTATTTTCTCTCAAAATCACCAAGAACACTCCTTAGGATTTCAACCCAAAGATCAATATATCTCAAGATTTAACCGTGGATTTTCCTTAATTCTTCAAGATTCGGAATCCCCATTATGAGGGATACAAGAAGCACCCATCAATCATACGTATAGCATCCAAAAAGCTAGAGTTCATTCAAAAGCTTCTAATTTAAGGTACGTGAGGTTTTTCTAAAATCTCATGGGCATAGAAATTTTCTTTTAATTATGCAAAGGGTTTAGAAATCATGATTTTAAGAAAGGGGTTTTGGATTTATGATTATAAACATGTTTTAGAAGCCTTGATGATCTTGTTTTGGTCTTTATGCCTTTCCCCAAATTGATTTGAAATTATATATATATGTAAGCATGTGTTTTAAGGTTGATGATTGAATTGAGACCATGACTCATGAAAAATCCCTCTCTTGTTATGATTTTCCTTTACTTATGATATGCTAGGAATTATTTTGAATGCATCTTGAAAAGCATGACATGAAATGTCTTGAGTAATATTATATTTGGATTATGATTTTGATTTCAAAAGAGTGGGTTGTTTATGTTGATGAATGTTAAACATAATCATATAATGAAAAGAGTTGCATGGTTTGTTAAAGATTACATGACCACCACATTGTTATTGAAAGAATGATAATCCTTGCATAGTTTGACTTATGCTTTCGGAACATAAAATCTCTTACACTATTTGCATGTTTGGGTGGTCTGAATTGAGTTTTTGATGAAAGAATCATGCATGATGCATTATGGATCAGAAATAGGACTTCCATGTCTTGATGTGATGACACCAACTCAGATAATGCCATAGTAATTCAGAATAGAATAGAATGCATGTTTGTAATCAGATTTTCAGATTTTGAAACTAGGATGATGCATGTTTAAGAACAGACTAAAATTGGGCATAAAGAGAGCTTAGGTGATTCCCCGAAGAAGGCACGAGTTCAGACAACTCATTGCCCAAAACCGTGATTTACCTATCCGGGTATATTATTATACTTGGCCTAGTGCCCTGTGGCGTATCAGACTCAGATACTCCAACCCTTGCGGCATACTTGGGTTGGGGGCTTCCCTGGCGAGAAAATGGCGGATTCCATATAGCCCGTGGAATATCAAACTTGTAGGGGAGTGCCACCTAACTCAGAAGTAATACAAAGATCAGAAACTGCATTGACAGAAATGTTTTATGTTTTCAAAATTGCCCATGTGTTAAGAAATTATACCTTTCATGATGTTTATGACTAGCTCTCAACTATTTTATTTATATAAAAGATTTATTTTGGATTGCTCTATGTACCAGTACAATTATATTGACCCCTACCTACAGGGTCTAAAGCTCAGTTCAGAAGCCCTGCTAAGTCGTAGAGTTTTCAGACAGTAGTGATGTGTGCAATTGGTGAGCCTTCTTTATTACAGAAGGTCTATGTCTTTCAGATTATGTTATTTATTTTGGTTTAGGTCCACTGGGGGCCTTGTCCCAGTTTCAGACAATTGTTATTTTCAGATGTAGTAGAGATTTTGTAGACTGGTTCAAACATTGAATAGTTGTTGTTGGGCTTTACTTTCACATTATAAATTGAGTTCAGACTTATGACCATGATTCTATTTCAGTATGTATTTTTTGCACTTCCTATTTGTATATGAATGGTGTGTATGATTATAAGTTAGAAGGGCTCTCGGTCCTTCATGGTTCGGGATGTCCATCACGGTCAGGGCCCCGGTTCGGGTCGTGATAGAAATCTCATGGGCAGTTTTGAAAGACTCTGAAAAATCATCTGAACTCTGAGACGCTCTTAGTTTTACTTCTGCGCTAGGTGGTATACCTTACAACTCTGAAATTCGGGATATATGAAATCCGCTATTGACTCGGCGGGGAAGCCTCCAACCCAAGTATGCTACAAGGGTTGGAGTCTCTGACTCTGCTATGCCACACGGCCATCGCCAGCATAAAAATAATATATCCGGATCGACAAATCATGATTTTAGGCTAAGAGTTACGTGAACTCAAGCCTTCTTCAGGTAACCACCTAACTCTCTTTAAGTTCATTTTTAACTCTTTAAAACATGCATTCTCTGAAAACATATTCTGAATACATACTCTGTTATGGCATACATACTTATGGTATCGTTATACCATTGACTTGTAAGTCACATCTCTGAGCCATTATTAACATATTACAATCTCTGTTTTCAAAACATAAATTTAGGACCACCATATCAATAAATTATTTCAAAGAACTCTTTCTCTAAAACTCATGTAAACACATGTATTCAACTCTCTTTGTCAAACTTTCAATGATGCAAGGTGGTTATGTCAATCTCTTAATCTTATGCAAATCTTTCTCTTTTAACAAAATATATTTACATCAAGAAACTCCCTCTCTTAAATCTCTAAATCATGCTCAAAATACTATGGTACTTGAGTAAACAAGTTTCAAGCCACCAATCATGCATTTCAAATCCTTCACAGTAAGATCATAAACTTAAAGTCATCACAAGAGAGGGATTTCATTAGTTGTGCTCTCAAACAATCTTAAATCTAAATTTTCATACATATACATATACATGTAAATCAATTTAAGGGGGAAACACCTAAAGACCAAATCAACAATAAAATTAAACATTTATAATAAATCATGTATTTCAAAAACCCCTTTCTAAATTCATGTTTGATAATCTTTAAATCATGTTCTAGTGTTTACAAGCCCATGTAGTTTTTAGGATAAACCCCACGTACCTCAATACAGAAATTTGATGGATGATTCTTGAAGCCTACGATTTGGGGATTCTAAATCTTCAATCAATCTTGAAAACCCACGGTTAAATCTTGAGTTATTTTGGTTTTCTTGTTTGAAAACCTAAGGAGTGTTCTTGATGGTTTTTGATGAAAATATCAATAATGAGGTCATTTGAGATTAAATCTCATGTTTAGGCTGATAAGGGGGTGGATAATACCCAATATATCCTTAATGAGACGGAGTAAAAATATAACTGGGAGCCCGATTTCATAGGCCACCGCGATGCGCCACGATCGCGGTGGCTCACTGGAAATTGACGAGTGGGATTCTTAATGCCACTGCGACACGGAGCCATCGCGTTGTCCCACTGATTAGGACTTGAAACTTCATCGCGATGCGCCACAATCGCGCTATGCTACTGGAATTTGACAATTTCTAAATAGGCCCCCTCCGCGACGCGCCAAGCACCCAAGTGCGGTGTTTTACGACTAGAACTTAAATTAGCCATAATTTTTTGCCCGGATATCAGATTTGGGCGAATCTTATATCGACGGAAAGATCATTCAATTTCCCACATGATAAAAAGTCAAAATTAGGGAAACTATATATGGTTTAAACTTTACTCACTTTGGAAATAAAAAATGCGACTAAGTTTCTTTGACACAATTCTAGTCATTTAACTCTAAGACGATATTACCACGAGCTAACGTATGGACTATTTTTTCGGGGTGTTACAGTAGCTTATCTTATTTCACTGTAATTCTCCCCTCTTCAGGTCAGCCCAAATAACAAGTTAGTTGCATATGCAGAGGATAAAAAAGGGGATGAAGTATACACTGTTCATATTATTGATGCAGAGTCTCGAATGCTGGTTGGGAAACCTCTGGTTGGTGCCATTACATCACATCTTGGATGGGCAGGTGATGAAGCATTGGTTTACGTCACAATGGATGAGATCCTTTGACCAGACAAGGTTTGGATTTCATGTTGCCATTGGATATAAGTGATTTATTTTCCTTCTGTAGCATCCAGTGTCCAACTTTTGGATGGTTTTGATAATGATATTGTTTATGCTCCATAATTGTTATTCAGTTTGGTTAAATATCTTGGGCTAATAATAATGTCAAGTGGTGTTAAAATAGAAGGTAATCCTCCATCTAAAAAGGGATTCTTAGTAGAGAAAGTTGATTGAAAAGATCTAATAAAGTAGTTGCCTTGTTGAAATCATTGAGTATATTGTTTTTTTGACTTGCTTATCGCGGTGAGACATAAAACTTATGTTTTCTGTGTTTGCCAATAATAAGTACCTCTACCTACATGTGTGTTCTACTCGCTAAATCATCTCTGTTGGTTTTATAACTAGTTTTATGGATTCATCTGGTTGAAATTCATCTTACTTTTGTTTATCCAGGTATTCTTTCTCTTGATTTATATAAGTTTTGACAGGTTTGGTTGCATAAATTGGGAACTAACCAGTTAGATGACTCTTGCCTTTATCATGAAAAGGACGAAACATTTTCTTTGGATCTTCAAGCATCCGAGAGCAAGAAATATTTATTTATTGCATCTGAGAGTAAAATTACAAGATTTGTCTTTTATCTAGACACTTCTAAACCTGAAAATGGATTGCTGGTACTAACATCACGTATTACTGGCATTGACACATCGACTAGTCATCGTGGAAATCATTTCTTCATCAAGAGGAGGAGTGATGAATGTTTCAATTCAGAATTACTTGTGTGCCCGGTGGAAAATATATCTGCTACCACTGTTCTCCTTCCTCACCGTCCAAGGTATTATTAAAAAGATGACCGATTTATTGACATTTCAAAAAAACTTTCCAGGAATTACTTTGTCTTCTAATAGTCAATTTGTGTGTTTTGTTTTCTTACCATGATTATGAGATAAGCTTAGTGAACTTAAGAGGAATTCCGAAATGCGGAGATACTATAAATGTCTTCTAATATTGTTCCTTAACAATTGAATCAAAATGCCAATGTTATTTGGTAATTCACAGTGCTAGTTGGATAACTTTTCCCCGTAATTCCGTATTGGATAAGCTTTGACCGACAAAGGTATATTTGGATTAGTAATGTTCAACTGTCGATTCACTGGCTGACCTGATTGGTATAGTCGGGAATATTAAAGTAAGTTCTAATGTTGGTGCTTCCTTCAGTCTGGATGGGACATAAATTTTTACCTTGCAGTAGTCCTTCTAGTTTTATGTTCTTACTCTTCAAAATTCAGATTGAAAGCTTTTCTGGTATCTTGAGGTTTCGGCTATGTTGTTGATTTTTCCTAGCAGACTTGTAAAGCTTCGTTATCCTTGATGCTAGAATATTTAGGATCTTGTAAATATAGATATTTAGAAAATATCTAATAAGTAAAAATATGTATTTTTTTTAAGTGTACATATTCTAAGAAAGGTAAGAGAATATGTAAAGCTCGAGGGAATTATTGATTGTGTTCTATCTCAATTTCTCTTCCTTTTCACATGGTATTAGAACGTTTGCGAGGTAGTCACTGTGAATTTTACCAGTGACCTCAGGAAAAAGAGAAATTGTCGTAGTTTTTAAATTTTTCGACAATTGTCCATCCTTACTTTACCTTTCTTGAGTACTGCACTACAATCAACACCACAGACGGTATCGGGAACTCCTGTGAGGAAAACCCTAGAATTCATGGCCTTATCAGAGCGGTCACACATCGCCACACGGAATGCAAGAGGCAATGTTGTCAAAGGTGTGTTCAAAGCGCAATTAAGCCTCGAGGTTCAAAACATGTTGAGTTCTTTGCCTCACTCAATAGAAGCGAGCCCGGAGCCTGAAGGGAAATTCTTTTCATCCAAAATTCCGAAGAGGCAATGGAAAGGTTGAAATATACCAAAGGGACAAAGGGGGTACGGGTGAGTTAAATGGTTAAAGATAAGGCAGGAGTACTATCATGCCTTGTGAGGCAGCAACAATGATCTGCCTTACTTTTTCCGTCAACTGAGAAAGCTGACAAAGTTTAAAACGTCTAAAGGGGAATAAATGTAACAAGATAGAGAAAATACTCCATCTTTGTTGTGAATATACATGACATCCATGTATTTTGTTAATATATATACACGTATTTTGTGAATATATATACAATACTATTCCTTTGTTGTGAATATACAAGACATCATGAATCACATACACAATAAATCTCGTTATTTAGTTTTCACGTCAATTTGATCCTTGTTTTCGGATTAGGTTCGTGTCATCTTATATGCTCCTTAAAGCTACATAAAAATTCTTAAAAATAAGAGAGACTTTTAAATCTTACAAAGTTAAATAAAATGCATGTATAATACATTAGAATGGTATTTGAACATTTTAATCTTAAATATATCACTCGGTAAAATATTGAAATTAGAAAATATCTAATAAGTAAAAATATGTATTTAAAAAAAAAAAAGAATAAGACATCAACAACAACAACATACCCAATATATTCTCACCAAGTGGGTCTGGGAAGGATAAGTTCACACAGTCCATAACGACCTTAGAGGTGAGATAGAGAGGATGTTTCCGATAGACCATCGACTCAAGATAAAACAATCTAAAAAAGAAATAGTAAAAGGATAAGATACAATAGAAATTTCCACACCCAATACTATAATGAACAAGACTCACCAAGTAATACAGTAAACGATGCAACACTCTGAAATAATACTAATACTATAGCTACTAACACAGACAACAAAGTCCTCCTACCTACTAGCATTGACACACTCGTTCCTACTAATATTCTACCCTAAGTTTCCTCCCACACCTTTCCATCTAGGGTCATGTCCTCGATAAGCTGAAGCTACTCCATGTTATGTCGAATCACCTCCCTCCAATATTGATTTGGTCTATCTCTACCTCGCCTGAATCCATCCTTAGCCAACCTCTCACGCCTTCGCACTAGGGCATCTGTGCCCCTTCTCATCACATGCCCGAACCATCTCAACCTCACTTTCTGCATCTTGGCTTTCACCGAAGCCACTCCCACCTTGTCTCGAATAACCTTATTACTAATCCTATCTTTCCTAGTACATACACATCTATCATAGCATTCTCATCTCCGTCACCTTCATCTTTTGGATGTGAGATTTCCTGACAACACTCTGCCCATACAACATAGCCGGTCTAACCACTATTCTGTAGAAATTTCCTTCGAGTTTAGGAGGCACGTTTTTGTCACACAAGATTCTGAAAGTGATCCTCCATTTCATCCACCCTACCTCAATTTGATGAGTGACATCCGAGTTTATCTTTCCATTCCTCTGAATCATAAACCCCAGATACTTAAAATTATGTCTCTTCAGGATAGACCAAGTATCAAGTTTTACAATCACATCAGACTCATATGACACCTTGCAGAACTTACACTCCAAATATTCCGTGTTGGACCCACTTAACCTAAACCCTATAGACTCTAAGGTATGCATCCAAACCTCCGTCTTAGCATTAAATCCACCACAGGTATCATCAATCAAGACTACACCATCTGCAAAAAGCAAACACCAAGGCACCTCACCTTGAATTTGCAACGTCAAAACATCTATCACCAAGGCAAATACGGCTAAGAGTAGATCATTGGATAACCCCATCAAGCTAGGAAAGTGCTCTGAGTCCCCTCCCATAGTCCTAACCCAAGTATTGTCTCTGTCGTATATATCCTTAATCGCCCTAGAATACACCATAAGTAAGCCTCTATCCTCCAATCACATCCATAAAACCTCCCTAGGAACTCTACTGCAGGCCTTCTCTATGTCAATAAACATTACGTGCAAGTTATTCCTCTCCCTATACTGCTTCACTAGTCTCCTAACGAGATGGATGTCTTTTGTAGTCGAGCATCCTTCCATAAATTTGAACTGATTCTCAGAAATAGCATCAATCCTTCATAACCTCAGCTCACCAGCCTCCCCCAAGCCTTCACAGTGTGGCTTTACAACTTGACACCCTTATAATTATTGCCCTCCTGAATGTCACCGAAAAAGGAATAAGACATATATAAATCAAAATAGAAAAAAATATTTACGTAAAAGATATCTAGTGAAATACATGATAATGACTTTGTAGGGATTTTTAAGATCGCAACTATCATGTAAATTCACAATAACATACTTTTCCTTGACAATTGGTGTAATTCTGAAGATTCAACACTAAATATCATAATTCTGTTAGGGTTTTAAGCTCAAATAAAGTGTGGGCCTTAATGAAAAAAAGCACAAAAGGAGAAAAAGTACAAATATATGTTTAGTCCAAGATTAATAATTAAAAGTATGAATGAAAAATATATGGAAAAGAAAATTGAAAAAATTACTATAATGTGAAATATAAATTGTTTAGTGCCCCCCTCTTCAGAAAAGGTTCATTGGCAAGGAAAAGTATGCCTTTATCGCCTTTATGACAACACAAAAACTTTCATTAAGCGATATGAAGCTCTAAATACATTTTGACCCTTATTTCAGGGCTTAATCACGCTTTATGTGCACCTTTGACAGTAATGGTTTTCTATACATAAAACCAATCTCGGGTAACAAAGTTTTTGAGGATCTAGGTCATGAACAGACTGTTGGATATAGAGTTGATTGGGTGGGATAACATTCCAATAGATATTCTTCATATGGATATTGGTTTCTGCAGGAGGTAATTTGGTGCCTTGAAAAAGTAATAAACAAAATATGGTTGCTTGATCTAGTGCAAAAGCTGAATACCAAGCAATGGTTGTGAAAACTCACAAACTAATTTGGATTAAACATTTACTCAGAGAATTGAAATTTGGAGAAATCAGTTAGATTAAATGTGTGTGATAACAAAGTTACTCTTAATATATGTGGTGTTTCACGGTAGAATTTAGCACATTTAGATCAATTTTAACTTAATTTTTGAAAAAAAATCTCTTTGGTGGGCATTGTTAAGATTCATGAGGTCAAATAATCAACTTGCATATATTTTCATCAAATCCCTCATTAAAAGGAGCTACCCAGTGCACTTAAGCTCTCGCTATGCGCAGGGTATGGGGAAGTGCCCCACCCACAAAGGTGTATTGTACGCAGCCCTATCTTGCATTTCTGGCAGAGCCTGTTTCGAAGGCTTGAACCCGTGACCTCCTGGTCACATGGAAGAAACTTTACTAGTTACTCCAAGTCCCACTTCATTGATTTTTGTATTAGCTACATTTGTAACAAGTTCTGTACATATCATTTATATGCACTAACTTGAGGTTACTTTTTAGAAAAATAAAAAATGGCTAGAGAAATAAGATCCTACTTCTCTCTAAAATTTGAGAGAGATGATCTCAAGTCATACAACGAGACTCTTTTGGCCAGCCATTAGGTTGGAAAGATGTCGGAAGCTGGAATTTGGTAAACACCATTGTTTCTCTATTTCAAATGAACATACATAGGGAAGAAAGGTCTTTTTGAAATCTTTTTTTATAAGTACATTCTCAAAATAGGTGGGCTCTTCGAAGGCTATTAGAAATTGGGCAACGAAGGAAGGTGTACAAAGTGGCATAAAGATCTCTTAGGTAGAAGATTCACAATTCTCTTTTCAATTTGTGAATGAGGAGCAAGATTTTATAGGTATTCTGGAGGAAAGAGATGGTAAGGAGAGAACTATGTGAGACTGCATAATTAGGCAGAAAGCGTCGGGTGTGTTGATCCTTTATTGTCCAATAACTCTACTTTTGTAAACACGGTGAGGTTATCAGTACCCTTTTCGTGCTATGATATATTCGAAAAGGTTGGAGATTTTTATAGAGGCTTTATAGATGTTGCTTTTAGTATGCATGAACTAACAAGAGTGAGGATTTTAGTGAAGAAAGGCTAAAAACTCCCAATTTATTGGTAGTAGATGATAGAGTTATGGATTTTCAGATATGGTGTTTCTAGAGTTCAGACCAGAGGTGAGGGTGAGAAAAGAAGAGAAAAAAAAGCAGAGGAGAGGTGAGAGAGCAACATGAGGGGGAAGAATGGAAGGTAAAGAAATTTTCCATCTAGGGCTGAAGGTGTAAAGGTAAAAAGACAGTCTTACCCCTGGTTAAATGAATTTGGCTGAAGGCAAAAGCAGAATTGGTTCACTAAAGTGTCTGGACCGGTTGTCAGATCTTATTGGTAGGATAGAAACTCTGAACATAAGATGCATGGTAAAACCTTGTCGATGTTGGAAAATGGCTAAAAATCAATGAAAACACCACTTGCAGCTTCACATGTGGGTTGTAAGTTTCTCAGAGGGGAGATTTACTCAAAATCTATGTAGGGGGAGGCATCAAGGCATGTGTTGTCTAAGCCCAGCACCTTGGCAACAACTTTTGGCCGGAATAGTCCCTCTTGCGACCTATCTTTGAGTGGATTTAGGGCGAGTTAGGCTCGAAATAATCTTTTTAAGGGCTCAAAATAGTATGCAAGACATTTTAAGAGAGGCAAAGGAGTGCAATAACCTTCCAAGGTACTTCAAGTGACCTCACCGATACTGTAAATGCTTGAAACCACTGATGGTGGCTCGATTTTGATCTCTCATCCCAAATTTTCTATTGTTTCAAAGAGTGAGGTAGGGAGAGAAGGAGGCGATTAAGGACCTTAGGTTATAGAGGCAACTTTAATGTTGTTGGTACTGCTGTGGATCTTTAGGGTAATTCTTTAGCGTCAGATAATTCCAAAATTCTTCCTAGTATGATCTTTAGAAATTCTAATTGCTTGGGGGTGGGGGGTGGGTGGAGATGGGTCGATGCGCTTCTTGGATTTAGAAATAGGTTTCCCAGTAGGATGGTCCTATTGGGGAAATATTTCTAATTCTCTTGTCCCTTCCATTTTGCCTTTTGTGTTTACCCTTGAGTTGGGTAAAAAGGTGGTAAGTACTATTTTGAAAGGAGCAATGGTTGATCCCAACCTTTGTCCTGCACAGGAGGGGAAAGTTGTATGTCCAAATGAACTGAAGAAAACTATCTTAATTTAGGAAAGTTTTTGGGTGTGTCCTTTGTCGAAATGGAGTAGAAAGTTAATAAGCTCTTGAATAACATTGATCTAAAGGATGGAGGGGATGTAGAGTTGATGGATAAGGACTTGATGAAAAATAAGTCGATGGTGGAGGTACAAAAAAATGGTGCGACAAATTGTGGTATATTCTAGAAGAAACAAAGTGGGAAAAATATTGGTGGGTTGGAGGGAGTCAGGATGGGAGGAGGGAGGCAGGAGGGGATTACTTGTGGATGGGTAGTAAAATAATTAGTTGGAATGTAAGGGGGATGAATGACCCAAATAAAAGGGCCATTATTAAAGTAGGTTTTAGGAAATGGGGCACTGATGTGATATGTATCTAAGAGTCAAATGGAAATCCTACCAGATAGCATTATTAGAAGTGTGGGGAGGAAAGTGGGTGAAGTATGATCATATTCCAGGTCGGGGAAATGTGCAAGAATTCTCATTATTTGAAACGACAGAAAATTTAAGAGTGTGGAAGTTATCGTAGGGGAGCATATGCTAGGGGTGCAGTTTAGAAACATTAGTAATGGTATGCAGTGGGGTTTCGAGAGAATCTATGGACCTATGGGGAAGGGGTCTAAGGAGGCTTTTCATGAGGGATTAGGAGTTGGGATTTACTTGGGATGTTAGGGGGATTTTAATACCATTAGATCTCTAGATGGGTGTAGCATGGTGTCAAGGCCATGTAGGAGTTCTCGGAGTTCATTGATAATTTCTTTCTTATTGATTTGCCTTTATAAGATGCCTCTTTTACTTGGTCTAGGTGAGAGTATTCTACTTTTAGATCAAGACTGGACATATTCCTTGTGTCTACTTCTTATGAGGAATTAATTCCTACTGTAATCCAGTTCTCTCTCGTTATTGCTATCTGACCATTCACCTATCATGATGGATGAAAGCAGTGAAAAATGGATGAGATCTTCTTTGAAATTTGAAAACATGTGGCTGAGCGTGCCAGACTTTAGAGATAGAATGGCTGGTTGGTGGAGGAGTTTCATGGTGGAGGGGAGAACTTCTTAGAGGCTTGCTAAGAAATTAAAATTGCCTAAAAACATAAAGGCGTGGAATAAAGAGGTGTCTGGGAGAGTGAAAATGAAAATAAGGAAGGCTATAAATGAGTTAAGAGAAATAGAGAGGAGAAAAGTTGGGAGTAAGTTAGAGGAGAGGGAGAAAGAGAGGAAAAAGGGAACTAACTGTGTTGGATTTGGCTCTAGAGGTTAGTTATAGGAAAAAATTGAGGACATTATGGTTGGAGGAAGGAGACTCAAATACTCAATTTTTTCATAGGGTAGCAATCTCAAATTGGAGAAGTAACATCATTGAGTCGGTGAAGTTAAATGGGGCGTTGTATGTGGGTGAGGAGGAAGTAGAAGGAGCAATTTCTTTGCAAAATTTTGTTCAAAGAGAAAGTGAGTTGGAAGCCTAATATGTGGGGAGGGGGGGGGTTAGATTTCAATCACATCAACGGGGAGGGGTATGTATGGTTAGATAGGGAATTGACGAGGAAAAAGTGAGTAAGGTAGTAGAGTGATGCACGGATGACAAAGATCTGGGCCCTGATGGTTCTCTGTCTTGGATTTTTTCAAGCATTGTTGGAGCACGGTAATAAATGAAGTGATGGATACTATGTTTGAGTTTCAAGATACAGATGATTTTTAAAATAGTTCAAATGTTTTGTTCATCGTCATCATCCCTAAGCAAGAGGGAGCCTCGAGCATGAAAGACTAAAATTATTAGTCTAGTGGGAAACATCTATAAGATCATCTCTAAGATGTTTTCCAAGAGGCTTAAAAAGGTATTAGATGGGACTATTTCTACTTCACAGAATGCTTTTGTGAGGGTAGGCAGATTTTTGATGCAACTTTGGTGGAGAACGATGTGGTGGGTTTAAGGATAAAGCAAGGTGATAAGTGTATTGTGCAATCTAAATCTTGAAAAAGCCTATGATCATGTGAATTAGAGTTCCCCAGATACCATTATGCTACAAATAGAATTTGGGGAGGAATGGAGAAAATGAATTTATTTTTGCATCTCTTCAGTGAGATATTTTTTTTTGGTGAATGGAAATCCTTGTGGTTTTTTGGGAGCTTGAGGAGAAGGGGATCCTTCATCTCCCATGTTGTTCATCCTAATATTGGAAGCATTGATCAGGATGATGAATAAAAATGTCATGGGAGATTTCATAAAGGGTTTCAATACTGCGGTTAGGTGCGTTGGAACAATTTTGGTTTCCCAATTATAGTTTACAAATGATACTTTTGTTTTTTCTGATGCAGACAATACAAAACTAGATTATTTATGTCAAGTCCTAACTGGGTTTTAGGTGGTGTCAAGCCTTAAGATTAATTTAAGGAACTGCGTGATCCTTCTGGTAGGTGAGGTGGGTCACCTAAGTTTTGAATTGTAGAGTTGGGGCCTTACCTATTGCCTATCTTGATTTACCATTAGCTTCAAACAAGAAAGTTAACTATGGAATCCGGTTATCCAAAGGGTAGAAAAAAATTAGCAGGGTGGTATGAGAGGTATTTTTCCAAAGGTGGAAAAGAGGTGCTCATTAAGAGTACTCTTTCGAGCATTCTTACTTATTATATGTTTTTGTTTTACGCTCCAGCTTTGGTTTTAGGAGAGTTGGAAAAGATTCAAAGAGATTTTATTTGGGACGCAACAGATGGGGCTAAGAAGTTTCATTTGGTAAGATATGAGGTTCTCACCTTTCCTAAAAAATGGAGAGGGCTTGACGTTAAAGACTTAAAGGTGTTTAGAAAACTTTATTGGATAAGTGGCTTTGAAGGTTTTGGGTGGAGGAGAATGCTTTCTGGAAAGAGGTGATAGTTGATAAATATGGGCTATGGAAGGGGAAGGGAGAACTAGAGACGTGACTATGCCTTTTGGGTATGTTTTGTGGAGGAATATCTTGAAGGGATAGGATGATTTCAAAGTAACATCTCATTCAAGGTAGGAGATGGAAGGAGATTGAGATTTCGGGGACATAGGTAGTGTGGAGACAAATTTATTGAAAGATGACTTTCGTAGCTTACACAGAATTTCTTGCCAAAGAGACTTGACAAAACAACAATTAGAGGGACACAAGGTAGAGAGAATTTTTAAGACTTGAGATTTAGGAGGTGACTGAGTTTCAAAATTGTTGGACATACTCCATAAATAAGTCATAATAGTAGATAACCCCGATGCTTTATGGTGGGATGTGGGAAAGAACTGTATTTTCTCAGTCAAGTCTGATTATAAGAGGATGTATTGTACCACTGTTAGGATAACAAAAGTACCAAGGAGGGTGTGTTTTTTCAGTTGGCTAGCTGCTCGAGGGGTGATCTTGATGGAAAAAAATCTTAGAAAGTGAAAGGTTGGTTACATCAGCCGATGTTATATGTGCAAGAAAATAGGTGAGGATATGGATCATTGTAATACCCTAAACGTTCTTTAGTCAAATCTAGTCTCCAGAAGAGTTAGTGATGACTTCCTAAATGATTAATATTTAAATCGTATAGAATTTCCCCAATTTCGACTTTTTATCATGTGAAAAATTGAATTAGCTTTCCAATGATACCAATTTCATCCAAATCCGGTATCGAAGTAAAAAGTTATGGATGATTTACTGAGTACTGTTGGAACTGCTCAGAAGCGACGGTCAGGCCGGCGGATCGTCATGCTAGCGAAGGGCCGTCTCCCAAACCATTGCAGGTGAGGCAACAAGTCAATCTTCTAGCTAAGGTGCGATGGACTGGTTGATGAACCATCAAGCTTGCGACGGACCGTTTCCCAAGTCATCGATACTAAGGTAGTAAGTCCCTATTCTAGTCCAAGTACGACGGTCAGGCCGACGGACCATCGTACGAGCCATCGCAGATCTTGTTCAGCGATTTTTAAGACCTTTTTAAAAGGGTATTTGGATCCTTTTCCACCCATTTTAACCCCTAATTATACCAGACCATAGCTCATAACTCCATTATTCATTCACAATATCCAATTAGGGTTTCTCTCAAAGATCAATCCCCAAGAACAAAAAACTCTAGGTGCTGAATCCTAAACCAAGAATTCAAGCTTTCCTCCACCAATCTTCAAGAAATCATCCACCCAGGTATGTCAAGTGTTGATTCATGGGTTCCTTTCACCCATGAAGCTCAAGAAACCCTATTTGAAATATAAACTTTGGATTTCATGGTATGAACTGAAATATATCCATGTTTATGTTGTTGTTTGATTTCCCAGTTGAAGTATTTCATGATTATCATGAAAGTATGTTAGCATGTGGCTTAAGTTCTTGCATTGGAATTATAAAATGTTGCCATGATGTATTATTTAAATATTCATGCCTAAGCCTAAGTATATGCATCCAATGTGTTTGATAAAATGCCGAAAGAACAAGAATCATGCTTTAGGACTCAATTATGACCAAATTGATGAACCTATGCTTTACCCTTATGTTCAAAATGACTTCCATGTTATTGTTATGCATTTAAATTGTTCGATGGATAGTTCATGTTCAGTAGAATTCAGTCAGTCTCATGACTCAGGAAAACTCAGTAAACTCAGTCTAGTCAGTTCAGTATAATTAATTCAGTGTCTAATCAGATGAGAGTAGGATTCAACACTGAGTGAGCCAAAGGATAGGAACTCACCTGCGAGTAGATGGTGTGATTCTTAGAAGAAATCCTTGTACTCCAGAACTACGTAGCCAACATAGGTTGAAACATCTAACCTGTTAGATGAGGGTTGATGAGGTGGCTTAACCGGTTAGATGAGGGTCCCTTCATTCTCCTTAGAGTAACCTGTTAGATGAGGGATTACTCACAGTTTGTCCTTACCAGTGGTGCAGTATTGACACCCTTCCAATTAGGGTTATAGATTGGACACCAACTCAGCTATATTTCTTTATTTGGGGCATGTCTATTAGATGACTACTTTCTACAGTTACAATCTCAGTCTCAGTCTCAGTAATAAAACTAAGATAGTTCTACAGAATTCAGGACTGTCAGATACAGTTACCCAGTTCAGTACGAAACTCAGCTAGTTCCATCAACAATAGGACAGTTAGACATAGTCATTCAAATAATAGTATATCAGATATATGAAACTTATGTTATCAGTATTCAAATTCAGTGATGTCATGATCTCAATCACAGTTTACATATTCATGCTTGCATTCTCACGTTCATGTTATTCAGTCAGTTAGTATTGTTCATGCATATAAACCCGTTGCATTCAACCCACCTCACTTGCATACCAGTATATTCAATTGTACTAACGTATTTGCGCTATGGTATTTTATACCATAGGTTCAGAAGCACGAGCTCTAGAGCCTCAGTAGTATTCCAGATTTTGGCAGCCAGATTTAGTAGTGAGTCCTCATCCTTCGAGGACATGATCATTACTTTATTATTTCATTTCTTAATTTATTTCAGTAGATGGAGTTAGTTGGGGATATGTCCTATCAACTCCTTATTCAGACAGTTTAGAGGCTTTTAGACTAGCATGTTCATATAGTTATTTTAGTTTTGGTATGGTGAAACCATATTTTTCAGATGTTATGTTTTATTAGATGTTTAAACCTTATGGCCTTTTAGCCTTTTATTCCACATTCATACAGTATATTATGCAATCTTAGGTACAGATATCAGTCATGGGTTAGCTTATGGTCCTTCGAGGTGCTGAGCACCGTTTAGCATTCTGGGTACCATATTCAGGGCGTTACAAACTTGGTATCAAAGACTAAGGTTCAATAGTTTCCTAGGAAGTCTGAAAGCCGCATCAAGTATAGTATTGTGCATGGGTGTGTTGCGCGCCACATTTATGTACAGAAGGCTATGAGGTGTTTTAGGAACAGTTTACCATCTTTCAGTATTCATGTCATGCCAGTGAGCATAATCTAAGTAAATCTCTCAGTCTAATCCATTTCTCCCTTTCATTTACAAAACATGCCTCCTAAGAAGAGAAATGGAAATCAGTTAGCCCCTCAGCCCAAAGATTCTTTGGGTGAACATGTTTCTCATGTAGAGTTCAGAGCTGCATTCACTACTCTTGCTCAGTCAGTTTCTGCTCAAAATGAATTGTCAGTTGCTATTTCGGCCAACCAAGTGGCTAATACAACTGCAACCAGGATTTGGGACTTCACCCAAATGAATCCTCCATCCTTTTTTGGGTCTAAGTTAGATGAGGACCCTTAGGAATTCCTTGACCAGGTTCAAAAGGTTACAAACATCATGGGGGCATCAGCTATTAAGAGTGCTGAGCTAGCTACATATCAGTTGCAGGATGTTGCTCACACTTGGTTCAAACAGTGGAAGTCAGAGAGGTCAGTTGATGCAGGATCCATCGAGTGGGAGGATTTTGTCACCGTATTCTTAGATAGATTCTTTCCCCTAGAGCTAAGAGAATCTAAGGTGTTAGAATTTATCAACCTCAGGCAAGGCAACATGACGGTGAAAGAGTATTCTCTTATGTTTACTCAATTAGCCAGATATGTTCCTCATGTGGTTGCAGATAGCAGGGCCAAGATGAGTAAGTTTATTTCGGGGGTTAATGATAGTGTGATCAATAAGTGCAGGTTTACGATGTTGAATAGTGACATGAATATAGCCAGGGTTATGAATCATGCTCAGCAGATAGAGGAGCAAAATATTAAGATGAGGCAGAAGCAGAATAAAAGAGAAAGGACAGGTAGTTTCAACTTTGCTTAGCCTAAGCCAGAGAGAGAAAACCGTTCTTAGTTTCATCCTAAGTCATCAGTTCTAGCTCCTTCTTTAGCCAGTTCTCCAGCTCCTATATTTAGGGATGGTAATAGAGATAGGTCGCTAGGCTCTAAGTCTCAGAGAAGTGTTAGCAATACCCGAACTAATCCCTTTGTCATACTTGTGGTAAGAACCACAAGGGTGTGTGCAGAGTTGGCAGCGATGTCTATTTTGGATGTGGAAAGCCAGGCCATTGAGTCAGATATTTTCCCTAATAAGGTTATCAGGGTCAGTAGAACCGTTCCTCAGCTCAGTCCGGTCACTCAAATCAGTAGGGTGCCACTTCTAGTGTTACTAGTGGGCAATGCCCAAATAGACTTTATGCTCTCCAGTCCCGACAGGATCAGGAAAATTCTCCTGATGTGGTTAGTGGTACATTATAGATCTATTATTTGCATGTCTACGCTGTGCTAGATCCAGGAGCTTCTTTATCTTTTGTTACTCCTTATATAGCAGCCGATTTTGGAGTCTGTCCCAAAATTCTAGCAGAGCCCTTCTCAGTGTCTACCTCAGTGAGTAAAACCATCATAGCCCGATGGGTATACAGGAACTGTTCAATTATGATATTTTAGAAAGTCACCTCAGTAGATTTAGTCAAATTAGAGATGACTGATTTTGATGTCATTCTCGGCATGGATTGACTTTATTCCTGCTATGCCACAGTCGACTGCAGAAATAGAATAGTCCAGTTTTAGTTTCTGAATGAACCTTTCCTAGAGTGGAGGGGTAGCATTTTGGCTTTTAAAGGTCAGCTTATTTCCTACCTTCGGGCAAGGAAAATGATATCTAAAGGATGTGTCTATCATCTTGTTCAAGTTAAGGACACTAGTTCTGAAACTCCCAGTCTCGAATCAATCCCAATCGTGAATAAATATTCAGATGTCTTTCCCAAAGATCTTCTAGAAATTCCTCCCGAAAGGGAAATAGATTTCGGCTTTGACATTCTTCCAGATACTCAGCCTATATCTATTATACCATATAGAATTGCACCAGCAGAACTCAGAGAATTAGAAGAGCAGTTGAAGGATATCTTAGACAAGGGATTCATCAGACCTAGTGTGTCCCCATGGGGTGCACCAGTCTTATTCATATACAAGAAAGACGATGCTCTTAGAATATGTATAGACTTTCGTCAGCTCAATAAATTCACGGTCAAGAACAAATATTCACTTCCTAGAATCAATTTGCTTGACCAACTTCAGGGTGCCATCTATTTCTCTAAGATAGACCTCAGATCAGGCTATCATCAGCTCAGGGTCAGAGAATGTGACATTTTAAAAACAACCTTTTGTACTAGCTATGGTCACTTTGAATTCTTAGTTATATCCTTTGGTCTTACCAATGCCCCAGAAGCTTTCATGGACTTGATGAACCGTGTGTTAAATCAGTAATTGGACATGTTTGTCATAGTCTTCATAGATGACATTCTTGTCTATTCTCGCAGTGAGCGTGATCATGCAGACCTTCTCAGAATAGTATTGCAGAATCTCAGAGATCATCAGCTATTCGCCAAACTCAGTAAGTGAAAGTTTTGTCTAAGGTCAGCAGCATTTCTTGGTTATATTATTTCCGGTGATGGCATTAGGGTTGATCCTCAAAAGATCGAAGCAGTAAGAAACTGGCCTCACCCTATATCTCCATTAGATATCAGGATTTTCTTGGGTTCGGCTGGATATTACAGATGTTTTATCAGGGATTTTCTTCTATTTCATCCCCTATGTCTAGATTGACTCAGAAAAAATCAAGTTTCAGTGTTCAAATCCTTGTGAGAAGAGTTTTCAGGAGTTGAAGACCCGACTCACCTCAGCTCCAGTTTTGGCTCTTCCAGATAGTTCAGAGGGGTTCGTAGTGTATTGTGATACATCCAGAGTAGGTTTGGGTTATGTCCTCCTACAACATGGTAAGGTCATAGCCTACGCCTCCAGATAGTTTAAACCCCATGAGAAGAATTATCCTACTCATGATTTTGAGTTAGAAGCCATAATCTTTGCCTTGAAGATTTGGAGGCATTATCTATATGGAGTTCTTGTAGATGTGTTCATAGACCATAAAATCCTTTAGTATGTATTCTCTTAGAAAGATCTCAATCTTCGTCAGAGAAGGTAGTTAGAGCTCTTGAAAGATTATGACATAAGTGTTCTTTATCATTCAGTCAAGGCCAATGTAGTGGCCGACGCTCTCAGTAGAATGTCTATGGGTAGTGTTGCTCATGTTGAGGACAGTAAGAAGTTAGCTCAGGAAGTTCATCAACTTACCAGTGTAGGTGTTTTCTTAGTCGATACAAAAGAGGGTGACATATGGGTTCAGACTAGTTTAGAATCATCTCTAGTTTTCGAGGTGAAAGAAAAGCAGGATAGAGATCCCAGTCTTGTTAAGTTGAAAAAGTTGGTCAAGGATAAAAAATTAGAGGTTTTATTTCATGGGGGAGATGGTTTTTTGCGTTGTCAGGGTCATCTATGTGTTCTAGGTGTAGATGACTTGAGGCAACGAATTCTAGATGAAGCGCATGGTGCGCGCTACTCGATTCATCCAGGGGACACTAAGATTTACCACAATTTACGGGAGATCTATTGGTAGAGTGGGATGAAGAGAGATATTGCAGAGTTCGTGGATAAATTCTCTATATGTTAGCAGGTTAAGATAGAGCATTAGAACCCTAGTGGGTCCATGCAGGAGTTCAGTATTACTACTTGGAAGTGGGAAGAAGTGAACATGGACTTTGTGATAGGTTTTCCTCGTACTCGTCGCCAGCATGATTTAGTTTTGGTCATTGTAGATAGGATGACCAAATCATCTCATTTCCTTCCATTCCATACCTCTTATTCAACCGAGAATTACACTAAACTCTACATCAAAGAGTTGCTCAGATTGCACGGTGTTTCGTTATCTATTATCTCAGACAGAGGTACCCAGTTCACCTCTAATTTTTGGAAAGCATTCCAAAAGGGTCTTGGTACCCAAGTTCATCTTAGTATAACCTTTCATCCTCAAATAGATGGTCAAGCAGAAAGGACCATTCAGACCTTGGAAGATATGCTAAGGGCGTGTACAATTTATTTCAAGGGTAGTTGGGATGACCACTTGCCTTTGATTG
This sequence comes from Capsicum pubescens, assembly GCA_030864215.1. Classification (NCBI taxonomy): domain Eukaryota; kingdom Viridiplantae; phylum Streptophyta; class Magnoliopsida; order Solanales; family Solanaceae; genus Capsicum; species Capsicum pubescens. Next base: position 303,488,070 of record CM061540.1, read on the forward strand.
AGTTTGCATACAACAGTAGTTACCATTCCAGCATTCAGATGACTCCATTCGAAGCTCTTTATGGTAGGAGATACATATCTCCAGTCGGTTGGTTTGAAGTTAGTGAGGCCTTAGTTATAGTGCTTGACTTAGTATTCAACGCTTTAGAGAAAGTCCAGTTGATCAGAGAAAGACTCCGGGACACTCATAGCCGACAAAAGTATTATGCTAATATGCGCAAAAGGGATCTCGAGTTTGATATTGGTGACTATGTCTATCTAAAGATCTCTCCCATGAAGGGAGTGAAGATATTAGGAAAAAAGGAAAAGCTGAGTCCCCGATATGTCGGACTCTTCAAAATTCTCAGCCACTTCGACAAGGTATCTAATGAGCTCGAGTTGCCTTCAAACCTAGCCTCAATTCATCCAGTCTTTCATATCTCTTTGCTCAAGAAGTGTGTAATACCCCATACTTTTCCTAGATTAAAATTTTTCCCTAAGAATGTTAGAAGCTTTCTTTGAAAGATGAATCCACTTTTATAGAAGTGGAATTTCTAAGATTTTCACTTTTTTTCATGTGGTAAATTCAATAAAATTTTCATCGATACAAATTCGCCAAAATCTGACACCCGGGCGAAGAGTTAGAGCCTTTTTAGTGAGACAGTTTATCACCTGAGTCTTCAGCGCGTCGTGGAGATAGCTCAAATGACAATTGTCAATTTCTAGTGTTGCTCCATGATAGTGGTACGTCACATCAAAATTCCAAGTCGTAGACAAGGTGGTAACGTGATAGCTCCGCATTGCACCACCTTGCAGATTCCCAATTGTCCAATTCCAGTGACTTGGCGTGATAGTGGCGCGTCGCGCCAAGCATGAAAATCGGGAAATTTTCTCAAAAATTAAATACTTGTCCTAGGGTTAAAAGGGTCAATTTCCCACCCTATATAAGCCTTATAACACGAGATTTGGCCATAATTCAGCAGCTTATACTCAATTACTCTCAAAAACTCTCAAGAATAAGACCTAGGGTTTTCATAGAATGTTCAATTCCAAGGGAATTCACCTTCAAATTTCAAGAATCTCTCTGTCAATCTTCATAGAATCACGAACTAAGGTATGTTTAGTGTTCATTCATGGACTCCTTTCGTCTATGAAGCCCAAGAATCTCTTTTCTAAGTTTAAGTCTATGGATTTCATTATGAATTTCATGTTGGGTTTGTTTTGTTTATGTTGAGGATGATTAATTGAATTCAAATACATGTTGGGTGATCAATTTATATGGAATTGATTTGTATAGATGTATATTCATGTGAATCTATGAATAAACCCTAGATGATGAAATTAGAGATGAATCATGATGATTAATTATTGTATAATGTTGTCTACATGTGATATGCCTACCATGTGTTTGATTAAATGCCTAGATGAAGGAACAATGCCCAACTAGTATGATATCATGAAATCCCCATGTATGTACAAGCTTATGCATATCAAATGTTTGATAAAGTTATTCAATATATGAATTATGAATTGTGTTGTTGGTCATGTGTTCAAGTAAGCCATGCTATGTTAGTTTCTTTTCATCGAGTCCTGGGGGTACTTGTAATCAAACATTTAGTTGTGTGCTAGAGCCATGTCATGTTTTCACGATACTCTCAGTCAAGATATGATCCATAGAACTTAGTCAGTCATGTGACTCAAAAAATCTCAGCAATCTCAGTAATCTCAGTAGTTTAGTAATCTCAGTACTTAGTAATCTCAATACTCCCAGTAAGTCTCAGTAACTTCAGTATTATCATTCAGTCCTCAGAACTCAGTACATTCCGCCAGTCAACGAAACTCAGTAAATTCAGTTTAGTTTAGCTCCTCTAAATAATACCACTAGTATTAGTTCAGCTCAGTTAATTAGTTCAGTGTCTTTCAGATGGGAGTAAGATTCAGCACCGAGCGATCCTAGGGATGGGGACTCACCCGCTAGATAGGACTGAGATCCGTAGAAGCAATCCCTAAGTTCCAGAACTACTTAGCCAGCGTAGGTTGAGATGCACCCTACGCATTTAGGGATATATATATATACATCTCATTTGGGTTACCTACTAGGAGGGGTTGATGGAAGAACTCCCTGTTAGTGAGGGTATACTCACAACAGGTCTTTACCCGTGGCACGGTATTGATACCCTTCCAGCTGGGGTTACAAGTTGGACACCACCAGTTCAGTTCCGAGGTATGTCGGTTAGATGATTACCACCCACAGTCACAGTCTCAGTCTCATTCACAGTCACAGTCTCAGTCTCAGTCTCAGTCTCAGTAAAAGAACTCAGATAGTTCTTCAGAGTTTAAGACTGTCAGATACAGTCAAATTTAGATACAGTACGAAACTCATCTAGTTCTATCAGATTTAGGACTTTCAGATATAGTCACTCATTTTATCAATTATATTAGTTCTCAGAACTCATGTTATCAGTATTCAGCTTCAGGACTTTCAGATACAGTCAACAAGACCAGTTCTTCATTATCAGAACTGTCAGAAATAGTTATTCATGTATCAGTAACATAGTATTAGTCCCTCAATATTCAGTAATACAGTATCAGTATTTCTTACTTATCAATGACTCAGGGGTCAATATCAGTAGACTCAGTATTCAGTCCTATCACGAGCTCAGTTACAGTTTTATAGTCATGCATGTATTGTCACGTTCATGTTACTCAGTCAGTTAGGATTGTTCATGCATATGAACCATTTGCATTCAGCCTACCTCACTTGCATACCAGTATATTCAAAGTACTGACGCATTTTCACTATGGTGTTTTATACCATAGGTTTAGAAACACGAGCTCCAGAGAACCAGTATCATCCCAGTTCAACGATCAGAGTTAGCAGTAAGTCCTCATCCTTTGAGGACATGATGATTACATTATTATTTCAGTTTTCATATTATTTCAGTAGTCGGAGTTAGTTGGGGGTATGTCCCATCAACTCCTTATTCAGACAGTTTAGAGGCTTTCAGACTATAGCATGTCAGACAGTTATTTTAATTTTTTTTGGTATTGTTATACCACTTTCAAACATTATTTAATCAAATATTTATCCAGTTTGAACCTTATGGCCTTTCAGTATATGTGTCCACATTTATACAAAATATTATGCAGTGTTTAGGTACAGATATCAGTCATGGGTTAGCTTGTGGTCCTTCGGGGTCATGGGCACCATGCAGTATTTTGACTCAGAAAAATTGGACCGTTACAAAGTGCATAGGTGACCCGGAAGTTGTAGTCCCTATTTAGATCATAGATGTTCAGAACAATCTCTCCTATAAAGAGATTCCAGTCGAAATTCTTGACTACCAGACGCGTAGACTGAGGAACAAAGAAGTCTCTCTAGTCAAAGTTCTTTGGAAGAATCAGTCTGTTGAGGGATCTACTTGGGAAGAAGAAGTAGACATGCGTACCAAGTATCCTCACCTCTTCTTCGCTAAATCAGATCTAGGTTAAGGTAATAGTTCTCCTCAAGATTTTTAGTTGCATCTTCAGGTTTCAGCTACAAGCTTGGTATCCATTTCTTGTTCAAAATTCCATATAAACTTGGTATTAAATACCATTGGATAGTCAGTCATGAATTCATGTATCAGTTCAGTCAAGTAATCATGCATCAGATATGCATTCTCATTGTGAGAAACTTAGTTCCTCAGAACACACAGTCATGCATTCATGAATCAAGTTAGGCATGAAGTCATGTTTCAGTCATTCATGTTCAGTATGTGCTTCAATCTACCATTCCCCCCCTCTCAGTCAGTCTCATTCGAGGATGAATGTTTCCAAGGGGGAGATATTATAATACCCCAAACTTTTTTTTAGTCAAATCAAGTTTTTAGAAGATTTAGTGATGACTTCCTAAATGATTAATATTTAAATCAGATAGAATTTCCCAAATTTTGACTTTTTATCATGTGGAAAATTGAATTAGCTTTCCAACGATACCAGTTTCGTCTAAATCCGGTATCAGAGTAAAAAGTTATGGATGTTTTACAGAGAACTGTTGGAACTGCTCAGAAGCGACGGTCAGGCCGACGGACCGTCGCCCAAACATTCGCAGGCGAGGTAGTAAGTCAATCTTTTGGCTAATTTCTGATGGTTGGGTTGACGGACCATCGATCTTGCGACGGACTATCACCCAAGCCGTCGATACTAAGGAAGTAAGTCCCTATTCTGGTCCAAGTGCAATGGTTAGGCCGGTGGACCGTTGAGCCAGCGACGGACCGTAGTACGAGCCATCGCAGATCCCGTTCAGCAATTTTAAGCCATTTTTAAAGGGGTATTTGGGTTTTTTTCCACCTTTTTAACCCCTAATTATACCAGACCATAGCTTATAACTCCATTATTCATTCACATTATCCAATTAGTGTTTCTCCCAAAGATCAATCCCCAAGAACAAAAAACCCTAGGTGCTTAATCCCAAGTCAAGAATTCAAGCTTTCCTCCACCAATCTTCAAGAAATCATCCACCCAGGTAGGAACCCATGAAGCACAACAAACCCTATTTTAAATATAAACTTTGGATTTCATGGTATGAATTGAAATATATCCATGTTTATGTTGTTGTTTGATTTCCCAGTTGAAGTATTTCATGATTATCATGAAAATATGTTAGCATGTGGTTGAAGTTCTTGCATTGGAAGTATAAAATATTGCCATGATGTATTATTTCAATATTCATGCCTAAGCCTAAATATATGTATGCAGTGTGTTTGATAAAATGCCTAAAGAACAAGAATCATGCTTTAGGACCCAATTATGACCAAATTGATGAACCCATGCTTTACCCTTATGTTTAAAATGACTTCCATGTTATTGTTATGCATTGAAATTGTTCGATGGATTGTTCATGAGATTATCCTATGAAATTATGACATGTTTATATGTTTTTCAATTCATGTACCAAACCATGATAATCAAGTGGCTCATAAAATTCCCCAATGATTGTATTATGTATTGTTGACTATGTTCATATGTCAAGAAGTGTCATGTCTTGTCAGTTTCATGCTATCGAGTCCTGGGGGTACTTATAGACAACAATTTAGCTATGTTCCTAGAGCTAGTGTCATGTTTTCAAGATACTCTCAGTCAAGCCACGTTCAATAGAATTCAGTCAGTCTTATGACTCAGAAAAACTCAGTAAACTCAGTCCAGTCAGTTCACTATAATTAATTCAGCATCTAATCGGATGGGAGTAGGATTCAGCACCGAGTGAGCTCAAGGATGGGAACTCACCTATGAGTAGAGGGAGTGATTCTTGGAAGCGATCCTTGCACTCCAGAACTACGTATCCAGTGTAGGTTGAGACATCTAACCTGTTAGATGAGGGTTGATGAGGTAGATCAACCTGTTAGATGAGAGTCCCACCGTTCTCCTTAGAGTAATCTGTTAGATGAGGAATTACTCACAGCTTTTCCTTACCAGTGGCGCAGTATTGACACCCTTCCAATTGGGGTTACAGATTGGACCCTAACTCAGCTATATTGCTTTATTTAGGGAATTTCGGTTAGATGACTACTTCCCACAGTTACAGTATCAGTCTCAGTCTTAGTAATAGAACTAAGATAGTTCTATAAAATTCAGGACTGTCAGATACAGTCACCCAGTTCAGTACGGAACTCAACTAGTTCCATCAGCAACAGGACTATCAGACAGTCTTTCAAATAATAGTATATCAGATATACAAAACTTATGTTATCAGTATTCAGATCCAGTGATTTCATGATCTCAGTCACAGTTCATATATTAATGCATGCATTCTCACGTTCATGTTATTCAGTCAGTTAGTATTGTTCATGCATATAAACCCCTTGCATTCAGCCTACCTCACTTTCATACCAGTACATTCAATCATACTGATGCATTTGCCCTATGGTGTTTTATACCACAGGTTCAGAAGCACGAGCTCTAGAGCCTCAGTAGCATTCCAGATTTTGGCAACCAAATTTAGTAGTGAGTCCTCATCCTTCGAGGACATGATCATTACTTTATTATTTTATCACTTAATTTATTTCAGTAGATGGAGTTAGTTGGGGACATGTCCCGTCAAATCCTTATTCAAACAGTTTAGAGGCTTTCAGACTAACATGTTTAGATAGTTATTTTAGTTTTGGTATGGAAATACTGTATTTTTCAGATGTTATGTTTTATCAGATATTTGAACCTTATGGTCTTTCACCCTTTTATTCCGCATTCATGTTGTATATTATGCAGTCTCAGGTACAGATATCAGTCATTGATTAGCTTGTGGTCCTTCATGGCCATGAGCATCGTGTAGCGTTTCGGGTACCAGATCCGAGGTGTTACAACCATCTTCTTCTTCATTGTGATTTTACCATTAAGGTTATGGTGGGATATGTTTAGGTGGTTTGATAATTCATGGTTAGTTGGAAGAGCGGGAGAAGGAGAAGGCGCAAGGCTTGGAATGTGGTTCCACTCACGCTTATGTGAGTGGTATGGAGAGAGAGAATTAGGAGAGCTTTTGAGGGGGTAGAATCTAGAATTTCTCAGTTGAGGAGTAGCCTCCGATTTCGTATTTTTTTGGTGCACCCATAGAATTCCAAGTTGTATGGGAGATTGGGTGGAGTTTGTATAGAATCATATGTTCTTGGAGATTCTTTACCTTTTGGTATACCCATTGTATACAACCAGTTTTTTGTCCATGTTTCTAAATGAAAACACGTTTACCTGATAAAAAATTGAGGGTGAGTTGTTAGAATAACGCATAATTTTTTTTAAAATAATAATTATCGGGATTGATTGTATGCACCTCGACTAATTCCACGACATACATGCTACCTCCCACTAACACAGGTGCCTGGTAACTGTGTTGGCCAAAATTAGAAAAATTGTCACGACCCGAGCCGAGACCCTGGCCGTGATGGGCATCTTAAACCATGAAGGCCCAAGCACCCCTATTTTATCTGGAAATCATACACAATGTAAAAAAATGCGGAAGATTAATAAACGGAAACATGGTCACTTTTAAAATTCAACTGAACAATACGAATTGAGACTCATAACATTCAAAATACATGACATCAGTCTGCAAAATCTCTAACAACATGACAACAACTTCTGTCTGAAACCGAGACAAGGCCCCCAGTCAGAACATGAACTAAAAATAATGAAAATTATCACATAAGACAAGGCCTTCCGAACTAAGGGAGGCTCACCAACTCCAATCATCTGACAATGATCTACTTCTTAGTGGGACCCCGAGACTGAGCCTCAGATCCTGAAATATAGGGCGGTCAATACAAATGTACTGGTACACAGAGAAATCCAAAATAATGTATCTATATTTAATATAAGTGAGAGAAATTCATAAAACATTTTAGATATAATATATGAAAACACATGGGCATACTTTAAAAGATTTTGAACAATTCTTTGAAATCATAACTTATTTCTTATCTTACTTCTGAGCTAGGTGGTACACCCTACAAGTCTGATATTCCATGGGCTATATGGAATCCACCTTTGACTCGGCGAGTAAGTCCCCAACCCAAGTTTGACGCAAGGGTTGGAGTCTTTGCTTCTCTACTATGCCATTGGGCCATCGCCAGCGTACAATTTCTCTTTCGGGTATCATAAATCTGTGTCGGAAAATTATGGTTTTCGGCAATGAGTCGTTTGACTCATGCATTCTTGGGGTAACCATCTAACTCTCTTAAGCTCAGTTTTAGATTCTTTAAACAATATCTTCTTTAAAAAGTTCTTTCTTTCTTAATATCATTCAGGCACATCAAAATAGGGTATCATCATACGCAGACTTGCAAGTCATGTTACAATATCTCTACTGCCCTTTTTCTTATTTCAAAAGGTATCATTGACCACCCAAAATATTTAAAAATCATGCGTAAATTCATACTTGAAAGCATATGAAAACAAAACATTTTCTCTTGAACACTTTCTTTGTGGTGGTCATCTTCTTTTATTAAACATTTGGAAACATGAATGCTTATAAACCAAGTAAAACACCCTCTCATTTAATCAATCAAAACTGTACTATGTACACGTGTTAGTAACCCTTCAACTCAAGTTTTTAGCAATTTGTAAAATCAAAGCCACAACTTGTGAAAACAATGGATTCCAAAGTAATAGAGGGATTTACATGGTCATGCTCTCATTTATCTTTACAATTTTAGTATTACATGATCTCACGAAAATGTTTCAACCTTAGGGTTTCAGACCACAAGTTCTACAAAATTTCATCAATATAAGGGATTTTCAATACATGTTCATCAATACCTTTAAAACCAATTTAAGATGTATATATATATATATAAATCTTGTTTAAAACAACTAAATCCATGCCCATGAGGTTTAGGATAGTCCCACATACCTTAATCGATGAAGAATTCGCGGAAAAGTTGATCCCTTGAGCTTGAATATTTAGCCTCAGTTATTTTTTTTCTCTTATGGTGTTCTTGGAAGATGGATTAGGAATTTTAAGAGAGTTAAAACATTACTAATAACCTTAATTTTATGTAAGGATGATTAGGGATGGTTTTGGAATGTAAAAAGTCTTGGTTTCCCTTAAAATGACTTAAAAACGAAGTATTTACGCCGTTGGGCCATAGGGCATGCGGGGCATTGCCTATAGCCTAAGCTAGTCTGTGCCGTGCATTGCCCATCACCTAAAATAGTCTGGGCGTCACATTTTCCATCGCCTAAGCTAGGCTGGGCAGCGCATTGCCCATGGCACAACATTTCCAGTAGCCTTAGGTGATTGCTAGGCGACACACTCCACTTTGCAAAGTCATAACTTTTCGTTTGGGTATCAGATTGAGGCGAAATTAGTATCATTGGAAAGAAGACTCGAAGAACTTTCATTTGACATATAGTAGGCCCTATAACTCGTCATATTCTAGGATTAATAGTCGATGGAAGTTGACCCATGTTGAAACGTCCACTAAAACTTAATCGATAGAAATGTTTTCAACTCATCTTAGACTTAGGGGATTCTTGTGACCTCAATTGACATTCAAAGGTATTCCCACACTATAGGAGTGATCACCACACATATATTAACATGAAATCATTTAGTTCGGGTCTTTACTCGTAGGAACGACGGTCTAATTCTAGAGCGAAAGTACGGGGTGTTACACAAACGGGAAGAAGCTACCCAATATTTTTTTCCTCTACTGGGATTTGAACCTATTATCTCAGGTGCTTAACCCACTTAATTGACCAGTAGGCCACACCCTAGGATCTCGTAAATATATTATAGCTCGATTCTTGATTTCTCCTGTGATTATGTATTTCAATTCTCTTTGCTTTCTTAGAAATGCGAACATTGGTTAAACCCCAATCGATTGAGGGAATAATCAAGCAGTGTTCTCTCTCAATTTCTCTTCCTTCTTACACTATCTATAATATTGTAATTCTAACCTTTAGAAGTGGTGCATAAGCTAATTGCTTTCCTTGTTTTCCTCATGGTATGGAATAAGGTCTTGGAGCTAAAGTATCATCATGTACCTTCAGTTTGCTAGCAATCTCAAGAGGTCTTCCATTCGATAGTTCTATCTACCTTTTCGTCGTTACAACCTGATGCCTAATTTAGCCACAGTCCTGACTAACCAAAACACCCCAAAAGTCTTTTGATATCTCTTGAGCTTAGATTTTCCCCAACTTAACTATACCTGTGTAAAGTCCTGTGAATTTTTGGAAAAACTATAAGAAATGAGCAAAGGGATTTAGAGAGCTATTCCTCTTCTAATCTATTTTGTGAGTACGAAATATTATGGAGCTATTTCATGATTATGACTCCTTAAATTTGGTTGTTGTGCCGTGTCAAGCTCCAGGACAAACAACTTTTTACTGACCATCTTGCTGTTCATGAACGTGAAAATGGTCTACCCAGAATAATTGTATATCGTCTTCCTGCTGTTGGAGAGCCACTAGAAAGACTTCAAGGTGGTCGTGCTGTTTATTTTGTCGATCCTGTATACTCTGTGGATCCGTTAGAATCAAAATTTGAATCCGGTGTACTCAGGTTTTCTTATAGCTCAATGAGAACCCCACCTTCTGTATATGATTATGATATGGACACAGGGGTTTCGGTGTTGAAGAAGATTGAGACGGTGAGTAACATGAGGTTTTACTTATGATGGTAATTTGAGTTGGTTTTATTATGAGTCTAGTGCATTGACTCATTAAAAACTTGCTGACTTTGTTTTGGTGTATGAGTACACTTCTTACATCAAACACATGCTCTTACTTTTCTTAACATTAAACAAGCCTTACTATCTCTTTAGCTCCTCGCTTTTTCCCTTTTCCCCAATCATGTATTTTAGTCATTTCCTTAGCTAGCTTTTGGACATAGATGTGAAGATTTGGATGAAGTTTCACCATGTGTTTGACCATACTATTTGGGAAACATATTTCACTTTTGAAAGTTCCCAAAAAATGAAATTTGTCCTAAATGCTAGTTTTTTCTAGTATTAGGCAATTTGGATTATGAAGTGAATTTAAAATGAACTTCTAACATCTAAATCATATTATGGAAGCAAGTTTATTTCAATTTTAACTCATTTGGCATGAATTCAATTTGATATGGTGTGCTTATATAGCATGGTTTAGTTTTAGCTAACACCTTCCGAAAGAAGGATCACATGCGGTTTATCACATTTAAAAGCAATGGTAATATGGTAAAGTAAGTATAATTCATCTTAACTAGAAGAAGTCACAGGGTCACATACAGCAATGCCAAAAGCGTGGAGATATAAGGAGAAAAGTTGTATGCAGTCAAGATTTGAGAATTCTGAGGCGGAACCTATGTTGCTTGGACCTTCAAAATCCCCTCTAAACCAATGTTGATCCGGCACGATCTGGTAGTGGTTGTGGGATCCACACCGGATTTTTTCAACTTACTTAGGGTGTTTTGACTACATCTATGATCAAGAAAAAATAAAAATAATTGGGTAGTTTGTTTATTTCTAGGGTTTATATCATATATATATAAGTAGATAAAGCATCCGAGCACTTCTTTATTACAAAAGATATCTTGTGAGTAGAATATTAGGTGTTTACAAAGAATTAAATTGTATTAGTTTTAGTCCAATAACTTTAAAAATAGAAATATATTATACATATATATGTGACAGTAATTGGCGGTATACCAGCACCCCTGTAGTCCCGAATCCTAATATTTATTTGATGATGAATCCAACCTCCAGATCTGCACTCAAATTCTAACAACATAGCTGTACACTTTTTTTGATAAGGACCAGTTTTATTAACTTAGTACCTTGTTGCTACAGAAAAGTACATGAAACAACAATGTCCCTAGACTATCTAATATATTACTGTTACGCCAAAAATATAAATTATGCAAACAAGTATTTTAATTCTAGAAATATGCATCCTTTTTCCTTCAAATCAACCCTTGTTCTTTCCAGCCATTTAGTCCAGAAAATGCACATGGGAATTGTTCTCCAAATCTGCTTCAAGCTTTTAGACATCCTTTGACTTAGCTAGCTTTCCAGAAAACCTCTTGATATCTTTAGAGGCATTACCCCTGAAACCTATGTTGCTCGGACTCGTCAAAAATGTCCATGGGTGCGTGTCGGATTCGTCAAAATTAGTGTATTTTTGAAGAATCCGACACGGGTGCGGCATAAAAAATGAAGAGTTCGCACAACTTAACCTGAAACACCAGTCGCATTAAGAAGCAACTCTCAGTGTTCTTGGAGATTGCAATGCAAGAACAAATGTTCCAAGAACAGATCTTCTTCACATAGGCGCAAAACCTCTCTTCTATGGATTATTCTGAGTTAAACAAAACCTCCCAAGTGATAATCCATCCAAAACAGACAGCTTCAACGTGAGCTATAGTTTTAATAATAATCTTAAGGTTCAGGGTTCAATTAGGTTCCCTGACCCTAAGGTCTAGCAACAAATTTTAGCTATTCTTAACTGAGAACATTTTATCCTTGCTTTTTTTAGAAGGCAACAAATTTTGTGCGTAAATCATCAGCACATGCAGGAAGCCAAAATTTACATCAATGATCCAACAGTCAAAATAGTAAAAACACACACTTCCTCTAGATCCTATCTCTTCTTACAAGTATCCTAAGATGTCTACTATAGAAATTGGATCATCTATATACTCTGAACTACACTAATAGCAAAAAATTATAATGCAATTCATTTTTAACTTTTGTATAGAGCTATTGTTGTCTTCAAAGCACCTAGAATTTCTCTCCTTCCATACTGTCCACCATATTACTGCTGGGATAATTCTCCATCTGGTTTTGTTGGTTCTGCCTTCCCCCTTGGTATTCTAGCTTAATAATGCCTCGTCTGTTCTTCCTGGCATGGTCCATCTAATGCCTGCTGGCTCACCGCTTTACAATGAAAGAACAGATGGTTAATTGTTTCTGCGTTTTTTTCACAAAAAAAAAAAAAATCTGGAGCACAAATGTATGCCCCTCTTCTGTAGGTTCTCCTGTGATAAAGTAGCTTCTTTCACAACCATCCAAGTAAAAATAACTACTTTGTGTGGAATTTTGGTTTTCCATATAAGTTTCCTGGGTAGAAAATTAATCTGAGAACCCATCTAGTTCATGTCCTTGTATGCAGAGGTTACAGTGAAAATGCCCTTACTGTAACATTTCCATCGTAAGGTGTCTTCCCCTTCATGTAGCTTTTGCACTGGTCTAACGTGTCGTAAATGCTGGCCCATCTTTCAATTTCCTAGTCTTGCATCAGTCTCCTTTAGGTTAAGTTACAACCTTGATTAGACCATACTTCATTTAGAGTAGATTCTTGTTGCTGGTTTAGTAAGAAAATGTTAGGAAACATTGTCTTTTAGAGTACCACTCCCGAACCGGTTTTCCTCCCTGAATAGAATCCTCTTTCCATCTTTCACATTAAAATCAATTCTTTTAGAGAATCCACGCCATACGATCCTAATTGATCTCCACAAGTTGGTTCCATAAGTGTTCACTTCTTTAGTCTTCCAAAACCCATCATTTTCATACTTTGTTGTAATCACAGTGCCCCATGAAGTTTGTTTTCCCTTGGGTAGTCTCCAAAGCCATTTCATTAAAAAACTTCTGATTTGCTTTCTCAGACTTCTGAAACCCAAACCTCCATGATTCTTGTCGAACAATAAGGTTTTCCATTTGACCAAATGGTAACCTTTTTTCTCTTTATTGCCGTGCCACAAAAAGTTTCTTCTAAGAGCATCAATTCTTTCTTCCATATTGTTAGGAAGAGAAAATAATGACATCAAATAGGTAGGTATAACATCTAAGACAGAGTTGATCAACACAAATCTTCCTCCCATTGATAAGTAATGAGTTTTCCATCTAGTTAATCTCCTTTCACATCTTTCCAGAACAACATTCCAAATCGTCTTGGATTTACTTTTTTCTCCTAAGGGCATACCTAAGTGAACTGTTGGGATCTTATCTATCTCACCTCCCAAGTATCAACCAAAATTTGAATCCTTGTCAGCTCATTGATTGGAAAAATATGTTTTTTTTTTCGATTAATGTAGAGACCTGAAGTGGCCTCAAACAGAATAAGGATAGTCCTCAAATACTTCAAATGTCTCTCCTCTGCATCACAAAAAATGAGAGTATCGTATGCATATTGAAGGTGCATTATTTCCACTGCCTCATTTTGTCCCTTTGCTACATTGAAGCCCTTATCCACCCATTGTGGTGCGCAATCTTCACCATATTGTTAAGTCACTCTATTACCAGAATAAAAAGAAAAGGTGACAATGGATCACCTTATCGCAAACCTCTTTGTGAAGGGAAAAACCTTTAGGTGAACCATTTATCAACATCGAGAATCTGACAGTGCAAATACGAAATATCATCTACCTAATTCACTTCCCACCAAACCTCATTTCTGCAGAATTCCACGTAAAAATTTCTAGTTACGTGGTCATATACCTTTTCAATATCCAATTTGCATATGATCCCTTGAGTCTTATCTTTATGTCTGGAATCTATACATTCATTAGCAATCAAAACTGCATCAGTAATTTGTCTGCCTCTGGAAAATGTTATCTTTGTGTATCCACTAGTTTATGCATCATTTTCTTCATCCTCTCTGTGAGAATCTTGGATATCAGCTTTTATATGCTCTCCATTAAGGTGATAGGTTTGAAGTCTCTCAATTCCTTGGCCCCATTTTTTTTAGGAATAAGGGCCATATAAGTTGCACTGAAACACTTCTCAAAAACTTCCTAAGAATGAAAGTTTTGTATTGTAGCCATCACATCACCCTTTAGGACATCCCAATATTGGACAAAGAATCTCATAGTGTATCCAGCTGGGTCTGGAGAGCTTTATCTACTGCACATGCCTTAAGCCCTTCCAAATTTTTTTTTTTCCTTGAAAGGTCTTTGCAGTTCCTGTTGGTCTTCTGTGTTGATGCTGGGACATTGGTTTGTGTTATACAAGGGTTTCCACTTCTTAGTTTCAGAATAAAGTTTTTGATGGAAGGATATGATCTCCTTTTTGATATTTTTTGCCTCCTCAATTACTTCTCCTTCCACCAGCAGCTGATCAATATGATTATTCCTCTTGTGAGAATTGACAAGTATATGGAAAAACTTTGTATTTTTATCTCCCTATTTGATCTACAATGTTCTTGACCTTTGCCTTTATTATCTCTCTTCTTTTTTGCAAAATCCTCAAATTCCATGTATAGATCAGCTCTTTGGATGGCCTAAGGATCTGGTCTGTTGAATACTATCGATAACTGCAATCTTGTTTAGGATTAAATCTTTTTTTTTCTCCAAGCTCCCAAAAGTACTTGAACTCCATTCTTTCAACTTGGTCTTCAGAGCTTTTAGTGTTGTTGCAAGGATAAAGTCAGGCTTGCCTACTATTTCAAAAGAGCCGCACCAAACCTTTACTTTGTCATTGAGGCCTTTAGTTTCCAACCACAATGCTTCAAACTTGAAATAGGATTTTGTATACTCTCAACTGCCACTCGAACAACAGGCGAGAATCTCTTGATTGACATTTTTAAATTTTTCTCCCCACTCGTCAAAGAATAAAATCCTGTCAATTCTGGAGGAGGTTTTCAGATTGTTCCCTTTGGTCCAGGTATAATTTCCCCCATGCAATTGTGGATCAATCAACTCTATATCCTCAATAAAATCATAGAACTCAGTCATGTATCCAAAAGCATATATGACTATGTTGAAATCTCCCCCAACTAGCCATGGCCCTGTGAATAGACCCATACTAGCTCTTATTTCCCATTGTGCTTCTTGTCTTTCCTATTGCAGCTTGGTGCATAAACCCCTGTCATGTGCCAACCAAAATCGTTGGTCTTGGACTTGAAGCAACACGTCAAAGCATAAGAGCCAATTTCCACAATTTCCCCTTCCCAAACCTTGCTATCCCATAATATCAATACACCATCCCTAGTACTACTTGCCTCCAGCTATCTATATCTAACCCCCCTATTTCCCATGTCTGATGAACTAAATCCCCTATATCTCCCTCCAATTTAGTTTTCTGGAGTCAAATGACATCTTCTTTCACTTTTGAATTAAAATATTTATTACCCTCTTTTTATCTCTACAATTTAACCCCCTCACATTCCAAGAAATTATTATGATCTCCAACATAGTACAATAGAATTTCCATTAGTTCTTGCCCCTGTACTTTGGAACTTAATGTCAATGGCTAGTCCTTTTAACTCCTGTGAACCTTTAATTTTTGGAGTTTTCATGATTCTTGTCAATGGTTCTTTCATGATCACTTGTTGTTTGCTATCAATCTTCTTGAATAGGGCCAACGCTTCCTTTCTACAACACTGTAATTCTACCCCTAACTTGATACGGGTATCACGAGCTCGAGACCATTTACTAGAAGTCAAGCTCGTGAAATACAAAGACTTCAAGGCGTATTTATGAAAATGGATGCGGTTGATCTTGTTACGAACTCACCCAAGGGAGTGTACGTGTTGACATGTGGGGGCTGACCTTAAGTTATCAAAAATACACCCCAAGGCTGCCCCAAACAGCCCACACCCACCACCCCTTCATTAAGGGCAAAGGGGTCCTTTTGCCATCCTTTTTGTAAAGACTATTTAAGGTGTTTCTTTAGATTGGCTCCTGAGTTAGTTCATTCTTGAAAACACTTGTAATATTGAACATCATATTTCCTCTCAAGAAGAGAGTATACCACCAAACATTTGAAGATCACAAGTGAAAGGTTCCACTTGTGTTGTGAAATGGCTAGAAACGAGAGTGCTTAAGAGAACCGCGTTCCTCTTGTGTACCTGTAAGAACTTGGTGCTTCTTAACTTGTTTTGTAGAGGTTTTAGAGTTTGATACACTCTTTATTTTCTACCTAATAAGTTCTCTTTGTGTCAAGTTATCTATCTCCTTATTTTTCAAGTTAGTGTGTTTGTTGTTCTCGTTTGATGTCTTGTACGCGTGGACTGTTTTTTGTGAGTTTGTGGACTGTTTTGTGCTCCTGTAGATGACGTTTGGTATCATTTGGTATCATGGTTATGGCTGGTTGTGTTCTTACACCACCAATATTGGGCTCTTCTAGTTGAAAAAAAAAAGTGGGTGTTATCTGGTGACTTGTGTTGGCCGAGAAGTGTCTAGATTTAGGTATTATTTTGCTTGTCTTAGTAGTTTTGTGTGTTAGTTTGTTGTTTCCCTATCACACTTGAGTCTAAGGTCCAAGATTTGAGCCTTGTTTAGTGTTGTTGAAGGTCAGACGGCTTGAATATTGTTGTTGTTCTTAAGTGTTCTTATTATTGCTCATGATGTTCTTGAGGTGAATGTTCAACAAAAGGTGCGTTTGATTTGAAAGAGGAAGAGAGAGGTGAAAGTCTTGTGTTTGTCTTGGAAGTTTTTTCAAGACTACACTAAAGAGGAAAATAGACAAGGTACCTCACAAAAAGCTTACTTACCAAAAGGTCAAACCTTTTTTCAAAAAGAATCAAAACGGGAAAGGAACAAACCAAAGCCAAAAAGGTATTTTGCCATTTTGGTGCAAGTTGGTGGAAAGTTGATTGACACCTTGACCTTTGGAAAGAGAGTTACAAGTCTTGCCTTTTCACTCCAAAAATCTATAAAGCCTCACCAAATCAACAAAATTGAATCATTCAAGTTGGACAACATCAAACTTCAACAAAACAACAACACCAACGTACAAAAATAAAAAGTGTGGGCCACATCAACAACAAAACTTAAGTCATAGGACCTTCTAAGTTTCTTTCCTTGTCTCTACTAGTTTCTTTATATTTGTCTCCTATACTAGTTGACAACTAAGTAACAACCTACTAAGTTGAGAACTAGTTTTCAAGTACGTCTTTCGTGTCAACGTTCTTTGTGGTGCTTTACTCGTTTACAATTCGTAGTTGTTCTTGGTTCAAGTGCGTACGAAACTTCCTTGAGTCTTGAAAACCGAAATCCATTCTAACTCAAGAGTATATGCATTCCTAAGTACTCAAGGATTGATAGCCGGCTTACAACATTTGAAGGTCCAAGTGGGTGAGCCGAGTGAAAAGAGTGTGTGAGAGTATTTTCAGCTAACATTTGCTCGTTTTGTAGGTACATTTGCAAATGGAACCACCACAAATGGAACCTGAAACGTCCAATACACAAATCGTGGATCATAATGTTATGAATTCCCTTGTATCTAGTCTTGAGTCCTTATCTCGGGACGTGGCTAGAGTGAACGCTACGGTTGAGAAGTTGGGAATGGAAGTGGCCTCTATTAGTGGCCGAATGGAAAGGGTAGATAGTCAACGGAGTTCTCAACCCTCAACTCCCTAAAACACATCCCCAAACATTACCCCCGATGACACACACCAAAGAATGTACCCACCAAATGCCATACCTCAAGCCAACTATTATTTACAAAACCGAAGCATTGAAGGACCTAGCCATTCTCCACATCCCCAAGTCCCACATGATGGATTTGGAACCCAAATGCCACCCTTAAATCCAACTCCTCCAAACCAAAATCAACAAATCCAAAGACCTCCACTACTAAATGCCAATCTGCCATACCAAATTCCAAATGTCAAAAACCCACCAATGCGAGAAGAGGGATTTGTGAGGGAGAACCAAAAGGGAGGGTATGGAATGTATGATGATTATTATTTGATGGAAGATAGGATGAGAGGTAGAAGGGTATATCCTAGGGAGAACTAAGGGCTTAAAGGTAGAGGAGGCCAAGGTTCTCGGGAAAGGGATGTTGGCCTCAACACCATAAAAAT
Source organism: Capsicum pubescens (assembly GCA_030864215.1). Taxonomy (NCBI): domain Eukaryota; kingdom Viridiplantae; phylum Streptophyta; class Magnoliopsida; order Solanales; family Solanaceae; genus Capsicum; species Capsicum pubescens. The sequence continues at coordinate 303,506,303 of CM061540.1, forward strand.
GAGGCTCCCGATCTTTAAGGGATAAAGTGATCCAGAAGAGTTTCTTGCATAGGAATCCGCATGCGAGAGAGTCTTTCAAGTGAATGATCTCACGGAGGAGAAGAAGAGTTGCTACGCCATTGCTCATTTTGAGGGATATGCTACCACGTGGTGGGAGTATGTCAAACATTTTGGTAACGTATTCATTGAGGGGAAATCCCCTCCTTGGTTTTGGTTAAGGTATATTATGAGGCAAAGGTACCTACCCGAAAGCTATCAACATGAACTCCTTGCAAAATTGTACAAATTTAAGCAAGGAAACAAAAGTGTGGCAGCCTACTATGATGAGTTTCAACAACTCATCTTGAAACTTGATCATAGAGGAGAGAAAGTGAGCAGCGACATCATCCGATTCAAGGTCGGCCTAAACAAGGAAATCTCTACCTACATGACACTTCATAAGTTTGAAACTATTGAAGGGATTTTTAAAGCGACTTTAGAGATTGAACGACAGAGCAAGGAAAGGTCAGCATACAAAACCAAAGCCTACCAAGGGTCCTCGGGTTTGACCAATGGGAAAGAAGTGGTTCCATTATCTTTGGGGTGGAAAAAATTCAAGCAAAAACCAATAAATACCCCTCCACCCATGAGCAAGAGTGCTCAACCACCTCTTCCACGGTTTGAGGGAAAACTGAATATTTCTTCCAATGTCAAGGGATTCCAATGCTTCAAATTCCATGGATGGGGACACAAGGCTAGTGATTTTCCTAATCGGAGAAATATAATATTGAGGGAAGGGAAATTGTATTTATTGGGAGAAGAATTGGGACTTGAAATGGTTGAAAATGAGGAAGTCTCTCAAGATAGAGAGAGAGGGGAGGCCGAGAGGCCTAGTGATTATGATAAAGAGGAGGTTTGGCCTCAAGAAGGCGAACTTGAAGTATCTAATTATGTGGTACAGAGATTTATGATTAGCAAAGAATTGGATGATCCTAGCCAACGGGAAAACCTCTTTCACACTAAGTGCCTCATTAAGGGGAGTGTGTGCTCCTTGATTATTGATAGCGGAAGTTGTGCTAATGTAGCTAGTGCCTCGATGGTGGATTACTTGAAATTTCTGACTACTCCACATGAGAGTCCATATAGACTCCAATGGTTGAATGATTGTGGAGAATTGAAGGTGGACCGTCAATTGGTGATTCGGTTCAAAGTTAGAAATTATGAGGATGAGGTACTTTGCGACATCAGTCCTATGCAAGCTTGTAATCTTTTGTTGGGTCGGCCATGTAAATATGATAGGTCGACCAAGAATGATGGCCGAACCAACTACTATTCCTTTGAGTTCAAGGGTCATAAGTACAACCTCCGATCACTATCACCATCACAAATGTGCGAGTCATATCGACAAATGAAGAGTTTGCAAAGAAAGGGAAAAGGGAAGAAGGAACCCATGGGTAAGGAGGAGTAACCCGAGAGGAGGGAGGGTGAGAGTGAGAAAGGAGTTTTGGCATTGAGGTGTAGGGATTCGATGGTAATGTTGGCTCGAAAGGGCGACCTCTTCAAAGACTATGATAATACTACTCCATGCTACTTTTGGCTAATGTTTTAAATGCTAACCCGTCCACTTCCCTTATCCTATTTTTTATTTCTAATGTTTTCCTGGAATTTGATGATGTATTTCCAAGTGAGTTACCGCAAGGACTTCATCCACTTTGAGGAATTGAGCACCAAATCAACTTTGTTCTGGCGTCGCAATTACCGAACAAGCCATCTTATAGGAGAAACCCCACGGATACAAAGGAACTCCAATGGTAAGTTGAGTACCTCCTCAACAAAGGATACATCAAGGAAAGCATGAGTCTGTATGCGGTCCCGGTGTTCCTTATGCCGAAGAAGGATGGGACGTGGTAAATGTGCATGGACTACCGAGCCATAAATAAAATTACGGTAAAGTATCATCATCCTATTCCTAGGCTATATGATATGCTTGATGAACTCAATGGATCTTGTGTGTTTTCTAAGGTTGATCTTAGGAGTGGATATCTTCAAATTCATATGCAACCGGTTGATGAATGGATGACCGCATTCAATACTACGTTTGGTCTATATGAGTGGATGGTCATGCCATTCGGTCTTACCAACGCTCCTAGTACCTTTATGCGGATAATGAATCATGTGATGAAGCCGTTTATTGGAAAGTTTGTTGTTGTGTACTTTGATGATGTTTTAGTTTATAGTAAATCCCTTAATAAACATGTTTTACATCTAAGGAGTGTGTTTAATGTTTTTCGGAAAGAAAAGTTGTATGCTAATATTGAAAAATGCTCCTTTGGTGTTGATAAAGTTGTGTTTATAGGATTTGTTGTAAGCTCGAGGGGAGTGGAGGTAGACGAATCCAAATAACCGCCATTAAAGATTGTCCAACCCCAAAAACCATGGGGGAAGTTTGGAGCTTCCATGGGTTGGCAAGTTTTTATAGGAGGTTTGTCAAAGGATTTAGTACCCTTGCTTCCCCCTTGACCGAAATCATCTGGAAGGACCAACCTTTCAAGTGGGGTGAAGAGCAATCTAAGGCCTTTAGGACCTTGAAAGATATGCTCGTTTCAGCACCATTGTTGCAATTTCCTAACTTTGATAATATATTCAAAGTTGAGTGTGATGCTATTAAAGTAGGCATAGGGGCTGTTTTGATGCAAGATTTAAAGCCCATTGCTTACTTTAGTGAAAATCTCAAAGGAGCAACTCTAAACTACTCTACGTATGATTTGGAGTTGTATGCCTTTGTTACAGCATTAGGCAATTGGAAACACTATATTTGGCCCAAGGAATTCGTAATCCGAACGGATCATGAATCCTTGAAGCACCTTCGGGCAAAAGATAAACTTAACGAATGGCATGCCAAATGGATTGAATTGCTTGAAACCTTTACCTATGTGATTCAATAGAAAAAAGGGAAGGATAATGTGGTAGCTGATGCATTATCTAGAAAACATGTTCTTGTGTCCACTTTGTTGTCCAAGCTAATAGGGTTTGAGAGCCTCAAGACTTTGTATCCCCAGGACCCTTACTTCGCTCCTATCTTTAGGGAAAGTAAAGTCGTGGGTATGGAAAGGAGGCCCCCAGATTCTAGTCCTTATGCCGTGTTTGATGGGTTCTTGTTTCGGGGGAGATGGTTGTGTGTACCTTCTAGCTCTTGAAGAGAGTTGTTTGTGAGGGAGGGACACGACGGCAGTCTCATGGGTCACTTTGGAAATTCTAAGACTCTCTGAATATTAGAGGAACAATTCTATTATCCAAGGATGCGCAAAGATGTTGTCAAAATTTGCGGCAAATACATGGATTGTAGGATTGCTAAGTCTAGGCTCCTTCCTCACGGGTTATACACCCCGCTTGCCACTCCATCACGCCCGTGGCTTGATATTTCTATGGATTTTGTGTTGGGGCTTCCATGAACTCAAAGGGGTAGGGATAGCATCTTTGTTGTCGTTGATCGTTTCTCCAAAATGGTACACTTTATTCCTTGCAAAAATAGTGAAGATACGGCTAGTGTAGCTTCTTTGTTTATTGAAAATATTTTTAAGTTACACGGCATCCCAAGGACCATTACAAGTGATAGGAATTCTAAGTTCCTTTGTCACTTTTGGAAGTCAATGTGGGGTAGGCTCGGAACTAAATTATTGTTTTTTATGTCTTGCCACCCACAAATCGATGGCCAAATGGAAGTTGTAAATCGAACCTTGGGTTCCATCCTATGTTACATTGTTAAAGGTAAGTTGACATCTTGGGAAGATCGCCTACCTCTCATAGAATTTGCTTACAATCGGGTGATCCATTCGAGTATGGACATCACGCCCTTTGAATGTGTCTACGGCTTCAATCCCCTAACCCCCTTGGATCTAACTCCTTTTCCATGTGATGTTGTTGTTAACTTAGATGGAAACAAATAGGGCCAAAGACATGAAAATCTTGCATGAGACGGTGAGGTTTCGGCTTGAGAAGAAGAAACATGAGGTGGCCAAACGAGTCAACAAAGGAAGAAGGCATCTTGTGCTTGGGATGGGAGATTGGGTGTGGATACACCTACGGAAAGATCGGTTTCCCAACAAAATAAAGGTCAAGTTGCTTCCAAGAGGTGACGGTCCATTCCAAGTTCTTGAAAGAATCAACGATAATGCTTACAAGATCGATTTGACACCGGAATACCAAGTGCATAACATGTTCAACGTGTGTGATCTCTCACAGATTGATACCATTGAAGATGAGGAAACCATGAGTTTGAGGTCAAACTCCTCTCAAGATTTAGAGGATGATATGGGTGTCACGAGCTCGAGACCTTTTACTAGAAGTCAAGCTCGTGAACTATATAGACTTCAAGGCGTATTTATGAAAATGGACGTGGTTGATCTTGCTAAGAACTCATCCAAGGGAGTGTACGTATTGACATGTGGGGGATGACCTTAGGTTCTCAAAAATACACCCCAAGTCTGCCCTAAACAGCTCACACCTGTCACCCCTTCATTAAGGGCAAAAGGGTCCTTTTGCCATCCTTTTTGTAAAGACTATTTAAGGTGTTTCCTTAGATTGGTTCCTGAGTTAGTTCATTCTTGAAAAAAGTTATAATATTGAACATCATATTTTCTCTCAAGAAGAGAGCAGACCACGAAACATTTGAATATTACAAGTGAAAGGTTCCACTTGTGTTGTGAAATTTCTAGAAACGGGAGTGCTTGAGAGAACCGCGTTCCTCTTGTGTTCCCGTAAGAACTTGGTTATTGTTAACTTGTTTTTTAGAGGTTTTAGAGTGTGATACACTCTTTAGTTGCTGCCTAATAAGTTCTCTTTGTGTTAAGTTATCTATCTCCTTATTTTTCAAGTTAGTGTGTTTGTTGTTCTCGTTTGATGTCTTGTACGTGTGGACTGTTTTTTGTGAGTTTGTGGACTGTTTTGTGCTCTTGTAGATACCGTTTGGTATTATAACTCCTTTCTTAGCTTGATTATTTTTTGATGATCGCAAATTGACACGTCCATCTCTTCATCACTTTTCCCCTCTGCATATTCAGAATTTAGAGGTTCAACCTCTTCTATGTTCCAATTCTGATCATCAATGCAATCAACCAATTGCATGTCTTGCTGATGTCTATTGTTTTCTGATCATGTCTCAACATCTTCAATGTTTGCTACTGCATCTTCATAATCTTCCCTTTCTTCTATAATTGGTCTTTTCATTAGAGAGGTTGGCTGGTCTTTCTCTCATAATTTTATCGCCAGATCTCCTAAGCTAATGTTGAAGAAAGAGTCATTTTGTGGTTTTCTTTTATTTCCACAACTAACAGATCTATCTTTGTATAGCACATGTCATTAGAGTGTCTTGGGTTTTTCATATAGGCCTCATTAAATAGAACCGGGCTTTTTTCAAAAACTTCTCCTCTATTCGCTTGGCCTAAAGAAAAATCACAGTTTGAAAACATAAGCCCCTCATCTATTCCATGTCCCACGTGTCACTGGGCCCTCACCATCTATATTATTATTTGAAATAAATGCTTGTACAGAGTCATCTATGTGCCTATTTACATCTTTCAGTCCTTTGTGCAGACTACTGTCTTTAACTCTGTAAGTTTTTTTTACCAAGGTTTTTGAGTCGCACCAGATGGGTATGTGAAAGGTAAGATGTCACAATCCGAACCAGGGCCTTGGCCGTAACGGGCATCCTGAACCATGAAGGCTCGATAGCCCTTATAACCTGCAATCACATACACCATTCATAAACAAGGAGGAAATGCAAAAATACATAACAAAACGGAACCATGGTAAACTTTCCTTTCAAACTACTCAATACTGCAATGAGTGCATAAAGATCAACAACATCTAACACTAGTCTGCAAAATCTCTACTAACTGAAAAGGACATTTGTCTGAAATCTGGGACATGATTCATAACCAAGCCTTCCGAAGTAAGGGAGGCTCACCAACTGCAAACTTCTGACAAGTCAATCTACTGCTTAACGGGACCCAGGACTATGTCTCGGAATCCTGAAATATAGGGGGTCAATATAGATGTACTGGTATGCAGAGAAATCCAAAATAATGTACTTTTATATATAACATAAGTGGGAGCATTTCATAAAACATTATGCATAAAATAATTTAAAACACATGGGCAACTTCAAATGATCATTCAAACAATTCTGTAGATGCAATACCATTCTTTATTTTACTTCTAAGCTAGGTGGTCCACCCTACAAGTCTAACAATCTATGGGCTATATGGAATCCGCCCTTAACTCGGCAGCCAAGTCCCCAACCCAAGTTTGCCGCAAGGGTTGGAGTTTCTGTTTTGATACGCCATAGGACACTAGGCCAGTGTATAATTTCTTTTTGGGAATATAATAAACCCGTATCGGCAAAACACGATTTCGGGCAGAGAGTTTTCTGAACTCGTGCCTTCTTTGGGGAACCACCTAACTCTCTTTAAACCCAATTTTAGCCTTTTCTAAACATGCATCATTCTAAGTTCAAAATTTGAAAATCTGAGTGAAAATCGGCATTCTGTTCTATTCTGTGTTACCATGGCATTATCTATATTGGTATCGTCATACCAAGACTTGCAAGTCATATTTCTGAGCCATAAAATATCATGTTACAACCTCTTCATTCAAAACATAAAGTTTGGACCATCGTATCATTCAAAAAGTTCAAGAGAATCTATATTTCAATCATATGTAAAATTATGCAAAGACTCTCATTTAAACATTTCAACAAACATGTGGTGATCAAGTTTTTTGTAACAAACCATGCAATCTCTTTGAATCACCACTTTTTATTTATATTAGAAAGAATCACCCTCTCTTCAGTTCATATCCAAAATCAAGGCTAAAATAGTAGTAAAAATATTTGAATCTTGATTCTCAATATGTAATTGAATAGTTCTTAACACATGGAAACAAAAGGCTTTACAACAAGAGAGAGATTTTAATTGTTCATGCTCTCAATTCAATATTAGAACTCAAAAATTCCTACATACTAATATACGAGTACAAATCTGATTTAGGGGAAGGCCTCAAGGCCAAAACATTATCATAAAATGAATTTCACAATGCACACAACTATAAATGCAACTTCAAAACCCCTTTGCAAATTGATGATTTCTCAACATTAAAACGTTATCAAAATGATTTCACCATGCCCATGTAGTTTAGGAAAACTCCACGTACCTTAGATTACTTGGATTAAAGAGTAGAACACGAATATTGATTTGTTTCTTGGAAATCTTGGACTTAAAGAGTTTGATTCTTGCTCTTGAAGGAGCCCTAGTTTCCATCTTGTTCTTGAGAGTGGAGAGGACTGAGATGTTGAAAACTGATAAAATATAGATTATGATGCTTAGGGTATGATATAATTTCGTTGGGGAGGTTTCTAGGAAGGGAAAGTACTAAAATACCCCGCTAAAACTGCACTTTTTGTGTGTTTCAGCCTGAACTGACACCTCTCAGTAAAATAGGCATAACTTTCTACTCGGATATTGGATTAATGCAAAACCAGTGGCGTTGGAAAGAGGAATCAAAGACCTTTCATTAGATATATAGTAATACCTCTAAATAAATATATACAATAAGTTATGATCAACGAAACTTGACCCAAGTTTAGATGGCACTAAAACTTAAGCGATAGGAAAGTTTTCAACTCGTCTCTGAGCTAGGGGATTTTGGTGACCTCAATTCACATTCAAAGGTATTCAAAACCTATAGTATTGATCATCACAAATTTATTAACAAAGAATCAATGAGGTCGGGTCTATACACGTAGGAACGATAGTTTAAACTTTAGCCTGAATGTGCGGGATGTTATATAAGACCATTTTTGACTATATTTACCTCTTTTGGAACTTCTCCTCCATCTCCTTTGAATCTTAGTCTCGCCCATTTAAGATGATGATTCTTCAAAGATGTCTCCTCCTCAGTTTCTAGCCAACCCCCACATTGATTTCTGATGGCTTTAAATGTTTTTTCTGTCCAACTGAAGGCCTATCTCTCTTACCCATGTTGAATTCTCTCAATGAGTACAACATTCGACTTTCTGCATCCACCAGTCGAGATGGATCTTCAGGTTCTTCCACGTCCACTATCCATGAAGAATGTGCTCTGTCATGTGTTTGTTAGGAAACTTGAAGAGGAAAGAGCGCCCCTACATTTCGTATGCATTGATGCCAAAAGCATTTTTCGAAGTACTCACCACTCACTCCCTGATATTTGTGAGAGTTGGTTTCTCTTCCTCATCCCTGCTGAAGTTCCCAACTATATATCTCTTGAGAAAACTATTTTCCTGATTAGCATCACCACCAGAGACTGGAGATAGAGTTGTTTTGTTTCTGACTAGGGATTTTGATGCCTCCTTTGATTGCCACTTTCTAGTCCCGACTGAATCTTCGTAAGGGATCTTTGGATCTTCCTTCTTGCAACTGTTTGAAATAAAAACGCAGTTTTGTTCTTTGATGAAATTATCAATATTAAATGCAACGTCTCCCCATCCCGCATTTAATGTTAATTCTGGAATAATTATGACGGATCCATTTCCTCCTTGTACTGTCACAATGCTTATAACTCTCCCAAACTTGTTAATTTGCCTGGAACAAAAGAAATTGTAGTACTGCTCATTTAATTTCCACCTCATGTGTGTGCCAGAATCTTTTGAAGCTTCTTGGAGTACAAACACTAGCCATTACATGGTTTTCTTGCTGAAAGTTGTCCTGCGCATCATATTCCGACTTGTTTCAATCCATTCAAACAAACTTCAGATCTAGCTGCAAGTCTGGTTATGTTGTAAGACTTAAATGCTACTGCAAATTAGATTTTGTTGTCCCCCATATATTACAAAAAAACAGATCGTCGAGAAAAAACACAAATTAATCACCAATGTTTGTAAAAGTTTATGCCAAGTTATCACAACATTTTATCCTTGCTATTCACTCAAATCAAGCCATCCACTATTTTGAACAATTAAGATTGACTCCACCTGTTGAATAAATTTGACAAAAACCTTTTGGCTCCCAATTGAGTTAAAAAATATTACATATGAGCTAATCTCAATACTCCTTAATATTACACATATATATCTCAAAGTTGAGCAGCAGAGTTGGTTATAGCACCCAGCCTAATCCCAGGCAAGCGAAACAATCTATACCACATTCTAACCTTCGACCCTAATTCACGACTTCCTTGCACTCTCATCTAAGCTCATGTCCTTGGTAAACTGAAGTTGCGCCATATCCTGTCTAGTTACCTCACCCAGTATTTCTTCAGCCTACCTCTGCCCGTTATTAAATTGCTAAGGAGAAGCATACCTTGAGTTATATTTGCAGAAAAGATGGAGAACAGTCAATCATCTGTTACTCATTGAAATTTTGTATGAAAAATTAGGGATATGTTCCTTAATGTATCTGGAATTCAATAGGCCATTCTAAAGCGAACTTAGTATTTTTGGCAACATCAGAGGATGAGGAAGGAGCAGAAAAATATTTGGACGACCATCCCTCTTTGCATTCTGTGGCCTTCTTAAAGGAATTAGAAATGTTTTGAAGGGAATGAAATAAGAAAGCATTGTATTACCTAAAAATAGATGTATTCCGAACTTAAAATTTTTATTGTACCACTGAGTTTCCTCAAGATGCAATGTGCTGCTGGATTTCCTTGGTTTCTCTGCAGATATAATCGGATCACTTGTTAATTTCTGCATTTTGTATATGTATCGTACTTCCTTAGTGTCGTGCTTCATCAATGCAATTACCTTATCAAAAATAATTATAAAGAAGGTTCAGCGACAGAATAGAAATGCTTTTAGATTTTAGTGTCAATCAGGCAGCGATAGTCAATAATAAATGTTATACTAAATTATTTACCCTCTCCTTACACTTGCTTAGTCTTTTTGTAGATTTTGATCGGCGGAAGCATGGCCTGGAAAGGTCAGATGGAAGATGTTATAATAACTTTTCTTCTGACACAAAACTGTTTTGTTCACACTGAAGTGAATAAAATGGATCGAGAAAAATTCCACTTTGCAAACTTGCCTGTGTCTTCTCAAAACCTTCCCCTATTCGCCGAATGTTCTGCTATTGATACTTGAGAAAGAATCTTACAAGGATCTCTGTAAAGCCTTGTAAATTCTCGTAATTGGGTCTAAAAATGAGTTTAAGATAAGAGTAACAAGCTAGCATCGAATGATTATGTGAACCCACACGAGGGTAATGAGGGCCTTAGTCTATCTGGTGTTGAAGTGTGACCATATAATCTAGAAGTTTAAGCTATTAAAGAACACACTTTTTGATAGAATATGAGTACGAGAAGAAATGATACACTGAGTCCTACTTGGAAAAGGATTGGAATGTAGTGTGTAAATAGGGTTTCAGTGTAATAATGTAGTTACAACAATTCAATAATATTCTTCTCTTATATTTCTCACAAGGTATCTTCAATAATATTCTTGTCTTATATTTCTCACAAAGTATCAGGGCATTTACGATCTTGGTAGAGAATCAAAAAGCTTCCAATACGTCCAATCAAAGAGCCTCTACGTATTACATTGAGACCCTATTTACAGACACTACATTCCAATCTTTTTCCAAGTAAGACTTTGTATACTATTCCTATCATTTTCCAAGTAGGAATCTGTATACTATTCCTTCTCCTACTCATATTCTAATGCTTTTATTTATTTATTTATTTAATTATGTCTTTCTACACACCCTTTATGTGCAGCTTGATTCTTTTCTCATGTGATTTGGAAATTCTTTATCACATTTGGTGGGGGTGGGAATCGATCCTAGGACTTTTCCCTACTCTAATACCATGTTGAAGTGTGAGACCATCTCATAAAAAACCTAATCTATTAAGGAGCACAAGTTATCTATTTAGCTATGTCTTTGAACTTGTGGAAATGCTCAAGGAACCGATTGGAAGAGGTTCAGGTTGGGGATAACCAATGGCAATAAGAAATTAAAGACAAAACAAAAGTAGGTAAAATGAAGGCATGTACCAGGGTTTGTAGCTTAAGACTATAGTAAGCCTTGGTAAAAATAAAGTTTCGACAGAATTTCAGAATACAACAACAACATACCCAGTGTAATCCCACCTAGTAGGATCTGGGGAGGGTAAAATGTACGTAACCATACCACCACCTCCGAAGAAGTAGGAAGGCTATTTTCGATAGACCCCTGACTCAAGACAAAAGGATAGTAGATACAATCATACTAAACATGAGACAAGAAATAACAGAAAATACGGCACCCACAAAGCAGTACTATAAACTAGCAAACCACAAGCCCCCCTCCTTCTTTTCCCAGCCCTTCTAACTAAAGGCTCCACCCAATGTGAAAAGTTATATGACTACTAGCAATATTACCCCAAGGCACAACTACCTGCAGTCTACAACTGACCTATACGCACTAACCTTCTATCCTAATTCGCGCTCTTCATACCTTCCTATCTAGGGTCATGTCCTCGATAAGCTGTAATTGGTCCATGTCATGTCTAATCACCTTCCTCAATTACTTCTTTGGCCTACCTCTGCCCCTCCTGAAACCATCCAAAGCTAATCTCTCATACCTCCAAACTGGAGAATCCATGCCCAAACCATCTCAACCACACTTCTTACGACTTGTCCTCCATCAAGGACACTTCCACCTTTACCTGAATAGTCTCATTCCTAAACCTCTCACCCTTAGTAAGTCCATATATCCACCGCAATATTCTCATTTCCGTCATTTTCAACTTTTAGACATGGAAGTTCTTGACTGGCCAACACTCCGCTCCGTACATTATAGCCTAATAGACCGCCACTCTATAGAAATTTTCTTTAAGATTGGGGGTACCTTCTTATCACACAAAACTCTCAAAGAGAGCCTCCATTTAATCCACTCCACCCTTATATGGTGCATGAAATCCTCATCAATTTCTCCATTTCCCTGAATCATATACCCAAGATACTTAAAACTATCCCTCTTTCAAACAGCCTGAGAGTCTAACTTCACTACCGCCTCGTCCTCTTGAGACGTGTCACTGAACCTTCATTCCAAGTACTCCGTCTTAGTTTTACTCAACTTGAACCCTTTAGACTCCAGGGTTTGTCTCTAAACCTCCAATTTATCATTAACATCTCCTACAGTCTCACCAATCAAAACTACATCATCCGTAAACAGCATACACCAAGGCACCTCACCTTGAATATGCCACATCAAAATATCCATCACTTAGGTGAAAAGAAACGGATTAAGAGTTGATCCCTGGTGCAACCCTTTCAAAACAAGGAAATTCTCTTAGTCTCCTCCCACTATCCTTACTCGAGTCTTCGCTCCATCATACATGTCCTTAATCATTCTGATGTATGCCGCTAGGACTTTTCTAACCTATAAGCATCTCCAAAGAATCTCTCTGGGAACTTTAGCATATGTCTTCTCTAGGTCGATGAACACTATGTGTAAGTCTCTCTTCCTCTCCCTATACATCTCCACTAGTCTTCGCACAAGGTTAGTTTCCTCTATCGTCGAGCGACCGGGAATAAAACCAAACTGATTCTCCTAAATAGACACGATCCTCCTCAACCTCCGCTCGACCACTCTCTCCCCAATCTTCATAGAGCGACTCAATAACATGATACCCCTATAGTTGTTGCAACTATAAATATCACCCTTGTCCTTGTACAGAGGAATCATCATACTCCATCTCCAAGCTTCGGGAATCTTCTCAGTCCTCAAAACTGTCCCACTTAAATACTTCCAAAACTCCATCGGGATCTCACACGGCTTCGTCACCCTACCCCTACGCATCCTACTAGTAGCCTCAAAGACCTCTTCAACCTTAATTCATCTACAATAACCAAAAATACAACACCCCTATGAGTGATGCAGCTCCCCTAAATCAATGTCCTTGTCCCCCTTGTCATTCAAGAGTCTATGAAAATACAATTGACACCTTTTCTTAATGTTCACGTAATCCACCAATACTTTTCCATCCTTCCCCTTTATGAACCTCACTTGGTCAAGGTCACAGGCCCTCTTCTCCCCAGCCTTAGCAAGCCTATACAACGTCTTCTCCCCGCCTGTCTTGTAATCCCATATTCAAGTTATCAAAAGCTGCATTCTTAGCTATCGTAACATGAAGGCATGTACCAGGGCTTGTAGATAGCAAGCCTTGGTAAGAATAAAGTTTCAATAGAATTTCATAATACAAAAGTTGGTAACATGAAGGCATGTACCAGGGCTTGTTGCTCAAGCCTAGAGCAAGCCTTGGTAAAAATGAAGTTTCGACACAATTTCAGAATGCTGAATTTTAAAGACTTACGGGGCAAACTTTTGTTCTAGCTAAGGTTTTAATATCCTTTATGACCTCCACTGAGGAATAAAAACCTTAATTGTTTGTGGTCTCATACTTAATGCTTCAGATGCATGCTCAAGTTGCAGGGAACACTTGCACTATTCTGCTATGATTTGCTTTCTTCTTCTTTTCCTTCGTTACTTCTCCATTTTTCATATTGTTTTTAAATATTCTGAGACATCTTCTTAAAGAAGGCCAAATAACTGCCCAACACTTGTAGTTCTTGATACTTCCACTCTAGGAAATTCCAATTGTTCGAGTATAAGAAAATAAAAGATTGTGTTTGGCATTGAACCCGAGTGGAGCAAATATTGTACGAGGCTCTATAAGAACGGAGTTGTAAAATAGTCCCAAAAGAACCATATAGGTTGAGCTGCTGAATTTGACCCCATGAGTTTCCCTTATCAAAACGAGTTGCAGTAAAGAAAGCCTTATATGGTTTCAAACAAGTAAAAAAATCATGTGCATTGTCAGAATATAAGAGAAAAATATTATTGAATTGTTGTAACTACATTATTACATTGAGACCCTATTTATAGACAATACATTTCAATCCTTTTCCTAATAAGACACTACATTATAATCCTTTTTTCAAGTAGTATTCTATATGCAATTCCTATTCCTACTCATATTCTAACCCTCCCCCTCAAGCTAGTGCATAGAAGACACATTACCAAGCTTGTTATGGATGTAATTAATACGAGGATTGATGAAGGACTTGGTGAAGATATCTGCAAGAAAACTGATTTAGATTTCTCTAGACATCTAGGAGACCTCAATTGAAAAAGTAACAAACTAAAAAAGTGATCCGAAAAGTAGTAAACCATAATGCCCCGTGTTTCTGGCGAGAATGAAAATCGTCATTTCTATGCGTAGATGATCCAAAAGCCATAAATCTTATGAAAATTTTCTATGTTAATCAAGTATGTAGTGTGGTAACCTATTTGAGCATGAATTCAGATCATAAAGGTCCCCTAACTCAGGGTCAAGTTGAAAGCTTTCCTATCATTCGAGTTTTAGTGAGCGTCAAAAGTTGAGTCAACTTCAATCGACCATAGCTTCTTTTATATAACAAACTGGGTGGCATACTATATATCAAATGAAAGATCTTCAAATTAGCTTTCCATCGATACCAAATCCGCCTAAAACAGACACTCAGTGAAGAAGTTGGAGCATTTTTAGTGTCAGCATTCCCGATTGACTAGCCACCGCGTTGCAATGAGCCTTAAATTGACAATTGTCAATTACAGTAGCTCACCGCGATTTCTATCGCATCGCGGTGAAGCTTTTTACTGCGTTCCAGTCCTGGATTTTAAATTCCAAGGTCAAACTAGACATTTTCCATGGGCCCAAACCCATCCAAACACAGAATTTAATCCCAAATACACCTAAATACATACACTTTCACCAAAATTTATCAAGAACACTTTCTAGGATTTTAAACCAGAATTCCAAATAACTCAAGATTTAACCGTAGATTTTCAAAAGCGATTGAAGATTTGGAATCCCCAATCCGCAAGCTTCGAGAATTACCTATTATCTTTCGAGGTTAAGGTACACGGGGTTTTCCTAAAATCTCATGGGCATAGAAATCATGTTTTTAAGAAAAGAGTTTCGGATTTGTGAATAAATTCATGTTTTAGAAGTTTTGATGGTATTTTTTTGGTCTTTAGGCCTTCCCCAAATTTATTTGAATTGATATATGTATATATGTACATGTTTAATGTTGATGATTGAATTGAGAGCATGATTCATGTGAAAATCCCTCTCTTGTTATGATTTTTCCTTACTTATCATATGACATAGATTGTTTTAAAATGTATCTTGAAAAACATATTATGAAGTGTTTAATTTATGAATGATTTGGTTATGAATCTTGAATTCCAAAGAGAGGGTTGTTTGTATTGAAAAAATGTTGAAAATACATATAATGAAAGAGTGCATGGATTTTGCCAAAGGCATATGACCACTTTATGTTTGAAGAGTTCTTGGATAGCTTTGACTTATGCTTTCGGAGCATCAAATCTCTTATATTGCTTGCATGTTTGGGTGGTCTGAACTATGTTTTAAATGAAAGATCATGCATAATTCATATGGTTCAAAAATAGGACTTGCAAGTCTTGGTGTGACGACACCAGTTCAGATTATGCCATGCTAATTTCAGAACAGAATAGAATGCATGTTTGAAATCAGACTTTTCAGATGTTGAAACTAGAAAATGCATGATTCAGAACAGGATAAAAATGGGCATAAAGAGAGCTTAGGTGGTTCCCCGAAGAAGGCATGAGTTCAGATAACTCATTACCTAAAACTGTGATTTACTGATCTGGGTATATTATATTGCACTGGCCTAGTGTCGTGTGGCGTATCAGAATTAAAAACTCCAACCCTTGCGGCAAACTCGGGTTGGGGGCTTCCTCGCCGAGTCAATGGAGGATTCCATACCGCCCGTGGAATATCAGAATTGTAGGGGAGTGCCACCTAACTCAGAATTTATACAAAGATCAGACATTGCATTGACAATAATGATTTGTGATTTACAGAAAGTGCCCATGTGTTTTAGAACTATTTAATGAATGGTATTTGACAAATTGCTCTCCAACTATTTTATTAATATAAAAGCTTTATTTTGAAATACTTTGCGTACCAGTACATCTGTATTGACCCCCTTCTCCCTCCAGGTTCTGAGGCTCAGTCTAGGGGTCCAGAAAGGTAGTAGATAATTTGAAACAGACTTGTTGTGTCTAGTTGGTGAGCCTTCTATATTCCAGAAGGCCTGTCTTTTCAGATTATGTCACTTATTATAGTTTTGGTCTACTGGGGGCCTTGTCCCAGTTTTCAGATGGTTGTCAGATTTTTATGTAGTAGAGATTTTGCAGACTGAGTCAGATGTTATTTAGATGTAGTTGCACTACAGTTTCTATACTTATGTTGAAATTAGAATTTGACCATGTTTTCGTAGTTGATTATGTTTCTACATCTTTTTTATTTATATGAATATTATGCATGATTACCAGATAGAGTAGGGCATTTTGGGCCTTCATGGTTCGGGATGGCCGTCACGGCCAGGACCTAGTTTGGTTAGTGACAAACTTGGTATCAGAGCATGGTTATGGTCCCAGGGTGTCTGCAAAATCACGTCGGGTAGAGTCTTGTTTATGGGTATGTAACACGCCACACTTATAAGAAGGAGGCTACTAGGCATTTAGGAATGTTTTCCTTTCTTCATGTTCTAGTTCATGTTATTGAGCCAGAATGTTCCTCTTCCATACTCTAATTCGTGCTATAGTGTCCCCATACGAAATTAAAGTCATCCCAATTCTTTCCTTACTTTGATGTGCCTAGATATGTCTCATTATTGGGGTGATTCAAGTGCAGAAGTTTACAGTTTAAATGGTATGGTTCTTTCTGGTTGAGCCACATAAGAGTTTAAAATTTGTGCAAGGACTTGAGAAAAGTCCATTAGTGCCTCAGAGTGTATTGATTTTAGTGTGAACTTTGATTTTGATGAAATTGTGCTTTTCATCCTACGGTATTAAGAGTATTCCATTTTTTTTAGAATTTATATTGCAAATGTCATAGTTAAGAGGGAACGATGTGTAGCAGAATATTGGAACTACACTTCCACCCGAGTAGTAGTATAAGTTAAAGTGTCGGTGTCACGATCTACTGGTAGTGAGATTAGACCAAGAAGTTGGTGATACAAAGTCACAAGGTTAGAAATCAGAGTGACGACAGTTTTTGTGTAGATAAATATTTTAGTTGAATAACCGATGATTGAGGATGATTTACCCCTTTTATAGTGATAGACTAATGTGGTAACTAGTAACATGTGTGGATTGTATTGTAGTCTGTGGGGCTCTTTCGATTCACTAGCATAGTTGTTTTGTTATTCATTTCATTTTCTTGTTCAAAACACGAAAAATCAAAGTCTAGTGAAGTCGTGGGAGGCCTATTTTGATTCATTAGCAACTTGTTGTTCATCTTGTTGTTCTCGTGTTGGTTGGAACTGGGGGTTTAGAGGCGAAATGGCAATAAAGGTGGTGAGGGCAATTTATTGAATATATGTATAGCCGAATCTTTTGCATAAGATTGAGTTGGTAATGAAGTGATACGTCCTTGTGTGTTAGTTTAGTAGAAGGTAAAGAAGGAGCTATTAGTCAAGGTGAATTATTGTTTTCTTGAAGTATGAAAAATGGCTAGATTAGCCAGTAAGTTAGGATTATAGACTCATGGTTGTTTGTGGAATTTGAAAGTAGTCTAAATGTGCGCTTGGGTAAGTAGGTGTGATGTGAGAAAACCATATAAGTAGATAAGATTGTATGGGGTTATGATATAAGATTAAGGTTGACCATGTCTATTATGTGACTTTACCCCCCTTGACCTTCTTTTTGTTGGTAGTTGTAAACTAGTACTACTTGTGAGAAAGTATGTAGTAGATTTTTGGGTAGAATGTCCCAATTTGATGAACTAATATATTATGTTGCATTCTTCATTGGTGGTAAATGATTGATGTTAGACTATAGGCTTGAATTTAATATAGAATGTGGATGTAAGAATAGTGTCTTAATATTAAGGATGAATGTTTTGTGAAAATTGTGTGTAAGGTTGGGTTGTAAATCATATTTAGCACCAAACATTATGTTTGAACAGTTGATGGCCATGAATGTGGATGTGATGATTTCTTGGTTAATAATAATATTTTTATGGAAGTGATTTAATAGGCTTGAACAGTATATGCCAGAGCCTAAGCTTATTTGATTCGTAATGAAGTATGATGTTGTATGTATGATGTAGAAGTATGCCCAAGGTGATATGAGGTTGCAGTAATTTTTCCAAGGCTATTACATTTTGCGTGTGGCTAGTAGTACTGTTTAGTTGCTAAATGGTATATCGTGTTCTAAATAGCCAAGTAAAGGAGTTCTGATTGATAGTGTTGGGCCTTTTGATATGATCTTGAATTTTCATGGTGGAGACATATAAGTCAGAGTTGCGATATTGATATGTTATGACGGAAGTTGTATGGTTCATCAGAGGCTTGGTGATATCCATGCTAAGTGTTAGAATCTAAGTTTAAGTTTTTGAAGATTAAGCTAATAGAAATAAGAGTTGAAGCGCTGGAGGGTGTACACTCTAACTATAGGGATACTTATGAAGATCCGAAGTAAGTGTTCCAGTATTATGTGATGACTATTGGGTCTATAAAATGATAGAGCGTGTCTCAGAAGGTGGTATTAGCAGTGGGTTTTCTATTTCCAGGTGTCGTTATTCGTGTTTAGTTTTATTAATTACGTGTATCGTCGTATTCCAGACCCCAAAGTGTAGTGAGTGTAGTTCAGTTTAGAGTCTAGTAAGGGGTCTCACGAACATAAGATGCTGGCTTTAAGATAAAGGGGAGATTATAGAACAAGTGACCAAGACAGGCTCTCAGATTCTTGTAGTGATGTCTGTATGATATAGAACATCAGGAAGTGAGGGTGAGGCTCAACCCATTTTTATCTCAATATTTTTCTGTTATCCCAATACTTACTCAGGCTTTATGTTTTAGTTCCATGATCATAGTTCGCTCTCGTTCATGTATATGATAGAAAATCACGTGCTCTTCCAGTTCTAGAATAAGGAGTTCCAGTTTATTCAGTAGTCGGAATCACATTCCATATGTTATGAACTTCGAATTGAGGTCATGCAGCTCATGACTCATGTACTCACTCTTTATAGTGTGCTCAGTTTCCATAATTCATGCTATACTCTTTATGATTGACGAGATTCATGTTATAGTCATGTATGCCCCAATTCAGATCACTTTGATGAATCCCTGATGTTGATTTGCTATTCCTTCGGCCTCAGTTAAGTGTCAAGTCTCGTATAATATCCACCCATGTTTCAAGGTCTTATGTTCTAACCTATTAGTGACTCTTCCATATGTGAAGATGGTGGTGATGAGTAATTGTTTCTTGTCAATGAAAGATCATAGTATACTTGTTTTGGATAAGGCCATAAGTGTGAAGTAAGATCTGGGGCCAAGTCTTTGATAGATGTGATGGTTATTGGAAATTTGTGTGTGTATGTTCTTGGGGTAGCGCGTGGGAGTTATGTTGCTAGTGGATTAGAGAATATGTAAAGTATGTCCTTATAGGTGTTTGCCTTGGAGTTTATATATGGTTATAAAGATAGGCTGGAATGACGTGTTGAGATTTAAGTGGAGGAACGCAATATGCGCTAGTGAATCCATAGTAAGATATCAGAGTTAGTCATTGAAGTAGTAAGGCACGTTATGTTTAGGGTGTGATCTCTAAAAAGGGTATAGAAGATTGAATCATATGGCTTGGACCATTATCGTGGTGTGGCATGTTGTATTTTGTGATTTGAAGTTAGGCTTGATCATGGTGAGAGGACTTATGTTACTTTAGGCATTAGTAGAAAGATTTATCAATGCCCATATGAGGATTACAGTTTGAATCAACGAGTATGGTATTTAAAGGGAATAATATAGTTAAGGGAGTATTCGAGAAGTGCGCTCAACTTGAAAGTAAGAAATGCAATGCCTAAGGCCTGGTAGTTTTATCCTACTTTATAAGTTATATATCTATATTCCATGCTATAGAGTAGTGTCATTGTGGTGATTCCTTAGTTGTATGTCTTGTGTAACTAGTGCCCAAGATTCTTTGCTCCCTAACACTGCTATAACTTCTTTAGAAAAAGTGTTGAATGAGATACTCCAGTTAAGTATGAGGGTCCAGCATAATTCAGTTTGTATAGCCAGTAATTCATTTGAACAGTAGGATAGACAAGTTACTGTGGTTTTCCACCTTTTCACCTAGTCCTACTATCCGAAGTCTCAAGCGTATGACCATCCCAAGAGATAATCTATTTCATCCATGTAAGTTGTGAATTCAGTTCAGTCAAAGCATCATGCTTCAAATTCAGCTACTTAGTCATGACTCGGTTCATAAGAATGCAGAGCATAATTTCAAATGTTTCCAAGTCTTTTAACTCAGGTAGTACAGTAACCTGGTGCAATCTTAGACATGTTGCCTCATGATTTGTACTTGCATAAGTTATCTATTCTCAGTCAATATGTATGATTTGATCATGAACACTTCAAGGGAATCTTAAACTCTCAGCATGAATCAGCCCGTTGAAGTAAGTGAAGTCAAGTCAGCTCAGAATTCAGTTTCATGATAGAAGTTTAAATGTTTCAGATCAGTTATATCATTTCTTAGAAGACACATCAAGTCCACGTTATTCCATACCTTTAAGCTTCAACGTTCCTACCCATCATTCGGGGACGAATGATCCCAAGGGGGAGATATTGTAACGCCCCGTGTTTCGGGCTAGAATGAAAACTATCATTTCTATGTGTAGATGAACCAAAAGCCATAAATCCTATGCAAATTTTCCATGTTAATCA
This sequence comes from Capsicum pubescens, assembly GCA_030864215.1. Classification (NCBI taxonomy): domain Eukaryota; kingdom Viridiplantae; phylum Streptophyta; class Magnoliopsida; order Solanales; family Solanaceae; genus Capsicum; species Capsicum pubescens. The sequence goes on from CM061540.1 coordinate 303,527,052, forward strand.
ATCATGTAGTGTGGTAACCTATTTGAGCATGAATTGAGATCATAAAGGTCCCCTAACTCAGGGTCAAGTTGAAAGCTTTCCTATCGTTCGAGTTTTAGTGAGCGTCGAAACTTGAGTCAACTTCAATCAAACATTTTTCCTTGTATATAATGAAATGGGTGGACTACTTTATATCAAATGAAATATCTTCGAATTAGCTTTCCATCGATACTAAATTCTCCTAAAACGTACACTCGGTGAAGAAGTTAGAGCATTTTTAGTGTCAGCATTCCCGATTGACTGGCCACCGCGTCGCGATGATCCTTAAATTGACAATTGTCAATTCCAGTAGCTCACCGCGATTTCCAGCGCATCGCGGTAAAAATTTTTACGGCGTTCCAGTCCCGGATTTTAAATTCCAAGATCAAACTAGACATTTCCCATAGCCCCAAACCCATCCAAACACGGGATTTAATCCCAAATACACCTAAATACATACACTTTCACCAAAATTCATCAAGAACGCTCTCTAGGGTTTCAAACAAGAATGCCAATTTGCAATCCGCAAGCTTTGAGAATTACCTATTATCTTTTGAGGTTAAGGTACGCGGGATTTTCCTAAAATCTCATGGGCATAGAAATCATGTTTTTACGAAAAGGGTTTCGGATTTGTGAATAAATTCATGTTTTAGAAGTTTTGATGGTATTTTTTTCGTCTTTAGACCTTCCCCAAATTTATTTGAATTGATATATATATATATATATATGTGTGTACATGGTTAATGTTGAAGATTGAATTGAGAGCATGATTCATGTGAAAATCCCTCTCTTGCTATGATTTTTCCTTACTTATCATATGACATAGATTGTTTTGAAATGTATCTTGAAAAGCATGTTACTAAGTGTCTTAATTTATGAATGATTTGGTTACGAATCTTAATTTCCAAAGAGAGGGTTGTTTGTGTTGAAAAAAATGTTGAAAATACATATAATGAAAAAGTGCATGGATTTTGCGAAAAGCATATGACCACCTTATGTTTGAAAAGTTCTTGCATAGCTTTGACTTATGCTTTCGGAGCATGAAATCTCTTATACTATTTGCATGTTTGGGTGGTCTGAACTATGTTTTAAATGAAAGATCATGCTTAATGCATATGACTCAAAAATAGGACTTGCAAGTCTTGGTGTGACGACACCAGTTTAGATTATGCCATGATAATTTCAGAACAGAATAGAATGCATGTTTGAAATCAGACTTTTCAGATGTTGAAACTAGAAAATGCATGAATCAGAACAGGATCAAAATGGTCATAAAGAGAGCTTAGGTGGTTCCCCGAAGAAGGCATGAGTTCAGACAACTCATTGCCCAAAATCGTAATTTGTCGATCTGGGTATATTATATTACGCTGGTCTAGTGCCGTGTGGTGTATCAGAATCAGAAACTCCAACCCTTGCGGCACACTCGGGTTTGGGGCTTCCCCCCGAGATAATGGCAGATTCCATACCGCCCGTGGAATATCAGAATTGTAGGGGAGTGACACCTAACTCAAAATTTATACAAAGATCAGACATTGCATTGACAAGAATGATTTGTGATTTACAGAAAGTGCCCATGTGTTTTAGAACTATTTCATGAATGGTATTTGACAAATTGCTCTCCAACTATTTTATTTATATAAAAGTTTTATTTTGGAATACTTTGCGTACCAGTACATCTGTATTGACCTCCTCCTCCCTCCAGGTTCTGAGGCTCAGTCTAGGGGTCCAGAAAGGCAGTAAATTATTTCAATCAGAGTTGATGTGTCCAGTTGGTGAGCCTTCTCTATCCCAGAAGGCCTGTCTTTTCAGATTATGTCACTTATTATCGTTTGGTCTACTGGGGACTTGTCCCAGTTTTCAGATAGTTGTCAGATTTTTATGTACTAGAGATTTCGCAGACTGAGTCAGATGTTATTTAGATGTAGGTGCACTACAGTTTCCGTACTTATGTTGAAATTAGAATTTGACCATGTTTCTGTAGCTGCTTATATTTCTATATCTTCTTTATTTATATGAATGTTGTGCATGATTATCAAATAGAGAAGGGCGTTCCGGGCCTTTATGGTTTGGGATGTCCGTTACGGCCAGGACCTAGTTCGGGTCGTGCCATAAACATCACTGGAAAGTCGATCTATCAATGGAAAATTACCGGAATCTATTATAAACTATACGGTTCATCTCGAAATCAAGAGATGAGTAGATCTTGAACAAAAAAGTCACTGAAGAACTAGTCAAAACATGCTTACATGTCGGATAATTAGATTTGATGGATGAAAAATGGCCACATTCTGAGAAAAAATTATATGGGTATGGTCAGAATAATGACACGACCCTACTAAGAAAGAATTATGTGGGTAGGCTCGTAATGATGGCATGACACTATTGAGAAGTAAAAATTATATGGATAGGGTCGGAATGATGGTATGACCGTACTGGAAAAATAACAAATATATGGGTAAAGTGAGAATGACGACACGACCCTAATGAAAAAAAAAATTATATAGGTAGGACCAGAATGATGGCACGACCCTAGGACCAGAATGATGGCACGACCCTACACAAATCAGATCTGAGGTGTCACTATAAAGATGTATGGGACTACGCAAATCAGATCTCAAGAGTCACCGAAGAGACGCATGGTACTATTCAACTCAGATATGAGAAAGTAGTCCAAAAAGTTGCACGGTACAATGCAAATTAAATATGAGAAGTAGCCCAAAGAATGCATGATATTACGCAAATCTGATCAGAGAAAGCAGTCACCGGATAGATGCATTATGCTACGCAAATCATATGTGAGAAAATAGTCACCAGAAAGATACCCGGTGATCCAACTTTTGCTAACATAATCATTGGCCAGACGGGCAACATATATGAATTATAGCTGCCCGCCGGCAGCGGAATCTTTGATTCTTTATCAAGATTGTGGAAGCTCTGATACCTTGTGAGAATATAAGAGAAAAATATTATTGAATTTTTGTAACTACATTATCAAATTGAGGCCTTATTTATAAACACTACATTCAAATCCATTTCCTAATAGGACACTACATTATAATCCTTTTCCAAGTAGGATTCTATATGCTATTCCTATTCCTATTCCTATTCCTATTCCTATTCCTATTCCTATTCCTATTCCTACTCATATTCTAACATGCATCAAATTGAATGAGTGCATGACAAAACTCTTTCTATTCCATTGTATGTGATGGTATTTGACTGTGGGCACATGGGTGAAGAAAGAAAAACACACTTTTGAAACTTCTTGTCAAAAACAAGTCATACACATTTGCTTGACAATCATCTCACTAAGGGTAATAACAAGTCTAAAGTTGAATTGTTTCTAAATATATATAGGTTTAATTTTATTTTTAGGAAGACTAAAAAGAAAAGAGTATCACATAAAATGAGACGGAGAGGAGTAGTAGTTTCAGAACTCATCTCCTTGCCTTGGAAACTATTACTTTTTCATATACAGAAATAGATAATCTATTTTATATATAGAAATAAATACACATGTATGTTTGGTCTTCTCATTCCAGTCTTATATTTTTGAAGTTTAAGAAATTCTCACATGTATCTTATTTACTGATGAGATGAGCAGTCATTGCATACTGATTACATGCTTCTGGTGTTCAGAATTTTTCGCTCATCTCAAAGAAAGAACATCTTGGTCAACTTTTGAAGTATCGTACTAGAAGTATGAATAGCAGTCTTATATAACTCTTCTGATGGTTCTTGGCATTTTTGGAACATCTTCACATTCTCTGACAGCAATTAGTGGTTATTGAACTTCGGTTATTAGTTGTAATGGTTCGTTTCATTATCTTATTTAGGTTCTTTGATGCATCAAATTATGTGACTGAGAGGCAATGGGCTACTGCTTCAGATGGCACACAGATACCTATATCAATAATCTATCATGAGAATCTTGTAAAACTTGATAGTTCAGATCCATTGCTTCTTTATGGTTATGGATCCTATGAGGTGATTTACTTGCTAATACAGTTAATAATTGAGTAACTAAATGTGGAGTACTACTAGCTGTTTGTCCTTCCTTTTCTTGTTTATCTGAAGGAAGAAGGAAGAAGGTCAATAACTCTTTGTTGTGGTTAGGCTAAGCGCATTATGGTAGCATCTGATTGTTTCTGAACACTGTGTTTTATGAAATTTCACAGATCTTAGATGGAAAATTTATGTGACATGTCGCTTTTTATACTGATGGGCATTTGTGTAAATGGTACAAAAGCTTATGAAGTCTACTCTTTGTAGAAAATACTGCCGGTCAAAATGCAATGTTGTATGAAAAGATCTGATATTCACGTGATTTCGGTAGTCAAACTGTCAAAATTTTTAAAGAATGGCTTGTGCGTAGCCAGTGGGTATTCGCATATGGTTTTAATTTGATCGTCTATGATATACTATCGAATGAATCCTTTTGTTTTTTCTTTTTTAATGGAGAATACAAGAAATGTACACGTTGTCCTCGGTATAAATGAAAATTCACCAACAGATGGCTTTCTACTTGAATTGATGTAAAGTCTTCAGTCTATCAAGTGTGGAATTCCTGAGATTGATATTTTGTGCAAGGTCACAGTCATTAAACGGTTGGTTAGAACTTATAGCTTGGTCATTTTTTGCTGACTCTGCAAATGTCATATTCCTAACAGGTATGTATTGATCCCACTTTCAAGGCATCACATTTGTCTCTGTTAGACAGGGGTTTCATTTATGCTATTGCTCACATTCGTGGAGGTGGCGAAATGGGGAGATAGTGGTATGAAAATGGGAAACTGTTGAAAAAGAAAAATACTTTCACAGATTTCATTACTTGTGCAGAGTATTTAATAGACAAGTACTGTTGCAAGGAAAAACTTTGTATCAATGGAAGAAGTGCAGGTGGATTGCTGATTGGTGCTGTTGTTAACATCCGGCCTGATTTGTTTAAAGCCGCTGTGGCGGGGGTTCCTTTTGTAGATTTTGTAACTACAATGCTTGATCCAACTATTCCTTTAACAACTTCAGAGTGGGAGGTTAGACCTCTTTAATTTAAATCCGTGTGTGACTTACTTTATTGAGAAATTTAAGTGGCCTGACATTCATTGTTGCGGATTCTCCATTTTAAATCATTTAGATGATCAATAAGAGGATATGTTACAAGAATGTATCTGAGGGCACGCTTTTGTGGTAATGGCGTTGGGATTTATGCCGCAGGTTTTCCAGTGATAAGCTGTAACTGTACTAGTAGAATATTTTTGGAACATGGATCCAAATGGGCTTAAGGTGTATTTGAGGAGTTGTGAGAATCAGATTGTGATGCCTTGGCTCTAATTAATATTTGAGGGACCTGGAAGATTGAATATTTTGAAGTTTGTGGCTTATGTTTAATCTCTTCATTTGCTACAGGAATGGGGTGATCCACGTAAGGAAGAATTCTATTACTACATGAAGTCATATTCCCCTGTTGATAATGTAAGTAATATATCCATCTCCGAAAAAAGTACTTAAGGTTTGTGCATTGAGCAAGTCAATCAGGAAAGTATACTTAAGTTTCTTATGTTGACAACTTAATGTCTTTGGCTTTTTCTTTTGTCTTTTTTACTCTCGCAGGTCAAAGCACAGAATTATCCATTCTTGTTACAGCTGGCTTGAATGGTAAGTGAAATGAAAGCCAGTGCAGCATTTTTCAGCTATGAAGATATATGATAGAAATGGGAAAAAGTGTTTGAGGAGCGAGGTAAAGGGCTTTTGTAATGTTCATTTTCATCGAACTTGCTTTTGAATTCTGGGGGGAGTTGGCTCCATGAACAGTTGTGGAACTAGTAATGTTACATGAAATTGACTGTTGGGTCTCTTAGGCCCAACTTATCTACAAATATGAGTAGCATAGAATTTAGACGCTCAACATATCCACACGTTGAGCATCCTAGGAATGCATGTTAGGATGGATATGCGATCATACAAGGTTAAAGAATATTAGAGATGAATGAATCTAATCGAAGGTGTATGAAGTACTTTCGGGGTATACAATAATTGAAGGTTGTGTGAGATGGTTTTATGTCCCATGTAGACATCCGAACACGTCTGTTCTTGCATGTGTGACGCTAGTGATTAAAAGTAGTAATGCAATGAAGTATGCGTAAGATGACATGGAGTGAAGTTGTTTACAGTTTCTTGGTTAGAATCCATGAGGAACTCAACGAAGAATAGAATACGCGAAAGCAAAGTATCCATATATGTAACACCCCAACTAATTGGGGTCAAAGTTGGTTAGTTATTGCCTTGTTGGTACACTTGCATAGATTCTACATCATTAGGAGTTTTTGTTTGGAGATATGTATGTTGGTCCAGGGAAGAGAATGAGATGGGAAGAATTCCTAGTTCTAAAGAACAGTAATCTGTCTTAAGGAACAAGTTACTGAGTTATGCAAAGAATGTCCCAAATGGAGGCTTAACAGATATAGTTGAAGCATAAGACGAAGCCATTTATTTTGCAAAGATGCCTTTAAAGATGGCATTTTGAACTGTCTGACTTCTGGAGTTAAATCCTTAAGCAAATGATGGTTTATTAGTTTGATTCCTCATCTCTCTGGTGATGAACAATGGACATTTCTAGTTAAATCAGAAAACCAGTACTTTATTCAGAGTTGCATCTTGAGATGACTTCTTTTCAGTTTCTTTTCATCTAATGCTAGTATACCTTAGTATTCTTAGCTAGTGCCATCTATCCACAGGAGAAAAATATTAAGACACAATGTCTCAGTAGCTGTCTACTTCCAATAAAATCATTTTACTTAGAACACTGTTAACATTTGAGATCATCATAGCGCTAATTCTAATACTTAGCTAATTTTTATTATTTCATTTTCATAATCTAGTAACTAATAAGAGATTTCTAGCGAGAGAAGCTCCAACTTCTCTCTAAACTATATGAAGAGGGAGAACATGTCTTTCATAGAAGCTTAGCTTGGCCATCTCTTGATTTAGGTGGTAGATGTCGAAGAATAGAGTCGTCAAAAGAACCTAGCTTCTTGCTGTCAGAGGACTACATTTTGAAGAGAAAAAGTTTTCTGAAATCTTGTTTGGTTGGATCCTTCGTCAAATGGGTTGGATCTCCAGAAGCGTTCAAGAATTGGGCGGCCGAATAGTGGGATGGGATGTAGTAGAGGGGATGAAGATTAACAGTTGAATGATACCCAATTCTTATTTCATTTTGTGGATGAAGAGCAATCTCTGAAGGTTCTTCTGTGGCGTCGGAACTTCTATTTTGGTGACTATTTGTTCGCAGGACTGGTTCAAAAAGGCTTTCGGAGGAGCTGTAGTAACTCCAATTCCTATTTAAACTTGGGTGAAAAGGCTGCTTTACATTCTGTTAAGTTATCTGTTGGTTGTTGTGATAAATAATGGAGAAAAATATTATTTGAATTGTGTGTAAATTATTACATTGAGATCCTATTTATAGATACTACATCACTATCCTTTTCCATGTAGGATTTTGTATACTATTCCCGTTCCTACTCATATTCTAACACTCCTCTCAAGCTAGTGCATACAAGTCATATGTACCTAGCTTGTTACAAATATAATTTATACGAGGACTAGTGAGCGACTTGGTGAAGATATCTGCAAGTTGATCACTTGACTTCACAAATTTTGTAACGATGTCTCCGGACAGTATCTTTTCTCTGACTAAGTGACAATCAATCTCTATGTGCTTAGTTCTCTCATGGAACACTGGATTAGCTGCAATATGAAGGGCTGCTTGATTATCACATACGAGTTCCATCTTACCCGTTTCTCCAAATTTTAGTTCTCTTAGCAAGTGTTTGATCAAAACTAGCTCACAAGTTGCTGCAATCATTGCTCGATATTCTACTTCAACACTAGGTTGAGCAACCACACTCTGTTGCTTACTCTTCCAGAACACCAAATTACCTCCTACTAAAACACAATATCGTCTATTAGAGGGTGACCCAGCCCAATCAGCATTTGTATATCCAATAATATGCTTATGGCCTTGATCCTCGAAGAGTAGTCCTTTACCTGGAGATGACTTTATATATCGCAAAATACGAACAACTGTGTCCCAATGACTATCAAAGGGGGAAGTCATAAACTGACTTAAAACGCTCACGAGAAAAGAGATGTCAGATCTAGTCATTGTGAGATAATTCAACTTTCCAACCAACCATCTATACCTTCCAGTATCACTCAGTGGCTCTCCCTGTCCTGGTAAAAGTTTAGCATTTGGATCCATGGGAGTTTCAGTTTGCCAAGGCCTTTAGTCCGGAGATGCTAAAAGAGATGATGCTTCAAATTAGTGATACCATCTTGATCATTGCCGGTGATAATGCTATCGTCAACATAAACGACTAAATAAATAAACAAATTTGATTTAGAATGGCGATAAAATACTGAATGATCAGCTTCACTATGAATCATGCCAAACTCCTGAATTAATGTGCTAAACTTTTGAACTAGGCTCGAGGGGACTATTTCAAACCATAGATTGACTTGCGCAATCGACATACAAGGTTACTAGATTCCCCCTGAGCAACAAAACCAGGTGGTTGCTCAATATAGAATCCCTCCTCAAGATCACCATGCAGAAAAGCATTCTTAATGTCTAAATGATAAAGGGGCCAATGAAGAATGACAACCATAGATAGAAGAAGACGGACATATGCTATTTTAGCCACAGGAGAGAAAGTGTCACTATAATCAAGCCCAAATATTTGTGTATCCTTTGGCAATAAAGAAAGCCTTAAGCCGATCAACCTGACCATCTAGACAAACTTTGACTGCATAAACCTAACGGCAACCAATAATAGATTTACGACAAACTCCTAAGTACCACTCGCATGTAAAGCAGAAATCTTATCAATCATAGCCTGATTCTGACTTGAATGGGAAAGAGCTTCACCTGTAGTCTTAGGGATGTAAATAGAGGACAAAGATGATACAAAAGCATAATGGGGTGATGATAAACGATGATAACTCAAGAAAGTATAATGTGGGTTAGCATTACGAGTAGATCTTATACCTTTTTCAAGTGCAACTGATTGGCTAGTAGGAGACAAGTTCGCAGTAGGGGAAGCTTCAGACGCATGGCATGAATTATCAGAACTAATGATGGACGTGGGCGGCGATGATAAGTTAAAAGTTGTGGTATTACGGCTGAAGATATAAAAGTAACTGTAGATTCCTCAAAGGTTGGTGTGGGTAAGAAAGGAGGTACGAGTAAAACCACAGAGATATTAAGATGATCAGAAGATGTATAGTAAGGTTGAGTTTCAAAAAATGTGACATCGGTGAACATAAGGTAGCGACCTGGATCAGGTGACTAGTATCGATACCCTTTTTGAACTCTAGAGTAACCAAAGAAGACACATTTGAGAGCATGAAGGGCTAATTTCTCTTTTATTGGGGCTAAGTTATGAACAAAACACGTGCTCCCAAAAAACACAAGGAGGGGATATAATAGAGATATGACTAAGGAAATAGTATGGAATGGGAACGTGATTATGAATCGAAGATGATGACATTCTATTAATGACATAGCAAGATGCGAGGACTGCATCACCCCCAAAACGCAGCGAAACACGGGATTCAATGAGAATAATGTGAGCAGTCTCAATGAGATACCTATTTTTCCTTTCTGCTGAGGGGTGTATGGACATGATGTGTGGTTAATAATTCCTTGGTGAGTCATAATGTAACACCCCACATTTAGGGCTAGAACATAAACCGTCATTTTCTTCGCGCAAAGGTTTCAAAAGCCATAAATCCAATGCAAATATAGTGTGCTGATCAATCATGTAGTATGGTAATCTATTTGAGCATGAATTGAGATCATAGAGGTCCCTTAACCCAAGGACGAGTTGGAAGCTTTCCTATCATTTTAGTTTTAGTGAGCATCAAAACTTGGGTCAACATCAATCGACCATAACATTTTCTATATAATGAATTAGAGGGCTTACAATATATCAATTGAAAGGTTTTCGAAGTATCTTTCCAACAATACCAGTTTTTCCTAAATCTGATACCCGAGTGAAAAGTTATGACATTACAAAGTGGAGTGCAACGCCTAGCAAATCGCCTAAGGCTACTGGAATTGTTGTGCCATGGGCAATGCGTTGCCCAACCCATTTTGGGCGATGGGTAATGCAACTCCCAATCTATTTTAGGTGATAAACAATGTATGGCATTGCCTAGATTAGGCCATAGGCAATGCGTCGCATGCCCTATGGCCCAAGGGCGTAAAAATATCATTTTTAAGTCATTTAAAGGGAAACCAAGTCTTTTTACACTCCAAAATCGTTCCTAATCATCCTTTAATGAAATTAAGGTCATTAGTAACGTTTTAACTTCTCAAAAATCCCTAAATTTCATCTTTCAAGAACACAAGGGGAGAAAACAACTAGGGTTTGGACAATAAAGCCTAAACGTCCAATCTTTTCAAAATTTCTTCGCGAATTCTTCACAACTAAGGTACGCGGGGTTTCCTAAAACTACATGGGCATACTAAATTCTTCTTAAACACTTTAAAGGTTTAGAAATCATGAAATTTCAAAGAGGATTTGAGATTTATAATTAGATTCATTTTTTAGAACTTTTGATGATATTGATTTGGTCTTGAGGCCTTTCCCCCAAATTGATTTGTAATTGTATATATGCATGTAAGTGTTTGAAGTTGATAATTTAATTGAGAGCATGAATATTTATGCTCCCTCTCATGTTGCAACACCTTTTGATTTTAGAATGTTATTCAGAAACATGATATTAATATTCTTGACTATTGTTGAATGATTTAAAATTGAACTTTAACTTGATGAGAGGGGTTTTGCATGTTGATAAATATTGAATATATATATTTAAAGAATTGCATGGTTTTCCAATAATACATGACAACAACATGTTTGTTGAAATGATTGAAAGGAATGACCTTTGCATGATTTGATAAATGTATTTGAAGAATGAATCTTCTTGAATTGTTTGAAGTATAGTGGTCTAAACTTTATGTTTTGAAACATAAAATTGTGATATGATTTTTATGGATCAGAAACATGACTTGCAAGTCTTGGTATGACGATACCAATTCAGATAATTCCATAGTAGCACAGAATAGAACAAAATGTGGATTTTCCTTCAGATTTTTAAATTTTGAACTTAGAATGATATATGTTCAGAAAAGGCTAAAAATGGGAATAAAGAGATGTTAGGTGGTTACCTGAAGAAGGCACGAGTCCAGAAAACTGATTGCTCAAAATCGTATTTTGCCGATACGGGATTATTATGTCCCCTAGAGGGATTATATGCTGGCCTAGTTCCCTGTGGCGTATCAGAATAAAAAACTCCAACGCTTGTGACAAACTTGGGTTGGGGGCTTTGCTTCCGAGTTTAGGGTGGACTCCATATAGCCTGTGGGGTTATAGCATTGTAGGGTATACCACCTAACTTAGAAGTAATACAACGATTAGAACTGCATTGACAAGAATGTTTTATGATTATCAAAGATTTACCCATGTATTTTAAACTATATCAATGTGATGTTATATGAACTTCTCTCACCTATTTTATTTATATAAATTCATTATTTTGGATTTCTCTGTGTACCGGTATAATTTTATGGACCCCCTATCTTTCAGGGTCTGAGGCTCAGTCTAGAGGTCTTGCTAAACGTAGAGTTGAAAGTCAGAAGTGTGCAGTTGGTAAGCCTCCCTTACTTCGAAAGGCCATTCTTAGAGTATTGTTATTTCAATATTGTATTGGTCCATTGGGGGCCTTGTCCCAGATTTCAGACAGTTGCATTGGTTTTCGTATGTACTAGAGATTTCGCAGACTGAAATAGATGTTGTTTAGATGTTGATGGATTTCTTTCCAGTATTGTTAAATTGAAATCAAAGTATGACCATGATTCCATTTATTTCATTTCTGCATTCTTTTCTTTATTAATGAGTATTTTGCATGATTACTAGAAATAGAAGGGCGCCCGGGCATCCATGGTTCGGGATTCTCGTCACGGCTAGGGCCCCGGCTTAGGTCATGAAAAACTTGGTATCAGAGCACAATTCATTGTCCCAGGGTGTCTTTGAAATCGCATCGAGTAGAGTCCTATTTATGGGTGTGTAGCGCGCCACAGTTATATGTAGGAGGCTACAAGGCGTTTATGAATATTTCTCTTTCTTCATGTTCTAGTTCATGTTATGGAGTCATAATGTTTCTCTTTCATACTCTAGTTCATGCTATGGTGTCTTCCATACGAAAGTAAAGTTATCCCAATTCTTTTCTTACTCTGATGTTCTTAGATATGTCTCATTGTTGAGGTGATTCAAGTAATGATGTGGTCTTTTTCTGATTTAGTCATAAATGATTATGAAATTGCACAAGGACTTGAGGGGACTCTATGAGTGCTATAAAGTGTATTGATTCAAGCTTATACCTTTATCTACATCAATCGTGTGTTTGAGCCTGAGGTGTGAAGTGTATTCAGTCCCTTTCAAGATTCTTATTGCAGATGTCATGCATAAGAGGAATGATGTATAGTAGAATGTTGGAATTGTATTTCCACCCGAGTAGTAGTGTATGTTAAATTTTCATGACCTATTGGTAGTAAGATGATCCAGAAATTGGTGATATGAAGTCTTAAGCTTAAGAGTCTAAATGAGGGGGACTTTTGCATACAGAAGTTAGTTTAGTTGCATAACTGTGGATTGAGGAGTGGTTTTCCATTTTATAGTGATAGACTAATGTGGTAGTAATAATTGTAAATTGTATGGTAGTCCGCGGGGGAAGTGTTTGGCTTTGATTATTATTTATTCAAAAAAATAGGAAAGGAGCCTAGAGTGGATAGTTATGGTGGTTATAGAAATCTCTTTTAGGCTGTGAATGGAAACAGTTAGATTAGACAATAAGTTATAATTATATACTTATTGTTGTTGTGGAATTTGAGGGTAGTCTAAAGGTATGTTGGGTAAGTAAGTATGATGTGAGAAAGTAGAATATGTAGATAAGATCGTATTGGGCTATACTATAAAACTAAGGTTGACCATGTCTATTATGTGACTTTACCCCCTTGACCTTCTTTTCTTTAGTGGTTGTAAACTAGTACTACTTATGAGAAGGTATGTAGTGAATTTTGAAATGTAATAGTGATGTCAGGGAGGGTTTGCGGTTGTAGGTAGTAGTTAAATTTGAATGAGTATTTTGAGTTAATTTCCCAATTTGATGGAGTAGTATAATATATTGCATGTTTCACCGGTGGTACGTGATTGTTTCTAGACTATAGTCTTGAACTTTAGATGTAGAATGTGGTGGTAAGAATAGTAGCTTAAGATTAATGATGTATCTTTTGCGGGAATGAATTAGTAGGCTTGATGTGAATTGTGTAAAAGCCTATATTGATAACTTATGAAAAGTTAAGTGGTAATTGTGAGGTATATGTGTATACGAGGACTAGTGTTAAAATGATGATTGGTAGGTGAGTCATTAAGTGGATAAGGGCGTAAGTATATAAGAATAAGTTGCACCCCCTTGTAGTATGGCCTTAGGTAAGATTTTATGATATAAGTTATATGATTAACGATCTAATGTTAGAAGGTTAAGTACTAGATTTTTATATGATAAGGAGTGAGGTTGTGTATGCTCATGGACTGTGAGTTGTAAGTTGATGATGATAGAGGATAGCAAAAATTAAGAGTAGCGTTCTGGGAAAGCAATGCCTTGAGAGTATGATTAAAAAGGGAAAGTTTAGCATTTATGTGTATAAGTGTTTTGCGTAACTAGTTTGTGTTCTTGAAATTATAGTATGGAGAAGTCTGGTGAGTTGTTGTACGGTGTTCGTTAGAGTTGAATTGAGGAAATATTAGTAGGCTATATGAGCCTTGGGTATAGTTTTACAAATTTTGTTAAGTTGTAAGTTTTGTGATTAGAGGTGTAATGCGAGTACTCTAAGGAGTTGAAGATGGAGTATTAAGTATTTATAAGCATGAATGTCCATGCCCATAATAATGATAGTCATGAGTGGATGACTTTGGGGTTAGAGGAAGTTATGATTAGTATCCCTGAGGGGGGATGTCCCATAAAGAATTTAGAGTCCTTATGTTAAATTATTGAGGGAAGTTTGTGTTTATGTGTATACAGATACCCCTCCTATTGTATTGCAAATTGTTGTTATAGATTGATGAGAGTTTATGTTCTCAAGTCTAGGATTGTGACTTTGATCTAAGGGGGAGTTGGTGCGTTAAGGTAGTTTCCGAATTTTCTCATTATGGCAAGTTAGGGAAGAGTCATGATAAACCTATATCTATTCAAGCATGTCCCTCCTACTTCAGTTTAAGAGTTCATTCTACCGATGTCTTATGTAGTCAAACCGGCCTATGTCTAAGGTTTGAGCTCTCCATGTAACTCATGCCATGTTCCGACTTCCAAACTAGAAGCAATAATTTCCCTCAGTGATCCAATATTCTAAGTATCCAAGCCATATGTTATGTTGCTCATGATCTACACCTATGTCTCACAACATGCTTGGTCCTAAGAAAACGTGTTTTTATATGTCACTGAATCATTTTATGCTGGAATTAGCCAAAGCGATAAAGTTGTACGAACTTATGACTATCTCAGCTCTGAAAATAAGAAGCAATAACTTCAAGTATCAATCTTTGTCTCAATCATTGAATTTAAGAATTCCGACCTTATGTTATACAAATCATGAGATATGTGTACCCATGTTTCTCACTGTAGTATGCCCTAAGAAATCATGTTGTGTTGTGGTTATGCCGAACGACCCTTTACTTGTGATCCAAACACTTGATATATGAAGAACTCTATGATTCTATTGTATCTTCATTTAATATCCCTCCTTGAGTAGTGCAATAAGTATAATTATGGTTTAATAGTGTTACTTATATTCATGATGCTTATGCTCGGGTCCTGATGACCCTCCGTATGTCAGTATGATGGTGGTTGTGGAAGCGGAGTAATGTTTCAGGTAGGGGAGTAGATGTCGTTGTAAGTGAAAATTTTCAATGTGATTTCTTGAACTACGGTTATAGGAGCAGGGGGAGAAAGGATATGAATATTCTTTACGTGAAACACTTAGGAGGGAAGTATATGACAAAAATCTTTATGAGAATGATTGAATTTTCTGGTCTTAGTGGAGAGATCCATGAAGTGCGGTGTAGTAGTGGTAGGCTTGAATTTTTCCATTGATGAAAACATGAACCAATGTGCCATGTGTTAGTATCTTTGAATTAAGACTTGTGGTTGTTGGATTATAGTGATGAGGTGAGGTGATTTCTTTTTGTGATGTAGAGTATGGGGTCCCGTAGTTTAAGTTAGCACCTCTCTCCTCTGAGTTAGGCTTTAACCTAGAAGTACTATATGGTAGGACACAAATTCTGAGGTAAGATGCGCTATATGAGAATTGTGAGTTGGAAATGATGAAGTATGTGATTGATGTTGGGGTATATACAAGTAGTGTGTCTAAGTTTAAGTCTTTTCCTTGTATCTTGTCAGATAGAGAATGCTAATATTCATATATTTCGTAGGAAGCTTATCTCATATCTTGTGCCAATCTTAATCAGGCTGAGGACTCTTAGGAAAAGTTATGTCTTACAATTATTTTTATCATGTGCCATAAAACATATGCCAAGATTCATAACGTTGTCAAGTTTCGCTATCTCAGGTTTCGTGCTTACCCATTTCCCTAGGGGTTATCATAAAGATCGTGTGATTCCGTTGCATATTTTTTGTTGAGGAAAAATGTTCGAATCAATATTACGTTCTTTATTTTACACTTTTAGAGCTTCAAGAAGTCCCTTGCCACGACATGAATCGAGGCCCTAGCTGTGACAAGCATCCCAAACCATGAAGGCCCGGGCGCCATTCTATACCTGATAATCATGCACAATATTCATATACAATAAGGAAAATGTGAAAAATAATGCAAACGGAATCATGGTCATTTCTAGCTTCAACTGAACAGTACATAATGAAACCAATAAACATCTAACAATATCTGATACTCGTCTGCGAAATCTCTAACATCACAAGAACAATCATAAGTTTAGAACAAAACTGGGACAAGGCCCCCAGTCGGACCCAATACGAAAATAACACAATAATGTTCTAAAGACAAGGCCTTCCGAAATAAAGAAGGCTCACCAACTGCTCACTTTTGTCTGACAGATTCTATGGCTTAGCAGGAACTTTGGAATGAGCCTCAGACCATGAAATATAGGGGTCAGTACAAAGTACTAGTGCGCAGTGCAATCCAAAATAATGAATTTTATAAAACATAAGTGAGAGCAATTTGTAAAACAGTATGCATGACATAACTTAAAGCACATGGGCAATTTCAAATAATCTTAAAGCAAGTTTTCTCAATGCAGTTCTGATCTATGTATTACTTCCGAGCTAAGTGGTACTCCCCTACAAGTTTGATATTCCATGGACTATATGGAATCCGCCATTGACTCGGTGGAGAAGCCCCCAACTAAAGTTTGCCGCAAGGGTTGGAGTGTCTGAGTCTGATACACCACAGGGCTCTAGGCCAGCGTAAAATCTCTCTAAGGGATTAAATAACCTGTATCGGCAAAACACGGTTTTGGGCAATGAGTAGTATGAACTCATGCCTTCTTTGGGGAATCACCTAACATCTCTTCATGCCCATTTTTACCATTTCTAAACATGTATCATTTTAAGTTTCAAAATCTGAAAATCTGATTGCAAACATGCATTCTGTTATGTTCTGAATTACCATGGCGATATCTGAGTTGGTTTCGTCACACCAAGACTTGCAATTCATATTTCTGATCCATAATGTATCATGCATGATTCTTTCATTAAAACACAATTCAGACCACCCAAACATGCAAATAGTATAAGATATTTCATGTCACGAAACACAAGGCAAAACTATGCAAAGATTCTCATTCTTTCATCAAACATATGGTGGTCATGTATTTTTTTTGACAAACCATGCAACCCTTTCATTATATATATATATATATATATATATATATATATATTCAACATTTATCAACATGAACAACCCTCTCTTTTGAATTCAAAATCATATTCAAGTCATAACATTAATCAAGACACTATATGATTCATGCTCTCAATTAAATATTCAAACCCAATTTTCATACATACATATATATACGAGTACAATTCAATTTGGGGAAAAGGCCTCAAGGCCAAAACAATAGTGTCATTAAAACATTCATAAAGCAACATTGTAATATAAATTCTAAAACCCGTTTGAAATTCATGATTTCACCATATTTAAATGTTGTTGAACAATTTTCTTATGCCCAAGTAGTTTTAGGAAAACCCCACGCACCTTAGATTATTTAGAAGAAAAAGCGGAACCCGGATCTTGATCCGTTTCTTGGAATTGTTGACCTTATGAATGAGTTCTTGAATCTTTGGGGGAGGAGTTAGGGTTTTGATTTTGAGAGGAAAAGTGAAAAATAAGATATTTTGGTTTCTTGGGGTTGGAGTTCAATGTTATAGACGTATTTTGGGTGAGGAAAAATGACCACGGTGACCCTAGACCCATTAAAAACTGAAATAATGCGTAAAACAGCCTTAGATACACGTCTAGTTTCGTTTCGACACGATCTTGATGCGACACGTCATGATCGCGTCACCTTACTGCCTCACATGAAAAAAGCCTTAACTTTCCGCTCTGTTATCGGATTTTGAAGAAACTGGTATAGTTGGAAAGCTAATTCAATTATCTACAATTTGATGGGTCTTGATCTGAACAATTCTATATGTATTAAGAGTTATATATGTTTAAAGTAGACCCTTGTAGAATCGAATATCCAAGTTTAGATGAGTGAAAGGTTCTTAGCTCAATTTTGCTTTAGGCCATTTTTATGAATGTTTTTCAGCTCATAATCACTTCATATACTAGGCAAGAGATCATGACACATGAATCTAAACATAAATCATGGAATTCGAGCTTACACACGTAGAACGAAGATTCAATTTCTAGCTCAAAAATGCAGGGCATTACATTATCTCCTCCTTGGGACCATTCGGCCCCAAATGATAGGTAGGGACTTTTGAGGATCTAAAAGTCTAGAATAAAGAACGTAATCTCGCATTGAATAATTTTCCTCAACAAAACATACAAAGGCATCAAATGAGTTTCATGGTAATCCCGAGTAAAATGTGAAAGAACGAAACATGGGATAATAAGACTTTACATAGGGATGATCTTGCACATGAGTTATATGAATCATAATCATCACAACACAAGGCAGGAGTTTATTAGATGATCATAGATTGATTGATATTGGTACTAATAATGAAATAAAATTTTGCGGAAGATAGGATTAGGAGCATTCTCTACCTTACAAAGTACCGCCGAATAGACTTAAACTTAGAGCACTAATCGTCTACACCCCAAACAATAAATAGCATACTTCACACTCGCCAACTTACAATTCTCCAATCACCCATATAGCCACCAGAATTTGAGTCCTACTACTTAGTACTACTATGTTGAAGCCTAACTCGGAGTAAAAAGGGGATAACTTAAACTATAGGACCCTATACTTTACACCCCATTAAGAACATTGCCTCACCTTATCACTATCGTCAAACACTCTCGGGTTTTAATTCAAGGAATACTAACCATATAGTACATGGTTTGGGTTTTCATCAATCACAGCATTCAAGACTATAATTACTACATCCACTTCATGGATTTCTCCCCATAAGACCAGCAAATTCAAGTACATTCACAAAGATTTTTGCCATATATCTCATTACCAACTATTTCTCATAATAAAATTCCATCCCCTTCTTAGATATTTCACACAACAAAAGTTCATCTCCTTCCTTTCCCTTTCACTTATAACCTTAGATCGAGAATTCACATCAATTTTTTTCACCTTCAAGAATATCTACTCCCCTATCTAACACATCACCACGCTTCCACATCCACCATCATACTATCATATGGAGAGTCATTAAGGGACCCAAGCATAAATGTCATGAATGGAAGTAACACTATTAGACCATAACTTATACTTATTTCACTACTCAAGGAGGGACATAAAATAAAGATACGATAGAATAAACACGAAGTGCTCCATACAACAAGTCTCTAGATCATAAGTAAAGAGTCATTCGGAAGACACAATACTGCATGAATTCTTAGGATAGAGTACAATGAGAAAAATTGATGCACAAATTAAGATAAGATGTGGGAAAGAGACTGAATTACCCTTTTCGACTCAAAAATCAGTACGACAAACTTGGTACTCGATGCATTTGGCGATGCGATGTGTCGAGATCGCGTCAAGACATTGGTTTGGCCAATGCAATTACCGATACGGTGCGTCGATATCTTTCACGACCCGAACTGGGGCCCTGGCCTTGATGGACATCCCGAACCATCAAGGTTCGAGAGCCCATCTAACTTGTAATCATATACACCATTCATACACAATAAGAAAATGCAAAAAAATATAATGAAATGGAATCATGGTCGTAAGTCTGATACAAATTTGACAATGGTAAAATGAAATCCAAACCCTCGAATAATATCTAAAAAACCATCTGCGAAATCTCTACTACATAACTAATAACAACTTTCTGAACTCGTTCCTTCTTCGGGGAACTACCTAAGCTCTCTTTATGCCCAGTTTTAGTCTGTTCTGATACATGCATCATTCTAGTTTCAAAATCTAAAAATCTGATTTCAAACATGCATTCTATTCTGTTCTGAATTAACATGGCATTATCTGAGTTGGTGTCATCACACCAAGACTTGCAAGTCCTATTTTTGAGCCATAATGCATCATGCATGATTCTTTCATCAAAAACTCACTTCAGGACACCCAAACAAGCAAATAGTATAAGAGATTTCATGTTCCGAAAACACAAGTCAAAACTATACAAAGGTTATCATTCTTTTAATAACAATGTGGTGGTCCTGAAATCTTTGTCAAACCCTGCAACTCTTTTCCTTAGATATTTATATTCTATATTTATCAATAAAAATAACCCCCTCTTTTGATTCAAAAATCATATTCATGCCATAATATAAATCAATACATTTGATATCATGCTTTTCAAGATGCATTTCAAAACAATCCATATCATATGAAAAATGAGATAAATCATATCAAAAGAGGGATTTCATGTGAGTTATGCTTTCAATTCAAACATCACATTAAAACACATACATACATATACATAGGATTTCGAATCACTTCGGGGGAAGTCCTAAAGATCAAACAATATCAATTAAAGCTTCTAAAACATGCTAGTAATGGTAAAATTCAAACCCTTTCCGTAAAATCATGATTTTTAAATCTTTAGCATGAATTAAAGAATGTTTCTTTGCCCATGAATTTTTTTAGGAAAATCCCACGTACCTCACTTTAGGAATTTAGTGGAAATTCTTGAAGCCTACGATTTTGGAATTCCAAATCTTCAATCAATCTTGAAAACCCACAGTTAAATCTTGAGTTATTTGGGTTTTTAGTTTGAAACCCTATAGTGAGTTTCTTGTGAATTTTTTATGAAAATATGAATAATGTGGTCACTTGGGAGTATAATCCCGTGTTTAAGCTAATAAGGGGGGTGGAAAATACCTAATATACCCTTAATGAAACTGAATAAAATATAACTAGGAGCCCGATTTTATGGGCCCCCGCAACGCTCCACAATCGCGGTGGCTCACTAGAAATTGACGAATGGGATTCTTAGGGCCACCGCGACACAGATCCATCATGTTGTCCCACTGGTTGGGACCTACAACTTCAGTGTGACGCACCACAATCACACTAGGCTAATGGAATTTGATAATTGTTAAATAGATCCCCTCCGTGATGCACCAAGCACCAAAATGGCGGTATTTTATGACTAGGACTTAAATTAGCCATAATTTCTTGCCCGGGTATCGGATTTGGGAGAATCTTTAATCGGCGGAAATCTTATCAAATTTTCCATGTGATGAATAGTCAGAATTAGGAAACTTATATATGGTTTAAACATTACTCACTTTGGAAGTCAAAAAACTAAGACTAAGTCTCTTTGACACTAAAAAAATATCTTCTAGTTTTTAACTCTAAGAGCAAGCTACTAGGAGCTAATACATGCACGAATTTTGTGGGGTGTTACATTATCTCCCCCTTGGGATCATTCATCCCCGAATGATGACGCAGAACACGGACAAGCACGATTCCAAACATACTAAGGCCATAAAAGAAAAAGACAAAGATTGTACCTTCCATTTCTTCATTCACCGAATCAAATAAGTCTGGGTATCTATCTCTCATAACACCTTCTGATTCCCAAGTTGCTTCCTCAATTTTCTAATTTTTCCACAACACTTTAATCGAGGCTATTTCTTTGCTCTTCAATTTCCTAACTTGGTGATCCAAGATTGCCACGGGCTCTTCTTCATAGGGTAAGGAGTCTGTCACTTTGACCTCCTCTACAGGCAACACTAATAAATGGTCTCCAATACATTTCTTCAATATAGATATGTGAAATACCGGATAAACAGAACCCAAACATGCAGGCAAATCTAACTCATACGCAACCCTACCTATCCTTATCAAAATATGGTATGGACCTATATAGCGAGGACTCAGCTTACCTTTCTTCCCGAATCACATAACTCCCTTCATAGGGGAGACCTTGAGAAACACCCAATCACCAACTTCAAATTCTAGCTCCCTTCTCCTAACATCGGCATAGGATTTCTTTCTACTCTGGGCTGTCTTAAGTCATTCTCTAATATTCTTCACGTCCTCCATTTCCTGATGAAGAATATCAGGCCCAAACAGCTGCATCTCACCAACTTCATACCACCCTATCGGTGACCTACATCTTCTCCCATACAATGCCTTGAACGGAGCCATTTTAATACTGGCATGGTAGCAGTTATTGTAAGTGAACTCCATCAATGGCAAGTGATCTACCCAAATACCTTTGAAGTTAATCAGGCAGGCCCTCAACATATCCTCAAGGGTCTGAATGCTGCGCTCAGCTTGCCCATCAGTCTGAGGGTGGAATGCAGTACTCAGATTCACTTGGGTACCTAAACCCCTCTGAAAAGATCTCTAAAACTGAGAAGAGAATTATGTACCTCGGTCAGATATGATGGATATAGGTGATCCATGCAAGTGTACTATTTCCTCAATGTAAAGCTTGGCATAATCATCTCCCAAATAGTTGGTCGTCACAGGCAAAAACTGAGCTAACTTGGTCAGCCAGTCTACAATTACCCAAATAGAATCATACTGGTTTCGAGACCTCGAAAGTTCCATAATAAAGTCCATATTGATCATCTCCCACTTCCACAAAGTTAAAGCTATCTCTTGGGATGTACCACGTGGTCTCATATGCTCTACCTTAACTTGTTGACAATTTAAACACTTGACAACAAAATTAGCCACATCACGCTTCATATTATTCCTCCAGTATATAGCTTTTAGATCAAGATACATCTTAGTAGATCCTGGGTGAAGAACATACCTCAAAGTGAGAGCTTCATCAAGGATCCTCTTTCGCAACCCATCCACATCTGGCACACATAGTCTACCCTGATATCTCAAAATTCCATCACCACTAATTTCGAAAAACATCACCTTCTGATGACCCACATTTTTCTTAATCTGCATTAAGATGGGATCTTCAAACTACTTCTCTTTAACTTCTTCACAAAGGTAAGATTTAGCTACATCATGAACAACCACACCCCCATCTTCGGAATTCAAGAGTTGTACTTCTATATTTGTAAGTCGGTGAATATCCTACACTATCTCCCTCTTCCCCTTTTCAATATGCGAAAGGCTGCCCATAGATATCCTGCTGAGGGCGTCAGCTACCACATTTGCATTGCCCGGATGGTAGTGCAGGATCATGTCATAAACCTTCAAAAGCTCCAACCATCATCTTTCCCTGAGGTTTAATTCCTTCTGCGAGAAAACATACTGTAAACTCTTGTGGTCCATAAATATATCAACATGTACCCCATAGAGATAATGCCACCATATTTTAAGTGTAAACACCACAACCGCTAACTCCAAGTCATAGGTGGGGTAATTTCGCTCATGAACCTTCAAATGTCTAGATGCATAGTCCACCACCTTACCGTGCTACATAAGTACACACCCAAGTCCCACACGGGATGCATCACAGTACACAAAAAATCCCTCTGTACCTTCCAAAAGAGTCAAAATAGGAGCAGTTGTCAACTTATCTTTTAACTTCTCAAAACTATTCTCACAGAAGTCAGACCACACAAACTTCACATTCTTCTGTGTCAACTTAGTGAGTTGTGCAGCTATTGAAGAGAAACTCTCTATGAACCGTCTGTAATACCCCGCCAAACCCAAGAAGCTTTGAATGTCATTTGGAGTCATGGGTCTAGGCCATTTTCTCACTGCCTCAACCTCTTGGAGATCAACCTTGACCCCGTTACTAGACGCAATATGCCCCAAGAAATCAATAGTATTAATCCAGAATTCACACTTGGAAAACTTAGAATATAACTTGTGATCTTTAAGAGTCTGAAGGATGATTCAGAGGTGATTGGCATGGTCCTTCTCACTCTTGGAATAAATCAGAATATTGTCAATGAAAACTATCACAAACAGGTCTAGAAACTGACGGAACACTCTATTCATCAGATCCATGAAAGTTGCAGGGGCATTAGTCAACCCAAAGGACATGACTAAGAATTTATAATGACCGTATCTGGTTTAGAAGGCTATTTTGGGAATATCTGACTCTCTAACCTTCAACTGATGGTATCCCAAATGAAGGTCTATCTTTGAAAAACATCTAGCACCCTGAATCTGGTCAAAAAGGTCATTAATTCTAGGAAAAGGATATTTATTTTTAATAGTGACCTGCACATATGCAGGGAACCATCTTTCTTTTACACGAAGAGTACAGGTGTACCCCAGGGAGAAACACTAGGATGGATAAAACCTTTGTATAGAAGATCTGCTAGCTGTTCTTTCAACTCTTTCAGTTCGGCAGGAGCCATTCTATATGGCAGAATATAAATGAAATGGGTGTCTGGCAACAAATCAATACCAAAATCTATCTCCCTATCAGGTAGTATTCCTGGGAGATCATCTGGAAAAACTTCTAGGAATTCATTCACCACAGGGACAGACTGAAAAGAAGGACTTTCGGTATAGAATATTTTACCAAAATAAGATGATACAAATAACCCTTAGAAATGAGTTTACGTTCTCTGAGGTAAGATATAAAGTTCCCTCTAGGTTCTAAAGAATGTCCTTCCAACTCTACTACTGGTTCATTCGGGAATGAAAAAGTAACTCTTCGGGTTCTACAATTTAGTGTGGCATACCACGAATGAAGCAAGTCCATCCCTAGGATATAATCAAAATCAATCATGTCTAGGTCTATGAGGTCTGCCATGGTGCCTCTACCACAAACAGTCACCACTCAATTTCTATACACCCTCCTAGCCACAACGGAATCACCTACCAAAGTAGAAATAGAGAAAGGTTCTAAAATTATGTCGGGCTCAAACCCAAAGCCAACAGCCACATAACGGGTCACATACGACAAGGTAGACCCAGGATCAAGTAACACATAAGTATCACTGTAATGCCCCAAAATCGGGTCCCAAGACATCACACGGTGCCTAGGGTAACAAGTGACTCCAAGCTAACCCTTCTACTGGAATAACTCCTAAGCAACTGAATAAGATAGATAAATCTAAACAAAGTAAGCGGAAGATACACATTTTCTAAATCTAATCAATACAAAAGTGAATTCACATGATTACAACTCTACTTTTACAAAGAAACTGAGATAAATACAATGACTCTACTGACTGTCTATGAAGCCTCTACTAATACTGACTATAGATTGCTAAGGCGTGACCCCGACTATCACTAATCAATATATAAGAAAAATAAAGAAATAAAATATATAATGACATCTTACTTAAATCCGCAAAGTAGGAAGACATAACATCTGCTAGCTGAAATCTGCAACTGTCTAAGTCTGATGTACATCTAAAACTTGAACCTACATTATGAGAAAATGTAGCACATAGATATATATGTGAATCAGTACTTTGAGGATGTACTGAGTATATGGGGGTGCAATTCACATATAAAATAATATCTCAATATCATCACAGTTTATAAAATTATGCATGCTAACATAAATGACTCACATAGCTTGAATAATATCTGAAATATAAATCTCATAAATCATGAATAATGAAACATTTAGTATAAATCTCGTGAGTCATTTCACTTCATTCAAAATATGCATTCTTTCTTTGTTCTCAAAATTGTAGTATAGATAATGTCTTAAAACAACATTTTTCCGAAAATGCACTTTAATCTCATGAAAACTAAGAACTCCTTTGAAAACTTAAAGATTTTGACACTTGAGAACCTTAGAAATCTTGGAATCATAGCTTTCAAAAAACATATACCTTTATCTTAGATAGAGTGGGGGACTACTTTGGGAGTTTCTTCTAACCGACATAAATAATGTGAGCTACATGGAGTCCAACGTCTTACCCATGTTGGGGAGAGCTGTTCTATCCTTGCCATCAGATAGAACCTTAACTTTTCAGTTCATTAGTGATCACTCTATCAGCCTCAGGCTCATATCCTATGGGGGCACGTAGTTCTAGGAAAGTACCACACTTCCCGCTCGATGCTAAATACTACTCCCAGACTTAGCTCAAAACTTTAAAGAAAATCCACAATAAACAATTCAACAATTTGCATCAGGAGCCAATATGCTACCCCTTTATCATAAATCAATCAAATGTGGATTTCTTTTCTTACTTGGGTTCAAAAACCAACTCTTTCCTGAAATCTTGATAGACTCATCATCAAAGCTTTAAAGATCTCATAATAATGAAAATATAACCATACTTCTTGCAATTCTTTAAAAGTCCTCAATAACTCATTCTCAAAATAACAATCTTTAAATAGGGGTTAATGACCCACATATCAAGCCATATTAAAACACCAAAAGATTCATGCTTGATAATGTAAATATTGATGAATCAACTCAAAATCTGAAAATTTCAGCAATAAGCATGAAAATATAAACATACTCATGTAATATCATAGCAAAACATCATACTCAATATACTTCTTGAAAATACTTCCACAATGTCAAAATATAGAAATCAAGAATCACAATATAATGCTTAAACTCACTTGAAAAAATCTGGAAAATCACATTACTTACATAAATATGTGAAATTAGTCATACAATTACACTTCTAAATTACTGGGAACCCTATAAGCTTGTAATTAACAACAATAGGTATAAACCCCAACTTGAATTTCATGGAAAATAATCAAAAATTCAGTAATTTATAATCTAAAATAAGTTTTGGGCATAAGAACGAAAGAGTGTTCCTGTTCAAACCCCACATACCTTGAAATTTAAGCTTTGGATGAACTCTTAACTTCGGATTGCTATTCCTGAGCTTAATGGCTGCATTTCATAGCCCTTGGAATGGGGAATACGAATCTTGAAAAACTATCAAAAAACTACGGTTGAATCTTGAGATATTTGGATTTTTAGGTTGAAACCCTAATGAATGTTCTTGGTGATTTTGAGAGAAAGTAAGCTTATTTTGGTGTTATGGGAGTTTAATCCCATGTTATATATGGATAGGGGTTGGAAAATACCACTTTTTCCCTTAAAAATGTGGAAACAAAACCTGAAAATTATTAGCGTGCGATAGAGCGTGTGTCGCACGCTCATCGCATGGTGCTACTGCCTCAGCCACTAAAATAGCCATAACTTTTTGCTCGGGTATCGGATTTTTGCGAAATTGGTATCATTGTCAAGCTAATTCAATTATCTAAAATTTGATAGGTCTTTGGATGAAAAATTCCATGTATATAAAGAGTTATGAACATTTGAAGTAAACCCTTGTAGAATTGAGTGACAAACTTTGGATGAATCAATTGATCTTAGCTCAACTTTGTTCTAGGTCATTGCTATGAACATTTTCCACCTCTAATCGACTCCATAGACTAGGATAATGATAATGCAACTTATATTCACGTGATAATCACTTGGATTAGATCTTAGACCCGTAGAAACGATGGTTAGAATTCCAGCACGAAAATACGGGGTATTACATTATCTCTCCCTTGGGAACATTCATCCTCAAATGTGGATAATTAAGCTGAAACACAGAGAAATCTCAATATTTAAGCTATCATATACAACTGATATAAACTGAATCACTGAATCTCAAACATAATGAGCCACTGAACTGATCTGCAAATGCATGAATTCTTATGTAAATAGCTATATGGCTAAGATAGAAATGAGAGTGTCATCTTATGAGTAACCATTACTTTGCGTTGGATCTGATATCATGAGAAAAAGATGAGAGGTTTATGACATGAAAACTCGGGGTATTACAACATCCCCCTCTTGGGATTATTCATCCCCGAATGATAATGATTTGATTTAAAAATCAGGAAAAGACTGAGATGATACACATGATACTTACAGACTGAATCATACTGGAAGGTTACACCCAAATAAAGTATTTCTTCAACGCCTTTCTAAGAAATTTCTAATGCAATTGGGGAGTAAAGAACTTTGGGCATGATCTGAATAAAACATCTGAATAAGGAATTACAACATTGCTACCCCTCTATGGCCTGGAACATAGACCCATAAATCATAAGCTAGGGTAGAATTTCTAGACCTTAAGAAAAGATAATTCTTACTTTCAAGTTTAGCAACATTTCTCATGTTTCCTTGACTATGCTATTCCCCTCAAATATCACACTCTCTTGATTCAACTTATAATTCTCAAATGGACACTGATAAATCTTTCTGCAAGGTTTAAACTAAACTAAGTCCTCTCACCAAGGTCAAGCCTAACTCTAAATCACAAGATACAACATGCTAAACCATAATACTAGTCTAAACCACAAGGTTCAATATTTCATATCTTTTTAGAGTTCACACCCTAAGCATAACATGCCTTACCACTTCAATAACTAACTCGAAACACTTACTATTGATTCACTAGAGCATATTTCATCTGTCCTCTTACACCCAACATGACATTCACGCCTATCATTAAAATCATGTATGAACTTCAAGGAAAAACCGCATAAAGGCATACTTCGCATACTCTCTAAACCTTTATCAATAACAATTTGCTTGCACTATTCTTAAGAACATAAACATGAATTTTAATTAACCATGACATGTATCAAAGAATTGGCGTCAATCTTACTTCAGATTTTAGCCTTAGGTAGAAAAGCATAAATAATCTTTCTTAATGAGGGTCATCAACCCTTTCTCATCTAAACCATTGCTTATCCATTATCATCGCTACTATCTTAACATATGAAGAGGTCACCAGAGGTCTAAAACATAAGAACCGGAAGCACGAAAGACTACAATACATAACTTTAACACTTATCCTAGGCCTGAGGAATAAAATATCAAAGGCATGGATTCATTAAAGAAATCTAATCTGAGGACATACATGATATAATGCGAACTTCACTAGTATCATGAGTTCTAAAACTGGTCATACTCTAAAACATGAGTTCATACTTATCATGAGTTATTCAATCATAAGACTGGAGTCCATAGATTTCATTGAGGGATAACTCGAATCATAGAGTGAAACTATTACTTACTTACAAAAAGTTGAGAATGAACTTAAATACACATGAAGTATATAAACATTGTCCCTTAGATAGATGAAACAGGAGCCGGATAAACAAGGGAGCATGATGTGGAGCGTGTGTCGTATGCTATGGAGCACCGAAATAGAGCATGCGCCGCATGCTCTATCGCATAGTACTAGGGGTGGACTGGAGTGTGCATCGCACGCTAATCGCATGAAGTCACTATTTTGAATTCCAAACATGCCCTAAACGGGTTTCAAAAATTCCGAAACTCACCCAAGATGTACTATTGACTCCCCCGATCATGAATCAACTTGAAAATCAACTTTTGGAGGTCAGGAAGGTCATGAACAAAATCCTCAAAGTTAGAAGGATTTGGAAAAGACTAAGTCTTGTCACTTAGCTGAAAATTTCTAAGTTTTGGGAACTATTCTGTCATGCAACAAGGAACTGAAAAGAGCTAGAATATTAAAGGGTCTTATACTATCTCCCCCTTAGATTTAAAGCCATCTTCTAAACTTATGAATCTATCTCACATTCCTAGGAGTGAGTCGAAATATCTGTGCTCTAACGGTCCATACTTAAATGCTACACTCGCACGCATAAGCTATATTTCAAACTTACTGACTTCATTCTTGAACAACCCCATTTCATATATTATCCTTAACTTGGCTATCCATGGTACCATGTACTAGACACTATGCTTCTTCAACTTAAAACTCAAGGGTACTACTAACCACATATAATACTTAATAAACTTAGAAAATAATGCAACCTCATATCACTTTGGGCACGCCTTTAACTCATACCTACAACATCATTCTTAATCTCAAATCAATTAACTTAAATTCTTGCATTCACTATTTCAAGCCTATTGGTTCATCTCCATATAACTAGCATCACTAACCAAGCAATCATTATCCCCACCTTGCTCATAATCTACTATTCGAACTTAGTATCTTGTTCTAGCTATGATTAACCACAATCTTAACAACTATTCTTACCTGCCAAACATTCAAAAATGCTAGTCCGCTAAAACCTCATAACAATAATGATCAATCACAATCCTATGGTCTATCTTATTATGATTTTCTAGCACCTTTTTCTTCTACACCTTATTACTATTTACCCTTCTTATACATCTAAACTCCTTCATTGTTTTATAAATTTCAACTAAACTTTCTCTTGCAATCTCAGTAAAGCCTAAATTAACAAGAGTCATCCACCAAATACTTCTATCAAAACCTATACTTTTCTAGCACAGTAACTATTTTCTTACCTCAAGAAAACAATAATCTACCTTAACTAATAATCTCTTTCTCTAACTTTCACTAAACTAACAAACAAGGGTATATCACTTCATTACTAATTCAATTATAAGCAAAAATTCAGCTATACATATTCAATAAATCGCCCTTACCACCTTTCTTGTCACTACACTTCTAAACCCACACTTTCAACTAACACAAGAACAACAAGATAAACAACAAGTTGCTAGTGAATCGAAATAGGCCCCGCACGACTTCACTAGACTTTGGTTTTTGTGTTTTGAATAAGAAAATGAGATAAATAACAAAGCAACTATGCTATTGAATCGAAGGATCCCCACACGGCTTCACTAGACTTTGATTTTGTGTTTTGAACAAGAAAATTAGATGAATAACAAAGCAACTATGCTAGTAAATCGAAGAAGCCCCACACGACTTCACTAGACTTTGAGTTTCAAAAACACCATGACGACAAGATTACATATTACAAGGTATAGAAACTTGACACACAATATTCAATGATCTAAGAATACATATCTTGATCTGTCTTAATGAAATAACTCATAAGAATGAGGGTATAACTTTAAATTTGAGGGACTTATAACACACTAGAAGGCTCTTCTCAAGCTGTTTTATGAAACTTTTGAAACTTCTTACTAGCAAGACTGAGATAATTATCAGGGGAGGAAATTAGAAATTGTCGATCATGTTACCTCAAGAATAGCACATAGATAGAGAAGTATAGATTATCATTATGGAATCTGAGGAGGAATCTGAAAGCACATCTGACTTAGGCTTAGTGCAAGATTTTTACAAACATGATAAAGCACATAAATCTTCAAAACTCAAAAGAACTGATGGGATACTTTCTAGCACTCTTATAATCCCATAACTATTTATGGAGACTGTTTGAGAAAGCTGTAGCAGTAAGGATTTGAGCTTGACTATTTCTGATACCTTGGGAATAAGACAAAAATGGCTCGAATAGAGCAAGATGAGAATCTATATGAGTTTCTTTGAGACCCTTTCTATAGAACAATCTGAGACTTGAAAGAATAAAAACATTTCCTAAATGCCTTGTAGCCTCTCAAAGAAAAGTACAGACGTCTCTATACCGTTCCGCAAGACTCTACTAGACATGGCTTCATAAACACCCTAGGACACTTGAACTCTGTGCTCTGATACCAAGTTTGTAATGCCCAAAAATCGGGTCCCAAGACATCACACGGTGCCTATGGTCACAAGTGAACCCAAGCTAACCCATCTACTGGCATAACTCATAAGCAACTGAATAAGATAGATAAATCTGAACAAAGTAAGAGGAAAATACTTATTTTCTGAATATGATCAATACAAAAGTGAATTCACATGTTTACAACTCTATTTTTACAAAGAAAGTCAGATAAATATAATGACTCTACTGGCTGTCTATGAAGCCTCTACTAATACTGACTATAGATATCTAGGACGTGACTCCAACTATCACTAATCAATATATAAGAAAAATAAAGAAATAAAATATATAATAACATCTAACTTAAATTCCCAAAGTAGGAGGACATATCATCTGCTGGCTAAAATCTGCAACTGTCTAAGTCTGATGCGCATACTAAAACTTGTACCTACATTATGAAACAATGTAGCACATAGACGTACATATGGATCAGTACTTTGAGGATGTGCTGAGTATATAGGAGTGCAATGCACATATAAAATAATATCTCAATATCATCATAGTTTATAAAATTATGCATGCTAACATAAATGACTCACATATCTTGAATAATATCTGAAATATAAATCTCATAAATCATGAATAATGAAAAATTTAGTATAAATCTCATGAGTCATTTCACTTCATTCTAAATCTGCATTCTTTCTTTGTTCTCAAACTTGTAGTATAGATAATGTCTTAAAACAACATCTTTCCGAATATATACTTTAATCTCATGAAAACTAAGAACTCCTTTGAAAACATAAAGATTTTGACACTTGAGAACCTTAGAAATCTTGGAATCATAACTTTCGAAAAACATATACCATTATCATAGATAGAGTGGGGCACTAGTTTTGGAGTTTTTTCTAACCGACATAAACCATATGAGCTACATGGAGTCCAACGTCTTACCCACATTGGGGACAGATGTTCTATCCTTGCCATCGGATAGAATCTTAACTTTTCAGCTCATTAGTGATCACTCTATCAGCCTTAGGCTCACATCCTATGGGGGCACATAGTTCTAGAGAAGTACCACACTTCCCACTCGGTGCTAAATACTACTCCCGGACTTAGCAAAGAACTTTAAAGAAAATCCACAATAAATAATTCAACAATTTGCATCAGGAGCCAATAGGCTACCCCTTTACCATAAATCAATCAAATGTGGATTTTCTTTTCTTACTTGGGTTCAAAAACCAACTCTTTCCTGAAATCTTGATAGACTCATCATCAAAGCTTTAAAGATCTCATAATAATGAAAATATAACCATACTTCTTGCAATTCTTAAAAAGTCCTCAATAACTCATTCTCAAAATAACAATCTTTAAATAGGGGTTAGTGACCCATATATCAAACTCATATTAAAACGCCAAATGATTCATGCTTGATAATGTAAATATTGATGAATTAACTCAAAATCTAAAAATTTCATCAATAAGCATGAAAATATAAACATACTCATGTAATATCATAGCAAAACATCATACTCAATATACTTCTTGAAAATACTTCCACAATGTCAAAATATTGGCATCAAGAATCACAATATATTGCTTAAACTCACTTGGAAAAATCTGGAAAATCACATTACTTGCATAAATATGTAAAATTAGTCATAAAATTACACTTCTAAATCATTGGGAACCTTATAAGCTTGTAATCAACAACCATGGGTGTAAACCCCAACTTGAATTTAATGAAAAATAATCAAAAATTCAGTAATTTATAATCTAAAATAAGTTTTGGCCACAAGAACGAAAGGGTGTTCTTGTTCAAACCCCACATACCTTAAAATTAAAGCTTTGGATGAACTCTTAACTTTGGATTGCTATTCTTGGTATTAATGGGTGCTTCTCATATTCCTCGGAATGGGGAATACGAATCTTGAAAAATTATCAAAAACCTACGGTTGAATCTTGAGATATTAGTATTTTTAGGTTGAAACCCTAATGAATGTTCTTGGTGATTTTGAGAGAAAGTAAACTTATTTTGGTGTTATGGGAGTTTAATCCCATGTTATAGCTGGATAGGGGTTGGAAAATACCACTTTTGACCTTGAAATCGTGGAAACAGAACCTGAAAATTATTTGCGTGCGATAAAGCGTACGTCGCACGCTTATCGTTTGGTGCTACTGCCTCAGCCACTAAAATGGCCATAACGTTTTGCTCGGGTATCAGATTTTTTCGAAATTGGTATCGTTGGAAATATTATTCAATTATCTACAATTTTTTAGGTCTTGGGATGAATAATTCTATGTATATAAATAATTATACACATTTGAAGTAGACCCTTGTAGAATCGAATGACAAACTTTGGACGAATCAATTGATCTTAGCTCAACTTTGTTCTATGTCATTGCTATGAACATTTTCCACCTCTAAACTACTCCATAGACTAGGATAATGATCATGAAACGTATATTCATGTGAGAATCACTTGGATTAGAGCTTAGACCCATAGAAACGATGGTTAAAATTCCTGCACGAAAATACGGTGTATTACAATCACGGGAAAAGATTTGTAACATACCGGTGACTACGTATGGCAAGGCTTCCACCTCCTGGTAGTTGGACAAAGAATACAGTGGGTTGAGACCACTCCCGACAGCTGAGATGGCGCTTTTTTGAGGCGGTGGTGGTACGGAAGAGTTTGCCTGAGATTTGGTACCACCAATACTCCTTCTAGTCGAAGGACAATCTCTCTGGAAGTGACTCGATTGACCACATAAATAGCATACCAGTGAACCTAGCTGACACTTCCCTGGATGATGCTTACCGCAGGTTTCACACTGCAAAAACGTACGATGCTGTTGAGCTACGCTGCCCTGTGACTGGGTATTCTGTGCTCTGGATCCATGATTAGTTTGGAAACTCTAAGGTCATCGGTCTACTGGAGGTTTAGGCATTGGGGAACTGGTTGCAGATTGTGCATTACTCCAATTCTTCTTCTTCTGCCATTTATTTCCCCAATTACCACTTTGTGGCTGACTGTAGTTCTGATCTATTATTCTGGCTCTCTTTGCTTGCTTGTCCTTCTCCCTAGATTCTACAATTCTCTTCTTCAGCTCCTCTACCCTCTGCATATGCACTGATATCCTAGATAATTCCATGTCCTTGTTAAGTGTAACCCCCTTACATTCAAGCACTAAGTCATCCGAAAGGTCGGATGCAAATTTTCTCATTTGGGCTCTCATATTACCATCCATCTCTGGAGCATAACGAGCTAGATGGTTGAACTTCAGAGTGTACTCCTTGACACTCCTCTTTCCTTGCTTAAGGTTCATAAACTCTGCAGCTTTGCCCTTCCTCAACTCAAGAGGAAAGAACCGGCCAAGGAAGGCTTCCATGAACTCATCCCATACCGTGGGCTCAGCACTCTCACCCTTAGAATCCTCCCATTCATTATAGCATTGGTTCGCTATATCCTTCATATGGTAAGCTACAAACTCAACCCCCTCTACTTGATTTACATGCATCACTTTAAAGATCTTCTCTATCTCGTACACAAACTCTTCTGGATCATCTTCTACCTTGGTATCAGTAAACTTGGGCGGGTTCATCTTCATGAACTGGCCCACTCTTGTAGCCTCAGATGTAACAGATGCAGACCCAATATCTTTTGACCATTGAGTCTATGTGGCTACCAACTATGCAAGCATGTTAATGGGTTTTCTGAATTTTGCATTAGATACCTCTCTCTCGCAAAGATGAGTGCGGTTAGTCCCCATCCGGGGAGCTCTGGGTGCCCTGAGTGGGATGGTCTGAGTAGGTGGGAATCCCGTAGTAGCATTAATCTCTGGAGCCGAGGCTCTATTTTGGGTCTTCATCCCATGAGTAAGACAAACCTCATATGTCTGTGCATTTTAATCGATAGTACGACGGGGAGGCATGACTATTTTTCTGAAACAAAGAGATCATTGATTAAGGGACAATTTAGACTCTGAAGCATGAACTAAACCATAAAGAATAGAAATATTCCTAAATCCCTAGTAGCCTCCTGCTTATAAGTGTGGCGCGCTACACACCCATAAATAAAATTCTACCCGATGCGATTTCACAGACACCCTGGGACCATGAACCGTGCTTTGATACCAAGTTTGTCATAACCCGAACTGAGGCCCTGGCCGTGACAGACATCTCAAACCATCAATACCCGAGATCTTTTCTAACTTATAATCATATACACCATTCATACACAATAAGAAAATGCTAAAAAATATAATGAAATAGAAACATGGTCGTAAGTTTGATACAAATTCAACAATGGTAAAATGAAATCCAAACCCTCTAATAACATCTAAATAACCATCTGCAAAATCTCTACTACATGACTAATAACAACTGTCTGAAAATTCTGGGACAAGGCCCCCAGTAGACCAAAACCACGACTAATGATAAATGTCTGAAAATAAATAGGCCTTCTGAAATATAGAAGGTTCACCGATTGAACTCTGCAGTTCTGTCTGAAGAACTCTACTTCTTATCAAGACCCCTAGATTTTACCTCAGAACCTGGAAGGTAGGGGGTCAATACCGATGTACTGGTACGCCGAACAATCCAAAATAAAGCTTTTAATATAAATTAAATAGTTGAGAGCTAGTCATAAAATATCATAATGATATAAATTCCAAAACACATGGGCATCTTTGATAATCATAAAACCTTTCTGTCAATGCAGCCTCTGATCTTTATATTACTTCTGAGTTAGGTGGCACTCCCCTACAAGTCTGATATTCCATGGGCTATATGGAATCCGCCATTGACTCGAAGGAGATGCCCCCAACCCAAGTGTGCCCAAGGGTTGAAGTATCTGAGTCTGATACGCCACAGGGCACTATGCTAGTGTAATATAATATACCCAGATCGACAAATCACGATTTTAGGAAATGAGTTATCTGAACTTGTGCCTTCTTCGGGGAACCACCTAAGCTCTCTTTATGCCCAATGTTAGTCTGTTCCGATACATTCATCATTCTAGTTTCTAGTTGGGTTGGTGTACCCTTGGTTATGTTTCTAGTTGATAACTTTATGATTTGATACCATATCTTGATTCCTGTATATCACGTTGTTGCTCTTTAATAACATACAAAGTTGTTTATAAATTGATTGACCTTGGAGATGGTGAAGATGTTTTGAGGTAATATGGGTGGTTGACTATTGAATGTACTCGGTATTCTCTTAGTGGTGTTTTAGTTTCTTGAGGACAAGCAATTGTTTTAAGTTGAGGGTGTTGATGTGTGAGCAGATGCTAACACATTTGAGGCTTTTATTTGAGAATAATTGCAAATTTTGATTGTTTTATCTTTGATTTTGTAATGGAAGTCAAGAGGCAAGAGAACCAACAATGATGGATGTAAAAGAGTTGAAATCTGAAGCAAATAGAAGAGAAGTGTGGCTGATAATATTCTTGATAAGTCGTCAGCACCCTGATAGGTTATCAGCTTCATCGTAATCCTTAAACAGAGAATGGGATTCAATTAGAAGAAGTGACGACGACATGTGATAAGCCGTCAGCCTTATGATAAGCCATCAGAGTCGCCGTCAGCCTTTGACAGAACATGGGAGCTGATGTGGAGAAGTGACAACATTGTCTGATATGTCATCACAATTTTGATAAGACGTCAGGATTCACCATCAGCCTTAAGCAGAAATTGTCAAAATTAAAGAGGAGATGACGATATCAGTGATAAGTTGTCAGTCTCCTGATAAGGTGTCACGCATGTCGTCACCTAATCTGAGAAGAGCACTGCACTCTATGATTTTGTTTCCATAATTAGGATGAAGTAATTAAAGCATAGTTTAGGGTTTTCTAGGAGGATTCAGAACCTATTTTGGAATGGACGTATTTTGTTATTTTCTCTCTAGTTTCTTGGCTTGAACAAAACAATTAACTTTGAAGAGATTATCATCAATATTTTGGGATTTCTACTTTGATCTAATATGAGAAACACTTGTTGCTATTCATCTTACTGTAAGTTCATCGTTCAAATTATGAATTCAACTTGTTGTATCGATTATTACATTATGAGTGGCTAAATTTCTTTAACCCGAATTATGGGATCTATGGGTTAGGTCTTGGTAAGTTGCTAAGTGTTCAAGATTCTAAAGGTAATAGGACTCCTTGATAATTCCATGTTTTTAATTATTGTCTATTGGTTGAAAACGATAGATAGAACCTGCTTTGATTTGCTTGAGATAAGAAATCAACTATAGTAGGAAGTGAATTATTGACAGGGACTTGGAAGATATCAACCTTCCATTTAATAATTAACATTGTAACAAGGTTAATTAACCTGAGGTGAAGTCTGGCTAGTGAATATATATTCCTTAAGTCCGAGAGGATTAGGTAATTAAATGCTTAAGTAGGTCGAGAGACATTTAGGCAAAACTTCAATAAAGACAATCTGTTGTTCCTACCTATCATGAGAATCTTGAAGTCCTTGTGAAAAATCCATAACTTTATGGACAACTCAATCAGAGAGAACCACATTGCTGGGGGAGCTAGACTCTTAGAATTGTATCATATCGACAATGAGGCATGACCCATGAAATTGGAACGAGGAATGAACTTGGATAACTTTCATATGGACGACTCTATAGCACGAACTAGAGTAAGAAGAATGGGAAGAAACTCCTAAATGTCAGCTAGCCTCCTGATTATAAGTGTGGTGCAAAATACACCCTTAAGTAAGACTCTACTAGACACAATTTTGCAGACACCCTAGGACTATGAAACGTGCTCTGATGCTAAGTTTATCACAACACAAACTGAGGCCCTAGCCGTGACGAGCATCCCAAACCATGAAGGCCTGGGCGCACTTCTATACCTGATAATCATACACAATATTCATATACAATATGGAAAATGATAAAAATAATACAAACGGAATCATGGTCATTTTTAGCTTCAACTGAACAGTGCAGAATGAAATCCATAAACATCTAACAATATTTGATACACGTCTGCGAAATCTCTAACATTACAAGATCAATCATAAGTCTAGAACAAAACTGGGACAAGGCCCCCAGTCGGACCTAATACTAAAGTAACATAATAATGTTCTAAAGACAAGGCCTTCCGAACTAAAGAAGTCTCACCAACTTCTCACTTTTGTCTGACAGATTCTATGACTTAGCAGGAACTCTGGAATGAACCTCAGACCATGAAATATAGGGGTCAGTACAAAGTACTAAAGTGCAGTGCAATCCAAAATAATGAATTTTATAAAACATAAGTGAGAGCAATTTTTAAAATAGTATGCATGACATAACTTAAAGCACATGGGCAATTTCAAATAATCTTAAAGCAAGTTTTCTCAATATAGTTCTGATCTTTGTATTACTTCCGAGCTAAGTGGAACTCCCCTACAAGTTTGATATTCTACGGACTATATCAAATCTGCCATTGACTCGGTGGAGAAGCCCCCAACTAAAGTTTGTTGCAAGGGTTGGAGTGTCTGAGTATGATACACCACAGGGCTCTAGGACAACGTAAAATCCCTCTAAGGGATTAAATAACCTGTATCGGCAAAACACGGTTTTGAGAAATGAGTGTCTAAACTCGTGCATTCTTTGGGGAACCACCTAACATCTATTTATGCCTATTTTTAACCATTTCTAAACATACATCATTCTAAGTTTTGAAATCTAAAAATCTAATTACAAACATGCATTCTATTCTGTTCTAAATTACCATGACATTATCTGAGTTGGTGTCGTCACATCAAGACTTGCAAGTCATATTTCTTATCCATATTGTATCATTCATGATTCTTTAATTAAAACACAATTCAGACCACCCAAACATGCAAATAGTATATGATATTTCATGTCCCGAAACCCAAGTCAAAACTATGCAAAGATTCTCATTCTTTCATCAAACATGTGGTGGTCATGTATTTTTTTTGATAAACCATGCAACTCTTTCATTATATATATATATATTCAACATTTATCAATATGAACAACTCTCTCTTTTGAATTCAAAATCATATTCAAGTCATAATATTAATCAAGACACTATATGATCCATGCTCTCAATTAAATATTCAAACCCAATTTTCATACATACATATATATACGAGTACAATTCAATTTGGAGAAAAAGCCTCAAGCCCAAAAAAATAGTGCCATGAAAACATTCATGAAGCAACATTGTAATATATTTTCTAAAACCCCTTCAAAATTCCTGATTTCGCCATATTTAAATGTTGTTGAACAATTTTTTTATGCCCAAGTAGTTTTAGGAAAATCCCACGCACCTTAGATTATTTAGGAGAAAGAGTGGAACCCGGATCTTGATCCATTTCTTGGAGTTCTTGACCTTATGAATGAGTTCTTGAATCTTTGGGGGAGGAGTTAGGGTTTTGATTTTTAGAGGAAAAAAGAAAAATAAGATATTTTGGCTTCTTGTGGTTGAAATTCAATGTTATAGAGGTAATTTGGGTTAGGCTAAATAACCACGGTGCCCTTAGACCCATTAGAAACTAAAATAATGTGTAAAACAACCTTAGATTTGTGTCTGGTTTCGTATCGACATGATATCGATGCGACGCGTCATGATCCGTCGGTTTACTGCCTCACACTGGAAAAGCCATAACTTTTCGTTCGGTTATTAGCTTTTGGCGAAATTGGTATAGTTGGAAGCTAATTCAATTTTCTACAATTTTGTGGATCTTGAGCTGAAAAATTCTATGTGTATCAAGTGTTATCAACGTTCAAAGTAGACCCTTGTAGATTCGAATATCCAATTTTTGATGAATGAAAGGTTCTTAGCTCAACTTTGCTTTAGTCCATTTCTATGAACGTTTTTCAGCTCATAATCACTTCATATACTAGTCAAGAGATCATGACACATGAATCTAAACATAAACCATGGAATTAGATCTTACACACGTAGAACGATGATTTAATTTCA
Source organism: Capsicum pubescens (assembly GCA_030864215.1). Taxonomy (NCBI): domain Eukaryota; kingdom Viridiplantae; phylum Streptophyta; class Magnoliopsida; order Solanales; family Solanaceae; genus Capsicum; species Capsicum pubescens. The sequence goes on from CM061540.1 coordinate 303,567,148, forward strand.
AGCTCAAAAATGCGGGGCATTACATCCCTACCCATCATTCGGGGACGAATAATCCCAAAGGGGAGAAAATGTAACACCCCACATTTTGGGCTTGAACGTAAACCGTCATTTCCTTCGTGTAAAGGTTCCAAAAGTTATAAATCTAATACAAATATAGTGTGTTGATCAATCATGTAGTGTGGTAATCTAGTTATGCAAGAATTAAGATCATAGAGGTCCCTTAACCCAAGGACGAGTTGGAAGTTTTCCTATCATTTTAGTTTTTATGAGGGTCGAAACTTGGGTTAAATTCAATCAACCATAACTTTTAGTATATAACAAATTATAAGGCCTACTATATATCAAATCAAAGGTTTTCAAAGCAGCTTTCAAATGATACCAATTTTTCCTAAATCCGATACTTGAGTGAAAAGTTATGACTTTGCAAAGTTGAGTGCGTCGCCTTGCAAATCGCCTAAGGCTACTGGAATTGTTGTGCCATGGGCTATGCGTCGCCCAACCCCTTTTGGGCAATGGGAAATGTGATGCCCAGCCTATTTTGGGCGATAAAAAATGTGTGGCATTGCCTAGATAAGGCCATAGGCAATGTGTCGCATGCCCTATGGCCCAAGGGCGTAAAACTATCATTTTTAAGTCATTTTAAGGGCAACCAAGTCTTTTTACACTCCAAAACTGTCCCTAATCATCCTTTAACGAAATTAAGGTCATTAGTAATGTTTTAACTCCTTAAAAATCCCTAAAATTCATCTTTCAAGAACACAAGGGGAGAAAACAACTAGGGTTTTGACAATCAAGCCTAAAGGTCCAATCGTTTTGAAATCTCTTCGCGAATTCTTTGCAACTAAGGTACATGGGGGTTCCTAAAACTGCATGGGCATAGTAAATGCTTCTTAATCATGATAAAGATTTAGAAATCATGAAATTTCAAAGAGGATTTGAGATTTATAATTAGATTCATGATTTAAAACTTTTGAGGATATTGATTTGGTCTTGAGGCATTTCCCCCAAATTGATTTGTAATCTTATATATGTGTATGAGTGTTTGAAGTTGATAATTTAATTGAGAGCATGACTATTTACTCTCTCTCTCATGTTGCAACACCTTTTGATTTTAGAATGTTATTCAAAAGCATGATATCAATGTTTTTTACTATTGTTGAATGATTTAAAATTGATCTTTAAATTATTGAGAGGGGTTTTGCATGTTGATAAATGTTGAATATATATAATTAAAGAATTGCATGATTTACCAATAATACATGACCACCACATATTTCTTGAAATGATTCGAAGGAATGAACTTTGCATGATTTGATAAATGTATTTGAAGAATGAATCTTCTTGAATTATTTGAAGTATTGTAATGCCCCGATTTTCTGAATCGGAATGCTACACGGTGCTCATGACCCTGAGGGACCACAAGCTAACCCATGACTGATATCAGTACATGTACACTGCATATATAATGTAATAATGCGGAAAACATAAATATGTAGGCCATAAGGTTCAACTGAATTAAGAATCTGTCAAAAAATAATATCCATATGGGTGAAAGATACCCAAAATAGCTGAAAACTGAATCAAATATGAACATAAGTCTGAATACTAAATCTGAAAGCCTCTAAGTACTGTCTGAATAAGGAGTTGAAGGAAAATGTCTCCAACTAACTCCATAAACTGATAACTGGCTAAAATAATAATGAATAAATCAAATCATATTGTCCTTGAATGAAAATGACTCACTGAATCTCTGCGACTGGAAATGCTACTGCTACTGCTGATCTTGAGCTCGTATCTCTAAACATATGGTGTAACATGAAAAGAAAGCACCATAGTGCAAATGCTTCAGTACAACTGGAGTACTGAGTATACGAGTGAGATAGGCTAATGCAAAGGGTTTACATGCATGAATAATGCTAATTGACTGACTGATATGAACGTAAGAGTACAAACATACATACATAGTAATTGAGATTATGAGTACGTGGTAGCTAAATCTGTATACTAATACATGACTGGAACTGTAGTTCTAATAACATGAGTGATTGTGTCTGACCGTCCTGAATCTGGTAAAACTCCCTGAGTCCCGTGCTATAACTGAATTTGACTGTATCTAATAGTCCTGACATACTGATATCTGAAGAACTATCGGAGTTCTTTTATTAAGACTGATACTGAAACTGTGGGAGGTAGTTTTTTAATCGACATTCCCCATGTATACCATTACAGCTAAGTTGCGGTCCAATCTCTGCCCCGACAGGAGGGGTGTCAATACCGTACCACTGGTAAGGACAGTTGTGAGTGAACCTTATTTGGAAGGTACTCAAAGTGAGAAAGGTGGAACACTAATCTGATAAGTTAATCCACCTCATCAACCCTAATCTGACAGGTTAAGATGTCTCAACCTACGTTGGCTACGTAGTTCTGGAACACAAGGATGACTGCTAAAATCACACCCTGAACTGGAAGGTGAGTTCCCATCCTTAGGTTCACTCGGTGCTAACTTCTACTCCCTTCCGAAGAGACTAAACATGATTCAACTAACTGTACATGGACAGATTAACTGACTTCCATTGACTGATGGAGTAGTACTATTATCTTAGAGTTAACTGAGATCATGAGATTTCTGAGGTTTTCCTGAGTCACATGACTGACTGAGTTCTTATATTATTGCTTGACTAAGATTATCTTGATAACATGACATGGCTCTAGGCACACAACTATTTTTTTTGGGTACTAATACCCCCAGGACTCGATAGAAGGAAACTGACACACATGACATGACTTGATCACAAGATTTGAGTCCATAATTCATAATATCATAAGTAGGGGATATCATATTTCATATAGTTATTAAACATCATAAACATTGTAGGGAATGGATGGATATATTTCGTGTCATATTGTATATCTCTATTATCTTACATGCTTCATACCACCACAATAGCAACACATGAAAATCATAGGATTCATATTGAAGTATATAGCTAACATGGACTTGTCATTTAGACATCATATAACCATATAAACATGAATTTCTAGCATCCTAAGCATTTTATCAAATACATTGCATGCATTCTTTAAGGCATAGGTGAGTTTCATACTTGCACCATATTAAACCACCTAAAGTTCATGGTTTTCAATTAACAAACATATATATTCCATGAAAACACCATTAGACATCATACTGAAACTTAAACAACAATCGTCAAGATGTACATACTCATATCACCACAAAAAGTTTAAAAAATAATATTTAAAACATGGTTCTTGAGCTCTATGAACGGATTGGATCCGTAGATAAACACTATGATAACGCTCAAATTACACTGTTGAATGGGTGTAAGCGATCGTTGTCAATATAAAACCCAACTAGGTTAGGGTCGAATCCCACAGGGAATAGGGTGTGAACATCAATTTGTTTACGAAAGATTTTACTGGTAGTTTACTATTTCCGAAGGATGGGGGTTTAAGTTCACAGTGTGTTAAATATCACTTTTAAAACTTCAGTGTTTGTAATCAAGATAAATGGTAAACCAGAGCTATGTTCACCAAGGGTTTCGAAAATTGACAGATACTAAGTGATGCTAGAGATTCTCGGAATGAGTAGAACAAAAAAATATCCCTGACGATTATACTATCTGACTTATCTCTCGATCTCACTAGAAAATTTATTATCTAATTCTCTCAAACTTAGAAAACTTATCTATTTCCAATAAGATGTTATCTCAGGTAGATTAATCTAGTTACGGCATTAATCATTAAACAGAAGGTTGGTAGCTTCCGAGTCCCTGTTGATAATTCACGTCCTCTAGTCTATTTCTCTGTTAGAAGAAAATAAAACCTAAGGCATAACCTAATGTTTGCAACCACTAGATTTTAGTTGAAACAATAGAATTTCATGATGTTTTACTACTCTTTGAATCCATTAAACACCTAGTATCATATCAAACCCTAATCCATGGATCCCATAATTCCGACTAATGAAATTAGCCGCTCATGATTTGATGAATGAAATACCAAGTTGAATTCATGATTATAATGATAAACTTACGAATGGATAGAAAACAACAAGTAGTTCCTCCGATTTAATCACAAGGTAGATACCCCAAAAATAGTAGATACGAAAACAAAAGAATATTTAATGAAAGAAAGCAAAAATAATGTCTCACTTCTTAGAGTTGATTCTGATAGATGAATTATGCCTCCTCTTCAAAAACCCTAAAAGATGTTATTTACACTAAAGCCTAATTAAGGAAATAAAATAACAAAATTAATAAAATTGTTCAAAATAGGTGACGCCCAGGCTGACGCCGCGTCAAGAAGTTGATGCCCTATTACGAATGGCATCAGAGAGGCTTCAGTTGCCTTCAGATTCTATCTTAGGCTGACAATTTGGTTGATGCCACATCAGGGATCTGACGGCGTATCTCCAACTTCGTCAGATATCTTCATCCCATGCTAACTTTCTGCTTAAGGCTGACGCCATTCTTGACGCCTTATCACGACTTTGATGCCACGTCACTGGCGTCGTCAGAACTGCTCTTCAAACTGTAACTCCCTGGTTAAGGCTGACCCCAATGCTGATAGGCTATCACAAGGCTGACGAATTATCACAGAGTTCGACAGCCATGTTTTCTTCTATTTTTCTTATCTTTTCAAATCTTTTGCTCCATTATTGTTTATTCTCATTTCTTCAACCTTTTTCTGCAATATCATGAGCAAACGCATCAAAACAACAAGAGTTGCTTCAGAATTCACAATTATTTTGAGCTAAAAAGCATTAAATGTGTTAGATTTTTCTCACACATCAACACTCTCAACTTAAAACAATTGCTTGTCCTCAAGAAACAACTAACTAAGAGAATACAATGAGCATTCAACAGTCAACAACCAATTTAGCTCAAAACTCAGTTTACCATCTCCAAGGTCAACCAACTCAAAATTACTGTGCAATTTATCGAAAAGCAACAATGTAACACAAAGGATTCTAACCATGGAATCAACTAAGTACCAAAAATCATGCATGTATCAATGTACACTACCCAAACAAGTAAGTAACTTAGCAAGATACTAGTGTGCCCTCACAATAAAGAAATTCCCCTCTTTTTCTCATGTCAGACATTAAAAATATAAACACGAGGATCATCACAAAAATGCTCACTCTCATAATGAAGTTCAAACCAGTGTATGCCAAATACCATATGCTTGCCCTTATCTTCATTACCAACATTTCCAGATAGGTACGCTAGGATCACTATAGGTCTTTCTTTGGCTTGTAACGTAGGCTAGAACTGGTAATATATTATACGGCATTTAAAGTGACTAATCTCCTTGGCACTACCTTAACTTATGGGGTCCACTTATTTACCTCTTTTTCTCTCTTTTTCTTTTCTTTTCTTTTTTCTTTTTTTCTCCTTTTTTCACTTTTTCTATTTTCTTGATCACACTTTCAGGATGGGTGCACTTCTTTTTATTCAAGCAAAGTTTCTTTTCTTGCTCTTTTTCACCAACGCCCAACCTTTTATTCTTTTTCTTTGATTCTTTCTCTTCTACTCTACCCTTCTTCATACCCAACTTATATCACGCACCCCTATAATAGCTACCCTCAACTTAGGTTGTTTGCCTACGTTAAGGTGTACAGTGTCCAAGGAGAACCAGGGCCAAAACAGGTTCATTATGATTTAAAAAGGAAAGGTGATAGGTATCATGGAAAGAAAAATGGTAAATTAAGGATCAAACCGAGATCAAGGGATATCATGCATTAGAGAAAAGTCATTTAGGCTAATAGTGACTTAAATTCAGAAATGGCCTATGATCTTTTCCTAACCCCTATCTTTAAACTATGGTAAGACGAACCAGGAAAGTTCTAGATTTGACACTACAAAGAGAACTCGGTATAGTCTCACACACACATGGCACACAAGCAATATCACTGGCTACTACCTATCTGGTTCATGCAATTGTTCAGCAGTGATGATCAGGTAACTAAACTAATGCCATGACGATATGCACAGTGGTCACACTAAGGTGCAATTCATATAGTCATACAAAACAAACCTTCGGAGAGGTGTTCAAAATCACAAAATCAGTTAAATGCCTATAGAACTTGCACTACTCCTAGTTATTTACAAAATATGCTACAACAACATGCTACCCTACACCCTCAATTTAAAATTAAAACAAAATAAAACTAAGGGTTAGGGCAGACCTAGAGTCAATCAAGTCTCAAATCATGGGTCCTCGACCCTGCAGCAGTGTTATCCTCATCAAGAGCTTCTCTTTGCTTTGATTCAGCTGTTCTACTAGATGAGGCTCCTGTATCTCTCGCTCGCAGTGCTTCTTCCCATTTCCAGTTGTCCTCTCGAGATGCTTGTGTTGCCCTTTTCATATCTGCTTTCTCCTATTCTGTCAACCCATCATCTGTCTGTAGTGTCTTCTCTGCCTTTTTCTTCTTCTTTATATTTTTCTCATCCTTAATCTTATTCTCATCATTTTCTTGTCTCTTTCTCTTACCTTTTATAGCTTCTTTGTCTTTATTTATTTTTTTCACTGGCTCCACAGTGAGATCAACGATTAGAGGTTTATCCTCAGATTTCTCAGTTGTATGCCCTGCAGGCATCATAAACTGGTGTTGTTGTACTACCACCATCTCATTTTTTACCTTTTCTAGGGTTACTCTAAATTCAGCAAGATCTGCTCCAGTCAGCTCATGTGCCCTTCCATCAAAACGATTCTCCAGATCTGCAACCCATGAAGGAAAAGTAGAAAAGGGCTCAAGAGCAGCCCTGATTCTTTTATCTACAGCAGTATCAAAATTCTCAGCAAAGGCACGTAGATATGTTTCACACCATCTGTCCTGTTTGACCACTTTTCTGATATCAATAGGCTGGGATGCAGCTTTCGCTGGTGCTGTAGGAACTGATGGACCTGACTCATCATTGGGAACTGAGCCTACTAGAGTAGCCTCAGAAGCTTGCACCTTAACTTCAGGTATTGAACTAGGGCCTACAACTGATGGGTTCACCTCAACCCTCACCCATCTATCAAGTATCAGCCTTGGCTGATTTTTCTCATAGCGAATAGGGTTGTGGGTCTTGGTGTCATACAAAGTCTCATCAATCCCAACAATATATGGTACCCCTGCCTCTGTGCATAGCCTGGTAATCAGACAAGGGAACGGATAAGTTATGTCAGATCTCGTTACCCGAATCTTGTTCTCTTCAGCAATAATCTACCCAAAATTCATCTTAAGGTTGGCCACAAGACATTCAACTAATATTGCTCGATCATCACCCAAAATATTATCTCCATCGGTCGGCATCAAATGGGTGCGCACAACACCTCACCAGAATTTTTCCTCTTGAGTCAAAGAAGCCTTGTAAATACGCTCACTAGGTTGGGTCAGCCATAAAGGGTCTCCCTCAGCTATAAGTGTAGCTAACCAAGGACGCTGGTCATCCTTACTCTTAAGACGATGGTAGAATGCAGGATTTGTGACCTGAGGATTGATGTTGGGTCCATGTAGAAACCTTTTGATAGTCGTATCAAAAATATCTACATTTACCCCATGAACTGGAACTCTTGTCAGCAAAGGCTGGTCTGTTGTGATCTCTTCACTCTTGCACATTCTTTCTAATATAGCCTGGTAGTTCGCATAGAACTCCTGGACTACTGTAGGGCAAAATGGTTTACCTCCCTTAGCAGTCCATCCCAGCCCATAATCTCTGAATTTCTTCTCAACTACAGGATACCCAAGCAATCCTGTGATGATGACTCTCATCTCTAGAAACACCGGTCGTCTGGTAGATCTTCTTTTTGTTCTAATCAACCCTTTGAGGAAAATGTCTTTTGCTTCGGGGATTTTCCATCTAGCATTCTCTTGAACCTCCAGATTCCTGCATTTTATCAAAGTTCCCCAAACTGGGGGTTCCTTCTCAACTTGAATCTCAGTCGCGGGAGTTTCAGAGGATGTTTCCTCAGAATCAGCCTTCTCAGACTCAGGTTTGTCGGACTTAGTTTGTTTAGAACCTTCTTGCTCAGAAGATTTACTCTCAGCTGGGGTGGTAGTCTCAGTATTATCACTATCCTCTACCGTAATAGGTTTAGGTGAAGGAGGTGCCTTTGGACTGGGTTTTTTCTTCTCTACCTGAGCAGTGGTTCTTCATCTTCGTAATCAGAGTCTTCATCAATTAGCTTTCGAACCACTTTAGGCTTGGAAGCTTTCTTTGGAGTGTTAGGATTCTTGCTTTTAGGTTCCATTAGAATGTTCCTGGACCATAAGACAAACACAAGTTAATGATCAAGGTATAACAGTCAAAACATGCTATTCAAGTTCACTTAGCATTATCATCTAACTTGTGATGACGTGGCTGATAAGGTATCACATTTGTGATAACCTATCAGCTTTGTGGTCAGCCTTAAACAGAACTGGCATACTTTTTTCAAACTTGTGACGACATTTTTGATAAGGTGTCACAGTTGTGATAGCCTATCAGGTAGGTCGTCAGCTCAGAATTTTCCCCCCACTCAGTTTGCATTCAAAATTTAGACCAAATTCTTTGTATAATCACATGGAATTTTTATTTTTGTACTTAAAGTTTTCAAATTTTTGCAATTTAGACACAACTTAACCCTAATTTCCGAATTCCATGCTATTACAACTTGAACTCAAGTTTGTTCCTTTAGAGCATCATGTTTTCAACAACTTTACCACTTCAATGACAGGAGAACAAAGTTATGAGCATACCTGATGAGTTGACTCCACTTGATTACGCGAGAGAGAAGAAAAGAGGAGAGATAGACTCTGATTTTCCTTGCAATCCCACAACTATCAGGAAGGAGGTTTCCTTGTATACTTAGGAGTGTTTTCAAAGGAAGTAAATATCCTACTAAGGAAATAAAATAATACTTAAAGAAGGAAATAAAATAAAGCGGGAACCTGAAGGGTTTGGATTTGGGCCGGGTCGGATTCGGGTCAATTTGGGCCCAGATTTTCAAAAAAAAATGATGGTTGACGACAACTTGTGATAAGCCGTCACAAATGTGATATCCTATCACGGAGGTCATCAGCCTTAACAGAGAAGGTCTCCATTGCTGGTCTTTCTGACGACATTGGTAATAAGCCATCACAGTTGTGATAGCCTATCACTAATGTCGTCAAGACCATTTGGCTTGCATTCTTCAGTTTTTACCTTGACCTTTTTGTACCTCTTTAGTTCCTTCCTATTACTACCTAAATGAATAAAAACAAAATGCATGAAAATAAAAATTTGGGTTGCCTCCCAATAGCGCCTGATTTAGTGTCGCGGTACGACTTGGTTATCTTGACTACTCAGACTTTGTCAAGATGCCATATCACTACCTCATTACAACATTCCTGGAATACATCCACAACCAAGAAGATATTCATCTCCTCCAACTGCTTCATAGGAGGTTACATTTTGAATCTAGCCTCCTTTTTTCCATACCTGAATTTAAGCTCATTGAGCTTCATATCAACCAATACTCTTCCCATGGCTAATAATGGTCTACCAAAAATGATGGGTACCTCAAAATTAACATCACAATCCAATATCACAAAATCTGCAGGCAAAATAAAGTCATCCACTTTTACCGGCACATCATGCAATACACTTACTGGTCGTTTCACATATCTGTCTTCCATAACAAGACGCATCATTGTGGGGGTAGGCTCCCCCAATCCAAGCTTTTTGTAGATATAAAGCGGCTCCAAATTTATACGTGATCCTAACTCACATAAAGCATTGGTAAACTTCATGGATCCAACTGTGCACGGTATAGTAAATGCTCTAGGGTTAGGCTTTTTCTGCACTAAGGTTTGTGAAGAAATGGCACTACAGTGGTGGATGTTTTCCACCGGCTCACAGCTTACCTTCCGCTTCTTTGTTAGAAATTCTTTCATAAATTTAGCATAGTTTGGCATTTTCTCATGTGCCTCCATCAGTGGCACGGTCATTGTCCATTGTTTTAGTATTGCCATGAACTTGCTAAATTTCTCGTTATCTTCTTTCTTTTTCAATCTCTGAGGAAATTGAGGTAGTGGTCTTGGAATTTGTTTCAATACCACTTCCCCTTTATTTTTGTCTTCTTTATCTAAAATATCAACAACGCCATCCAGCTTCTTAGACTCCACTGGATTGCATCCTTCTGATTCATCAACATTTACCTCCTCCACAGCTTTGCTCGTAGAAGGGCTAGATAACACCTTACCACTCCGAGTGGTAATCTCCATACAAGAGCCATCAGTTCGTGGGTTCTGAACCATATCACTAGGTAAAGTACCAGCTTTTCTCTAATTTAGAGTAGCCGAAAGTTGGCTCATCTGCTGCTCCAACTACTTAATGGACGCAGAGTGTGAGCTAACCAACTAACTAAGGGTAGAAAACTCACTTTTCATATTAGTTACCCCCGAGTTGGTTGCCTCAAATCCCTTCAATAATTTTTCCATCATGTCCTCCATGGACATCTTGCCATAACTAGTTGTCGCAATATCTCGACTTCCAGGAGGAATATACAAACCACTCTTGTCATTATTATTTCTCCAATGTCCCTACTCCCTATCTTTATAATCAGGCTTGTCATAGAAAGTCCGACCTTGGTTCCCTTGGCTATTGACTCGGAAACCCCCCTAATTACTCACATAGTTTGCCTCAGCATCAGCACTTACAGATACAGTACCATGAGAATCCACAGCCTTGACCATTTCAGTCTTGCCGGATAGCAAGTGCTTATCCAGCAAGTCCATCTGCATCTTCAAGTGGGCCATGTCCTGATCTCGTTCCTTATCCCTTCTACACTGCTCTGCAGTAATACCACCAGAAACAATCGGGCTAGCCACTACAGAATCCCTAGTGTGCCAAGCTCAACTCTGCTTGGTCATTCTATTCAGCATGTCGGAAGCATCCAGAAAAGGGAGGTCAATGAACGAACCACCTGCAGCGTTGTCCATAATAGGATTCATCACAAAGTTGAAATCTTTGTACAAAGTCTCCATCAAGTTCAAGTCCGTCATATTGTGGTTCGGACATTGTGCAAGTTTCTTCTTAAATCTTTCCCAGGTTTTGTGTAGTGCTTGAGTCGGAAGCTGTCTGAAGTTGCTAATTTTGTCCCTCAACGGTACCCTTCTGTAGGGTGGAAAGAACCATTCTAGGAACGCATCATTCATTTGTCTCCAGTTGGTTATAGAATCAGGCTCTAACTCATTCAGCCACATTGTTGCCTCCCCAGACAGAGACAAAGGAAATAATCTCAACCTGGTCGCATTCTCGCTCACCCCCGGATTGTCAAAGGATTTTCAAATGGTGATGAAGTTCACCAAATGAATATGCGGATCATCACCAGGCAAGCCTCCAAATAACCCCTTTAGATTCAGGAGTTGGATCATTATACTTGTTATGATGAACTTTGCACCTGGTGCCAACGGTGGTGGAATGATAGTACCCGTTGCACCATCACCGTCAATTCCTTCATCATCTTCATCAGCCTCATATTTCATAGGCTGTTGACCATACCTTCCTTGGAATGGATGATTTTTGTTGACATTTCGCTGTACTGGTGCAGCAACTTGCTCAGCTCTCCTTGGGTTTTGAGGATTTAGAAATTCATCATCATCCAAGTCTTCATCATCAGGGTTTTGGTGACGTGTTTGTTGACCCAAATTTTTCACATTCACCTGAGCCCTGGCTAAAGCAGCTAGTATTTTTGCTTTTTGTTGTTCAGCCATTCTTCCAATTAGTTGAGGTTCCGTATTGATTGGTAATAGAGGTTCTCTGGAACTTCTCATGCTTGGCATAAACAACATAGTACCTATAATAAACAAAATCAACAAATAAACATAAATCACGAAAACTTAACTATCAGCAAATTTTCACACACAAAATTTTTAGTCTACAACCGTATTCCCCGACAATGGCGCCATTTTAGATAACGCTCAAATTACACACTTGAATGGGTGTAAGTGATCATTGTCAATATAAAACCCAACTAGGTTGGGGTCGAATCCCACAGGAAATAGGGTGTGAACATCAATTTTTTTACGAAAGATTTTACTGGTAGTTTACTATTTCCGAAGGATGGGGGTTTAAGTTCACGGTGTGTTAAATATCACTTTTTAAACTTCAGTGTTTGTAATCAAGATAAATGGGAAACCAGAGCTATGTTCACCAAGGGTTTCGAAAATTGACAGATACTAAGTGATGCTAGAGATTCTTGAAATGAGTAAAACAACAAAATATCCCTGACGATTATACTATCTGACTTATCTGTCGATCTCACCAGAAAATTTATTATCTAATTCTCTCAAACTTAGATAACTTATCTATTTCCAATAAGATGTTATCGCAGGTAGATTAATCCAGTTACAGCATTAATCATTAAACAGAAGGTTGGTAGCTTCCAAGTCCCTGTTGATAATTCACGTCCTCTAGTCTATTTCTCTGTTAGAAGCAAATAAAACCTAAGGCATAACCTAATGTTTGCAACCACTAGATTTTAGTTGAAACAATAGAATTTCATAATGTTTTACTACTCTTTGAATTCGTTAAACACCTAGTATCATATCAAACCCTAATCCATGGATCCCATAATTCTGGGATTTGATGAACGAAATAACAAGTTGAATTCATGATTATAATGATAAACTTACGAATGGATAGAAAACAACAAGTAGATCCTCCGATTTAATCACAAGGTAGAAACCCCAAAAATAGTTGATATGAAAATACAAGAATATTTTAGGAAAGAGAGCAAAAATAATGTCTCTCTTCTTAGAGTTGATGTCTGATAGATGAATTATGCCACCTCTTCAAAAACCCTAAAAGATGATATTTATACTAAAGCCTAATTAAGGAAATAAAATAACAAAATTAATAAAATTGTTCGGAATAGGTGACGCCCAGGCTGATGCCGCGTCAAGAAGTTGACGCCCTATTACGGATAGCGTCAGAGAGGCTTCAGTTTCCTTCAGGTTCTGTCTTAGGCTGACGATGTGGCTGACGCCGCGTCAAGGATCTAACGGCGTATCTCCAACTTCATCAGATATCTTCTTCCCATGCTAACTTTCTGCTTAAGGCTAACGCCATTCTTGACACCATAGTACGACTTTGACTCCACGTCACCGGCGTTGTCAGAACTGCTCCTCAAACTACAACTCCCTGGTTAAGGCTGACGTCAATGCTGATAGGCTATCATTAGGCTGACGACTTATCACGGAGGTCGTCAGCCATGTTTTCTTCTATTTTGTTCAGATTTTCAACTCTTTTGCTCTATTATTGTTATTCTCATTTCTTCAGCCTTTTTCTGCAATATCATGAGCAAACACATCAAAACAACAAGAGTTGCTTCAGAATTCACAATTATTTTGAGCTAAAAAGCATTAAATGTGTTAGATTTTTCTCACACATCAACACCCTCAACTTAAAACAATTGCTTGTCCTCAAGAAACAACTAACTAAGAGAATACAATGAGCATTCAGCAGTCAATAACCAATTTAGCTCAAAACTCAGTTTACCATCTCCAAGGTCAACCAACTCAAAATTACTGTGCAATTTATCGAAAAGCAACAATGTAACACAAAATACCCTTATGAAATAAATTTCCAGTTGCTGAAAAATCATAGCTGACGATATTTTTGACAAGGCATCACAAATATGGTAAGCTACCACGAATGTCGTCACTTAGGAGATGGCTTCTGCCTAAGGCTGATGGCCTTCGTGATAGGGCATCACAAATGTGGTAAGCTACCACGAATGTCGTCACACTATTTCCAGCCTGACATGCTGGAGTAAAATAGGAATAACTCTTTGCTCCGATATTGGATTTAGGAGAAATTGGTATCATTGGAAATCTAATTAAATTACATATCTGTTTATAGGTCATTACCTAAAAAATTCCAAGTATAATGAGAGATATGCTCATTTGAAGTTGACTATACCAATATCCTTCTCAAGAATTCAATCCGTATGGAATGTTTTGATTCGTCTGATAGTTGGGAGTTATTTGAAGCCTTAATATACATCTAACATACTCATAAAACTATGAAAGAACCATTATGTACTATGCATGATCTTGGTACATGTCTCTAATATTGGTTTGGAGTTTTTGGGGTATTACAAGATCTCCTCCTTGGAAACATTCGTCCTCGAATGATGACTACTTGAGAGGGGAGAAAAGATAAAATGATGCATACACTTATCATGCTCAATTGGCATATGATTTTAGGACTGAATTGACTTCTAAACTGAATATAGCCCAACTGAACATGCTATCTGATGCATGACTGATAAGCTGAACTCATGAATGCATGATAAGCTATGCACTGATACTTGATACCAATTTTATACTGGAACTTTGAACATGTAACTGAATAAGCTTAAGGAAAATGGTTACCTCAAGCTAAGTCGAAATTAGCGGCGAAAAGATGGGGGTACTTTGTTTGCATGTCTGCTTCTGCTTCCCAAGTAGCTCCCTCCATGGACTGATTCCGCCAAAGAACCTTGACTAGAGGGACTTCTTTGTTCCTCAGCCTACGAGTCTAATAGTCGAGGATTTTGATTGGAATCTCTTTATAAGAGAGACTATTCTAAATGTCAACACTCTGAATAGGGACTACAACTGTTGGTTCACCTATGCACTTCTTGAGAAAAGAGACATGGAAGACTGGATGAACTGAGGCTAGATCTTAAGGCAATTCGAGATCATAGGCTACCTTGCCAAAGCGACTGAGAATCCTAAAGGGACCGACATATCGGGGATTGAGCTTTCCCTTCTTGCCAAATCTCTTCACTCCCTTCATGGGAGAGATATTGACGTAGACATAGTCATCAACCTCAAATTTGAGATCTTTTCTACGAACATCCGCATAAGACTTCTGTTGGCTCTGAGCAGCCCGGAGTCTTTCTCTGATCAACTAAACTTTCTCTAAGGCATCGAATACTAAGTCAGGCCCTTTGACTGCGGTCTCACTAACTTCAAACTAACTGATCAGAGTCCTACATCTCGTACCATAGAGAGCTTTGAATAGAGCCATCTGAATACTGGAGTGATAGTTGTTGTTGTATACGAACTCAATCAAAGTCAAGTGGTCATCCCAGCTTCCCTTGAAATCAATTGCACACTCCCTTAGCATATCTTCTAGAGTTTAAATGGTCTTTTCTACTTGACCATCTGTCTGAGGATGAAATGTTGTACTGAGATGAACTTGGGTACCAAGACCCTTTTGGAATGCTTTCCAGAAGTGAGATGTGAACTGGGTACCTCTGTCTGAGATGACAGATAGTGGAATACCATGTAATCTGACCAACTCCCTGATATAGAGTTTGGCATAATCCTCGGCTGAGTAAGAGGTATGAACTGGAAGGAAATAATCTGACTTGGTCATTCTATCTACAATGACCCAAACTGAATCATGCTGATGACGTGTTCTAGGCAAACCCTTCATGAAGTCCATGTTTACTTCTTCCCACTTCCAAATAGGAATAGTGAACTCCTGCATGGAACCACTAGTTTTCTGATGCTCTATCTTAACCTACTGACATATAGAGCACTTAGCCACAAACTCTGCAACGTCCCTCTTCATCCCACTCCACCAATAGATCACCCGCAAGTTGCGGTAAATCTTAGTGGCCCCTGGATGAATAAAGTATCACACACCATGCGTTTCTGCAAGAATTCACTGCCTCAAGTCATCTACACCAGGAACACACAGACGACCCTGACAATGAATAACACTATCTCCCCCTTGGGAGAAAACCTCTACTTTCTGCCTCTGAACTGACTCTTTTAGCTTGACAAGGCTAGGATCCCTGTCTTTCTTCTCTTTTACCTCAGAAATTAGAGATGACTCTGAACTACTCTGAACACATACACCACCCTCTGAAGAGTTGACTAAGCGAACGCCTAGTCTAGCAAGCTGATGAATCTCCTGAGCTAATTTCTTCTTACTATCCTCAACATGGGAAACACTACCCATGGATAGTCTACTGAGTGCGTCGGCCACTACATTGGCCTTGCCAGGATGATAAAGAACACTCATGTCATAATCCTTCAAGAGCTCTAACACTTTCTCTGACGAAGATTGAGATCTTTTTGGGAAAAGACATACTGAAGGCTCTTATGATCTGTGAAGACGTCTACATAAACACCGTATAGATAATGCCTGCAAATCTTTAAGGCAAAGACAACTGTTGCTAACTCAAGGTCATGAGTACGATAATTCTTCTCATGGGGATTTAACTGTCTGGAGGAGTAGGCTATTACTCTACCATGATGCATGAGGACACAACCTAAACCTACTTTGGATGTATCACAATATACTACGAATCCATCAGAACCGTCGGGAAGTGCTAAAACTGGAGTTGAGGTGAGTCGAGTCTTCAACTCCTGAAAACTCTTCTCGCAAGGTTCTGACCACTGAAACTTGACCTTATTCTGAGTCAATCTAGACATAGGAGATGCAATATAAGAAAATCCCTCCACAAACCATCGGTAATAGCCAGCCAAACCCAAGAAACTCCTGATATCTGATGGAGAGACAGGGCGAGACCAGTTTCTTACCACTTTAGTTTTCTGAGGATCTACTCTAATGCCATCACTGGAAACAATGTGGCCAGGGAATGCTACTGATCTTAGCCAAAATTTGCACTTACCGAACTTGGCGAACTACTAGTGATCCCTGAGAGTCTGAAGAACAATTATGAGATGGTCTAAATGATCATACTCTGTGCGAGAATAGACCAGAATATCATCTATGAAGACTATGAAAAATGTGTCCAAGTACTGCTTGAACACCCGGTTCATCAAGTCCATGAAATCTGCAGAGGCATTGGTAAGACCAAAGGACATGACTAGAAATTCAAAGTGACCATACCGAGTACGAAAAGCTGTCTTCAGAATTTCACATTCTCTAACACTGAGATGATGATAGCCTGATCTGAGGTCTATCTTGGAGAAATAACTGGCACCCTAAAGTTGGTCAAACAAGTCATTTATCCTAGGCAGCGGATACCTGTTCTTGAACGTGACTTTGTGGAGCTGACGGTAATCAATACACATTCTAAGAGAACTGTCTTTCTTGTGCACGAATAAGACTGGATCACCCCATGGGGATACACTGGGCCTAATAAATCCCTTATCTAAGAGATCCTTCAACTGATCTTTCAGTTCCTTGAGTTCTGCTAGTGTTATTCTGTATGGTGGAATAGAAATAGGCTGCGTATCTGGAAGAAGGTCTATGCCGAAGTCTATTTCCCTTTTGGGAGGAATGCCTGGAAGATCTTCGGGAAAGACGTCTAAATATTCATTAACCACTGGGACTGATTCGAGAATGGGAGATTTAGAACTAGAATCCTTAACATACACGAGATGATACACACACCCCTTAGAAATTATTTTCCTTACCCAAAGGTAGGAAACAAGCTGACCCCTGAAAGACGAAGTGCTACCCTTCCACTCTAGGATAGGCTCATTCGGGAACTGAAACTGAACTATCCTGTTTCTGTAGTCGACTGTGGAATACCAGGAATGAAGCTAATCCATGCCGAGAATGACATCAAAATCATTCATCTCTAACATGACTAAATTTGCTGACGTAGATTAGACTGAGAGACAGACTTGAAATTATGATTACTAGCACGACATGAATACTGAAGAAAGGGAACTGTTCCAAAAACATCTCATAGCCTCCTGTACATAAATATGGAGAACAACATACCCATGTAAAAGACTCTACTAGATGTGGCTTTCAGACTTCCTAGGACTCTATTGAACCTTAGGCTCTGATACCAAGTTTGTAATGCCCCGATTTTCTTAATCGGAATGCTGCACTGGTGCTCATGACACCGAGGGACCACAAGTTAACCCAAGACTGATATATGTACTTGTACACTGTATATATAACTTAATAATGCGGAAAACATGAATATATAGGCCATAAGATTCAACTGAATAAAGAATCAGTCAAAACATAATATCCATATGGGTGAAAGATACCCAAAACAGATGAAAAATGAATCAAATCTGAACATAAGTCTGAATACTGAATTTGAAAGCCTCTAAGTATTGTCTAAATAAGGAGTTAAAGGAACATGTCTCCAACTAACTCCGTAAACTGATAATTGGCTAAAATAATAATGAATAAATCAAATTATATTGTCCTCAAATGAAGAGGACTCACTGAATCTCTGCGACTGGAATTACTACTGCTACTGCTGATCTGGATCTCGTGTCTCTGAACCTATGGTGTAATATGAAAAGAAAGCACCATAGCGCAAATACGTCAGTACAACTGGAGTACTAAGTATACGAGTGAGGTAGGCTAATGCAAAGGGTTTACATGCATAAGTAATGCTAATTGACTGACTGATATGAACGTAAGAGTACAAACATACATACATAGTAACTGAGATCGTGAGTACGTGGTAGCTAAATCTATAAGCTAATACATGACTGGAACTGTAGTTCTGATAACATGAGTGACTGTGTCTGACAGTCCTAAATCTGGTAGAACTCCCTGAGTCCTATGCTATAACTGAATTTGCATGTATCTAATAGTCCTGGTATACTGATATCTGAAGAACTGTCTGATTTCTTTTACTGAGACTGATACTAAAGCTACGGGAGGTAGTTATTTAACTGACCTGCCCCATGTATACCATTACATCCAAGCTAGGGTCCAATCTTTGCACCGACTGGAGGGGTGTCAATACCACACCACTGGTAAGGACAGTTGTGAGTGACCCTTATCTGGTAGGTACTCAAAATAAGAATGGTGGGACCCTAAACTTACAGGTTAAGCCACCTCATCAACCCTAATCTGACAGGTTAAGATGTCTCAACCTACGTTGGCTACGTAGTTTTGGAACACAAGGATGACTGCTAAAATCACACCCTGAACTGGAAGGTGAGTTCCCATCCTTAGGTTCACTCGGTGCTAACGTCTACTCCCATCCGAAGAGACTAAACGTGATTCAACTAACTGTACATGGACAGATTAACTGACTTCCATTGACTGATGGAGTAGTACTATTATCTTAGAGTTAACTGAGATCATGAGATTTCTGAGGTTTTCCTGAGTCACATGACTGACTGAGTTCTTATATTATTGCTTGACTAAGATTATCTTGATAACATGACATGGCTCTAGGCACACAGCTATTTTTTTTGGGTACTAATACCCCCAGGACTCGATAGAAGGAAACTGACACACATGACATGACTTGATCACAAGATTTGAGTCCATAATTCATAATATCATAAGTAGGGGATATCATATTTCATATAGTTATTAAACATCATAAACATTGTAGGGAATGGATGGATATATTTCGTGTCATATTGTATATCTCTATTATCTTACATGCTTCATACCACCACAATAGCAACACATAAAAATCATAGGATTCATATTGAAGTATATAGCTAACATGGACTTGTCATTTAGACATCATATAACCATATAAACATTAATTTCTAGCATCCTAAGCATTTTATCAAATACATTGCATGCATTCTTTAAGGCATAGGTGAGTTTCATACTTGCACCATATTAAACCACCTAAAGTTCATGGTTTTCAATTAACAAACATATATATTCCATAAAAACACCTTTAGACATCACATTGAAACTTAAACAACAATCGTCAACATGTACATACTCATATCACCACAAAAAGTTTACAAAATAATATTTAAAACATGGTTCTTGAGCTCTATGAATGGATTGGATCCATAGATGAACACTACGCATACCTTAGAAAGGAAACCTTAATGATTTGCTGGAGAGTTCTTGGATTGGGAAACTTAATTCTCAATTATCTTGGAAAAAGTCTTGAATCTTGCTTTTGAGAGATGTGTTCAATGGAAACCCTAATCTTGTGGTTGAGAGCTTAATAGAGGGTTTTTGAGATGCTTAACTGAAGAAAAAAATGGGAAAAATTATGCCTCTTTAGGGTTATAAGTCGTGGAAGGTGAAGGAAGTGAACAAAATACCCTTATGAAATAAATTCCCAGTTGCTGAAAAATCATAGCTGACGATATTTTTGTTAAGGCATCATAAATGTGTTAAGCTACCATGAATGTCGTCACTTAGGAGCTGGTTTCTGCCTAAGGCTGAGGACCTTCGTGATAGTGCGTCACAAATATGGTAAGCTACCACGAATGTCGTCACTTAGGAGCTGGTTTCTACCTAAGGCTAATGACCTTCGTGATAGGGCATAAAAAATGTGGTAAGCTACCATGAATGTCGTCACTTAGGAGCT
This sequence comes from Capsicum pubescens, assembly GCA_030864215.1. Lineage (NCBI taxonomy): Eukaryota > Viridiplantae > Streptophyta > Magnoliopsida > Solanales > Solanaceae > Capsicum > Capsicum pubescens. Next base: position 303,587,425 of record CM061540.1, read on the forward strand.
GGTTTCTGCCTAAGGCTGACGACCTTCGTGATAGGGCGTCACAAATGTGGTATGCTACCACGAATGTCGTCACACTATTTCCAGCCTGACATGCTGGAGTAAAATAGGAGTAACTCTTTGCTCTGATATCGGATTTAGGAGAAATTGGTATCGTTTGAAATATAATTCAATTATCTATCTTTTGAAATGTCATGATCTCAAAAATTACAAGTATAATGAGATATATACTCGTTTGAAGTTGACTATACGAATATTCTTCTCAAGAATTCAATCGGTAAGGAATATTTTGATTCGTCTAATAGATGGGAGTTATTTGAAGCCTTAATATACATCTAACCTACTCATAAAACTATAAAAGAACTATGATGAACTATGCATGAGCTTGGTACATGGCTCTAATACTGGTTTGGATTTTTTGGGGTATTACAAGTATGGTGGTCTAAACTTTATGTTTTGAAATAAAAAATTATGATATGATTTTTATGACTCAGAAACATGACTTTCAAGTCTTCGTATGATGATACCAATTCAGATAATGCCATAGTAGCACAGAATAGAACAAAATGTGGATTTTCTTTCAAATTTTTAGATTTTGAACTTAGAATGATACATGTTCAGAAAAGGCTGAAAATGGGCATAAAGAGATGTTAGGTGGTTACCCGAAGAAGGCAAGACTCCATAAAACTCATTTCCCAAAATAGTGTTTTGCCAATACGGGATTATTATGTCCTCTGGAGGGATTATACGTTGGCCTAGTGTCCTATGGTGTATCAGAATTAGAAACTCCAACTCTTGTGGCAAACTTGGGTTGGGGGCTTGGCTGGCGAGTTAAGGGAGACCTACCTATAGCCCGTGAGGTTGTATAATTATAGGGTGGACCACCTAACTCAGAAGTAATATAAAGATTAGAACTGCATTGACAAGAATATTTTATGATTATCAAAGATTTGCCCATGTAGTTTAAACTATATCATGCATGATGTTACATGAACTGCTCTCACCTATTTTGTATATATAAATTCATTATTTTTAATTTCTCTGCGAACCAGTACAATTGTATTGACCCCCTATCTTTCAAGGTCTGAGGCTCATTCTAGAGGTCCTGCTAAACCGTAGAGTTGACAGTTAGAAGTGTGTAGTTGGTGAGCCTCCCTTACTTTGGAAGGCCATTCTTACAGTATTGTTATTTTATTATGGTATTGGTCCACTGGGGGAATGTCCCAGATTTCAAACAGTTGTATTAGTTTTCGTATGTACTAGAGATTTCATGGACTGAAATAGATGTTGTTTAGATGCTGATAGATTTCTTTCCAGTATTGTTAAATTGAATTCAAAGTATGACCATGAATTTATTTATTTTATTTACGTATTCTTTTCTTTATTATTGAGTATTGTGCATGATTACCAGAAATAGAAGAGCACCTGGGTCTCCATGGTTCAGGATGCTCATCACGGTTAGGGCCCCGGCTTAGGTCGTGACACATAAACTCCTAAAACTGGGAGGATACGTATTCTAAGGCATTATCACTACGAAAAGTATGAGTAGCGACACCAAATTGATTTTATATTTCAACACAAAAACTTTTGAATATAGAAAATAATTCAGAACAATCTTTCACTAGGAAAACCCAAGTGCACCATGAAATATCATTAATGAAACTAACAAAGTAACGAAATCCTAAGGGTGAACTGACTTTACTAGGACCCCAAATATTAGAGTGAATTAAGGAGAAAATAGACTCTGAATGACTCTTAATACTATGTGATAATGTAGCATGGGTGTGTTTCCCAAGTTGACATGACTCACAATTTAATGTGGATAAACTAGACAAACTAGGCACCATCTTTTGTAGCTTAGATAGACTCGGATGTCCTAAATATTTGTGAATAAGGTTTGGAGGGTCTGTAACGGGACATGATATGAAAGAATTTAAAGAGGTAAGATGGTAAAGGCCTTGTAATTCATGTTCTGTGCCAATCATCTGTCCCGTACTGCGGTGTTCCATTAGAAAAGAATCATAAAAAAAGTTTTAGTATAATTAAGGGAACGTGTCAAATGACTAATAGATGCAAGATTAAGAATATAACTAAGGGCATAAAGAACAAAGTTTAGAGTGACAGAAGATAGAGGTTTGGCTTGTCCAACTTCTTATGGTTTTGTTCGAATCCCATTGGCTAAAGTAATAGCTAGAAGAGACTGTGAATAAACAATATTAGACAAAAGTGACCTGTTGCTAGAAATATGATTAGAAGCACCTGAGTCCACAACCCATGATCCAAAGGTAGGAGATTATGCAATTGAGACTATTGATAGAGATGTATGCTTACTTGTTTGATACTGAAGATACTCGTAATATTTCTTGTCAGATAAATACACTCATTGATCACCTGTCATGTTAGACTGAGCAACATGAACATTTTTAGGTGGTAGACCATGCAAAGAATAACATATTCCATGAGTATGTCAAAGTTTATTACAATAACTACACTTAGGTCGAGAATAGCATACATCACGAGTATGCCCAATCCTTTTACAATAACTACACCTAGGTTGAGATCTTTCAAATCGACCTCCACCTCCTTGATTCTTCATAGACTGAGATTTTTGATGTTTTTCTTTCCTCATTATGGGTTCGGATTTAATAATAGGATTAAATTGAGCAAAAAAGTGAATCACCCAAAAAAATTGGGGCAGTCACTGAAAAAATTGAATTTGATTATCGAAATCAAGAAATAGTTATCGGTACAGCCTTGGAATTAAGAGGCGACCTCACTGAAAAAGAAACTTGTCCGGAATAAACAACATGTACTAGCGCGTAACGCATGTGATACCTAGATTTGAACCTTCCAGCGACGCGCGGTGCGCTGGAGATGAGATATGGTCACTAGGATTTTCTCTCCTGAGCATTTCGTACCCCGTGGTAGTGTTGGTTTTTGCACACAACACTTGTAAAATAGACTAGGGCTCAAACAAGACTTGATAGTTGCCAGAAATCAAAGCATGACGACTGTATTATTGAGTTTTTTTCCCATAAGTTTCTTACCAAACCTTCTCTGATACCATGTGAGAAATAATGGATAAAAATATTATTTGAATTGTATGTAAATTATTACATTGAGATCCTATTTATAGACACTACATCACTATCCTTTTCCAAATAGGATTTTGTATGCTATTTCTATTTCTACTCATATTTTAACAGTTCTAAAGGTGGTTTAAGTGATGCTCAGGTGTAAATGCACCGCATTTTGCATGTGGAGGTAGGAAAAGGCATGTCTAGATAGGTTGTTGATAAACATTTTAGATTTGATGAATTTTGGAAGTAATTTTTGTAGGGAAGGAGGGTAGGGTACTAGACTTGAGTTAAAACATTTAAAACAGCTAGAGGGGTTGAGAAAAGGATAAAGAAGGTCTCAGGAAAGGGAGGAAAGAAGACAAGGGTGTTTGGATAAGGATAATATTAGAAAAAAATTGGTAGTATATAAAAAGAGAGAATGAAGCAAGGAAAGGATTAGGGTTTTAGGGTAGAAGAGAGGTGGAGAAGAAGTTAATTTTGTTGTCTATGGAAGTTTAAATTACTTCATAGGATGTGAGGGGTTCAAACGAACCTAGTAAGAGGGCCACCATCAAAGTTAGGTTTAGAGAATAGGGGAAGATGTAATATGTATCCAAGGAACAAAAATGGAAACTTTCACAAAGAGTTTTATCGAAAGTGTGGGTGGTGGAGGGAGATGGGTGAAGTATGATTATATTTTTGCTCGGGAAAGTGCATGTGAAATATTTTTGCTTTGGGATGATAGAATGGCGGAATGTGGGGGGAGATGGGTGAAGTATGGTTATATTTTGGCTTGGAAAAGTGCACGTGGAATACTTTTTCTTTGGGATGGTAGAAAGGTGGCACGTATGGAGGTCACCATGGGGGAATTTATGTTAGGGGCCCGATTTAGAAACATTGGTACTGGAATATAGTGGGGTTTTGGGAGAATCTATAGCCTCGTTGGGAGGGGTCAAATTAGAGTTTTTGGAAAGAATTAGGAGATGATTTGGGAGGTAGGATATTCCTTGGGTGCTAGGTGGGGTTTTAAATACAATTAGATTCCTATAAGAAAGAATGGGAGGTAGGGTGGTCTATAGGGCAATGAAGGGGTTCTTGAAGTTTATTGATAACTATTTTGTTGTTGATTTTTCTTTGAAAGGTACCTCCTTTACATGGTGTAGGTCTGAGTACTCTTTTTCTAGATCAAGACTAGATAGATTCCTTGTGTCCACTTCTTAGGAAGAGTTAACACCCAATGTGATCTAAATTCTTTTTCTAAATTGGTGTCAAATCATTTTCCTATGTTGTTGGCTTGTAGAAAAGGAAGACATATGAGGTATCCTATACAATTTGAGAACATGTGGTTAAGAATAAAATTTTTCAAAATTGAGTGGCCGAATGATAAAGAAATTATGTGGATGGGAGGCCTTCTTTTAGGCTTGCCATAAAGCTGGAATTGCTTAACAAAGACTTAAGGGAGTGGAATAAAGAAGTGTTTTGTAGAATACAGGTGAAAATAGGGGAGATCATGATTGAATTAGGGAAATTAGAAAGGCTTGAAGCGGGGAAGGAGTTGGAAGTGTGGAAGAAGGAAAGAAAAATGCAATTGAAAAGAGAGCTAAAGGAGTTGGTTTTATCTCAAGGGATAAGTTGGAGACAAAAATATAGGGCGTTATGGTTAGAGAAAGGGGATTCTAATACAAAATATTTTTAGCGGGTAGTAGTTGCTAATAGGAGAAGGAATTTCATAGAGTCAGTGAACGTTAATAGGGTGGTGCATGTGGGGAGGAAGAAATAGAAGGGACAATTGTAGATTATTACAAGTCTTTTCTTAAGGAAGAAATAGGCAGTAGGCCTAAGTTGGGGGGGAGGTTAGGTTTTAGTCATATCGATGAGGAGTGTGAGTGGATAGAAAGGGCGATCGAGAAAGAAAAAGTGAAGAAGGCAGTATAGGGTTGTGCGGGTGATGAAGCTCCAGGGTATGATCGTTTCTCTTTGCTTTCTTCTAGCACTGTTGGAATACACAAAACTGATGTGATATATACTATTGTTGAGTTCTAGAAAAGGGGTGAATTCAAAAAGAGTTTGAATTTTTTGTTTACTAGCATTATCCCTAAATACGAGGAAGGTTTAGGCTTAAAGTATTATATACCTATTAGTCTAGTGGAAAATATTTACAAGATTATCTCTAAGGTATTTTCTATAAGACTTAAGAAGGTGCTGGATAAGACTGTCATCTTTTCAAATGCTTTTTAGGAGGGTAGATAGATTTTGGATGTAACTCTGGTGGCAAATGAAGTAGTAGATTTAAGGAGAAAGCAAGAAGTGACATCCGCGTTGTGCAAGCTTGATCTTGAGAAGGAATATGATCATGTAAGTTGGAGTTTCCTAGATTTCATCATGATTCAGATCGGATCTTGGTAAAATGGAGTAAATAGATCATATTCTACATTTCTTCTATGAGATATTTAGTTTTAGTGAATGGAAATCATTGCAGGTTTTTACGAGTTCCAGGGGCGTGATATAAAGAAATCCGTTATGTTTGAGCTTATTCATTCTAATTATGGAAGCTTTGAGGAGGAGGATGGACAAAGCTGTCATGGGAGTTTATTTAAAGGGTTTTAATGCAATAACTGGGGATGTTGGGATAATGTCGATATCTCACTTATTGTTTGCAGTTGATACTTTAGTTTGTTGTGATATAGATATGAACCAACTAGATCATTTAGGCCAAGTTCTTACTTGGTTCCAGGTGGTGTCATGCCTTACACTTAACTTAAGATAAGTGTAATACGAGCCAATGCGTAGTACGCATACCTGATGCTCCTTGCCAGTCCTAACCCAAGTCATATCGGTCCTTATCAGGTTTTCAATGCCTAATCGATACCCAAATAGATCATAAATATTGGACTTGAACGAGAACTAGGGAATAGTATCTTAATAATAAAATCCCGCGTGTAGATCATCAATGCTGAGAAAATTAAAGAAAAGGTGTCTTTTAAGTCTTGAATGAAGGATTGGTGACATTGACCAACTTAAAGGGTCAAACATCATTAGGAAACTTTATTAAGTTAATTTTGGACTTGATTAATATTTTCAAAATTTTCTAAACTTTTCAAAAATACAAATCAACCCAACCCCCACCTCTCTTAAATCCAAATCAACCAGTCTCTCTCTTCGCTCTCGATAGTTTCTCTCAACTCACTCATAACCAACAGTTCTGCAAATTTCTCCTTTCAATCCTCGGCGACTTCAACATTCGATGATAAATAGTTGGGCTTCGATTTTCTTTTCAACTTCAACCTTCAATTGACGTGACAGCCTTGCTCTCTGGCCACAACAACTTTGAATTCTTCAACCTTCAATCGAAGTGACAACCTTGATCTCCGGCCACAATAGCTTTGAATTCATCATCATTCCGTTTCTTCTTTAGCAGGTAAAAAGTTATAGCCTTTTTAGTTTTAAAGAAGACAAGGAACATGAGCCAACTTCTCTTATAGTATTGGTTAATAATTTCAATATTTATTGCTTTATTTTGATATGCTCTCTCAATAAAACCCTAATTTCTGGTATTTGTTCTCCTCTTTTCAAAGTGAATTATGATATTTTGTTGTTTGTTGCATTTTTTTGAAGTTTGATTTTTTTTGTTTGTGTTTATAAAAACAAAATAATGATTTAGGCTGATTCGTTCTATCTTGTTCTTGGTAAAAATGGTGATATTCTAGTTTTTCTGTTGAACAAAATTATGCTACTATTTTTTGTTTAATCGAACAGATTATCCATTTAGTGCAATCTATTAATCATATGATGCAACATATTTGTTAGATGATGCAACAGATCAACCATCTGATGCATTAGAGGAACAATCAGATTACCATTCTTATGCAACAGATTAATCTTATAATGTAACAGATTTATCATATGATGCAACAAATTAACTATATGTTGCAACAGATTAAGCATCGGATAAGAAAATCGGATGCAACTGATTAACCATCTGATGAAATAGAAGAACCATCGGATTAACAATCTAATGCAATATATGAACCTCCTGTTGGATAAAATCCTATCAACTCTTCCAACAGGATATGTCCAAGACATGATTTTTCCAACTGATCATTCATCTGACGTGATAGATGACCCAATGTTGGAAGAAATCTAAATAATATTGATCGTTGATAACTGTTCCAACAAATCACTCAAGTATTGCAATAAATGTGTGACCTGTTGCACATACTATTCATCTTTCTCAATGGATGAATGATATATTTTGTATTGTTGCAACAGATTACTCAGTCGTTGTTGCAGGTTAGTTAACTGTTTCGATAGATCACTCATATGTTGCAATAGATGTGTAATTTGTTGCACAGACCATTCATCTTTCTCAACAGATGAGTGATATGTTTTGTATTATCGCAACAGATTACTCATCCATTGCTACAGGTTATTTAACTGTTCCAACAGATCACTCATATGTTGCAATGGATATGTGATCTGCTGCACAAACCATTTATTTTTCTCAATAGATGAGTGATATATTTTGTATTGTTGCAATAGATTACTCATTCATTGTAACAGGTTATTTAACTATTCCAATAGATCACTCATGTTACAACAATGTTTGATCTGTTGTACAGACTATTCATCTATCTTAAAAGATGTGTGATACATTTTGCATTGTTGCAATAGATTGCTATTCCGCTACAATAGATTTGGTATATGTTGCAATAGATATACTACCTGGTGCAACAGATAAGTGATCTATTGGAACTGTTATTTTACTATTTTCCTGTTAGATTTACTGTTATCCTTTTTTAACGATGCATTAGTCAACTATGATATATTTTTTATGTTCCTGTTAATTTTAGATAATATGGCTCCTAAAAGAACAGAAGTCAAATCAAGTCCAAGTAAAGGAACAAGTGAAGCAGCTAGTCTACATCCACCACTTATGATCTTGCTTTACAAGCGTTATCTTAATCAGGAGTAGAATATGATGAACACGGGGAGAAAGAATGTTTCAAAAGTGATGATCCAAATGCTAATAGCCCTTCTGCCGAAGAGTTGGTCAAAACCTTCAGCATTCATCGTTATCCTATAATAATGCAGTATGATGGTACCACAGATTTGACGGGTGATTTTGTGGTTAAGTTATCCACGGGGAAATCTTTCGACACCTTCAGAAAAATACTTTGAGAAAATAAATTGGATGTTTATTTCAAGGACAGCTGCTTTGGGAAATATCTTGATTTGTCGGAGGACAACAATGCTCGTTTCTAAATGAAAATGGTATATGAACTTCTCAAACGTAGGTTTATGAATGAAAACAAAGATAAGATGGATGAGGTATGGATAAATTACTGTGGCATGCCTGTTTATTTTGGTTGGAAGGAGTTTGCCATAGTTACTGGACTAAAATGTTATCCTTCTTCTCAAGTTATACCTATTCTAACCCAAAAAAAAGCAACCCACACACCCAAAAAAGGAAAAGGAAAGTCGTGTGATCGTGATGACCTAGTGTCCATTGTTGGTCCAAGCTTCAAAAATAAAAATTTAATAGAAGCGTTGAAAGGTAAAAAACTTTCAAAGAAGCAGAAGCAGTCATTGTACTTGGTTTGGTTTGTACATAATATTCTTTGGGCAAGAGATGTTAACAACAACATAAGCATTGGTTTAATAAGGCTCTCCGAGTATCTTGAGGCATTTAATAGCTATCTTTGGGGTTATCAAAGTTTCAAAATTACTGTCTAATATTTGTTGACTCTGTTAGCGCCAAAGACAGTCAACTTATATGGATTTTCATGAGATTTGATGGTAAATGTTTTGTTTCTTTATTTTATTATGATATCATTCACTTTTTTTACTCAATAATGGTATTGATTTATTGGCGTTATTTTATAGGCTTGGGCGTTTGAAGTCATTCCTCATTTGAGAAAACAAATGAACTACCAGGAAAAAGTTTCATGTTCAAGAATCTTGAGATGGTAGTTGGCCAAACTGATAAAAATGCAAAATTTCTTGATCTCTTCAACCCCCCAAAGGATACAGTAAGTATAATTATAATTAAGTTTTTATTTTAATTAATGATTTTTTTGAATGATCTAATCATCATTCTAATATATGTAATGATTTATGTTAGATTGTGTATCCGTCGCTAGTTTTGACAAATCGAGAGTTGAAGATGCCATTTTTTTTACTTTATGGTCTGTGCAAACTTTATCAAACCCTAAGATCATCGATAGAATAAAAATGGAGTTGTTTGGAGCAACAGCCATTACAAGAAAAATAATTTTGGAGGGGTGAGTTTGTTGTTGTTGATGTTCTTAGTGGTAATGGAGCTGTTGGTGGTGGTAGTGGTACTATTGTTGATGCTAATTATGATCTTCTTACAGTATTTAAAACAAACCATTATGAGTATGATCATACTGGTTATACAGATTTTGCCTCTCCCAGCGAATGTTCTGCATGCAAATGTCAAGACTACAGGGCGAAACATGATGTAGTGATTAATGCTATTAATGCATTAACAGCTTCTGCAAAGGAATTTATATCTAAGAGAGGGGTCATTCCATCAATGAGAATTTTATTTCCATCTACTCTATTAGAGATTAAGGCTAAGAGGAGATGGAAAGTGATTTTCAAGGCATTATCAAGCATCTAAAAGAGCAAAATTGTAACTCCTCTGTCCGTGTGTTGCACTGAGAAATGTACAATTTCCAAAGGAGAGAAACATGAGATAAAAAGGTGAATATATATGTCTTCCAACTCCTCTGTCCGTGTGTTGCACTGAGCATTGTACAATGTCCAAAGGAGAGTAACACGAGCTAAACAAGGTGAATATATGTCTTCCAACTAACAAGTGGACACATTTCTGTATCTACGGATGACACATTTGCTAAAACTTATCAAATAAATATATACATATATTGCAACAGTTGACAAACTTGTTGCACCAGATAAAGTACCTGTTGCGACATATGTCTCATCTGTTTTAGCAAATCAAAGAGCTCTTCATACCGCTTTTATTTGTACCAACAGATGACCTATCTGTAACAATAAATGAGTCATATGTTGCAACAGATGGTTCATCCATTGTAAATTATCATACAGGATTCGACCCAACAGTTGATTCATTGTTGTAACAGAAATATAATCTATTTGGGATAATTTAAAATAGAAAGAAGACCTGTTCGATTTGCTAGAAAAAATGTGTTATCCTTTCCCATTTTATTGTATATTCGTGATTAGGAACAATTCTGGCTTTCCAGGTGGATGTAGGAGCTATTGCTGAACAACATTGATAATATGCTAATCTACTCTTTTTATGTAAATTCAAAGAACAGAAAATGCAGAAACCATACGTATGCGTTAATAAAGATCTACGACGAGCAAAGAAAAATTCCATAGCCCCGAATGAAGAAAAACGTGTCCATACTGAGTAGATATTTATAGCTTGAGTCTGTCAAGGTAATAACCTCACCCCTCCTTAGGAATCATTGGCATCAATACTTAAATTGTTGATGTACTTGTTGAGATCTATACCCATAACAATTTTTTTACATCTCATTTATTCGTTGATTTTATTTCAACTAATTTCTTAAGGCTTCGATTTATTTTATTTTGCCTATGAATTTTTTTTCCTTAGATTTGAACTTATTAATTGAAATGGAATACCAGATTCAAATATTGCAACTAATAATGTATCTGTTGCAACAAATGGAACATCTGTTGTAAAATACCAAACAGATTTGACATATATTGCAACAGGTAGGTAATTTGTTGGAATTTATCAAACATGTCTTCCCCCTGTTGCAACAGATAGAAATAGATAGAAATAGGAAACACCGACATAATGCAACAGATGACCAACCTCTTGCAACAGATAAACTATATGTCAGAACAAGTAGAATATCTGTAACAACGGATGGAGAATCTGTTGCATTATAAAAATTCAACTTTCATTAGACATAAAAAAAATTGCCACTACATGTAAAAAAGTGAAAGTGAATTGAAATAAAAAAGGTGAAATCCATCGACAGTGTTCAGTTCAAACACCTAAAATAAAATAAACGAATTGAAGAAAATCGTGTAGTATCTATTGAATTATAAAAAAACTTAACTTTCATTCATCAGAAAAAAATTATTGCCACTACACGTACATGCAATTTAAAGTAAAGTGAAGTGTGACTTGAAATAAAAATTGTTATTTCACAGGCTCTTTTATATACACAAGATCCAAGAATCCACTTAGTACCCAATAAGCCCAGACCTCTTGCAGGTTTTCCATAGTGTTGTCATGCAGAAAGGTCGTTGGCTCTACCATTTCTGCGTTGGTCAGCAAATATTTGATGTGTACAAGAGCGTGCGAGACGCTCACGTAACCGACATCATTTTTTGGAAGGATCATGCCCTTGTTTAGACCTTCAAAATCCCATGATTTCTTCATCAATACTTTCTTTGGAAAATGATTCATCAGTTTACTCTCCCTCAACAAGATGGGCAACAGCTATATTAGTGGCTCCACGAGGAGAAAAAGATTGAGATCATCGATAAGAGATTCATTGCAGTCATTAACATTGATATTTCCCTAGTCGAGTAGTATCTCAATAGCCTGATAATGTATGTCGTTCACGCTAATGACTGCAAGAATCCTCTTTGCCTCGTTCCAGATCTTACCGTGTGGATTTGGCCTCTCCCCTCTAACATATTTTATCATTTGTTCTTTATCCCAGTTCAACGTAGAAGCTAAGAAATTAAATCTCATGCCACAGTATAATGCGGCATTATTGAGTTGATCATACTTATCCTTGAGCTTCTTGCAGAAGTTGAGGTCCATTATCTTATCAGCAATGTCATAAGCTTCTGGGTAGGCAGAGAATTTTGTCAACATGTTGTGATATAAGAAGACAATTTTTAAATAGATTAGTAATTGTAAAGATGGTACATCTATTACATAGGGTTCTCTAAATCAATTATCCAATGTAACTTATACAATAGATGGATAGTGAGTTGTAACAGAACCACTACCAGTTGCACTAGAATACCCATCTATTGCAACAGGTTTCACATCTGTTGTGTAGCTTCTTCTTCATGGGGTAGATTAGATTAGAAGGCTAGGTGAGGAAAAGTAAACTTGCCTTGTACTCGTAACACATACATATATCTGTCATAGTCTGGAAGTCTTATGGGGAAAAGGGAGGCATGGGGTAATCTAGTGTGCCTGGCTTGGCATTCTTGGCCTATCACGGATCCCCCTTCTCTTTGGCGCCAAGTTCAGCTTATATGTTTACCTTCTTCTTAAATGTCTCCTGAACTTCAACAGTTTTTTGAGAGGGAGGAGTTGTAATTATTTTTGATTTCTAATAAGAGAGTACGTCAGTTATTGCTCTTTTCTTCCTCCTAACCAACAATGTAGGAGTGTATTGCTCCCTCAACTTCTTGGATGGTATGACACCCCTCTTGGATTTGAATTCGTCGACAGCTTTAGAGATAGCCTCTACTTTTTTAAAGAGTTTATCCTGGTTGTCATTGCACTCTTTGCATTCACAATGAGAACAAGAGGGTGAAGAGGGGTAAGAGGACCTTTGTAAGGGTGAAAAGGCATGTTTTTCGGACATATTTATTTTTTCTTGAGAATCAATATGCTCATCGTCATGAGTGGTAGCAGTATCAGTATGCCTTTCACTAACACCAACAACTCCACAAGAAGAAGTACCCAGATCTGCCTTAGTAGGTTGGTCATAAAGAGCCTTAACATTAGGCTGACCTTGCCTAACTATTCTTCTTATGGTTGTTGCTCCAGCCAATTCCTTCCTTATTAAATATACCGTTGGGTATGCTATAGTATCAACATGACCTAAAGTAATATAAGAAATTATCAATGACTCCTCCTCAGTAGGCACGATCCATGGATACACAACCTAGAAAAAAAAGATAGATACATTTAAATCATATAATATAAAAATTTTCATAGTTGGGTTAATATTTTAAGTCAACTTCTATAACAGATTAACAATATGTTGCATCAGATTACCCATCTGTTGCATAGTTTGCAGTAAATGGTTAAAATCCATTTGAGTCGGGTTCAGAGAACCAGAGAAACACATGGATAATCTGATGCAAAATATCAATCATCTGTCATAATAGATTACCAATCTGTTGCACCAGTTGCACAAGGCGGGTAATTTGTTCGTTTACATATTATGTAATAGATGATCTGTATGTGTATTAACAATACGTTACATCAAATTACACATATGTTGCATAATTTGCAGTAGATGGTTAATCTATTAAGAGTCAAGTGCAGAGAACCAAAGCAACAGATGGATAATCTGATACAAGATATCAATCATTTGCAGATTATCCATCAATTGCACCAGTTAGCATAGGACGGGCAATCTGTCATAATAGATGTCACATCTGGTGTATCAGATATAACATTTGTTGCACCAGATATAACATCTATTCAATATCTTTCATTAAGTAAAATTATTTTACTTGAAGAAGACACACTGCGTCATCTAGAGGGTTAAAAAGATAAGCCTCCTTAATTTTGGTGTTGTTCTTTGAAGCCAACCACCTAAATATCCTTGGATGAGAAACCTCATTCGGGTAATCCATTACTTTCTTTCGGAGGGGAGGAATGGCTTCAAATGCCCAAGCCTAAGAAATGTAAACAGGAAGCAAGTAAAAAAAAGTCATAATAACTATATTCAATATAACTTAATGGATGAGTTAAAATAGTGATTAATTTTACTATGAAATTCCAAGGAAATCAGTATAATGTGGTCGTCCTTGAGGTTAGCTTTGTCGGTAAATATTGGACAGTCAAGTAGAAGTTGTCATATCCCCAAGGATAATTGTTGAATTTATCAAAATCCTAAGCACCGGCCAAAAAATAATCTTCTATGGCCTTATTGTTGTCTCTTGCCAATATAACCGAATGGGCAAACCAAATAAGCACAATTGCTCCCAATACTTCTTAGGTATGGTTTTATCCATGAGATCTATCAATAAATCCGATGCTTTTTATCCATTTCAAGCAATGTCAAACAACCCATCTATTTTTTCTTTGCGTTTTCTTTCTTTTAATCTTTTGCAGGGTGTTCCCTTGGCGACAGGTGGTTCTTCTGGACAATGGAATCTCAAGCATGTCACTATGCAAACTCTTGCAAATCAAAACAAACCGGCATGCCACAGTGGTTGATCCAGATTTAATCTATATTTTTTCCCCCTCCTCCAAATTTTTATCATCCCCCACGTACTTGATCCTGTGCTTAAGAAGACCATATACCATCCTCATTGGGAAATGGTCAGGGGAATCCTCAACTATCTCAAGAAAGCATCCAAATTAGATCTTCTTAAAAAGTTCTTCTATGTTTTCATCCTTCATAATTTTCCTAAAATTAGTAAATTTACTCCCCATCTGACATTTAAGTACAATTTCACCAGTTAGTTCTTATGATTTTTTGTCATATATCAGTATCGCAACTTGAAACTTATCAATACTAAAAGTTTTGACAGGATCATGCTGGGATGTCGATATTAATTCATGCCCGATTGGTGATCCATTATCATCATGTTGATAATCATCCTCTTTCTCTTTCTCACTATCTAATTTCTCCTCTTTTTTACTTTCATTTTCTTTATCCCCATCTACAGACCCTAGTCCACCTCCTTCAACATTGTTTTCATATCTCTCCTCAGCTTTACTTTGTTTCCCTAACTGAGATTGTTCAATAAGCTCCTCTGAATCCCTCTGTACTGTAGCCTTTTTTTGGGGTGGTCAGACGTTGATCCACTTTCACTTTCTTTTCTTTTGGGAGACATATTTTACCTAAAAACAACAGAAAAACAAAAATACATTACAATTGATGTATGCATAAATTTTAAAAAATACATTACAAACACCACAAATAACGAAACACCAATAGCCACTGCCACCACAAACACCACCAACCAATGCCACAAATACCGACACTACCGACAACCACCACAAACACCACCAACCAATGCCACCACAAACACTCCTAACTAATGTCACCAACAACCACCACCAGTGCCACCACAACGACGATGACCACTACCACCACCACCATAAACACCACAAATACCATAAACACCATCCAATAATACCATGATAGTCAACGGAACATTGCAACAAAAATTAGGGTTTTCTCTAGTTCTTCCTATGATTTTACCATCAAAACTTAAAATTGTAAACTCATTCTCAAAGATAATACAATTAAAAGTTTTCTTTTTCATCATTAACTTAAAAGCCCTTATTTTTTAGAAAATAATAACAAATATAGAACTCTTCTCGAACTCTGTTATCTATGAAGATAGAGAAAATGACTGATACAAGCAAGAATAAAGTCAAAAATAACACCTATGTGGTCGAAAATGAGAAGAAAATTGATCTGTTATGAAAGGTAGAGCAATTTGTTGAGTAGTTGTAGTTGTTGACTGTACTGTATAATTCAGTGAGAAAGAGAAAAAAACGAGAACTCGAGATGTGAAATGATGAAACATTTTTCTCACAAATGGATGATTTGTATTTTGGAAAAGAATGACAAGTTTTGGAAATGTTAATTTGGTCCGAATTGATCTTAATTATTTTTTAAAATTATAAAAGATATGCGTAATTTTTAACCCTCTCATCATGCAATTGCCAAAAGACGAAATTGAAGTTGTAGTTGACCCTATGAACTCACCCATCCACCCCTGGTCCTAGATTATATTAATCAATTTAGGTATATGAAATCAATTGAAATTGTATAAAAACAAACGTTCAACCTGTTGCATCAGATACTTATATATTGCAAAATATTAAACAGATTGAGTAATCTGTTGCAACAGATTACCTATCTATTGTAAATTATCAAATGGATTGTCACATGTCACAACAAATTATCCATCTATTGTAAATTCTCAAATAGGGGTTGTCATCTGTTAATCAATTAAGGTATTGGTCTAATATATAAGGTAGTAAGAATCGGTTCAGGTCAGAGTGATCAATCGATGACTCTGGCAGGGAGGAACGCAATACTATCTCATCATTCAATTGCCAAAAGACTCAATTGAAGTTGTAGTTGACTCTATGAGAACTCACCCCTAGTCCTAGTTTAATTAATTAAGGTATTGGTCTAACATACGAGGTAGTAAGAATCGGTTCAGCTCAGAGTGATCGATCGACAACTCTGGTCGGGAGGAACACAATACCGTATTATCATTATATTGCCAAAAAACACAATTGAAGTTGTATTTTACCCTATGAGAACTCATCCATAGTCCTAGATTTATCAATTATGGTATTGGTCTAACATATGAGGTGGTAAGATGTCACGACCCGACCGAGGCCCTGGCCTTTACGGGCATCTCGAACCACACAGGCCTGAGATACTCCTGCCACTACCCAACCCACTAGTGATATTATCCGCTCTAGGCCCAGGCTCGCACGGCTTTAAAATGCATCACTAGGGAGTAAGGCTTTCTCACTTATATACCCAGCATCCCTCCTGTGTTTTGTCGATGTGGGACTCCTTCCTAAGTTGGGGTGTTACATACACCCCCCCCTTACGGACATAGAGTCCTCTCTGAGGCTTGCCCCACCGAATGGTATTTGCCTACACTCAAGACTGAGGTTTTCCCCACCTTATCGGTATTCACCTATACTCAGTTTTGAACTCTGGCCCACATCGACAAGGATGACATAGGAGCGGCTCTGATACCATTCTTTCACAACCCGACCCGAGGCCCTGGCTGCGACGAGCATCCCGAACCACACAGGCCCGATATACTCCTGCCACTGCCCAACCCACTAGTGATATTTTCCGCTTTGGGCCCAGGCCCTCACGGCTTTAAAATACGTCACTAGGGAGTAAGGATTTCTCACTTATATACCTAGCATCCCTCCTGTGTTTTGCCGATGTGGGACTCCTTCCTAATTTGGGGTGTTACATAAGAATTGGTTCAACTCAGAGTGATCGATCGATGACTCTAGCTGGGAGGAATGCAATACCGTCTCATCATTCAATTTCCAAAAGACTCGATTGAAGTTGTAGTTGACCCTATGAGAACTCACCTCTGGTCCTAGTTTAATCAATTAAGGTATTGGTCTAATATATGAGGTAGTAAGAATCGATTTAGCTCATAGTGATCGATCAACGACTCTGGCCGGGAGGAACGCAATACTATCTCATCATTCAATTTCCAAAAGAATCAATTGAAGTTGTAGTTGACACTATGACAACTCACCCCTGGTCCTAGATTAATCAATTAGGAGTCATTTTGTAGACTGTATAAGAACAAATATAGTGTATTAGTAATGCTTGCATTAGAAATAATTACATTGTTTGGTTTGATGTATAAGAAATAATACATCTTACATAATTTCTATAAAAGAAAATTTTGTTTACAAAAATACCCTTCTTTGATTTTGTATACTTTTTTGCAACAAAGTTCTTTTGTTATATCAAACATAATTAATATTGTTAAACTATTATATAGAGGTTTAGGATTAATTTCAAGACCTTCATCTTTGTGCAAAAATGTTACACCGACGGATTAACATAGTCGAAACAAAAATAAAATCAAGACGTAAAATTAAGAAATAGTCTCAATTTTTTTTAAAAAATCTTTTAAAGAATCTCGAAGCAAAGAAAAAATATGTTATAGTTATTTAAATCAACCATTCATTATTGTAAATTCAAATAGTGGCAAAAGAAATTGTGAAATGATTAGAAAAGATTCACTAGTACAAATTAAAATGACAGGAAAAAGAATGGTGAAATATTTTTAGAGGGAAATTGAGGGGTATTAAGGTCATTTAATAAGTTAATGCATGTTTTTAAAGTCTTTGTATTACTAATACATAGGAAATAGAGTGTATTACTAATACACACTTCAATACACAATAGTGTATAACTATAACTAATGCTTGCATTAGTTATACATAGGCAAAAAGTCGTACCAAATAAGGTACTAGTAATACACATTAACTAATGCATGCATTATATTTTACAGTACACTCTACCAAATGACCCCTTAAGGTATTAGTCTAAGATGTGAAATCAATTGAAATGTATAAAAACAAATGTTCAACCTATTGCAATAGATGTGTTTCTGTTGGATTTAATCAAACAGATTAAGTCATCTGTTGCAACATATTATGCATCTGTTGCGACAGATGATCGAGCTTTGGAAATTTTCAAAAATAAATTGCTATCTGTTGCACTTAGATATTTTAAGACCCTTTTTTAAAACAATTTAGGTATTTCCTATCTGAGATAAAAAAGTTAAAATACTAAGGCGGTAAAAAAATTACCTGTATAACTCAAAAATCTCCTAAGTGAGTAGACTTATTTGGTCTTTTCAATGTCACCGTCTCCTTGTTCCCCTCAAAAGTCAAAAGTTATTAATAAATATTTAAAAACCATATCTAGAAAAATACTCTCTCCTTTAGCCATAAGTAAGACTCAAGACTCAACTCAACTCATCTATCACTCTTTTTTCTTTATCTCTTTCGTTCCTTTTTGCCTCTTTTTTCTCTCTTCTTTTGGATGAGGATCCTTTCAGATCTCAACCGATCAATATCTTTTCTCCACTGAACTGGATGTTTCGATCCCTTTGTTTTTTATAAATTGCAGGTATGGTTCACTATTGCTCTTTCCATCTCGTTTTCTTCTTTGTATGTCATTTAAATTAGATATTTACATATGTTGCTATTAATGATTTATCCATTTACTAGTTTCCTATTTATTAAGAAAATTGAAGGAAAGGTGACTTTTAAGTCTTGAATGAACGAACTATTGTTTTTATATCTATTGCAAAATGCCTCATCAGTTGAACAGATGGGTAATCTGTTGCGTAAGATTGGTCATCTATTGATTCACTCAATTTTGTGTTACCTTTTTATACAGATGGAGCAAATGTTTGAAAAAATCAAACTAGTATCAAGGCTGGTTTGATTTATTCCAATAGATGACTCATCTGTTGTAATATGTCATCCATCTATTGCAAGAGATACCTTATCGATTGAGAAGATGGGTAATTTGTTACATCAGATTAGTCATCTGTTGATTCACTCAATTTTGTGTTACCCTTTTGTAATGTTCTTTTTCTTCTTCTCTTGTTTGACATCAAATGTATTTATCTTGTTTGTATATAAAAGGAAGTGAAACTAGATCCATTTTTGCCCGACCAGCATTAAAGGCTAGAGTAAAGATGGGTTTGAATGAATAAGCTGCTTGCAGATGGAACCTCTTCATATTTAGGAGGTATGTATTATTGATCAACCAATCGTGAAAACACACATCTAGTATAATGATTTTGTAAATATTTGTTCTTTACCTATTAGGTGTTAATTCTTCAAACAAGATATGGCATTTTATAGTTAAGATTGTTAGGTTAGAACTGGTAAGGCTGGGGGACTAAGTAGGTGGTGTCGATACCCTGTTATAATTTAATAAAGGCTTATGCTCATGTTTTTGTGTCAAGTTTGGGAAAAGGTTCAAGTTTTTGGCGGCAGTATAAATATCCAATAGTGATTGGACTGGTTTTAATGGCTCAATGGACTTCTTAAAAGGCTTTCGAAGCCTTGCACTGCAACAAACACCGATGGAACCAATAGAAATTTTCCTGGTCCAAATTTATATAGATGGGTTACTGGAGGAGACTATTATACAATAGTAGGTGCTTGGGAGAATACCTGTGCGGGAAAGGAGAGGTTGAGAAGGCCATATATCATCTCAGACCTTGTTTAAGAGGAAACAGATAGTAGGAAAGAAAATTCAGTAAAATTGGCTGATGAAATTAACATGAAAAATGAAAAAAATGGATGAGCTGTGAATGTGAAAGCGTATCCAAAAATGAAAATCCATCAGTCGTTGAAGTAAAAGAAGAATGGTCAAGAGGACTGGAGCTGGTCACTTTGCTAGAGACTGCAACTAGCGAGCGTGGCCTCAATGAAGACTCTCACAAAGTACAGGACCAGAACTCTAAGGAAGCAGCTTCGCGAGCACAGAAGGTGGTAAGATTGTCAGTCAGAATTGAAACCTGAAACAACTACTCCTGAATTAAGAATATGGGATAAAGACAAGGTGGCAATTTCTCAAGTTAAATATGCATCCCATGCCTTATATGGAAAGGAAGTGGAAAGAATAAGGCACGGGATTTTTGCCCAACTTCAGACCTTTTTGTTTCTACTACCATAAACCTGATCATAGACACAAACAGAAGGCATGGCATGCAAGTTAGACTTCAGAAATTGACACCTTGGCTTCCTTTATTTTTAATTCAGGAGTTGTTTGTTCAGGTTTCAATTCTGACCGACAATTGTATCAACTTCCTGTGCTCGCAAATCTTCTTCCTTAGAGTTCAGGTCCTGTACTTTGTGAGAGTCTTCATTGAGGCGACGCTCGCTAGTTGAATCCTCTAGCAAAGTGTCCAGCTCCAGTCCTATTGACCATTTTTCTTTTTTTTTTCAACGACTGATGGATTTTTATATTTGGATACACTTCAACATTTGAAGCTCATCCAGTTTCTCTGTTTCTCGTGTCAACTTCATTGTCTAGATTTTCTAGAATTTTCTTTCTTCTTACCTTGTGTTTCCTCTTAAATAAGGTCTGAGATGATATATGGCCTTCTCCACCTCCCCCTTCCCGCACAGGTATTCTCCCAACAACCTTTTACTGTTAAAAAGTCTCCTCCGCAATCCATCCATATAAATATGGAATAGGAGAATTTCTATTGGTTCCATTATTGTTTGCTGCAGTACAAGGATTCGGAGTCCTTTTAACAAGTCCATTGTGCCATTAATACCGGTCTAATCACTATTGGATATTTACACTGCCGCCAAAAACTTGAACCCTTCCCCAAACTTGACATAAAAACATGAACATGGATCGTTATTGAATTGTAACAGGGTATCGACACCACCATCTTGGAACCCTTCGGCCTTATCAGTTCACACCTATCAAACTAAATTATACAATGCAGGATCTTATTTGTAGGATCAGTGTCTAATCGGTAAAAAACTGCATTCACAAAATTATTGCACTTTATGTGTGTCTGTCGCGGTAGACTGATCAATAATACATAACTCCCACGCATGAAAGTGGATCCATTACACGCACCTTGTTCTTCCTAAACCATCAAAGACACTACAGTGTTGTTTATTCATCTACACGCATGTGATGACTATTAAAAAGAGGTGTGAAGAGTCGTGACTTTTTTTTCTTAACACATTCAAAATAACTGATGAATTAAAATCTCCATCTATTCCAACTGATGAATCAGCTGTTAGAAGAAATCAAAACATCTTCTCCAACATATGGTCCATCTGTCGCAACAGATAATCCATATGTTGAAATAGATTGTAAATCTGTTGCAACAGACCAGACATTATTTATTCATCTGCACGCATGTGATGACTATTAAAAAAGAGGTAGTGGTGACTTTTTATCTAACACATTTAAAATAGTTGATGAATTGAAATCTCTATCTGTTGCAACTGATGAATCGGCTGTTAGAAAAAATCAAAACATCCCCAATATATGGTCCATCTGTCACAACAGATAATATATATGTTGTAACATATGGTAAATCTGTTGCGATAGATGGTAAATCTGTTGCGACAGATGGATTATCTATTACAACAGCACAATAATAATGACTGTTATCAAGTTTCAAAACCGTTTTGAAAAAGTGATAAGTATTAATGTAAACGAAAAAGTCGCAACTTTTTACAGGAAAAAATGCCACCAGTTTGAATGTAATTAATACAATGGAGCTTAACAAACGTGTATTTTGTCCTTATATATCCAGATTCAATCCTCTATAAATAGGTCCCTTCTTAATCTTCATTCTGCTAAACTTTATTTATTTCTTGAAGTTTTTCTTTTTGTGTGACATCTTCAACAACTTCTCTTCAAAGAGCATATTCCTTTATGTTGAGGTAAGTTTTTCTCGGTGTAAATCTATCAGTTTGTAGTATACGTTGTATTACATTTGGACTTTTTTCTTTACATTTGTCAATTTATGCGTGTTTTAGATATGGCTGATCCTGTTTGGGATATTGCTCTTTTGTACGACACAGTATAGGAACTTCAGAGGCAGGTTAATGACCTAAAGAGGGAGTTGGTTGTCGTAAGAGCAACGATGTTCAGAGAGATGCAGAGGATAATAAGGGCCCTGATGTTGCGAGTTGATTGGCCGACTGTCATTAGTGATGATGATGATAATAATAATAATTAGAATGTGTTTTTTCTTTTAGCGCATGTATTTTAATTTTTCTATATTGGATCTATACCTAATTTATTTTACTTTTCATTATATGAAAAAATTATTTTTAGTCAACTTTTGCTTTTTAATTCTTATTCAATTTTCATTCTGTCGATTTTTCTTCTAAATATTTTACATGTTAACATGTCGACAGTTTGAGGTAAGGAGAAATTTTGAATCCAGTAGTAATAGCAATTTTTCCTTTTGAGTTTCAACAGATGGACCATAAGTTGGAACAGATTGGTCATCAGTTGGGTTTCTGTCAATAGATCCATCTGTTGCAATAGATTTATTATCTATTGGAGGAAAATATTTCAGTTTTATGGAACTGTGTTGTGTTTTTTCAGCTAATATCCATTTGTTGCCATAGATGGGTAATCTGCTGAAAATACTTGTGGTCTACTGTATTATTTAGTTCATGTTTTGCCTCTTTTTATTGATGCACAAGTTATTAAAAAGATATTTTATATATAATGAATGATAACATTACGTTCACAACAATGATTTAAATATATAAAAGTCCACAACAAATAGATATACAAGTTTCTGCAATTACAATGATCATGGTGGATTATGATTCGGGCATGTAGTTCTTTTGTGGTCAGCGCGCTTACATACGGAGCACTTATTTCCGACTCCACACCTCCTCTTATATGGCTTTCTTCCCAATTTAATAGTGCTTGTATCAATATATGGAGCAGGTATTAATCTCTCTGCAGGAACAACCCAAGATTTTTTGGGAGGCACCGGAGTAATATGCCCACTATATGCCATTTCATATTTTTCCACCGAATAATATTGAGAGGAGTGCTTGTAAACTTCAGTTCCATATTTATGACTGTATTGAGCTCAAAGCGCTGCCATAGCATGTGGGTAGGGTATTTTGTCCAAGTCAAAAACTCTGCACGTATAAGATCTTATTTGAAGATCGACTGCGGCAACATCTCTATGACTGGTCATACTGAATTTGCAATCTTCTATTTGATGAGGTAATAACCTATTTTCTAAACTGACATTCATTGATATTATTTTTTTTATTTTTAGAACAAATCGGGTTCTTTTTTTCTGGGCACTTGAACTGCACACGCCTTTCGTTAAAAAATTTGCCATACTTTTGGCTTATTTTTTCAAACATAGCCTTGATGGGAAATTCTTTTTCATTGCCAAACAATGAATTCACCGATTCATCTATGTTTGATGTCATAATATTGTACCTATACAAAAGAATCACTTAGTACGACATCATATTAAACTTGTAACTCAAACAAGACATTTAAATTGATAAGAATGTACCTATTTGTTGGACAGAATGCCCGGGTCCATCTCTTGAAACCGACACGTACGAGAAATTCTGCTACCTTGGGATTCACATCCATTATTTGATTGAAATAGTCTAAAATCTCTTCTCTACTATATGTTTTAGCTGCTTTATAAAAAAAGGGTCACAACCTTTTCGTTGTGATAGTTGGTCTGAATGTTCTCTCCATGATTCCTGATGCAACAACCAAAGTAAGTTGAAGTGAAGGAACGTGAACCCATCTTTGAAATACTTGGATGCCTATCCGATACAAAACACAACTCTTTGGTATCTTTGACGCAGCTTCGCAGTTTAAAAAAATCCATAAGATGTATTACATTCCTTGTCCGCTACACAAAAAGCAACAGGAAAGATGTGATTCTCCGCATCCTGCGCCACCGTCGCTAGTAGAACTCCATTATACCTGCTCCTAAATAAGGTACCGTCGATATCTATGCCTTTTCTCAAATGTCAAAAGCCTTGAATCCAAGCACTATAGGATACAAAAAAAGTACCTGAACCTTTCATTTTTATCAAGATGCAATGTCGTCTTACTTCCAGGATTTGTAGACTCAATCATGTAATGGTAGGCATCCAGGACTGCATACCCATGCTCGAGTGTCCCCCTATCCATCTTCCAATAACTGACTAGGACACCTAATTTTGTAAGGAGTTAATTGGCCATAACCTTTGTTGAAGGGACTTTGCCATCGGGGAAACTACTCCTAAAATATTCACCGAGCACCTTTGTTGCGGTGTGAGGATTTTGTCCCAAGATGTGCTCCTAACCACATGTGTGATACTTTTTATGTTTATGAATGATGAATCTTCCAGAACTTGCGTATTTCACTGCTCTCAACCACCACTTGCAGTTTGAATTAGCACATTTGAAGCAAAAGACACTGCTCGAATTAATCACCTTTGTTATTCTGAAATCTTTTTTCAAGAAAGAAATAAATAAAGTGGTAGATAGTTCATTCTTGACCTTGAATGACATTCAAATAAAAAAAAACCGGTCCCATCATCTTGAAGATTTCCAGACTCTGTCAATTGAGAAGAATTACACATCGTATTGGTCGCATTTATGGGCGTAGGTGTTTGATCATCATCTGGACTATTCATGTCTAGATCATCCAATCAAAGATGTCTTGTTGTTATTGTTATTCTACGTCCTGGTTCTCATTCTCTCTCATCTTTTCAACCATGTACACCCTTAACACCAACCTGGATGAATCACTAAGATAACCACGCAACCGAACCTGATTGATTATCTTGAAATGTAGTACCATCTAATTTTCAAAGGAGCTGTGCATGTAGCTAATGACGAGTTCTTTTGATTGACAATTCATTCCACAATAAATGATGGTTAAGTTCACAAAATCATCATACGAAACATCACTTTGGACTATCGTAGCTATCATCTCTAGCATTTTACCCTCATTCCAATGCCATACATATCGATTGCTCTTCTTGATCCATTGACGATGACAATCTACCCCTATTGTTATTGATTCCTCCATTAGGGGTACCTAAATAAAGTCATTCATTAAAAAAAGTTAATAGTGATTTCATAGTGTTGTAAATGAATCCCAACAGATGTGTAATCATTTGCAATGGATTACTTACCTATTGGGATTCATGTTACGCTCCTAAAGCTGAATTCAACAGATGAGTCATCTGTTGTAACAGGTGAAAAATATGTTGCAACAGACTATTTATCTATTGGGATTGATGTTATAGTACTGAGGCACCTTTAAAGTTGATTCCAACAGATGAGTGATATGATCCAACAGATAATTAACCTGTTGCGATAGATGAATTACCTATTACAACAGACTATGATCTATTGGAATCGAGGTCAAGTTCTATCGCAATAGGTTACTAATATATTGCAACAGATATTTACTGTCTGTTGGAATTGAGTTCGGGTTCTATTGCAACAGGCTAATAATCTGTTGCAACAAATATTTACCCTATTGAAACAGACAACACATCTGTTGGAATCGAGGTCAGGTTCTGTTACAACAGGTTAATAATCTGTTGCTACAGATATGTATCACATTGCACCAGATAACTAATTTGTTTAAATAGATAAATTATCTATTTTATCAGATGACCTATTTGTTCGATTTATGTTACGGCCTATAAAACCATAAACATGAATCCAATATATCAGTCTTTCATTGAAACAGACATCTCATCTGTCGCAACAGATGATTTATCTATTTAAACAGATGGATCTTATGTTTGATTCATGATTATGTTCTATCCATTGTTGGAAAAACAGCACAATAGCAGTTACCCAGATGAAAAATTCAACTAAAAATCATAATTTGACTTACCAAAGTCTCCTAAGAAGTAATGCCAAAGTGGAAAGTGATGTACAAAATAAAATTTGACCAAAGAAATTGGTCAAATAACAACAATAGCGGTAACAACAACAACAACAACGACAATGGTCAACAAAAAGAACATGAAGATAATGAAGTAGAAAATAATGATAATGATGCAGAAGATGATGAATAAAGGAGCAGCAACAATAAACAACAAAAAACGCTAAGAGAGAGAAAACAACAATGGATGAGAACAGAGAGAAAGATGCCTTTTTTCCCTGCATTTCACGTTATATTAGGTAAACATTTAGATCAAAGTATAAATTTAAAAACTTGT
Source organism: Capsicum pubescens (assembly GCA_030864215.1). Classification (NCBI taxonomy): domain Eukaryota; kingdom Viridiplantae; phylum Streptophyta; class Magnoliopsida; order Solanales; family Solanaceae; genus Capsicum; species Capsicum pubescens. The sequence goes on from CM061540.1 coordinate 303,613,711, forward strand.
GGGCTATTCTTAAACTTACCAAATTTTCTTAATCCATAATAAAGTAATTGTCACCTCCATTCAATTATTAAGACTTGTTTTACCTACACCTCATTTTAAAACTCTTTTGTCACCTACAACCTAAATCCCCATCAATGTCGGACTTGAACTGGAACTAGAGAACAGTACCATAATATTAAAATGCCCTGGATGAACCCAATCTGGTAACTAATATGGTAGCTACTAGGTGTTGAACTCGAACCAGAACTGATAAATAAGCTAAAGGTAATAATGATCCAAGATTATCATTTCTCTTGGGTCTAAGAAGTCATAGATTTCCATGTCAGGCGGTCAAGTCTGTAGGGGATCGTTTGGTACGTTGTATAAGAATGGTGCAAAATATTGTGTATTAGTAACACTTGCATTAGTAACCTTGCGTTAGTTATTCTTATGAACTATTTGGTTTGGTGTATTAAAAATAACATGAATTACATAATTTCTAAAAAATATGTTTTTGTTTATAGAAATACCCTTTATAAATATGGTGGAAAGGATGTGGAAAGGATTTTAAGGGACAATTATGACTTCAACCATGCTAATGCATGCATTAGAATCCATTGCATCACTACTACCAATGATTTCTATGCATTAATAACACACTCCTTAATATCAAATATAGTGTCTAACTGAGGTGAGGATTAGTAATACATAAGATAAAAAAGTGTACCAAGGTATTAATAATACACAAAGATAATGCAAGCATTATTTTTCTTAATACACTACCAAACAAACTCTAAGTGATACAGGGTTTATTCACTAAGCCAAAGGATATGATTTAAAGTCACATACTACTCCAACTGGGGTCACAAGGCTAGTTAGGGTTCAATAAACTGACTAAGTCAACCTAAAGTTCAATAATTAGTCCAAGGTAACGAAAGGAGGTAATTTAGGCCAACAAGGGCTATTCTAGGCATTCTACCTAAAGAAGGGCCTGTGGGGCCCACTACTAATCCCGAAAACCTAACCTAAGGCAAGCACTAACCTAAACCTACTTTAAGGCTTTTCAATCCTATCCCAAGGCATATTGAGGTGCTTACTCAGGTTTTACACTATAGTGTGGGGCTCTTCTGACTACCTATCTTGAATTATCGGTGGAGGCTTCAAACAAGGATGTTTTGGTGTGTAGGTCGATTTTTTAGAGGGGTGAGAAGAGGTTAGTAGGTGGCAAAAAAGATACTTCTCCAAAGGAGGAAAAAAGGTGATTCTTTGGAGTACTTTATCAAGTATTTCCACTTACTTCATGCCTTTATTTCAGGCTCCAATTTCGGTTACAGGGAAAGGAGAGGTTGCGGAGAAACTTTCTCGGAGATGAGAGGATTGGGAAAAGAAATATCACTTGGTGCAATGAAAGACTGTCACATCTCCTAAAAATAGGGAGGTCTCAGAATTAAAGATTTGGTGATTCTTATCAAAACATTGTTGGACAAATGGCTTTGGCATTTCGGGATGGAGGTACAAGACTTTTGGGGAGGGAGATAGTTGATAAAAATGGGGTAATGGAAGGGGGATGGATAAATGGAGATGTAACTATGCCTTTCGGATGTGGTTTGTGGAGGAATATAATGAATGGATGAGAATATCTCAACAAAAATATATCATTCAAGGTTTGAAATGAGAAGAGAGTTAATTTTTGGGGACATATGTGGTGTGGGGATAACTTATTGAAAGATGATTTTTGGATTTTGTATAGAATGTCATGCCAATGAGAGATCTGTTGGTTCAACAAATTAGGAAGATACATGGTGGAGAGACTTTTTGGGACTTGAGATTTAGGAGGCATTTTCACGATTGGGAGGTGACCGAGTTCCAAAGGTTGATGGCCATCCTTCACAGGCAAGTCATTTTAGTGGATAAACCTGATGCTTTGTGTTGGTGTTTGAGAAATAATAAAGTTTTTGTGTTGAATCTTTCTATGAGAAACTCTTAATTAGGGAGATGGTTGTGTTTCCATGTGATGCAATTTGGATGGTGTTGGTACCGAGGAAGGTCTGTTTTTTCTCTTGGCTAGCATCTAGAGGGTGATTTTGACGATTGAAAAACTTAGAAAGTGAATGCTTGTTTGTGTCAGCTAGTGTTCTTATGTAAGGAGACAGGAAAAGATGTGGATCATCTTCTCATTCATTATGTCTACCATATGATTAGGGTGGGACATGTTGAGGTGGTTCAAAGTTTCTTGGGTAATGCCAAATACTGTGAAAGATTATCTATATTAAATAAATATGAAGTAGAAGAACCCAGATTCCAAATGAACAAATTCAAACTTGAAGGGATTGATCAATCTTTTGCTCTTCTTATCTATAAGATTGTGATTCGATCTGCATATGTTTGGTAAAGAGAATAATCTTATCCTTTTGAGGATAGTAAAAAATGGACAGTGTTCAATTGGTACATGAAAACGTGACAAAATTGGCCCCAGTAATTTTTTGCGGAGAAGCGGGAATAGGAGGAGAAGACATAAGTCTTGAGTTGATGTGGGATATTTGGAATGAGAGAAATACGAGAGATTTTGAGGATTAGAGTCGAGTTTTTTCCAATTGAGGAAGATCCTCTGGTCACTTATTTTCTTTTGGTGCACCTATAAATTTCCTTCTTGTATCGAAGAATAGGTGGACTTTGTGGAGAATCAGATTTTGCAGATTTTTCACCTTTTAGTTTATCTATTGTATATGGCCATCTCTACCTTTTTATGAACAAAAAAAAAAATATCTAGTAGCAAATGATGGCTTTTCCTTCCTTAAAGTTTTAGATTCGGAACACGTAAAATATCATAACAGGATAAGTCCAAAATAAGATTAGAGGTTCATATTATATTTTTATGAAGCACTCATAAGATTCAATTTTCAAAAGATATTCATAAGATTCAAGTTCATTTATTTGATATGATCTCATCTTTCTGATCCAGTGTAAATTTCCTACTGCCCACAAGTATGTGCTTATCTTTTGTAGCTACTAAGGAAGCTTGCTTACGAAAATGGACAAATCAGAAAGAGATCACATAAGACTGATATATTGGCTTATATCTGTCATTACACAAACTTTGAAATAAAGGAGTAATCTTCATTCACTTATTTAGATATTTCTACTTTTGTTTTAATGTGAGGTCTTAAATTGTAAAAGATCCACGCGTTATGTTCTCTGAGCCAGCGAAGTTTGTGGCCAAATTGAGAGATATGAAGACGAATGATAATTTACACTTGTTCAAATGTGAAATGGGTGCAGGACATTTTTCAAAATCTGGAAGGTATGATTTTTGAAAAATTTACAGCCCAATACCTTCAGCCATCTAGTTTAAAAAATATATACACACTGTATAGGTAGTATATACTTTATACTAGTATACATATACTCTCTCCTTTTCAATTTGTTTGTTCTACTTCCCTTTTAGTATGTTTCAAAAAGTAAGTCTCTTTTTCTTTTTTTAGCAACTCTTTCAATTCCAACTTTCCATGTTGCATGCTTAAAACCACAAGATTAAAGGGTATTTCAGTAAGTTGGCATACCTTTAATTTAAGACAACAAGATTCAAAAGTCTTCTTTAATTACTTAAACTTTGTGTCAAGTCAAAATAGGATAATCAAATTTAAATGGAGGGAGTAACATACGTACACATACATATTAGTATATACTTTGGCCATGTTTGGTAAACTAGATGGCCGAATAGTATATATTGGTGACTATCCCATGATTTTATAACCAGCTTTATGACCTGAATCATTTGGTAAGTTAAAAAAAACTTTTGATAAGTTCTTTTTTATAACCAGTGGGACTTGCATCTTTTTTAGGCTCTTTGGTTACTTAATTTAGAGTTTCCGATGCCGTTATGATAACAGAATGTCAGTAAACCAGGAGATCACTTTGGGTCTCAAGCTATGTTGCTCGGACTCTTTAAATGTCAATGGGTCTGTGTCGGATTCTCCAAAAGTAGTGTCCGACACTGGAAGAAATCTGGAATATCATCTTTTAGAATGCTATTGCTCAGCCACTTATCATGTCCTGTCGGATGTGTCTCCATCACCAACTTCAAAGGAAATATAATTACTGAATTACTCCATAGTTTTTTTGATATATTTCTATGGAGCAGTGCCTGGTGGAGTCTTGACATTCTTGGGTGCCAACGACTTTTGTCTATGTCCTTGGTTTATTACAACTTGTTCCATTGGGTCCCATTGTCGTTGTATCTGCACATTTCAGAAGTAGATTTTTCTTGTGTGCTGCCACATTTTACTTCTGTTTCTTTGTTCAGTTTTTGGTAATCTACTGTGTCCCTTCCACCATTTTTAACTTGTATTGACTATTTGATACGAGAATGACCACGGAGATGGACATATGTAAGATGTATTGAACCCGAGACTTGGAGCGTACAAGTGAAGTGCAAAGGAGGGCCTAAATAGTCTCCAAAACAGTCCACAAACTACACTCCAAGGGCACCTAAAGTGAAGCCTTTGACTAAGAGGTCTTTTGGACATTTCACACAATTTTTGTAACCTACTATAAATAGAATATGTTAGGTCATTTACTACTTAGACTTTGATGATATTTTTAAGTTGTATAACACTTTGAAAGACAAGCCCTCTCTTCTCTTTAGGAGGCAACCCGAAATTAGGGTGATACACGTGTGGAATCACTAATGTTGCATTCATGGCTTGAGACGTTGGTGTTTGGAGGAGGTAAAGTCCCTCTTGTGTCAACGTAGGAGTTAGGTTAACCGTTGCGTGTAGTGTTAAGGGTCCAAGAGTATCACATGTTCTTGGATTCTTAAGATTATACCAACCAAGGTCTAACTATCAATCCTTTGTTCATTTTATTCTTGTAATCGTTTGTACTAGTTTGTTCTCATTTCTATGGAATCCATGAGTTGTTGTTACAATATTATTGTGTTCTTCTTCTTGTTTTGTAACTTAGTTTGGTTGTTTTGTGTCTTTCCTTGCTTTTCTTGTATCATTTGGTATCAAAGCTTGTGGTTGATTTTTTTTCAACAAATTCAATCTTGGGCTTGCTAGAAAAATCAAAAAAAAAAAGGGGAGAAGTGTTCTTGTTGTTGACTTAGCCAAGAGTTTTGTGACTAGATCTAGTATATTTTTTCTTGTCTAGTGTGTTTCTAGTGTTGGTTTCTTTCTCACCAACACTAAAAGTGTCTAGATCTAAAGTTGAGCTTATAATATTGACTAATGTTGTGGTGACTTGAAGTTGACCGTGTGTTGAAGATTGGTGGACGATTGGTGTTGTTGTTGTTGTGTTCTTGAGAAGTTGTTATGTTCTTGAAGATTGTTATTGTGTTCATCTTGTTCTTATAACTTAAACTACAAAAAGTGCAAACTTGATTCAAAAAGGTGAAGATAAAGCTGTAAAGTTTATTGGTGAGAAGACTTGAACCATCACTTCCTAGACTTGACATCAACTTTTTCAACTACTATCCTTAAATCAAGAAGCCTTGTTTGGTGGAACTAGTACAAGTCAAGATCATCTATTTTTTTTTTGAGAATAAACTTACAAAAGACTCAAGACTTATACTTTCCCTCCAAAACCAATTGTTTTTCATTCTAAATTGTGTGAAGGTTGAAAATTTCAGATTTGTGATTAAGTTGTGTAGGCCCGAGACAAATTGCATACTTCCACGTCACCACTTGCTATTGTTCACGTCAATAATTAAGCTTAAATTTGGATTTTTCTAGTTTTTAATTGTTGATTCTTGGTTTCATTAGTTGATCCTAGAACTAATTAACAACTAGTAAACTCCTACTTGATTGTCAATTAATCCTTTGCATCCATTGTTTTTGAATCGTAGAAATTTTTGGTTCAAGTTCATACATCATTTCCTTGAGTCTTCAAACAAAGAATCCATTCCGACCAAGGAGTAGACTCACCCCTCGACTCATCACGAACTACAAGCAGACTTGCAACACTTGTGAATCCAAGTGTGATATGATCAAGTGTGTGAGAGTGTGGTAAGGTTGTTCCGAACTAACTTGTGCTTTGCTTTGTAAGCTTGTTCTTTTCATTTTTTATTTTTAGGTACAATTACAAGGTAACCCGCGGCTTCAACCTCTCAACCCATGGACAACAATGACACTAATGTCATTTTGGCCTAGCTTGACAGTATGTCACGAGACCTAGATATGGTAAATGAAAGGTTGGATCCTATGGTAGGTCAAAGGGAGCAAGTGGGATATCTGGACACACGTCAAAATGAAGGTCGTATTTGGAGGAGGTAAAGTCCCTCTTATGTCAACGTAGGAGTTAGATTAATCGTTGCGTATAGTGTTAAGGGTCCAAGAGTATCACATGTTCTTGGGTTCTTAAGATTATACCAACCAAGGTCTAACTATTTATCCTTTGTTCATTTTATTCTTGTAATCGTTTGTACTAGTTTGTTCTCGTTTCTAGGGAATCCGTGAGTTGTTGTTACAATATTGTTGTGTTCTTCTTCTTGTTTTGTAACTTAGTTTGGTTGTTTTGTGCCTTTCCTTGATTTTCTTGTATCACTATTGTTGTCATCCCGTAAGAACCTCCTCCTGATTTGGTCCAGCTTCGTCAATACCTTACTGGAAATAGGGAATAATGACATAAGGTATGTGGGTTTGCTCTCCTGTATGATGTTGATTAGAGTTAGGGGTGGCAAATGCGCGGGTCAAAAATGACTTTAGGTGAAAATAGATAAATATCTGACCCACCCATATTTTATATGGACAAAAAAATGGGTAAACAAACGGATTATATGGATATCCATATTATCCATTGTTTCTTATTATGTAAAAGAAACAAGTACTCCCATATTACAAGCATTTCTTCTTTTTCTTTTTCTCCTTTTAGGGTGTGTTTGGTAATAAGGAAAATATTTTTCTATTTGCCTCGAAAATAAATAAGTGGTCCTGTGTCAGGTTTGGGATTTGGGTTTGGGTCGGGTCTTGGATCAGGATAGGGAGTTCGGGTCCCAGATCGGGTTTTGTAGTAGGATCCAGTGTTGTAAAAGGTGCTCGCCACATCACCAATGGAGAATGGCGAGGCGAGGCTAGGAGAGGCCTGGTCACCTCTTCAGGTCATGGCGTTACGAAAATCAAAAGGTGTCGCCTTTGAGAGAAAGGTGACATGGAGAGTCTAGGCGGTGAGGCGACAATGACGTCGCCTTTTAATTTTTTTAAAAAGAATTAGGGTCTTCGGTATATAAACTAATTTTAGGGCTTATTTACACATTTTGTCTCTACCAACTTGCTTAGTGGTGACTGCGGCTACTACCATCCATCTCACAAATTTTATCCCGGCGACCAACGACATACTCCGGCGACGTACTCTGGCGACTCTGGTAAGTAGTGAGCCATCACTGTTGATTTCTATCTTTTTCTTCTTTCTTCTTCTTCTTAATCCATCAATTAGACCTGTACTTTGGTGCCTTTTTTTTTCTTTCTCTTTTCTCTTCTTCTATTTTCCTTCCACTGTATTGTGTAACAGTGAACTTGTCTTAAACACTGTTACTGTAACAGTAACCAGTAAGTTTGTGCCTTGTAGCCTTATTATGTAATTTATTTTTTAATAACTTATATAGAATTCAATTTACTTAGTATGATAGTAATATACTAATTAAATGACTTGTGTCTTGATCATTAACAACTATTTCAATTTCAATGGCGTCTCAGTCTTGAAGAAGAATAAACTTTAAAGTTTTAGTATTGCTTGATTTATGGATATATATTGGATTGTTGAATAATTCAAGTTCTAGACTTTTAGTATCTATCTACTATCTATTTTTTAATTCTTGACTTAAAATATTTCCTAATATATTAGTGTTATTGAAATTTTGATCATTTATTTATTATTTTAATTTTTTTATAGTAATTGTTGCCGTACATTCAAAAGGCGATCGCCTCGCCGGGTGGCGAGGCGGGACCTTGTCGCCTCTTGTCGCCTTTCGCCGTCCAAAACATTGGTAGGATCCCAGGTTAGGATAAGGAATTAGGTCCATTTTGGGTGTGAGGTCTCTAGTCAGGCAGGATTGAGTTTGAGGTCTAAATGGGATCGAGATTCGGGCTCCGAGCAGGTATCAGGAGTCGAGCCTCAATTTAGTGTCGGGAGTCAGGAGTCTAGTACTGGGTGTGTATTAGGATTCGGTATTGCATTGGGGTTGAGGTCGGGATCAAGATTTGACTCCTATGTCGGGAGTCGGGTCCTGGTCGGGGTTGTAGTTGAGAGCCAAGTCCCATGTCTCGAGTCGGTTATGACCAAAAGTTGTGACTCGTTTCGAGCTCTTGAGGTTTTAAGGAAAGTTCTAAAACATGTTTTTCTTTATGTACGGAAGTCAACAACAATAACAACAATAGACCCAGTGTAATCCCACAAAGTGAGATCTGGGGAGGGTAAAATATACGCAGTCCATACCGCTACTTCCGAGGAAGTAGAGAGGCTATTTCCGATAGACACCCGGCTCAAGATAGAGAATAGTAACACAAGGTTGTAATGAAACATGAAATAGGATGGATAGCATAACAGAAATAAGAGATAAGAAATAATAACAATAGATATCAGAGAAATAGGAAATAAGAGAAATACGAACAATACGAAATATGAAATAAGAAAATTGATATTGAAAAATATTCATCTTCATACCAAACACACTCTTAATGAGTGTAAGTTTTAGAGGTTCCTGTTAGGATCGATAAGCAGTTCACACATGCTAAATCTATGGAGAGGATGAAGAAAACTTGAGAGAGTTCTTGAGGAGAGATAGAGAAAGGTAATTTCATGGTAACACCCGTGGGTAACCTCCACGGCGGATGGGCTATTTATATTAATGACTTGGAGTATGTACAAATACACAGAGAGTGAGAATAAAAGGTACAGCCTAAACATTAATATATAACGGTACGTCACATATTAATCAGGATCCACAACCTAACAATTCTCCCACTTGGAGACTGATTCTGTCATCCAAGAATTACATTCTCAAAAAATAAAAAAATATTCCTCCATCATCAATATGTTCGCCACACCACAACATCTGTAGACACAACTACAGAAAGCCAACTAAGGTTTTGCACAACCTTAGTTTACCAACATCAACACATTTAGTCAACATGTCTGCTGGATTCTTTGCACCCTCTATCTTTTCCAAACACATATCACCTTTTTCCACTGCCCTGCAAGTGAAATGGTACCATCTTCTAATATGCTTCATCTTCGAATGATAGACTGGGTTCTTCACCAACTGTATGGCACTCTAGCTATCTGTGTAAAGAATCTTCTTAAGTGTTTCTTTCCCAGTTCTTCCAGATAATCTGCCAGCCAAATCATCTCCTTTCCAGCTTCAGCTATTGCCACATACTCAGCCTCAGTAGATGAAAGAGCAACGCACTTCTGAAGACTGGACATCCAACTCACTGCTATACCACTTATGGTGTAAATGTATTCGAAAGTGATCATTCTTGAGTCCACATCCCCACCAAGATCAGCATCAACAAAACCTTGCAGAATCACTTTACCATTGCCAAAACAAAGTGAAGTACTGGATGTACCTTTTAGATATCTTAGAAGCCACTTCACAGCTTCCCAATGCTCTTTCCCAGGGTTTTCCATATACCTGCTAACAACTCCCACTGCATGTTCTATATCAGTTCTAGTGTATACCATAGCATACATCAGACTCCTAACTACAGAGGCATCCCACTCCTGAGATGTCTTCGGTAACTGATCCTTTGACAATTTTATGTGATTTTCCAATGGAGTAGTCCTGGGTTTAGCATCATTAACTCTGAATCTGGCTAGCACCTTCTCGACGTACTTCTCTTGGGATAGATTCAAAGTGCCAGCAGATCTATCCCGAGAAATCCTCATCCCAAGAATCTGCTTCGCTGCACCTAAATCTTTCATCTCAAACTCAGAAGACAGGCTTGCCTTCAGAGAGTTTATCTCCTTCATACTGGATCCTGCAATCAACATATCATCCACATACAAGAGTAAAAATACATAAGAATCAGTGTATTTCTTGAAGTAGAAACACTAATCCTTTTTACTCCTGCGGAAGCCACTCTTTCTCATATAGGAGTCAAACTTCTTGTACCACTATCTAGGTTCTTGTATCATCCCATACAAGCTCCTGTTGAGCTTACACACCATGTTTTCCTTTCCTAGAACTACAAACCCCTCTGGCTGCTGCATATAGATTTCCTTGTCCAAATCTCCATGTAAAAACGCAGTCTTTACATCTATTTGCTCAAGATGCAAATTCTCCGATGCAACAATTCTCAATAAAATTTAGATAGTAGTTAATTTCACAACAGGAGAAAATATTTCAGCATAATCAATACCTTTTCTTTGTGAATATCCTTTAACTACCAACCGAGCCTTGACCCTTCTTTTGTTATCTGGTTCTGCCTTGATTCTTAACACTCACTTGTTAAATAAGGCTCTCTTCCCTACAGGTAACTCAGTCAACCTTCACGTGTTATTCTTGTCAAGTGAGCTCATCTCATCATCCATGGCTTGCTCTCACTTGATTGAATCTTCCACCTGCAGGGCCTCAGCAACAGACTCTAGTTCCCCTTTATCAGTCAGCAACAGATAATGTAATGATGGTGAATACCTATCTGGTGCTTTAATGGTCCTGGATGATCTCCTCTCAGCCTGCTCAGGTGTCACTTGTTCCACTCTGGTTCCTCAACGATAGTCTCTAGAGTTTGTTGAGTATCTGCTGCAACATCTTTGGGTGTACTCTTCAGCAACTCAAGCTCAACTCCCACTTGCTTTGTAGTTTCTTGAACCTTTTGCTCTCTGTCCTTGTACAAGACATTTTCATCAAATGTTACATCACAATGTCTTAGGATCTTCTTGTTCCTGTCATCCCAAAACCTGTACCCGAACATGTCAGAACCATAACCTATAAAGTATCACTTTATAGCTTTAGCATCAAGCTTATATCTCTTCTCTGGATTGACATGAACATAAACAGTGCAACCAAAGATTCTCAAGTGAGAATACTTGAGCTCTTTTCCTGTCCATTCTTCTTCAGGAATCTTGAACCCCAGAGGAACTGATGGTCCCTTGTTGATCAAGTATGCAGTTGTGCTCACAGCATCTGCCCAAAAAACCTTAGGCTGCCCACAGTGTATCCTCATGCTCCTTGCATGCTCATTCAATGTTCTGTTCATCCTTTCAACAACTCCATTCTGCCTTGCCTTCTCGGGAACTGTCCTCATCAATTTGATTCCCTCAGCTACACAGAATTGTTTGAATTTTGACTTGTCATATTCTCCTTCATTATCATACCTCAGGCATTTGATTTTCAAGACAGTCTGATTTTCAACTTCAACTTTCCACCTCTTGAAAGTAGCAAACACATCTGACTTATGTTTCAAGAAGTAAACCCATACCTTCCTGCTGAAATCATCAATAAAGGTGACATAGAATCTGAATCCACCAAGTGATGAAACAAGAGATGGTCCCCAAACGTCTGTATGGACCATTTCCAGCCGTACTTTCTTCGTCTCTCTCACAGTCTTCATGAAGCTTACTCGCTTCTATTTATCCATAACACAACTCTCACAAAGACCCATATCAATAGATTTCAGCCCCTCTAAAGCTCCTTTTGTAGCCAGCATCTTTATTCCTTTGGCACTCATGTGTCCAAGTCTGTTGTGCCACAGATATGAACCGAAAGTACCCTCAGCAAAAGCAGCTATGTTTATACACCCTACAGTGGTGTACAAAGTTCCAAATTTTTTGCCACGTGCTACAACCATAGCACCCTTCACAATCTTCCACGAACCTTTCCCAAACTCTGTTGCGTAGCCTGTGCTATCCAACTGACTAAAAGAGATCAGATTCTTCTTGAGACCAGGAATATATCTGACATCTGCCAATGTCCACTGATTTCCTGCTGGAGTTTTTATACAGACATTCCCCTTTCCTTCAATCGCCAATGGTTTGTTGTCAGCAAGATACACCTTTCCAAAATTTCCAGACTTGAAGTTTGGAACAATTCCTTGCTAGGAGATGAATGAAAAGATGCACCAGAATCCAATATCTAGGATTCAACCGGGCTATCCACACTAAGGATTAGAGCATCCCCAATGTCTTCTACTGAATTAACAGAATCATTATCATCTCTATATTTTTTAATCTTCTTCTTCTTGGGTTTCTTGCACTCTGTCCAAAAGTGTCCTTTCTCTCCACAATTCCAACATGTCACGTTGGATTTTTGTGGAGATTTTTCACGATTCTTCAATTTTGATCTGTCATGTGTATTCTAACCCCTCGATTAGTCTCTCCCCCTTTGGTCAACACTGAGAGCACTACCAGATAATTCCCCAATTTCTCGTTTGTGAATGCTTTTGCTAAGAACAACATCTCAGATTTCATCAAACTTTAGTTTCTCAGATCCACGGGAACTGCTAATCGCAGTAACAACAGTATCCCAAGACTCGGGAAGAGATGACATCAAAATCAGTGCTTTAATTTCATCTTCGAAATTAATATCCACAGAACACAGTTGACTAACAATCATATTGAACTCGTTTATATGATCAGCAATAGATCCATTCTTAGGCATCTGTAAATTGAACAATCTACGCATCAAATATACCTTGTTCATCGTAGATGGATTTTCGTATATATTTGATAGTTCCTTCAACAGATCGGATGTGGTTTTCTCCTTGACGATATTGAACACCACGTTTCTCGATAAGGTCAACCGGATCAGCCCTAGGGCCTGTCGATCTTTGAGTTTCCAGTCCTCCTCCTTCATGGACTCTGGCTTCACCCCGGTCAAGGGTTCGTGAAGATCTTTCTGGTACAGATATTCTTCGATCTGCATCTTTCAGAAATCAAAATCGGATCCATCAAACTTCTACAATTCCAAACTTCGATCCTTCCATCTTCAATGATCGTGATGAATCTCCCAAGCTCTGATACCAGTTGTTAGAATCGATTAGTAGTTCACACACACTAAATCTATGGATAGGATAAAGAAAACTTGAGAGAGTTCTTGAGGAGAGAGAGGAAGGTAATTTCGTGGTAACACCCGTGGGTAACCTCCACGGTGGACAGGCTATTTATATTAATGATTTGGAGTATGTACAATTACACAGAGAATGAGAATAAAAGGTACAGCCTAAACATTAATAAATAACAGTACGTCACATATTAATCAGGCTCCACAACCTAAGAATTCCTACAACCTAACATACTTTAATGAGAGTACAGTTGGTGGATACCCAGGGCAGGGGCGGAGCTCCAGCTAATCAAGGGTGTGCAAGTGAACACCCTTCGTCGGAAAATGTATAGGTCAAAACTTAAGAATTGCCAATATGTATTTGCGTTTGCACACCCTTGACATGGCTACAGACTTTGTCTTTGGTCTAGCGGTAAAGACTGTGCAAAATGTTTCAGAGATCGATGTTTCGAATCGCGTGTATTCAATTTTTTGTCAAAAGTCACCTCATATATTCTATTTTCAAGAGTTTCTTTGTGGGTCCACCGACTTTATTTTTAATTCCCTTTTTATTCTTCGAAGCCTTTTTAATTTTTATGTCTCCCTTCTCTCCTCCTACCCCTAAAATCTCATACCAAAATTATACTACTATGGATTTTCTTCTTTAGATATCCTCCCATCAAATATATATATGCCTTCTACCTCCCTGAGGTTAGTTGCTCTGTTTTCTTAACATATTTTCCCTTTTTCATACCTATCTTTATATGTTATACTTTAGCGAGGGTTCTTCAGAATCAACCACTTTACCTCCACGACCATGAGGTAGGGGTAAGATTTTCTTACACTCTACTCTTTCCAAACCCCACTTGTGGGATTTCACTCTGTATGTTTTTGTTGACTAAAAATTTGTAAATGGTCGGATGGAAAATACAGAATATATGAAGTTGAACAAAATTTTCATAAATAGCTTTTTTCATATTGATCATATTTCCATTTGCTCAAGTTTTCGATCAAGCTCACTGTCAAACTAAAATTGATAAGTTACTTTCCCCTGTCAGTGATTTTGCTATAAGATTTTTTTTAAAAAAAAAATAGAAATGTGGAATGGAATGAAAATCACACATCAAGTCTTCTCACACTTCCAACTTTCCGTGTTCGATGCAGATTTGAGAAGCTCCAGGAGGATGCCTTTACCTACACTTTCGTACTCAAGGCTCTCAACATGCTAGGCTCTGGTCAACAATGTCAACAATGATGAAATCATGTTGATATCCTCCCGTCCTTTCAACTATTCTAACATTAACCATTTTCTTATTTTTGGTTCAAAATCTGATCGTTTGTACTCATTATAGACTTTGATTTGCTTTTACTATTTTCTCGACAATCCTTGAGATATATATACATTTTTTCTTATGGTAGTTCTGGTTCCAAATCCGATGGTTGTCCACATTAGTTTTTCTTTTTTCCTCTAATTTTGTCGAGAATTATCTATTGTTGCCAATGCCATGTTCGGTTTGTTTGATGTGATTGATCTGCAGTGTGGGTTTAGCAAATGCCATGTAATGCCTGTAATGTCATCAATCTACTTCAACTATTTATTTATAATCTTGGCCAAACATGTCGCGTGATCCCTAAATTTGATACGAACTTTTACTTTAACACATAAAGTGGACGTTATTCATTTTAAACACCTAAACCAACCTTCAACCGTGTCATTTTGATACTTTTTGTTGACATGAAATGGTGAATGTAACACACTCGAAATTGAGTGCATGAAATTTCTTATTTAGCTGAAATTTTTTTAAAAATTATGCTGCTGCTCCATTTTTTTTCATTTTTCCTCCCTCACATCATGAACCCACCACTGGTATACCATCACTACCGCTCTAGATTCCCAATTCAAGGAGTTCCGGGAATAATTTGATTAATTTGATGGGGCTTTATTGAAATTCACTCTCCTTATCATGATCAATAACTTTAAATTTTTTAACATGATTTACATTCATTGGAGAGTTCTCTCCAGCCACTTCATTATTTGTATGTTCTTTGAGCTTTAAATTCGAGGTGCTAGGCTTCTCTATTGATTGAGCTTTTGATCTAAAGGCATTATGGTTATTTTAGGTGTTTAAAATGAATATCGTCCATTTAAGGTACCAAAGTGAAAGATGGTGCTAAGTTGAGATGTCTGTCGATGTGTTTGACTTATAATCTTAGCCGTCAAACTGCCTTATTCTAAACTCATACAATTGAGAACGGTTGTTAGGATCGAGAATCCCGGATAGTGCGGAATCAATCAAAGTAATCAATTAAAGACAATACTAAAGACTATAATAACGATAAGTTGAGAAAATAGAGGAGACACAAATTTAACGTGGTTCGGTCAACTTTACCTACGTCCACAACCAAAAGGAGAAACATCTTTACTAAACACCAACGGAATAAAAAAAGAGTACAAAGGTATAAAAGAGAGCACAAAATTAGAGTAATTAAATACTCTAATATCCCAAATACCCAAGAGAATAATTTTACAAATATCACTCCAAAAAAAAGGGCTCACAAAAGTTTTTTCCAACACAACTCTCTCACAAATACGTTCTACAAAGAAGAAAACAAACACAACTAAATCTTCTCAAATGTTGTTGTTCTTCACAAAATGGTGTGTACTAAAATGAGCTGAAAACTCTTCTATTTATAAGCAAAAACTGTCCATGCAGATGTCATTGCTTACATCTACCAAATGCAGCCAATAAGGACTTTTGCCAACACCTACAAATCTGCCAATTTGCTGCTGCCAAAACTTGACAATTGCATGCAGTAATTCTTGACCAACTGAGAATCAAAAAAACAAACAAAAGTCCACATTAAAACAGTAAAGTTGTGTTCAGGTTCTCCCAATCTGGGTGTACTTTTTTCCCCGTTAAAAGGGAGTTTTAGTATTTTATGCATCATTACAAACTTAAGTGGCTGTAGTTTTTCTAGCACAAGATAGTTTCTGAGAACTAGGAGTACAATCTACATAATATAATATTTCTTTCGTTTCGGAATAAGTATATTGTTGAGGTATTTATTGGTGTTTCAAAATAAGTGAATCATTGAATTTTTTTTCAAATTTACCCTTATGATTTGACAATCAATTAACTTTTGAAAAGGTATTACAAGGTTAGTTTTTTTTTTGGGGGGATAAAAATGAAAAGTTATATTAAATTTATGTCTTTAATATTTTTTTCTTAATTTGTGTGTCAAAATTCAACAATTCATTTATTATGAAATGGAGGGAGTATGTTATTTGCCTCGTAAAAGGAGTTCCTTTTCTGCTTCCATTGCCTTCCAAACGAACATGAGGAACTGTCCAATCCACAAAACGACTATCTTCTTTGAGTATATTTTCATTATGTAGCTAACAAATCAGCCACCTTGTTTTGCTCTTGCAACTCATGCCTGATTGGGGGATTTCCCATCATGTGGAACAGCTCTCTGCATTTATATAAGATATTTGCATACGTTTCTTGTCCATTGTGCAGTAGATTAATTACCAGCTGTCGAACCTGCATTTTGTCAGCTAATAGAGATTATATAGTAAGTGTATTAATTCAGCAGTTGCAGAAGAGTTGATATTTATTTTTGCACTAAACTGGCTACCCAATTACTTTTGCTGTCCCGAAGTAAAGGCTACAGGCTCAATTGAAAATATTATAGGAAAATTACCTAAATAAACAACATAACTTTTTAAATTTCTAAAAATCTCCCCACTTTTAAAAAATTACTTAAATCCTAATATTTTATATTTTTTGGTAAAGTTGAGATACAAGTTAAAATCTACAATTAAGAACCCGATTCTTTACCAAAAATAACTCATTTTCTCCTCTTTGTATGTCTTAATTCAAGCAACAGTTTCTATCCAACTCTTCCAACATTAATGGTTACATTAACGCCAAAATTTTTGTTACAATTTTCTCCTCTCCTTTTTCACATTTTTTAATTAAGGTATTTTTTCTCTTAAATTTATCTTCACTTTCTTCTTATTATGTTCAATGGGTTTTCTCAAAAATCAAATTAAACAACATCATATCCCTTTAGCTCACCCAATTGATCATTTGGAGTTTCGTGTTAAAGATGATGATATTTTTGGTGCTCGAGTTATGGGTAAAGCTACTATTTCGGCAAAGAAAATTATCCATGGTGAGGTTATTTTCGGCTAGTTTTTCGTTATCGATACTTCAGGTAAACCTTCTAATTCAATAATATTTTGCTGCGCGAAGCAAAAAATAAATTGAAACCTCTGACAAAGTCATATCTAGAAAATATCTGGAACCTTTGGCATGTTCAGATCTGGAAAATAATTGGCCATGATACATATTTATATATGCGTGATACTTTTTTTCAATTTCTTATATATTTAATTCTTTTTTTTATTTTTATATGTATCTAATGTTTTGTATGTATTATTTAAATTAACTCAACAATAGATACATGTTTACAACCTTATAAATACATTTTCTCTTATCTTATATCATTGTTTCACTGTTTATGAATAGTATGTATCTCGTATTGTTTAACATTTATTGATTTAAGCATATCAATACATACATGTATTTCAACCAAGATACATAATTGTATTATCTTGTATCTATAATATTATGTTCATACAGTTTTTCTATATATTATTCTGTGTTATTGTAGAGTTATTGCATCTAATGTTATTTTCTTAATTTGATGTTTTTTTTAGGTTTCATTCCGAGTGAAATATGTTATCGGGATAGCACAACAAGATAGTGGAAGTTTGTAAGTATTACATTACCTTTTCATTATTTTCATTATCTTATACAAGTATATATGTATTTTTAATTCAATTAGTAATCTCTATGTAGGAATTGTGGTGTATTTGTAGTTGTTTATGCCGAGTACCTGAGCGAGGGATTAGGCATTCCCTCATCGAGTATTGATGCTCAATACCATCGCATGAGATATGCCACTCTTTTGTGCAAGTATGGCTCTATAAAGACGGAGAAAGAATACTTTAGTGAGAATGACGATCCACTAAGGTCAAGGAGCAGCTTCACACAAAAAGAAAAAATTTGTGCTTTGCATATTGAGTAGTTGTTTACTTATTGTCTAGTTGATTGTTATATAGTTTGATGATGTTAGTACATATTGTTATTATTTTTTTTAGATGTTTTTCAACATCATGGATTCTACCTTATCACCAATGATTGCCATATAACTATTACAGATTATGATATATAATTATTTTGTTGTACGTTTTTGTTACACTTTACAAAGTCATCATATTTAACATTTTTGGTTACATTGTATTAGATACATATTTATAATTATATGTATCAAGTTTATTGAAACATATATAACTAAGTCCAGTAATGAAAGTAACTAGCACAACATTACATTATGCAACATAATGATACATCGTACAATTAAATCACATATTCAATAATAACATAATTTTATTTTTCTTAATTTTTTTTCTTTGCAAGACATTTTGTCTCTAAATTGATTAACAACTTCGAGCTGAACGTAATTGTTCATATGCTTCATACTGTTCACAAAATATATTTTTCAATAGATATAAATTTTTTACGATTGTATCAATTGTTAATTACGTAACGATAGTCTTGTGCAATATGTAAGCAATTTATCAATGAATGTTCAGATAAATCTTTTTATATCTTTTAGTTACTTTGAATTAAATATTGAATTCATAAATACATAAGAAATTCATTAAGCTTCTTAATGTGAATATTTTTTTATTTTTTATTAGATACATTTTTTTATTTTTATATGTATCTAATGTTTTGTAATTATTATTCAAATTAACACAACAATAGATACATGTTTCAAGTTTATAGATACATTTTCTCTTATTTTGGATTACTGCTTCACTGTTTATGAATTATATGTATCTCGTATTGTTTAACATTTATTGATTTAAGCATATCAATAGATACATGTATTTCAACCAAGATACATATTTGTATTATCTTGTATCTATAATATTATGTTCATACAGTTTTTTTTATATATTGATCTGTGTTATATTTTTGGCTTAAACATGAAAACAACTTTGTATTTTTGGCTAAATTCAATCAATAAGAGATACAAATTTTGGTTTATCAAAACGTTTGGCTTTAAAATTGAAACAATGATGAATTACATAATTTGACAGACTATAATTCAATAAACTAAAAACGGGTAATTTGACAACTTAAAACTAGTAATTTGAACCACAAACTTAAAATTTAAAATTCTAAGAAAAGGAACTTAAAATTCAAATTATAAACGAGTTGACAAACAAATCATGAGTACATCTCTTGATTATAATCTGACTTTTTAATCTGTATTCATGAAGATGAATTGCATACATTGTGACAGCCGATAGTGAAACAACTAGTGAGGAAAAATCTTCATCGGCTTTTCTTGAGATAGCGATTGAGATCAACAATGGTACATATCCGACTACAACCATCAATCTTGTATTCTTCGTGCTTGATATCAGATAGCCAAACATCAAAATATACTAATAAAATGCGATATTCAATATTACAAATCATCGGGAAAAAAAAGAACAGCAAATAACAGAGAAAAAGGAATAACAAATGGAGATCGAAACTGGTACTTCTCCGACTACAACCATCAATCTTGTATTCTTCGTGCTTGACATCAGACAGCCAAACACTAGAATGTACTAATAAGACGCGATATACATTATTATGAATCATCTAAAAAAAAAAAGAACAATAAATAACAGAGAAGAAGGAATAACGAATTCTTTTTCAAGAATAATGAATTTCCTTTCTTTTGAATGAACCCATTAAAACTATTTATTCATTTCAAATAACCAAATAAAATTAACAAATCTGGAAAAAAAATGGACATCTGAAACATTTTGGGTATTTCCAAACAGATTATGAATGTTGTTTTGAATTAGAATGGTGGAATAACAAGGTAATTTCCATAAATCGTGGGATTTAATTTTATTTTAACCATAATTAGTTAGATTAATTTCACTTTTAATGCTAATTTATCTGTTACATTCCTTAAAAAGTGCAAGTTTGTTTACTTCAAACATGTATCCGTTATATGTATCTAAGATAATTAACATGTATAATCAATGGTGAAATATTGGAATTTTACGAGAATTTTAAAAATGTTGGGACTTTTAGAAATTCCTAGTAAACATGTTGTTATATATGTAATTTTTACAATATTATAGAGAAAATTAATATGGACTTTAAGGGATTCACAGGCCTTGGCCCTTTTAAGTTACTATCAAATTAATTGACACAAAGATGGATAATGAGTACCTCAACAGAAAGTTGAGCATCCTACGGAAACCACAGAAATAATTCTAATAAACCTTGGATTTGGTTATTTTATAGCCAAATTCATAAAGAAAGAAAGTATACAAACAACCCTACAAAATGGGCCTTGGTTCATGAATGGCTTCTTCCAATCCAATGGCAAACCTAATTTTGCCGGGTTATCAACAACTTTTGACCTTCTTACCTGGACATAAGATACCTAAAAAGGAAAAAAGGAAAAAAGATTATTGTAAATGGCACGAGAAATGGAATCACTCTACAAATAACTATGTAAATTTCAGGAATCTGATTCAAGATTAATTGGACAAAGGTTTGCTTCGAATAGAAGACCGAGCAATGGGAATCAAGACATCACCGTTTGCTAGAGCAGTAAAGATCAATATGATGTCTGCTAACTTAAGAAAGTTGTCTTACCCACATAAAGAGAGACTCAAAAACAAATGAAACTTACTTCTCTATTTGGATAAGACTACCTGAACTTCCAGTGGTACGACTATTAAATTTTGGAAAAAATTGCAAGCAAACTAGGAAGACTTGTTAAAATTGATGTGAGTACATCATCAGCAACGTTGAGGGGCAGGCTTGATCGCTTCTTGATAAGTCATTAATTTGATGACTTGTTGGCACTTTTTAGGCTTAAATTATCATGCTTTTTTCATTGATTTGGTGTTAATCTCATGTGTAATGCTCATTTATGCAGATAAAGATTGAAAATGAAGATGATAAAGTCATTCAAGTCAATGAGAGGTCAAATATGATAGAAAAGAAGTGTTAAGTTCACATGGACGTCTCGGGAGGCCACCACGCACGCGGGTGGCCAAAATGGCCCAACCAGTGGCATCTACGCCCAAGATGCACCCCATTTGCACCCAAGGTGCATCTAACTTGCGCCCAATCTACCTTGGATCTGCTCAAGCAGATCAAAAGTGCAGTGGGATTTTGGTAATATTTGAAAAATCTGAAATTGGGGTAAAAGGGGGGGTTTAAGCTTATTTCCACCTTTATTGAACTATTCTTGTACTCTTCTTGAACTAAGAAACATTGGAGAAACTCTCAAGTGAAGAATTAGTAGTTTTTATTGAAGATTTTTTGAAATTAAATATTGGATATTGTATTCTCTTTACTTTCTATGGATCAATTTGAAGGAAATTTTGATATATTTCCACTTTGTCTCTCTATGAGTAGCTAATTCTTTATCGTGGGGTTATGCTTGAATAGTTAGTGCATGATTTTATTTATTTGTATTCCTAATTAGCTCCTTTATATGGGTTTTACATTTATTTCATGTTTTAACTAAAAATTGGGGGTTACAAACCCCAATTACCTTATATGAAAGAGGAATAAATGTGAACACTAACTTGAATTAGTTCATTTAATATCATCTCTTAGATATAAGGATGACAATTTAGGCCATAGATTGGTAAAATTGTTAACTTACGAGGTGTTTGAAAGAACCAATTTGTGATATTTGGTGTTTGAATGCCAAGTTGACACTAAAATCTCTAGATCTAGCCTACCCATGACCTCTATCTAAATTTGGACAAATAATCAAATATCCATGCATGAACATACATCTAGTAAGGCGTAACCAAGTCTCATCATGAAACACTTTGGCTTTTGACCCTTAGAAATTTCTTGAGTTTTTAACTCTCGGGACATCATATGACTTAGGCTGTAATACCCCGTATTTTCGTGCTAGAATTCTAACCGTCGTTCCTGCGCGTCTAAGCTCTAATCCAAGTGATTCTCACATGAATACAAGTTTCATGATAATTATCCTAGTCTATGGAGTAGTTTATAGGTGGAAAATGTTTATAGCAATGACCTAGAACAAGGTTGAGCTAAGACCAATTGATTCATCCAAAGTTTGACATTCGATTCTACAAGGGTCAACTTCAAAAGTGTATATATCTTAATATACATGGAATTTTTCATCCCAAGACCTATCAAATTGTAGATAATTGAATTATCTTTCCAACGATATCAATTTCACAAAAATACGATACCCAAGCAAAGAGTTATGCCCATTTTCGTGAGAGGCAGTAAGGGTGTGCGATGGGCAATGCGCCGCCCAATCAAATGTGTGGATTGGGAGTGCAAGGCATACTTAAATGTCTGCCATAAGGTGTGCAACGCACACCTTAAGGTCTACCATGGGTTGTGCGCCGCATACCTCACTTTCCAAGTGCCAAAAACACCCCTATATATGTCTATAACACGAGATTAAACTCCCATAACACCAAAATAAGTTTACTTTCTCTCAAAATCACCAAGAACATTCATTAGGGTTTCAACCTAAAAATTCAAATATCTCAAGATTCAACCATGAGTTTTCAATAATTCTTCGAGATTCGGAATCCCCATTCTGAGGGCTATAAGAAACACTCATTATTTTCACGAATAGAGTCCCAAGGTCAAGAGTTCATTCAAAGCTTCAAGTTTAAGGTATGTGGAGTTTTTCAACAAGAACACCCTTTTCGTTCTTGTGCCCAAAATTTGTATTATTTTACAAAGACATATGATTTTACATGCTCTACTTACGAATTTGAGATGGAAATTTGAAATCTATATTTTTGTTGAAGAAGTTATAATATTTTTGATGTTTTGAAGATGAATTTCATGAGTGTTGATGTGAATATTCATTATTAAAGATAAATTTCCAGATTTTCGTATGAATCATACATGTTTGATATATAAAGTGTGAATCTTGAAATGCTTTGATCAAGTATTGATATATGGGTTGTTGAACCTAATTTGAATTTATATTTTGTTGAAGTAATGTGTTATATACACTTTGAGATTGGATTGATTTGACCTTTTGGTCTTGAAGGAGTTATTTTTAAACTCGAATGAGAAAAGAAATCGACACTTTGATTGATTATGATAAAGGGGTAGCATGATGGCTCCCGTTATGAATTGTTGAATTATGTTGTTGTGGATTTTCTTTTGAAAAGATATGAGCTAAGTTCGGGAGTAGTTTTTAGCACCGAGTGGGAGGTATAGATGTGATTGGTGCTTCCCTAGAACTACGTGCCCCCATAGGATGTGAGCCTAAGGCTAATTGATATAGTAATCACTAGTGAAAAGAATGATTAAGGTCCTACTCCGATGGCAAGGATAGGACAGCTCTCCCCAATGTGGGTTGGACGTTGGACTCCTTGTAGCTCACATGGTTTATGTCGGTTGTAAGAGACTCCCAATGTGTGTGTGTATTCTCCTATCTAATATGAAAAGTCTTATTCTTCTATCTGAGATGAAAACATATTTGTTTGAAAGACTGAGTTTCAGAAAGTCATTGTTTTCGAAAGATTTAATGAACATATATTCCAAAGAGAATTGTTATGAGATTTGATTGCCTTGATGATTTGGAATCGAGATGGAAGTGAATTGAGATTTATTATGATGACTCACATATTTCACCCGATATATTTTACTCTCTTATGATTATGATGATTTTAATTCGAGCTAAGTAAGTCATTTATATTAGCATGCATAATTTTATAAATTGTGATGACATTAAGATATTATTTTATATATGCATTGCACCCCCATATGCTCGGTACGTTTCC
Organism: Capsicum pubescens; assembly: GCA_030864215.1. NCBI lineage: Eukaryota > Viridiplantae > Streptophyta > Magnoliopsida > Solanales > Solanaceae > Capsicum > Capsicum pubescens. Next base: position 303,637,569 of record CM061540.1, read on the forward strand.
ATGGTACTGACCCATATATTCGTATGTGGGCTACATTTTCTCGGAATGTGGGTACAAGGTATAGTGTACATCTTCAGATCCAGTCAGTTCGCGGCATCCAGTCAGCAGGTGATGAGTCTTTTTGATTCAAGGGCTTGAGTTAGTTATACAGTTCTAGAAGTGTTGTATTTTCTTTATTCAGTCGTATTGAGTTGGGTTAGTCGGAAGTCATGACCCGGCTACCTACAGTCAATACTAGTAGAGTTTTCATAGACAGTCAGTAGAAGTTGATGTATTCCATTTCAGTTTTGGTTGTAAAAGCAGAGTTGTAATCTTGTAAATTTAGTTTTGTATCTATCATATTCAGAAAAGAGTTATTTTTCGCAGATTTGTATAGATTTATACTTATTGTTCAGTTGCTTATGAGTTATGCCAGTAGAAGGGTTAGCTTGGGGTCACTTGAGATCCTAAGCACCGTGTGACATCTCGGGATCCAATTTTGGGGCGTTATATAGGCTTTTTAGTCATATAATATAGGTACGGTTTAGGGGTCTTGGTCGTATGTTACTCAGTGTGGTTTTGGTTGGTTACTGTCTAAGATACGAATGGGCACCATATAAGTTGTATGGAGATAGTACGAGTGAGGAAAGTCACTTGTATGCTGATCAGGGTGTCATTCCCTTGGTAGGCTGCCTAGGGTACGGTTCTAAGGTATTTGTCATATGATGGAGGTACGACTTAGGTAAGGGAAGTTGTATGGTGGACAGTGTGATGTCCAACATTTTATCTAGGGTACGAATGGTGGGTACCACTCGTATGTTGTGTGTACGAGTTGGGAGAAGGGGGAGTCGCACCCTCCTATGGTGATTTTTACAGTTTAAGTTGGGGGTATTCTGAATATTTTTCCTCTTAACCCCTTTTAACCCTACAACTTAAAACACTTTTGGGACTTCATTTACCCTATTATTATTAATCAAAAATACTTTAAACACTCTTAAATCTCTCTCAAACTTTTGGATTAAGAAGAGGCTAGTGTTTTCTTCAAATCTCTCTCTTAGTGCTAAGGTGAAGGAGAAGCAGGTTTTGGATCTTATTTTGATACAGATTAATGATGATGTGAGTCAATATAAAGTCATTGATTTTGATATTGGTGGTGATGGTATCTTGCAGTACCAAGATAGACTATATGTCCCCGATGTTGATGGGCTATGAGAGAGGATCTTGGTTGAGGCTCATGAGTCTAGGTACACTGTCCATCCTTGTTCGACGAAGATGTATTATGATTTAAAGGATGTTTATTTATGGAATAAAATAAAGAGGGATGTGGCCAATTTTATGGCTAAGTGTACGGTTTGTCAGTAAGTAAAGGTAGAGCATTTGAGGCCTAGTGGTTTATCTCAAGAGAATGAGTTTCCCGTATGGAAATGAAAAGTGGTTAATATGGACTTTGTTACTGGTCTTCCGAAGTCTCTCCATCAGTTTGATTCGATATGGGTCATCGTGGATAGGATGACTAAGTCTGCTCATTTTTTGCCAGTGAAGATGAATTATTCTACAGAGGATTATGCTAAGATTTTCATTCTGGAAATCATCAAGTTGCATGGTGCACCTGTTACTATTATATCTGATCAAGGTACGCAGTTCTATTTTCACTTTTAGCGTTGTTTTCAGAGGGTTTTGGGGACTAAGGTGAATCTAAGCACAGTTTTCCACCCTTAGATAGATGGACAAAAGGAAAGGACTCTACATACTTTGAAAGATATGCTAAGGTCTTGTGTGCTTGATTTGGTGGTAGGGAGGTTGACCATTTTCCTCTTATAGAGTTTACGTATAATAACAACTATCACTCAAGTATTCAAATGGCTCTATTTGAGGCCTTGTATGGTAGGAGATGTCGTTATCCTATTGGGTAGTTCAAAGTTGGTGAGACTAGGTTGTTTGGCCCAAATATGGTTCACTAAGCCATGCAGAAGATGAAGGTGATTCGGAATAGCCTTAAAACTGCCCAAAGTCACCAAAATTCCTATACAAATGTGGGACAAAGGGATTTGGAGTTCGATGTTTGTGATTGGGTATTCTTAAAGGTGTCTCCTATGAAGAGAGTCATGTTATTAGGAAATAAGGGGAAACTCATTTCTCGTTATGTTGGCCCTTACTTGATTTTGAGAAGAGTGGTCAATGTTACTTACGAGTTGGAGTTTCCTCCGATTTTAGGCTCAATTCACCTGGTATTTCATGTTTCGATATTGAAAAAGTGTGTGGGTGATCTTTCTTTAGTTGTTCCTTTGGAGAGTGTTGATATTTTGGATTCCTTGTCTTATAAGGAAGTCCCGATTGAGATTTTGGATAGGCAAGTCCGTTATTTAAGGACTAAGGATGTGGCTTCGGTGAAGTTTCTATGGAGGAACCAAAGGGTTGAAGAAGTTACTTGGGAAGACGAAGAGGACATAAAGTCCAAGTATCCATTCTTGTTCCCCGCTTCAGATAATCGTGCTTAAGGTATGTTTTTTTTTCCTTGCTGATCTTTGTTTTCTAACTTTATTAAAGGAAATTATGCTTGTGTTTTTTTGTTTAATCTTGCTAGTGGGTTCCTTGATTCATCATTCGGAGATGAATGATCCTGGGGGGGGAGAGAGAATGTAACACCCCAGATTTTTGGTCCCTAAAAATTTCTTGACCTTTTAGCTTACTGACATGACTATGACTTATCATACAAGTCCTAGAGTACCAGTACAAGACGTAGGAACCTATTCATAAACTACCCAGTGTGTTTCTTCGAGTTCCTATTGTGATGACGATTGTCACTCAATGAGTCGTTAAGACTTATTACGAGTCATATAGTGTTTTTCGTAGCCTAACCAGTATGGTGCCCAAATGTTTCTGCTTTGACAACAACTAGACCATATGAGTCGTAAGGTTTGAGTATGAGTGGTAGGTTATGACTCGTAGTCAGACCTGTGTGCATGCCCCATGATACTGTCCAAACTACAAGTCTACAGAACGACCCGTAGCTAATTGTTATGAGTCATCATATTACCCGTAGCGACTGGGCAACCAATTTTCAGTCTTTTTAAGGGAATTCTTATCATTTCTTTTTTTCCCCTACTTAGACCCCACGTCCATAAAACACCAAGAAGGGGTTATTTCTCATTCTTTATCACATCAAATACACTCTTAAACTTTCTCAATTCCCCAAAGCAAGAACAAGCTAGGGTTTCTCAAGATTGGTCAATTAGAGCTCCCAAGGGTGATTTCTCTCCATGATTGTGATACTTTCAGGCATGTTACTTTTTTCCAAATCTTATTTTATGAAAAATATGTGTTTTAAATGGTTTATTTGTATGGATTTGAATGTAGATTTTGCTACGGGTTAAGGGTTTTGGAATAGTTGATCCTTGAATTATTTTCCCATGATTTTTATGAGTTGTTCATACTTTGAATTGAATGATTTTTAAACCAATGGGGTGCATGGGTTATGGGTATGGGAATTAGAGTAGGGGTCGAGGCATTCCCGCAATTTGATATTTTGAACTTGGAATTGGTTTTGAATAATTGTGTTCCCTTAACTTTTGTGTAAATAGATTTGAATTATTGAATTATCACTTGGTTTGCCTTACTCACCTATAATATTGCATTACATAAATGGTTAAACAAAGAAATGATTCTTAAAGGCCTTGTTGGCCATGTTTTCACTCTTAAACTTATTCTAATGAACAAAGGGAGTCGAGGCATTCCCCCGAGTTGATTTGATAAACTAAAGGAGGTCGAGGAATTTCTCCAACTTGATTTAATGAACAAATAAGTAGAGGTATTCCCCTAAGTTAATGGAATTGTAATGTTATAATTATGAGTTTGCAAATGAAATGCTATGATGATACTTGTGGTATGCCTTAATGTATAATCCCTTGGTTAATGAATGGTTTATGTGAAACTTGTTTTAGTTAGGCTTAATGGGGGTTATGTAGATAAGTCGTTAAGGTGTGAGTCCCAGAGAACTGATACTAGAAAATTATGTTTGCCAATGTAAGGGTTGGTCTTGATGACCGTGTGCATGGTTCACACTATTGATATATTTTGTATCCAGGGTTAACGTGGGGTCAGGGCATTTCCTGGTCTTCCTTGAAACATTCAGTTCATGTGTCTAACACATACTAGGCCTCTTTCAGCAGGGAGAACTAAATCTATATAGCCTGTGGGTGTTAGTTAATGATGGTTGAGCTACATAGTCCAGGATAATATTTTACTATCATGCTAAACCTCGTTTTCTATCCCGACATGTTATTTATGTATGTATATGATGATGTATGTATGGTTTTGAATCGAATTTTAACTTGGCATTATTTTATCCCTTCCTTGAGTTATATGCTAGTGCTCACCCCACTAACTATCCCAGGATGTCGTATCCCCACATGATGCAGGGTTCGAAGACACTTCTACTTTTCCTGCACAGTGATAGGTGATCTCAGAGTTGTTTATGAGTCATCTTGAAGTAGTGAGCCTTCTTTTTCCGAAAGGCCCTTTACTTCTTGGTCTAGTTATGTCATAGACTGTTAAGTTGTTTTCCCTTTTTGTGGCTATCATCGAGGGTATGTCTCGACTTAGATGGATATTGATTTTGAATAGAGGCTTTGTGGAGTACTGTGGATTAGAATTTGGTATTGTGAATTCTTCGTACATTCTTATTATTGATTATTCTATCTTGTTATATGTTTGGAATTCATCTGCGGCCAGATATGCCGTGTTCTATTTGGCTAGAAAACAGGAGTGACCTCCTATCCTCGATGGACTTGAGATACCCGTCACGGCCAGGACTGGGTTCGGATTGTGACACCAACACTGGGGCATAATAGGACAGCTGGGTGAATTTCAATGCATATTCCTTGACACTCATCTTTCCCGATTTCAAATAATTAATTTAAATAAAAAAAATGACAAATGTCATATTATTACTAACAAATTTCTCAGCCTTAGCTTCCCTTAATTCCTGAGGAATGAAATGATCCAGAAAAGCCTCTGAAAACTCTTTCCATACTGCAGGTTTAACATCCTTACCTCTCAACTCTTCTCACTCATCATACCACTGGTAAGCCACCTCTTTCAACTAATAGGTAGCAAACTCCACTCCCTCTGTATCACTAGCATGCATGACCCTAAATATTTTCTCCATTTCATTAATAAACACTTGAGGATTCTCCTCAACCTTGGTACCCGTAAATATGGGCGGGTTTAGTATCATGAATTGACCAACCTGAGTGGTTTCAGAAGAACCAGTGATATAACTCACATTTTCAATCCGACAAGACTGTGATTCCGCCAACTGAGCAAGCATATGGATAGACTGACGAAACTCAGTATTCAAGACCTCTCTCTATGGACTGAGAAGCTCGAAGAGGGCTAGTTGGGACTGGTGGAACCCCTGGAGGATTGGTGAATTCTGGAGTATGGGTTCTATAATATGTCTGTGTCCTATGAGTAGGGCGTACCTCTTCAGCATTTGTTCCAATAGGAACGGAGGCCCCAACTGAGGTGTTCTGACCATTGGATCTATGGGAAGGCATGACGTGAAATATGGAAAGTAATGAGTTAGGAAACATTAAGACCCTATGGCACAAAATAGAACATGAAGAAAAAAGAAATATTTCTAAATGTCTCATAGCTTCTTTCTTATAAGTGTGGAACGCTACACACCCATTAAAAGGACTCTACTCGACGCAGCTTTGTAGACACCCTGGGACCCTAAACCTAGCTTTGATACCAAGTTTTTCACAACCCAAGCTGAGGTCCTGACTGAGACGGGTATCCCAAATCACGAAGGTCCAAGAGACCCCTTAGCATACTGCCATAAGCATAATTTATACATATAAATCAGAAGATTGCCAAACTATAGGAAGAGTCTCATAATCAAGTTTAATACATCAAGTCATATTGAAACACAAAACCTCATCCAACCTACGAAGCCTTTACTGAACACTAGTCTGTCTATACCGGGACAAGGCCCCCGACCAAACCATGAAACTGAAAGAAACTAACATATAAAGAAATGTCTTTCGAAATAATGGAGGCTCACCAACTCTGAATTCTAAATAAAGTTTATAGTTGCACTGGACCATGTGACTATTCCTCGTAACCTACATTATGAGACAATGCAGCCACCCGAGGATGGTAAATACTTGAAATGTATTATTATGTAGAACAATTTAAAAACCACATATATAGTTCATTAAAATAATCATAAACATTATGAAAATGATTCAACATAATAGAGATAAAAATACATGGCATTATTAGAGCTTAAAATCATTCTTGTAACACATTGACACAACTCTTCACTTTAATTTTGAGCCAGATGACACACCCTACAAGTCTATCACACCACGGGCTATATAGGTTCACCATTAGCTCATTGGCCAAGCCCCAAATTCAAGTTCGCCACAAGGATTGGAGTTCTACATAGTGGTATACCCCCTTTCAAGCATACCGTAGGCATCCACTTTCAGGACACCTAAGTTAGCCCCCTTTCAGGATAACATATCATAATACCCGCGTCGATAAAATACGGTTTCTAGCAATGAGCCCTTCCACTCATTCTTACTTTGGGTAGCCATCTAGATCCCTTTAAACTCGACTTTTAGCCTTTTAAAATCATGCTTCATGCTTATAAACATTTGTTCTTTTCATGTTAAGGGCATTCCTTATTAGGTATCGCCATACCTAGACTTGCAAGTCATATCATATCATATCATTTTCATAGCCCTTTATTTAAAAGCATGTAAATGACCACCAAAAGATTTAAACACCACATGAGAGTTCTTATTGCAAAAGCACATGAAAACTTATTCAAACACATTCTCCTTTCAAGAATTTGACATGGGATGGTCATCTCTTTTATAAACCACGTACATTTCTTCATTAGAATAAAAGAACATTTAGAAACAAGAAACACCCCTTTCAAAATACATGAAATAATAATGCATAATTGATTGGGGAACATTTAAAACTAATCTTATCATCATTCATTAAACAACCCTCAATGTTAGTCAGTAAATAAATCTCATAATTCAAAAAAGGAGAGTTATAATTCATGCTCTCATTACCATCCTGAAATCCATAATACATGCACCTGATTAGAAATCTAAAGTTTATAGAGAACCCATAGTTAATACATAATGTCATCAGAAACAGGGTTTTGTAATTCATACTTATCAATCAATTTGAGTGAACATTCCATAACATATGAAAACCAATAGATTTCATCATAAAAGAGTGAATTTTATAAACCATGCTCTTAAATCAATCCTCAAAATTCATAACATATTTATATACATAAATGCACTTTAAATTCATAAAAAAATCATAATTCAGCCCATGAGTGTTAGAATAATTCTACATACCTTGAAATGGAGATAACGTAGTATCAATTTACCCTTGGACTTAGAAATCTTAAACCCTAGGTAGTTTTCTCCTCTCTTGCTAGTTGAATGATGATTAGAGGATTTCTTGTGATGTATAATCATTTTTAGGACCCTATAAACGTACATAAGGGATTGAGAACGACTTAAGGATGTAAAATATAATAAAAAGGGAGAACTATCGATGAAGAACGGAAGGGGTTTGTGGTGCGACCCCCATTGCGAACCTGAAGGTTCCTAGGGCGACCCCATCGTGAATCTTAAGGTTCGTGGGGCAACCCCATTGCGAACTTGAAGGTTCGTGGGCCGAGCCCCACCGCAAACCCGAGTTAGTAGCCTATTGCGGTGGCCTTTGTGGCGCAGTGCTTCTGCGAGGTGCCCATTTCATGACACACAGGTCTTTTCTAAGCCTAAAAATGTCCCCAACACATTTAAGCCCATCTTAAGTGATTTATCTTCAATATTGGGGTCTTACATTTGAAAAAAGTCCTGAGTGTTACATTTGAAATACTTTTTCCTATTTAAAATTCAACTCTAAGGTGGATTTCAAACTTTATAACCCAATGCTGAACAATTTGACACAGTACACAAACAAAATAAAAGGAAAAGTTCTCCTTAATACTTATATAAACTCCGATCAATAGTGAAGTCAGCAATTTTATTAGATTTTGTTTAAATTAAATTATTAATTATAAGTATTTTTATAAGAGGTATCATTTAGCAAAAGGTTGTGTCCTTTCATTATTTGATTTCCAACAGTTTTATTTAAACCCCAACTACTTATTTTCTAACGTATGTTTTAGAAAAGCTTTTACAGAGAAATGATGTTTACAATTTTTTCCAATAAAAATTTTTCTTCTCCCAAAAGATCAAGTTTAGTAAGTGTAGAATTTCATAGGATTGTCAAATCTACTAAAACTATTTGCATATAATCTCATAGCAATTTCGCAAAGGAGAGAGGAAACAAATATCATTTTTGGAAAAGCATCTCACACGTGTTTCAAGCTTTAAATCCTATTTTCGAATTAACCCTTCATCTTATGTTCTTCTTTGTATAATTTGTGTTCATGAAACATATTTTTCAACTAATTTTGTTAAGGGTGTTTAAAGTTTAATATATACATATGAAAAATATGACTTCTATACTTTGTATAATTTTTTATTTATACATAATATAATTTTTCGATTAAGGATGTTCGACTGACCATCCTTCGCTACACATAGCTAGGCCACTGACTGGTGAAAATCATTTCCACCCCCAACTTTGATTAAAAAATCAAACTCCCCCCTCAACATTGAACAATAATCATACTTCCCCCTTTATCCCATGCAATGTCCATTTTGTTCTTATAATTTTAATTTTATATTTATGTAATATCTTTTTATATTATATGTAATGAATATTTTTTTAACATGGATATTTGTAGCATTTTATTTAAGTTTATTAATTTTATAAGCAAATTAATACTTTTTAAAAATTTATCACAAAATTCAATGTTATTTTTTAAGATCGTTATTTTAGTATTATATGTATTAAAGAGTCGTTTGATGTGAGGTATAATTATAGTAATTCAGAGATAAAGTTCATGATTACTTATCCTGCGTTTAATTAGATGTACTATGTAGTCTCAAAATTATTTGTCGCATCATTTATATCATAGTGATGAGATAAGTTATCACACATACATGTTAGTACAACTTATTTTGTAATAACTAATCCCGAAATAACGTGTTTCCAAACCACCCACCCCTAAGTGTGCATATATACATATGTATGTACATGCATGTTCATATATTTTCGTTTTTTATCACTCTCTTACTAAATTTGTTTCGTATTACTTAACTTTTTGTTGATATAACACAATCCTTAAGAAAAATTTACTTAGAGGTATATTTTGCTAAATTAATGTTATTAATGATAATTTGAAACTTTAAATTTGTCTATACTGTTACTTTATATAGTTATTTAACACTAAATAGTAGAAAAAAAACGTAATACAATTCTCTTAGTTTCACAAATTGAGCAGATAAATTAAAACATTTATTTTTAGTATGAGGATCAAGTGATAAGAAACGATATTATCTATTGTCTATATCAGTAAATAAGTTGTGATTGTCATTAATAGAGTATTAAATATTTTATAATTTATATAAATAAATATAATCTTTTAAATTTGATCTTATTTTTATTCGAGAAAAACATCTAGTTTCTCAATCTATGACCAAATTTGCTACGACACAGGTCAACTTCACGGGGGTCCTATTACCCCTTAAACTAAATTTTAGCGTATTTTTATCAATCTTTTTAGCTAACGTGATACCTTTTGTCAATCATTTTAGATGACGTGACCCCTTTGATGTGAGCTCCATTTTATGTAATAAAGGTGTCATATTAGCACAAAAAAATGATAAAAATACGCTAAATTTGAGTTTAGGAGATAATAGCACCCCTGTGAAGTTGGAGTGTGTCGTAACAATTTTGACCATAGTTCGAGGTGGTACTAGAGGTTTATCTCTTTCATTTATTGTTTGTATTTTCTGCATTGAAATATGTTTATAAAATTAGTATTACTTATTATTTTCACTTGTAAAATAAATATTATAGTTTTGATTATTATTAATAAAACTAATTTTCTTATTATGCTAATTTACTTCATAAAGATCATCATTAGCTTATATACTTAATTAGTATTTCTTTTTTTTTTCCCTAGAAGATAATGTTTATGTTTTTATAAAAATTTTGTTATATGAATAATGTTTATGTTTTTATGAAAATTTTGTTATATGATTTTTTTTTTTTAAATGAAAATATGATGATTTTAAAGAAGTTAAAAAAAAAAGAATTAAAAAATGATGATAAAGGGCAAAATAGAAATTTTAAAAAGTCAATTAAGATAAAGGGAGAATATGATTATTGTTCAAAGTTGAGGAGGGGTTTAATTTTTAAGGTAAAATTGAGGAGGAAAAATGATTTTGACCTCAGAAATAATTGAATGAACTTTTATTATCTGAAACTGAATGTAAGTAGATCTATATAAAGATATTAATGTAATGCCTTTAAACGTAGATAAAGTGCACGACCTAATTAGTTGACACTTCAAACTTGAAATAAATTGATGAGTGGAACGTGTTAATTTAATGGTTAACTTTTAAAAGTTTGGCTCTAAAAATTTCCACGTCAGCAATATTTATCGAAAATATTATTTGAATTGATTGAGTGATTTTACTACTACAATGACAATAGTCAAACAATTTAAATAGTTATAAAATTTTATAAATAGATAACTTTCTAGGAAATTATCATTAATAGAGTAAGCATATGAATAATCAATGCTCCTACACAACAATATATCCGATAGGGACAAAAAGAGATTAGATTAGAGTAAATTTAATTTCTGGTTTTTATCCAATACGGCTGTACCTAATTATCATGCATCCACAATCCTCTAAATCATATAGAGTTTGACATAGAAATGAATAAAATATCACCTTATAAATTAATAACATGTTAAAATATTGTGTATTATTTAAACTTGAATTGCCAAAAGAATAAAAAAACATTTTACCAATATTAAGACAAAAAAAAAGAAAAAAAAGAGAGTTTGGTAATAGAAAAGGAACGGAACAGTTGCCAATTAGGCCGCATTGACGCATCCCCCTAAAAGGGTTCAATTAATGAAATCTGTTTCATCCTTTTGTTCGTGAAATGATTATAGCCAAAGGCATAACCACTCAAACTTATTGTCAAAATTCACTTAGACATTTAAATTAAAATATGTTTCTATCAGGCCTTTAAACCTCTCATATTTTATTTCAATTGGGCCTTTTTTGCCTATGTGGCACTGCGCGCACAGTGTCATCATGGGAGACGCGTGAGGAGCATTTTTTTTATTAATTTACGAATAAAAAAATGTCGAATGACATTAAGGACCCCAAAATTTTTTTGATAACAATTTTTTTTTTTAACATTAAAGGCCCCAAAAAACTTTTTAATAAAACAAAAAACATTAGAAGACCCTCAATTTTTTTTTAATAAAACAAAATTTTTTAAAAAAAAAACCCCTACCCCATCCGATACCCCTGGTCTCATATTTTTTTCTCTCCATTTCATCTTCTTCATCATTCTTCTTCTTCATTCTTTTTTTTTTTTTTGCTAAACTTAACTCTCATACCATTTTTTTTTACTTTTTCTCCATTCTTGTTCTTACTTTTGAATTTGATTTTAAAAAAAATTGTTGTTATTCTTATTCTTTTCCTCCATTAGAGTGCCGAAAAAAATGAAAGTTTGCTACATTTAAATTGTTGAATTTTCAACATATTATTCATCGTTTCATATCCCCACCCCACTCTGCGTCTTCATCGTTTCATAGTACCCCACTCCGTGTCTTCATCGTTTCATAGTACCCCACTCCGCTCCATCACTGCTATTTTGTTGATATGAATATGGTGAAAACTAATTATCAAGCTAAGAAGAAAATTAAGATTTTTTCTTGTGATGTGAATATGTTTTTGTTGTATTGTGTGTTAGTGTAAAATTTGAGAAATTATAAAATTATTTCATGAAAAAGAAGAGAAACGTCGGGGGCGGGGGGAGACGATGAACACTGAGGGGTGGGGGGAAGGGAAGCAGATGAACACTGGGGGGAGGGGCGGCTGGGGGTAGGTGGGGGAGTTTTATTTTCATCTTTTAAAAAAATTTATAATTTCTTTTTAATAATTAGTTTTTTATTTTTATTCATAAATAATTTTATAATTATTTTTTAATAATTTGGATCCTCAATGCAATTTTTTGTTTTTATTTTTAAAAATTTTAAAATTTCTTTTAAATAATCAGTTTTTATTTTTATTTTTTAAATAATTTTATAATTATTTTTTCATAATTTGGATCCTCAATGCCATTTCTTAATTTTATTTTTCAAAAAGTTTTATAATTTTTTATTTTTTAAATACTTTTTAAATAATTTATTTCATTTTTTCAAAAGTTTTATAATTTTTTAAAATAATCAGTTATTTATTTTTATTTTTAAATAATTTTATAATTATTTTTTCATAATTTATATCCTCAATGTCATTTTTCATTTTCATTTTTTTAAAAATTTTATATTTTTTTTAATAATTAATTTTTTTAAAAAATAATTTTTTAATAATTTATTTCAATTTTAAAAAAAAATTATAATTTTTTTTAAATAATCAGTTTTTTATTTTTATTTTTTAAAATAATTTTAGAATTATTTTTTAATAATTTCCTCAATGCAATTTTTATATACTTTTTAAAAAAAATTATAATTAATTTTAAATAATTATTGGATCCACAATGCCACGTGTCAGCTTTCAATTAGCTCATTTTGCCACGTCATCGCGTGTGTGCAACACACACTTTGAGCTTTTTGCTGATAGGGAAAAAAAGGCCCAATTGGAACAAAATGTGGGGGGTTTAGGAGCCTGATAGGAACAAGCCTTAGTTTATGTGTCTAAATAAATTTTGACAACAAGTTAGAGTGTCTATTGATGTCTTTGACCAATGATTATTTACACCAAAAAGGAAATCTGGTTAGGTTTAGATTTAAAATTTGGCTAAATAATATGTAGTAATTATCTTTTGGCAAAAAATTTCATGTGTCAATTGAGACTAAATATAGATAAACAACACATTCAGTATAGCCCATAAAATGATTTTTGAAGAGAACAAAGTGTATGAAAATTTATCCCTTATTTTAGAGGTAGAAAAATTATTTTCAATAAATTCTCGATTGAAGAAAAATAATCTAGAAAAAAAGTATAAAAAATAACAGATAGTAATAAGAATAACATATAATAACACAATAGTGACTACAATAAAATAATATAATATTTAAAGTACAAAAAAAGACATATCGTTACAGAAACTAAAACACAAGAAACTACATATGAGCAATATTACAACTACTAGTATGTGGATAACAAGACAATGCACTGCTACCAAGCATCTAATCTTAATCCTTATCTTCCACGATCTCTTATCTAAGATCATATCCTCAATAAGTTGAAATTGGTTCATGTCTGATCTAATCATATATCCTCAATGCTTCTTCGGTCTACCTCTACCTCTCCTGAAATTATACATAGCCAATCCTCATGGCTCGACACTGAGGCATTCGTACATCTCCTATTCACATGCTCAAATTATCCCAGCCTTGATTTTTGCATCTTGCCATCCACCAAAGATACTCTCACCTTGTCTCATAGCCTCATTTCTTATCCTATCTATTCTAATACATCTACCTATCTATCGCAATATTCTCAATTCATATCCGATAGGGACAAAAAGAGATTAGATTAGAGTAAATTTAATTTCTGGTTTTTATCTATTACGGCTGTACCTAATTATCATTATCATGCATCCACAATCCTCTAAATCATATAGAGTTTGACATAGAAATGCATAAAATATCACATTATAAATTAATAACATGTTAAAATATTGTGTATTATTTAAACCTGAATTGCAAAAAGAATAAAAAAACATTTTTCCAATATTAAGACAAAAAAAAAGAGTTTGGTAATAGAAAAGGAACGGAACAGTTGTCAATTAGGCCACATTGACCCATGCCCCTAAAAGGGTTCCATTAATGACATCTGTTTCATCCTTTTATTCATGAAATGATTATTTTACACCAGAAAGGAAATTTGGTTAGGTTTAGATTTAAAATTTGGCTAAATATGTAGTAATTATCTTTTGGCAAAAATTTTCTTGTGTCAATTGAGACAAAATATAGATAAACAACACATTAAGTATAGCCCATAAAATGATTTCTGAAGAGAGCAAATGTATGAAAATTTATCCCTTATTTTAGAGGTAGAAAAATTATTTTCAGTAAATCTTTGATTGAAGAAAAAATAATCTAGAAAAAGAAGTACAAAAAATAATAGATAGTAATAAGAATAGCAGATAATAACACAACAGTAACTACAATAAAATAATATAATATTTAAAATACAAAAAAAAAAACATATCGTTACAGAGACTGAAGCACAAGAAACTACATATGAGCAATATTACAACTACTAGTATGTGGATAACAAGACAATGCACTGCTACCAAGCATCTAATCCTAATCCTTGTCTTCCACGATCTCTTATCTAAGATCATATCCTCAATAAGTTGAAATTGATCCATGTCTGATCTAATCATATATCCTCAATGCTTCTTCGGTCTACCTCTACCTCTCCTGAAATTATACATAGCCAATCCTCATGACTCGGCACTGAGGCATTCGTACATCTCCTATTCACATGCTCAAATTATCCCTGCCTTGATTTTTGCATCTTGCCATCCACCAAAGGTACTCTCACCTTGTCTCATATCCTCATTTCTTATCCTATCTATCCTAGTACACCTATATATCTATCGCAATATTCTCAATTTTGCAACTTTTAACTTCTGAACTTGAGAGGTTTTGATTGACCAATATTTCCCTCCATACAATATATATAGTATGTCTAATTATGATTATGTATAACATATCTTTAAATTATGGTGTCACCTTCTTATGACACAAGACTCCAAATGCAATTATTTATTTCATTCACCTTGTACTATACAGTGAGTGGAATCCTCATCAGTCTTCTCATTTTTATAGATAACTAGTTTAGGTGTACGCGTCTTGCGTGTGTACCTCACTTTAATGAGTTCAAATATTACATTAAATAGGATATTAGTTTAAATAATAAAGATGAATATAGTAATTAAATTTAATATTTTTTGAGCATGTAAGGATGAAGAATTTATTTATTAAACCTAACTTTTACCAAAAATATTTATAAAATTCGATCAACATTCATCTACCATCTTAAGACATCAAAATAATACAAATAAATCAAATTTTTACACGCATAAAGTTTCTCAAAGTTGTCTGACACTCATCTACCACCTGTAAACAATAACAAAATAATACGATAATAGAGATATCAAAATAATACAATTAAACCTAACCTTTACATAAAAAAAAAAATTCTCAAAGTCGACTAACATTTATCTATCACCTGTAAATCGCAACAAAATAATATGATAAAAGTGATATCAAAATAATACAATTAAACTTAAATTTTACACACAGAAATTTCTCAAACCCGATCGAGATTCATCAATGAATTGTAAACTACCACAAAATAATAAACTAATAGAGATATTATAATAATACAATTAAACTTAATCTTTACCTAAAAAAATTTTCAAAGCCGACACACATTCATCTGGCATCTGTAAATTAAAATAAAACAAATAAGATAATAAAAATATCAAAACAATACAATTAAACCTAACCTTTACACAAGAAATTCTTAAGATCCAATTGACATTCATCTACGACCTGTAAATTATAAAAAAAAAAATCTAATAGTGATCACAAAGCTTCGATTTTGATCCAACTAATTCTTGTCTGGGCGAAAATTTTGACAAACAAAAAGATATATATATGTATATATATATACACACACACATACACACACGCACCTATTGAATTCTATTATGTTGACAAAAACAGTGAATAAGTCGAAGGTTAGAAAATCAAACATCCATCAATCTAGACATGCAATTGAATCAAGTTAGATGAGCATTAATGATATTCTTCCAATAGGCAAACCGGCTTGTTTTCTAGTTTAACGTACATCTCAATATTTATAGAAGTATTTCCTTAATAGAGTCCTATTTTAGGAGTATTTTTCTAATTAAACAGTAGAAAGGAAAATATTAATTAATTCTTCTACCATATATTTTAGGAAGTCTAGTAGAAAGAAAAATATTAATTAATTCTCCTACCATATATTTTAGGAGTCCATATATTTTAGTAAGTCTAGTTAATATAATAAAAATAATTAAATAATAAATTTAAAAATAGTGAAAAGACGGTAGAAAAAAGTTAAATTTGAAAAGAATTTAATTGTAGGAAAATATAGGGTGTTTGTGGGTTAAAAGAAACCAAGTAGGAACCAAATAGGATTAACTAAAAAAAAGGGTGTTTTAATCAAGTATAGTAGGAAAAAATCCGTATGTTTTACAATTAGTTAGGGGGGGGGGGGATATTAAAAATGGGGGAAAAAGCTAAATTTGGAAAAAGTTTTGGGTGTAGGAAAAAAACTGTATGTTTTACAATTAGTTAGGGAAAAAAACATATAAAAAATTGGGGAAAAACTAAATTTGAAAAAAGTTAATTATAGGGAAATTTAGGATATTTTTTGGGTGGAAGAAACTAGGTACAAACCAAATTAAATTTGGGAAGAATTTAATTGTAGAAAAAATTAGTATATTTATTTTGAAGAATTTAATTGTAGGAAAAATGGTAAAAGATGATTTTGTCTAAAGCGGACTTTTTTAATGAAGGACAAAAAGTTCAATTCACTTTTCTAAAGGCCTTCACACTTTTAATACATTATAAATTATAGATATAGATATAAATATATTGTGAGGTAGAGATATTGTTTTTCATAGACCCTCAACTCAAAAAGAAAAAAAGTATGAGACACATAATCACAAAAAAAGGAAATAACAAAATAGCAAAATACTAAGATCTAATTAAACAAATAATTCTAGAGAATCATATTTATGTTGTACAATGTACATAAGTTTGATTGTACCACAAAGTCATTCCTTAGACAATAATGTTTCAACTTTAAAAGTGAAAAAAGAAATCGTCTGCCCTTAAAAACTACCTTCTAATTTTGTCTTTCTATATTTCTATTTATGAGTTTAATTATTTTATGTCTAACGTGTCTCCAATTTTTTTTTGCATCAACTACTTCATATTAACATTAATTACCCTTTAATATAATATATTTTACAAATTCTTAATCTTTCATGGTTTAAGAGTCGTTATTTTATCACAATTCTTTCTACATATTTTAGGAGAAATATTATAAAATAATTAAATAAAAATAGTAAATAACAATTTTATCTATTGTTTTAAGGACCTTCAAACTTTATTAATTTATAATTAAGATTAATAATCTATTAATATAATTCAAAAGAAAAAAAAAACACTTTTATTATGGCTCGTAACTAATTATAATAACATAAATTGAAATTGAAAAATTAAACAAAAAATTGAGAAAAATAATAAATACCAATTTTATTTATTGTAGAGTCTTTTAATGATTCACAAAAGTTCTTTCTAAGGACCTTCATACTTTATTTATTTATGTTTAATATTAATAATTTATTAATATAATGTCAAAAAGTAAAACATTGTTATCACGACTCCTAACCAATTATAATAACAAAAATAAAAAATTTAAATTTTATTATATGTTCTAAACACAACAAAATTTTGAATCTTACTTGAAAATTTCGGTCTCACTGCATTCTTCTAAAGGCCACAATCTAATGAACATACATTAAGATAATTAAACAATATAAATCAATTTAAAAATATTAAGTATAAAATCTCGAAATACCACAAAATATGCACAAAAAGTCACACAATTAGGTTTAAAAAAAATTCAAAGAAACACTTAAATATAAAGAATTTAAACTGAAGGTAAACGTTTACATCTTACGAATCAAAATATTAAAATATTTTATTTTATTTTATTTTCTAAATACAATAAAGCTTCGAAGCTTACTTGAATTTTTTTTGTCTCGTAGCATTGTTTTGAATCAGGTGACAACCTAGCAAACATAAATTATGGCAATAATAATATATGAACCAATTTAAACAAAAGCGAAGGATAAAATCTCAAAATACCATAAAACATATATAAAAATCAGACAATTAGGTTAACGAAAAAAATCAAAACAACTTCAAAGTGTCAAGAACATAATCGTTAAATTATAGAAAAAAATAATCAAAATTTCTACAACTATCTTGATACTTGTTTGAGTAATTAAATCACCTTAAATAGGACTTTTAATTTGTTTTGTCTTTAGGATGAAGATTTCTACAATTATTCAAATAATTGTTTGAATAATCAAATTCCACCTTAAAAAGTATTTCTAATTTATTTTATCTTTAATTTGATTTGTCTAGTTCGTACATATTTAATTTGTTTGTTTAGTATTATGTTTTTTATCATAACCAAAATTAAAAGGATACCAAAATATTAGGTTTTCTTATCTTGTTTAAATAAAGAACTACTAATTTATTACATTTAATTTTAAGTGATTTTAAATAATTAAATATAAAAATTAGTAAATGATAGTTTTGTCTATTGTGATGATTTTTATTGAATGACAAAAAGTTCAAATCACTTTTATAAGGGGGGTTCCACTTTAGTATGTTATTTTTTTTTTATTTTTTTATTTTTTATTATTATTATTATTATTATTGTTATTCTTATTCTTCTTCTTCTTATTATTATTATATAGATATATAGATTATAGATATAAATATATTTTTTAAATTGACTTAAAAAATTAAATAATATATTTGCAATTTGTGATTTAAAATAAAACTTAATATTTATGAGATTATAAATTATTTCATTAAAAAATAAAATAAATAACTAAAGTCAATCTATTTTTAGTTATAAAAAATTACAAGATTTTAATTTTTTTTTTTAAAGTAAAGAAAATGATTAGGTTTAAAACTGCTTTGCTACCATAAATATATGACATCCTCAGTAAGACTTTAAATTTATTTTGCCTTTGATGAAGATTTCTACAATTTATTCAAATAATTGTTTGAATAATCAAATTTTACCTTAAATAGGACTTCTAATTTATTTTGTCTTTAATTTGGTTCGTATTTTTTGATTGTGACCAAAATTAAAAGGATACCAAAATATTAGGTTTTGTTACCTAGTTTAAATAAAGAACTACTAATTTATTACATTTAATTTTTAAGTGATTTTAAATTATTAAATATAAAAATTAGTAAATGACAGTTTTGTCTATTGTAAAATATTTTTAATGAAGGGCAAAAAGTTCAATTCACTTTTCCAAGGGGTTTCACACTTTTAATATATTATAGATATATATTATAGATTATAGATATAGATTATAGATATAGATATAGATAAAGCCAAGATACTTAAAACTTCCTTTCTTTTGAATGACTTGAATATGTCGGGCCTCATTATCCAAATCCGACTCATACATTACATCACTGAACTTGGAATGCAAATATTTTATCTTGAACTAAATGTCAATCCAAAATTTAATAGGCCAAGCTAATTAATATGATTTCTTGACCTAATTTTGTCAGACGCTTCCACATGTTTAAGGCATTATAAATAGGAATCGAGACATCATCATGCTTTAGTGCATTGGTGTGAGTTAAAGAAACCTTTGAAAGATCAACTTAAGGTATTATTTTTATTTTTTTTCTTTCTAATCGAGATCATTTCATCTATGATCTAACAATTTGATTTTGTAAAGAAGTAGTTTGATTTTACACAAATTCAAATCATGTCACAGGTAAAATTTTGGTATTATTTAAATAGGAGATGGATAGATCGAGAGGACGAACATATCTTTGAATTATACGCAACTGGCCCTAGCTAGGTGATTTATATAGATCATCTAAAAAAGAGTTAATGGAACATTTTAAGGGTTGCATCGTGCTGACCCAAGTGAAAAAATTAAAAGTTCCGTCGAGGATGTCCAAGATTTATGTCTATATATATAACGTACTTTTATAACTTATAATGCAGTATAATTTTCTCTATTCAATCCACAATAGTTCAGCAACTTAACCCATTTTCATAAATAATAGTCATAATTTTATCTAGTCAAAATATAATCTTTCAATCGTGTTTAATTGACCACCCTCTATGTAGCTCCGCCGCTAGTTGACCCTTCTCATGTTTGTTCAAATCCTGGCTCATTTCCTTTACCAAACAGAAGATGGAGTTGTGCACACAAATCATTGCGGCTGATGAGTTTATTATCACACGTCGCACTGGCAATCATCATCCTACCATTTGGGGAGACTATTTTCTAACATATGCTGATATTCCGGTAAATAAACACTTTTTATACCAACAATATACAAAACAAAATCATTTGAGTAACATATATATATTCCCAAATAGGGAGCTAATGAGGGGGAGGAAACGCAACACGAAGACCTAAAAGAAGAAGTGAGAAAGATGCTAGTGATGGCTCCTCCAAAATCTTTGCAAAAGCTTGATCTCATCAACATAATCCAACGTCTTGGAGTAGCTTATCATTTTGAACGTGAGATTGAGGAATCATTGAGTTATATGTACACTCATTATGAAGAATGGATTGGTGAAGTTGATGGCAACGACCTTTATGCTATTGCTCTATGTTTTCGATTACTTAGGCAACAAGGTTATTATGCATCATGTGGTAAGTATCATTCAATTTAAAGGATGATAAAATTAGTTCATGAAAATATGATCTGTCTAATTCGCTCAAAATTTGAAGCAGGTGCTTTTAGGAAGTTCATTAACGACAAAGGAAATTTCAAGAACGAATTGGTTAACGATGTACATGGAATATTGAGTTTATATGAGGCAGCACAATTTAGAGTACATGGCGAAGAAATTATGGATGAAGCACTGAATTTCACCATCACTCAATTAAAACTGATTTTGCCTAAATTGAGCAACTCTCAGCTTGCACAACAAGTTAGTAATGCACTGAAAATTTCAATTAAAGATGGTGTGGTGAGGGTAGAAACAAGGAAATATATATCATTTAACCATGAAAATGAGGTGTTACTAAACTTTGCCAAATTGGACTTCAACATTTTGCAAGAGTTGCATAAAAAGGAGCTATGTGGTATCACAAGGTAACTCACTGGTGCACCTTCACCTTTGTTTGTAAAACTTATTTAAGTAGTACTCTTTCAAGTGAAATAATGGTTTACTCAAAAAAATTATTGAAGTTAAACTTCAGCTTTTTTTCAAGTAAAATTTATTTTGATCAAACACAACCTGTGTTTCAAAAATTATATTAAGTTCCAACTTCAAATTTAAGTATTCTTTTCTTTAATGTATCAATTTATACTAAATACAAGAAACACACAATTTGTTGTAGGTGGTGGAAAAAATTGGAAATAGTGAAATCATTACCTTATGTAAGAGACAAATTGGCAGAGGCTTACTTTTGGAGTTTAAGTGTCTACTTTGAGCCTCAGTACTGCGTTGCAAGGAAATTATCAACAAAAATTGCATACTTCCTTACTATTATTGATGACACATATGATATCTATGGGACATTGGATGAAATTACTTTCCTCACAGAGGCGATTGAAAGGTAATATATATATATATATAACATACAACAATATTTTTATTGATGTGTTACAGTACATATATATCATTTGATTGATTTGATGTTCGTCATATTTATATATGTAGGTGGAATATTGATGCTTCAGAACAATTACCACTATATATGAAGATTGTTTACTGCAATCTTCTTGATGTTTACAATGAAATTGAGAAAGAGTTGACAAATGAAAACAAGTCATTTCTAGTAAACTATTTCATAATAGAGGTATAATACCAATGATAATTATGCCTCAAATCCTATGAAGATTTGATATATCTTGGCCACAACTAAGAACAGAATGAAGCATGTTTCACTAATATAATTATTTATTGATTATTTTTTCAGATGAAAAAGGTGGTGAGGGCTTACTTTGAAGAGGCAAGATGGTATCATGAGAAGAAAGTACCAACAGTGGAGCAGTATATGAAGAATGGAATTGCATCAAGTGGTTACCTGTTGCTAGCAACTACGTTTTGGTTAGGCATGGGAAACCAAGCAACTAAAGATGCACTTGATTGGATAACAACTGAACCTCCAATGCTTGTTGCTGCCTCTCTCATTGGAAGATTACTCAATGATCTTAAATCACATGAGGTACATATTGGTGTATATGTAATTATTGAATTAATTTATTTATAATGATAAGTATTTTATACTATGAGTATGTTAAAATTGTTCACGCTTATTTCATTTTGACATTTTAACAGACATTTTTTGTTCATTAGACACTTCAATTTTAGTAAATGCCTACCTATTAATTCATCTTTTATTTTGTTTGTTTATATTGTGTATGTAGGAAGAACAAAAAAGAGGAGATGTAGCTTCTGCAGTTGAATGTTATATGAATGAATATAGTGTCACAAAGGAAGAAGCATACATGAAAATAAGGAATATGATAGAGAATTATTGGAAGGTTTTGAATGAAGAATACCTCAAACACACTGACATTATACCAAGGGTTTTGCTCATGTCTATAATTAATTTTACAAGAGCAGTAGAGTTCCTGTATAAAGATGAAGATGCTTATACCTTTTCCAAAAATAACTTGAAAGACGTCATTTCTGCGATTATAATTGATCCTATCACATAGATCGAGACCATAAAAAAAGAAGAGGAGGAACAAGAAAATGAAGAATCACATTTCTCTAGAATGCTTATATTTGGATAAGTTAAGGTTCAGTTACTTGTATTATTAGTATAATAACAAATAAATAAATAAATAAATATTCCAATATTAAATTTCGCATTAATTGGCAGGTGTCTGTTTCTACGTTAACAATATCCACATGAATTATGTTGTAAACCTCGTATTACCGTTGTAAGAAATAATAATTCTTGTATGTAATGACATATTTTGTGAATCCGACGCTATCGAAAATATTTTGGATGAGTTTGAGAATTTTAGGGGTTTTGAAAAGCCATATAGTTGAGTTTGATAAAAATTTGATGAGTTTAGTGTCAGATGGCAATTTCAACTGCTACAACAGATTCGAAATGTCGAATTTGGGTTAACAGTGTGGTTGGTTCGCATTTGAGGCCTTTATTTTACATTTCGATTTTTCATTTGGAAAATAAAAAAAGGGGTACTGGGGGTTAATTTATTGAAACAATATTTTTTTCAAAAATCTAATGTTACTATTAAGCAGGGGTGTCAAACAGGCTGGGCCTACCCGGGACCGGCCCTTCCTTTTTAACCGGGTTGAGGGCCGGTTAAGGGCCGGTTTGGACTCTATTCGGGCCGGGCCAAACAGTAAAAAAATTAAAACCCACCCTAACCCGGCCCACTTAACCCAACCCGATCAAACCCGGTTAAAAACCGGTCAAACCCGTTTAAAAAATAAATAAAAAATCCAATATACACTATATACACTCCAATATACAATATATATTTTTAAAAAAATATATAAACAATTACACATATATACGTACCATTCAATATATAATTATATATGACTATACGTACTACTTTAAATAAAACATATGCTATAATAGTATAATATATATATATACACTACAATATATATATATATATATATATATATATATATATTTATATACTAATTTATAAAACATATACACATGTATACGTTAAATATATACTACTTTAGAAGATATATACACATATATATGCACCATTCAATATATATGTACTACTTTAAATAAAATATATACTACAATATATATATATATATATATATATATATATATATATATATATACAACAATATGTATATATATATAGTTACATACTAATTTATAAAACATATACACTTGTATACATTAAAGATATACGTCCATAGAAGATATATACACATATATACACACCATTCAATATATATGTACTACTTTAAATAAAGTATATACTACAATATATATATATATATATATATATATATATATATACTTACATACTAATTTATAAAACATATACACTTGTATACGTTAAATGTATACTACTTTAGAAGATATATGCACATATATACGCACCATTCAATATATATGTACTGCTTTAAATAAAATATATACTACAATATACATATATATATACAACAATATATATATATATATATATATATATATATATATATATAGTTACATACTAATTTATAGAAAATATACACATGTATACGTTAAAGATATACGTCTATAGAAGATATATACACATATATACATACCATTCAAAATATATGTACTATTTTAAATAAAATATATACTACAATATACATATATATATACTACAATATGTATATATATATAGTTATATACTAATTTGTAAAACATATACACTTGTATACGTTAAATATATACGTCTAGAGAAGATATATACACATATATACACACCATTCAATATATATGTACTACTTTAAATAAAATATATACTACAATATACATATATATATATATATACTACAATATGTATATATATATAGTTATATACTAATTTGTAAAACATATACACTTGTATATATATACACATATATACACACCATTCAATATATATGTACTACTTTAAATAAAATATATACTACAATATACATATATATATACTACAATATGTATATATATATATAGTTATATACTAATTTGTAAAACATATACACTTGTATATGAAGATATATACACATATATACACACCATTCAATATATATGTACTATTTTAAATAAAATATATACTACAATATACATAATGTATATATATATATAGTTATATACTAATTTGTAAAACATATACACTTGTATACATTAAATATATACATCTGTAGAAGATATATACACATATATACACTTCTATAGAAGATATCCAATTTATAAAACATATACACATGTATACGTGAAATATACACTTCTATAGAAGATATATACACGTGTATACACACCATTTAATGTATATATACTACTACTTATAAAATATACTACATTATATATACATTACAATATATATAGATATACTTATATACTAATTTATAAAACATATACACATGTATACGTTAAATATACACTTCTATAGAAGATATATACACGTGTATACGCACCATTCAATGTATATATACTGCTACTTATAAAATATACTATATTATATATACATTACAATATATATAGATATACTTATATACTAATTTATAAAACATATACACATGTATACGTTAAATATACACTTCTATAGAAGATATATACACAAATATACAAAACATATGCTACTTAATATAATAAATTAATAATATTTGGTAGTAAATTAATAACATATCAGAAGTAAGTTTTTAATTTAAAGTAGAAAACTAGAAATTCAATTTAAAATTTTAAATCGTTAAATGAAAAAATATAAAAAGCAAGGACTAAGGAGTGAATGAACTTGGGGAATTTTATTGATTGCAAAATGATCCAAAATTTATAATTTACATGAATGAAAAATCTATAAATTATGCATCATTTTTTCCAACTCATTCATGTTAATATTAATGGGAACTTGCATAGGATAGTCGAAGTCAACGGGGGCAAAACCATGCATTGGACTTGATTCTGCTGAGTTCTCCCGTGAAGTCATAATTTCTTCAAGTTTCAGCTCGTCGCTCGGCTCCGGTTCCATTCATTGGTTTCTTCTTTCCGCTCTAATCCAATCTCTGAGGCAAACTAGAACATTCATTGCATTGCTTCCCAATGAGTGTCGGTTGTCTCCAAGCTGCTGTCGTCCCTGACTAAAGGCGCTCTCTGATGCAACGGTTGACATTGGAACATTCAAGATATCTCTAGCTAATCTTGAAAGCACAGGATATTGTGTTTCATTACTCCTCCACCAATCCAACGTGTTGATCCGTCATCTGCGATCCTCTGGTGCCGTCCGAAGATAATATTTCAGCTCTTCCCGATAAGTTGATGTGTAAGTTCTCTCATCAACACTGTTCCAACAATTTAAATCATAAAATGAATCAGAAAAACCACTATGTGCCGGCCTTTCAGAAGATGATGGGTCCTCGGGAGGATGAGGAACTACAGTTGAAGTGATATTTGTAGGTACGGCTAAATCAAATAAATCAGCATAGTGATTATATAATTTTTCTATGTACTCCTTTGCATCAGTCGTAGTCGTCCACAAATCAGGTTGTACTTGTTCAGAATCATGGTTAGTATTTATTTCTAAGTTAGTATAAATAAGAGTACTAAAATGACACATATTATTATATTTCATGCACGGATTTAGCATAGCACCAACCAAGTAAATAGGGGGAATCGGGAAAAAATATTTTTTGAATTTCGTAAACATGGCGCCAACAGCTTCTTTATAACCTTCTTTATTTTTATATTCTTTGAGTAAACCAGAAATATCGGCTATATATGCCAAAATATTACAAACAGTAGGATAATAAGCACCGGAAAATTCAACCGTAGCTACATAAAATTTTTCTAAAAACTTAACAAGATCATTAATTACAACCCAATCAGAATTATGTAGCATGCAATCAGCAGAATCAGCAAATGAACCGCAATGTTGGTTAAAAGCTAGTGTAATAGGAATTCTATATTTATAACAAGTTTTTAAAAATTCATACGTAGAATTCCATCTAGTATCAATTTCCTCAGGCATCAAAATCGGTGTAAGTCCATTTTCTTGACATTTAACTTTAAATTCTCTAATTCTCGATCTACGATTATTTCCTTGAATAAAACCAACAGTAAGGCGAATTTTTTCAATATAAAACTCAAAAAACTCAAGACCATATTTTACAATTAAATTATATATATGACATGCACACTTAATATGAAAAATTTCAGTCAAGGGCGGAGATAGCGTAGATTTTAATTTTTTTATAGCAGTATTGTTGTTAGAAGCATTATCAAAAGCAATACATAAAATTTTATTTTCGATACCATAATATCCGGTAATTTTAACAATAGAATCAACAATAAATTGTCCAGTATGTTTACGATCTTCATCATATAAAAAAGCAAGAATACGTTTTTGCATCATGAAATTACTATCCATCCAATGACAAGTAACGGTTAAATAATCATTTTTATTTACAGCACGACCAAGATCAGAAGTTAGGGACAATCTACATTGAATATTTTTTAACAATGTTGATAAATAAAAACAATATTGTGAATGAAGTCTAAAAATATCAGACCGACAAGTAGTTCTAGGAATACCGTTAAACATAGGATTATAAATTGCTTGTATATAACGAATAAAGGCATCAGAAGAAGGAAAATTAAAAGGCAAACAACCCACAGCTACCATTTTAGCTATTTCTTCCCGGTCCCTCAATTTATTATACTTCTTTGCTACGTGACCGGTTGCTGGGTCCATTCTAGTTTGCGTTGGCCCACCAACATCCCTACCACCTTTTGCAATATTTAACTCTCTTTTGTGATCTTCAACTACATGTCTCATTAACGTACCCGTACCCCCTTGCTTGCCTCCACTTCTATGCTTATATATTTGTTGACAAATATTGCATTGCACCTCAATATCTGATATACGTTCAAAAAATTGCCATGCAATACTAGTTTTTTTACGAGGTTTTGGGGCACTGGGAGGACGGGAAGGGAGATTAATTGATTCAGATCTAACGTTAGCATCTTCTACTGCGGGTGTCTCAACAATATTTTCATTATTTTCGTCTAAATTAACCGCATCTACTTCATTTTCTTCTTCTATACCGTAATTTTCCTGAGCTTCTACATAATCCATATCGTGAGCATCTACACCTATTTCTTCCTCAAAAGGTGTACCAAGGGGTACCGGAGGCGAAGACACACGGGTATATCTACTACTTGAACCACCTCTACCGCTAGTAATTCGCTTTTTACTACCACTACCGCTTCCCGGACAAATTTTTTTAACACCTTTAGTAGCGAGGTTTCTTAATTTATCCATAATATAAATTAAATTAAACTAAAAATATTCAAAATACACAAATATAATAATTTAAATATTAAACAATTAATACAATAAATAAAAATTAAACGTAAGAGATGGAACGACAATACCAAATTTTGGAAGTATCCGAAGGTTGCGACTTTAGAAACTTCCGCTCGTACTTTGTAAACGAAAAATTAAAAAATTAAAGTGAACACTTTAAGAAATTAAATATATTGAATATTTGAGAATTGAGATTTGAGAGAGAATGAGATTTGAGAGAGTGAAAAGTTGTGTGAAAAATGATTTGAAGTTGTAGGGTATTTATAGATTTTTTTTTGGGATTAAAAAATATTTTTTAAAGTTTTTTTTTTCCTTTTTTTAATAAATGGGCCCAAACTAGCCGTTTGGACCCAAAAACGACTATATAGCCGTTGGGCCAACGGCTAGTTTGGCCCAAAAGCCAAAATCTATTTTTTTTTTCATTTTTAAGTTATCCGGGCCGGGCCGGTTAACCGGCGGGCCTGGACCGGGCTTGGTCCGGGCCGGGTTAGCCGGGCCCATTTTAAAAAAATAACCGGCCCGGAACCCGAAACCCTAAAGCCCTAGGGCTTACCGGACCGGGTCAAACCGGGTCGGGTTAGTTACGCGGGCCGGGTCGGGCCGGATCGGCCCGACCCACTTGATACCCATACTATTAAGTCCAAAATGTCGAAATTAGCTTAGTAGCATATATGATTTATTTTTATTGTGTAATGGCCCAACCCATTAGTGATATTGTCCGCTCTAGGCCTAGATTCGCATGATTTTAAAATGTGTCACTAGGGAGTAAGACCTGTTTATTTATATGCCCAAAATCTCTCGTGTTTTTGCCGATGTGAGACTCCTTATCCTATGTTGAGGTGTCACATACACCCCCTCTTATGGACTCAACGTCCTCATTAAGGTTTGCTCACTGAATGAAATTTATCTAGGCTCAGGACTAAAGTTTTTCCCGGCTTATAGGATTTACCTAAACTCAATTTAAACTCTGGTCCACATCAATAGGCCTGACACAGAAGTGACTCTGATACTATTTGTAATGGTCCAACCCATTAGTGATATTGTTCGCTTTGGGCCTAGACCTACATAGATTTAAAATGCGTCATTAGGGAGTAAGGCATATTTACTTATTGTAACTACCCGATTTCTCAAATCATGATGGCGCCTACCATAACCTATCAGTAGTCAAGCCAACCCATAGTCCAAAACGACTAGTAACAGACTACTCAATAATATATGAAAAAGAATGCAGGATGAATGAGATAAGAACATTACATAAGTGAATCACCCAAAACCTGGTGGTATTAAGACAAAAGCTTCTATATATCAAGAATACCAAGATGAAATGTCAAAGGAATTACACTGATACAACTTATCTCTAAATAAAATATAGAGACTATTCTAATACATAAGAGAGAGATAAGTAATACTCCGAATGTCAGGAGCTCACTATAAGTCTTTGAACCAAGGCTGCTTCGTACGACGCACACATCAACAACGATAACTTCTTTTATGATCTGCAAGCTGCAGAAGTGTAGTATGAGTGCCAAACGAGTGGTACTCAGTAGGCAACTGCCAACTGAGCTTCAAAGGTAAAGTAGATATATACAATATATAAAATGAATGAAAACTACACCCAAGAGTCCAGAAATCATATAACAAGTCAATGTGAATAATAAGGATCATCAACTATCCTGTTCAAGTCCAAGAGTCTAACATAATAAGACTAAGGAAGTATCAAGGGTAAACTATCCTTTTACAACTACATTCAATAGACGTTACTGTTATACCATATATCCCATGCTAATATACAAATGAAGGGAGAAAGAAAGATATATAGCAATATACAAAGCAAAGAAATGCATATACAATAAGAACAATAAAGAAAGGGATATACGATAGTGCCATAGCTTCTTATAGCTAGATTTATATATATACAAATGCATACACATATACGCATGAGGTCAACTCAAAGAATAACCTAGATCATTATATCCTCTTTTAAAGACCTTATTAACATACTATAAGGGTTTAATACTTTTAAACTCAGAGTTTCCAATCCACATGGCTAGACATGATATAACCGTGCATAATAGTGCCTTCAAAATATAGAAAAGTTTGAATACATACCTCGAATACTTATACTGGATCAATGACCAATCTGTCATAAGATAGCCATAATAATGATCATAACAATGATAATAACAACATCAATATCAACGTGAATAACCGGCTACTCCGGACAATTAAATACCTAACCGAGCCTATGCGTATCCCACCGGCTCACACTTAGAAGGTTAAATCAACCTACAATAACAAACGACATCTTCTTTACCCATATCTTTGCAATCGTCCTATACCGGCTGATAAATATTGGTGCATACTGGTGATAGGCAATGAACATGCAAGAAGGGATGCAAGCTAAACAATCAATATCAATAATCTCATCATAAATGTCATCATCATGACCATCATCATCGTGATCAACCTCCGGCCTTGCCGGATAACAATACATCATCATAGTATCCTCCAGCCTTGACGGGTATCAATATATCATCATAGTATCCTTCGGCCTTTTCGGACATCAATATATCATCAAAGAATCCTCCGGCCTTGTCAAAAATTAATATATTATCAAAGTATCCTCCGGCCTTGCCGGGCATCAGTATATCGTCAAAGTATCCCCTGGCCTTGTTGGACATCAATATATCATCCTAATCATCAATGCATAAATATAGGTATAAAATAGGTGCACAGACTCAAGCCAATATACACGTAACCATAATCATAACATAACAAAGATAACTATCTTATCATTATATTCTATTTGCTCATTATTAACTATCCAAGACTTATTATTATACCTGTAATACCCCATATTTTCCTAGCATAATTTAAGTCCCAATATATGAGTATTTGATAACGCTCAAACTACAGCTTTCGTAAGAGTGTAAGCGATCGTCGTCAAATATAGAACCCAACTGGGTTGGGTATCGATCCCACAGAGAATACTTGGTCACTAAGTAAGCAAAGATTATTAGACTTTTGGTGCAAGTCTCGTAAAATGGGGGATTTTGTAGCGTGCAATAATGTAAACAAAATAATAGAGTAAAAACAGAAAATAGCAAAGTAAAAAGAAAGAATGCTTAGTAAGATGTTTAACCAATGAGAATTGAGAGTTGGGGTTATGTCCACCTTATGAGTTATACGTCTCTATTGGCTATGAGTTATGCGGAATTCAGACATGCATGTGCTTATAGAGAATTGTATTCTATGGTAAATCCAGGCGTCTTTCGACCATCAAGGATTATTTCACTTTAACTCTTTCGAGCTTAAAGCGTGTCTAACGGTATAAATTCTCCAAGAGGTTAATCCAGTTACGACACTAACTTTTTAACAGGGGTTGGTGCCCTATTCCCTTGACATTATCTCTTTTCCAGACATATAACTTTTATTTCGAACAAGTTAATGCTATACTGGCGTATTCTATGCGTTTGCAACCACAAGAATTTGCATTAAGATGAAGAGAATAATGATATAAGCAGCATACGTGTCACGAATTCACAAACTCATAGCAATAGATAGTATCTCATAAGGCTTCCATAACCCCAACAGGGAAGTTTAGCTATTCATGAGTGCAACGGAAATCACAATAGACTTTATCATTATACCAAAATAAAGATCTCACGTGTAGTAGGGTTTGGTATGGCGTTAGGCATGAATTCCCTTTTAGAATAGCGGTTCTCTTGTTGTGGAAATTAAGAATTGAATAGATGAAGAGAAAGTAATTAATTGAAAGAGAATTATTTTCGGAACTCCAGAATCAATTGTATGAATGGAGAGAGATAATGATAAAAACTTCAGCAACATAGGGTATTTATAACACCCATATCCTATTCCTACTAGGATACTGCATTACTTATCCTAGTCCTACTAGGTTACTGCATCATTATCCTAATCCTACTAAGTTACTGCTGATCCCCAAAGTCTTTGGAAATGCTGTTTTTTCCCGGGACAGATATTCCATGCGTCACTTTTGGTCCTTGGCGTCCAAGCTTTCCCTTCCTTATTTCGTGAAGCTTCCTTGGGCGTCAAGTTATCCATAAAATGCTGAAATCTGCATCATTTATACCTGAAAGCTTTCTAATCACGTTTGTTAGCTCACTTACAGGAAAAAGGACTAAAAGTGCATGAATTATATATTTTGTCCTCAAAACTTAGCTAAAATATGGGTCAATTATAGTACTTTAGGCGTGTAAATACGCCTATCATCAACACCCCACACTTAAAGCTTTGTTAGTCCTCGAACAAAATATCATGTCCATCTAAACATCTACTTAGGGTTTCACAGCAACAACACAAAATATTCGTCAAGACAGGCATAACAATTATTAACAAAGAGTAGTTTTCTAATCACTTCTAGAAACAATTCAACCTCTAATATAGACTCGTGATGATGGTTAATTCGTATCCACAAGTTAAGGCACAAAGAATCATACAAGACTACCCAAAACTCATCAACCATATGTGTCTCACATAAGATATTACCCATAATCACTCACAAGTATTGCATTTTTCAGAACATGGGTATAAGATTATCCTTGCTCTCACTCTCACAAAGAATTCATATGTTGCAACTGATGAACATAGGCTTGCCCTTAGTGTAATGCTCTACTAATATCAGAATGTTAAGCTTAGGATCAAAAAGGTCTTTACAGGTTGTAATGTAGGTTAAGGGACGGGTAGGACTATTTTGGCCAGAAATAGTGACTATGTTCCTAAGCGCTTTAATACATCACATTATGCCATTAACACTCTCTTTTAATCAACCCTGCTACCTTTCTTTCATCTATCACCCCTTTTCACCTATTTTGCCATTCAAGCATAACTATCTTTTTATTTAATCATAAACACAATTTATCTTTTTGTTTTTCTATTTTTTTTTCTTTTTTTTTTTTTATAACACACCTCCATGATAGCCACTCTTTTTCATAACAAATTCAAGTACCAGTACACTTTAAGACATCACTCTCACCCAATTTCCTTTTATTTTGTCACATGACTTCACAATTTAAAGCACTTAGGAATTTGAATCAAATTATGGTCTTGAAAAAAATGGATTAGGCTTACATATGAGGCTGTCAAAGAAAATAGCTAAAGGCTCAAAGGGGGTTAACTAAGATAATGTCCATGGGTAGGTAAAAGGAAGGTAAACAAATACAGGTTGCCAAAGAAATGCCTAAATCATCTCCTAAGCTTGCACTCTTTATTTTGCTTTACACACACACCAGGCAAGTTCTAGCATCAGTCACAACCAAGAATATACTATATCCTCACACACACAAGGCACATGGTCGACTTTATTGGGAGCAGTACAGACTCTTGACCCAACAGATGAACGAATTAAACCACACACTTATCACATAATGAGTCACATTTAGAGCCTAAATGTCTCAATAGTAATGATTCTAGCACAAACTCTTGTCATAACACCATGCCGCTTATCAGAACAATTTCATGCATCAAAATCTAAAATAAAATCTACGAAAAATATGACCATAAATGTAGGCAAAGAAGTACAGCATACGAATACCAGCACCCCACACTTAGACGGGACACACTGCCCTCAGTGGAAAATAAATACGGAAAAACTGATTAGTCAGACTCCTCTTCTATGTCTGGGGTCATTCCCCCTGCGTCGAAATCATCATCAGAGTCGTCATCCTCAGAGTTTCCTCAAATTGTACCCACTTGATCCAAAAGTTCGTTGAGGTATTTGTAGTGAGGAGGATTCAGCTTGCCCTTTTCTTCCCCTTTTCTGGCCTTTCTGTGAGGTGGTTGCTTTGTCTTTTCCTTGGCGTGCTTTTGGTGCCATTGTACCTGAGATTAAAATGATAGTCATGTTAGCTTCATCTCGGTAGATACAGTCGACAAACAAACAGTAGTGACACCACCCCACACTTAATTTGTTGTCACAAACTAATTAAGTGAACATTGTCGATTACTCAGACTTTATCGATATACGTTTAGGCGTTATGTTCCAACAATATGTTCAGCACATTAATACTTTCATGTCGTCTTAACTATCCTTTCCAACTCTATTTCATGTAATCTTGATCATACTTTCATGTTTGGATTAATGCACTTTTTGAACAAGACTACTTCATAGAGATCGTATCAAGTTATGGCATAGAAATAATCACAACATCTCATGCTTGTATTCAATCATGATCTTTATCTCGATGAACGAGTCATTCAAACATTCAAGCATTCAATTTTGAAGATTATGCAATTAAATTCACCATGTCGACTCCGCAAAAGTATGAAAGTGTATAACAATCAAATACAAGTCGGAACAAAATCAAGAACACCCACACGTATTCTTTCACTCAACGAGATGTATCACAACAAATCAACCACATTCAAATCACCAATACTGCTTCAAGATTTAACAATTCATTATAGGCGTAGTAGTGTAGTACTTACGGAATATAAAAGAAGAACAAAGAAGTACTTACTTGGTTGATGGCCTCGGAAGATGTTCTTGCAAAGTAAAAGAGCAAAAGGAAATTTTTTGAGAGATTTTGGGGAGGTAGGCTGCACCTAGGTTGAAGTTGCAATGCATTTTTGTTCTAAGACTAACGTTCTATTTATAGAACAAGCTTGGGTCGGGTTTTGACCCATTTGGAATCGAATTTAGAGATCAAAAGTGACCATAGGCGATGCCTAATGCTTTGCCTATGCTTGGCATAGGTGGCGCCTATGCTATGGCATTGTTGAGCATAGGCGGTACCTATGCTATGGCATTGTTAGGCATAGGCGGCGCCTATGCCATGACATACTAGATTCAGAGACAGAATGCTTTTGCATAGGCGGCGCCTATACTATGGCATTGTTGAGCATAGACGGTGCCTATGCTATGTCACTCTAGAATCCGAGATCTTAGGCCATAGCATAGGCCATGCCTTGTTCGTGGCCTAGATTTACATAGTCCTTGCCTTGTTCTTTGCCTATATTTTCATAGGCAATGCCTAACCCATAGCCTTTTGCTTCTTCATTCCTAACTTACCACCTTCAACATGCAATACTTCCAAATCAAAATTTGAAACCAATCTCCTCCTTTATACCTCTTGCACCTACATTTACTCAAAAACAACAAAAACGATTAGAACGATGGGTTGCCTCCCATCAAGCGCCTTAGTTTTGGTCGTGGCTCGACAAAATCTAAAGAAAACAAAACAATTTAAAACGATGGGTTACCTCCCACCAAGCGCTTGATTTATTGTCGCGGCACGACATAACTATCTCGATCACTTAGACTTCATCGAGATAAATGGGGCATCGTTTTCTGAATGGATTCAGACGACGCTGATGCTTACTTGTAGGCATGCAATCTTCTTCGATATGACTCTTGTGCATACATATCCCAGGAGGGATACCAATTATATCATCAATAGTCCAACCCATATCTCTCTTGTATCTCTTCAGAGTAGAGATGAGAGCCTCTACGTGCTGTTCACTTAAATCATCCGCCACACTCACCGGAAGTGTATTTCCACTTCCCAGGAACGCATACCTTAGATAATTGGGGAGCTCTTTTGATTCTAGCATTGGGGGCTCTTCAATGGAAGTCTTCGCTGTTGGTGACGGTTGATTCTTAAGATCAAGGTCCGGCTGCTTAGGAGTATGAGAATAGGACCCTATTTCTGTTAGAGCACACATAGTTTCTTTATAATCTTCATCGTCCTCATGCTCAACATTCAGCAGCACAGCAGACAATGGCTCAATAGTAAGCTGTTTCTCTATAGATAATGCTTTCTTATCCTCATAATGAACATCAGCTATGGAGAACACATTCATATCGCTGGGCTGCTTCATTGCTTTGCATATATCAAAGCGGACCACTTCGTCATTCAACCGAAATAAAAGCTCATTAGCTCTCATGTCAATAAGCACGCTTTCTGTTACAAGGAAAGGACGTCCCAAGATTATGGGAACTTCAGAATCCACCTCGCAATCCAAAATCACAAAGTCTGCAGGAAAAATAAAGGTAGACACCTTCACCAACACATCATTCAAGATACCCACAGGTCATTTTACCGACCTATCTGCCATCACGAGCCGCATATTGGTTGGTGTAGGGTCGCCCAACCCCAACTTTCTGTAGACGGATAGTGGCATCAAATTGATGCTAGCTCCCAAATCGCACAATGCCTTAGCAAAATTCATAGATCCAACCGTGCAAGGAATAGTGAAAGCACCAGGGTCTACCTTCTTCTGTACTAAGTACCTTGTGGCAATTGCACTGCAATGATGAATATTATCTGTCGGCTCATAGCTTACTGCCCGCTTCTTTGTTAAAAAATCCTTCATAAATTTTGTGTACCCAGGCATTTGCTCTAGCGTCTCGACCAAAGAAACATTAATAGTCAGCTGCTTCAACATAGTCATGAATTTACTAAACCTGGTATCATTAGCTTTCTTCTTCAGTCTCTGCGGAAAAGGTGGTGGTGGAAGGGGAATAGTTTTCTCCACAACTTTCTTTTTATCTTGCTTCCAACTATCAATCTTTTCAGGCTGCAGACATCTAGGGGTGACGTCATGAACACACTCTTCAGCTTCTTCGGCCTCTTCACATTCTGCATCAATAACATTATCCGCTATATCATCAACTACCTGCTTGCCTTTAGATGGATTTTCCAACACTTTACCACTTCGGGTAGTAATAGCCATACACGATCCATCATTCCTCGGATTTTGCACTGTGTCGCTAGGTAGTGTTCCAGCTTTTCTTTGATTGAATGCCGCTGAAAGTTGAGTCAATTGCTGCTCTAGTTGCTTTATTGTAGTAGAATGCGAGTCAACCAATTGATTTATTGAAGACAAATCGTTCTTCACCTCATTCACTCCCGTATTAGTTGCCTCAACTCCTTTCAGCAGCTTTGCCATCATATCTTCCATAGACATCTTCCCCAAACCAGATGCCGTGGCCTCACGATTTCCAGGAGGAATATACAAACCACTCCTGTCTGTCTTACTCTTTCAACTACCTTGATCGCGGTCCTTGTATCCAGATTTATCATAATAGATCCGACCTTGGTTTCCTTGGGCATTGCCTCAGAAACCCCCCTGATTATTCAAGTAGTTGGCTTCTTCCTCTAAATCAGATTCGTCTCTTCCTTTTGACGCAACTGCTTTGACTTTTTCGGTCTTCCCTGATAATAAATGCTTGGTAAGAAGATCCATCTGTGTTTTTATGTGCGCCATATCTTGATCACGTTCCTCTTGTCTATGCCTCTGCTCTACAGTCATGCCACCAGATACGGTAGAGCTTGCTACCTCAGAATCCCTGGTATGCCAAGCTCTACTCTGCTTTGTCATACGATCTAGCATATCACTTGCCTCGAGAAAAGTAAGGTCCATGAATGACCCACCTGCAGCATTATCTACCACTGGCTTAGTTACTGAGTTCAAAGCCCTGTATAATATCTCCATCAAGTGGACATTGGTCATATGATGGTTTGGGCACCGCATAAGCTTCTTCTTGAATCTCTCCCATGTTTCATGGAGATCTTCAGTTGGAAGCTGTCGGAAGTTGCTGATCTCATCTCTCAACTGTGCTCTCTTGGATGGCAGAAAGAATCTTTCTAGGAAAGCGTCTTTCAGTTGCCTCCAATTAGTAATAGAATCAGGAGTCAGCCCATTCAACCATAGGTTGCCTCCCCAGATAGAGACAATGGAAATAAGCGCAGCCGAATTGTATTCTGTCCAACGCCTGGATTGTCGAATGACTTGCATGTTGAGATGAAGTTGATCAGATGCATATTCAGATCATCACCTGCAAGTCCACCAAATAATCCCTTGAGCTACAATAACTGAATCATGGTGCTAGTGATATTGAACTTAGCTCCGGGTGCCAAGGGCGGAGGAATAATAGCTCCTATAGTACCAGCTCCATCCAGATCGTCATCATCATCATCAAAAGGAATCTGCATAGCTTGGCGATCAGGCCTCAGTCTAGCTTGGCGATCTCTCCTCTGCATGGGTGCTTCCACTTCATCTGCACGCCTAGGATTCAGTAACTCATCATCACCCAGATCCTCATCATCAGGATTTGTTGCCCGACCTGGGTTATCAATATTCTGTTGATGCACTTGAGCAGCTGCCAGTGCAGCTAGTCTAGCCTGCTCCTGTTGAGCCGCCCTTCTGTCAATCTCACGTTGTGCATCCATCCTGCCAATAGAACCTGAATAGAACAAAAACAACAGCTAAAAGTAAAATCTGAGAACTTTTGACCAAAGGGTCTAGTAACTATCACAAACTTAGTTGACAACCGTATTCCCCAGCAACGACACCAATTTTTGATAATGCTCAAACTACAACTCTCGTAAGAGTGTAAGCGGTCGTCGTCAAATATAGAACCCAACTGGGTTGGGTATCGATCCCACAGAGAATACTTGGTCACTAAGTAAGCAAAGATTATTAGACTTTTGGTGCAAGTCTCGTAAAAGGGGGGACTTTGTAGCGTGCAATAATGTAAACAAAATAATAGAGTAAAAACAGAAAATAGCAAAGTAAAAAGAAAGAATGTTTAGTAAGATGTTTAACCAATGAGAATTGAGAGTTGGGGTTATGTCCACCTTATGAGTTATACGTCTCTATTGGCTATGAGTTATGCGGAATTCATACATGCATGTGCTTATAGAGAATTGTATTCTATGGTAAATCCAGGCGTCTTTCGACCATCAAGGATTATTTCACTTTAACTCTTTCGAGCTTAAAGCGTGTCTAACGGTACAAATTCTCCAAGAGGTTAATCCAGTTATGGCACTAACTTTTTAACAGGGGTTGGTGCCCTATTACATTGACATTATCTCTTTTCCAGACATATCACTTTTCTTTCGAACAAGTTAATGCTATACTGGCGTATTTTATGCGTTTGCAACCACAAGAATTTGCATTAAGATGAAGAGAATAATGATATAAGCAGCATACGTGTCACGAATTCACAAACTCATAGCAATAGATAGTATCTCATAAGGCTTCCATAACCCCAACAGGGAAGTTTAGCTATTCATGAGTGCAACGGAAATCACAATAGACTTTATCATTATACCAAAATAAAGATCTCACGTGTAGTAGGGTTTGGTATGGCATTAGGCGTGAATTCCCTTTTAGAAAAACGGTTCTCTTGTTGTGGAAATTAAGAATTGAATAGATGAAGAGAAAGTAATTAATTGAAAGAGAATTATTTTCGGAACTCCTGAATCAATTGTATGAATGGAGAGAGATAATGATAAAAACTTCAGCAACATAGGGTATTTATAACACCCATATCTTATTCCTACTAGGATACTACATTACTTATCCTAGTCCTACTAGGTTACTGCATCATTATCCTAATCCTACTAAGTTACTGCTGATCCCCAAAGTCTTTGGAAATGCTATTTTTTCCCGGGACAGATATTCCATGCGTCACTTTTGGTCCTTGGCGTCCAAGCTTTCCCTTCCTTATTTCGTGAAGCTTCCTTGGGCGTCAAGTTATCCATAAAATGCTGAAATCTGCATCATTTATACCTGAAAGCTTTCTAATCACGTTTGTTATCTCACTTACAGGAAAAAGGACTAAAAGTGCATGAATTATATATTTTGTCCTCAAAACTTAGCTAAAATATGGGTCAATTATAGTACTTTAGGCGTGTAAATACGCCTATCATCAGTATTCATATATAAATTTTTTGAAACACTCAGTATTTTTTAGTTTAGAGCCTGCCATTGTGTAGAAAATTTAACTATCTTTCCAACGATATAAAATTTGCCCAAATTCGATGACCGGGTAAGAAGTTATGGCTATTTTAAGTTTCAGTCGTTAAACACCGTCATTTTGGTCACTAGTGCGTTGCAGAGCCAGTCTAAATGACAATTGTCAATTTTTAGTAAAGGCCCGTGATCATGGCGCGTCATGCCAAGGCTCAAAATAGCAACTTTCTTTTTCTAGTGTTCCATCGCGATACCACTACATCGCGGTGAGCTTTAAGGTCCCAACCAAAGTGGCAACGCGATGCCATCATGTCGCGCCACAATGCATAATATCAATTGTCACTTTCCAGTGGATTGGTGTGATAGTGGCGCATCACACCAAAGCCAAAAATCAAGATATTATATTTCTAGCTCGAGTTTTAAAATTTATTTTGGGTTATTTGGGTCTTTTTTCACGGTCCTAATCAACCTAAAATACGAAATTTAACCCCTAATTTGCCTGAATACTCATCATTTATTCAATTCCTCTCAAAAAAGTTAAAGATCCCCTTTTCAAGAACAAGAAACCCTAGCTCTCAAATTCAAGGCCAAATCTCAAGAACTCTCCATCAATCTTTTTATATTTATTAACCCAGGTATGGTAGATGTTCATCCATGAGTTCCTTTCACCCATAGAGTTCAAGCATCTGATTTAATTTACAAATTATGATCTTTTCAAGTTGTTTTGATTTTAAACTATGATTTCACCTATGAACTATGATTTTACACCATGTATGATTGAAATTAATGTTGTTATTTACTTTTCCACATTCTATTTCTATCATTCATTGAATTAAATCATGAATTAGTGTTATTAATGTTGAAATTGTGCTATTATTTCAAGTTTTATACTATTTCCATGATTTGACCAAACTATGAACTACAAGTGTTTGATAAAATGCCTACAAGAATAAATGTTTGATAAAAGCCTTCATGTTATGTCCCTTAAGCTTTGGTGCTATTTTTCTATTTTCGCTATCGAGTCCT
Organism: Capsicum pubescens; assembly: GCA_030864215.1. Classification (NCBI taxonomy): domain Eukaryota; kingdom Viridiplantae; phylum Streptophyta; class Magnoliopsida; order Solanales; family Solanaceae; genus Capsicum; species Capsicum pubescens. The sequence goes on from CM061540.1 coordinate 303,678,355, forward strand.
GGGGGTTGTGAATACCCAAAAATTTAGCTATTTTATCTAGTCTCAGTACATTATAGAATAATCTCAGAACATACTATAAGCATTATCAGAACAGATAAAGATCATAATCAGTTAGGCTCAGAACAGTTTAGTATTCCAGTGTCATTCAGTTGGGAGTAAGATTTAGCACCGAGCGAGTACAGGGATGACGGCTTCCCCGTCATATAGGCAGAGTCATTAGTAGCAGTCTCTGTACTCCAGAACTACGTATCCAGCGTAGGATATGAGAAGTCACCCGTCAGATTAGGCTTGACTATCTCGTAGGGGTCACCAATCAGTTCAGGCTTGACATCCTTAGTCCTTCGGGATATTACCTCAGTATAGTGGATCCACACAACCAACATTAGTACCTGTGGCATGGTATTAACACCCTTCCAACTGGGGTTACAGGTTAGACCCCGATTAGCTCAGATTGGGGCATGTTGGCTAGATGATACCTCCCACGGTCTCAGTCATAGTTTCAGTTACAGTCTTATCCTATAATAAGTTTAGACATTCATTCTTAGTATTGTTTGACCAAAACATACAAATATTAGTTATTTCAGTATTTTAGTTTACATATTTTACTCAGTTCATGTTATATGCTTGGTCATGTATCCTTAGTATCTACAAATTTTTATATATCTTCAATATTTACAAACTTTCATGCATACACAATATCTACAGATTTCATGCTCTCTATTTAGTACTCCATGCTTTACATGTATATTCAGATACTTATTATTCCTTTTCATGAAACCATGAATATCAGCCTATCATATTTAGCATACCAGTATATTCAAAGTATTGATCACATACCTTTTTTTGCGCTATGATATATTATATCATAGATTCTGACGCCTAGTTCTAAGACTGTGCTTAGACTTTTCAGACTATCAACAGTAGCCGTGGTGAGTCCTCATATTTTAAGGACGGATTATTTTATTTCATGTTTTCAGTCTAGTAGCTAGTAGAGTTAGTTGGGGCCTGTCCCATCAACTCATAGTCTTATAGTTTAGAGGCTTTTCAGACACTACAATCAGTTATTTAGTTTACCTTAGATTTTAGTACTTTATCAGACTTCGACAGTTATTTCTACAGATTCATAATTCAGTAGTTGTTTTAGTTATTAAAGCCTTATGCCATATCAATTATTCTTCCACATTTATGATTATATTATTCAGTGCTCATAGCAGATACCAGCTCATGGGTTAGCTTGTGGTCCCTCAGGATTGTAAGCACCGTGTGATGCCCAGGGTGTACTCTCAGGGCATTACAAACTTGGTATCAGAGCCTAAGGTTTTAAAGTTTCCTAGGAAATCTGAAAGCCACGTCAAGTAGAGTCTTATGCATGGGTATGTAGGGCAAGAGACTACAAGGTGTTTAGGAAAAGTTTCCCTTGTTTTGGTATTTATGTCGCGAGAGTGAGCATGAGCTCAAGTTAAACTCTCATTCTAATACATTTCTTCCTTCCGTTTATAGAACATGCCTCCCAAGAAAAATGAAAGAAGAACAGGAAACCAGCCAGCACATCCATCCGTTCGGGCAGATCCTTTGGACGAGCATGTCTCTCACGTAGAATTCAGGGTTGTGTTCACTACTATAGCCAATTCTGTAGCATCTCAGAATGAATGACCAACTGCTATTTCATCCAACCTAGTGGCCAATACTATTGCAACCAAAATTCAGGACTTCACCCGGATGAATCCTCCTTCCTTCATGGGATACAATTCTGAAGAGGATCCCCAGGAATTCTTAGATATAGTTCAGAAGGTAATGAATGCTATGGGGGTGACATCTAGTTAGAGTGCCAAGTTGGATGCATATCAGTTGCAGGATATAGGCCATACTTGGTTTAAGTAGTGGAAGGTTGATAGGGGTGTTGATGCAGGGCCTGTAGAATGGGAAGAGTTTGCCACAACTTTATTAGGCAGATTCTTTCTATTAGAGTTGAGGGGGGCCAAAGTATTAGAATTTATTAAGTTGAGGCAGGGCATCATGAGCGTGAAGGAGTATTCCCTCACTTTTACTCAGTTAGCTAGATCTGCACCTCATATGGTAGATGGCAGCAGGTCCAAGATGAGTAAGTTTATGTCTAGCATATCTGATAGTATGGTCAAGGAGTGCAGGATCACAATGCTGATTAGGGAGATGGACTTTTCTAGTCTGATGGTCCATGCTCAACAGATAAAGGAGTAAAAGATTAAGGAGAGGGAGAGAGAAAATAAAAGATCTAGGACGGGTAGTTTTAATTCCAGCCAGCCAAGGTCAGAAGGTGGTAACTATCCTGAGTTTTATCCAAGTTCTTCAAACCCAACACCTTCTTCAACCAGTACCCCAGTACCCAAATTCAAAAATGATAATCGGGATAGGACAATAGACTCTAAGTCCCAGGGCAGTGTTAACAGTACTCGTACAAATCCTCTATGTCAGAAATATGGTAGAAACCATCAGGAAAAGTGTAGAGCGAGCAGTGATGTCTGATGTACGTGTGGAAATCCAGGCCATCGGATTCGGAAGTATCGAGCAGTTGCTCAGAAAGGTAGGGATTTATGCCAACAGGGCCAGTCCTATCAGTCGTCAGTTCTATCCAGTCGCCCAACTCAGCAGGGTGCTGCTTCTAGTGCTACCAGTGGTCAACGTCCGAATAGATTATATGCTCTTCAGTCCCGCCAAGATTAGGAAAATAATTCTGACATAGTTACTAGTACATTATAGGTCTTTCACTTACATGCTTATGCTTTACTAGATCGTGGAGCTTCTCTTTCTTTTATAACTCCATATATAGCCGTTAACTTTAGAGTCAGTACCAAAACTCTAGCAAAGCTCTTTTCAATGTCTACCCCAATAGGTGTTTCCACTGTATCCAGGCAGGTATACAGGAACTATCTGATCATAATATCTAAGAAAGTTACCTCAGTTAATCTTGTGGAGTTAGACATGATAGATTTTGATGTCATTCTCGGCATGGATTGGCTCTACTCATGTTATGCCTCAGTTGATTATAGAAACAGAATTGTTCATTTTCAGTTCCTAAAAGAATGAGTCCTTGAATGGAGGGGTAGTACTACAATGCTTAAGGGTCAGTTGATTTCATACTTTAGAGCGAGAAAAATGACATCCAAGGGATGTGTCTATCATTTTGTGCGAGTCAAAAAATTTAGCTCAAGAACTCTAACCCTTGATTCGATTTCAGTAGTTAGGGAATTTCCAGATGTTTTCCCTAAAGATCTTCCCGGAGTTCCTCCCAAAATAGAAATCGACTTTGGAATAGACCTTCTTCCAGATACTCAACCTATATCTATTCTTCCATATAGAATGGCTCTCGCTGAACTCAAAGAATTGAAAAAAACATTTGAAGGATCTCCTAGATAAGGGATTCATCAGGCCTGACATCTCTCCATGGGGCTCATCAGTTTTATTCTTGCATAAGAAAGATGATTCTCTCAGAATGTGCATAGACTACCGTCAGTTGAACAAAGTCATATTCAAGAATAAAAGTCTATTTCCTAGAATCGATAACTTGTTTGACCAACTTCAGGGTGTCAGCTACTTTTTCAAGATAGAACTCTAATTAGGATATCATCAACTTAGAGTCAGAGAGTGTGAAATTCTGAAAATAGCTTTTCAAACTTGGTATGGTCACTTCAAATTTCTAGTCATATCCTTTGGTCTCATGAATGCCCAAACAGCCTTCATGGACTTGATGAACCAAGTGTTCAAGCAGTACTTGGATATGTTCATCAAAGTATTCATTGATGACATTCTTATTTACTCCCGTAGTGAAAATGATCATACGTACCACCTCAAATAACATTACAAACTCTTAGAACTCATCAGTTGTTCGCCAAATTCAGTAAGTGCAAATTTTGTCTAAGGTCATTAGCATTCCTTGGTCATATTATTTTCGGTGATGGCATTAGAGTTGATCCTCAAAAGACCAAAGCGGTAAGAAACTAGCCTAGACCCATAACTTCATCAGATATCAGGAGTTTTTTGGGTTTAGCTGGCTATTACCATCAATTTGGTGAAGGTTTCCTTCTATTGCATCCCCTATGTCTAGATTGACTCAGAAGAAAGTTAAGTTCAGTGGTCAGATTTCTATAAGAAGAGTTTTCGAGAGTTGAAGACTCACCTTACCTCAACCCTATTTCTTACCTTGCTAGATGGTTCAAATGTGTTTGTTGTGTATTGTGATACATCTAGAGTAGGGTTGGGTTATGTCTTCATACAGAGAGGCAAGGTCATAGCCTATGCCTCCAGATAACTTAAACCCCATGAGAAGAATTACCCTACTCATGATCTTGAGCTAGCAGCTGTAGTATTTTCCTTAAAGATTTGGAGGCATTACTTATATGGGGTGCATGTTGATGTGTTCATAGATCACAAAGTTTGCAGTATGTGTTCTCTCAAAAAGACTTGAATTTGCGTAAGAGGAGTTGGTTATAGTTATTGAAAGATTATGACATGAGTGTTCTGTATTATTTGGGCAAGGTCAATGTAGGGGTTGATGCTCTCAATAGACTGTCTATAGGTAGTGTTGCTCATGTTGAGTATGGTAAGAAAAAATTAGCTGAGGAAGTTCATCAGCTTGCCCGACTAGGTGTCTTCTTAGTCGATTCAGTAAAGGGTAGTGTGTGGGTGCAGAGTAGTTCAGAATCATCCCTAATTTCTGATGTGAAGAAAAAGTAAGATAGAGATCCCAGTCTAGTTTAGTTGAAAGAATCAGTCAGAGATCAGAAAGTAGAGGTTTTCTCCCAAAAGGCAGATGGGGTGCTGCGTTGTTAGGGTTGACTATGTGTGCCTGGTGTAGATAACTTGAGATAGTGAAATCTTTTAGAAGCGCATGGTGTGTATTACTCTATTCATCCAGGGGCCACTCAGATGTACCATGATTTATAGGAGATCTATTGGTGGACCGGGATAAAGAGGGATATTACAGAGTTTGTAGCTAAGTGCTCTATATTCCAGTAGGTTAATATTGAGCACCAAAAACCAAGTGGGTCTATTCAAGAGTTCAGTATTCCTACTTGGAAGTAGGAAGAAGTGAACATGGGTTTTATGATAGGTTTGCCTCGCACTCGCCATCCTATTTGGGTTATCATAGATAGGATAACTAAATCAACTCATTTCTTTCCAGTCCATACCTCTTATTCAGCCGAGGACTATGCCAAGCTCTATCTCAGAGAGTTAGTCAGGAAGCACAGTGTTCTCTTATCTATCATCTCAGCTAGAGGTACCCAATTTACCTCTCACTTCTGGAAAGCATTCCAAAAGGGTCTTGGTACCCAAGTCCACCTCAGTACAACCTTCCACCCTTAGACAGAAGGTCAAGCAGAAATGACTATTCAGACTCTAGAAGATATGCTAAGAGCACGCGTTTTTGATTTTAAGGGTAGTTGGGATGACCCCTTGCCTTTGATTGAATTTGCATATAATAACCTCTATCATTCTAGTATTCTGATGGCTCCATTTGAGGATCTTAATAGAAGGAGATATAGATCTCTGATTGGTTAGTTTGAAGTGGGTGAGGCCACAATATAGGGCCTGACTTGGTGTTTGATGCGTTAGAGAAGGTTCAGTTGATCATAGAAAGGCTTAGAGTAGCCTAGAGCCGACAAAAATCGTATCCAGATGTGAGAAGAAAGGATCTCAAATTTAAGGTCAGTGATTTTGTGTACTAGAAAATATCTCCCATGAAGGGGGTAAAGAGGTTTGGCAAGAAAGGGAAACTAAGTCCCTAATATGTCGGACCCTACAAAATCCTCAGTCATTTCAGAAAGGTAGCACACGAGTTGCCTTCAAATCTAGCTTCAGTACCCCTAGTGTTCCATGTCTCATTATTGAAAAAGTGTATTGGTGATCCAGCTATAGTTGTTCCCTTAGAAAGTGTGGATATCCAGAATAGTCTTTCCTATGAGGAAGTTCCAGTCGAAATTCTTGTTCGTCAAGTTCATAGGCTAAGGAACAAAGAAGTTTCACTTGTCAAAGTTCTTTGGGGGAATTAGTCCGTTGAGGGAGTCACTTGGGAAGTAAAAGCAGATACGCGGACCAAGTACCCTCATCTTTTCTCTGCGAATTCAGATTCAGTTTAAGGTACTAATCTTCTGAAGATTTCTCTCTATCATGCTCAGTTTCAGTCGCACATCATGTTCATGTTAGTCGTCCGTTTACAAATTAGTTCAGTTGTGTATTCCATGCATCAGATATGCACATTTAGTGTGTAAGCTCAGTCTATCAGTTTTCTCAGCTTAACTAGTCTCATTTGAGGATGAATGATCCCAAGGGGGAGATATTGTAATACCCTGTATTTCCCTAGCATAATTTAAGTCCCAATACATGAGTATTCATATATAAATTTTTTGAAACACTCAATATTTTTTAGTTTAGAGCCTTTCATTGTGTAGAAAATTCAACTAGCTTTCCAGCGATATAAAATTTGCCCAAATTCGATAACTGGGTAAGAAATTATGGCGATTTTAAGTTTCAGTCATTAAACACCGTCATTTTGGTCACTAGCGCGTCGCAGAGACAGTTTAAATGACAATTGTCAATTTTCAGTAAGAAACCGAGATCATGGAGTGTCGCGCCAAGGCTCAAAATGACAATTGTCCTTTTTCAGTGTTCCATTACGATACCACCACATCGCGGTAAGCTTCCAGTTACCAACCAAAGTGGCAACGCAATACCACCGCATCGCACCACAATGCATAATCCTAATTGTCACTTTCCAGTGGCATGGCGCAATGGTGGCACGTTGCGTCGGAGCAAAAAATCGGGGTGTTCAATTTTTAGCTCGATTTTTAAAATTTGTTTAGGGGCATTTGGGTCTCAGTCATAGTCTCAGTTACTGTCTTAGTCCAGTAATCAGTTCAGACATTCATTCTTAGTGTTGTTTGACCAAAGCATACAAATATCAGTTATTTTAGTATTTTAGTTTACAGATTTTACTCAGTTCATGTTATATGATTGGTCATGCATCCTCAGTATCTACAGATTTTTATGTATCTTCAGTATTTACAGACTTCCATGCATACACAGTATCTACAGATTTCATGCTCTCTATTTAGTAATCCATACTTTACATGTATATTCAGATAGTTATTATTCCTATTCATGAAACCATGCATACAGCCTACCTCATTTAGCATATCAGTACATTAAAAGTACTGATCGTATACCTGTTTTTGTGCTATAATGTATTATATCATAGGTTCTGATGCCCAGTTCTAGGACCGTGCTTAGACATTTCAAACTATCAACAGTAGACGTGGTGAGTCCTCATATTTCGAGGATGGATTATTTTATTTCATGATTTAAGTCTAGTAGCTAGTAGAGTTAGTTGGGGCCTGTTCCATCACCTCACAGTCTTACAATTTAGAGACTTTTTAGACATTACAGTCAGTTATTCAGTTTACCTCAGATTTTAGTATTTTATCAAACTCAGACAGTTATTTCTACAGATTCATAATTCAGTAGTTGATTTAGTCATTAAAACCTTATGGCATATCAGTTATTCTTCCGTATTTATGATTATATTATTCAGTGCTCACAACAGATACCAGCTCATGGGTTAGCTTGTGGTCCCTCGGGACTGTAAGCACCCTGTGACGCCCAGGGTGTACTCTTAGGGCGTTATAATACCGCTAGTTTACTAGTCATCACATGATCTCTAGTTATCAATCTAACTGATTCTTCACTTAATCATCAATCATGGAATAACAACTAACTATTAATCAATAATTAGCCAAACCTAACGTCTAGTCAAGGTTCACCATTAAACCATAATCCTAATCTATTCAATATTCATCATTTATCAACTAAACATCTTTTATTAACCAACATCAATCAATATCTAATAATTATTTACCAACTAATCCTCATTATTAACTAGTCCTCGTTATTAGCTAGTTGCATCAGTAATCAGGCATCATTATTAACTAGGCATTATTATCACTAGCATCCCTTATCACCTAGCAATGTTAACCATGTTATCCTCACTTAAAACTAATTGGCATTGTAACTTGTTATCAATATACACATATTATTACCATCGATAAACCCATCTTCATAGCCACGTATCATCCCTAGTTGTTAGCTACCATATTACTAGGCAAGGCTCCTTAACTAACAGATTTAGAATTCTAAGAATCAAGTACTATAGTCACCTAATAGATAACTTGTTACCACGTAACTTATGCCATAATTAGGAAGAACAGTCATAATATCGTATTTTATCTAGGATCATATCAATAATTAATATAATAATCATGAATGTATCGAATCTAAAAATGCCATCATCAGTATTCAATCAATGAAGTCATAAATGTCATACCACACCTTCCTCCATCTCATACCGGAGAGATGTGTATACGCACATACATATATATATATTCATGAATTGTAACCTCATTCTTTACAAGGATAAACACTTTTCGGATGTTCAATTGATATCATCTATTGGCCCTCGTCCTAATAATATGTCCAAAATAATCACAATATTATCATCACATCCTTCGACCCATATACATATCCGAAACTCATATCTATAATCATATTTATAAGTCATAGCATATCTCTAATCATCTCACATCTAGGAGGTATCTTGCATATATGTGGCATAATATCAATAAGCTTATAATCATCTCTCACCTAGGAGGCATAATATCAATAATCATGACACAACTATAAGTAATTTCATATATAAAGGTCATTCATCAAGTCGATAAGGAATATCATCTCTCTAGGCCAACTATCATATCTAAAAGTAGATAGCATCTCTATAGGACCAACATTACATCTAAGAGAAAAACCATCTCTAAGGAACCAACGTCATGTCTAAGAGAAAACAATATCTCTATGGGCCAAATATCAAGTCTAAGAGGAAATGACATCTCTATGGTCCAAGTATCAAATCTGAGAGAAAATGGCATCTCTATGGGCCAAGTACAAGTCTAAGAGGAAAATTCCATCTCTATGGGCCAAGTATCAAGTCTAAGAGGAAATGTTATCTCTATGGGCCAAGTATCAAGTCTAAGAAGAAATAGCATCTCTATGGGCCCATTATCATAGCATTTCTATTAGCAACAACATAGCTATAGCTAAGAAGTCACAATCCGAGGAACATTATTAAAATATACCTAGTCACAAAGTAACCTTTTACTAAGGTTTACTAGTCTCAACTATGTCTAACATCTGCAGCTAATTCCACAATGACTAACACAAGTCTAGACCTAAGTGGGTCGGACAATCCCACTTCTAAATTTTATTTTCCTTAATTAGGTACACTATGACCCAAACTAGGCTAAGATATATAGTTCAACTTCTAGATGTCAAGTAAGCCACATACAAGCCTAAGATAGGAACTTCAACTAGAAATAAGGGCACTTAAGTCAATTCTACCCAAATTACGATTCCAAGAATACCACACTATCCCAATAAGATCAAATATACTAATCATGCTTTCAACACTAAAACCACATCCATAATGTATCAAATCCATGCTACAATTCAATCAAAACTAGGGAGAAAACAATAGTAGTCTACAAAGTTATAAACATACTATCTTACGAGTCCAAGACCCTCATCTAATTTCCCAAAACATCGACAATCAAGGATAATATATCTTACTCATAATCAATCCTAACATTCATATCCATACGCAATACATATCATACATCATCTATGAAGGAAAGTGGACAGGAGTCTACCTCAAGGCCAAATCACAAAATCACTCTTTAAGCACTTCGTTCTCGTTTTCACTTCACAATCCCCAAAATGTCATCACACTATCAAAAACATAATCTACTCAGTAGTACGAGTCTAACGATATCCATATTGCAATATTGTGCTTCCAGTCCAAAAATGACACCAAAAACCCCAAGTGGGTCCCACGTATGAAAATCACATTTCCGAGGTCAACCCAATGCCCATACATCACCAAGTAATCATAATCCTAAATTAATGGGTGACAACAAACCAAATTTGGGGCTAAGTCAAGTCCTAAGATAAATTAGGGTTTTGGGTCAAGAATTAAGAAATTCACCAATAAAGTGATGAAATCTTACCTTAATTCGGATGATAATCATGATAAAAGATGTTTACCAAGCTCCCTAGATACCCACAAGACTCAATTTTGAGTTATCATACCCATTTAGGATTTTAGACTCTCAAAAAATAAAGAGAAAATGCCCAAATTTGCAGCCTTGGGGTCTATTTATAGACCCCTCAGCGAATAGATGGGACATCCCCGTGACAGTAAAATAAAACACTTGTTTTTGACCCCCAGAACTCATTCGAAACCCAAATAATATGATACAATAGTGAAATTTGAGTGTAAAATACATATCAAATCCATTGGAATCATAAAACTTTCATCCAAGAATGTTTCGGCAAAAAGTGGCCCCCACACCTATGGTTTTATTTTTTATGAAAATCCACTCAATAGCCCAAAATAAGTCTGTAAGCCTTGGGACTTTAAACAAGGCCCCCCATGCTAAAATCGGCATTTCATATGCGATGGAGAAGTCATATTTTAAATTTGAGGTCGTTCTAATCAATTATAGGTTCCACACTTATATTTCAATTTTCCAACTTTCCGACCAATAGGTCGAAATGAGCTCGGGTACATTGAAACCTGACCCAAAAGTTCACCTAGACTAAAATCGATATTTTGGACCTGCTGGCACAGTCTTAATTAGAATTTGAGATTGTTTCATTGAAGTTTTTGTTCGGCGGCCATTTAGAACCAGTGAAGACTTCAAAACAGGAAATTGGCTCTAAAACCAAATGAATTGCCCGGTAACCAAACTGTTGGTCCTAAAAAGTCATAAATGACTTGAGAAAGCTATGGAGAAGACCTAATGGCGAAGATAAGCGGAAACATAAAAATAATCGGAAGGGTCATTACAACATCCACTACTAAAAGGACTTTCGTTCCCAAAAGTCAACGGATAGAAAGAATTTCAAAAGCTCGAAAGGATGAGGTACTGAGCCCACATGATCTAAGAATGACTTCCTATATAACCTCATGAAGAGAAAATACTTCTAAGGGATTTTCCATGGTTATCCTTTTTTTCAACCAGCACTGCCACTTTATATCCAAATAGCTAAAATTCTACTTAACCGCTAACTGGTCTTAAATTGAATCGAAAAGGTTGATACATGCATATTTGAACCACAACACGCTGATACCATTTTTATATCCACAAAAATCAACAAAGGCTCATCCAAGATAAAACCAACCCAAGACATGAGAGATAACACTGACTCCAAATTCAAATATACACTTCCTTTAAAATTTTGCACCTGACATCCACTCCAAGACAGGAGGAAAATTACTTGAGTCATGTCCACACAGTCTCATCACAAAGAAATCAAAGAACTATAGCTGATCTACTGAAATTCCATGAGGCAAACATGAGAATAAATTCATAAGGCGCTGTGGGCACACAAACGGAGAAAATACACATAATAAATAATAAATACGGGAAATAAAAGAACACCAATCGTGGTGACATCCACAATCACCCACTTAACGGGCATAGGGAAAATAAATCTAAATGGGTCCAACTCAAATCGACTGACTAAATCATCAACTGAGGCACCACGTGCATTATCTCTAACTGAAGATGCCATAGTATGACGAGGTTGATCTGAATGAGATGAATGACTAGAAACACCATATTAGGGACACTTTCTAGATTACTAGTCGATCTCTCTATAGTCGTATCAATTCCTGAAGCATCAACATGACGGGGACACAAACTGAGCTCAAATAGCTGGACAACTTACACTGAGAAAAATCTCTAGAATTATGTTCATTCTTCTACAACCATAGCATGTCTCAAGAACTCTAGGATGATGGGGAATACATGCTAACTCTGTCTGATCAACTATGTCATAGTTCGAAATACTAACTGCATAAAATTGATGGGCTGCAAATAAAGCTGAAATATACCATAAGGATCCTCACTCTTGAATACCATACCAATAGCACTACACTAATGGCATGGCTTCTTACCACCACTTCCATAAGCCTTACTACCTATGCTCTCTATTATCCTCTCATAATCGAAAACCTGAGGGAAGGAAGACTCAACTGCTATCAAGTGCTCTGATGACAAACGGAGTGACAATACTAATCCTCTAATTAAGTCTGTCAAAAGGGTCGGGCCGTGTCAACTGGAACCGACCCATGTTGTTTTACTGTTGGTCCGATACCGGGCCCAACAATATTTTTTTTAAAAAAATTTGGGACTGTCCTGATTATACGTAAAACGGTCAAAACTGGTCCAGTCTGGTCAAATTCGGTCAAAGCTAAAAAAAAATTCAAAATTAAATATTTTTTCCCAATATACACTATATATACCCACCAATATACATTTTAAATACATTAAACAATACAAATATAACATATATATGCTTACCATATACTACTTTAGAAAATATATACACGTATACGTTAAACATATACTACTTTAGAGTGTATAGAAAATATATACACATATATATTCATACAATACAATATATGTACTACTTTAAATAATATACATACAACATATACACACTATATATATACCACTTTAGAAAATATATACACATGTATACGTTAAATATATACTACTTTAGAGTCAATAGAAAATATATACACATATATACGTACGACATAATGTATGTACTACTTTAAATAATGTACATACAACATATATACGCTATATATATACTAATTTTGAATACATATACACATGTATACATTAAATATATACTACTTTAGAGTCTATAGAAAATATATATGCATATATATGTACAATACAATAGATGTACTACTTTAAATAATATACACATTAAAATGTATTATACTACTTTAAAAATATATACACATTAAATATATACTATTTTAATATATAAAAAATATATAGACATTGTAGAATATATACTACTTAAAATATCACTTGAAAGTTGAAACAACATATATACAACATATATACACTATATGTATGCGTTAAATATATATAATTTAGAGTCTATAGAAAATATGTTACTTAATATAATAATGCTTAATGTTTTGAACTTAAAAGAAATTTAGTTTTTCATTATGTGTATATATGTTTGTTGTTTTGATGAAAATTTTGACTTTTTTAGAGTCGTCACTTAATTTTGAAAAGAAATTAAGAAACCTTCATAAAATACTCTAAACGATCCAAAACAGAAAATCATTTAAATTTGAAGATTCTGAGTAAATAGTTCCTATTAATGTTTTAGGAAGGTTTTAAGACACCTAAAATGTCTGCTAACTTGCGGTTATCCGGCCTGTTTGAAAATATCTTTTGATTAACTTCAAAAAGATTGATTGTTGAAAAGTGATTGATTTTAGGAAAAGACTTGTGTAAAATAGATTTGGATGATTTAGTAGGGATTTTAACTAAGTCTAACAAACTAATAACAAAGCATGTAAAAGGAGAAGGGGAGAAAATAAAAGACTTAGGCCATTGGGCCCAAATCAATAGACCTTGTCCTAATCTAATTAGGCTTTTGGCCACTTGCACCTGTCCTAATCTAAATATTGGGTTTTCGACCCACAACCTGTTCTAATATAGTTTTCAGACCTTTGAGGCCCAAAATCCGCCTCACCTATATTAAAATACAACTTTGGCTTCAAGGCCGAAATGAATGAATAAACAAATGACTAAATGAATAAATAAAAAGAAGACAATAATAAAAAAAATTAAAACTTTTCAAGTCTCTTAGTGACTTCATCAATGGGTTTTGATCCATTTTTCTTCTTCGTCTATCTTCTAGCACCCGCACGCCATGTAGTGGACCTTGGGTTTAAACTTCGGGCTTGACTCAAAGAGGTGAGCCTCATTGACCCATCACAAAATGCAAGAGGAAAGGAGTATATTTGGACTCGAGATATATTTTTGTATGCAAAGAAAAGATAAAGAGATTTATATACATTCAAGGCATAAAAGTGAAATATTTCAAAGCAAAAGAAACTATCAAGAACCAATTTTTGAATGATAATGATAAACACACTTGCACAAGAATGAGAGTCAACAAATAAAATGCAAAGCAAAGACACCCACTTACATGCCTCATGATTTATGTTCATATAAGAATGAATAAAGGTAAAATAAAGAAGGTCATATTCAATAAATTAATGTGAGAACAAACAACACAAGTTTGCAAGAGTAAAGGGATGAGGCAATAGAAAAAACACCCATGACTTCTAAAATTTGACAAACATAGAAACTAATCCATATAATAAATGAAATTAAAGGTTAACTTTTCAAGAAAGTAAATCTTTAAATTTCAATAAGAATGAATTAACGAAGATTTATACATCTAAGTCATGGAAAACTTTAGGAAAAACATGTAACAACCTATGATTTATCGTTCTAAGACATCGTTAATTCTCTTTTGACATTATGACTCAAAGAAAGACATGAATCAAGTCTTTACACACACAAAGAACACGTATAACAATCCAAAGGGAGTAAAAAAATTAGAATAAAAGTTTAGCATCTCTAAATGTGAAATATCGTTCAATAATCATACTATGCATGACTCGAGAATATCTATATAATTCTATTTAGCCACAAAAATCTGAACTTTTTTCATCATTTTGACAAATTAACAATAAAGCTAGTAGTCATCTCTTATATGAGGATTTTGAAATTCATTAAAATAATTAGCAAGCAAATGATAAATTCTTGACTTAATCAATTGCTATTTTTATTAAGGCAAAACAAAGAATAGTAACTATTTTTCCAATATAAAAGAAATAACTTTACATACTAATAACAAACATATCCGCTAACAATGAATTTAAACATGGCATAAATACTTCTTTTGAGAAAAGATCAAAACTTTATACATAATAATAAAAGAATAAAGCTAAAAGGCAAAACAATCAATATTAACTTTTCTTTTCAAATAAAGAAAATAACTTTACATGCTAAAACCAAACATATCTACCTACAACGAGTTTAAACAAGACATGTATATGTTTTTCAAGCAAATATCTAAACTTTATCCAAAATAACCAAAGAATAAGGTCAAAAGGCAAAAAAATTAATATTAACTATTCTTTTTAACATAAAGAAAATAACTTTACGTGCTAAAAATAAACATATCCACCAAAATAACTTGACATGAGTATATTTTTCAAGCAAAGATCTAAAGTTTATCCAAAATAATCAAAGAATAAGGTGAAAATGTGAAACAATAAATATTAACTATTATTTTCAACATAAAGAAAGTAACTTTACATGCTAAAAACAAACATATCCACCAACAATAAGTTTAAACAAAGAGTAAGTACATCTTTTAAGCAAAGATTGAAACTTTATCTATAATAATCAAAGAATAAAATAAAAAAAGGCACGTACAACTATTGCTAGCTCATTTTAATATCATGAACATTAAAATATCGATACCACAATGTCCTATGGCCTTCTAGGCCATCTACATCAAACAATTTCAGCAAATAAAATTATAACTACGAACTACAGAGAAGAAAAAGATGAAGAAAAAAATGATAATAATACTAAAAAAAAAAGGAAGGTGTGTTTACCTTTTTGGGGGCAACAAAATGAGACTAAGAGCTCCGTCGGAATCAACCACCACCGAAAAACGTCACCGGCAACTCAAAAGTTTTGATTAGCCGACCAACTCTATGAAACAAAATTTTTTACTAAATAAAAATAATTATTTTTGCTCAAAAGGATTTTTTACCTCTCTTGACTCTTATTTTTTACTCCCCCCTCCGCCCCCCTACTACCAAAGTAGTGATAGTATATATAGGAGATAATGAGGTTTTATTTCCTTTCCTCCACCAATGTGGGAGAAAAGTATTCATAGGAAAGGATGGTGATTTATTTCTTGTCATTCACCAATGTGGGAGAAAATCCATTTAGGGGTATTTTTAAATTTTAAAATTGAAGACAAGGTGAGGTGGAAGATAATGTGGGAGAAATTGGACAATGTAGTACAATATTTAAAATTATTTTTGGTAAAAATTGGGTATAAGTTATGAGAATTTTTGGGAATTTGGGGATTATTTAAAATATAACGCCAATTGAGATTTAAAATTTAGCCAAATTTATTTGTTTTGATCAAATTAAAAATCAATTGGCGGATTGCATTGCAATTAAGGCCAATTTGATTTCAATTATGGCCAAATCTAATAGATTGGGTAAATTAAATTAAAATTTGATATGAATTGATACTTCTTTTAATTCCGATCTTCTTGATTTAATAAAATCAAATACATATTTATTCAAATAAATTATTTTTATGAATAAATTATATTTAAATCAAGATTTTAATTATTTGAATTTATTTTCAAGATAAGCCTTGACTAAAATTCGATTTTTTGTAAAATAAATATTTAAGAAACAAAATTATAAAATTTCATATAGTTGAATATGATAATATATAATCGCAACTTAAAATGAAAAATTTACCTAAATAAATAGTTTGAAATTTTTTTTATTCAGATAAAATAAATGTTGTAATTTTATTCAAAAACCGAAAAACTCAAAAATAAACTTAGTCGTGGAGGGCAAAAATTAGGTGTCAACATTTGTTATGTTTAATTTTCCTATTACTTAGTATAAAGTTTGATAGTAATATAATAATATATTAAAACTAAGTACTTAATTCAAACTAGAAATTCAATTTAAATAGACAAAATTACAAAGTAAGGAGTGAATGAATGTTGTATTTATTGCAAAATGATCCAAAAATTATAATTTACATGAATGAAAAATCTACAAATTTTGCGTCATTTTTTTCAACTCATTCATGTTAATATTAGCGGGAACTGGCATAGGATAGTCAAAATCAATGGGGGTAAAATCATGCATTGGACTTGATTGTGCTGAGTTCTCCCTTGAAGTCAAGCTTATTCATCTGAAGTCAAAATCTAAGGTATGTGGGGTTTGAACAAGGGTAATCCTTTCATCCTTGTGCCCAAAAGCTTATTTTGATTACAAATTTATGCAATTTGTGAGGTTTTTCTATGAAATTCAGTTAGGGTTTACACCCACTGTCATTCATTGCAAGATTTTGATATTTCATATGAATTGAGAGTTGAATTACATAATTTTAATTGTATTTCCATGCCTATTGATGAAAATTATAGATTTCTAGATACCTTATGAGTAATTGCATTCCTAAGCATGAATTTTGAGATGATGACTTGAGATTCACTGTTTGGGTCAATAGACCCCCTTTTTAAGATTTGTTGTTCAAGATTGTTTGGGTCATAAGTACCCCATAGCCAAGCTATTTTTAGATTTTAAGTAAAGATTTAACACCTTTTGGGTCTAAGCTAAGATAGGACTCCACACTAGTTATGCTTTAAAGACAAGAGAAGTATAATTGGTCTTTATTATGGACCCTTGAATTATTTTAAGATGGATTTCCTAAAAGTTCTGAGCTTAATTATGGGAGTGGTATTTAGCACTGAGTTGGGTATGATTCCAAGGTCTCATACCCCAGAACTACATGCCCCTGTAGGTTTCTTATTTACCCCAAGTGGGTTAAGATAAGTGATCACTAAAGTTAAGGTTCTACTCGATGACAAGGATAGAACAACTATCCCCAACATGGGCAAGACGTTGGACTCCATGTGGCTCACATGGTTTATGTATGTTAGAAGAAACTCCCAAAGTCGTCCCCTACTCTAATTAAGATAAAAGTTTCCTAAGTTCCAAAGCTCTATAAGCTCTAAGTTTAAAGAAGTCCTTCATTCTCCACAAGACAAAAGTATAAGTTTTGAAAGCTAATGTTTTAAGATTTCTTTTGCTTACAAGTTCTGAGATTAAGATGGCGCATATAGGTTTTAGACTAATATAATAACTCACGAGATTGTTATGCTTTATGCCTCATTATACATGATCTATGAGATTTAAATTTTAGTTTTACTCAAGCTATGTGAGTCATTTATAGATGCATACATGATTTCTGTTAAGATTGACAATATTGTTTACTTAAATGCATACACCCCCATATACTCAGTACATCCTCAAAGTATTGATCCATATATACATCGGTGTGCTACATTGTCTCATAATGTAGTTTCAGGTGCTTAGTCTCAGCAGTGACCATGATTTTTGAGTGCCTTTGTCTACATTCCACAGTTGGTGAGTCCTCATGATTCGAGGACCTATATTTGCAACTTTTCCGTTCACATAATGTTTTGAGTTTTACTTTTAGATCATTGTGAGTTAGTTGGTGGTCTGTCCTAATGGCTCTCCAATTTGAGTAGTAGAGGCTTTATCAGACTAGACTGTCAGTTGAAGTTGTGTTTTAGATTATTAGTATTTTGCTATTCAGACATTATTTCCAGTTATTTTGGATTATAGTTGACATAATAAAGTATCATTGTTTAGCTTATTTATCCTAATTCAAGTATTAGAAGTAGTAACAGGCTCAAAGGGTTAGCTTAGAGCTACTTGTATCCTTAAGCACCGTGTGACATCTCGGGATGGGATTTTGGGTCATTACAAACTTGGTATCAGAGCCTAAGTTTTAAGGAGTCTTAGGGAGTCTGACAAGCCACGTTAAGTAGAGTCTTGATCATTGGTGTCTAGCACGCCACATCTATGAGCAAGATGCTACAAGATATTTTAGGAAAAAGTCACCTCTTTCATTCAGAATCTATCGTTCTTACAGTTGTCTCTCTCTCAGCTATTAATTCGTGCTCTTTTATTTTAGAAAATGCCTCCCCGAAGAGAGAATGCCCGCAGAAACAATAACGAGCAACCTCAACCTGTTGATCCTTTGAATGAGACTGTGTCTCATGCTGAGTTTTGGGTGGCCTTTCAGGCGTTAGCCCAAGCAGTCACCACAAATGTTCAGGCCAATAACCAGACCACAGTTCCACATCAGCAGGGAGGTGACTTAGTTGCTGCTAGGATCCATGATTTTATGTGGATGAATCTTCCAGAGTTCCATGGGTCTATGGAAGGTGAGGACCCACAGTTATATCTTGAGGAGGTGAAGAAGATCACCCAAGTAATGTATATTTCTGAGGAAGAGAGTGTAGATCTAGCATTTTATCATCTAAAGGACATTGCTTATGACTGGGTTGTTGCATGGAGGAAGAATAGAGGGGAAGATGCTGCCCCTATGACTTGGCAGGTGTTCCAGGACGCGTTCTTGGACAAATTCTTCCTGCTTGAGATGAGGGAAGCGAAGATTGAGGAGTTTATGAACCTAAGGCAAGGATCTATGATTGTTAAGGAGTATTGCCTTAAGTTCAACCAGTTAGCCAAGTATGCTCCTGATTTGATTGCTGACACCCGAACTAGTATGAGAAAGTTCGTGACAGGTGTGAATAGTTTGGTGCTGAAAGAGTGTAGGACTACTATGCTTAATAGGGATATGGATCTATCCAGGCTGATGATGCATACACAACAGATAGAGGTATACAAGATAAGAGAAAGATAGAGTGAGGGGAAACAAGAGGGCTAGATTTGAGCAATATGAGTATGGTCAAGCTAGGTCCCATGGAGGGAACCGTCCATAATTTTAGAGCCGACCGTCTATGCCAGCACCTTCATTATCTAGTGCTCCTACGTTCAGAAATAGGCAGGAGTAAGGGAACAGGCCTTCTATGTCTAGGTCACAGAACAGTGTAAGTAATGGGCCTAATTATCCTTCTTGTGCTAAATGTGGCAGGACCCATCCAGGCGAGTGTTTGGCAGAGCAACGAGGCTGTTTTAGTTGTGGCAAGATGGGCCACAGACTTAGAGAGTGCCCGCATTCCAGGCAGGGGAATAGAGATGTGCGACCCCAGACTCAGGCTTTTAATGCCCCAGCTCCTTTAGCCCATCCAGCCCCTTCTCAGGGTACTTCATCTAGTACTGCTGGCGGTCAGCGCCAGAACAGATTCTATGCCTTACCATCCCACCAGGAGCAGAATAATTCTCCCGATGTTGTTACTGGTATGCTTCGTGTGTTTCACTTTGATGTTTATGTGTTGTTGGACCTTGGGTCAAGTTTTTTTTATGTGACCCCACTTGTAGCTGTGAATTTTGAAATGAGTCCCGACAAGATCCCCGAGCCTTTCCTAGTTTCTACTCCAGTAGGGGAATCAGTTATTGCTAAGCAAGTGTATAAAAAATGTTCTGTCACTGTTCTTCATAGAGTCATATTTGTTGATTTGATAGAGTTGGATATGGTTGATTTTGATATCATTCTGGTTATGGATTGGCTTCACTTTTATTATGCATCTATAGGCTGTCGTACCTATGTGGTTAAATTCTAATTCCCTGATGAACCAGTTTTTGAGTGGTCCAGAAGTTCAGTATCTCCCAAGGGTCATTTTATCTCTTATCTCAAAGCCAGAAAGTTAATATCCAAGGGTTGCACCTATCATCTAGTTAGAGTTAAAGAAACTAAGTTTGAGACTCCAACTATTCAGTCAGTCAGTATAGTTAATGAGTTTCCAAATGTTTTTCCAGAAGATCTCCCAAGGGTACCTCCCGATAGAGAGATAGAATTTAGGATTGACCTTCTCCCCGACACATAACCTATTTCTATTTCTCTATGCTATATGGTACCCGCAGAGCTTAAGGAATTGAAAGACCAACTCAAAGATCTTTTAGATAAAGGTTTTATAAGGACCAGTGTCTCTTCTTGGGGCGCACCTATCCTATTTGTGCGAAAGAAAGATGGTTCCTTGCATATATGCATTAACTATCGTCAACTTAATAAGGTCACAATTAAGAATAAGTACCCTCTTCTAAGAATTGAAAACCTATTTGATCAGTTGCAAGGCATAAGTTACTTCTCCAAGATAGACCTTAGATCCGGCTATCTTCAACTTAAAGTAAGGGAGTGTGATATCCTAAAGATAGCCTTCCGAACCCATTATGGTCACTTTGAGTTCCTAGTCATGTCTTTTGGGATAAACAATGCTCCAACAACTTTCATGGACCTCATGAATCGAGTGTTCAAGTAGTATTTTGATATGTTTGTCATAATGTTTATAGATGATATCCTTGTTTACTCCCGTATTGAGAACGACCATGTGGATCATCTTAGAATAGTCCTGCAGACTCTTAGAGATCATCAGTTGTTCACTAAATTCAGTAAGTGTGAATTTTGTCTAAGGTCAGTAGCCTTTCTGGGTCGTGTTATTTCAGCCGAAGGCATTAGGGTTGATCCCCAAAGGATAGAAGCTGTAAGAAACTGGCCTAGACCTATTTCTCTGTCTGACATTAGAATTTTATTGGGTCTAGTTGGATACTACCACCATTTTTTTGAAGTTTTATCTTCTATTACGTCCCCCATGACCCGGTTGACCCAAAAGAAAGTTAAGTTCCTTTGGTCAGATTCCTGTGAGAAGAGTTTTCAGGAGTTGAAGACTCGACTCACCTCAGCCCCTGTGTTGACTTTGCCTAATAGTACAAATGGTTTTGTGGTGTATTATGATGCCTCGAGAGTTGGTTTGGGTTATGTGTTGATGTAGAGAGGTAAGATTGTAGCCTATGCCTCTAGAAAGTTGAAGTCGTATGAAAAGTATTACTCAACCCATGATCTTAAATTAGCTGTTGTGGTTTTTTCTTTGAAAATATGGAGACACTAGCTATATGGTGTTCATATTGATGTGTTCACTAATCACAAAAGCCTACAATATATGTTTACTCAGAGGAAGTTAAATCTTAGACAGAGGAGGTGGTTAGAGTTGCTAAAAGATTACGATATAAGTGTGCTGTATCATTCAGGCAAGGCCAATGTAGTGGCATATGCCCTTAGTAGGATGTCTATGGGAAGAGTGGCTTATGTGGAGAAAGATAAGAAAGAGTTAGCTCGTGATGTACATCGTCTGGCAAGATTGGGTGTTAGGTTGCTTGATTCCGCTGAAGGGAATATTTTGGTGCAGAGTAGTTCTGAATCCTCTTTAGTTTCAGAAGTGAAGGAGAAGCAAGACTTAGATTCTAGTTTGGTCAGATTGAAGGAGTCAGTTAAAGACCAAAAGATAGAGGTTTTCTCCCAAAGAGGGAGATGGTGTGTTGAGATATCAGAATAGATTATGTGTTCTGGGTGTTGGTGACTTGAGGTAGAGAATTATGGCTGAGGTGCATGGTGCACAACATTCCATTCATCCCGATGCTACCAAGATGTACCGCAACTTGTGGGAAATTTATTGGTGGAGTGGCATAAAGAAGGATATAGCAGGGTTTGTGGCAAAGTGTGCAACGTGCGAACAGGTTAAAGTAGAGCACTAAAGACCTGGCGTTAAGTTGAAAGAGTTTGGTATACCCACTTGGAAGTGGGAAGAGGTGAATATGGATTTCATGACTGGTTAACCTCTTTCGCATCATCATCATGATTTTATTTGGGTTGTTGTAGATAGGTTGACTAAATCCGCGCATTTTCTGCCAGTGCATACATCTTATACATCTAAGGATTATGCTAGATTATATATCCGGGAGTTATTCAGGTTGCATGAAGTTCCCTTGTACATCATCTCGGATAGGGATACTCAGTTCACTTCTCAATTTTGGAGAGCATTTCAGAAGGGTCTTGGTACCCAAGTTCATTTGAGTTCCGTTTTTCATCCGCAGATAGATGGTCAAGCTGAGAGGACCATCCATACTTTAGAAGATATGTTAAGAGCAGTGAACTTGATTTCAAAGGTAGTTGGGATGAGCATTTTTCACTGATTGAGTTTGCATATAACAATGGTTATCACTCTAGTATTCGGATGGCCCCGTTTGAGGCTTTGTATGGTAGAAGATGTAGATCACCCATAGGTTGGTTCGAAGTGGGTGAATGTAACGCCCCGAATCTGGTACCCAGAACGCTACACAACGCTTATGACCCCAAAGAACCACAAGCTAACCCATGATTGATATCTGTACCTGTATACTGCATAATATACTGTATAATGCAGAAACATGAACTGAAAGACCATAAGGTTCAAAACTGTAACATAAGATCTGATAAATCATAAAATATGGATGGGGTATAAAATATCCAAAACAACTGAAATAACTAACTAAACATGATAGTCTGAAAAACCTCTAACTGACTGAACTTGTCTGAATAAGGAGTTGATGGTACATGTCCTCAACTAACTCCAACTAATAAATTAATTAATGATATAATAAAAGAATGATCATATCCTCAAAAGATGAGGACTCACTTCTAACTCTGACTGCTCGTGATTTTGAACCAATGGTATAAAATACCATAGCACAAATGCATCAGTACTTTGAATGTACTGGTATGCATGTGAGGTAGGCTGAATACATGGGGTTCATATGCATGAACAATACTGGATAACTGACTAATATGAGAATGATAATACATGTATGAATACATAGTAACTATATCTGAAATCGTGATCTGATAACTAATATGACTGATAACTGAGTTCTGATGTCTGATATAACTGATAATATGAGTGACTATATCTGATAGTCCCAAATCTGATGGAACTAGCTGAGTTCCATACTGTTTTGAGTTGACTAGATCTGACAGTCCTGAATCTGAAAAACTATCTGAGTTCTAATACTAAGACTGAATGACTGTATCTGACAGTCCTGAGTTCTGTAACTGCAACTGTGGGAAGTAGTCATCTAACCGACATGCCCTTAATATTCCATTATGGCTAAGTTGGGGTCCAATCTATAACCCCAATTGGAATGGTGTCAATACCACGCCACTGGTAAGGACAATCTATAAGTAACCCTTATATAACAGATAACTCTAGTTAGAATGACTGGAACCCTCATCTAACATGTTAAGACACCTCATCTACCCTCATATAACAGGCTATGATGTCTTAACCTACGCTGTCTACGTAGTTCTGGAACACAAGGATTGCTTCTAAGAATCACACCCTCATATAACAGGTGATTTTCCATCCTTAGGTTCACCCGGTGCTAATTTCTACTCACATCTGAATAGACGCTGAACATGTATTCTTGAATTGAACTAGACTGAGTTAACTAAGTTCCATTGACTGACAAAACAATATTGAGATTACTGTGATTTTTTAGTTTTCCTGAGTCACATGACTAGCTGAATTCTACTGAACATGGCTTGGCTAAGGATATCGTGAAACATGACACTAGCACTAGGCACCCAGCTAAATTGTTGGGTACAAGTACCCCCAGGACTTAATGGAGAGAAACTGACAAAACATGACTTTCTTGAATACATGTCCAACATCACAATCCATAATTCATTTATTAAGGCATTTCATCGAACATCTGATATGCAAGAACTTGTACATGAATGGGGATTTCATATTATCATACTAGTGGGGCACTTTTCCTTCACATAGGCATTTAATCAAACACATTGTGTGCATAGTATATGTAGACAACATTACACAAAAATTAAACATCATGGCTCAACTCTAATTTCACCATTCAAGGGTTTAATCATGGATTCACATGAATCTACACCAATACTAATCAATTCCACATCAAAATTTATCACTAAAATATGGAATAGAATTCAATTGGTTATTATCAAAATGAACAAAATAAACCCAACATGGAATTCATAAAAATCCATAAACTTGAACTTTGAAAAAATATTCTTGGGCTTCATGGACGAAAGGAGTCCATGAATGAACACTATGCATACCTGGGTAGTGAGTTTCTTGAAGTTCTTGAACTTGAAGAATTTGAATCTCTTATTTTCTTGAAGAAGATTTGGAAATTTGTTGCTTAAGGATTGCTCTTAGGGAGAAAACCCTAATTTTAATGTTGTAGAAGAATAATAAATTTAGGAGCCTTGGTCGGATATTATTAGGTATAAAAACGGGTGGTAAAAGATAAAAAAGTCCCTTTAAAAATGACTTAAAAATAACTGAACATGATGTGCGATGGCTCGTGCGATAATCCATCGCTGGCTCGATGGTCCATCGTTTTGACCGTCGAACGTGGACCAAAAAAAGGACTCACTGCCTAAGTAGCGACGGCTTGGGCGATGGTCCGTCGTAAGTTCGACGGTCCTTAAACCAGTCCATCATACCTTATCCATAAGGTTTCCTCACTGTCTTGGCTGCGAAGGTCAAGGCGACGGTCCGTCAACCTGGCCATCGCACTTGGGCGATTCTGACAACTCTGAGTAAAACATCTATAACTTTTTACTCCGCAACTGGATTTGGATGAAATTGGTATCGTTGGAAACCTAATTCAATTTCCCACATGATAAAAAGTAAAAATCTTAAAAATTCTATGTGTTTAAAAATAGATTCATATTTCAAAGTAAGTTTCTAACATTCTTGGGATGATTTCAAGCTAGGTAAAAGTACGGGGTATTACAGTGAAGCTGCTGTGATGGGACCTAATGTAGTCTTTGAGGATATGGAGAAGGTGATGTTGATTAGAGAAAGGTTGAAGACAGATGAGAGTCATCAAAATTCATATGCAGATGTGAGAAGAAGAGATCTTGAATTTGAGGTGGGTGATTTAGTGTACTTGAAGATTTCACCCATAAAAGTGGTGAAAAGGTTTGGGAAAAAGGTGAAGCTTAGTCCCCATTATGTTGGCCCTTATAGAGTTTTGAGCCGTGTTGGGAAAGTAGCCTATGAAATTGAGTTGCCGGCGAGTTTTCAGCTATCCATCCCATCTTTCATGTATCCATGCTTAAGAAGCACATTGGTGATTCCATTGTGATAACTCTCAACTTACACTTCAATTTAGTGCAAGACGGTCGTCGCCAATATATTTACCCAACTTTTGGAGTCGGGGTCGAATCCACAGGGAACAATGTGAGTGGCGATTAAACTAATTTGAGACTATAGCTATATGTTGAATTTAAACAGATGATATGAAAAGATAAAATGGGGGTTTTGGAGATTAGCCAATAAATTTTTGGTCACTTTAACTTAAGTGTTTGTAATCAAGAGTTTATGAAAAACTAGAATTATGTTCAGTAGGGGTTTTGGTACTTGACAGATGCTAATAGTAGTTCAAGATTCTTACAGTAGATAGGACAACAAGTTATCTTTATTGAAGTTATGCCTAAATGTCTCTCGACTTAGGGAATTTATATTCACATCCCAGCTTTTACCTCAGGTTACCAACCTTGTTACAACACTGATTATTAAACAGAGTATTTCCAAGTCCTTGTTGATAACTCACTTCCCACTATATTTGATTTCTTTCTCAAGAAAATCAAAGTGGGTTTTATCTATTATTTACAACCAACAAACGTTAATTAAAACCTCAGAATTATCAAGAAGTCCTACAACCTTTGGAATCCTGATCACTCAGCACTTTATCAAGCCCTAACCCTATATCCCATAATTCAGGTTAATGGAATTTAGCCGCTCATAATGCTAAAATTTAAACAACGAGTTGTATTCATGCTTTGAAAGTTAAACTTACCACAAGAAGAATAATAAATAATGAATCGCAGATTAGATCACAAAGAAAATCCCCAAATAATGATAATAATCTCTTCAAAGTATTTGCTTTTTCAAGCCAAGAAATTAGAGAGAGAAAATATCAAAGTATCGTCAAAACTCAATGTGCGGGCCTCTCCAAGAAAACCATAAACAAGGCTTTAAATAGTTCTCCCTAAATAAGGAAACAAAATAATAAAATTTTAGAAGACGACATTTGTGATAGCCTATCAGGAGGCTGGCGACTTATCACAAATGTCATCAACTCCTTCTTCAATTTTGGATCTTCCTTCTTAAGGATGACGACAATCTTGATGACTTATCAGCTCCTTGATGACCTATCACAAAATATCATCAAGGCTCTATTTCAGTTCTCCTGTGCTGCCTTAGGCTGGCGACATTCTTGAAAACTTATCAGACCCTTGACGACCTATCACAAAATGTCATCACAGCTTTCAACTTAGGCCAATTCTCTGTCTACTGCTGACGATGAAGCTGATAGCTTATCACGGGGCTAACGACTTAACATAAATATCGTCAGCCAAACTTTTCTTCAGATTTTTTCAGATTTCAACTTCTTTGCTTCCATTCTTGTTGGTTCTCTATCATATCAGCTTCTACTACAAAATCAAACAAAAAACAATCAAAAACGACAAAATTTATTTAAGACTTTGCAATTATTCTTAGTTAAAAGCCTCAAATGTGTTAGCATTTGCTTACACATCACGTTGTAGTAGATCCTTCAGAGAGCTCAGATATACAGACTAGTCTTTTGTTTGATGAGATTTTGATTGATATCCTAGATTACCAGGTCCATAGACTAAGGAAAAAAGAAGTTCCCTTAGTCAAAGTTTTGTGGTGGAATCTTTCAGTTGAGGGCGCTACTTGGGAAGCAGAAGCAGATATATGAGCCAAGTACCCGCACTTTTTCTCCGCGAGTTCAGATCAAGATGAAGGTATTATTCTTCCTTAATTCAGTTTCTTTCCAATCAAAGTTCTGCTATGTATCTATTTTTGTGTAAGCTCTTGCACTTCCCGAAGTATTCAAAAATTTAGGAAGATTTAAAGCAGGTTTAGACATTTGTTTTAGCTGTACATCCTTAGTCCTCGGTATTTTAGTCTAACTAGCAACATTCGAGAATGAATATTTCTAAGGGGGAGATATTACAAGACCCCATAAAGTTCCCTCATAGTCTAAGCCTTTAGAACATGTAAAGTAAAGCCTTATTCCGTCTCTAAAAGATTTAGGAATGACTTCTAAAGTGATTAGTGTTTGAACCATATAGATTTTTCCTAAATTTAACTTTTTATCTTGTGGGAAATTGAATTAGCTTTCCAACAATACCACTTTTTCCCAAATCCAATATCGGGGTGAGAAGTTATGGCCGTTTTACTAAGAGCTGTCGGAACCGCCTAGGTGCGACGGGCAGGTTGATGGACCGTCGAGATTGAAATGGACCATCACCCAAATCGTCCTAACAAAGGTAGTGACTCCCTCTTCTGTCCCAAGTGCGACGGCCAGGACGATGGACCGTCAAGCTAGTGATGAACCATCACAACTGAGGCAGTGTGGCCTTTTCCTGACTAACTTGCGATGAACGATCCGATGGGCCGTCAGACTAGCGATGGACTGTCACTCCGACGATCACAGATCCCGTTCAGTATTTTTAAGTCATTTTTAAAAGGACTTTTTGGTATTTTGCCAACCTTTTAACACTTGGATATATTAAGAACAAAGCAAATAACTTCATATCCATAAAAAATATCAAGACCTAGGGTTTTCTCCCTCAAGAGTAAACTCAATTCCTTCCCCAAGAACTTCAAGATTCCACCATAATTTCTGTAAATTGAGTTGAGATTCAAGGTTCCCAAATCAAAAGCTTCAATAACCCCTACTCAAGAGTTTGTAAAAGAGGCTCAAGCAAGCTTATTCATCTGAAGTCAAAATCTAAGGTATGTGGGGTTTGAACAAGGGTAATCCTTTCATCCTTGTGCCCAAAAGCTTATTTTGATTACAAATTTCTGTAATTTGTGAGATTTTTCTATGAAATTCAGTTTGGGTTTACACCCACTATCATTCACTACAAGATTTTTATATTTCTCATGAATTTAGAGTTGAATTGCATGATTTTAATTATATTTTCATGCCTATTCATGAAAATTATAGATTTCTAGATACCTTATGAGTAATTGCATTCCTAAGCATGAATTTTGAGATGTTGACTTGAGATTTACTGTTTGGGTCAATAGACCCCCTTTTTAAGATTTGTTTTTCAAGATTGTTTAGGTCATAAGTACCCCATAGCCAAGCTATTTTCAGATTTTAAGTAAAGATTTGACCCCTTTTGGTTCTAAGCTAAGATAGGAGTCCACACAAGTTATGCTTTAAAGAAAAGAGAAGTATATTTGGTCTTTATTATGGACCCTTAAATTATTTTAAGGTGGATTTCCTAAGAGTTCTGAGCTTAATTATGGGAGTGGTATTTAGCACCGAGTTGTTTATGATTCTAAGGTCTCATACCCCAAAACTACGTGCCCCCATAGCTTTCTGATTTAACCCAAGTGGGTTAAGATAAGTGATCACTAAAGTTAAGGTTCTACTTCAATGGCAAGGATAGAACAACTCTCCCCAACGTGGGCAAGACGTTGGACTCCATGTGGCTCACATGGTTTATGTCGGTTAGAAGAAACTTCTAAAGTCATACCCTCTAATTATGATGAAATTTTCCTAAGTTCCAAATCTCTATAAGCTTTAAGTTTAAAGAAGTCCTTCTTCTCCACAAGACAAAAGTATAAGTTCTGAAAGCTAATGTTTTAAGAATTTTTTTGCTTACAAGTTCTGAGATTAAGAGGGAAAATACAGATTTTTGACTAATATAATGACTCACGAGATTTTTATGCTTTATGCCTCATTATACATGATCTATGAGATTTAAATTTCAATTTTACTCAAGCTATGTGAGTCATTTATAGCTGCATGCATGATTTCATTAAGATTGACGATATTGTTTACTTAAATGCATACACCCCCATATACTCAGTACATCCTCAAAGTACTGATCCACATATACGTCTGTGTGCTACATTGTCTCATAATGTAGGTTCAGGTGCTCAGTCTCAGCAGTGACCATGATTTTCAAGTGTCTTTGTCTACATTCCACAGTTGGTGAGTCCTCATGGTTCGAGGGCCTATATTTGCAGCTTTCCAGTTCTCATAGTGTTTTGAGTTTTACTTTTAGATCATTGCGAGTCAGTTGGGGGTCTATCCTAATGGCTCTCCAGTTTGAGTAGTAGAGGCTTTGTCAGACTAGACTGTCAGTTAAAGTTGTGTTCCAGCTTATTAGTATTTTGCTATTCAGATATTATATCCAGTTATTTAAGATTATAGTTGACACAATAAAGTATCATTGTTTATCTTATTTATCCTAAAGAAAGTATTAGAAGTAGTAATAGGATCAAAGGGTTAGCTTAGGGCTACTTGTAGCCTTAAGCACCGTGTGACGTCTCGGGATGGGATTTTAGGGCTTTATAGGCTTACTTGAAATATACAAGGTTAACTAGATACCTTAGCCTAGTTTGGGGCATAGTGTACCTAATTAAGGAAATTGAGGTTTAGAAGTGGGATTGTCTATCCCACTTAGGCATAGACTTGTGTTAGTCATTGTGTAATTAGCTTCAGATGTTAGACATAGTTGAGACTAGCAAACCTTAGTATAAGGTTACTTCGTGACTTGAAATATAGTAGTAATGTTCCTCGAATTGTGACTTTCTAGTTATAGCTATGTTGTTTCTTATACAAATGATACGATAATGGGCCCAAAGAGTTGCCATTTCCTCTTAGACTTGATACTTGGCCCATAGAAATGCCATTTCCTCTTAGAATTGATACTTGACCCATAGAGATGCCATTTCCTCTTAGACTTGATACTTGGCCAATTGAGATGTCATTTTCTCTTAGACTTGATATCTGGCCCATAGAGATGTTGTTTCCTCTTAGACATGATGTTGGGTCCTTAGAGATGATTTTTCTCTTAGATGCAATGTTGAGCCTATAGAGATGCTATTTATTTTTTGATATAATAGTTGGCCTAGAGAGGTAATATTCATCACCATCATGATGAATGGCCTATAAATATAAAATAACATATAGTCATGTCATGCTTATTGATATTATTCCTCTAAGGTGAGAGATGATTATATGATTATGGATATTATGCCTCATATATGTGAGATGCCTCCTAGATGTTAGATGATTATAGATATGCTATGACTTATAAATATGATTATAGAGATAAGTTCCAAATATGTATATGGGACGAAGGCTGTGATAGTGATATTATGATTATTTTAAACATATTATTGGGTCGAGGACCGATAGATAATATTTGTTGGATATCCATGAAGTGTTTATCCTTGTAGACGATGCAGTTATAGTTCATGAATATATATATATATATATATATATTTATATGTGTGTGTATGTGTGCGTGTAAACATCTCTTTGGTACAGGACAGAGAAAGGTATGGTATGATGCTTATGATTTCTCTGATTGAATACTGGTAATGGCATGCATAGAAACGATACATTCATGATTATTATATCAGTTATTGATATGATTCTATATGAAATGCGATCTTATGATTGTTCTTCCTAATTAAGGTATAAGCTACATGGTAACTAGTTGTATATTAGGTGACTATATTACTTGATGCTTAGAATTCTAAATATGTTAGTTAATGAGCTTTGCCTAGTAATATGGTAGCTAAAGACTAGGTTTGATACGTGACTATGAAGATGAGTTTATCAATGGCGATGATATGTACCTATTGATAACAAGTTATAATGTCGATTAGTTTTTAAGTGAGGATAACGTGGTTAACATTGATAGGTGATAAGGGATGTTAGTGATAATGATACCTAGTTACTGATGTTGACTAGCTAATATCGAGGACTAGTTAATAATGAGAATTAGTTGGTAAACGATTTTAGATATTGATTGGTGTTGTCTAATAAAAGATGTTTAGTTGGAAAATGATTAATAGTGAATAGATTACGATTATGGTGTAATGGTGAACCTTGACTAGATGTTAGGTTCGTCTAATTATTAATTAATGGTTAGTTTATATTCCATGATAAATTATTATGTGAAGAATAGGTTAGATTCATAACTAGAGATCATGTGATGACTAGTAAACTAGAGGTATAATAATGAGTCTTGGATAGTTAATAATGAGCAGATAGAATGTAATGATAAGATAGTTATCTTTGCGATGTTATAATTATGGTTGTGAGTATATTGGCTTGAGTCTGTGCACCAATTATATACCTATATTTATGCATTGATGATTAGAATAATGTATTGATGCCCGACAATGTCGGAGGATACTTTGATGATATATTGATGTCCGACAAAGACGAAGGATACTTTGATGATATATTGATGCCCGGCAAGGACAAAGTATACTTTGATGATTTATTGATGTATCATAAGGATGGAGAATACTATAATGATATATCGATACCTGGCAAGGTCGGAGGATACTATGATGATATATTAATAACTGACAATATCAGAGGTTGATAACGATAATGACGGTCATGATGATGATACTTATGATGATATTGTTGATATTAATTGTGTACCTTGCATCTATTCTTACATGCGCATCGCCTATAACCACTATGCACCAATGTCTGTCAGCTGGTATAGCATAATTGCACAGATATAGGTAAAGAATATGCCTTTTGGTTGTGTATGTTGATTGAACCTTTAGAGTCTGGTCGGTAGGGGTACACATAGGCTCAGTTAGGTATTTTCTTTCTTGGAGTAGCGCGTTATCACGCTGATATTGATGTTGTTATTATTATTATTATTATCATTATTATGGCTAGGTTTTGACAGATTCGTCATTGATCTGGTATCGGGATTCGAGGTATGTCTTCAACTTTTCTATCTTATGAATGAACTATTTTGCATGATTATATCATGTCTAGACATGAGGAATCAAAACCCAGAGTTCGATAGTATTAAAACCTGATAGTATGTTAATGAGGTCTTTAAATAAGGATATGATGATCTAGTTTACGCTTTGAGATGACCTCATGTGTATATGTGTTAGCTATGGTACTATTGTATATCCCTTTCTTATTTGTTCTTATTGTATATGCGTTTCATCGCTTTGCATATTGCTATATATATTTTTTCCTTCATTCATATATTAGACTGGGATATATGGTATAACATTTATGTCTATTGAATGTAGATGGAATAGGATAGTTTACCCTTGATACTTTCTTAGTCTTATTATGCTAGACTCTTGGACTTGAACAGGATAGTTGACCCTTATTATTCACATTGACTTTTTATATGATTTCTAGATTCTTGGGTGTTGTTTTCATTCTGTGTATATGTTGTATATATCTGATTTATCTTTGGAGCTTAGTTGACAGTTGCCTACTGAGTACCACTTGTTTGGTACTCATACTATACTTTTGTAGTCTGCAGATTATAACATGAGTTATCACCATTGATGTGTGTGTCATGCAAAGCAACCATGGTTTAGAGACTTATAGTGATCTCCTGACGTTCAGAATATTACTTATCTCTTTCTTATGTTTTAGACTAGTCTCTATATTGTATTCAGAGATAAGTTGTATCAGTATAATTCTTTTGACATTTCACCTTGGTATTCTTGATATATAGAAGCTCTTGTATTGATACCACTGAGTTTTGGGGGATTCACTTGTATAATGGTTCTTATCTCATCTATCTCGTATTCTTTTCTTTATATTATTGAGTAGTTCGTTACTAACCATTTTGGACTACGGGTTGGCTTGCCTACGAATGGGTTATGATAGGTGCCATTATGATTTGAGAAATCTGTTTGTAAAAAATTGGTAGCAGAGCTTATGTTTCAACGGAATATCAGTAAAAGAGCTAAGTGTTTAGTAGAGTCCTGTGGATCAGTATGGAGATAGCCTAACCTATCTTCGGGAGGCTACAACGACATTTTAGGAAATTCACTTCTTAACTCCTTATCATGTGCCCGCATTTCTGTGAACCTCATACATATTCTTAGACTTTATTCTATCCCCGAAGGACGATGCGACATTGTTGACAGATGCAGATGAGTCCTCAATATGCATTTTTAGAGATTCAATGCAGCATCAGACTAGGGAGTCAAAGATAGATTTCAAAGATCTTCAGTGTCAACCATAGGATTTAGGGCCAATTTAGGTTCCAGTTGAGCTCGTGACTACTTCAGTCTTTGAGGTTCAACATTGAGAATCTGATTTATGTTGCAAATTCCTCCCATCCATGTATGACATTCGAGTCATCGAGCAGTTCTTAGACCAGAGTTGGGTCTATTGGTGTTCATCAGGGTTCCTTACCAATTCTGAGTACGAGATTGAATTTCTTGAGTGGACCAGACTTATTCATATGTTATATCCTTCTGAGTCGGACTTTGGTACATAGATGTATTAGAGGGAAACCTTTCAAATGGGTTGAGCTGGCCTGACCCGACCCAGTGAGCCCCCAGGCTACAGGGCTGCCTATCCCAGGCAGGGCTAAATTTTTTGGGCCCTGTTGACCCGGCCCATAATAAACCCTGACCAAGCCCGCCGGTTGCCCGGCCCAGTAAGTTTTTTTTTAATTCAAAATAGACCGTTGAGGGGTTGGGCTGCCATTTGGACCATTGGGCGTAACGGCATTATAGCCATTTGGGACTACCAATCCAATGGCCATATATATTTTTAAAAAAAATTATTTCAAAAAATTTCTTTAATTGAAATTTTTTTCTATAAATATCCTACACTTTCAAATCATTTTCCACACAATTCTCATTCTCTCAAATCTCATTCTCTATCAAATATTCTAATTATCTCTGAAAGTGCTCAATTTTATTTTTTAATTTTGCGATTACAAATACAAGTGGAAGTTTTCTAAAGTCGCAACTTTCAGATACTTTCAAAATTTGGTATTGTCATTCCATCTCTTAATTTTAATTTTTAATTAGTATATTAATTATTGAATATTTATTTTTATTATTTTTTGTGTGAATATTTTTTAATTTGATTTATACTATGAATAAATTAAGAAACATCGGTAAAGTGTCAAAAAATTTTGTTCCGGAAGTGGTAATGGTAGTAAAAGAAGAATTGGTGGCGGTTTTGGTAGAGGTAGTTCAAGTAATAGATATATTTGTGTGCCTCAGGTACCACTTAGTCAACCTTTTGAAGAAGAACTAGGTGTAGGTGCTCACGTTATGGATTATGCAGAAGCTTAGAAAAATTACGGTATACAAGAAGAAAATGAAGTAGATGTGGTTAATTTAAATGAAGATGATGAAAATATTGGTGAGATACCTTCAGTAGGAAATGCTAATGTTAGATCTGAATTAGTTAATCTTCCTCCCCGTCCTCCCGTTGTCCCAAATAGTCGTAGAAAAACTAGTATTGCATGGAAAAAATTTTCAACTATAGAAGGACAAACTAAGGTGCAATGCAATATTTGTCATCAAGTATATGAGCATAAAAGAGGAGGCAATCTGTAACGCCCCAAATTTGGTATCCGAAACGCTACACGGTGCTCATGACCCCGAAGGACCACAAGCTAACCCATGACTGATATCTGTACCTGAACACGACATACAATACTGTATAAATATGGAAATAAAGACTGTAAGGCCATAAGGTTCAAATCTAGTAAAAACATAACATTTGGGTGGGGTATGAAATACCCAAAACAACTATAATAACTGTCTGAAAAGACTCTAATTGACTGAACTGTTTGAATAAGTAGTTGATGGGACATGTCCCCAACTAACTCCAACTACTGAAATAAATTAATTAATGAGATAATAAAGTAATGGTCATATCCTCGAAGGATGAGGACTTACTGCTAACTCTGACTACTGAGACTAGAATGCTACTAATGCTCTGGAGCTCGTGCATCTGAACCTATGGTATAAAACACCATAGCACAAATGCGTCAATATATTTGAATGTACTGGTATGCATGTAAGGTAGGATGAATGAAAAAGGGTTTACATGCATGAACTATACTAACTGGCTGGATAACATGAACGTGAGAATGGATGCATGAATACATAATAACTGTAACTGAATTCGTGACAACATGATTACTAAGCCTGAGTACTGATAACATGAGATACTGATAACTGTATAATTGAAATAACTGATACTGAGCGATCGTATCTAACAGTCTAGGTTCTGATGAAACTAGCTGAGTTCCGTACTGTTCTGAGTTAACTGTATCTGACAGTCCTAAATTCTGTAGAACTATCTGAGTTCTATTACTGAGACTGAGTGACTGTATCTGACAGTCCTGATTCTGTAACTGAAACTATGGAAAGTAGTCATCTAACCGACATACCCCAAATAACGCATTATAGCTGAGTTGGGGTCCAATTTGTAACCCCAATTGGAAGGGTGTCAATACCGTGCCTATGGTAAGGAAAAACTGTGGGTAACCCTCATCTGATAGTATCCCCAAAAGAGAACGGTGGGTCCCTCATCTGACAGTGCTTATCCACCTTATCAACCCTTATCTGACAGTGTTAATGTCTCAACCTATGCTGATACATAGTTTTGGAATGTAAGGATGACTTCCAAGAATCACACCCTCATCTGACAGTGTGTGTTCCCATCCTTGGGTTCACTCGGTGCTAATTCCTACTCCCATCTGAATATACACTGTACATGGATTACTGAACTTAACTGGACTGAATTAACTGAGTTCCGTTGACTAATGGAATAGTACTGAGATTACTATATTGTTGAGCTTTCCTGAGTCATATGACTGACTCAGTTCTATGGATCATGGCTTGACTGAGGATATCGTGAAAATATGACACTAACTCTAGGCACACAACTATATTTTTTGGGTACAAGTACCCTCAGGACTCAATGGGAAGAAACTGACAAACCATGAATTTCTTGAACACATGACCAACATCACAATCCATAATACAATAAGTTGGAGATTTCATGAAGTACAAGTTCTAAAGAACCACAATGGCTACACATATATCCATACTTCATTGACTAAGATATTTCATCAAACACTTGACGTACATAAACTTGTACATGAATGGAAATTTCATATTATTATACTAGTATGGAACTTTTCCTTCACATAGGCATTTAGTCAAACACATGGGGAGCATGCTTTGGTTATACAATCATCAACACATCTAATAATTATGGATACATCAATCAACTTATAAATTTAAGGGGGGGTTTATCATGATTATTATGCAAATCTTCCTATGCTAGGTTCAATCATTGGAATATGTAATTTAAAACATGAATCAAAACCCCACAACATCATGAACATAAATTTCAATTCTATTTAAATCATGAATATTCATAAATACACAAATCTTGTATTTTGAAAAGAGATTCTTGAGCTTCATGGGTGAAAGGGACCCATGAATCAACACATGACATACCTTAGTTCTTTATTATACGAAGATTGACGAAGAGACTCTTGAATTTGAGTATTGAATTTGAATCCCCAATTGAAAACCCTAGCTTGTTCTTGAGAGAAACACTATGTTTTGGGTGAAAAATGGTTGAATCACGTGTTATTGGGTTTAAATAGGGGTGGAGAAATTGACCCTTTTAACCCTCGGATGCGCATTTTAATTTTTGTGAAAATTTCCAGACCTGGACCCCTGGCGCGGTACGGCGCTATCCCACCGTGTCACTGGAATTTGACAACTGGGAAATTGGACGACGGCGCGATGCGAGGACATCACAGAGCTTCACTGGAATTTGACAATTGGGATTTGGGAGCCCTCCGCGACGTGGTGAAATTATGGAGTCTTACTAGAAATTGACGAATGTCATTTTGTCTTATGGCGCGATGCGCCACTGACTGAAATAACGATGTCTTACGACTGAAACTTTAAATCGCCATAACTTCTTACCCGGTTATCGGATTTAGGAAAATTTGGTATCGATGGAAAGCTTATTAATTTCCCACATGAAAAAAGTAAAAATCTTGAAAATTTCATGTGTATAAAAGTGGATTCATCTTTAAAACATGTCTTTAACCTTTTTTTGAGATGAATTCAAGCTAGGTAGAAGTACGGGGTATTACACAATCGAGAGGGTACGGGTTCGTTAATGAGGTATTTAAGAGATAATCACGCTAGAGAGTTACTTATTGCAAAAGGTAGTGAGGGTGTTGATGGGCCAACACAAACTAGAATGAACCCAACAACCAGTCAGTTAATTAAGAATTATAATAAATTGAGGAATCGGGAAGAAATAGCAAAAATGGTAGCTATGGGTTGTTTGTCTTTCACTTTCTTTATTTGGATACTTTTATTCATTATATTCAAGCAATTTATAATCTTATATTTAATGGTATTTCTAGAAGTACTTGTCGGGCCGACATTTTTAGACTTCATTCACAATATGTTTATTATTTATCTACATTGTTAAAAAATATTCAATGTAGAATGTCTCTAACTTCAGATCTTGGTCGTGCTGTTAATAAAAATGATTATTTAACCATTAATTTTCATTGGATAGATAGTAACTTTGTTATGCAAAAATACATTCTAGCTTTTTTGTATGATAAAGATCATAGACATACTGGAGATTTTATTTCTTAATCTATTAGTAAAGTTGCAAAATTTTATGGTATTGAAAGGAAAATTTTATGTATTTCTTTTGATAATACTTCTAACAACAAGACTGCTATTAAAAATTTAAAAGTTGAACTCTTTCCGCTGTTACCTAAAATATTTCATGTTAAGTGTGCTTGTCATATATATAATTTAGTTGTAAGAGATGGTCTTGAATTTTTTGACATTTATATTGAAAATATCCGGCTTGATATTGACTTTATTCAAGAAAATAATCGAAAACAAAGAGTGAGAGAATTTAAAATTAAATGTGAATAAAATGGACTTAGACCGATATTTATGCCTGAAGAATGTGATACTAGATGGAATGCTACTTATGATTATTTAAAAACTTGCCTTGCTTATAAAGTTCCTATTACAATGACTTTTAACCAATATTGTGGTTCGTTTCCTGAATGTATGCTACATGATTCTCATTGGGCTGCAATTGGTTATCTTGTTAAGTTTCTGAAAAAAATTTATATAGCTTCGGTTGAATTTTTCAGTGCTTATTATCTTACTGTTTGTAATATTTTAGCATAAATAGACGATATTTCTTCTTTTCTCAAGGAATATAAGAATAAAGAAGGTTACAAAGAAGTTGTTAGTGCTATGTTTGCTAAATTTAAAAAATGTTTTTATCTGATTCCCCCTATTTACTTGGTTGGTGCTATACTAAATCCATGTATGAAATATAATACAATGTGCCACTTTATTCTAACTTACAGATAAATCCTGAACCTGAATCTGAAGTTGCAGAACAACCAGACTTGTTAATGGCTATGAGTGATGCGAACATTTACATAGAAAAATTATATAACCATTATGCCAATTTACTTGATGTAGTTGTACCGATAAATATCACTCCAACTGTCGCTCCTCATGCTCCCAAGGATCCATCATCTTTTAAAAGGCTGGCACATAGTGGTTTTCCTGATCACTTTATGATTTAAATGTTTGGAACATCATTGAGGTGGAAACTTACACAACAACTTCTTGGGAAGAGCTTAAGTATTATCTTCGAATGCCGATAGAGGATCATAGAAGACGGATCAATTCGTTGGATTGGTGGAAGAATAATGAAAGACAATATACTGTGCCTTTAAGATTTTCTAGAGATATATTAAATGTTCCAATGTCAACCATTTCATTCGAGAGTGCTTTTAGTAAGGGATGACAATAGCTTGGAGACAACTGACACTCATTGGGGAGCAATGCTATGAATGTTTTAGTTTGCCTTATAGATTGTATTAGAGCGGAACGAAGAAATCAAGGAATGGAGGTGGAGCCAAAAGATGAACAGAATCTTGAAGAAATTATGACTTCAAGGGAGAACTCAGGGAGAACTCAGGGAGAACTCAGCACAATCAATAAGCTTGCTGAATAAGCTTGTTTGAGGCTTTTTTATGAACTCTTGAGTGAGGGTTCTTGAATCTTTTAGTTTGGGAACCTTGAATCTCAACTCAATTTTCAGAAATTATGGTGGAATCTTGATGTTCTTGGGGAAGGAATTGAGTTTGCTCTTGAGGGAGAAAACCCTAGGTCTTGATGTTTTTGATGGATATGAAGTTATTTGCTTCGTTCTGAATATATCTAAGTGTTAAAAGACCAAAAATTCCTTTTAAAAATGACTTAAAAATACTGAACGGGTTCTACGACGGTCGGAGTGATGGTCTGTCGCTAGTCTGACAGCCTGTCGGATCATCCATCGCAAGTTGGTCAGGAAAAGGCCACACTGCCTCAGTTTGACGGTCTTAGCGATGGTCTGTCGTCCTGGACATCACACTTGGTTCAGAAGAGGGAGTCACTACCTTGGTTACGACGGTTTGGGCAACGGTCCATTGCAAGCTCGACGGTCCGTCAACCTGCCCTTCACACCTAGGCAGTTCCGATAGCTCTTAGTAAAACGGCTATAACTTCTCACCCCGTTACCGGATTTGGAAGAAATTGGTATCGTTGGAAAGAAAATTCAATTTTCCACAAGATAAAAAGTTAAATTTAGGAAAACTCTATATGGTTCAAATACTAATCACTTTGGAAGTCATTCCTAAATCTTTTAGAGATGGAATAAGGCTTCACTTTACATGTTCTAAAGGTTTAGACTACGAGGGAACTTTACAAGGTCTTACAAAGCCACATACAAGTCTACAATAGGAAATTCAACTAGAAATAATGGAACTTAAGTCAATTCTACCCAAATTACGATTCCAAGAATATCACACTAGCCCAATAAGATCAAATATACTAATCATGCTTCCAACACTAAAACCACATCCATAATCTAGCAATGTAACAAATCCATGCTACAATTCTATCTAAACTAGGGAGAAGACAATAGGAGTCTACAAGGTTATAAGCATACTATCTTACGGGTCCAAGACCCTTATCTAATTTCCCTATACATCAACAATCAAGGATAATATATATTACTTGTAATCAATACTAACATTCATATCCATACGCAATATATATAATACATCATCTATGAAGGAAAGTGGACATGAGCCTACCTCATGGCCAAATCGCAAAATCACTCTTTAAATACCACATGCTCGTCTTTACTTCTCAATTCCCAAAATGTCATCACACTATCAACAATATAATATACTCATTATTACGAATCTAACAAGACCTATATTTCATTATTGTGCTTCAGATCCTAAAACGATACCAAAAACCCCAAGTGGGTCCCACGTATGAAAATCGCATTTCTGAGGTCAACCAAATGCTCATACATCACCAAGGAATCATAACCCTCATTTAATGGGTGTAAAAAACCAAAATTTGGGCTAAATCAAGCTCTAAGCTAAATTGGCATTTTTGGTCAAGAATTAAGAAATTCACCAATAAAGTGATGAAATCTTACCTTAATCTGGATAATAATCATGATAAAAGATGTTTACCAAGCTCCCTAGACACCCACAAGACTCATTTTTGAGTTATCATATCTGATGATAGGCGAATTTACACGCCTATAGCACTATATTTTGCCCACATTTTAGCCTAGTTTTGAGAACAAATTATATATTTCATGCACTTTAAGTCCTTTTTCCTGTAAGTGAGCTAACGAACATGATTAGCAAAGTTTCAGGTATAAATGATGCAGAATTCAGCATTTTATGGATAACTTGACGCCAAAGAAAGCTTCACGAAAGGAGAAAAGCCAATCTTGGACGCCAAGGACTAAAGATGGCGTATGGAAAATCTGTCCCGGGCTAAAACAACATTTCTGAAGACTTTGGGGACTAGCAGTAATTTATTAGGATTAGGATAATGATACATTAACCTAGTACAATTGGGTTAAGTATTTCATTAGCTTATTAGGATTAGGATAATGATACATTAACCTAGTACAATTGGGTTAAGTATTTCATTAGCTTAGTAGGATTTGGTTAAGCATTTCATTAGCTTAGTAGGAATAGGATATGGGTATTATAAATACCCTATCTTGCTAGAGATTTTAGAACATCTCAGAACATATTCTTCCATTAATTCTATTTTTCTTCTTCTATTCTTAAATTCCGCAACAAGAGAAATGTTACCTTGCTAAGGAATTCACGCCTAACGCCTACCACACCATTACAAACGTGAAATCTTTATTGTGGTATAACAACAATGTCAATTGTGATTTCCTTCGCACTCATGGGTAACTAAACTTCTCTGTTGGGGTTATGGAAGCCGAATGAGATACTATCTATTGCTGTGAGTTTGTGAGTTCGTGACACGTATGTTGCTTATATCATTATTCTCTTCATCTTAATCTAAATTCTTTGTGGTTGCAAACGCAAGAATACGCTAGTATAACATTTAACTTGTTCGAAAGAAAGGTTATCTGTCTGGAAAAGAGATAATGTCAAGGTAGTAGGGTCCCATCCCCTATTAAAAAGTTAGTGTCGTAACTGGATTAACCTCTTGGAGAATTCGTACCGTTAGATACGCTTTAATCTCGAAAGAGTTAAAGTGAAATAATCCTCGAATAGGTCGAAAGACGCCTGGATTTACCATCGAATACAATTCTCTATAAGCACATGCATGTCTGAATTCAACACACTCATAGTCAATAGAGACGTATAACTCAGAAGGTGGACATAACCCCAACTCCTCAATTCTCATTGTTTACATCTTACTAAAACATTCTTTCTCTTTTTACTTTGCTATTGCCGTTTTTAGCTACAATTTGGTTACACATTACAAACCCCCTTCTTACGAGACTTGCACTAAAAGTCTAGTAATCGTTGCTTACTTGTTGACCAAGCTATTCCCTGTGGGATCGATACCCAACCCAGGTTGGGTTCTATATTTGCTAACGACTGCTTTACACTCCTACGAGAGCTGTCGATTGAGCGTTATCAATATCTATTTAGGGTTTTAGCATCTCAAAAATGAAGAGAAAATGCTCAAATTAGCGGCCTTGGGGATCGTTTCGGCAAAAAGTATGACCCACACATATAGTTTTATTTTGCATTAAAATCCACTCAATAGCCCAAAATAAGTTCGAAAACCTTGGAACTTTAACAAAGGGTCCCCTAGCTTAAAATTGATGTTTTGGATGCGATGGGAAAGTTGGATTTTAAATTTGAGGTTGTTTCGACCAAATATGGGTCCCACACTTATATTTTGATTTTCTAACTTTCTGACCAATAGGTCGAAATGAGATCTGGTGTATTAAAACCTGAACCAAAGGTCCATCTAAACAAAAATTAATATTTTGGATTTGCTGGCACAGTCTAAATTGTCATCCAAGATTGTTTCATTAAAGTTTTTTACTGATGGCCATTTAGAACCTATGAAGACTTCCAACTAATAAATTGGATCTAAAAATCAAATGAACTGCCCAGTAACCAAACCGTTGGTCCTAGCAAGTCATAAATGACTTGGGACATCTATGGAGAAGTCC
This sequence comes from Capsicum pubescens, assembly GCA_030864215.1. Lineage (NCBI taxonomy): Eukaryota > Viridiplantae > Streptophyta > Magnoliopsida > Solanales > Solanaceae > Capsicum > Capsicum pubescens. The sequence continues at coordinate 303,721,320 of CM061540.1, forward strand.
TAATGGCAAAGATAAGCGATAACATAAAAAATAACTGAAAGGGTCATTACACTTATATACCAATGCAATACCCCAGATGTTTAGGCACCCAAATAAAGCTATAAACGAGCCTAAGTAACCTCTAGATCAAGTATAGAACACCTTGGAATGGGTTCAAAAGCATTGGGTGAGTTTTAGACTTAAAAAAGGGTCGAGCGTCTCAAGGGGAGCCTTGAGAAATAGTCCCACAACTCATTGAATATCACAGGGGGATACTTCTTCACCCACATGGTGGCCCTGCACCACAAGGGGACTGCCCCATGATAGGCCTCACGCCGCGAGGGGTGGGCCACGCTTCTAGGCATGTACCGCACCCCCTCATTTCATTGATGGGAAGATGTTTTAGTGCTAAATTAAGAGTGTTTAGTCTTTTCACACTATTTTAAACTATTTTCCATCCATAAAAATCATTCTAATTGTCCCTAAGTACGATAATATCCATCAAAAGTCTCATTCTACACTTCCCTGAACTATTAGAAACAAAATAGGCTAGGGTTCCAAAATTAAGGCTCTAATTCTCTTACATTAATCAAGAATTCTCTGTCAAAAAGGCATGTTGAACACTTCTAACTTTAAGTATTATTATTATGTGTCAATTTACTTGGTAATTACGTGTTCTTTAATGATTGTTTGAAACTAGGTTTGAGGAGATTGTTGTGAAAAACTTTATATTAATTTTTCTTCTTATTTATGGTTCTTTCTATGTATTATTAAAGGTTTTTAAGGCATAAATAAATCATATGAAAATGGAGAAGTTTTTAACATGGATTCACAACTTTTAAGATTATGCATGATGAAATATGATACTCAAACCATTTCAAAAGCTTATTTTTCAACGAGAATTATGATTATTATTCTGTCTTTTGAACAACAGATGACATGAAATAATGAAAGGTTTAATGACTTTTTAAAAGTCCTTGAGTGCTATATTTATGAATTTTAAATATGAAAATCGTGAGTCTAAATTTTAAGCCATCAACTAGTTGATAAGTTATCAACTAAAAATTTCAGCAAATCTTATTTAGCTTCGGATGGGTATTTTGGTCTTTTTTGCACCTCAAAAACCTACCCCTACCATGACTTATAACCCTCAAGGGGCGTTAATTTTCTCCTATTTCATTAGTTAAACATCTAAAAATCCTCTCATATACTCTAAGAAATAAGATTAGGGTTTCCTATCAAGATAATTCCCAAGAACAAGATTCAACCCTTCTTCAAGAAAACCAAGAAGTTATGTTTCTCAATCCAAGAACGTACAAAAAAATTTAATTCTCTTTAAATATTAAAGCTTGAAGGTATGTGGGAGTTCATCCATGGGTCCCCTTTCACCCATGGATCCCAAACACCCTCTTTTCAATTAAAGAGTGGATTTTTATTCTTATTGTGCAATTTTGTATGTTCAAGAAAGATTTAATTTTATGTTTTCTTGGTATTTTTGATACAATTCAGACCATGTGTGATTTCATGAAAGATTTTGGACTCCTCATGCCACGAATTTGAGTTTTCCATTCTTTATTCAAGTGAATTCCATGATAAATTCTAATTCATGATTTTTAGCAACATTCTCATATTTTAAATTATTGCTTTCCACATGTTTGATGAAATTTTCATATCATGTTAAATCAATTTCAAGATGAATCCCCAAGTTATGAATGTTGCCAAGTAACTCTATTGTTCCCTCATGTTTAAGCTATGATCTTTACATATCTTGATGAAACGCCCAGTCCTATTTCAAGAGAATTTCATGTGAATTCCCCAATTCCTAATTTTAGTTATGTAATCATGCTATGATTCTATGTTTAAGATATTCCCATGTTCAAGTTCATGATCCCCAAGTGTTTGATGAAATGCCTAAGAGAATGAGTTTTAAATAATGACCACTTATTATGTCCTCCAAGTTTTAGTATGATATTATTGTTAATGCTATCGAGTACTGAGGGTTTTGAATACCCAAAATCTAGCTGCTTACCTAGTTTTCAATACTTTTAGAATGGTTTTAGATAAACCATAAACACTAATAATTTAGTCAGTTATCATAATCAGCTAAACTTGTATCAGTACAAAAATCAGTGTCTTTCAATTGGGAGTAGGATTTAGCATTGAGCGAATGTAGGGTTGGTGACTTCCCCGTCAGTTAGGCAGATTCATTAGTAGCAGTCCATGTATTCCAAAACTACGTAGCCAACACGTGATATGTGGAGTCATCTATCAGTTTAGGCTTGACTCCGCCTAGGTATCACATGTCAAATTAGGCTTGATACCTTGGTTCTTCAATTGTTTAATGGATCCACACAACCATTGTTAGTACCCGTGGCATGGTACTGACACCCTTCCAACTGGGGTTACAGGTTGGACACCAATCAGTTCAAAGTGGGGTATGTCGATTAGATAATACCTCCCATAATCTCAGTACAGTATTCAGTGTCTCTTTAATTTAGGTTTTCTTAACTAAGTATACAAACTTTCAGATATTTAGTTTAATAGTTTTAAGTTATTTAGATTACAAATTATATCAATACTATATCAGATATACACTTATTCTTGCATTCTCAGATAATATAGTTTTTATACATTCATGTTCAGTCATCTCATATGTATAGTACTCCACAATTTTAGTCTAGTTATTCGGACTAAGTATAGTCCAGTCTTACATGACTAGTATTCAGCTATCAATCATTCAGTTAATCATATAATCTTAGTATATGTTACATTTGGTTTTGCATGTTTATGCATTCGTACTCAGTATAATTATATATTCAGATCCTCAATTTATGTCAGTTTCCATCATGAAGTTTCAGACTCAGTATTCATACAGTATTCACATTTTACTATATCAAAACTTCAATTCTACTTATATCATAAAAGTAAAGTTTTAAACAAACCAAGTGTAGGGATTCATCATCTTATCAAATTATGTTTGTTACTCATGCTTTAAGATATTTCAGTTTATTTCAGTCTCTTGGTGAGTCTACTTACACTTAGTCATGTATGTTTTAACCAGTTTTACTTATTGCATTCACCCCTTCTTACTAAGAACAATATAGAAGTACTGATCCACATATATGTCTGTGTGGATATATCATTTGATGATGTAGGTACCATTTGTAGCCCGCACATCATGATTAGATAGTTGCAGTTTCCAGTTAGTAGGTGGTGAGTTCTCCTGTTTTGAGGACTTCAACCAGATGTTGTTTATGTACTTTACTTTATTACATATATGTATTGATTAGTGGTAGTTGGAGGTATGTCCCAGCTATCTATAGTAAGTATAGTAGAGGCTTCATAGATGTTAGTTAGAGTCAATCATGTAATTTGAGTTCTTTTCTTAGTTTTATCAGATTGTAAACTTTATCATCATTGTATTTATTCAAATTCTGCCATGATTATATTTCCACACAGTAAAATTAGTTACATATTAGACCAGTCGCTCAACAGTATTCCAGTTCATAGGTTAGCTTGGGATCACTTGTGGTCCCAAGCACCATGTGGCATCCAGGGTGTATTTCTTGGGCATTACAAACTTTGTATCAAAGTCCAAAGTTCAAGTGTACCAGGGTGTCTATAAATCTATCTATAGTAGTGTCTTGTGGAATGGTACGGAGACGTCTGTACTTTTCTTCGAGAGGCTACAGGGCATTTAGGAAGTGTTTTTTTTCTTTCAAGTTTCAGATCATGTTATAGAAAGGTCCTCTAAGAAATTTATACAAATTCTCATCTTGCTCTATTCATACAAATTCTCATCTTGCTCTATTCATACAAATTCTCATCCTGCTCTATTCATGCCATCTCTGCCTTATTTTTGAGGTCATAGAATCAGTCAAGCTTAAATACCTATAGATAGAGCTTTCTTAGACAGTCCCATAGATAATTATGGGATTGTATACTGACTCAAAAGTATCCAATTAGTACCTTTAAATTCCAAAGTTTGAAGGACTTCATTTATGTTCATGAAAATTGTGCACAACCAAAGTTATATGTGCTTTCACATCCCTTCTCAGAATCCTATGATAGCATATGACCTAGAGTTAGAAGCATGAACCTAGAAGTTTAACAATAGTAAAGTAGGGATAGCATTTATCAGTATTTAGTAGATTATATATTCATGGGGATAATTGTATGAAAGGTGAATCAGTAGGCTTGAAATAGGGTATGCAATAATTTAAGTTAAGTATAATGGTGTGTGTGTCCTTAGATAGTACCCTTGAGTTGATAAGCGTGAATGAGACTAGTAATGTAGTATATGATGTTTTTAACAGCTAAGTTATGGTCTATAGGTTGATGACGTTGGCTTTGTTGGTATAATGATACTCTTGGAGATTCTAAGTTAGTAAATGTTTAAATTATTATATAATGAATATTGGGGATATAGAAAGTTACGAGTTGTATCTCAGAAGGAAGTACTAGCAGCTGGTTTTACACTTTTAGGTGTAATCTTTCAAGGAGAGTTTATTATTCATGTGTATTGATATATCCGAGACTCTAGAGTAAGGTGGTTGGAGTTCAGTTAGAGTTTATTAAGTGGATCATAGACTTAGAATGATAGATTTAAGATAAGAGGGAGATGATAGAACAAGTAACCAAGTCAGACTCTCAAATTCTAGTAGCGATGCCAGTGTATTGTAGAACATAAGTAGGGGAGAAAGATGCCCGACCCATTCTTATCTCAATGCAATATTTTTCAGTCATCACGACATCTACTTATGCCTTACATGTCAGCTCCATAATCATAGCTCATATTCATACATGTTCCATAGAATCATGTATGCTTCTAGTTCCTAGTATGAATAGTTCCAGTTCACTCAGCAATATGAATCAGATTCCATGAATTTATTGTAACGACCCGAGTATATACCCTAAACACTAAATGGTGCTCATAATCCCAAAGGACCACAAGCTGACCCATAACTGGTACCTGCTGCAATAACTGAATAATAATATTGAATAATGTGGAATAATGGGCTGAAATGCCATAAGGTTCAATACTGAAATATAACTGAAATATGGTATATCAATACCAAAACTAAAATATCTATCTAAAAACACTGTAGTCTAAAAAGCCTCTAAATTATCTAAATAAGGAGTTGATAGTACAAGTCCCTAACTAACTCCAACTACTGAAAACTTTACTCAAATACCAAAATAGGGAAATAATCATGTCCTTGAATTAGGAGGACTCACCACTGACTCTGACTACTGAAATCTGAACTACCAAGGATGCTCTGGAGCCCGAGCGTTTGAACCTATGGTATAAGACACCATAGCATAAGAGAAAGCATTAGTACGTTTGAATGTACTGGTATGCAAAGTGAGGTAGGCTGAATGCATGGGTTCATATGCATGAACTATAACTGACTGAGTAATATGAACATGACTGAATGAGAATACATGCATGAATACAGAAACTGTAATTGAAGTCATCATGATATAAAATACTGATTTTACTGATAATATGGAGTACTGATAACTAATATACTGATATACAGTTAACTGAGTGACTGTTTCTGACAGTCCTGGTTCTAGTGGAACTAGCTGAGCTGAGTGACTATATTTGATAGTCCTAAAATCTATATAACTGACTGAGTTCTGTTCTGAAGATTGAGACTGAGACAGTGGAAGGTAATTATCTAACTAACATGCCCCCTTTCTAACTGAGTTGGGGTCCAAGATGTAACCCCAGTTGGAAGGGTATCAATACCATGTCGCGGGTAAGGACAAACTGTGAGTGACCCTCATCTGGCAGGTACTATAAGAAGAATGGAGGTACCCTCATCTAACAGGTTAAGCCACCTCATCAACCCTCAACTGGAAGGTTTGATGTCTCAACCTATGCTGGCTACATAGTTCTGGAACACAAGGATTTCTTCTAGGAATCATACCCTTTCTTGATAGGTGAGTTCATATCCTTGGTTTCACTCGATGTTGAATCTTACTCCCATATGAATAGACACTGAACTGATTTCTTAGTTCGTACTAAGCTTGACTGAACTTTTACTGATTGTACTGTTTAACTGAACCAAATACAACTTAGTTTTCTGAGTTTTTCTGAGTTCTAAAACTAACTGAGAGTACTACTACTGAACATGATTTACTGAGACTATTCTGAAACTGACACTAGCTCAAGGTATACAGCTAAATTATTAGGTATTAAATACCCTTAGGACTCAATAGCATAAAGAATAAATCATAGCATAAATCTTGAAAGCACAATAATGGACACATGTTCATAATCCACTTACTAAGGCATTTCATCATTCTCTAGTAATGCATTAACTTGAGCATGTATGGGAATTTCATGTTATCACGTTATAATGGCACTATTTCACCCTCATAGGTATTTCAACAACACTTTTAAGGCATAACTTTAGCATGGGAGTCATTTTGAACATGCAAATATAACACGAATTCATCATTTAGATCACCAATGGAACATAACACATAATATTTGTTCACTTAGGCATATTGACAAACACATAGGAGGCATATGTTTATTCCTAGGCATGAACAACATGCTACAACATGTGACTACGAAATTCAATTCATAGTTTAAGGATTTCATCATAACCAAATCAAAATTCAACATACATGCTATCATTATTTCAAGGAATACACCAAGGATTTCAACTTGCAAACAACACAACAACATCAACATGCACAAAATTCAATTCATAACATGGATTCAATAATTCATACTTTAAAAAGGGGTTCTTGAACTCCAAGGGTGAAAGGATACCCTTGGATGAATAGTTCACAAACCTTGATACTTGATTTTGAGAAGATTGATGGTAAAATCCTTGAGTTTTGAGTCTTTAATTAAAACCCTAAGCCTTGTTCTTGAGAGAGTTCGAGAGAAAGTAAGTATATTTAAGTGATTTGGGGGTGAATTTCGTGTTTATGGCTCAATATGGGTGGAAAAAATGACCCATTTACCCCCAAAACCCGTAACAAAATAATTGCTGAACTGAGCAGCCATCGCATCGCGACCCCTACTTGGGTCAAGTACCCATCGTGACGCGACCCCTAGTCGATTTGAATGGCCCTCGCGATGCGGGGACATTGTGAGCCTTCACCATTTTGGGCACCCAAACTCGCCCTTACGCTAGTCAAAAAATCCGAAACTCGCATGAGAGGACCTATAAATGACCCTGATTATAAATTCATTTTAAAATAGAAAAACTAAGGTTGGGAAGGTCATGAAATAATATTACCAATCTACAAAGGAAAAAATGACTCTAAGTATGAATACTTAGCTAGATTTTCTAAGTCTGGGCCCCCTTAGCAAGCTTTAACGAACTGAGTTAAGTTGAGAATTTTGTGGGGTGTTACATTTATGAAATCCAAACTCAGGTTATGTAGATCATGACTCATGTACTCATGCTTTAAAGTATGATCAGATCCAGGTACCCATGCTACACTCCTAATGATTAGCAAAAATTCCAGTTTATGTCATGTATTCCCTCAGTTAGATCTCTTTGATGAATCCATAATGTTGATACTCTATTACTTGGGCCTCAATTAAGTGTCAAAGTTATTCTTCCATGCTTTAGGTCCTCATGTTCTAACCTTTCAGTGACCTTTTCTTCTGTCAAGATATGATAATGAATAGTTGTTTAGATGGCAGACAGTAAATGTTTTGATATATGTCATGGTTAGTCAAAAATTTGTGTATGTGATTTTCTTAAGAATAACACATTAAAGTTGTTAATAATAGAGGTTTGGAGAATATGAGAAATGTGCTTTTATGATTGTTTATTTAGGACTGCATATGTGGTTATGTAGATCGACTTGAATGTTATGTTTGTATATAAGTTGATGGGTACATTGAGCGTTAGTGAATCCCTAGTAAGAGAATGAATTTAGTTGTGGAAGTGGTAAGATGAATTATTCTTGAGACGAGAAGTTGTGAAAATGCAGGGTGTATTGAATTCAAGATTCTGACCAATATTACAGTGTTATGTGTGCACTTTCTACATTTGATTAAGCTTGAACATAGAAAGAGAATTTAGTTCAGCCCATACCTCATGTAATACGCCGTACTTCTACCTAGCTTCGATTCGTCCCTAGAACATCAAAGATCTTGCTTCATAGATGAATACATTTTATTACCTGAGGTATTTTTAAGATTCTGATTTTTTATTATGTGGAAAATTGAATAAGCTTTCAATCGATACCAAATTCACCCAAATACGAGACTCGGGCGAAGAGTTAGAGACATTTTAGTTAGACAGTGTACCACCTGGTACTTTAGCGCATCGCGGAGCCAGCCAAAATGGCAATCGTCAAAATCCAGTGAGCCTCCGTAATTATAGTGCATCGTGCCAAGGCTCAATTTCAGAGTTGTCAATTTATAGTGTACCAACGCGATTCCACCGTGTCGTGGTGCCTTTCCAGTTCGCAACCAAGGTGGCAATGCGATTTCCACCGTGTCGCACCGCCAGCCAGTTTTCCAGTCGTCCACTTTCCAGTGAGCAGGTGCGATTTCAGCGCGTCGCACCAGCATGAAAAATTGGGATTTTTCAGATTCCATTATTTAATTCCAAGGACCAATTGGTAATTTCCTAAAGCCCCTAATCATCCTATATACAGGATTTAAACCCTTAATAGCTAAAAATTCTCATTTATTTTCACTATTCCTTAAGAACAAAAACATTCTCTCTCAAAGATATAAAACCCTAGCCCCAAAGTTTCAAAAGCAATCCCAAAAATCCCTCCAAGAATCTTCAAGAACTTCAAGAATCTAGATTTTCAGGTATGTTAGATGTTGATTCATTGGTCCCTTCCACCCATGAAGTTCAAGAATCCTTTTCTAAATTCAAAGATTATATTTTTATGAGTCTTCATGATTTATGTAAATTGAAATTCATGTCCATGTTCATGTAGTTGTTGGGGGTTGATTCACATTTTAGATTATGAGTTTCAAGATTTGAACCTAGTATGTGATGAATTGCATAATGTTCATGATAAACCCTTCAAGTTGCAAGTTTATTGATATAGACATGATACTTAGATGTGGTAATTGTTGTATAACCAAAGCATGTTTCCCATATGTTCGATTAAATGCCTATATGAATGAAGTAGTGCCATTATAGAAGTAGTGCCATTATAGCATGTAAACATGTAGCCCCCATTTATGTACAAGATAATGCATGCTAAGTGTTTGTTGAAAGGCTTTAGTGAATGAATTATGAGACATTTGTATGCATTCCTATCCATGCATAAGTTTATGACTTTCAAGTGCTTAAAGAGATGCCTCATTGATTGTATTGTGAATGCTAGAATATTGTCATGTTATTCAAGACTTACTATGTTTTATTCTTCTTTATGCTATCGAGAACTGGGGTTATTTATTACCTGACAATTTAGCTGCTACCTAGAGCCAGTGTCAGTTTTCAAGATAATCTCAGTCATGCCATGATTAGTAGTACTCTCAGACAGTCCCAGAACTTAGAAAATCTCAGTAGTCTCAGTATCAGTAGCATTCTAGCTTCAATTTAGTAATCAACTCAGATCTCAGAAGTATTCCATCAGTCAACAAAACTTAGTGAACTCAGCTTAGCTCAGTTAATCAGTACGATCAGTAATAGATTCACCATAGTCTGGTACAGTCTAAGAATCAGTTCAGTGTCATCCAGTTTGGAGTAGGACTCAGCACCGAGCGAGCCAAGGGATGGGGGCTCACCCATTAGATAGGACTGAAATCTCTAAGTTCTAGAACTACGTAGCCTACGTAGGTTATGAGATGTCACCCATTATACAGGACTGGCATACCCAGGGATCACCCGCTAGTACAGGACTGATCTCATAGGTCACTCGCTATATTAGGACTGACTCCATAGCAGTTGTATTTACCCGTGGCACGGTATTGACACCCTTCCAGCTGGGGTTACAGGTTGGACCCCACTAGTTCAGATTTGGGGCATGTCGGTTAGATAATTATTTCCCATAGTCTTAATTTCAGTCTCAATCTTCATAATAGAACTCAGATGAGTATTACGAAAATTAGGACTATCAGATACAATCACTCAGATTAGTAAAAAGCTTAGAGAGTTCCATAGATCTAGAGATCACCCGCTAGATAAGACTGATCTCAAATTCATTCAATTATTTATATTATGAGCAGATTCAGAGAACATCCACTAAATAGGACTGATCTCAGCTTTAGTCAGTTAGATACCACTATTAGTAGACTCAGACATCAGAAACCCAATTATTAGAATTCAGTATTCAGTGTTTCTACAATTTCAGTTATAGTTTATGCACCCATGCATGTATGCTCATTCAGTAGTCTCATGTTATTCAATCAGTATTATTCATGCATGTAAACCCTTGCATTCAGCCTTACCTCATCAAGCCTACCAGTACATTCCCACGTACTGACACATACTTTTCTCTTGTGCTATGGTGTCTTATACCATAGGTTTAGAAGCACGGCATCCAGAGCACCCTTAGCAGTTCAGATTCAGCCAGCAGTAGTAGACTTAGCAGTGAGTCCTCATCATTTGAGGAGGTTCCTTATTTTATTATTTCATTAGATTTAGCATTTAAGTAGATGTAGTTACTTGTGGGATTGTCCCATCAACTCCACAGTTCGGACAATTTAGAGGCTTTTTTAGACTAGAGTATTTTCAGACAGTTACCTTATGGCAAGTTTCTGCCAATTTTCCACAATTTTGCAGTATATTATTTAGTGTTTAATTACAGATATCAGTCAAGGGTTATCTTGTGGTCCTTCAGGGTTATGAGCACCGTGTAGCCTTCAGGGTTCAGAATCTGGGGCGTTACACCTCAGTAGGTAGAATTATCAGTTCTCATGTGAGTATCTTCAGTAGCCTCAAGTATAGTGCAGTATTGAAGAGGAGTGTATGGTTGAGAGAGCATTTGGGGAGTATGTCTAAGATTGAAAATGGCAGTTGCATTATTTAAGGCATAACAAATCTATCCTAGATTATATTTTGTAGGCCTATGTTTCAGTTACAGAATTATAGCCATGTTGGGATCCCTATACAAATGTCTTATTCATAATATGCCCAAGATTCTTTGCTCTCTAATATTATTAGAACTTCTTTGAAAGAGCATTGAAAAAATGCTCCAGTTGAGTATAAGCTTTAAGTATGAGTTAGTTCGTAAAGCCAGTAAATCAATCTAGCTGTCAAATAGACAAGCTCCTATAGTTTTCCATCTGGCCATTCTATTTAAAGTTTCATGAATATGGCCATTTAAAGAAATAGTTTGTTTGTATCCATGTAAATTGTGAACTCAGTTCAGTTCATGCATTATGTTTCAGATTCAGATATTCAGTCATGGTTCAGTCTGTAAGTGCCTCGTGCATCATCTCAGTCTTTCCTTAGTATTCAACCAAATTAGTATTATTTGGGGGATGAAGTATCCCAAGGGGGAGATGTATTGTAATACCTCGAGTTTTCATGTCCTAAACCTCTCAACTTTCTTCACGAAAAAGATTAATCTTAAAGTAATGAGTACTCATAAGTTGACTCTCTCATTTTATCTCAACGTTATAACCATTCTAATGTCAGTGCATGCATTCATGAAATTAGTTCCGTCCAGGTATCATGCCTAGACTTAGTTATGAAATCATGTTCTAATTCATACATGTTCAATATATGCTCTTAGTTACCTTAGTACAGTATTCTCGATCTAACCAGTCTCATTCAAGGACGAATGTTCCCAAGGGGGAGATAATGTAACACCCCACATTTTTGGGCTAGAATTTAGATCGTTGTTCCAATGCATACTTGAACCAAATGATTCTATGTCTATATATGTGTGATGATCAATTCTATAGTGTGGAAATGTCCTATTATATTAGTTGAGGTCATACAAATCTCCTAACTCAAAGCCCAGTTGAGAATGCTTCTATTGATAAAGTTTAATGAATGTTTCAGCTTGGGTCAACTTTAAACGACCATTACTCTTTGTGCATAATGATTTACGTGGCCTACTATATACCAAAGAAGTATCTCTGAGTCTTCTTTGAAACACATTTAAATTCACCTTAATCCTATATCAGAGTGGAAAGTTACATTCATTTTACCTCAGCATGTCTGTCTATCAATAAAGTGATGACTTAAGGTGATACGCCGTCAACTATGTGAGGACTTATCAGCCATGTCGTTAGACCAAACTAGAAAGTCATCAACTTCAACTTCAAAGTGACAAGCTGAGGTGATAAGCCTTCACCAATAAGTTATCACCCATAACCATCTCATCTACAAAAGTGATGACCTGAGTTGATAAGCCATCAACTAGTTGATAAGTTATTAACTCAAGTCATCAAATAAAAATTTCACCAAATCTTATTTAGCTTCGGAGGGGTATTTTGGTCTTTTCCTCACCTCAAAAACCTACCCTTCCCACAACTTATAACTCTCAAGGGGAGTTAATTTTCTCCTATTTCATCAGTTAAAAATCTTAAAATCCTATCATACACTCTCAACAACAAGACTGGGGTTTCCTCTCAAGATCATATCCCAAAATCAAGATTCAAGCCCTTCTTCAAGAAAACCAAGAAGTTGTGTTTTCCAATCCAAGAACGTGCAAGAAAAATTAAGTTTTTTTCAAGATTAAAGCTTTAAGGTATGTAAGAGTTCATCCATGGGTCCCCTTTCGCCCATGGAGCCCAAAAAACCCTTTTTTCAACTAAAGAATGGATTTTTATTCTTATTATGGAATTTTGTATGTTCAATAAAGATTTAATTTCATGTTTTCTTTGTGTTTTTGATTCAATTCAGCCCATGTGTGATTCCATGCAAGATTTTGGACTCCTCATGCCACGAATTTGAGTTTTCCATGCATTATTCAAGCGATCTTCATGATCGTTTCTAAATTCATGATTTTTAGCAATATTCTCATATTTTAGATTATTGTTTTCCACATGTTTGATGAAATTCTCATATCATGTTAAATCAATTTCAAGATGAATCCCCAAGTTATGAATGTTGCCAAGTAACTCTATTGATCTCTCATGTTTAAGACATTTTTATGTTTAAGCTACGATCTTTAAATATCTTGATGAAACACCCATAAGTTTGAAATAGGAAATTAGGGCTCTGATACAAAGTTTGTAATTCCCCGAGAGTGCACCCTGGAGGTCACACGGTGCTTACAGTCCCGAGGGACCACAAGCTAACCCATGAGTTGGTAACTGCTGTGAGCACTAGATAACATGATCATAAATGCAGAAGAATACTAACATGCCATCAGGTTTTAATCACTGAATTCAAAACTAAAATATGAGTCTGTAGAAATAACTGATTAATCTGATAAAATACTGAATAACTGACTCTAATATTTGAAAAGCCTCTAAAACTAAATGACTGTGAGTTGATAGGACAAGCCCCAACTAATTCCAACTAACTACTAAACTGAGACATGAAATAAAGTAAGCATGTCCTCGATGTATAAGGACTCACCATTGCTACTGCTGAGGACCTGATAAGTCTAATCGCAAGCCGGGAACTGAGCATTAGAACCTATGATATAATACATCATAGTGCAAAAGAAAGGTATGCAATCAGTACTTTGAATGTACTAGTATGATAAATAAGGTAGGGTGATATGCATGGTTTCATGAATAGGAATAAGAATTATCTATATATACATGTGAAGCATAGAGTACTGAATAGAGAACATGAAATCTATAGATACCAAAAACATGTGAAATCTATAAACACCGAGGATGCATGACTAAGCATATAACATGGACTGAATAAAATATGTAAACTAAAATATTGAAATAACTTATATCTGTATGGTTTGGTCAAACAACACTAAGACTGAATAACTGAATTGGGACTATAACTGAGACTGTATCAAAGATTGTGGGAGGTATCATCTCACCGACATGCCCCAATCTAAGCTAATCGGAGTCCAACCTATAAAACCAGATGGAAGGGTGTTAATACCATGCCACGGGTACTGACACTGTCTGTGTAGATCCACTAAACTGATATAATATTCAAAGAATTAAGGGTATCAAGCCTACACTGACGGTGACCCCTGCGAGATAGCCAAGCCTAATCTGACGGGTGAGTTCTCATATCCTACACTGACTACATAATTTTGGAGTATAGGGACTGCTACTAACGACTTTGCCTATCTGACGGGGAAGCCTCCATCCCTAAACTTTCTTGGTGCTAAATTCTACTCCCAACTGAAAGACATCGAAATACTAGACTGTTCTGAGTTTAACTGAATGATAACTGACTATTCTGATAATACTCATAGTATGTTCTGAAGACTCTTCTATAATATACTGATACCAGACTAAGTGAAAAGCTATGATTTTCGGGTATTCAATACCCCCAAGACTCAAAAACAACAATGGTAAAATGACACTAAAGCTTGGTGGAAAAACATGAAGGCTTTTATTAAATCAATCACTCTTGTAGGCATTTTATCAAATGCTTGTAGTACCTAGTTTAAAACAATCACATGAATGTCATGGACTTATAGAAATAGCATGGATTTTACATAATAGTATTAAATCATTATTAAATTCAATAAATAATAATATTAAAATATGGAGGATTGAATGATAACAATTATTTCATGGTAACATGATATAAAATCAAGAGTACATGGACATTCAATATAACGCCCCGAATCTGATACCCAGAATGCTACACGATTCTCATGACCCCAAAGGACCACAAGCTAACCCATGACTGATATCTGTACCTGTATACTACATAATATTCTGTATAATGCAGAAACATGAACTGAAAAGCCATAAGGTTCAAAACTGAGATATAATATCTGATAAAAATACAACATCTGGGTGGGGTAAGAAATACCTAAAACAAAACTAAAATAAACTATCTAAATATACTGTAGTCTGGAAAGACTCTAAAACATGACTGTCTGAATAAGGAGTTGATGGGACATGTCCCCAACTAACTCTAACTAATAAATTGATTAATGAGGTAATAGAATAATGATCACATCCTCGAGAGATGAGGACTCACGGCTAACTTTGATTGCTGATATCTGTAATCTACTGATGCTATGGAGCTCGTGTCTCTGAACCTATGGTATAAGACACCATAGTGCAAATACGTTAGTACTTTGAATGTACTTGTATGCATGCGAGGTAGGCTGAATGCATGGGGTTCATATGCATGAGCAATACCGATTAATATAAATGTGAGAGTGCATGCATAAATACATAATAACTATGACTGAGATCGAGATAACATGAATTTACTGATAACTACCATGACTGGTAACTGAGTTCTGATGACTGATATAACTAACTGATAACATGAGTGACTATATCTGACAGTCCTGAATCTAATAGAACTAGCTGAGTTCTGTACTTGTTGTGTTGACTGTATCTGATAGTCCTGAATTCTATAGAACAATCTGAGTTCTATTACTGAGACTGGATAACTATATCTGATAGTCCTGAATTCTATAACTAAAACTATGGGAAAGTAGTTATCTAACCGACATGCCCCTAATACACCACTATGGTTGAGTTGGGGTCCAATTTGTAACCCCAATTGGAAGGGTGTCATACCGCGCCATCGGTAAGGACAAGTAGTGAGTGAATCTCATCTGACAGTGTCCCCAAAAGAGAATGGTGGATCCCTCTTCTGACAGTGCTTATCCACCTCATCAACCCTTATCTGACAGTGTTTATGTCTTAACCTATGCTGGCTATATAGTTCTGGAATGTAAGGATGACTTCTAAGAATCACACCCTCATCTGACAGTGTGTGTTCCTATCCTTGGGTTCACTCGGTGCTAATTCCTACTCCCATCTGAATAGACATTGTACATGAATTACTGAACTAAACTGGTCTGAGTTAACTGAATTTCATTGACTGACAGAATATTACTGAGATTTCTGTATTACTGAGCTTTTTGGGATTTTTGAGTTTTACTGAGTTTTCTTGAGTCACATGACTAACTGAATTCTACTGAACATGGTTTGACTGAGGATATCGTGAAAACATGGCACTGGCTCTAGGCACACAACTAAATTATCGGGTAAAAGTACCCCCAGGACTCGATGGAAAGAAATTGACAAAGCATGACTTTCTTGAATACATGAGCCATAATTCATTTATTGAGGCATTTCATCAAACATGCGCTATGCATAAACTTTTACATAATGGGGATTTCATAATATCATACTAGTTGGGCACTTTTCCTTCACTAGGCATTTAATCAAACACATGGTAAGCATAATATATGTAGACAACATTATACAACAAGTACACATCATGATTCAACTCTAATTTCATCATCCAAGGGTTTTAATCATAGGTTCATATGAATCTACATATATACCAATCAATTCCACATAAAATTTATCACTCCACATGGAATAGAATTCAATTTTTTATTAACAACATGAACAAAAGCAAACCCAACATGAAATTTATAATGAAATTCCATACACTTGAACTTTGAAAAGAGATTCTTGGGCTTCATGGATGAAAGGAGTCCATGAATGAACACTATGCATACTTGGGTTGAGTTTCTTGAAGTTCTTAAACTAGAAGAATTTAAATCTCTTATATCTTGAAGAAGATTTGGATGTTGTTGCTTAAGGATTGCTCTTAGGGAGTAAACGCTAATTTAATATTGTGGAAGAATAATAAAATTATGAGTCTTGATCGGATATGACTAGGTATATAAACAGGTGAAAAAAGACCATAAAGCCCCTTGAAAAAATGACTTAAAAATAACTGAACAGGACCTGCGATGGCTCATGTGACGGTCTATTGCTGGCTTGACGGTCCGTCGTCCCGACCATCGCATGTGGACCAGAATAGGGTCTCACTGCCTAGGTAGTGATGGCTTGGGCGACGGTCCATCGCAAGTTTGACGGTCCATCGCATCTTATCCAGAAGGTTTCCCCACTACCTTGGCTGCAACGATCTAAGCGTAGGTCCATTGCTAGATCGACGGTCCGTCAACCTGGCCGTCACATGTGGACGATTCTGACAACTCTGAGTAAAACGTCCATAACTTTTTATTTCGATGCCGAATTTGGAAGAAATTGGTATAGTTGGAAAGTTAATTCAATTTCCCACGTGATAAAAAGTAAAAATCTTAAAAATTCCACCAGTACAATAGGGATTCATATTCCAAAGCAAGTTTCCAACATTCTTGGGATAAATTTTAAGCTAGGAAAAAGTACGGGGTATTACAATATCTCCCCCTTAAGAATATTCATCCTCAAATAAGACTGAGAGTGAGGTGAAAGAATACTAACTGACGTACATACTGAACATGACTGGCTGGAACATGATTTCTTAACTGACATGACTGATAACTGAATATATCATACTGGACATGCATATCTGAGGCATGTGTAACTAATTCATGAAGGCATGACTGGGTATTCTGATGAACTAAGTTTCTCACAATGAGAATGCATATATGATGAATGATTATATACTAAACCGATACATGAATGCATGACTGAATATGCAATGGTACTTGATACCAAGTTTGTGATGAACATTGAACATGAAACTGAGTAAGCTTAAGGAGAATTGTTACCTTGAGCTTGATCTGAGTTGGTGGAGAAGAGGTGAGGATACTTGGTATGCATGTCTATTTCTTCTTGCCAAGTAGCTCCCTCGATGGACTGATTTCACCAAAGAACTTTAACTAGAGGGACTTCTTTGTTCCACAGTCTACGAGTCTGATAGTCTAATATTTCGACCGAAATCTCTTCATAAGAGAGGTTGTTCTGAACATCAAGGATCTGAATAGGGATTACCACTGATGGGTCACCTATGCACTTTTTAAGCAATAAAACATGGAAGACTGGATGAACTGAGGCTAGATCTGAAGGCAATTGGAGCTCATAAGCTACCTTGACAAAGTGACTGAGAATTTTGAAGGGACCGATATATCGGGGACTGAGCTTTCCCTTCTTGTCGAATCGCTTCACTCTCTTCATGGGAGTGATCTTTAGATAGACAAAATTACTAACCTCCAACTCGAGATACTTTCTACGAGCATCTACATAAGACTTCTGTCGGCTCTGAGCAACCTGGAGTCTTTCTCTAATCAACTGGACTTTCTCTAAGGCATAGAATACTAAGTCAGGCCCTATGACTGAGGCCTCACTAACTTTGAACCAACCAATTAGATATCTACATATCTTACCATAGAGAGCTTCGAATGGAGACATATAAATACTGGAATGATAGTTGTTGTCGTATGCAAATTCAATCAAAGAAAAGTGGTCATCCCAACTTCCCTTGAAATCAATTGCATACGCATGCAACATATCTTCTAAAGTCTGATTGATCCTTTCTTCTTGACTATCTTTCTGAGGATGAAAGGCTGTACTGAGATGAATTTGGGTACCAAGACCCTTTTGGAATGCTTTCCAAAAATGAGAGGTGAACTGGGTACCTCTGTCTGAGATAATAGCTAACGGAATACCGTGCAATCTGACCAACTCTCTGATGTAGAGTTTGGCATAATCCTCAGCTGAATAAGAGGTATGGACTGGAAGAAAATGAGCTAATTTGGTCATTCTGTCTACAATGACCCAAACTGAATTATGTTGGCAACGAGTACGAGGTGAACCCATCACGAAGTCTATGTTCACTTCTTCCAACTTCCAAGTAGGAATGGTGAAATCCTACATGGACCCACTAGGTTTCTGATGCTCTATCTTAACCTATTGACATGTAGAGCACTTAGCCACAAACTCTGCAATATATTTCTTCATCCCACTCCACAAATAGATCTCCCGTAAGTCATGGTACATCTTTGTGGCCACTGGATGAATAGAGTAGCGCGCACCATGCGCTTCTGTAAGAATTCGCTGCCTTAAGTCATCTACACCTGGAACACAGAGATAACACTGACAATGCAGAAAACCATCTCCCTCTTAAGAGAAAATCTGTACTTTTTGATCCTTGACTGACTCTTTCAACTTGACTATAATGGGATCTCCATCTTGCTTTTCTTTCACTTCAGAAACTAGAGATGATTCTGAACTACTCTGAACCCATATATCACTCTCTACTGTATCAACTAAGTGAATGCCTAGTCTGGCAAGATGATGGATTTCCTGAGCTAACTTTTTCTTACTATCCTCAGCATGGGCAACACTACCCATTGACAGTCTATTTAGAGCATCGTCCACTACATTGGCCTTTCCTGGATGATAAAGGAAACTCATGTCATAATCTTTCAAGAGCTCTAACCATCTTCTCTGATGAAGATTGAGATCTTTTTGAGAAAATAAATACTGAAGGCTCTTATGATCTATGAACATATTTACATAAACACCATATAAATAATGCCTCCAAATCTTCAAGGAAAATACTATGACTGCTAACTCAAGAACATGAGTAGGATAATTCTTCTCATGGGGTTTAAGTTGTATGGAGGCATAGGATATGACCTTACCATGCTACATGAGGACACAACCCAAACCTACTCTGGATGCATCACAATATACCATGAACCCATCTGAGCCATCTGGAAGAGCTAAGACTAGAGCTGAGGTGAGTTGAGTCTTCAACTCATGAAAACTCTTCTCGCAAGGATCTGACCAATGAAACTTGACTTTCTTCTGAGTCAACCTGGACATAGGGGATGCACTAGAAGAAAATCCCTCAACAAACCATCTATAATAGCCAGCCAAACCCAAGAAACTCCTGATATCTGATGGAGAGACAGGGCGAGGCTAGTTTCTTACTACTTCGGTCTTTTAAGGATCTACTCTAATGCCATCACTGGAAATGATATGACCAAGGAATGCTACTGACCTTAGACAAAACATGCACTTTTTGAATTTTACGAACAACTGATGATCTCTGAGAGTCTGGAACATGTCCAAGTACTTCTTGAACACTCGGTTCATCAAGTCCATGAAATCTTCTGGAGCATTGGTAAGACCAAAGGACATGACTAGGAACTCAAAATGACCATACCGAGTGCGAAAAGCTATTTTTGGAATGTCACATTCTCTGACTCTGAGCTGATGGTAACCGGATCTGAGGTCCATCTTAGAGAAATAGCTGGCACCCTGAAGTTGGTCAACTAAGTCATCAATTCTGGGAAGAGGATACTTGTTATTGATCATGACTTTATTGAGCTGACGGTAATCAATACACATTCTGAGAGAATCATTTTTCTTTAGCACGAATAAGACTGGCGCACCCCACGGGAAAACACTGGGCCTGATGAATCCTTTATCTAAGAGATCCTTCAACTATTCTTTCAATTCTTTGAGTTTAGCTGGTTCCATTCTGTATGGTGGAATAGATATAGGCTGAGTATCTGGAAGAAGATTGACGCCGAAGTCTATTTCCCTTTCGGGAGGAATTCTTGGAAGATCTTCGGAAAAGACATCTGAGTATTCATTAATGACTGGAACTGATTAAAGACTGGGAGTCTCAAAACTAGAATCCTTAACATGAACAAGATGATAGACATATCCCTTAGATATCATTTTCCATGCCTGAAGGTAGGAAACAGGCTGACCTCTAAAGGCGGATACACTACCCTTCCACTCTATGATGGGTTCATTAGAAAACTGAAATAGGACTATTTTATTTCTGCAGTCGACTATGGCATAGCAGGAATGGAACCAATCTATGCCAAGAATAACATCAAAATCAGTAATCTCTAATTTGACTAGGTCTGCTGAGGTGGCTTTCTGAGATATCATAACTGGGTAGTTCTTGTATACCAACCAATCTATGGTGGTTTTACCCACTGGGGTAGAAACTGAAAAGGGCTTTGCTAGAATTTCGAGACTGATTCGAAAATCTCCTGCTATATAGGGAGTAACAAAAGACAAGGAAACACCTGGATCTAGCAAAGTGTAAACATGCACATGAAAGATATGTAACGTAACAGTAACCACATCAGGAGAATTTTCCTGGTCTTTCTGGGACTGGAGAGCATAGAGTCTATTTGGATGTTTCCCACTAGTAGCACTAAAGTGGAACCCTGCTGATTCGGGCGATCAGACTAAGCTGAGGAATGGTTCTGCTGACCCTGATAACCTGACTGGGGAAAATCTCTGACTCTGTGGCCTAGCTTTCCACATCCAAAATAAACATCACTACCATCTCTTCAAGCACCCTTGTGGTTCTTACCACAACTCTGACAAAGAGGATTAGTTTGGGCATTGCTGACACTGCCCTGATATTTAGAGCCTGGTGCTCTATCTCCGTTACCATCCCTAAACTTAGAAGTTATAGCACTAATTGAAGAAGGATATGGAACTGATGACTTAGGATGAAATTGAGAACGGTTTCCTTCTTCTGATTTGGGCTGAGCAAAGTTGGAACTACCTATCCTTGCTCTCTTATTCTGCTTCTCCCTCATCTTAATCTTTTGATCTTCTATCTGCTGAGCATGAGTCATAAGCCTGGATAAATTCATGTCACTATTTAACAATGCAGATCTACACTTATTAACCACACTATCATTCACTCTAAAAACAAACTTACTCATCTTAGCCCTGTTGTCTGAAATAACATGAGGGGCATATCTGGCTAATTGAGTAAACTTAAGAGAATACTCTTTCACCGTCATGTTACCCTGCTTGAGGTTGATGAATTCTAATACCTTACCCTCTCTCATCTCTAGGGGAAAGAACCTCTCTAAGAATATGGTGACAAACTCCTCCCACTTTATAGGCCTTACATCAACTGACCTTTTTGACTTCCACTGTTTGAACCAAGTGTGAGCAACATCCAGCAACTGATGTGCAGCTAGCTTAGTACTCTCAATAGCTGACACCCCCATAATGTCTGCAACCTTCTAAACCTAATCGATGAATTCCTGAGGGTCCTTGTCTAACTTAGACCCGAGAAAGGATGGAGGATTCATTCGGGTAAAGTCTCGAATCCTGGCTGCAGCTGAATTGGCCACTGGGTTGGCCAAAATAACAGCTGATCATTCATTCTGAGCAATAATTGACTGATCAAGAGTAATGATTGCAGCTCTAAACTCTGCATGAGAAACATGTTCGCCCAAAGGTTCTTCGGACTGAGGGGCTGACTGATTCCTAATTTCTTTTTGGACGCATATTCTATTGAATAAAGGGAGAAACAGATTAGACTGAGAGATCGACTTGAGATTATGCTCAATGGAACGACATGAATACTAAAACATCTTATAACCCCCTGTACATAAATGTGGCATGCAAAATACCCATGCACAAGACTCTACTAGATGCAGCCTTCAGACTTCATAGGAATCTATTGAACCTTAGGCTATGATACCAAGTTTGTAATGCCCTAAATCTGGTACCCGGAATGATACACGGTGCTCATGATCCCGAAGGACCACAAGCTAACCCATGACTGATATTTGTACCTGTATATTGAGTAATATACTGTGTAATATGAAAACATGAACTGAAAGGCCATAAGGTTCAAAACTGAGATATAATATCTGATAAAAATATAACATCCGGTTAGGGTATGAAATACCTAAAATAAAACTGAAATAAACTATCTGAACATACTATAGTATGAAAAGCCTCTAAAATATGACTCTCTGAATAAGGAGTTGATGGGTTATGTCCCCAACTAACTCCAACTAATAAATTAATTAATGAGGTAATAGAATAATGAGCATGTCCTCGAGAGATGAGGACTCAATGCTAACTCTGACTGCTAATATCTGGAATCTACTGATGCTCTGGAGCTCGTGTCTCTAAACCTATGGTATAAGACACCATAGCGCAACTGCGTCAGTACTTTAAATATACTACTATACATGTAAGATAGTCTGAATGCACAAGGTTCATATGCATCAGCAATACTGACTAATATGAATGTGAGAGTGCATGCATGAATACATAGTAACTATGACTGAGATCATGATAACATGAATTTACTGATAACTAACATGACTGGTAACTGGGTTCTGATGATTGATATAACTGATAATATGAGTGAATGTATCTGACAGCCCTAAATCTGATGGAACTAGCAGAGTTTCATACTGTGTTGAGTTGACTATATCTATCAGTCCTAAATTCTGTGGTACTATCTGAGTTCTATTATTGAGACTGGATGACTGTATCTGACAATCCTAAATTCTATAACTAAAATTGTTGGAAAGTAGTTATATAACCGACATGCCCCTAATACACCATTATGACTGAGTTGGGGTCCAATTTGTAACCCCAATTGGACGGGTGTCAATACCACACCACCGATAAGGACAAGCTGTGAGTGACGCTCATCTGACAGTGTCCCCAAAAGAGAATGGTGGGCCCCTATTCTGACAGTTCTTATCCACCTCATCAACACTCATCTGACAGTGTTGATGTCTTAACCTATACTGGCTACATAGTTCTGGAATGCAAAGATGACTTCTAAGAATCACACCCCCATCTGACAGTGTGTGTTCCCATCCCTGGGTTCACTTGGTGTTAATTCCTACTCCCATATGAATAGACACTGTACATGAATTACTGAACTAAACTGGACTGAGTTAACTGAATTCTGTTGACTGGTGGAATATTACTGAGATTTTTGTATTACTGAGCTTTCTGAGATTACTGGGATTTTTGAGTTTTACTGAGTTTTCCTGAGTGGCATGACTAACTGAATTCTACTGAACATGGCTTGACTAAGGATATCGTGAAAACATGACACTGTCTCTTGGCATACAACTAAATTATCGGGTACAAGTACCCCCAAGACTCGATGGAAAGAAAATGACAAAGCATGACTTTCTTGAATACATGACCAGCATCACAATCCATAATTCATTTATTGAGGCATTTCATCAAACATGCGATATGCATAAACTTGTACATAATGGGGGATTTCATAATATCATACTAGTTGGGTACTTTTCCTTCACATAGGCATTTAATCAAACACATGGTAAGCATAGTATATGTTGACAACATTATACAACAAGTACACATCATGATTCAACTCTAGTTTCATCATCCAAGGGTTTTAATCATAGGTTCATATGAATCTACACATATACCAATCAATTCCACATAAAATTTATCACCCCACATGGAATAGAATTCAATTTGTTATTAACAACATGAACAAAAGCAAACCTAACATGAAATTCATAAAGAAAATCCATACACTTGAACTTTGAAAACAGATTCTTGGGCTTTATGGACGAAAAGAGTCCATGAATGAACACTATGCATACCTGGGTTGAGTTTCTTAAAGTTCTTGAACTTGTAGAATTTGAATATCTTAGTTCTTGAAGAAGATTTGGATTTTGTTGCTTAAGGATTGCTCTTAGAGAGAAAACCCTAATTTAATGTTGTGGAAGAATTATGAAATTATGAGTCTTGATCGAATATGAATAGGTGTATAAACGGGTGGATAAAAACCAAAAAGCCCCTTTAAAAAATAACTTAAAAATAACTAAACAGGACCTGTGATGGCTCGTACGATAGTACATCGCTGGATCACCGTTCCGTCGTCCCGACCATCACACGTGGACCAGAATAGGGTCTCATTGCCTAGGTAGCGATGGCTTGGGCGACGGTCCATCGCAAGTGCGACGGTCCATCGACCTGTCCATCGTACCTTATCCAGAAGGTTGCCCCACTGCCTTGGCTGTGATGGTCTAAGCAACTGTCCGTCAGTAGATCAATGGTCTATCAACCTGGACATCGCACCTGGGCGATTCTGATAGCTCTGAGTAAAACATCCATAACTTTTTATTCCGATACCGGATTTGGACGAAATTGGTATCATTAGAAAGCTAATTAAATTTTCCACATGATAAAAGTGAAAATCTTAAAAATTCCATGTGTACAAAGTGGATTCATATTCCAAAGAAATTTTCTAATATTCTTGGGATAAATTTCAAGCTAGAAAAAAGTACGGGGTATTACATTCATGGATGAAATCATAATTTAAAATCAAATAACTTAAAAAGATCACAATTTTTATTATTTAAAAGGGTTACTTAGACTCCATGGATGAAAGAGATCCATGGATGAACATCTAACATACCTTAATTGATGGATTTCTTGAAGTTCTTGCTGAGTTCTTGTGGATTGGCCTTGAATTTGAGAGTTAGGGTTTCTTGTTCTTGTAAAAAGGGATCTTTAATTTGAGAGGAATTGAATAATGAATGATTAATTAGGTCAGTTGAGGCTGAATTTTTAGTTTTAGGTTGATTAGGGCCGTGAAAAAAGACCCAAATACCCTTAAATGAATTTAAAAATGCAAGATGGAAATTGGTTGTCCCGATTTTGGCCTTAGAGCGATGCGCCACTATCAGACCAAGCCACTGGAAAAGGGATAATTGGGACCTGGACAAACACCACAATGCAAAGCTATCGCGTTAATCCTATGAAATGCCAATTTGTCTACCTCCGCAATACGTCAATATCGTGGAGGCCCACCAAAAATTGCCAAACGAAAAATTGGCCTGCTCCGCGATGCGCCATGATCGCGGAGTCACATTGGAAATTTACAATTTCTATTTACACTGGCTCCGCAATGTGATAAGGGTTAAAATGACGGGGTTTAATGACTGAAACTTTAAATTACCATAACTTCTTACTCGGTTATCGAATTTGGGCAAATTTTATACAGTTGGAAAGCTAATTCAATTTCCTAAGAAATAGCATGCTATAAACTAAAATATACTGAGTGTTTCAATAATTTTATATATTAATACTCATGTATTGGGACTTAAATCATGATAGGGAAATACAGGGTGTTACAGGTATAATTTAGAGTTTTACAATAGTTTCTTTTTATCATGACTCAACACTTTGTTATTCTTCTGAGACAGTCGGTACACCCTACAAACCTATAATTCCATGGGCTATACGGAATCTGCCCTTGAATCGGCGTCCAAGCCTACAATCCAAGTGTTCTGCAAGGATTGAAGCTTTAATGAGTTGGTACACCCCCTTACAGGTATACCATGGCACCAACCTTACATGAAGTCCATATTATCCCCTTCTCAGGATAATACCCATATCGACAACTACGATTTCTGACAATGAGCCCTTACACTCAAATGCCTTCTTTAGGTAACCCACTATCTCTCTTAAGACCATCTTTTTGTTCTTTGAAATCACGCTTCAAACTTTTCACAACATTCCATACTATTCTATTAAGGGCCTGTCATCACCGAGTGTCATCATACCCTGACTTGCAAGTCGTTCATATCATATTAATTTCACATCCTACCTCATTCAAAACATGCAAATTACCACCTAAATATTTATAACATCACAATAAAATTCTCATTATGAAATCACATGAAATCTTATGCAATTAATCTCCTTTCACAAGATTCAAAACATGTGGTGGTCATGATAATTGTTCAATCACATGCAACTCTTATTTTTAATGCAAAGATTTTAGTTATGGTAAGAAATCTCCCTCTCATAATATCATAAACCATGTCAGTCACCATGATATCAGGAAACTCACTTTCAAACACTAGTTTATGTATTCAAAACCACTAACAATTCCAATAGACAATATAATTTGTAACAAGAGAGGGAATTCATTTTTCATTCTCTCAATTAAACCTTCCAAAGACATAAACTTGTGAACATAAGGTCAATAACTAGATTTCTACAAAAAAGAGTTCAATACTATATGTATACTCTCATAAAAACAATTTCATAACATGCTTTTCTAAACAATATTCAAAACCCTTAATTTACAACATGATTATAAATCCTTATACTTGATAAGAATGCTAAAGTCCATGCCCATGAAGCTTAAGGATAGTCCCACATACCTTAGGTTACTTAGTTCGAAGAATGAAATCCGAATCTTAATTCTTTTCATAGAATTTCTTGAACTTAAAGGTTGAACTCTTGACCTTTGGGGAAGAGGGAGGGTTTAGTTTATGAGAAAAATTGGGTAATTTTGTTCATATAATGCCCAATTGATGATTTAATCTATTGTTATCATGACTTGGGATATGGGTAAAAGACAAGACAGCCCTTCAGAGTTTAAATTCGCAACTGAAGCTTGTTTTAAGACCTACCGTGATGCGCTAACAGCCCCATCGCCATAGGCACCACGACGTAGTGTAATCATGGTGACCTACTATTTTTAAAATCCAAACACGTCCCAAGCCTTTTCCAAAAAATCCAAAACTTCCCCGAGACATCCCCTTTACACCCCTGAACATGAAACAACTCAAAAATTTATATCTCAGGGTCAGAAAGATCGATTTAAAAATCATTACAGTTTAGGATCCCAATATATGGCTAAGTTCTATAACACTTAGAAAAAATTTTAGGTCTAAATTCTCTATGCATACTACTAAGAGTGGTATCAAATCGAGAATGCCACGGGGTGTTACAAAAAGGATGTGAGCTGGGAAGTTGGATGGTGGAGAAGCTATGTCCGAGAAAGGAGTTCTCTTAGGAGACGACCAAGAGGAACATATCTATTAATGAATTCACTACCAAGGATCGAATTTGGTTGACTATCATTTGTAGTTGGGTCTCCCCTAGTACCCATGTGACAACAATACTAGATTTGCAAACTAGGATGGTTGCTTGTATATTAGATGGCATTTTTTTGAATATTTATTGGCTTGTAATCTCAGAGATGAAGTTTTTCAAAAACCATAGTGGTACGCATCTCTTTTTCCCTTCTTTGATTACTGAGCTTTGCAAGAGATCTGAGATTGAGAAGTACCTTGGAGATACTTGGGTGCACCCAGGCACACCCATCTATCCTCTCAATATTCGAGGTGAGGGTGTACCAGGCAAAAGAAAGAAGAGGAAGATCGACTTGGGAAAGTTGATATATGAGAAGCCTGAGTCTTGTAGGCCATCCGTAGTCAGATTTCTTAAGGATATCGGTGTTGATTTTAGGTCCATTAGGGATTTTGTATTAGGAATGACTCAGGGTCCAGAAGAGCCCTCCACCATCCTCCATTCATATGTGTCCCGATATAATTATTAGAAGTATCTGGAGGACCAATAGATGCATGGAGATACCATTACTAGGCTTGAGAGGGCCTACTCATCCTTGGTAGAGTCTCATAAAGAGCTCTAAGTTTCATATAAGAAGATAGTGAAAAAGGAGAAGAAGAGGGATAAATTCTTTAGCAAGATGTGGAAAGTGGTATAGAGCCTTTGGAATATCCTAAAACACTAAGACTAATTGCCTTCTTCCAGAGTAGAGAGCGATGATGAGGCCTTAGCTGAGTGTTATAGTTCTAAGGATGCAGGAGATGATATAGAGTCCAAGGGAGAAAGAAACTCTTGACGCAGTTTCATGGAGCACCCTTATCTCTCTTTGTGCATTATTGCTCATGTAGTAAGGACACTGCAAGTTTCTTAGTTGGGGGTTCCTGTCTCCGCATTCATTTTATTTGATCCTGTAGTATTTACATATTTTTGGATGTTTTGATGATATTTTGGATGATTTTTATTTTTTTCTTGAGTTGTAATTTTGGGCACTCGGATGGTGCCCACATTTTCATGGACTAGTTGTTTTGTTTTATTTTTATATTTTTACTTTAGCTTTATTTTTCTTATGGTGATATCAGACCAGTCTTTCCTTATGATTGATTGAGTGATGAAATTATTAAGGGAAAATCATCGTGATTAGGTTTTGAGCCATGAATACAGGGGAAGTCTTAGTACCCGTAGCATTGGAGCTATAAATACAAGGAATGTCGGAGTACCCATAAAAATTTTTATTTGGGATCACACTTATGTCTATGGTGATGTCTGAGTAGACATATGGTTTGCCTAAAGAACCCCCCCCCCCCCCACATCAAAAAACTTTTTGAAAATCAAGGGCACAAATGTGAGCGACCTTGTAACAATACTTTACCTCTTTTTGTGACTCCAAAATTTTGGCTTGTAGAAATTGGTAGATACTTTATTTCATCTCTAGTAGGAAGGGAAATTGAGCTTATTTGAGGAGTTTGCATGCCATAAGCGGTAATCATTTGTGTATAAATCTCATGAGTACTTGTACCATCTAGAACTTGGCCCATTAGTCTCTCAAGGCTAATTTTGATTATGATTGGTTGGTAAATGATCCTAGTCCATCTTTGTGAACATAGGAGCCCACTTAATCCTAAATAGCCTAACCATGCCTAGGATAGTACCCTTAGTTATCAAATTTGAGCCTTCAAGCTTTTCTTTGGCAACTACATTACAAGCCTTGATCCATTCAAAGTTTTTCATTGTCTTGAACCCTACCTTCCTTGAATATGAAAAATGAAAAATAAGGCTAATTGCCTAAGTTGGGGGTGGTTAGTTTGGAAGAGATAACCTTGGGCCAAGGTAATTGTAAGTGGGTGCCTATGAGCTAAGAAATGAAAAATGTGAAAAAGAAAGACATGGTGAAAAAAAGAATGAGGCATAGATTGTAAAAGAAATAAGCAAATAAAAGATGCATCCAAGAATTTGGGTAAATCAAGGTAGGTAAAATAGGCATGTGTAAAGTGTGAAAACAAAAGAAGTGGTCCCTAGTCAAAAAGTTGGATGAATGGAATAGTGAGATGTAGATATTCAAGGAGGGTATATCCACTTTATTCCTAAATGATATCCTACCCTTCCCCAACCTATGTTACAAGATTAAAAATTTCTTTGAGATCTCCAACCAAGTGTATTCATTATAGTGGCAATTG
The DNA here is from genome assembly GCA_030864215.1 of Capsicum pubescens. Classification (NCBI taxonomy): domain Eukaryota; kingdom Viridiplantae; phylum Streptophyta; class Magnoliopsida; order Solanales; family Solanaceae; genus Capsicum; species Capsicum pubescens. The sequence continues at coordinate 303,750,954 of CM061540.1, forward strand.
AAAATAAGGGCAAGCCTATGGCATTATATATGTTAGCCTCGAGAGTCATTATGAGAGAGAGAGTTTCATACTTAAATACCTTGTAGCATATTACATAAGTTAATGTGAGGTATATCCTTCTTATGAGGAGGTATGCGAACAAATTGAGGTGGGTGATACTGTCATCTTCTAAATGATGAGGTAAAAGGAGCATAGTGGAGTTGAGATTAATAGAGAATAACTTTTAGAGTGTTAGTGATTGTTGCATTGTTTCTCTTTAAAGTCCTTTGAATCTTTTAGAATGTATTATATGAAGAGGGTGTCGTGAGAATATGTCATGACCTGAGGCTACCCCCTAGTCGCGACAATGGTACTTACGATCAAAAAAGACCACAAGATAATCCATGAGCTGGTACCTGCTGTGAGTACTGAGTAAAATAACAGTAGTACACATATGCAAAAGATTGTCTACTGAATGTAATACTAAGCTGAATACTGAAAATAAGGTTCAACCACAAGTCTGATGTAAATACTAAAAATCTAACTGTCTATTTCAAATGTATGTGAACAATGAAAAGATTGATAAACGGACAACTATCTAACTAATTGTCTAATTATCTGAAAAGCCTCTAAGATTGACTGAGGCGTTGATGGGACAATACCCTAACTAACTCTGACTGAATGAACGTACTGAGCTACTGAAATAACAAAAATAATTAATCCTACCCTCTATAAATGAGGACTCACCTCTACTGCTGATGAGTATACTGAACTATCTAAGTGCGGCCAAGAAACTGAACATCTGAACCTATGATATAAGACATCATAGCGTAAAGAAGTGTATGCGATCAGTACTTTGAAAGCACGGGTATATGAATGAGGTCTTTCTAAAATACATGGGGTACTAAGCATATGAGACAAGGACTAACTGAACAACATGAAATAACTGAGCAAGAATGCATAAAAGTTGTAACTATTGAGAATGCAAGACCAAGCATATATATATTTTTGAAATAATTTGTAAAATGAAAGTCTTAAATCTGTATAAATGAATAACTGTGAATCTGTATGCTTTGGTCAAGCAAACCTGAACTGAATATGTATACTTAAGTTGTACTAAAATAGTGGGAGGTATCATTTAACCGATATTACCCAATCTGAGCTAATTAGGGTCCAACCTATAACCCCAGTTGGAAGGGTGTCAATACCGTTCCATGGGTACTAACACTGGATGACGATCTGGATTCCGCAAGGCTGATGTCTCGTAGGAATAGAGAGTCAGTCCTAACTGGCGGGTAACCCCTAAGAGAGTGTCAGTCCTAAACTGCGGGTGACATCTCATAATCCTATGTTGGCTACATAGTTATAGAACTTACGAACTGCTACTAAGGACCCAGTCTTATTTGGCGGGTGAGCCCCCATCCTAGATTCGCTCAGTCCTAAATCCTGCTCCCAACTAAACTGACACTGATACTGAACTGTATTTAGTTTAACTAAATATTATTTTTGATAGTTCTCATCTTAATCATAATAATTGAATAAGTAAGGATATTCATGGTTTAACTCAATCATACTTGAAAATCTGAAAATCATGTAAGACACGTAGGTATCAGGTATTCATAACCCACCAGCACTGAGTGATCATTAAAACATAACATTTAAACTTACTGTAATATTAAATCATCGTTCAACTAAAAAATATTGCATTTCATCAAATATGTGGCATGCATGGACTTGTACATGGAGGTATTTTAAACATGAGAATTCAACAACATGATATTTACTTGGCTAAGACATGGAAAACTGAATTCATAGCATGAGGAATTCAAATATTGCATGGGATAATACATGGACTGAATTTGTATTTAAATTACCGTGTAAACATGGATTAAACCCATCTTAAGTAATATAATATATAATAATCATAGAAAAATCCGTTCTTTAATTGAAAAGAGGGTTTTTGGGTCCATGGGTGAAAGGAACCCATGGATAAACACCCCACATACCTTAAGCTTGTAACTTAAAAGAGAAACACCAATCTTGAAGGTTCTTGAACTTGGGGAACTTGAATTCTTGATTTTTTGGGGATAAAGGAATTGAATTTGTGTTCTTGGGGAAAGGGAATAGTTTTCTTAGGAGGATGATTGGAGAAGAAGGGCAAAAATATGCATACATGTTTTATTACCAGATTACTCAATGCTCACAATAGGTACCAGCTCATGGGTTAGCTTGTGGTCCCTTGTGACCATAAGCACCGTTGTCACGACTAAGGGTTGGCCTCGGGTCGTGACAAAAATTAAGCACTGAACACTCACTTTTAATGAACATTCTTGACTGCAATCTCTTTTCTCCAACTTGTAACCATGATCACTTGTTTGATTTGGGAACCCACATGAGTTAAAGTTCCCAGTAAGACGACAATAGTGTGATAAAAAACTTCTTGGATCATCTAGGTAGAGTATTCTTCTTCATCTTATTCAAATACTTACACCTATATAGCTGTGTATTCTCCTACTGAACATATCTGAATTTGTTCATTTAGGAACTTATCCAACTTTGACAATTCCCTTAGTGTGCCCATCTTTCCCATAATGATTACACATAGGTTTGGGAGCCTTGTTTCTAACATCATTGACAGACTTTCCTTGGCATCTAGTGGGTTAAAATTCTCCTTGATATCCCAGTACCTTGTCATCATTGATACCCTGAGTAATAAGATTGGAAAGAATATATAAAGAAGCAGTCCATTTAAGAGACTTGTTCAACTCTTCTCTTAAGTGGACCAAACCCCTCTCTAACTCTTTATTCCTATAAAGTGAAGATATAAGGTGTTTTTATGAATCCCTCATCCCTTTTTCAAGATCAATTTGAAGCCTTAAATATTCTTTCTTTCTTTTTTCATCTATCTCGGTTTCCTTCTTCAGATTACTTATCAAACTCATATTTTCATATTTTATTCTAGTGAACAACTCTTCAGTTTCAGAATTTTGTAAAGCTAAAGCAATCATCTCAAGATCTTGATTCTATACTTTTTCATCTAAGGCATTCTTCTCAATAGTTAGTTCACATACTGAGACTATCAACACACTTGCAAGACTTTTAATCTTCCTAGCAGTGTAATTATCTAGATTCTACTTAATATCAGAAAGAGTTACCTCCTTTCCTTTTTTATCTTTTGTATTTTCCACGAATGCAAACAAGGAATCATAGATAACTGGACTGTCTTCCACTGTTAGCATAGAAACATCTCCAGTCTTCTCATCTTCACTTGAATCACTAGAGGATTCTCCCTATGACGCCAGAGCTTTCTTTACGATATTCTTAGCTGCTGCGTTCCTTCTTGAATTTTCAGAGACCTGTTCCCTGTTCTTTTCTTGATCACCTCTAGCCTTGAGATACCCTTGGTAATCCAATGTGTGCCATGGATAGTCCTTAATTAAATGCACAGGACTTCCATATTTATGACATACTTTAATATTGCTTCCTCATCTTTGGGATTGACCACCCTTCCTCACTACCTTGACAATTCTCTTTGCCGGATAGGTAACTTCAGTATCTTCTTCTACTAAATCAAGTTTGGAAGATGTTAATGTCGTGTTTTCCCCCTTTTTCTTCATTCCTCTTTATCTCTTGCTTCTTTTTGAGCTCATAGGTTATTAGATTTCCAATCAGTTCATCTATGGTGAGGGTGTTCACATTCTTAACTTCAATTATGACATCTACTTTGCTTTCCCAAGACTTAGGAAGAACCCCAAGAATCTTCCTCACTTGATTTTATACTGGGATAACTACTCCTAACCATTGAAGCTTATTAGCGATAGAATTGAATATTGTATGCATTTTTTGGATGGTTTCTCCTTTTTTCGTAGTGAAGGTTTCATATGAGTAGTCAGCATATCTAACTTAGAATCTTTCATATCAGTAGTGCCTTCATAATCAATCCCAAATCGTTTTGAAATATTCAAAAGCTGAGACCCAATTATATTCATCAGGCCCTATGCCATAGGCTAATAATTTCTTGGACTTGTAGTTTTTCTTAATCTTCATTCTATCTTCATCATCATATTCTCTCCTTCTTTTTACTACTATTCTTGTCATTTCTCCTACTTTGAATTCTTTAACTAGAACATGAGGACCATCAAGAATTATAACCAAAAGTTCACTATCCTCAGCCATAATGAAATCAAACATCCGGGTTTTCCGCTACCCATAATACTGCCTATTGAATCTGGGTGGCCTAGTGGTAGATTGCCCTTCTTCTATATTAGGTGGAATAGACATGCTAGCTATGACATTCCAGGCGTGAACTTTTTAGAGTGACCTCTCTTTGATACCAATTGTTGAGATGCTGAGGGTTGCACCACACAGTAAGGGACCGGGTCCCTCAAAGTTAGTTATAGGAAAAATGCAGTAAAGTAACCAGGAATTAAAAGACAGTGCAGGAAGAGTAAAAACACAAGATTTTAACGCGGAAACCCCTTTTCTCAAGGAAGGGAAAAACCATGGCTTTCCCTCACAAGCACCTCAAAATCTACTATAATTGAACTCTTGATTACAGCCTTCACTGAACCTAACTCTAGGTTCCTTTTGCTTGTAATAACTCTACTATAAGCTCATCTAGACAACCCTGTCAACGACCCACTACACTGATTAGCTCTAATCAGTATCAAACTTAGGCAACTCTACCTAAGAAATTTCTACTCAAAGAGAAAATTTCATTACTCTTATAACACGAGTAATTTTTATACAAATCAGAACTCACTTAAGAACAATATCTATTTAAGCACATATAAATAACTAAGAACTTGAGCAGTCTTGAAATAGGGGTTTTTGCTGCCTTTCTTCACTTTTTGTATTCGCAAAATCCATTTGATGAAAAAACGTCTTTTTTCTTTTATAGCTGGGTGATGATTAGGGATAAAATATCATTGGACCAAGTGTCCTATTCAGTACAATAAAACCTGCAAGTTTGTTACACAAAAGGATAAAATTTTGCAGACACACATACCAGTTGTACTATACCATGCACATTCAGGAACCTAATCCCTTGAAGTTAGTTGCTCATCATCAAAACTACATATTGTAGAACCAATAGTAGTCTTGGCCTAAGGTGGGCCAAAAGGGCACACTTTTCTACCTCGAACTAGGCTAAGGTATCTAATATCACTACCATATGTTAAATAAACCATATATAGTCTTAAGATAGTAATTCTACCCTAAACATGAGCCACTAAGTCAATTACACCTTAATTAATACCCAATAGTGTAAAGTCTTAATTTATACAAATAACGCCAACAAGGCCTAATTTACCATGCATATATAGCTCATTATCATTAATATACTATGTTTAATCTCAATCAAAAGAAGAGAAAACCTAACCTACAGCGACGCCAATGAATGCCATGAGAAATCCGCTAAGTTGGTGATTTTCACTTCGGAGAAGCTTCCGCATGATACCATGAAATCAAAAATATAATCTACTTATCAATATGAGAACAACGGTACCCATATTTTATTTTTATGCTTTAGGTCCAAAATTATGTAAAAATCCTATGTGGGGCCCGCTTATGGATTTACACCTTCGAATCCGTCAATGCTTCTCTTCATGCTGGAGAAATATTTACCCTCAAGAGTGGGCGAATTTTAATATCAAATGGTGCTAAAATCAACCCATCAATATTTAGGGATTTTGGAAAATAATTGAGAAATTTACCACGAAATTAATCTGAACTTACCAAGAATTTCAGAGAAGAAACAAGAAATTTAAGCTAACAAATACTCCAAATTCACCCACTAATGGTTCTCCCAATTTTTCACACTTTCTAGGGTTCTACACTCTTGTTCTTGTGTGGAAAATGAGAGAAAATGGGCTAATTGGGGCATTTAATGGTACCAGGTGTATCTTTAGCGGCCAACCGCCACTTTTGCAATAGTTGTGCAATCTTCACATTTCTAATAATCGAGCCTTTGCACACTTAAGAAGCTATCGTTTAAGTAATAAAGTCCTCACTGAAGAAGCCTCAACTGAGAAAGCCTGGTTGCTTAAGAAACCGGCTGGCCGCTTTAGAAACCGGCTGGCCGCTTTAATGTCCTTTGCTTAAGCGACCCATATTAGGTCGCTAAAGCGAATGCACTAGCTGAAGACTTGAAATTTTTCCAAGTCTCCACCAACCCTTCCGGATTTTGGAATTCTATATATGAAAGAGAATTATACCACCTTATCAAGTTAAATTTTAGACTCAATGGCACCACCGAAATTTTCATCAAAGGTTATTTTGATGAAATATGGGCCACACACTAACACGACCCAACCGGGGGCCTTGTAATAATGGGCTTCCCAAATCTGACCGAGACCGGAGACCACCCCCGTTACCCAACCCAACCTCCAGTCGTCTGGCTTGAGTTGGCTAAATTTCGAACATATAGCAAGATAGCGTAACCGGACAAGGACTGACTTTGGGATAGGTCTATTCCTAGACCAACCCTATCAAGTCATCCTATCCACCAAACAATACCAACCAAACCACCAATCCAAACTAATACCGAACCAAAGGCAATAAACCAGGCCATAACCAAATTACATCCAAAACATAATTTTATTAATCCCAAAATAAAATACAATGGAACAACCAACAATATCATCAATCGGTGTGAGCACCAATACCAATGCTAAGGCTTACATCAATACTGATCCCACCCATTCCAACCCATAGCAGTACCACAAAATTCTTTAAACAAAAGAATACCAAAATTTGGTTGGGACATGCCTCCAACCATAGCCAAAACCAATATCCATAAATAAGTCAAAGTATGAAACAATATCCATGAAATGGAGCCTTCTGAATAGATGGAAGCTCACCACTTCAATCCAAATGCTGACCCCTAAGTCCAAATTACTAAGTAGAAGGAGTGGAACGGCCGGATCCTGCATCGCGTGGGGATACAGTGCTAAAGATGGGTTAGCGGGTGAACGCTAGCATGAAATCAGGTTAAGGATAAAATAATTCAAATTTATAAAACCAAATAAAACCATCCATATGCACACAACCATACATACATAAATAACAATGCCGGAAAATGGGACCAGGTTTAGCATGCCATTAAAACCTTTACCTGGGCTTTGTAGCTTTGTTGTCGTAAATCACTCACGGGCTATATGGATTCAGCTCCCCCTGCTGAAAAGGACCAGTACGTGAAGCCATAAGACCAACCTGGGATGACTAGTACATTCCCAAAATATATAGTGTTACATCATGCACACGATCACAAGGACCAAGCCTCACGTCGACAAATTTGAGTTTCCATTTTAGATCCCCTGAGACCTCCACCTTCTAAAACTTTGCTACACTTTCCTCCTTTAAGCCCAATTAAAACCATTTTCCATCCAAACCATTATTCCATTATTATTAAGCAAGGCTATTAGTAGTGGTATCGTTATACAAACAATAACTTGCAAGTGTTATCCTTAGCCAATCCTTAGGGTATTTCCATGTACCCCACATGATTTCCAATTAACCAAAACCATGGCCATCAAGGCCTTTCCAATCCATTTAAAATCATTTAACCATTCATATCATTTAGGGTTCTATTACAAAGTTAAAACCATGCATAAATTCCATTGAAAAACCAATATTACAGTGAAAACATTGTTAAAGGCATTTTATCGAACACATTTGAGGCATAGTATTTCCAAAACCAAACTCCATTACCAAAGAACCATTTCCATGAAACCAATTATCCAAAGCCACCATTAATACATATAAAATCATAATTAAAAATATGGGAAACCTTAACGAAGCATTTATAACCAAAACCCCCAAATCATGTTTGAAAACTCAAAAGCATACAACATTCAAATCATGGAAACATTGTATAAACCATGCCTTTAGTTGAAACTAATAATGAGGGAAGAGAACATACCTTAAACCAAGATGATGATAGAGAGATACCACCAAGAAAAGACCCAATTTACTCCTTAAGATAAAACCCTAGCTTCCTTTGCCCAAGAACTCTAGAAAGGATTTAAGAGTGTCTACCAAGTGTTTAAGAATAAAATAATAAGGTAAATAACCTCCCAAATGCAATATAAGTCATGGGACCTTATTAGGATAAGTGGAAAAATGTCCAGATTGCCCTCACATAAACTGGATTAAATTCCCATCACAGAGATATGACTGGCCCTTACGAGTCGTATCCTCTCTGTATGAGTGGTACCCATAGCTCGTATCCTTGGCTTCCCCCGTGGACCCAACACTGTCCAAGGTATGAAACACCTAAACCCAAGTCGTATTTAAGTGTACTACTAGTACCCATCAACTGTACCCCTAGCATAATGAAATTCAGGAGGTTTGAACACTAACCACCATACGAGTCTTGGGTATGACTCGTACCTTGGCTTATGGATCATGGTGAGACACTCGTACTCAGATCCTAATAAAGTTACCAAGTCCAAGATTAAGCTAAGGAATACCCAAACCAAATGATATGTATCAAACAATAAGACTCATACCATTCAAGCAGTACCTATTCCATTGACCAAAATCCATCCCACCATCCAACACTGGTCAGCATATGACGGACCATACCATTCGTACCCCAACATACCCGTACCCATGAGTCGTATTGGGTCCAGAGACCAGAATTCCAGGAAATTTTATAAGATCCTGAAACTAGGGTGTTTCAGTCTTCCCCACTAGGAGCATTCGTCCCCAAATGACATACAAGGTAGGGGTAACTACACACACGAGTCATTTGTATTATCAAATATATTTCCAATCTTTAACAAAGTTTGAAAACAAAGAGGAAAATAGTAATCTTTCCTTTAAAAAACTCAGAAAATAAAGATGTATTGAAGGCACATATCTTCCGCACGAATCCCAGGTGCAGAAAACAGATGTGGATACTTGGACTTCATGTTCTCCTCCGCTTCCCATGTTGCTTCTTCCATCTTATAGTTCTTCTACAAAACCTTAACCAAAGCCACATCCTTGATTCACAACCGACAAACTTGTCTATCCAAGATCTTAATCGGGACCTCTTCATAAGACAAAGAGTCTGAGATACCCAACCTCTCCAAAGAAACAATCGAAGAAGGATTACCAAGACACTTCCTCAACATGGAGATATGAAATACTGGATGAATGTAGTTCAAAGTAGAAGACAACTCCATTTCATAAGTAATATTTCCAACCCTTCATAAAACCACACAAGGACCAATATACTAGGGACTGAGCTTCCCCTTTTATCCAAACCGTATTACTCCCTTCATGGGAGATGCCTTGAGGAACACCTTATCCCCAACCTCAAACTCCAAGTCTCTACGCCTTACATCCGCATAGGACTTTTGGAAACTTTAGGTAGCCTTAAGCCTATCCCAAAGAACCTTCACCTTTTTCATAGCCTGATAGACCAAATAAGTACCGAGCATATCTTCCTTACCAAGCTCAAACCATCTTATAAAAGATCTATACCTCCTACCATACAATGCCTCAAAAGGGGCCATGCCAATACTAGAATAATAACTATTGTTGTAAGTTAACTCTACCAAAGGTAGATGCTCAACCCAACTGGCACCATAATTAACAAAATATGCTTGAAGCATATTTTCCAATATCTGAATAGTTCTTTCTGCATGCCCATCCATCTGAGGATGAAAAGCAGTACTCAGACTCAACTTAGTACCCAATCCCTTGTGAAAAGACCACCAGAAATTAGATGAAAACCGCATACCATGATCTGAGATAATCAAAATAAGTACCCCATGTAGCTTCACAATTTCTTGGAGATATAACTACGTATAATCCTCCACCGAAAAGGTAGTTCTTACAGGCAAGAAGTGAGCAGACTTTGTCATCCTATCCACGATAACCTAAATTGAATCATATTGATTCTAAGACCAATGAAGACCGGTAACGAAATCCACATTGATTACCTCCCATTTCCATTCGGGCAAAATAATCTCTTGATACAACCCACCAGGTCTCATGTGCTCAACTTTAAATTATTGATACACCAAGCTTTTGTCCACAAAATTTCCACGTCCCTTTTCATACTATTCCAATAATACATCTTCTTGAGATCATTATACATCTTTGTCGAGTTGGGATGTACAATGTAGTGCGATTCATACGTATCAGCCAAGATCCTTCACTATAAACCATTGTCATCAAGAATGCACAACCTCCCTTGATACCGTAAAGTACCATCACCACTAATCTCAAACACCATTACCTTCTGCATACCCATATTACTCTTGATTTTCACTAATATAAGATCTAGCACTTGCTTCTCCTTAATCTTAGAACCAAGAGATGACCGAACCACTTCCTGTACCATCAACGTACCATCCTCAGAGTCCCAAAGATGAACTCAATGATTTTCCAGACAGTGAATATCTTTCACAAATTCCCACTTTTCTTCTTCCACATAAGCCAGACTCCCAATGGATAACCAGCTAAGAGCATCAGCTACCACTTTAGCCTTACTTGGGTGATAGTGAAGACTCATGTTATAGTCCTTGAGAAGCTCCAACCATTTTCTTTGCTTGAGATTTAGTTTCTTCTGAGTGAACACATACTGTAGACTCTTATGATTAGAAAAGATGTCTACGTGCACTCCATAAAGATAATGCCGCCAAATTTTTAAAGCAAAAACCACCGCCAACAGCTCCAAATCATGAGTAGGATAATTCCTCTCATGTACCATCAACTGCCTAGAAGAATAGGAAATCACCTTCCGATGCTACCTCAAAATACAACCAAGTCTCACCCTAGATGCATTACAATAAACTACAAATCCCTCACCACCCTCAATCAATGTCAAGACTGGAGCCGAAATTAGCTTATATTTCAACTTCTTGAAACTCCTATCACTAGCATACGACCAAGAAAACTTTACCTTTTATCTAAGTCAACTTAGTCAAAGGAGCAGCTATCATCGAAAAGCTCTCCACAAACTGCCAATTATACCCATCCAAACCCAAAAAGCTCTGAATGTCGATTGGAGTCGTAGATCTAGGCCACCTTTTAACAACCTCTACCTTTTTTGGATCCACCATGATCCCTTCGCTAGAAATAATATAACGAAGAAAAGTTAGAGCATTTAACAAAAACTCACATTTGGAGAACGTGGAATACAACTATTATTCTTTCAAGGTCTGTAATACCATACGGAGGTAATTAGCATAATCCACTTCATTTTTAGAATAAACCAAAATGTCATCAATAAACACAATGAAAAAGAGATCCTAGAACTGTTTGAAAACCTTATTTATCAAGTCCATAAATGTCGTCGGGGCATTAGTCAAACCAAACAACATCACCAAGAATTCAAAGTGTCCATACCGAGTACGAAATGCCATCTTAGGGATATCCTCCTCGCTAACCATAAGCTGATGATACCCAGACCAAAGATCTATCTTAGAAATGAGCTTGGTACCTTGCAACTGATCAAACAAGTCATTTAATAATCGAAGAGGATACTTGTTCTTGAATGTTACCTTATTCAACTATTGATGGTCAATACACATCCAAAGGGAACCATCTTTTTTTTGCACAAACAACATCGGTGCACCCCACAGGGATATACTAGAACAAATAAACCCCTTATCCAGAATATCTTTAAGTTGTTCCTTATGTTTTCTAAACTCTGTCGGAGCCATTATATATGGAGAAATAGTTATTGGATGAGTGTCCTGAACCAAATCAATACCAAACTTGATTTCCCTATCGGGAGGAACACCAGGAAGATCATCCAGAAAAACATCAGGAAACTCATTTACCATCGGAACTGACTGTAAAGAAGGACCTTGCGAGTTAGAATCTTTAACCCAAACCAAGTAATAAAGAAAGCCTTTAGAGATTAATCTTTGAACTCTAAGATAAGAAATAAACCTCCAATTAGGATCTAGGGATCTACCCCCCACTCTACTAGTTCACTAGGGAGCCTAAAGACAACCTTATGGGTTCGATATTCCAAGGATGCGTAACAAGAGTGTAACAAATCCATCCCCAGAATAATATTAAAATCCACTATATCAAGTTCACACAAATCCACCAAAGTCTGCCTACCATCAACAGATACCACACTCCTATATATACTCTATTAGAAATAACTGAGTCACCTACCTGGGTAGAAATAGAAAAAGGATCCAAAAAGACCTTAGGATCAAAACCAATACATACAGCTACAATGGGGTCACATAAGAAAGAGTGGACCTCAGATCAAGCAGAGAATGCACGTCACGAGAAAAGGGTTGTAATGTACATGTAACGACATCAAGTGATGCCTCAGATTCCTGTCGAGATGAAAGAGCATACAACCTACTCCAGCTAGTGCTGGTACCAGAAGTAGGAGAAGAAACTGAAGCCGCACCACTAAGCGCAAGAGCAGAAAATAAAGCAACCAAAGCCTTGACCTCTCCCAAAGCTCTCTTACCAACTGGAAAATTCTTGAGCATATGGCCTAGCTATTCACATTTAAAATACTTGTGCCTTCTTTCGTCACATAACCCTAATAAAAATGACCACAAAACCAGCAAGAACGGCATGAAAGAACTGATTGACCCCCACTCACCTAAGATTGGGCACCCTATGCCTAAAAATTATCACCACCCTGCTGACGCCTATCACTCGATTGTCTTGTGTAAGGATCGCTAGCGGCAGATAAAGAACCAAAAGTCCCCCACTTTTTTTTGGCCATTTATCTTAATCCCGACCACCTTGCGACTGAGCACCTCCCTAATAAAAAAACTTTCCCCTCTTACCCTTCCTATCTCTGAACTCCGCCTATTTCCTCTTCTCATTCTCCACCTGCTGCATATGAACAGTCAACCTAGAAATATCTATATCCTTTAGTCTTGATTTCTAATATCAAATCCTGAGATAGCTAGAAGCAAACTTTCTCATCCTCGCTCTCATGTCAGCCACCAAACCTGGAGCATACCTTGACAACTGATGAAATTTCAAGGCATATTCCTTGACAGACATTCTTCCTTGCTTAAGATTCACAAACTCTTCCATCTTCATTTCCTCAGCTCTTGAGGATAGAAACAATCCAGAAAAACACCAAAAAAAAGCATCCTATAAGGATGACTCCTCCATACCACCTCTATTCCTATCCCACTCTTTACACCATTGGTACACAAAATCCTTAAGTTGATCAGCTGCAAAGTTTAAACCTTCCACATTAGTATCCTGTATCACCCTGAATATCTTCTCCATTTAATCTAAGAAACCCTAAGCATCCTCATCCACTTTCATACCTGCAAAAGTAGGAGGATTTAGTATCATAAACTGACCAACCCTTGTGGCCTTAGCAGATATCCCACCAGACACATCTCGCTCAACCTGAGCAGGAACCAATTAAGAAATAGTATGAATAGACTAACAAAATTTTTCATTAGTATTCTCACCCTTGGAGGACTAGTAGAAATCAGAGGAACTCTAGAACTATTAAGGATAAGACCCTGAGATCAAAGACAAACTCTAGATGTAGAATGTGCCCTATCAACATGGTCCCCAAATGGGGATAAAGAGTTTTCTTGTGTTACAGATCGTCGAGCCACGATCAGAAAAGTGAACAACCAAGGATTAGAGAAGAATTCCAAGACTTAGACTCTAGGCTTGAAAATAGAATACCAAGAAAGTGAAACATTCCTAAATGTCTTGTAGCCTCTCTCTTATAAGTGTGGCACACTACACAACCTTAAAAGAGACTATACCATACACAACTTTGTGGACTCCCAATTGAACATAAGCCTAAAGATCTAATACCAACTTGACCCGACCCAATCGGGGGCCTTATCGTAATGGGCGTCCCAAGTCTAAACAGGAACTCTAAAGAGGATTTAAGAGTGTTTACTAAGTGTTTAAGACTAAAATAATAGGAAAAATAACCTCCTAAGTGCAATATAAGTTGTAGGACCTTATTAGGATAAATGGAGAAATGTCTAGATTACCCTCATATAAACTGCATTAAATTCCTATCACAGAGATATGACTGATCCTTATGAGTCATATCATCCTTGTACGATTGGTACCCGCCACTCATTCCCTTGGTTTTTCTCTTAGACCCAACACTGTCCAAGGTAAGACAAACCTAAACCTAAGTTGTATTCAAATGTACGACCGGTACCCATAAACCATACCCCTATCAGAATAGAATCTAGGAGGTTTGACCACTAACCACCATACTAGTCTTGGATACGACTCATACCCTTTCTTATGGCTCATGGTGAGCCACTCATACTTAGATCCAACTTAAGTAACCAAGTCTAAAATTAAGCTAAGAAAAACCCAAACCAAATGATCTGCATTCAACCATACGACTCGTATCATTCAATCCGTACCCATTCCAGTGACCAAAATCCATCCCACCAACCAACACTGGTAAGTATGCAAATAGACCATACCATTTGTACCCCAACATATGGCTCATACCTATGAGTCATTTTGGGTCCAGAGACCAGAATTACAGGAAATTTTCTAAGGTACAGAAACCAGGGTCTTCCACACAATCAAGTGTTATATTTCTTAACTTCCAATTAATAGCTCGTAAAGAGTTTGAAAGACTTGGGACCCAAACCAAGGTCCTCCTATCCTAAAATCAATGTTCTAGAGATGTGGAACTATTAGAATTGTTATACGAGGTCATTTAGCTGAAGTTTTCACCTAGTAGCCAATTCTTATCAGTGAAGACTTTAAAATCAAGAATTGGTACTAAAATCAAACGAACTACTCGATAACTAAACTGCCAGATCCAACAAATCATAAATGATTTGGAAACTACATAAAAGCTCTAAATAGTGAAAATGAGCAAAAATACTAAAAATAACCTAGAGGGTCATTATAGGGATCTTTCAATTGTATAGGAAGTGCACTATTGGATTTTTATTTTGATTTATTTTCTCTTTTTAACTAAATTTTAAGAATTACAAAAAAATTTATGATTGTTTATTTTCGGTTTTTGTTGTTCTCTGTTTAGTAGAAGCATACTTCGCCCACTTCTCATTTTTTTCTTTTTGATTTATTTTTGAGGGGGCAGCCCTTTGAACCCAACATCCTTTTTGATTTTTTGGAGTAATTTTAAATTTTTTTCTTATTAGAAATAAATAGATATTCTCTATATAGGTGCTCCACATAATTACATGTTATGAATGATGTTGAATTCTCTAGCATAAGGTGAAAATTTAATAACTTTTGTGAGATACCTAGGCTTTTTTATCTAGATCTTGTTGATTTTGGATTAAAATTGAATTCATGCAATTGCATGGTTGAGAGTCTAAAGGGATCCATGTTGGTTTGAACATGTTCCGTGTAGATGAGGTTTTTTATATATTCCATTTCTACATATTGATGACTAGAACTTGCTCGGTGTGTTTGCAAAGCGAAATAAAGAATGTTGAGTTTGAGAGATGATATAGGCTATTCATTGATAGATATGTTTTATACCTATGTTATCTACCCTTTCTTCATGACCTTAGTTATCTCCATGGAGCCCTTAGCCTATTTTTTGTGAGCCTCCTATGTATCTTATTCCTTTTTTATTAATTGACCATAATTTAATCCAAAACTTCTAAGCACTTTAGTTGAGATATTAAGTTCTTAAGGAGTGTAAAATTACAAAAGAAAAATGGTGAAAGTTATGCCCCAAAACAATAGTTATTGGTGTGTTGAAAAAGTTTATGTGTTTTGGTCAGGAGTAATGTAATGAAAAAATATTAATCAATGAATAATTTGGTGATGAAAAATACTCCCTACTAAAGATGTGTGAACCAGATTAAAGACATGGGGTGAAACAAAAGAGAGGTCAGAGGATAAAATTATTTGAAATGGACTGGTTAGAGATGAGTTGAAAGTTAAGTGTAATGTATTAAAGTACTTAGGGAATATAGTCACTATTACTGGCTAGAATAGTTTCTACCTCTCACTTAACCTATATTACAACCCTCAATGTACTGTGTGATCTCAATCTTTGATATTCTGATACTAGTGAAGTACAACACTAATGGCAATATTATGGTTCATATTATGTTACATGCAAAGAATTTGTGAGAGTGAGCGGAAATTGATTCTTACACCCATTCTTGTGATAAATTGCATGTCTATGAGTGAATTAAGGTGACTTTTTTTTATAGTGAGAGCGCATTATTTGATGATACATAGGTGACTTATATGATCTCTTTGATAATTAATGTTCATGAGTTTTCCAACTTTGTAGATTCAATTCTTGAGGCTAGGAAGTCTTTTGGAGTATTCATGAGTTTTGCTATTGTAATATGACCTGCCTAATGTAGAACTTGCTATTCATGTAGTTGTTGTAGTTCTCGATTAAGTGTTTTAGTTCAAGTAGTGATATTAGAGTTTTCCTTGATTGTTCTTAGTGTAAAGAGTTGTTCGAAAACGTACAAGGCTTTAAATTTGGGGTGGTGATCGTAGTCATATTTATACACCCAATTGTCATTATTTACGTGCCCTTAGCTTAGTTTTAAGGACAACTTGACGTAATTAATGGAATATAAAGTGAATATTATATAATTGTGTGCTAAGCCTCATGTTTAGGCGGTTTGTAGTTTAGTTGAATCAATACAAGAGTTAAAATAGACAACTGAAGGTTTGACAACATAACTAGTTAAATTGGCCTATGTTGTACTTGTTCTTGTGTAGTTGTGATAACTTTTGTGTATTGTATGGTATGACGCTTTTGATGAGTTGTGGTACAAGTATATTGGAACTAATTTAGATGATAAATCAAGCCATACATGATCCACAATGGGTGAAGAAACAAAGAGAAATCTTGATGTGAAAATTGGATTTGGAGGTGCACAAATGAAGCTCTTCAAGCTAGAGAATGTGAGGATTGAAGCCAAAAACTCATCTAGATTGAGATGTGAGGCAATAAAAGCGATTATTAAAGTCGTGAATCAACATTAGAGGTCATTTTTGGAAGAGTTTGGACCCCCAAACAGTATCTTACCACTATTTGAATGTGCCACAGAGGTAAGGAATAGAAGAAATAAAGATGGAGCGAGTTTGGTCAGCAAACAGTGGGCTACCTCATTAGTAGCATGCCACACAGGCTGAGCTCCATTTTATTTGAGCGGCACACAACCAAGGTTCCAGGATATCAAAGTTTCACAGATCTTAGGCTCCACTACTTCAAAGTTCCACGAACTTGGGTATTTTTGGGTACAATTTGTCCTATAATATAAATAGGACACTTAGCATCTATTCTAATGATATTTCAAAGACTTGGGGCAGAAACATACATAAGGGAGGCTCCGAATAAAATTTTTATTCTTATCTTTTCATTACTTAATTCTTGTATGAACGATATTAATTTCGTGATTGTAAAGTAGATCTTTTCATTACTTAATTGTTGTATGAAATATATTAATTTTGTGATTGTAAAGTAGATTATGAGGAGTTAAAAACCCTTTTTATAAGATAGACGCTATGAACATAATTTCTTTGCCTACATTCAAGTTGGTTAATGTTAATCATCATGTTTGGTGGTTCTTATGTTCTTGTACTCGCTATTCTATTGATTCACAACCTTTGGAATGTATTTAAATTTATTTTGTCAGATCGGAAGGAATAACATTAGATTAGATAGTGGAACATAAGGAATTGATTCTTGTATTTAGATGAATTAAAGATAAGATTCGCGGTTAGGAAAGAAATATACCTAATTTATCCCATTTGGTTAAATACGGGCTGAAATATAAATGTGTTTGAATTAATTTCCATATCCTCGCTCAATGATGTAGTTGTGAGGATAATTTAGATAGATGATTAGAGGCTTGGAAGACTATAATCATGATATATATACCATGAATCTACAATCAAGATAAACAATTTAACCAACGAGATTGTATAGCTTTGCATGAATGTTCAAGATGCCTTGTCCCTGAAACTCTCTGAATTATTGTTCACAACTCTTTGAAATTCTCATTATTGTTCATTGTTCCATTTTGCTCATTAAAAACTTCAACTCTTTTTTGCTATATATCGCACTTGCTCAACTTAAATGGTAATACCGAAATTGGATTGCTTGCTAAATGTCAAGTCCCTATGGATCGATATTCGACTCGAAAGAGCCATTTTATTACTTTCACGACCACATACACTTGCATATGCAGTTAGATTCAATTTCCAACAAAGACAAGCACTAGGTGACTTCTTTCAATTTGTTCTAGTCTTGATGGACAGAGTTACCTGGTGCCTATTGCTAACGAGAGGTGACAGGTATCCAGTAAATTTGATCGATGTGCGCGCAAGCTAGCCCGGATACCATGGTTGTAAAAAAAATAGTGAACCCATTATTAGTTGCCTACGACAAATCTTTTTCTTATTGGAGATGGATTATTGTTTTTAGGAAAAAGATTTATAATGTAAGGCGTGAGCTATATTTTTTCCATATAAATTAGAAAATTGCTTCTTTTTTTTTTTTGAAAATATAACACATAAATTAGGAGGAGGCGAGGAGCAACATATAAACTTCATACACGTCTTATTACACAGCACAAAGATAGTTGATAACTAATCGTTTACATGGGAAGACACAACGAACATCAATCGCCAAAGTAGAAACCAAAAAGAACTTAAACAGCCAACATGGATTATTTCTTATCATCTGTTGAAACAACACAGCATGAGGTATTTCAAGCACACACCTAAGCATTAACTAAATTATTTATATAAATCTCATGACACATCCCATTAATTCATTTTAACATGGTGATCATCAATAGCTTTGGTCATACCAACATTGAAGTCCAGCAAATTTATTAGTTCAGGAGCATTCTCATTTGGCCTTTCATACTCCATTGTCCAGCATACCAAATCGATTTCACCTTTTTACTCGATATGAAGAGTTGTCTTCCAGTTATCATATTTATCCACTAAATCTCCTTCAAATTCTTTGAATGTGATCCCCTTTTTCCCCCTCATCTATAGCTTCAATTATCTACTTGGAAATCTTTTTTTTCCCTTCTGCTTTACAAAAACAATGAGTTATTTCCAAATTTCAGTAAGAGTCCTTAACAAAAGTAGAAGTTGGAAAAGATGGAGGATATGTTCATGGGGGAAAATGTTTCTCATGAAAATATTTTTTAGAAAAATAAGTGACTTCATATTTATTTTCTTAAATTCAATGCAAGTAAAAATATTATCCTAAAAATAATTTTATATATCTAACACAAACTATGAGGATGAGTGGGGTAAGGTGATGGGTGTTGTGGAGGGGGATAGGTAGGTGAGGGAGGGGCTAAGTGGAGGGGGTGGGAAGGGGATGCAGGAGGTAGGAGTTTGGTAAAGGTGTGGTAGGAGTGGGAGCTCAAGGATTTTGAGGAGATAATGTCACTTGTTTTTTCCTTTTCATTTAGGAAGTTATTTTTCTTATTTTTAAATAATTTATTTTCCTAAAAAAAATAGTTTCTAAAATTTTTATCCACTCGAACATGAAAATAATAGAAAAATATTTACAGTCTTAGCTTTTTAAAGAGAAAAAAATTACAATTGTTATTTAGGACGTGTTTGGTACGAAGGAAGATAATATTTTTTAAAAAAATATCTGAATCTCTTACTTATTTTCTATGTTCGATAAATAAGCAAAAATATATTATTTAAAGAGCTATTTAGAAAAATATAATGAAATGGAAGGGGTGGAGAGTGAGGGCTCAATGGTTATGGGGGGATGGAATGATCAAGGGATGGGGGGATGGAGCTATGAAGTGGATTGGGAAATCGATAGATAACAAACTCGAATCATCACAAACTTGTTTTTCGTGTTTTTATTAGGTAAGTCATTTTTCTCATTTTATGGAATTTATGTTTCTTCGGAAGATATTTTTCAAATTTATTTATCATTTTCAAACATGAGAAATTTAGAAACATTTCATTTACTCCGTATCAAACACATTGTTCCATCGCAATCTAGATTGGACATTTCAAATCAATAAGAAATGTATTCAATCTTTAGCAACACCACTTTCCTTAGATATCGCAATCCTAGCTTGCATATCGTGGAAATGACATACGAGTAAGTTTTTCGGTGTTAGCTAGAAAACTCCAAAAGAAATACCATGTATTATTATGGGAAACATGGAAAATATAATCTTTAATTTTGTAATTAAGAACAGATATGTCTTTATTAAAAAAAAATAGAGCAAATGTACCTTTGCCATCTATGAAATTGTATTGTTACACCCTTTTTACTAACATATTTATTTATTTTTATTAATTAATATTTATCTTATTTTTCAAATTAAAAAAAATAAACAAAATAAATTTATTTTTAACTAGCCCGTTTATACCTTATACGACCTGCCTGACCCAAGCAAAAACAATATAGCTCTCTTCTTGCGAAACTACAAATACTTCAGCCAAAGACAAAAAGAAAAGTATAATAGAGCAAACAAAATCGATTATATCTAATCAATCAATGGTTCTGAAAATACAATTTCTTTTTGATAGGTAAAATGGTGCTGTCATATAGTTTTATCTAACTGATTCATAACACATATTCATAGAAAAAGTTCAGATGGTTATGCAGGTAATACATAGTCAAAAATACGACTACTTTAATTTTCACATGATGTTCCCTAAGTTGAAAACCTATGGGTTATAGTTTTTATATGAATCGGACGAGTCAGATTAGTTAAAAAATAAATGAACTAGTTAAAATTCATTTGTCCATTCTCTAATTAAAAAAAGAGATAAATATTATTTAATTTAAAAAGTACAGATTTGTTAGTAAATACTGTATATCTACACAATTCCATCGATGATAGGAGTATATTTGCTTCACTATTTTAACGGAGGATATATTTGCTCTAAATCGCAACTTTAAAAAGTATATTTGCCCTATTATCATTTATGAAGGTTGATAAATATTATCTAAGCTTTCTTCTTATTATGATATTTTAAATATAATATCTTAATAACAACAACATCTAATTGTTAGTTGGAGCAAGTAGTGTGAAGCTAACATAGTTTAAGGAAAATGATTTCATAAACAGTAAGACCCCTCTTAGACGAAATTTTTTTATTTTCGGTAATTATAAATATTTTTGGCTTACCAAGATTATACGTCCAAAAAAGTTTGGAGCCAACAGTTCCAAAGACACCATCAATAAGCTCACAACCTTGTATATGCGAAGGGCACATAGTAGAAATGTGGTGTGGCTTATGTGTAAAAACATCATGAAATACATCCTTATTAGCTTTCACTTCTATCTGGGCACACAACAGAGACTTAAGACCCATTTTAATAAAGACTTGAAAAGAAAAAGTTGTGGTGACTTTAGGAAATTATTGTAGACTGTAGAGGAGAAATGTTGATACTTTACAATGTTTATTCAACAATATATAGACTAGAAGTGGAAAGGGTGAGTGTTTATTTTTCCTTTTTCTAATCAAAGCTGGTAGAACATCATAATCATGTCCCGTTCTGGTTTATTTTTTTCAAAAAATAATAAAGCAATATCGTCGAGAAAAGGGACATAAAATTCATTTTTCGTGCACTTCAAGCAGTGGAACTATGCAATTATGTTTCAACAACTTTTAGAAGTGGCTCCATATGCAATTATGTTTCAACCACTTCTTGCAATATAGCATTTCAGGATACTTGTAACAACCACTTCTTGCAATATGGCATGTCAGGATACTTGTAACAACCTGCTTTGTGAAATTTTCCTTTACTACTAAAAAAAACTGTAAAAAGAGACCTAGAAAAGAAACCTCATGAGGTCTCTTTTTCAGGAAAAGAGGCCTCAATGGTAGGTCTCAAGTGATGATACAAGTCAACCGGCCGCCTTAGCTTTCGACGACATCATTCAAAGTCACTACGTGAAGAATCAAGCTTTGGTAGCATGGAGGGCATGGGATCATACTTGGAGGGGTCGTCTTGAGCATGCCATTAAACAAACCCGACTGTGGAACATTACTTGGAGCCTTGAACAGTTGAAGACTTTCGGGTTTGGGCCACACTTGGTGGATCGTGGTTTTGGTTCCCTTTATTAAGGGCATTTTGGTCACTTAGCCTTGAGGGCATTTTGGTCATTTAGAGTTGTCTAAATGACACACCATGGCTGCCCAACCTCATTAAGGGCATTGGAGTCATTTTGTCTTTCTTTTGTAATATACTATATATAGTCTCTTTTAGGTCTTTTCTCATTAGTTTATGAATGATGAAAATATTAGACATTGAAAATCCTCTCTTGAGAGTAGAACATCTTAGTGTAGTTCTTAGTTAGGGCTTGGACTAGCCATTGTAGTTTAGGGCTTGGAAAAGCCAATATTGTTCTTTGCTTGGAAACGGTGGATCTTGAGGTGAGTTGATTCTCTTAGCGGTCACTGTAAGAGTGTTGTGTTGTTGTTACATTCATTGGGGGTTTTTGAGTTCAATATACTCTTTAGTTCCTAATCTTTGTAATAATCTATGCCTCACTATCTATCTTTACCTTTCTTGCAATTGTGTTAGTGTTTGTATCTTGTAATTGTTTGTTCTTGTTGAATCCAAATCTTGTGTTCATCTTGTTCTTGTTGTATTATTGTTGTTTTGGTATTAAAATACGTTGTAAACTCATAATACTTGTGTTGTTGTTGCTGGCCGAAACTAGCACTCAAAGGGGGTCCTCGGGTTGCTCTCAATTTGTGGACTATTTTTGTGTAGTTTTGTGCCTTCCGTGGTCTTTATCGTATTATTTGGTATCATATCATGGCTTGATATTGTTCCCACAAGATCAATCTTGGGCTTGTAAACTTGAAAATCAAAAGAAAAAATTGTTGAAAACTGAAAAATCCAGAAAAATAGCTATCTACCCGTGTTTGTGTTCTTGGCCGAAATTGTGTTGTTGTTGTTTTTGCCGAGATTTGTGTCTATATCTAGGTGTGATTTTTCTTGTCTTAGTTGTGTCTTGTGTTGGTTTTCTTTCTCTCTAACACTCCTTGAGTCTTAATCCAAGTTCTTGAGCTAAGTTTCAAGTTGTGTGATGGTAATTGTCGGACGGCTTCTTGTTGTTGTTCTTGGAGTTCATCTTGTCGTGTTGAAGAAGTAGTTTCAAAGGATTGTTTGATCTTGAAAAATAAAAAGAAGAGTGAGACTTGTGTTTGTCTTGGAAACATTTCCAAGGCAACACCAGAACAGTAAGGAAACAAAAGTCTTCCAAAAGGTGTAGCTACCAAAAAGGAGTAAGATCACTTTTAAAAATTGTCCAAAAGAGAAAAGGAGACAAGACTACCAAAAAGTTGTCTTGCCAAAAGAGTGAAAGTAGGTCAAAACCTTTTTGAATCTTGAAAGGGAAGCCAAAGGTCTTGTTTGTCTCCCTATAGCCGAAACTTGTCTTCCACTTGAACAAAAATTGAACATCTAAGTTTTGGAACAAAAAAATTTTCAACTTCAACAACATTCCAACGACCAATAGTCGAGTGCCTCGTCATCATAAGCTCAAGAATTGGAATTCTTAGTTTCATTTTATTATTTTCTTAGTTTCATGTCTTGATTCTAGAACTAATTAGAAATTAGTAAATACCTACTAAGTTGTAAATTAGTTTTTGATTACGTTCTTCGTGTTAGCGTTATTTGTGTTCTTTTCTCTTTTTTAACTCGTAGTAACTTCTATGTTTCAAGTTTGTAAGTAAATTTTATTTTTTTGTATATGTCTTGAGTCAATCAAACAAGAATCCATTCCGACAACCAAGTAGAATTGACATCCTATTTACTATCGGAGTATAAGCAACTTTCAATATTCGTCGCTCCAATTGTGAGAATCACAAAGGTGAGTGTATACGATTGTTGATGAGGAGCTTTTACTACTAATCTTATTTATTTATTATGTAGGTACAAAGGTGATATAAGGGGAACATGACTTCGATAGCCAGGGATTATTCTGACTATAACATAGGAGACTATGATTGTAGTGAGGGGTTTTGTGGATACGAAGTTGAGAGAGATTGCGGAGGCTATGAAAATATCCATGATCAAAATTTGGGAAGATTTGAGGGACAGTTTTAAGGGAGAAAATGAGGGGAATGAAGTACCTAGTGTTTATGGTGAATTTGGAGATGATGTAGGACCTCATGATGGTTCTTATGATGATGTTGGGGCATGTGAGGAGTCTTACACTTCCCACTCCGAACGTAGATTTGGTGTTAGGTATAACCCTTTCATTCGCAAAGCTTATGAGAGCTATGATGAGAGCACACGTGAGGAGTGTGAAAAATCATTTTCTTCACCTTATAGTACTTCTTATCAAGATCGACATGGTGTGAATGGTTATCCCAACTATAGTAGAGCTTGCTCCACGAGAAAAAAAAGATATGCATCTCCAAAACCGACGGGTAATCATGGGCCTTACAATGTTGATCCAAGAAGGAGTGTACACTCCAGAAAGGTGACCATTTATGGGATACCGGGCTGCCTCGTTGTGTTAAATGATAGGTACTATAGAAACTACATCCTTCCATCCATGGTTGACTATTTGGGGTTGTTTCAAGAGTCTTTACTTGTTCCATACTTCTTGGATGGGTTTAAGGTTTCCAAGAGGGTGAGGGTTGTCTTTTACCAATTTGACTACCATGAGGAGGTGTGGCGCAATATTTTTCCCTTAACCTACAATCATGTGAGATTGGGTGCCTATTGGGTTGCACATAAAGTTTCAAATGTGCAAAATTGGCCTAATGTTGTAAGAGATCGATGGGGAAATAGCCTCGTGACGTACATTCTGTGCAGGCCGCAAAGAGAAGTGCTTACCTACTCCAATCCAAATGATGATGAGAGACAAAAGATTGAGAGTAGTAAGGGTGTGCAAGGTGGTAATTCGAGAGTGGAAAAAATAGAGGTTGTGTGGAGCGAAGTGAGGGGATTGCCACCAAATCGAGCTAACATTGTTTGTCTTTCTATTTTTAAGAACATTTGTATAGGTACCGACATGGAAATCAAAGGAGAGAAATGACAATTTGTTGCCCAAGCTTGTGGAGGACCTTCACAACACGGCAAAGGAGAGTCTACTCAAGAACTTCAAGGTAAAATAGCTAACTCTTACACTTTGGTGCATGTGAATGGTAATTGTGTGGCTAGTAGCCCATTGAGTATGAGTTGTAGCTTACTTACTTGTGAGTCTAATGATTCTTTGCCTCTTGTTGATGATGTACATGTTGTGAGTGTGGATACACTAGTTGATCCTATTGATGACAAAATTGACTTTTCTTGTAAGAGCAATTTATGCCCACCTAGTATTGAGCCAATATGTTGAACGAAAGTACATCGTCTTATGTAATTGGTGTTGATCAACTTATGTGTGAAACTTGCCCGCCACTTGAGGTTATGTGTGATGTACTTAATAGAACTCAAGTGAGTGAAGTATTTGAAAATATTGGTCAACAAAATTGGAGTGAACCCGAGAGCTATTCTTGGTATAATCTTGTACTTGAAATCTCTTTGAAACTTGATATTGATTTTTTAAAGAATGATGAACGTATTTGTTCTGAATTTGTCCATGAAATAGATCATGCTCTCTTTAGGTACAATGTCTTATTTGAATATGATATAAACACTCCTAATAGACCTAGTGGTGAAAATGATGGTATATCTTACCTTGGAAGCTATAGCATAAATGCTAACCCACTATGGTGTGACTACATTCCTTATAAAGATGGAAATCTCTTCTTGGAAGATAAGAGTACTCTTAAGGGGAAGGAATGTGTGGTCTTGGAAACTACTTCTCCTTCTACTTTGTGTGACTTTATTGTTGAGAGTACTCATGGTGATGATTGGGAAACAAGTAGTGAGTACACACATGAAGTCACCTTAGTAGAAGTCGACTTGAGTGATACCTTTTTCTACTCTCTATTTTCTTTAGACGATATGTATGCTATTGTAGAAAGTATGTTGTTTAGTTTGGGTGGAGACCACGGGAAAGGGCAGTGTTGTCTAGACCCGTGTCTATGGCCACTCTTCCTGTTTGACCCCGGTGCCAAATGTAGAAATGGTGATGTTGGTGCACCCAACTTGTTTCTTGGTCTACATGAAAAGCAAAGTGTCACTCTTGGTGAATCTCATAACCAAATCCTTTGTACATCTTTCATTGAGTTTTTAATATTTCATTCAAAGGATCCTTGGATATACTTCAAGTATGTGCTGCCTTAGCATGATGGTGTTTATTATTGTGCTAACCCTAACCCTCATTCCATGAGGATATTGGTCTTGTTTGTCCTTTCACTAGTTTTGTAAGGTACGGATTCGAGGCCGAATCCTTCTCAAGAAGGGGAGGATGATACAAGTCAAATGGTCGCCTTAGATTTCGACGACATCATTCAAAGTCGCTACATGAAGAATCAAGATTTGGTCGCATGGAGGGCACGAGATCATACTTGGAGGGGTCGTCTTGAGCATGCCATTAAACAAACCCGAGTGTGGAAGATTGTTTGAAGCCTTGAAGACTTGAGGACTCTCAGGTTTGGGCCATTGGTTCCCTTTATTAAGGGAATTTTGGTCATTTAGACTTGTCTAAATGACACACCATAGCTTCCCCACCTCATTAAGGGCATTGGAGTCATTTTGTCTTTTTTTTGTAATATACTATATATAGTCTCTTTTAGGTCTTTTCTCATTAGTTTATGAATGATGAAAATATGAGACATTGAAAATTTTCTCTTTTGAGAGTAGAACACCTTAGTGTAGTTCTTAGCTAGGGCTTAGACTAGCCATTATAGTTTAGGGCTTGGAAAAGCCAATATTGTTCTTTGCTTGGAAACGGTGGATCTTGAGGTGAGTTGATTCCCTTGGCGGTAACCATAAGAGTGTGGTGTTGTTGTTACATTTATTAGGGGGTTTTGAGTTTAATATACTCTTTAGTTTCTAATCTTTGTAATAATCTATGTCTCACTATCTATCTTTACCTTTCTTGCAATTGTGTTAGTGTTTGTATCTTGTAATAGTTTGTTCTTGTTGAATCCAAATCTTGTGTTCATCTTGTTCTTGTTGTATTATTGTTATTTTGGTGTTAAAACACCTTGTAAACTCATGATACTTGTAGACTGCGGGTTTCTCTCAATTTGTAGACTGTTTTTGTGTAGTTTTGTGCCTTCCGTGGTCTTTCTCGTATCAAGCGACCTCACGAGGTCACTAGCTTTTTAACGGGATTTCCCCGCAGCAACCTCATGAGGTCTCTACATTATTTTTTAAAATTATTATTATTTTATAAAAAGAGACCTCATCGGGTAGCTATTATTTTTTAATTTTTGAATGAAAATATATTTTTATTTTAAAAAAGAGACCTCTTGAGGTGTCTTATTTGCGTTTATAGAAAATAAAATTGCATAAAAGAGACCTTATGAGGCCTTTTTTTGCTTTTCTAGAAAATAAAAATGCAAAAGAGTGACCTCATGAGGTCTCTTTTCTACAAAAAGAATGGTGGTAAATAGCAGCTTTTACAGATTCTTACTGACATTTTAATTCATTCTAATCGACTAAATCGGGCTCCAAGAGCTCCCACCAATCAATCAAACTACAACAAACACAACTACTAAATATAATCCAATCAACACTAAATGAAAATCCTCTTTAGTGTGCTTTGAAATTGAACGAAAAAACATAGAGATCATAAATTACATACACAATTCTAATCGGACTACTTAAAATTTTTCATGCCTTCAGAAAATACTTAATAATTCAAATAAACCACAATTAAGTATGTCGTTAGATTATCTAAAAAAATACTAAACTTTAATAATACAGTGGTGTGTTTGCAACATATTCCTCATCATCTTCGTCACTACTAGACTACTCAGTCACCTAGTCTGTGACGCCTTAGCTTTCTAGATAGCTCAACTATCTTCTGCTTTAAAGACAAAATATCCTCCCTTTATCCATTATCACGGGAACTACCTAGGCCTTCTAGTTCTGAATGAAATTCATGAAAGGCTCGTTGGGGAAAGCCATAAGCATACCCATGCCTATTCGGTCCACCAACCACATCTAGCCACATTTTCTCAGTTTGTTTTTGGCTAAGCGACATGCCTTAGTTATCATCTGGTTGAGTCTGACAAAAATCCTCTGTGGTATGCGGATATCGATTCTAAAATTAATGATAACAATCAAAATATAAATTTAGAAAATAAAGTAATTATCAATAGAAATAGTGGCTTACGTAAGTCAGTGGAGATCATGGCTCAACCCAAACATTAGGATCTCTGAAGTTTTTTTTTCTTTCTTGTGTGTGTAGCCTTGAATGCTTCAGCCTGAGTTATTGGACTTCCAAGTTTCTTTTTTTGCAAACGAATTTCAATTAGTTATCTGGATTCATGTAGCCAACTTCTATCTATTTCTTTAGCTATGTATGTGAAAAGTAACAGTGTGGTCTCAACTATAAGATCATTTAGAAGCAAAACAATAAGAACTAAAATTAAGCACAACTTAAGTTGTTGCTTCTATTTCTTATGTTCTTTCTTATATTACAGTGAAATGAACTTCAAAAAAAAATTGTATGATACTCATCACTGACTATCCATTTGTTGCACAATTGAAAGACTTAGACCTACCTTGTCACACCATTTTTTTAACTCCAAAAGATTGTAATTTTTAGTTTGAAAGAGTTTTATTATTAAGTGACAAGAATGAAGATTTGTTTCGAAAAGGATTATTTACATTTTTTATTCAGAGTCTCCACTTGGTATAGATCGGGTGTGCCAAGTCACCTTTGGAAAATCCTTTTCAAAATCGTTTGACTCTTTGAAACTGATTTGTGAACAGAGATTCTGGCTAAGAAATTTTGTTGACCGAGGGGAAGGTGTTAGGCACCCCTCGATCCCGTGATTCGACCACAGTCGCTTGGTGGAACGTATCTTCTAATTTGACACTACGAATGTATAAACTACACAAAAACACACAAAACAATCACTCAAACAAACAAACAAAATAAATCCAAAACTATAGTGTCCAGTCCGATTATTACAACCCTAAATAAAAAAAGTACTGAAAAGTAAACCTATACTAATCCTAAAGTATGCTCCAATGCTTCACCCGATGCCCCAGACCTTCATCATGAACGTCTTCCGAATACAAGGTACCTCGGGGCATTCCCTGGTGATGGAATACAAATGACCACGGGACATTCCCCGACTAAATGAATACATTTCCAAATGCAACAAAAAGAGAATTATTCAACAAACATTCCATATTATTCGACGATCCACAAATTCTAAATTTGCATACCCAAGCCTACCATTTACCTATCTCATTCGACCTATCATGATACTATCAATTTCAACAACATTCATACTTATTCTGCATTAAATTGCTAACAATGAATCAAAACAAATACGCCTTCACTTTTATCAATTTCAATCCCCAAAATCCATTAACCAATGATTAACACATGCTTCGATTATCAATACTAGTTTTCAAGTTCAAATCCAATATCCTTCAATACACAATCAAGATTCAAACACACCGAACACACAAATCATTCACGATTACGTAAAATTAAAGATAGAGAAGATAAAATTGGACCTCAATGTCATTTTCAAAATCAAAATATCATTCCAGTTAAACCCGATAGAGTCCACGTCTGAACATCCTGAGTAGAACCTCAGTCAACGAACTCCAATGCGAAAACCCAAAATATGACATGAACAGGAAATCTACCCAAGAGTAATGAACACCCGAAACTCGAATCCGCAATAAAACCAAAAAAATAAGTATGGTCGTAGCTCTGTCGATCTCAGACGATGGCGAGAATCATCGCCGCAGATTGAATTCTGGCAAATCTCGGTGTTTCTTACCGAATATACTTAGAAATCAAGAATAACGAAGGGATTTTGGGGATTTTAGACTGGTCGACCAAATCAATATGCGGAAAACTGATTCTGGTGACAGCTCTATTGGTAAACCTCGACAGTGACTGGATTCTCACCGGTTCACTGTTCCAATTGAAAATCGATAGTTTTCAATCTATTTTTGCTCCTTTTCTCACTGTTTTGACCCTCTTGAGATCCTCTCTCTCTCGATCTTTCACTCAATTCTCACTACCTCTCAATTTCTCCAATCTCGGATCACTGTGTGCGTGTGTGAATTTAGTGAAGTGAGTGTGTGTATTCTCTTAAAGGTGAGAGTATGAGTGAATTGTGCGTGTGTGTGATCCTATTGTTGTTGTGCGTGAAGAAGAAGAAAAGAAAAATGGAGTATTGTTTCCAGGTGAGTGTCAATTATAAAAAATGGTTGCCCCCCTTTTTTTAGAGAGATCTGTGTGTATATATGTATTGTGTGTGAGTGATGTTCTATGAGGGTGAGTATTTCTGTGATTCCCATGGGCCCCTTTCCTTTTGTTTTTATTTGAAAACCTAAAAAATGGAATTCCTTTTTCTATTTATTTGTTCCAAGGTACAAAAAATATGAGGGGGTTAGTGGGGTAGCTGGTATAGGAGGGTGGGTTGAGGGGGTGTGGGGTATATGGTTAGGTTGTTAGGACGATTTAAACAAGATAAAATTTGTGAGGAATTTGTTAAGGGTTGTTATATTTTTGTATTTTTGTGGGGTATAATCACATGGGTAAGGGTGTATGATAACGTGAGATATAAATGGATGAATTGGGTTTTTGGGGGAGACAAAATTAGGTGTATACAACATGCCCTCTTTGAATGTAAACACGAAGTGTTTTCATACAAAGAATTAGACAACGAGACCAAATTTTAGCCCGACCATTATTTAAGGCAAGAAACAGAAGGAAGAAGGGCAACCGAGTCTTGACTTAGGACATCCTACCTACCCAAGTTATGAAGAAATCAAGTGACAGGTATCTCAAAGGGTTGAAAGAAGAAGTACTATACCGATTTGGAGAGTCGAGTGAGGTCCCATCAAGGTTCCGGTACGCATCTCTGTTATCACATCAAAAAATGAGAAATTACAAGTTAAATGATAAATGAAATTACAAAATTCCTATCTATGCAGCTTTTCTTGACTCTCGACTTGCGATTTCATCACCCTATTCTTCAGGCGGGCTCCTGACTTGTAATTTGTTCAACTTGTTGCTTGGTTTTCAATTGCTTCACTTTGTTGCTTGACTTTCAACTTCTTCACCCTGTTCTTCAGGTGGGATCCTGACTTACAATTTCATCACCCTTGTTCTTCAGGCGGGCTCCTGACTTTCAATTTTTATCACCCTTGTTCTTCAGGAGGGCTCCTGACTTTCAATTTCATCACCCTATTCTTTAGGCGGGCTCCTGACTTTCCATTTCATCACCCTATTCTTCAGGTGGGCTCTTGACTTGCCATTTCATCACCCTGTTCTTCAAACGAACTCCTGACTTGAAATTTTATTACCCTGTTCTTCAGGCGGTCTCTTGACTTTTCATTTCATCACCCTGTTCTTCAGGCGGGCTCCTGACTTGCCATTTCATCACCCTATTTTTCAGGAGGGCTCCTGACTTGCAATTTCATCACCCTATTCTTCAGGCAGGCTCCTAGCTTTCCATTTCATCACCCTGTTCTTCAGGCGGGCTCTTGACTTTCCATTTCATTACCTTGTTCTTCAGGCGGGCTCCTGACTTTTCATTTCATCACCCTATTCTTCAGGTAGACTCTTGGCTTTCCATTTCATCACCCTGTTCTTCAGACGGGCTCCTGACTTGCAATTTCATCACCCTGTTCTTCAAGCGGTCTCCTGACTTTCCATTTCATCATCCTGTTATTTATGTGGGCTCTTGACTTTCCATTTCATCATCTTGTTCTTTATGTGGGCTCCTGACTTGCCATTTCATCACCCTGTTCTTCAGGTGGGCTCCTGACTTTCAATATCATCACCTTGTTCTTCAGGAGGGCTCCTGACTTGCCATTTTATCACTCTGTTCTCTGGGAGAGTTCCCTACTTTTAATTTCATCACCTTATTCTTTAGGCGGACTTCTGACTTTCCATTTCATCACCCTGTTCTTCAGGCGGGCTCCTGACTTGTAATTTCATGACTCTTTTCTTCAGGCAGGCTCCTGACTTTCAATTTTCTCACTCTGTTCTTCAGGCGGTCTCCTAGCTTTCAATTTCATTACCCTGTTCTTCAGGTGGGCTCCTAACTTGCGATTTTATCACCCTATTCTTCAGGTGGGCTCCTGACTTACAACTTCATCACCCTATTCTTCAGGAGGGCTCCTGAAACCAAAATCAAAACTAGAACGAAAATTATCCCAAATAAAGATTATGATAAAGAAAGATTTCATTCATTCATTTTTTATTGAAATTACTGTCCCATTTTCCAGGAGGGTCCTCAATATAAAGCAATGTCCCATTTTCCAGGAGGGTCCTGAACATAAACTAATGTCCCATTTTTCAGGAGGGTCCTGAACATAAAGTAAATTCCCATTTTCTAGGAGGGTCCTGAACATAAAGTAAATTCCTATTTTCCAGGAGGGTCCTAAACACAAAGTAAATTTCTATTTTTCAGGAGGGTCCTGAACACAAAGTGAATTTCCATTTTCCAGGAGGGTCCTGAACACAAAATGAATTTCCATTTTCCAAAAGGGTCCTGAACACAAAGTAAATTTCTATTTTTCAGGAGGGTCCTAAACACAAAGTAAATTCCCATTTTTCAGGAGGGTTCTGAACATAAAGTTAATTCCCTATAACATGAATTACTTTTAATTTTGCCCCAGTTTTCATCAAAAGTTTTTGCGGGTGTCAAACCCAATCGTAAATACTTGCAACAGTGCGTAATGCAAAGATGAATCAAGATTTTGATCAACAAGTTCACTTTTGAGAATGAAATTGAATGACCAAGACCAATAAGTTCCTCTCTTAAGAGTGAAAGTTAAGGGTCTTTAATAAAGTGCATTAACTGTTCAAATTAGTAAGTGCACCTCCTAGACATGAAACATGAAAGACCCAAATTAGAGAATTTGTCTCTAAGGGGTATAAGATGATGTGTTTTACCATAATTGGGATTACCAAACCTGTACAGCAACACTGCATTTGCATTTGTAGAAATAAGGAATTGCACCTCTTGGTATTTGTGCTTTGAATCCCTTGATTAGAAGGTCAATATTGTTCCTGTTTCATACAAAGAAAACTTGTGAGTTTAAAACAGGGTGGTTGGCTTGTGGCTTTGGCATTTGAGGACCTTTCTCTTGCACTTGTCCCATTTATATCTTGCTTCCAATCATTAACATTTGTCATTGTCTTGTTGCACCGTTGGTCCAAACTCAGAATATTAAGAGTGACTTTGAAACAAACACAGTATCTCTGTTTTGCTATGTTTCTCAGACAATCCCCTTTAAACCTTGGTATTTTCACGAATTCCCCAAATTTGTTTGTTGATAACAACCTTCTGCATGCCTTATTCTGACTTGCAATCTTGTTTCTTTCATGTGTTGGCCCTTTGTCTTGCTTTGTGCAATTGAAAAAGCTGGTAGCCAGTTTTGAAATCTTTCATCACTTGCTTTGACATGGACTTGACTCAAAGACAAAAGAAAAAAAGTGACAATTTTTTTATTTGGATAACTGACTCAAGAAAAATAAAATAAAAACAAAGAGAAGAAAGAAAAGACAATGAACGTCCCCAATTGAGAGAAACGAAAAATTTATCTAAAAATGGCAGTTAACTCTAATGATTATGCCATGCATTTGGATTAATCTGCCTAATCTTTCTACCCACACTTTCTACCAGTTGTTGTTGAGTTAACGATCTTGAAACTGACTTGCTTTCTTAGGTCAATTGCATTCGAGACCTCATTTGGCTAGTGACACCTTGAAGGGTTTTCACCAACAAGCCTCTCTCATTTTTCTCTCGGCTCACCATCGTCTTATGGTGACAATGAGGGTTTTCACCAATAAGACTCTCATTTTTATTTCTCTCAACTTACAATCGTCTTACGATGCCCGTGAGGGTTTTCACCAATAAGGATCTCTCATTTTTATTTCTTTCTTGATTCTTTATGCTGAGGAATGATAACGCTTAAACTACACTCTAGAATGGGTGTAAGCAATCGTTGTCAATATAAAACCCAACTAGGTTGGGGTTGAATCCCACAGGGAATAGGGTGTGAACTCAAGTTGTTTACGGAATAATTCACTGGTAGTTTACTGTTTCCTGAAATGGGGGTTTAAATTGCTCAGACAATTGTTAGTCACTTTGAAATTAATGTTTATAACCAATACTTTTATGAAATAACCGGGATTATGTTCACTAGGGTTTACGGTACATGACAGATGCTACAAATAACTCAAGGTTCTCACGGTGGTTAAGATGACAAGCTATCTTTATCGATGGTATGCTCAAATATCTCTCGACCTATTCAAGCATCTAATTTCCTAATCCTCTCGGACTTAGGGAATCGCAACTCACTATCCATATTTTACCTCAGGTTAATCAACCTTGTAACAGCGTTGATTATTAAACGGAGCCTTTCTGAGTCCCTGTCGATAATTCACTTCCTACTGTTTATAATTTCTTTCTCAAGCAAACCAAAGTAGGTACGCCTATTGTTTGCAACCAACAAACATAAGTTATAGTAGCAGAACTACTAAGAAATCCTAACACCTATTAAACCTTGAGTAATTAATTAACACCTTATCATGACCTAACCCTAGATCCCACAATCCAAGTTAAAGATGTTTAGCCACTCATGATGCAATAGATAAGTACACAAATTGAATTCATAATTGAAAGGATTAACTTATAACGATGAATGAAATCAAAAGTGAACTTGTATTTGAATCACAAGGCAATACTCTAAAATATTGTTCTTCAGATAGACAGAGAGAAAAGTCATATGTTGTATGATAGATTCCTTAATGAATATCTATAAAAACCCTAAAACAAGTCTTTAAATAGTTGACCCTAAATAAAGAAATAATATTAAAATTTCTGATTTTCTTTAGATTAGGTGACGGCGCCCGTGATATCTTATCACGATCTTGACGGCCTGTCATGGACGTCGTCAACTTCTCTGTAATTTCAACTCCTGCTGCCTACGGTTGACAGCGATTTTAACGTCCTATCAGGATCTTGTTGTGATTGCCGTCACAAAACTTCCTGTAGCTTTACATCTTCTGGTAAGGTTGACGGCATCCATGACAGCCTATCACGAGGCTGAAGGCGTTTCATGGATGTCGTCATCCACTCACAGTTCCTTATTTTCTTCCAATTTCAGTCTTTTTGCTTCCTTTATTGATGTTTCTCCCTCTTCTCTACTTTTTCTGCAAAATCAAAGTAAAATAATAAAAAATGACTAAAGTTGCTCAAGACTTCGCAATTATTTAGAGTTAAAAGCTTCAAATGTGTTAGCATGGGCCCACGCATCAACACTCTCAACTTAAACAATTGTCTGTCCTCAAGCAACCATAACATAACTAAGAGTATACAAAGTACAATTCGGCAGCTGACTACTCCCATCAGTTCAGAATACATGCACCATCTCCATGATCAGTCAAAGTAAGATTAACTGTGTCTATTATTTGAAAACAACCATGCAACTCACAAGTATCTAGATATGGCAAAAATCTCAGCAATAACAACCCAACACATACCCAAATCACATTATCCAAACGAAGCAGTTATTAGCAATATACCTGGTGTGCCCTCACAACAAATAAATCCCTTTTTCACTCAAATTTACATGTATAAGCATAGGAATAAACATAAGACTCACTCTCAGAACGAAGTTCCAACATTGCGCATCAAATGCCATAGGCTTGCCCTTATAGTCAGTACCTTATAGTCAGTACCTAAATCTTCAGACAGGTCAATTAGAATCACTATAGGGCTTTTCTCAAGCTTGTAATGTAGGCTAGGGGCTGGTATGATATCCATGGGTGTTTCATAGTAACTACACCTCCTTGGCACTACATTAACTCTCGGGGTTTCAACTTTTGACCTTCTTTTCCTTCCTCTTTTATTGATCATGCATGCTCAAGCTGGATGTAGTCTTTTTAATTAATTGATTATCTTTTTATCATTTTTCACAAAGTTTTCTCTTTTCTTATTTCTTTTTCACCGCACCTAACTTCTTATTCTTTTTCCTTCTTTTACCTCTCTTCATACTCATATTGCATCACACACCCCTATAATAGCCACCCTCAACTTAGGGTATTTGCCTAAGTCAAGGTGCACAGTATCCAAGGAGGACCAGGGCCAAGATAGGTTCATTGTGATATAACGGGAAGGTGACAGGTGTACAAGAAAGAACTAGGCTATTTATGCTCAAACAGGGATCAATGGATATTAGTCATATTTGGATGGTCATTTAAGCTAAAATGGGCTAACATGCAAAAACGGCCTATGATACTTTCCTAACGCTTATCCTCTGACTATGGCACGACTAACAGGGCAAGTTCTAGATTCAACACACAACAGGAACTAAGTAAGAACTTACACACACATGGCACACAAGTATGAAGCATATCACTGTCGATCTGTTTCATGCACTTATTTGATACAGGTTATTCAGTTGCTACACTCATGCCACAAAAAAATGCACAGTGGTCACTATGGATGTAATTCACACAGTACACAACAGATCAGACCACTGGAGAGGCACTCAAAAACCACAAAATAAGCTAACTGCCTCAAGTACTTGTACTACTCCTAATTATCTACAAAATATGTTACAACAACAATTTACCTTACACCCTTAACTTAAAAATCAAAAATAAAATGTACTAAGGGTTAGGGTATACCTAAAGACAATCAAGCACATGGATCCTGGGTCTTCACCCCTGCTTCTGCATCATCTGTTGTCTTTTCTCCACTCGGAGCATCTGGCTTTGCGGTGGCAGGAGACTGTCTAGATGAAGCACCTGTAGCCCTAGCTCTGATGGTTGCTTCTCATTTCTCCGTATTGGCCAGAGACTCCAATCTTGCCCTTTTCAACTCTTTCTTTCCTTCCCTCTTCTTTGCCTTCTTTTTTCGCTCTTCTTTCTTTCTCACTGTCCGACTTTTCTCGCTTATTCATGCCATTCTTTTCCCCCTTTTTCTTCTTTTTCTTTGGGGAGTCCGCAGTGAGATCAAGTATGGGAATTTCTTCCTCTAACTCTTGCATAGCTGAACCTGTTGGCACCATAATTTGGTGCTGCTGTAGCATCCCAACCTCAGCCTTCACCTTATCCAACGCAGCCCTAAATGTAGCAAGATCAGCACCTGTCATCTCTTTTGCCCAGGCATCAAATCTGTTCTCCAAATCTGCAACCCACCCAGGCAAAGTCATAAAAGGTTCAAGTGCATCTTTGATTCTTTTGTCCACAGCAACAGTAAACTATTTGGAGAAAGCATGTAGTTATGTCTCGCACCACTTGGCTTGCTTAGCCACCCTCCTGATATCAATCGGCTGAAATGCTAAACCTGTTGTTGCTAGAGGAACTGAGGGACTGGCTTCAGTCTCAGACACTGATGCTGCCTGTGCTGAAGAATCCTGTACATCTACATGAGGTGCTGCTCCTACATCTGTAACTAGTGGGTCCTCTGCTACCTCTGCACCTCTGTCAAGTCTAAGTCTCGACTGAATCTCATCAAACCGGATAGGGTTGTGAGTCTTCCGGGCACGAACGTCTTCATCAACGCCCACAATCTTTGGCACCTTAGCAGCTTTGCACAACTCTGTAATAAGTCACGAAAAAGGATAAGCAGTATCTACCCTAGATATTTTGATCTTTATCTCATCCGCAATGATTTCCCCAAAGTTCAAGGAAAGCTGTTGCACCAAACTTTCTACCGAAATAGCCCGTTCATCGCCCAGAATATTGTCTCCCTCATTAGGAATTAGCCACACTCACACTATGCCCCACTAAAATTTTGCCTCCTGAGTCAATGAGGACTTACAGATTCTCACTTTGGGTTTATCACCCAAATCGGTTCTCCGTCAGCGATGATGTTGGCCAACCAAGGATGTTATTTGTCCTTATTCTTTATCCGGGCATAAAATGATGGTTTGGTGGCCTGAGGCATGAAGTTGGGGCCATGCAAAAATCTGTTGATGGCTCTAGTCAAAACATCAATGCTTACACCCCTCACCCGAACTCTCACAAGAAGAGGCTGATCTGCTACTTTGTCACCTGGTTTACACATATTCTCCAACTGGGCTTGGTAGTTCGCATAGAATTCCCGAACCAGTGTGGGGTAAAATAAACCTCCCCTTTCTGCAGTCCGTCCTAAGCCGTATTCTTTGAATTTCTTCTCCACTTCAGGGTATCTGTTCAACCCTTTTGTGATGATCATATTTTCTTCTTGGATTGGCCTCTTTTCTTTCCTTCTATCCGTTCTTTGCAACCCAGCAATATAGATGTCTTCAGCTCTAGGAATCTGCCATCTAGCATTGTTCCTCACCTCCGAATTCTTACACTTGATAAGAGTCATCCGAGGGGGAGACTCTTCATACTTTTGTTGATTAGTGGATGGGGACCTAGAAGTTGTCCCCTCGGACTCAGATTCTTCAGACTCTTCTTGATCCCCTTCATCAGAGTCAGCATGTTTAGACTCATATTGTTCAGAATCACCCTTTTCAGACCCCTCTTGCTCAGAAGTTGTGGTCGACTCAGTATCATCACTGTCCTCCACCTCAATTGGTGGAGGTGAAGGAGTTTTCTTTGGGATCTGCTTTTTTTTAGCTTTCTGAGTAAGGGTTCCTCTTCCTCGTAGTCAGATTCCTTGTCGAGGAGCTTATAACGTACATCATCTTTGGCCGCTTTCTTTGGTTCTGTTGGGCTCTTTCTTTTTGGTGCCATTTTAAAGTACTTGGAGACATTAGAAGAACATTAGTCAACCCTAAAGATCACAAGAAAAAGCACATTAATCATTTAAGCTCATTCATATTTTAGGTCCCAGGTGTGACGCCAATTCTTGATAAGCCGTCACGACTGTGACAGCTTATCACAATTGTCTTCATCCTCAGGCAGAGTTCAGCAAATTTTTCCATTTCGTGACGACATTCCTGATAGGCCGTCACAACCGTGATAGCCCGCCACGAATGCCGTCAGCTCTAAACAGAACCACTTTTAAATTTTTCAGAGCTTGACGACATTCCTAATAGGCCATCACGATTGTGATAGCCTGTTATGAATGTCATCACCCCTACCAGAACCCAATTTTAACTTTAATTGAATTTTTGGTCTTCATTTTTGCTCAAGATTCACTTCAATTAGCATTGTGAGCTAATTTTTCAAACTTTGGGCTTGCACAGCTAACCCTAGGTACAATTTTAGCCATTTTCCAAGTTGACCTTGGTTCAAGCACCTAGAGGATTTGGGTTATCCTTTAATCACCATACAATCACAAGCAAGGAAGAGTTGAAGTAGAATATACCTGATAGAGCTTTAAATCTAGTGTCACTCATAAGGAGAACTGTGAAAAGAGGAAGATTTTCTTGGTTCTTAAGAACAACCCACACACAAATCAACTTGTTTTTCTTGGAGTGGTTTGACAGGAATGGTAACTATGTTAACTAAGGAAAGAAATAACTCAAAAATAAGGAAGTTAATATTGGCGAAAAACTGAAACGGTTCACGATTTGGTCCGGGTCAGATCGGATTAAAATTAGGCCCAGTTTACAGAGTTTAAGGCCCTAGGGTGACGACAATTTTTGACGGCTTATCACGATTGTGATAGCCTGTCAAGGTCATCGTCAACAAAAGGCATAGATTTTCTCAGATTTTATCTAGCTGACGACATTTATGATAGCTTGTCAAGAATGTGACGTCTTGTCACGGATGTCGTCATGACCTTCCAGCTGACCCTTTTCATTTTTTCACCTGTTCTATACTAAATCCTAATTTAGAAATTAAAAACACTTTCTCAAACCTAAAAATTTTGGGTTGCCTCCCAATAGCGCCTGATTTACTGTCGCGGCACGACTGGGCTATCTTGACTACTCAGACTTTGCCAAGACGACCTGTTGATCCCCCTTTTTCATCCTTATAGAAGACGTCAATGATCGAGAAGACATTCATATCATTTTGTTGTGACATGGGTTGATGCGTTTTGAATTTTTCCTCCTTTTTAACGAGCATAAACTTAAGCTCATTCAACTCCATGTCAACTATTACCCTTCCTGTTGCCAAGAATGATCTTCCCAAAATAATGGGTACTTCAAAGTTCACATCACAATCCAGCACCACAAAATTAGCAGGAAGAATCAAGTCTGCCACTTTCACCAACACATCATGCAAAATTCCAACAGGCCGCTTTATCGACCTATCCGTCATCACCAGTCGCATGTTAGTGGGTGTTGGATCTTCTAAACCCAGCTTTTTGCATACAACCAGTGGCATCAGATTCATGATGGCACCCAAATCACACAATGCTTTTGCAACATCCTTAGACCCAACTTTGCACGGAATAGTGAATGCACCTGGGTCAGCCTTTTTTTGCACAAAGAATCATGTGGACACCGCGCTACAATGGTGGAGACTGTCCACCTACTTACTACTGACCTTTCTCTTCTTTGTGACGAGGTCTTTCATGAACTTGGCATAGCCTGGAACTTGCTCAAGTGCCTCAACTAAAGGCACATTAATTGTTAATTGCTTGAGCATAGCCATGAACTTACCAAAGTTTGCATCATCGACCTTCTTCTTCAATCGTTGAGGAAAAGGAGATGGTGGTCTAGGGATAGTCTTTAACACTACTTCGTCTTCTTTCTCATATTCTCTCTCTGAAATATCAATAAAACCATCCAGCTTATCAGACTCCACTGGATTACTTTCTTCGGGTTCGTCAATACTTACCTTATTCTCCACAGATTTGCCTACAGAAGAGCAAAATAACATCTTACCACTTCTAGTGGTAATCGCCGTACATGAGCCATCATTCTGTGGATTATGAACTGTATCACTAGGTAAAGTACCAGTTTTTCTCCGGTTTAGTGTAGCAGAAAGTTGGCTCATCTGCTGCTCCAACTTTTTAATAGAAACAGAGTGTGAGCTAACCAGCTGACTAAGGGTAGAAAATTCACTCTTCATAGTAGTTACCCCCGAGTTGGTAGCTTCAACTCCCTTCAACAACTTTTCCATCATGTCCTCCATGGATATCTTGCCAGAACTAGTTGCTACAGCATCTCGACTTCCAAGAGGAACATACAAACCACTCTTGTCATTATTGTTCCTCCAGTGTCCCTGCTCCCTATCTTTATAATCAGTCTTGTCATAGAAGTTCCGTCCTTGATTCCCTTGGCTATTGCCTCGTAAACCCCCTTGATTACTCACATAGTTTGCCTCTGCATCAGCACCTGTAGATACAGTCCCCTGAGATTCTACGACCTTAACCATTTCAGTCTTGCCTGACAGCAAATGCTTGGCCAGTAAGTCCATCTGTGTCTTCAAATAGGCCATGTCCTGATCTCGCTCTTTATCCCTTCTACGCTGCTTCGCAGTTATACCACCAGCAACAGTCGGTCTAGCCACTACAGAAGACCTAGTGTGCCAAGCCCGACTTTGCTTGGTCATTCTATTCAGCATGTCAGAAGCATCTAGAAAAGAGAGGTCAATGAACGAACCACCCGCAGCATTGTCGACAATTGGCTTTTTCACAGAGTTGA
Organism: Capsicum pubescens; assembly: GCA_030864215.1. Taxonomy (NCBI): domain Eukaryota; kingdom Viridiplantae; phylum Streptophyta; class Magnoliopsida; order Solanales; family Solanaceae; genus Capsicum; species Capsicum pubescens. Next base: position 303,792,442 of record CM061540.1, read on the forward strand.
ATGCTTTGTACAAAGTCTCCATCAAGTGCAAGTCCGTCATGTTGTGGTTCGGACATTGTGCTAGCTTCTTCTTAAATCTCTCCCAGGTTTCGTACAACGCTTCAATCGGGAGCTGTCTGAAGTTACTGATTTCATCCCTCAACTGTACCCTTATGGAGTGTGGAAAGAACCATTCTAGGAATGCATCTTTCAACTGTCTCCAGTTGGTTATAGAATTGGGCTCTAATTCATTCAACCATATTGTTGCCTCTCCAGATAGAGACAACGGAAACAACCTCAACCTTATTGCATTCTGGCTCACTCCTGGATTGTCAAAAGATTTGTAAATGGTGATGAAGTTCACCAAATGCATGTTCGAATCATCACCCGGTAGGCCTCCAAACAACCCCTTCAGATTCAGGAGCTGAATCATGGTGCTTGTTATGCTGAATTTTACACCCGATGCCAACGGTGGAGGAATGATAGCACCCATTGCACCAGCTCCGTCCATTCCTTCATCATCTTCATCAGCCTCGTATTGAACAGGTTGTTGGCCATATCTTCCTCGGATTGGACGGTTTCTATTGACATTTTACTGCACTGGTGCAGCAAGTTGCTTATATCGCCTTGGTTTTGAGGATTCATCAATTCCTCATCACCCAAATCTTCGTCATCAGGGTTCTGGCGACGTGCTTGTTGACCCAAATTTTGTACATTCACCTGTGCGCTGGCTAAAGCGGCTAGTCTGTCCGCCTCCTGTTGTTCACCCATTCTTCCTATCAGTTGAGGTTCCGGATTGATTGGCAATAACATTTCTCCGGAACATCTTTTTTTTGACATAAACATCACAATACCTACAATCGACAAAAACAACAAATAAACGTAAATCTAGAAAACTCAACTAACAGCAAATTAGCACCTACAACTTGCAATTTTCAACCGTATTCCCCAGCAACGGCGCCATTTTTTATAACACTCAATCTACACTCTGGAATGGGTGTAAGCGATCATTGTCAATATAAAACCCAACTAGGTTGGGGTTGAATCCCACAGGGAATAGGGTGTGAACTCAAGTTGTTTACGAAATAATTCACTGGTAGTTTACTGTTTCCTGAAATGGGGGTTTAAATTGCTCAAACAATTGTTAGTCACTTTGAAATTAATGTTTATAACCAATATTTTATGAAATAACCAGGATTATGTTCACTAGGGTTTACGGTACATGAAAGATGCTACAAATAACTCAAAGTTCTCACGGTGGTTAGGATGACAAGCTATCTTTATCGATGGTATTCTCAAATGTCTCTCGACCTATTCAAGTTTCTAATTTCCTAATCCTCTCAGACTTAGGGAATTACAACTCACTGTCCAGATTTTACCTCAGGTTAATCAACCTTGTTACAGCGCTGATTATTAAATGAAGCCTTTCCGAGTCCCTGTCGATAATTCACTTCCTACTGTTTATGATTTCTTTCTCAAGTAAACCAAAGTAGGTACGCCTATTGTTTTCAACCAACAGACATAAGTTATAATATCAGAATTACCAAGAAATCCTAACACCTATTAAACCCTGAGTAATTAATTAACACCTTATCATGACCTAACCCTAGATCCCACAATCCAGGTTAAAGATGTTTAGCCACTCATGATGCAATAGATAAGTACACAAGTTGAATTCATAATTGAAAGGATTAACTTACAACAATGAATGAAATCAAAAGTGAACTTGTATTTGAATCACAAGGCAATACTCTAAAATATTATTCTTCAGATAGACAGAGAGAAAAGTCATATGTTGTAAGATAGATTCCTCAATGAATATCTATGAAAACCCCAAAACAAGTCTTTAAATAGTCAATCCTAAATAAGGAAATAATATTAAAATTTCTGATTTTCTTTGTATTAGGTGACGGTGCCCGTGAAGTCTTATCACGATCTTGACGGCCTGTCACGGACGTCGTCAACTTCTCTACAATTTCAACTTCTGCTTCCTATGGTTGACGGCAATTTTGACGTCCTATCATGATCTTGACGGCGTGTCGTGATTACCGTCATAAAACTTCCTGCAGTTTTACATCTTCTGTTAAGGTTGACGACATCCATGACAACCTATCATGAGGCTGACGGCTTGTCATAGATGTCGTCAGCCACTCACAGTTCCTTATTTTGTTCCAATTTCAGTCTTTTTGCTTTCTTTATTGATAGTTCTCTCTCTTCTCTACTTTTTCTGCAAAATCAAAGTAAAATAATCAAAAACAACTAAAGTTGCTCAAAACTTCACAATTATTTAGAGTTAAAAGCTTCAAATGTGTTAGCATGGGCTCACACATCAAGGAAGACAAGTAGTTCCCCAAATGCATCCTCATATCCATTTCATGCTTTTCTTTAACATCTTCAAAGATTGATCTCAAGGTCTTTCTTTAGTTGTAACTCGGCTTTTGGATAAGGTAAGAGAGAAAGGATGGTTGAGGCTTAAACGACACCTGAAGTGGGGTAGGACTTACAACTTTTGAAATCGACTCAAACAATGAGGATTAACTCATGCCCCAGTTTTTTTGACTGGACAATTCTAAATTGTTCATTTGGTTGGACCGAGTCCAGAGTAAGGCAGCCTACGTATCTCACCCCCGAGAGAGAAGAATCAAGTCACGCGTACTTCTTGCAACTCGTTCTTTTGCTTGATTCTGGTTTATTCTCTTTTTTTTCTCTTTTAATTGACTTTTTGTTGAAACTTTTTCCGACTCTATTTTCTTAACACTCATCTTTTTCTTTCTTTTGGACATATTTTTTGTCTCTTCTTTTTTTTTAAAACTTTTCTGACTCTACTATTTTGCTCGACACCTTTTCTTTTGAGATTTGTTGAATCTATCTTAGTTCCAAAAGAGGGGTATGAAAGAAAATAAATTGAGGCTCAAATGGGGTAAACAAGGGATGACACAATGTTTGAATAACAGAATGAAATGCCTTCGTCATATCAATCCTAGACAATGCAAGCACACATCATGCAATATGAAGTGAAAGATGAAGATCATTTGTGACACTTTAACAACACTGACTTTAACTAAGCATATGTGTCACTTCTTGTTCTACACTTGTCAAACATATAACTCCACATTTTGTACATCCCACACATTGAATGACTCATGCTTTCGTGGAATTGATTATCTTTTTTTTCTCTTGTTGTAGGATCGCACATTTTGACCTAAATGAGGCATGTCTTTCGATTAATGGCCAAGTTATTTGTGTATTTTTAAAAAATAATCGCCTTAATTTTGAAAGAAGGTTTCAACATGGTCACCAAATGTGTCAACACTCCATCAATTTCTCGAATGCCCTTTTTTCCTAATTTTAGCCCTCTGATTCAAAGTTAATGCTCAAATTGAATTTTAAAATCTAGATGAAAATTCCGCAAGCATGTCATATAACTAGAGTCAACATAAAATGTACTATATAAAGAAAACAAACAAACAACACGTATTTAAAACACAAAGGGAAAATGGACATTCTATTTAGTTGAAATGAAAGATAGAAGGGTTTGAACATAAACGACAAAGGGACGAAACAAGATAGATCACGAACTACAATCCTGAAATAATTCAGATAATAGAAAAGAAAATAAAACAAAAAACCAGGCTCCTTCCTAGTAAGGAGAGGAGTGACTTCCCAATTGTCGAGCTTCACATTTTAACCACTGGTTTGCATATCAGCATGAATTGAGTTTTCCTCACTGTTAATATTCTGCACCCTAATTGATTTATCTTGAATCATCTTTTCTATTTCTCTTTTCAAAGCACAACAATCTTCAATACTGTGACCCTGAACATCAAAATGATATGTACGTCGTACATTAGGATCCAAACTTCTTGAATGTAGGTTAAGAGTATACCCAAGGAGAAGAGTGACCATACCCCGTTGTACCAATCTCTGGAATAAAATGGCATATGATTCTCCAATTGGTGTGAAACTATTCCTCGACTTCTGCCTTATTTCATTATTTGGATTGGATCGAAAATCGGGCCTAGAGGGGCTTTGGTATGTTTGTGGAGTTGGAGGGTGACTCTGAGGAGTTGGTGCGCGTCATTGTGAATAAGAAGGGAGTTGAACATATGGTTGTGCGCAATATACTAGATATGGAGGTGGGGAAATGAAGTATAATGAATTTTGGGAGGAATGATAGAGAGCTTGGGTATGAACTTGGGCTTGAGACTGATGACAATGACGACGTCGTCTTCTTGGATGTCCCCGTTCTCCAACTACAATAGCAGTTGAATCTTTCTCATTCTTCTTCCCTCCGGTTTCCCTTAATTGATTGCAATATTGTCCCAAATGTTTCATGGATTCCTCTTATTCATCTTGCTCCTCAAAATTCGATATCTCAAGGCTTGGAGGAGGGTTAACACTTGAAGACATGCCCCAGTTTTTTTATGTAACATCTTCTTTACCCGCATGTCCTAGGGAACTTTTCCTAGAATTTTCTGCACTCTTCATTTTTTCAATCATTTTCTCTGGCACTTCAGGTAAACTAGACTTCTTGTTAAGAAATTTTGGTGGTCCAATTAACATTGATGTGGTCTTGGGAGTATAGAAATAATCATTAAGAGTATTGAACATGGGTCCACTAGTAGATTGGGGCAGCACAACCATTGGATTGATAGCCAAATTGGAAGCCTCAGTAGAAGGTTGAGAAACAAAAGCATACGCAGTATGTGGTGCTTGCAATGTAGCAAGCTTATACTGAGAAGCTAGAGGAAGAGAGATGGAAGTATTGGGATGTTTTTGGCTTGGAAGGAATTATGAGTGATGTTGCAGTGCATCAACAACAATAGAAAACAGCCTTTGCGATTTTGATGAAAAACTTTACGTATTTGTAGGATCAATAACGGTGAATGGAGGAAGAGGCAGCCCACTGGCCCAAGCTCGATGCATTTCATTCATTTGTTGTCTTAGTCTCCTAATCTCTTACTTTAAACTCTCATTTTCCTGACTCTTTGTTTAATCCATGATGTCGTTTTCTATATCCTTGTAGGACATAATTAACTCTTCCTTGAATTCGAAGTGATGTGGAGGACCAGTCAGAATGCCACAAACCAACCACCTTAAACTTACTAAACAAGAGACAACAAATGCGTTAGAGTTCAACATTTTTTCAAAACCTCTCTTTTTTTTCTTTTTGAAAAGATCACCGAACCCGAGAAGGGCACCTATGTATCTCACTCCCGAGAGAGGAGAATCAGGTGTGCGTAGTTCGTGAAGTCTTGCCAAAATGGCCAATTAAACTCTTTTTCCTTTCTTTTTTTCCTTTTTCTTGAAACTTTAAAAAGAAAAGAAAAGAAAATAACAAATTGTCAAAATAATTGACGAAATCTTTTCGCATTTTTCAGGTTTAAATCCCTATACAAAATCAAACCTATGGTTACCAAGGAAAATTTTTTTTGGGTTTTCGATTCTGAATTTCATATGAAAATGAAACTTGAAATTATTAAAGAAATTTTTTTTTGTAGTTTTCTTTTAAAGATGTATATAAAACACCTACTCTAAATGAAGAGTGAAGAAAATCTTTTTGAATTTTCAGATTCCTATACAAAATGAAACCTATGATTACCAAAGAAAAGTCTTTTTGGATTTTTGAATTTGAATTTCATACAACAACAAACCCAGTGTATTCCCACATAGTGGGGTCTGGGGAGGGTAAGATGTACGCAGTCCATAGCACTACCTCCGGAGAAGTAGCAAGGCTGTTTCCGATAGACCCCCAACTCAAGACAAAGAATATTAATCAAATCCACAAAAAAACACGTAACAAAATGACAAGACATAAATACACCACCCACAAGGAATAGCAACCAAAGAATAGTACACCATCGCAATACAGCATGCAACAAGGTAGCATACCAAGAATAATACACCTACCAAACTACGCCCTACCCTACCGACCCAAACTGACACTAGCCTTCTATCCTAATACGCGACTTCCATAACTTCCTATCTAGGATCATGTCCTTAGTGAGCTGTAACTGCTCTATGTCCCGTCTAATCACCTCTCTCCAATATGAATTTGAATTTGAATTTCATACGAAAAATGAAATTTGAAATTATTAAAGGAAAATCTTTCTGTAGTTTTCTTTTAAAGATGCATATGAAACCTCTACTCTACTAAAAAGTGAAGAAAATCTTTTTAAATTTTTTAAATAAAATCATCGAACCCTGAAAGGGCTGCCTACGTATCTCACTCCTGAAAGAGGAGAATCAAGTGTGCGTAATTCGTCCAGATTGGACAATTAAGGATTAAATAACCAACTGACCCTAACTTAAGAGACGACCAAAGACGGACGATGAACGTCAATAAAATCTTTTTGGATTTTTAATTAGACATTTCACATAAAACTGACACCAACACCTATGAAATAAAAAATCTTTTGGGTATTTTCGTTATACGAAATGTACTAAACTTCCGCCATCTTTTGAATTTTCTTTTTATAAAAAGCTCCTAAAAAATATTTTTTTGGAATTTTTGAGTTGTTAATGCATGCTAAAGGAGATAAAGGAAAAATCTTTTTGAGGTTTTTTATTTTTGAGTAAATGCGTGAAAAAGGTAAGAAAATCTTTTTGAATTTTTGGATTGTGAACAATAAAAATCATAAAGAACTCTAAAAACTACGAAACTCTTTTTTTTTCATCTTTTCTCTTTCTTTTCTATTTTTTTCCATGCCTACACACCTTTCTTTAATTCTAGCACATGCTTTCCCCAAAATCAATCTGTCAAATGACCACGTTATTCTCAGAAATGCAACATTTATCACGTAGGGATGCTTTAAAAGGTGAGTCTCTTACAAAGGACCAAGTGGGCCCCACTAGGTCTCAATATGATACACATAAGCATGACCTAAAAGCTGACCTACGTTGGGGTTCATTAACAAGGCTATTCGGGGAAGCGTATGGTCGATAGTGGCTGTGACAGCTTTCCACATACTCCATACAACCCAACGGCTCCCCCCTCCTAAAATAAAGGTGACTCAACTAAAGGTCGTGTACACACGTATACTACGAACTTGTTGTAGAAAGAATGACTCAGGTTATGCACATGATGTCAGATATAAAGCGGTAACACATAAGATAAAACTGTAAATAAAGAGCACGTAGGCACTTAACAATGATAAACAATAACTCAAAACAACACAAACAAAATGTCTATACACCTATAATGCCAAACTAAGCCGATACAACTCCAAAATAAGCTCGAATTCTGAAAAATCCCTAGCAAAGTCGCCACAGTTGTCACACCCTTTTTTTAACTCCAAAAGATTGTAATTTTAAGTTCGAAAGTGTTTTATTATCAAGTGACAAGAATGAAGATTTGTTTCGAAAGGGATTATTTACATTTTTTATTCAGAGTCGTCACTTGGTATAGATCAAGTGTGCCAAGTCACCTTTGGAAAATCTTTTTCAAAATTATTTGACTCTTTAAAATTGGTTTACGAACAGAGATTCCGGCTAAAACATTATGTTGACCGAGGGAAAGGCGTTAGGCACTCCTCGATCCCGTGGTTCGACCACGGTCGCTAGGTGGAACGTATCAGCTAATTTGACACTCCGAATGTATAAACTACACAAAAACACACAAAACAATCAAACAAACAAAAAAAAATCCAAAATTATAGTGTCCAGTCCGATTATTACAACCTGAAATAAAAAAGGTACTGAAAAGCAAACCTATACTAATCCTAAACTACGCTCCAATGCTTCAACCGATGCCCCGGACCTTCATCGCGAACGTCTTCCGAATACAAGGTACCTCGGGCATTCCCCGGTGATGGAATACAAATGACCACGGGGAATTCCCCGACTAAATAAATACATTTCCAAATGCGAGAAAAAGAGAATTATTCAACAAATATTCCGCATTACTCGACGATCCACAAATTCTAAATTTGCCTACCCAAGCCTACCGTTTGCCTATCTCATTCGTACTATCATGATACTATCGATTTCAACAATATTCATATTTATTCTGAATTAAACTGCTAACAATGCATCAAAACAAATACGCCTTCACTTTTATCAATTTCAATCCCCCAAATCAATTAACCAATGATTAATACATGCTTCGATTATCAATTCAAGTTTTCAAGTTCAAATCCAACATCCACCAATACACAATCAAGATTCAAACACACCGAACACACAAATCATTCACGATTACGTAAAATTAAAGGTAGAGAAGATAGAATTGGACCTCAATGCCGCTTTCAAAATCGAAATATCACTTCGGTTAAACCCGATAGAGTCCGCATCCGAACATCCCAAGTAGAACCTCAATCAACGAACTCCAACGCGAAAACCCGAAATATGGCACGAACAGGAAATCTACCCAAGAGTAATGAACACTCGAAACTCGAATCCGCAAGAAAACCAAAAAAACACGTATGGCCGTAGCTCTGTCGAGCTCAGACGGGCGGACGATTGCCGCAGATTGAATTTCGATGAATCTCGGTGTTTCTGACCGGATATACTCAAAAATCAAGAACAACGGAGGGATTTTGGGGATTTTAGACTGGTCGACCAAATCGATATGCGGAAAACTGATTCCGGCGACAGCTCCGCTGGTAAACCTCGACAGTGACCGGATTCTCGCCGGTTCACTGTTCCAATTGAAAATCGACGGTTTTCAGTCCATTTTTGCTCCTTTTTCTCACTGTTTTAACCCTCTCGAACTCCATCTCTCTCTCGATCTTTCACTCAATTCTCACTACCTCTCAATTTCTCCGATCTCCGGTCACTGTGCGCGTGTGTGAATTTAGTGAGGTGAGTGTGTGTGTTCTCGTGAAGGTGAGAGTATGAGTGAATTGTGCGTGTGTGTGATCCTGTTGCTGTTGTGCGTGAAGAAGAAGAAAAGAAAAGGAAAATGGAGTATTGTTTCCAGTGAGTGTCAATTATATAAAATGGTTGCCCCCTTTTTTGAGAGAGATCTGTGTGCATATATGTATTGTGTGTGAGAGTGATGTTCTGTGAGGGTGAGTATTTCTGTGATTCCCGTGGGCCCCCTTCCTTTTGTTTTTATTTGAAAACCTAAAAAATGGAATTTCTTTTCTGTTAATTTGTTCCAAGGTACCAAAAACATGAGGGGGTTAGTAGGGTAGCTGGGATAGGAGGGTGGGGTGAGCCGGTGAGGGGGTGTTGGGTATATGGTTAGGTTGTTAGGATGATTTAAATAAGATAAAATTAATTAGAAATTTTATTAAGAGTTGTTATTTTTTTGTATTTTTGTGGGGTATAATCACATGGGTAAGGGTGTATGATAACGTGAGTAAAAAATGATGAATTGAGTTTTTAAGAGGGACAAAATTAGGTGTCTATATACCTAATGCAAAAACTTGTACTTGAGAAACAACACCAGTTGGTCCATCACTCTTGGTCCAACTCTTTGATATATTACTATTGTCTTAACATATTGATCTTAGGATCATGTATCTTAATCTCCATATATATATATATATGGTAAATAAAATTTCTTGCTTCAGACATGAAATATGCTTAAACTGTCATCCTAATTAACATACAAGAAAATGTTGAATTGTTCTTGTTTAATGCGGAATGAATTTATAATTCCTTTTGCAATTTTTCGTAATGTCTTAAGATAAGATCATAGCTAAAGACATGTCACTGCAATGTTGAATAGTCTTGTAGAATTGATTAGAGTAAACCGAGTGATTTTCTAAGAAAGATCTTTCCGTGTGAGTTATACTTCTGTATGTATGTAACTATGTTTGGAGATCTCTACTTGGTGCTTGTCCAATCCTTCCAAATGGCATGCCCTCCTTTAAAATTTGTTTATCTTGCTTCATTTTAATCTGTTACAAAGAAACATCTCTTCTTTTCTTTATATATAATTTTTTTTAATCTTAACTTTCTATTTAACATATTTAAGATCACACGATTAAATGATACTTTGGTATATTTAACATGTTTTTAATTTAGGACCTATAGAATTCAAAAAATTTCATTACTTTTTTAAATTCTGTCAAGTAAAAATCAAATAAATAAATTGAAACAGATAAAGAATTTTTTTCTCTACTTCAAATACTTTTTTTAACCTCAAAATACTAACCAAATCATGTCCAAATGGCTAAAACTTATCTTTCAGAAGCTCATTGAATGAGTACCAACGAATACCAGTAAATACATTATGCTATCAGATATATATGTTGCAGCAGGCATTTGGTCAAAAGTTAATTAAGAACACTGCAAGAGAGAAAAAATCTGATTTTTGTCTGGAATTAGAATTGAGGGCTGCCAATTTATTACAGGAGGCAAATGTCACATACAGTACCTCAAATTCCAGTCCGAATTATGCAACATTACTTGAGTGAAACAGTGAACAACATGCCACTGTTAAAATTAAAACTTATGGGAGTTATCACATGACTCTGTCATTATCATTAAAATCAACTTTCTGCCTCTATTTTCATGAAAGTGAAAAGTTTATTTTTTTTTCAAATAAATAAGAAATAACAAAAGCTTGTTAAGATCAAGAAGCAAAACAATTAGCACCAAAACTAACCAAATATCAATTCTCTGCCTCTACTTGTTTTATGGTGAAATGAACTTCAGAGAGGGATGAGTTTAGCTTTTTTTCAAGAAAACAGGAAAAATAAAAGCTTGTGAAGATCAGGAAACAAAACAATACGCACCAAAATTTTCTGGCTGGTCCATGGTAGGAATGACAGGCACAGAGTTGTTGCCTGCGAGATGAAGATACGATAGCCCAAACAGCGAAGAAAGTGAGACAGCAGGGCAGTGAGTAAGGTAACAAAACCCCTAATTATTCATTCATATTTTTTGGAAAATAAAGAAACCCAAGGCATTCATAGATTCAAATTCTATTCCATACATAAATAAGAAAAAAAATCAAAGATTGCAACCTCACTTCAAATAGAAGAGACACTAAATTTGAGATTTGGGTGAGAGAGTTTTGTTAGAGATTGAGAGGGACGGATTTGAGAGAGTGTTTTGAGAGAGCCGACCTTTTGGGTTTTGCATTTTTCTAGTTACTAGTCTAATCGCACGTGTAACGTTTGATTAATTAAAATTAAATAATTTTATTTATTGCGACGATTTTTAATGAAGTATAAAAAGTTCAAATCACCTTTCAAAGATTATTCACAGTTTAATATAATAATGTAAATATAAACATATATTTTAGTGTAAGCACATTTAATTTTACCATCAAATGTTTTACGTGATTTCTGGATAATTATTTTTACGTATGTCATGCAGTACCTCTTTCCCTTGTTGCTAGAAGCTAAGAAAGACACATCAATTTGAATCATATTTATGGTATGATTATTTTTCTTTTTTTTTCTATATTTAATGTAAAATTCTTACAAAATCACTGATTACATTTTTATTACATATTTAAAACTTTTAAAAATTTGGTACTTCTTAAAAAAAATTTATTCTTATGGTTCTATATATATATTTCTAGATTTTTCAATTCTTCTTAAAATCAAAGTTTGTTGATTTAGAATTCTTAAATTAATGGAAAAGTGTTCAATTGTCATTAATTCTGATGACTTCTAATAAGGAAAGGTTTTACCGTAAATACTTTTAGTTAACTTTTAATTTTCAAATATTAGGAAAATAGTGAAAAAACGATTTTGTATAAAACAAAAACTTTTAATGAAGGCAAAGAGTTCAAACAACATTTTTAAGACCCTTCACACTTTTAATATAACCAGTTGAACTGCCCGTGCCTCGTATGCGTAATTTTTTATTATTTAAAATTGTGTAATTTTACCTATTGCGAAGATTTTTAATTAACTGCTCAAATCACTTCTCAAAGATCCTTTACATTTTAATATAACAATGTAAACATAACATATACCACCAGAAGTTTCAAATAGTTAATGGATGTCACTTTTACGTTTGTCATGCAGTACCTTTTTTCCTAGCTGCTAGAGGTTAAGAGAGACGCATCGATTAGAACCATATTTGTAGTATGATTAATTTTTCTATATTTAAATTTTTTTCTTATTTTTAAAATTAAATCTTTATAAAATCTTTGATTACTTATTTAAAACTTTTTAAAATGTGGTACTTCTTATATTTTTCTTATTCAATCGCTTTCATATTTATTTATAGATTATTCAAATATTCTTAAAATCCACTTTAGTTGATTAAAGTTGATTTAGAATTCTTAAACTAATGAAAAAGATATTAGTTGTCATTAATTCTGATGACTTCTAATAAGAAAATATTTTATTATAAATATTTAATTAATTTTCAACTCTTAAATCTTAAAAAAATAGTAAAAAGACGATTTTATCTAAAGTAAAGACTTTTAATAAAAGATTTTGAACGAAAATAAATATATAATAAATAGAAATACTATACCTTTTATGGTTTTGTTATTATAGTGTAGGATGACGTATTATTATAACAATAACTTGGCTAGTGTGTGTACCCTCACTAAGTGAGGTTTGTGGAGAAGAGAATATGCATAGATATTATCTCTACCTCAACAATAAATCTATTGTTCTCGATAGAACCTTAGGATAAAAAAAAAAATTTAATTATCTTGAGTCCTCGATAAATTGAAATTGTGTAAAGCATAAGATGTCAACTTGAAGTTGGGGTGGAGAAACACCATAAGACCAAACCAATTTCAATTAGTACGTCACGTATAAAATTTACTAAAATTGTTATTCTATGGGTGAAAAAAATGGAAAGACATTTTTACAAAAAAAAAAAGCCTCACAACATTGTATTATATTCATTTAAACAACTCTTTTCAATCTAAGGGATGTCTTTAGTCCCACAATTATAATACATGATAATAGACAATGCACTCAGATTCCTACAAATCTAAACCTATCGAACATTAAGTCAAAACATAACTATCCAACTTTTTACCCTAATCTGTGAGCTTCATATCCTTCTATCTAACTAGTTTAGGATACGCGCCCCGCACGTGTATCTCGCGTCAATGAATTTAATTTTATAAAATCACTTCGATATTATAAAAGAAAATCTTTTAACTCCTCTTCATTTAGCCAATGAATTTTTCATCAAAAATTTTATATCATAATTAGCAATTCATGGATTCATATTAATTAAATACCTGGAAATTATTGAATAATGAAAAACATACATGCTAGTACTATATATATATATATATATATATATATATCTCAATTTCCACATGAACAATTAACGCATATATGTAACTACCATTATTTATTTTCTTAGTTAAAACCTTTAAAATAAAACGCACACACAAAAAATAAATTGAAAAAATAAATCATCTTAGATCCAATATAACAATTGAAGGGGATCAAGAAATTTGAAGTGCCAAAATGCAGATCGCCTCAAATAGTTTTCTTAGTGTGAATCGTCATCATTGTTAGGATTTATTTATATATTTCAATTCAATAACACGATCCAAGCTTGACGTAAATATTGCACCTTAAAGCTACATATACAAATTCAATTCGATATTATTCACTACAATTCCTCCAGATCAAAAACAAATGCTAACTAATAAAGTTATAGCTAACATAGGCATCCCAATATTTGTTATACGCGTTATGTAAAAACTTTGATGAAATTAAATATGAATTAACGTTATATAAAAACTTTGATGAAATTAAATATGAATTGAAGTGCTTAGTGTTTCAGTTTACTATTTTAATAACTACGTAATTTACACAATGATCTCGTTTCATCTCATTTCAATCGCTTCTTCATAAAATATATCATGTAAACTTTTTGCACTGCTTCATAGCCACAACCTTAAAAACATACTAAAAATATTTCTAAAACAAACATGCCTTAAATCACAAGTAAATTTATCTCTTCAATCATAAATACTATCAATTTCACAAGTAAATTTTCATACACGTTTTTCTTTTCTTTTTATTTCCTAAAATTCTGACGTATCATAAAATATAAGTATCCAAAATATATGATAAATTTTTCCTTACTTCTCCACGGTTTTCTCTTTCTTTTCCTTTTTTACCTCCCTACAATTCTTAGTATTTTTTCCTTTTCTCACCAACAAAACTCATAAATATAAATATAATTGAAACTCCTAAATATATGAGTATACAAAATTCTAAATAGATGGTAGGTTTTCCTATTATTCTTTAAAAAAAAACAAAATTCTAAATATATAGTCGGTTTTTCTATTACGCTTTTTGCAAGTTTTTTTTTTCTTTTTTTTCCTAGAAATTTGACATTGTAATTTTTGTAAAAAAAACATTTTTTTAATGCCATTCATGCCAATTAAGATCTCTGACTTGTTTTCCTTATAGTATAATTACGTGGAATCTATGGTTTAATATGAAAAGAATTGTTTGAATTTTAATCGGAAAATAAAAGAGAATTGTTTAAATAATGAGTATTAATTAAGGTAAATTCGTACTGATTCTATAACAAAATGTTCAAAAGTTATAATCGAAGTTTAATTCTTTTTCTAATATTCTTTTTCATATATTGTAGGACTCATATATATTTCTTACCATATATTATTAAGTATCATCCAATATATTTTAGGAGCCTTTAATTTAATAAAATAATAATTAAAATAAATAGTAAAAAGATGATTTTTTCTAAAGCAATGACATTTAATGAAGGACAAAACGTTCAAATCACTTTTCTAAGGGGCTTCAAACTTTTAATATATTATAGATTATAGATATAGATATAGATTATAGATTATAGATATAGGTATAGATTATAGATATAGATACATTTGTATAAATTTTTTTTACAAATTTCTTAAAATAAATATACTATGGGAATACAACAATATTATAGTTAAATCACATATAAAAGCTATGATGTTATAAAAAATATGATTTATAATCAAAAATATTTTAACCTTTTACCCTAATTTGTAACTTTCACACCTCATACCTAATGCACATGTATAACAAAGAATCACAATTTTTTGAAAATAGATATACTAATTTACTATGGACCTGCAATAATATTAGAACTAAATTACTCACAAAATCTACGACATTCTACCCTTTTACCCTTCTACCCTTCTATGTAATACAACCGTATAAGAAAAATTATAAAAATTTTAAAATAAATATACTACGGGCTTGCAATAACATTAGAACTAAATTACACGTAAAACTACATATTATAAAAAATAATATGATTCATAATTCAAAAGAATTTAACCTTTTTCCCAAATCTGTGCACACAAAAATTACGACATTGCAAAAAATATGATTCATAAATCAAAAAGAATTTAATCTTCTATTCTAATTTGTGACCTCCATCTTCTCCTATCTAATGCACATGTATAAAAAAACCATAAATTTTTGAAAATAAATATACTACCGACATGTAATAATCTTAGAACTAAATTGCATATAAAAGCTAGATATTATAAAAAAAATATGATTCATAAATCAAAAAAAATATAATCTTCTTCCCTAATTTATGACCTTTATACCCGTGTGGTCCGGAAGAGAGAAACCTATGGCCTATGATTTAACAACTACAACTAATTAAACTATAATACTTCAAAATTTACCTGATAAAGCTAATGCAACACCTCTTCTCTCCTTAGTGTTTCTTCCTCGCTCTTGTACAACTAACTCTGATTTCTTCAAAAACTAAATAATCATAATAATTAAAATCAGTCCAAATTCATAGGCAAAATTGAGTTCAAATACATAAATCAAGAAACCGGTCTCTTCAAAAACAAAAAAAAATAATCAAAATCATACTAATTCATAGGAAAAATTGATTCAAATAAAATGTAAATCAAGAAAAAAATAAGAAAAAGTTGCTACCTTTCTAATTGCCCAACAAGAGACAAAGGCCTCGTGACTCTCATATTCATTGTTGCAAGACCACATATTCATTATATAAATATAGGGTATAAAATAAACTAATAACTTAAAAATCTAAACCAAATTAAAGAAACGTGTTAGGATATCATTATGGCCTAAACGCTTTTTTTTTTGGCCTTTTGCAGGAGTTTTAACCTATTTTATGTAAAATAGTTTCATGAATTTCATAAAATATTTGGTACTTTACCTTATATAGAATTTGTTTTGTATAATGATTCCTTTTTAAATTGGATCTTCTTTAATAAAATATTACCATAAATTTAGAAATCCAACTAAAAGAAGAGAATCTTTTCTATTTAATTTTTTATATATTTATTATAGGTAATATTTAATATTATAAATTAAAGAAAAATAGTGAAAAGATGATTTTGTCTATTGTAGAGTTTTTTAATGAAGGGGAAAAAGTTTAAACACTATTTCTAAGGTCCTTCACACTTTTAATATATTATAGATAATTATAAATATTAAAAAAATTAAATAAATATATATTTTGGCTTCACACTTTATAAAATACTGAAAACAATTATTTTTAATAATAAATAAATATTAATATATTAAAAAAGTAGTGACCTCATGAGGTAGCAATTTAAAAAAAAAACTGTTTAAAATACTTATTTTAAAAAATAATTTTAATTATTTTGGCACTAACTTTTTTCATATTTTATTTTTCGACCTCTAGAAGTCCCTTATATTGTGTCGTTTTCTATTGATTAATTTAAGCCTCATTTTTTAACTCGTTTTCACTTGAATTTTCAACTATAGACTCCTATAATCTTGGGTAACATATTTCTAAAATAAAATTTTGATTTTAGTCCTTTCATTTTAAAACTTATTTTTTTCGAACCCATTTTCGACCCATCTTAAATATAAATGATATGGGTATAATTAGCTTCCTTTTAACGTGTAGATTCTATATTTGTATATTTTAGCAGATTCTATATTTGCATGTCTTATCTCATTCTAAGACCCTTCAAAAGAGGAAGGCTCCATGTTGAAGGTTTTAATGACACTCCAGGTTATTTTCTAAATTTTGCACTATTTGGCCATTTATATCTTTCTCATAGCTACCTGATAACGCTCAATCTACAGCTCTCGTAGGAGTGTAAAGCGGTCGTTAGCAAATATAGAACCCAACTGGGTTGGGTATCGATCCCACAGGGAATAGCTTGGTCAACAAGTAAGTAAAGATTACTAGACTTTTAGTGCAAGTCTCGTAAAAAAGGGGGGAGTCTTGTCGTGCAAGTAATGTAACCAAAATAAGATCTAAAACGGCAATAGAAAAGTAAAAAGAGAAAGAATGTTTTAGTGAGATGTAAACAATGAGAATTGAGAAGTTGGGGTTATGTCCACCTTCTGAGGTATACGTCTCTATTGGCTATGAGTGTGTAGAATTCTGACATGCAATTGCTTATAGAGGATTGTAGTCGATGGTAAATCCAAGCGTCTCTCGACCTAACCAAGGACTATTTCACTTTAACTCTCTCGAGCTTAAAGCGTGTCTAACGGTACGAATTCTCCAAGAGGTTAGTCCAGTTACGGCACTAGCTTTTTAATAGGAAAGGGTGTCCTACTACCTTGACATTATCTCTTTTCCAGACAAATAACTTTTCTCTCGAACAAGTTAAATGTTAGACTGGCGTATTCTTGCGTTTGCAACCGCAAAGAATGTAGATTAAGATGAAGAGAATAATGATATAAGCAATATACGTGCCTCGAACTCACAAACTCACAGCAATAGATAGTAACTCATTCGGCTTTCATAACCCCAACAGAGAAGTTTAGTTACCCATGAATGCGAAGAAAACCACAATTGTCATTGTTATTATACCACAATAATGATCAATTTCGTGTAGCACAAGAGTGGTAGGCGTTAGGTGTGATTTCTTGCAGAGTAACGTTTCTCTTGTTGCAGAATTTAAGAATAGAAGAATAGACGAAAATAGAATTGATGGAAAGATTAGAAGAGTTGTAGAATTGTTTGTAGTGTAGAATAATAGAGGAGTAGAAGATGAGAGGGATGGAAGAAGGTATTGTGTTCTCCCTCCTTCCTCCCTCCTTATTCTCTAAAATCTCTAGCATGATAGGGTATTTATAATACCCATATCCTACTCCTACTAAGCTAATGAAATAAATAACCAAATCCTATTAGACTAATGAAATCCTTAACCCAAATGTACTAGGTTAAGGTAACATTATCATAATCCACTTAAAATAATGAAATACATAACCTAATTGTACTAGGTTAATGTATCATTGTCAAAATCCAGCTTTGTGTCTGTAAGTCCCCAAAGTCTTCAGAATTGCTGTTTTAGCCCGGGACAGATTTTCCATGCAGCAGTTTTGGTCCCCCAAAGTCTTCAGAAATGCTGTTTTAGCCCGGGACAGATTTTCCATGCAGCAGTTTTGGTCCTTAGGCGTGTAAACTCCCTTCCCTTCCTTCGTGAGCTTTCTTTAGCGTCAAGTAAGCCATAAAATGCTGAATTATGCATCATTTATACCTGAAACTTTACTAATCATGTTCGTTAGCTCATTTACAGGAAAAAGGACTAAAAGTGCATGAAATATATAATTTGTTCTCAAAACTAGGCTAAAATATGGGCAAAATATATTGATATAGGTGCGTAAATTCGCCTATCATCAACACCCCACACTTAGAGCTTTGTTCGTCCTCGAACAAACTATCATGTCCTTCTAAACGTCAACTTAGGGTTTTACAGCAACAACACAAAATATTCGTCAAGACAAGCACAACAATTATCAACAAAGAGTATCTTTTCGATTATAAGTAGAAACAGTTTAACCTCTAGCATAGACTCGTGATGGTGATCAACTCGCATGCAAACGTTAAAGTACATAGAATCATATACAACTATCCAAAACTCATCAACCATGTGTGTCTCACCATATAGTACCCATAATCACTCACAAATATAACCTATTTTTCAAACATGGGTATCAAAATATCCTTGCTCTCACTCTCACAAAGAATTCATATGTAGCGACTGATGACCATAGGCTTGCCCTTAATGTAATACTCTACTAAATGTTGGAATGTTAAGATTAGGATCAAGTAGGTCTTTTGATGGTTGTAATGTAGGCTAAGGGACGGGTAGGACTATTTTGGCCAGGAATAGTGACTAAGTTCCTAAGCGCTTTAATACATCACTTTGTATCATTGACACTTTTTTCTTTCAACCTTTCTTCTTTCTTTTTTCTACCACCCTTGTTCTCCTCTTTTTTCAATTTTAAGCACAACTCACTTTTCATCTTTCTTTTCCTTTTTCTTTTCACAACATACCTCTTATGATAGCATTTTTTTTCTTTTTCATAACACATTCAAGAACCATTCCAATTTATAGCATTATACTCACCCAATTTCCTTTTATGTTGTCACATGACTTTTTTACTTTAAAGCACTTAGGGATTTTGGGATCAAATTACGGTCTTGAAAGAAATGGATTAGGCTTACATACAAGGTTGTCAAAGAAATAGGCTAAAGGCTCAAAAGGGTTAACTAGGATGATGTCCATGGGTAGGTAAAACTGAAGGTAAACATGTATAGGTTGCCAAAGAAATGCCTAAATCATATCCTAAACTTACACTCCTTATTTTCGCTTTGCATACATACCAGGCAAGTTCTAGCATCAGCCACATACATAGAATATACTATTATCTCACACACACAAGGCACATGGTCGACTTGATTGGAAGTAATATAGACTCTCGACCCAACAAGTGAAGGAATTGAACCACACAATATCACATAATGAGTCACAACTGGAGCCTAAACATCTCAATAGTCATAATTGTAGAACATACTCTTGTTATAATCTCATGCTGCCTATTAGAATAATCTCATGCGAAGCTAAGTTAAAAAAAAAATATTAACTACTAAAAAAATCTTAACTAAAAAATGAAACAAAAATAAAACAAAAGAAAACAAACATAGATGCGAGTAGAGAAGTATAGTATGCAATACCACCACCCCACACTTAGTCGGTACACTGTCCTCAGTGGAAAATAAATAAGAAGAACCTGGTTAGTCGGACTAATCCTCTGTGTCTGGGGTCATACCCCTTGCATTGGAATCATCATCAGAGTCGTCATCCTTAGAAGTTCCTCATAATTATCCCACTTAATTCCAAGCGTGAGTCGAGGTATTTGCAGCGAGTAGGGTTCTCCTTGCTCCTTGCGGCCTCTTTTCTTGCTCTTTTGGGAAGTGGTAGCCTTTTCTTTGCCTTGTCTTGCTTTGGGTGCCATTGTACCTGAGACTTGAAATAGTGTTAATGGTAGCACAATCCCAATGGATACAATCTATGCACAAGCAGTAGGGGTACCACCCCACACTTAGTTTGTTGCTACAAATTAGTGAAGTGAAAGTGGTCGATTACTTAGACTTCATCGACATGCATTTTAGGAGCTATATTCCAACGAGAAAATCAGAGATATATCACTTCTTGCAACCTTTACAATACTTTCATGTTAGGTATAACAAGACTACTACATAGGGATTACATCATGGTATCGTTTCTATCAATAAACTCAACCTCCTATGTCGGTAGGCAGTTATAAGTCTTATTCCGATGAACGGGATATTCTAACATGTAAGTATTCAAGTGACAAGATTATGCAATGTTCATTACTATAGCAATTCTGCAAGTAGTATAATAATGCATCAAAATCAAATTCAAGTCGGACATAAGTTAAGAGCATCCTAACGTACATGTTCACTCACTTGGTTTTGTATCAACAATTCAAACACGTTCACATCACCAATACTTTTTCAAGATTTAGCAATTCATAATAGGTGTAGTAAAGTAGTACTTACAAAATATAAATGAAGAACAAAGTAGTACTTACTTGGTTGAAGCCTTTGGATGATGTTCTTGTGATGAAAAAGAGCAAAAGGAAACTTTTTGATAGGTTTTGGAGACTATAGGTGGTGCATAAGCTAGGTTTCCAATGTGTTTTTGGTTCAAGACTAAGTCTCATATTTATAAGAAAGGTTGGGTCGAGTTTTGGCCCATTAAAATCGGATTTGGAGACCAAAAGTGACCATAGGTGGTGCCTAATGCTTTGCCTAGTTGAGCAGAATGCCATAGCATATGCCAAGCATTTATTTAAGAATGCCATAGCATATGCCATGCATTTATTTAAGAATGCCATACACTATGCGGCGCATTGTCTATGGCATAATGGGACATATGCGCCGCATAGTCTATGGCATATGAGATACTGAGACCAAATACCATAGCATAGGCGGCGCATAGTCAAAAGCATACCTAGGAATAGGCGGCGCATAGTGTATAGCACACTAGATTCCGAGACCTTAGGCTATAGGATAGGTTGTGCATCGTTCTTGGCCTAGTTTTACCAAGGCCTAGCCTTCCTCGAAGCCTATTTTGGCGTGAGAAAGGCTCAATCCATAGCCTTATGCATCACCCTTCCTAACTTACCAACTTTACCATACAATGCGTCCAAATCATCAATTGAAATCAATCTCCTCATTGACTACTTCTTGCACCTATATTCTCTCAAACAAATGAAAATGATTAGTACGATGGGTTGCCTCCCACCAAGCGCCTTAGTTTTGGTCGTGGCACGACTCTTATTTTTGGATTTTTCATTTATCAAAATCAAATCAAGTACTAGAATGAAAGAAAACGATAAACTATAAATGAAAAATGATAAACGATGGGTTGCCTCCCATCTAGCGCCTTATTTATTGTCGTGGCTCGACATAGTTACCTCGAGTACTTAGACTTCGTCGAGATAGATGGTTGGTCGTTTTCTGAATGGATTTAGACGACAATGAGGCTTACTTGTAGGCATGCAATCTTCTTCGAGAAGACTCATACGTCTCCCCGGAGGGTCACCAATTATATCATCAATAGTCCAACCCATAGCTCTCATGTATCTCTTCAGAGCAGAGATGAGAGCCTCTACGTGTTGTTTACTTAAATCATCCGCACTCACCGGAAGTATATTTATACTTTCCAAGAACACATACCTTAGATAATCGGGGAGCTCTTTCGATTCTAGCATTGGTGGCTCTTCACTGGAAGTCTTCGCTGTTGGTGACGGTTGATTCTTAAGATCACGGTCCGGTTGCTTAGGAGTATGGGAATAGGACTCTATTTCTGTTAGAGCACCCATAAGTTCTTCATAATCTTCATCGTTCTCATGCTCAACATTTAGCAGCGCAGCAGACAATGGCTTAACAGTAAGCTGTTTCTCTACAGATAATGCTTTCTTATCTTCATAATGAACATCAGCTACAGAGAACACATCCATATCTCTCGGATGCTTCATCGCTTTGCATAAATCAAAACGAATCACTTCGTCATTCATTCGAAATAAAAGCTCATTATCTCTCATGTCAATAAGCACACTTCCTGTTGCAAGAAAAGGACGTCCCAAGATTATGGGAACTTCAGAATCCACCTCGCAATCCAAAATCACAAAGTCTGCAGGAAAAATGAAGGTAGACACCTTCACCAACACATCATTCAAGATACCCACAGGTCGTTTTACCGACCTATCAGCCATCACGAGCCTCATATTGGTTGGTGTCGGATCGCCTAACCCCAACTTCTTGTAGATGGATAGTGGCATAAAATTGATGCTAGCACCCAGATCGCACAATGCCTTAGCAAAATTCATAGATCCAACCGTGCAAGGAATAGTGAAAGCACCAGGGTCTGCCTTCTTCTGTACTAAGGACCTTGTGGCAATTGCACTGCAATGATGAATATTATCTGCCGGCTCATAGCTTACTGCCCATTTTTTTGTCAACAGGTCCTTCATGAATTTAGCGTACCCAGGCATCTTTTCTAGCGCCTCTACCAATGGAACATTAATGGTCAGCTGCTTCAACATGGTCATGAATTTGCTGAACTTTGTATCATCCGCCACCTTCTTCAATCTTTGAGGAAAAGGTGGTGGTGGGTATGGAATTGTTCTCTCCATGGCTTTCTTCTCCTCTTGCTTCCGAATTTTGGTAGTTTCAGGCTGCAACCTTCTAGGGGTGACGTCATGGACGTCTTGGTCAGCTTCTATGGCGTCATCATCTTCCTTATTTTTGGCCACTTGCTTGCTTTGGGATGAATTTTCCAGCACCTTACCACTCCTGGTAGTAATAGCCATGCATGATTCACCGTTCCTTGGATTTTGCACAGTGTTGCTAGGTAGAGTGCCAGCCTTTCTTTGATTGAGTGCTGCTGACAGTTGGCTCAATTGCTGCTCTATTTGCTTGATTGAAGTGGAATGAGAATCAACTAGTTGTTTCATGGAGGACAAATCATTAATTACCTCAGTAACTCTCGCGCTTGTTTCTTCCACTCCTTTCAATAATTTAGCCATCATGTCTTCCATACTTCCAGAATTAGATGTGGTGGTATCACGTCTACCAGGGGGAACGTACAAACCACTCTTTTCATTCTTGTTCTTCCAACTACCTTGGTCCATATTTCCAGATTTACCATAATAGTTCCGACCTTGGTTTCCTTGGGTATTCCCTCGGAAACCCCCCTGATTGTTCAAGTAGTTGGCCTCTTCTTCCGAATCAGATTCGTCTCTTCCTTTTAGCGCCACAGCTTTCACTTTTTCGGTCTTCCCTGATAATAAATGCTTTGTAAGAAGATCCATTTGTGTTTTCATGTGTGCCATATCTTGATCACGTTCTTCTTCTCTTCTTCTTTCGTCTGCAGTCATGCCTATAGATAAAGTGGGGCTTGCTACCTCAGAATCCCTGGTATGCCAAGCTCTACTTTGTTTCGTCATGCGATCTAGCATATTGCTTGCTTGACCAAAGGTGAGGTCCATAAAAGATCCTCCAGCTGCGTTATCCACCACTGGCTTAGTTATTGAATTCAAGGCTCTATACAATATCTCCATGAGGTGAACATTAGTCATGTGATGGTTTGGGCATCTCGCTAGCTTTGTCTTGAACCTCTCCCATGTTTCATGAAGAGCTTCAGTTGGAAGCTGACGAAAGTTGCTGATTTCATCTCTCAATTGTGCCCTTTTGGAAGGCGAAAAGAATCTTTCTAGGAAAGCGTCTCTCAATTGCCTCCAATTTGTAATTGAATCAGGAGTCAGCCCATTCAACCATAGTGTTGCCTCCCCAGACAGAGACAATGGAAATAGACGTAATCGAATTGCATTCTGACCAACACCAGGATTGTCAAAAGACTTGCATGTAGAAATAAAGTTGATGAGATGCATATTCGGATCATCGCCTTCTAGTCCACCAAACAATCCCTTGAGTTGCAATAACTGAATCATGGTGCTTGTGATGTTGAACTTGGCTCCGGGCGCTAATGGTGGTGGAATTATAGCTCCAGTGGCTCTGGCACCATCAAGATCATCATCATCATCATCGAATGGTATTTCACGTTGTGCATCCATTGATGTACTGAACAAAAAACCTGCAGTAAACAAAAACGAAAACTAAAAGTAAAAGTACGAGAGTCTTTGACCAAAGGGTCTAGTAATTATTACGAACTTAATTGACACTTGTATTCCCCGGCAACGGCGCCAATTTTTGATAACGCTCAATCTACAGCTCTCGTAGGAGTGTAAAGCGGTCGTTAGCAAATATAGAACCCAACTGGGTTGGGTATCGATCCCACAGGGAATAGCTTGGTCAACAAGTAAGTAAAGATTACTAGACTTTTAGTGCAAGTCTCGTAAAAAAGGGGGGAGTCTTGTCGTGCAAGTAATGTAACCAAAATAAGATCTAAAAACGGCAATAGCAAAGTAAAAAGAGAAAGAATGTTTTAGTGAGATATAAACAATGAGAATTGAGAAGTTGGGGTTATGTCCACCTTCTGAGGTATACGTCTCTATTGGCTATGAGTGTGTAGAATTCTGACATGCAATTGCTTATAGAGGATTGTAGTCGATGGTAAATCCAAGCGTCTCTCGACCTAAACAAGGACTATTTCACTTTAACTCTCTCGAGCTTAAAGCGTGTCTAATGGTACGAATTCTCCAAGAGGTTAGTCCAGTTACGACACTAGTTTTTTAATAGGAAAGGGTGTCCCACTACCTTGACATTATCTCTTTTCCAGACAAATAACTTTTCTCTCGAACAAGTTAAATGTTAGACTGGCGTATTCTTGCGTTTGCAACCGCAAAGAATGTAGATTAAGATGAAGAGAATAATGATATAAGCAATATACGTGCCTCGAACTCACAAACTCACAGCAATAGATAGTAACTCATTCGACTTTCATAACCCCAACAGAGAAGTTTAGTTACCCATGAATGCGAAGAAAACCACAATTGTCATTGTTATTATACCACAATAATGATCAATTTCTTGTAGCACAAGAGTGGTAGGCGTTCGGTGTGATTTCTTGCAGAGTAACGTTTCTCTTGTTGCAGAATTTAAGAATAGAAGAATAGACGAAAATAGAATTGATGGAAAGATTAGAAGAGTTGTAGAATTGTTTGTAGTGTAGAATAATAGAGGAGTAGAAGATGAGAGGGGTGGAAGAAGGTATTGTGTTCTCCCTCCTTCCTCCCTCCTTATTCTCTAAAATCTCTAGCATGATAGGGTATTTATAATACCCATATCCTACTCCTACTAAGCTAATGAAATAAATAACCAAATCCTATTAGACTAATGAAATCCTTAACCCAAATGTACTAGGTTAAGGTAACATTATCATAATCCACTTAAAATAATGAAATACATAACCTAATTGTACTAGGTTAATGTATCATTGTCAAAATCCAGCTTTGTGTCTGTAAGTCCCCAAAGTCTTCAGAATTGCTGTTTTAGCCCGGGACAGATTTTCCATACAGCAGTTTTGGTCCCCCAAAGTCTTCAGAAATGCTGTTTTAGCCCGGGACAGATTTTCCATGCAGCAGTTTTGGTCCTTAGGCGTGTAAACTCCCTTCCCTTCCTTCGTGAGCTTTCTTTAGCGTCAAGTAAGCCATAAAATGCTGAATTATGCATCATTTATACCTGAAACTTTACTAATCATGTTCGTTAGCTCATTTACAGGAAAAAGGACTAAAAGTGCATGAAATATATAATTTGTTCTCAAAACTAGGCTAAAATATGGGCAAAATATATTGATATAGGTGCGTAAATTCGCCTATCATCACTACCCTAAGTCATTTATGACTTGCTGGAGCTAATAGTTTGATTACTAGATAGTTCATTTAATTTTTAGAGCCAATCGCTGTTATAAAGTTTTTACTATTAAGAATTGGATATTAGGCCTAAATTATAAGTAAACACCCTCGTATGTTAATTTTAGCAGTTCCTTAAATCCAAAAAGTTGAATTTACACTATTGGGACATTTGGTTGGGTCCTGAGGCTTCTGATCTTATTTTAGGCTATTGAGTGGATTTTGGTTAAAAGGTTATTTGGATATAGGACATATATTTCATCGGAAAGACCTCAGATGGAAATTTTGATGGTGTCGATGATTCTAGAATGTTGAATTTCGTAAGGTAGCATAGTTTGTTTGCATTAATGGGATTGATGTCGCCCAAAACTAACCTCCAAAGAAGTATGTTGCGGTCGATGACAAATATAGTAACCCAACTAGGTTGGGCTCGATCCCGCAGGGAAAATATTGAGCAGTTTCATAGTCTTGATGTAATTCACGAGCAGTGAAGAAAGTAAATAGGGGATTTTAGAATTATCAGTAACTAGTAACCAAATATTGAATGCTTTGAGTTGTAAACAATAGAAGACGAACACTAGGACTATGTTTTCCCTGGATTCTCAACTCCATAAATTCCTTGTGTTTAATCCACCAATTTTGCTGCTCTGCATGTAAATTCAACAAGATACATGTTCTCAACCGTTTTGTGAACGTGTTGATAAATCTCACCCTTTACCTTGTGTATCTCAGGGTGTCACCTAATTGCTCTTTGTATATAACTTCAGTTCAATTTTCACCTTTTGAGTCTTAAGTTGATTAGATGGGATGATAGAATAATAAGATGGACGTGAATCTCAAATTACTATCTTAATCTTCTTTTCCTAATCACAAAATCCCTTGTGAGGATGTTTGCGAATAAGGCTATCCCCAAGATTATGTAGTAGCTCTCAGGTCAATTATTAAGAAGAAGATTAAGATATATGCATAAACCTTAGAATAGGTGAGTATCCCACTTACTTTACGTAACTAATCAGCTAGGGTTCCCACAACCCTAGTCAAAGAAATTATCTGCTTATGTTCATGCAAGAGTTCATGATAATCAATGAAGAATTCCTATAATTAACTACACAAAATAAGATGAATAAAATACAATGTCTTGAATTGAATAATAACCCAAAAATCTCAAGAATCTATAATATCTTAAAAGTGTGAAAACTCTTAAAAAAGTGATTTGAACTTTTTACCCTTCATTAAAAGATTGTCCTTTAGACAAAAGCGTCTTTTTACTATTTACCTAATAATATTTAATTAATTTTAGGATTTCAAATCCAACTAAAATCAGATTCCCCCCCCCCCTCTTTTTTAGTACTACGTATATTTTTTTTTAAAAAAAAAACATGAACTCTATTTTTTATTAAATAAAAGGAAAGCAAAAGTCTATCAAAAACTAAAAAGGGTTTAAAAAATCACTCTTATTTGTGTTAGTTTAGTTTATTTGGAATTTAAAATATTATATTATTGATAAATAATTAATGAAAAAAGTAAAAATCAATCATATTTATATAATTTCTTTATTGAAGAAAAAAGTTTTGAACTTCTATAAATTGAGAATTCATTTAGAAAAATACAATAATATCTAATATGAACATATGGAACAAGATATATTTATTTTTGTTCTTAAATGATTCTTTATTATTTAATTTGAATTTTTTTTTTTTTTGGTTGCCGAGATACGTCAAAGAAATATATTTTTGTAATATTTAATTTACTTAGATGGATTGATTTCGTAGTTTTCTTTTTTTCAATTTTGTAGGTATCTTGAAGATGAATGATGATTAAGATGATATGGACAATTAATGATCAAAATTTTGAGTCTTATAAAATATTATGATTATTTTTTCTTTCTAAACACCAACCGTAATTTAAGGGGTTGTCAATATATTTTACACCTACCTCATTTGTATCTTTGATATTTATAGCTACTATATATCTAGTTAAATAAATTCTCTTACTATTTGGATAAATATCGTATTTATTGTAGCCTTTAAATTCATTATAGTGAGGTACACACGCGAGGCGCGTACACTTAAACTAGTAATGTAAAGTATGTAAGCTAATGTTATAGAATGTAACCTGATAAAAGATAAACCCTAGTGCATCTATAGTATTTCAAATAACACAGGAATCCTAATAAAATAGAAAAGGAAAAGTATTGTCGGCACAAGGTACGACTCGCTCGTCTACTCGTAAGGTCTTCTTACGAGTAGTATTGTGCCTCTGATATCTATTTCAGTTTCTAATCTTCCATGGGCTTCACTTTCTATTCTTCTTACAACTCATGCTCACGAGTCGTAACTTGACTATACGACTTGTGGCCTTCACCCGTATCCACCTAGGACTTCTTCCTTTAATTCTCTGAATACTAGTTTGCTTACAGTTTGTCCATATGAGTCGTACACAGACTTTCTACTCCTATTCTTCTTAGATTTCAGCTCTAAATCTATCCTTTGGTTTTTGTTCTTTGTACAATTTCTTGTTACAACCCGTATCCTCATCTTACGACTCGTACTCTTGAGTCATATCTTCTCTTTACTTACCATTTTTTGTTGGCCATTGTCACTGTTGTGCTAACGAGTCAACCTATAAGCCGAATGATGTATTGATGACTCATAAGGTGACTCGTATCATCTGTGGTCTTAGTCTTTTTTCAGGTCTTTTTTTTTCAATTTCATTCCAACCTATTATTGACCTCTTACCTGTAACAAAGGCAAAACCACCTTATATCCACTAAAACAACCTAAGTGCAAACATAAATTCTTGGTTTTAAGCATCGAAAGTGTCATATTTTTATGGCACATCAACACCCTCAACTTAGAAAGTTTGTATGTCATCAGGCAAAGAAAAATCGCAAACTATAACACAACACAATGATGCTTAAAAAAGAAGATCCTAAGATACCTATGGCAGTGACTTTCAAATCAATTTTCAACACTTTTGTTTCCCTCCTAGTTTTAACTTTTTCAAGTATTAAATTGTGTATATTGATTTGGCACACGAAGAAACATAAAGTAATTCAATGATTCCATTACATTAGTAATAGAAAATTAAGCATATACAGATCATATTAATCGAGCAATCTAGAAACCTAATAGCATAGCCCATGTGCACTCACAATCAATAAAATCTTATTCACTCAGTTAATATTAATCAAATTATGCAGGGATATAGAAAAGGATGCTCTCTCTCATAATGAAGTATCACCGGTGTTTACAGAGTACCATAGGCTTGCCTATATGCTCTCTTCCTAAGTTTTTGGACAGTCGGGGTAGGATCACTAAAGGACTTTATTCGGTTTGTAACTAGGATAGGAGCTGGTATAGTATCATTTTTTAATTTATTTAATGACTATGCCTCCTTGACACTATGCTTTATTTGGGGGTCCACTTATTCTCTACTTTTTCTTCATTTTATTTCCGCCCTTATGTCTCCCTTTTTATTTATAGTACATACATTTTGGATCAGGTGCGACTTTGTTTTTTGCACTTCCTTTTTCTTTTTGTTTTCTTGCAATTTTTCTCTTTTGTTTTCGTTTATTTTCACCACACCTATCCTTTTTCATTTTTTTCTTTTACACTTCATTCTTCATGCTTGTTTTTTCCTACGTATCCCTATACTAGCCAACCTCAACTTAGGCGATTCGCCTGAGTTGAGGTCCACAGTGTCCAAGTACGAATAGGGCCAACAAAGGTTCATTATAGAAATAGGAAGGTGAAATTGGCGTAAACAAAAAATTGGGTCAATTAAGGCTCAAAATTTTGGATCAAAGGGGTTCATTTGACATTTGGTTGGGCATTTAAGATCAGGTGGACTCACAATAAAGATGGCCAATGATCATTTCCTACTCGACTATCTGGGACCTAGGTAAGAGCGATCGGGCAAGTTCTAGATTTCTGCACACCGAGAACTAGGCAAAGCCTCACAAACACTAGCACAAGGTTATACTGCTAAGTACTACTTATCCAGTTATAAAATTGTTCGCCCTACTTATGCTATCCTTAATCTTAATGCCATTATCAGATTCTCAGTCATCTCACACATATCACACATCAAACAATTAGCAAAAGTTTTAGGAGGGGTCTCAATTTTTTAACACAATTATTTGCAATTTAAAGCATAATCATTCAAAACAAGGTCTACTGCCACAAGTTGAAATTTTCCTCTTATTTCAGCTATTTCTTGCACACACAAAAAAAAACCCAAAACATAAACATGATAGTTCATTAAATTTTTCACATTGTGTCCACAGACTTTAAAACATGGCAAGTATAGCCCACAGCGACCTTGGTACAACCCAACCCCAACTTAAAACCTATGCACTATCCCCAGTGCATTTAAAAATGAAAGACAAGAGATCAGGAGCATGCTTGGGAGCTCAACGCGCCAGCTCATACAACATCATCTCCACGTGGGACCTCAAGTAGGGTCCCACCATCCTTAATTGTAGTCCTATCAACCATCGAGACTGCCTCCACAATAGTGGAACCAATTGTGGCCGGTATGCTTAACGGTACATTACTAGTCTGGGCTGCATCATCGCCTCCATCAACATTATCAACTATCGGTCTCAAACTATCGGCTCCAACTTGTATCTCTTTGACCCTCACCACCCGGTCCTGCTTACTCTGTAAGCTATATTTCTTAGCCTTCTTTATTACTTCTTTGTCAGCACTCCGATGCATCTTCTTATTTCTCGCTCTTCTTCCTTCCCCCCCTAGTTCTAAAATCTTCCAGATGTTTTCAACTTATACTTCTGGCATAATTTTTATAACTACAAGTTCTGGGATAAATGGTTTGTTGTATAACAGAACAACCATCTTTTTTATTTTGGCTACCTCCGACTTGACCTCTATAATATCTGGGGTTTAGCCACTCCCCAACTGATGGGTGATCCACTCCTTGAAGGCATCTTGTTGACCCTACACCCATCTTCTTGGTTCTCCAACTTTATTTCAACGCAGGGTTTCACACCCTTTCCATGTTCTAGACTTTGGCCTCCATCATGGCCAATCTCATCATAGCCTCATCTCACATAGCCTGTGAGATCATAATCAAACCAGTCGGCGTAGCTTTGGTTCGAGGTGGTAAAGACTGAACCAGAGAAGGATTGCTACGTGTACCTGTTATATCTGAAGTTTGAGGCACAGACTGCACATCTTTCTTTGGAGCCTCAACAGTCTCAGGATGTCCACTCTGTCTGAACATCTCGGCTATCATCTCAGCCCCTTGCCTAGCTTATTTATCCATAGGGTTTGTATCATCCCGTATCAACCTCAAATTTGTGATGTTCGTGTCCCCGATCAACTTATAAATCATCTGGATTTCCTACACCCTTGTACCAAAACACAATTGGGTGATCATACACAGATAAGCTAAAAGTAGATTCTCTCCGCCCGTCGCTTGATATCTAATCTCTCTGGCTAGAATCTCACCCATAACAAACTCGTACCCAGCCATAAACCCAACAATCAATACTGTGTGAACCGGGTTGAGTATGTTGTGCCCAGTAGTGGGACAAATTTTATGTCGGGCTAGTGTCCACCATAACTTGGCCACGAAGTTCAAAGTACGTTTTTCAACCTTTTGCAAGGTCACTCCTGGCCCTCCAACTACCTAAATAGCATCCTCACCATTTACTGCTATAAAACTAGTAATACACCTAAAGTATCGCATTTAGTCATCTGACCCCATTTGATTTCGAGTAATTTTTTGGATTTCATCCATGCAGTATTCCATCTCACATGTGTTCATCGGAGGTTGAAAGTTCGGTCTATTTAAGAATTGTGAAATAACGAGCAGGGAAATGTTTACCTATACTCCATGAATAACTAACGAGGTGATTGGATCACCACCTCTCCATAGTTGTCCCTATAGATACTGCCATTGTAATTCACCTTTATACGCTGCATAAAACTCTCATACTAATGCAGGACTGTACTTGCCGGATGGTGTAGTCATCCACTGAAAATTGTATTGCCTGAATCTCTCCTCAAATCTAAGCATATCAGACATCTGGTGGTGGTAAACCTCCTATCAAGATACAGAATCCTTTTGGTACTTCTATTTTGAAGTTTGCTCAATCCATCATTATATGTGTCCTACATACCGGGGTACCCCCACCGTTCAACGGCGGGCATCAAAATAGGTGTGATGGCTAGTGGTAGGTCCTGTCTAACCATTAGAGTAGCATCAACATCTTCCACACTAGCATTCTCTGAACTTTTCTCCTATGAACTAGACTCAACATTCTCCCCTGCCCACACAACCTTCAACTTCTTCATTTGTATCATCCTCCTTATCCTCAGAAGATGAAGATGGAGGAGAAGTACTGGTTTGTTCATTCTTGATCCTCGTGGAGGTGTGTCCTCTATAGTGGCTACTTTCTTTCCCTGAGGGTTTTTTCCTTGGGGCTACTTGATTTTTCATGGGGAATTTCACTAGATCCCCACTTCAATCACTTGATTCTTCGCCTAAGAAATGCAACTGTGCCTTTGATACAAGTTTCTTCTTGGTGTTTTTCTCTGAGGAATTATCTTTTGGGGACATAGTACCTATGTACAAACACTTATTATTAAATACTAAGGAAAGGAAAGAAAAACAAAGAAAATAATTATCAGTGTGTATGTTCTGTTCATAGTACGATGGGGGTAATAGTCGTATGAGTTGGGTATGACTCATATGACTGAGTCGTAAGCTGAACAGTGTATATATGATTGTTTACTAGTCTTCTTATGAGTCCTACTAACAAGTCGTAGGGACAAGTTACGACTCATTACCAACAATCATAAGCAGACCAAAAACAAACTTCTAATATATGATATCTCCCAGATCCTTACGACTTAAATTTATGAGTCGTATTAGTTGGATACGACTCATATGAGAAAGTCGTACCTATATTAGAACCTACACTTTTTAGACTTCTATGTTTTTAGTGTTTATGAGTCTCATCATGACTTGTTACTTGTTGTTATGAGTAGTAAAGGGTCTCGTATCCACTGCAACATAGAATTCAACTTTGGAGTTGATTCCAATACACAATTCCTAAACTACCCTTTACATTGTATAATATTTTCACGCTATATAAGTACCAAAACACATATATTCAACACATAATATCAAGTTCAACCCCCAATTTCTATTTTTAACTTAATTTTAAGAACTAAGGTTTTAAATTTCAACACACATGTAAACTGAACTCAAAGCAAGTCCAAAATCTCACACATTTTCAATTTTAACTTGAATTATATTGAATTTAAGCTCAAACACTTACTTGATTTTGTGAGATTCTAGGTTGCTTGAGTTTTCACTTCTCTTCCCCAATTTCTTATGAGATTTGTGTAATGTGAGAGATTCGAGCAAGTTGGTGAGTGGTTTGGATTGTAATCGTGCATTTAAATCTCAATGGTTGGTCAATAATGGAGGTTTAAAGTTATTCGGTTATCGGGTACCCTATTTTGTTTTAAGTTAAATAAGTTGGACCGAGTTGACCCGCAACCCTCGACCTGGTAGCTTGGGTATGAGTAATATGTACGAATTGTATCCAGGGTTACAGGTTTTTTCCTCCATTCGTAAAGACCTGGAGCCTTACTTGGGTTTTGTAGTTGATATGACTCAAGGTGATGACTCGTACCCTGAGGGTACAACTCATTCTTTAATTTATAAAGACTCCAGAAACTTTTATCTAGATTTGCATCATCTCCCAGTTCCTTACGACTACTACTACTCACAAGTCGTTACCTTAAGATACGACTCGTGAGAAGTCTATATAACCTAATTTCTTGAAATTTGTGGCTTTTTTATGCAATCTTTAGTCCTACGAACTGAACACACATATTACCCTACAAATAAATAATTACAAAACATGGGTTGCCTCTATAAGACCCCACAAGGTTCTCTCATAGTCTAAGACTTTAGAGCATGTCAAGTGAAGCCAAATTTCGCCTTTAAAAGATTAAGGAATGAGTTCCAAAGTGATTAGTGTTTAAATCATATTGAATTTTCCTAATTTTGAATTTTTATCGCGTGGGAAATTGAATTATCTTTCCTATGATACCCATTTAGTCAAAATCTAATGTTGGAGTAAAAATTTATGGACGAATTACAGAAAGCAGTCTAAACCGCCCAGATGCGACGGAGAGGGACGACGGACTGTCGAGCTAGCGATGGACCATCGCCCAAACCGTCGCAGTAGAGGAAGTGAGTCCATCTTCTGGCCAGGCATGATGGAATGGTCGACGGACCGTTGCCCAAGCCATCGCAACTAAGACAGTAAGTCCCATTCTGGACCAGGTGCGATGGTTCAGCCGACAGACCGTCGACCCAGCGACAGACCATCGTACAAGCCGTTGCAGATCCCGTTCAGTATTTTTAAGTCATTTTTAAAAGAGTTTTTTGGTCTTTTTCCACCCTTTTAACACCTAGATATACTCAAAACAAAGTAGCTAACTTCAGATTCATCAAAAACAACAAGATCTAGGATTTTCTCCCTTAAGAACAAACCCAATTCCTTTTCCAAGAACTTCAAGATCCCATCATAGTTTCCACAAATTGAGTTAAGATTCAAGGTTCCCAATTCAAAAGCTTCAAGAACCCTCCCTCAAGAGTATAAAAAAGAGTCTCAAGCAAACTTGTTCATCTACAAGTCATAATCTAAGGTATGTGGGGTTTGAACAAGGGTAACCCTTTTATCCTAGTTCCCAAAGGCTTACTTTAAATTACAAAATTTCTTTAATTTATGAGATTTTCCATAAAATTAAGTTAGGGTTCATACCCACTTTCATCATTTGTAAGATTGTGAGATTTCCCATGGATTAAAAGTTGAATTACATGATTTTATTTGTATTTCCATGCCTATTGATGAAATTTACAGATTTTAAGATACTTTATGAGTAATTGCATTACCAAGCACGAATTTGGAGATATCTGACTTGAGATTTCTATTTGGGTCAATAGACCCCCTTTAAAGATTGTTTGGGGCATAAATACCCTATAGCTAAGATACTTTTAGATTTTAGTTAAAGATTTGACCTTTTGGGTCTAAGCTAAGATAGGGATCCACATTAATTATGCCTTAAAGTCAAGAGGGGTATATTTGGTCTTTATTATAGACCCTTGAATTATTTTAAGGTGGATTTCCTAAAAATTTTTAGCTTAAGTATGGGAGTAGTATTTAGCACCGAGTTGGGTATGATTCCAAGGTCTCATGTCCCAGAACTACGTGCCCCCGCGGGTTTTTGATTTACCCTAAGTGGGTTAAGATAGTGATTACTAAAGTTAAGGTTCTATTTCAATGGCAAGGGTAGAGTATCTCTCCCCAATGTGGGCAAGACATTGAACTCCATATTGCTTACATGGTTTATGTCGGTTAGGAGAAACTCCCAAAGCAGTCCCCTACTCTACTTACGATAAAATTTTATATGCTGGAAGTTTGATTTTGAGATTCCCAAAGTCCTAAAATCTCCAAGTTTTAAAGAAATACCTTATTCTCCACAAGGTAAAAGCATAAGTTTTGAAAGCTATTGTTTCTTTAAGATGTCTCTTTCTTACAAGTTTTGAGAATTAGATGGAGAATACAGATTTTAGAAATAAGTGTAATGGGTCACTAGATTTGTACTATATGCTTCATTATACATGATTTATAAGATTCAGATTTCAGTTTTACTCAAGCTATGTGAGTCATTTATATCAGCATGCATATTTTAAGAATGATAACATTGTTTTCTTAAATTCATACACCCCAATATACTCAGTACATCCTCAAAGTACTGATCCATATATACGTCTGTGTGCTACATTATCTTATAATGTAGGTTCAGGTGCTCAGTCTCAGTAGTGACCATGATTCCCGAGTACCTTTGTCTACATTCCACAGTTGGTGAGTCCTCATGGTTCGAGGACATAATTATCAGATTTTCAGTTGTTATTACTTTCAATTTAGTCGAGTTAGTTCGGTGTTTGTCCCAATGACTCTCTAGTTCTTAGTAAGTAGAGGCTTGTTAGACTATCAGTTGAAGTTTTGTTCCATATTATCAGTATTTTGTCATCCAGACATTGTTTCTAGTTGTTTTAGTTCATATTTGATGCAATAAAGTATTATTATTTAGCTTATTTATTCTAAAGTAAGTTCTAAACTCAGTAGCAGGCTCAAAAGGGTTAGCTTGGAGCTACTTGTAGTCCCAAGCACCATGTGACATCTCAAGATGAGATTTTGGGGCGTCACAAACTTGGTATTAGAGCCTAAGGTTTAAGGAGTCCTAGGGAGTCTAACAAGCCGTGTTACGTAGAGTCTTGATCATCGGTGTAAAGTACGCCACATCTATGAGCAAAACGCTATGGGACGTTTTAGGAAAATATCATCTCTTTCTTTCAAAGTCTATCGTGCCTACGACTGTCTCCATATGCTATTGACTCGTGCTCTCTTATGATAGAAAAAGCCTCCCCGGAGAGATAATGCTCGTAGGAATGTAGATCAGCCACCTCAACTGGCTGATACCCTGAATGAGAACGTGTTTCACACTGAGTTTTAGGCTGCCTTTCAGGTGTTAGCCCAAGCAGTCACCGTAAATGTCCAAGCTAATAACTAGGCTACAGTTCCATATCAGCAAGGGGGTGATTCAGCTGTAGCCAGGATTCAGGATTTCATGAGGATGAATCCGCCAGAGTTCTATGGGTCCAAGGCAGGTGAAGACCCACAGTTGTATCTTAAGAAGGTGAAGAAGATCATCCAAGTCATGTATATTTTTGAAGAAGATAGTGTAGAGCTAGCCTCTTATAGGCTGAAGGATATTGCTTATGACTGCGTTGTGGCATGGAGGAAGAATAGAGGGGGGAATGCTGCTCCTATGACTTGGCAAGTATTTTAGGATGTATTCCTGGATAAGTTCTTCCCACTTGAGATGAGGGAATAAAAGATAAAGGAGTTTATGAACCTAAGGCAAGACTCTATGACTGTAAAGGAGTAATTCCTTAAATTTAACCAGTTAGCCAAGTATTCTCCTGACTTAGTAGCTGAGATCCGATCTAGTATAAGAAAGTTTGTGACCGGTGTGTCTAGTTTGGAACTGAAAGAGTGTAGAAATTCTATGCTCAATAGGGATATGGATCTGTCTAGATTGATGATGCATGCTCAGCAGATTGAGGCTGATAAGATAGGGAAGAGAGATAAAGTAAGGGGAAATAAGAGGGCTAGATCGAAGTAGTTTGAGCATGGTCAGACTAGATCCTATGGAGGGAACTGTCCATAATTTCATATTTTTTCATCTATGCCAGCACCTTTGTTAACTAGAGCTCCCACACCTAGAAACAGGAAGGAGCAAGGGAATAAGTCTGCTATGTCCAGGTCCCAGAACAGTGTAAGTAACAAGCCCAGTTATCCATATTGTGCAAAATATGGTAGGAACCATCCCGGTGAGTGTTTGATTGAGCAGAGAGGTTGTTTTGGTTGTGGCAACTTGGGCCACAGACTTAGAGAGTGCCCGCATGCCAGGCAGGGGAACAGAGATGTACGACCTTAGACTTAGGCTATTAGTGCCCCAGCTCTTTTAGCCCATCCAGACCCTCCTCAGGGCGCTTCATCCAGTACTGATGGCGGTCAGGGCCATAATAGATTCTATGGTTTGCCATCCCACAGGAGCAAGAGGATTCTCTGGATGTTGTTACTGGTATGCTCCATGTCTTTCACTTTGAGGTTTATGTGTTGTTGGACACTGGGTCAAATTTCTCTTATGTGACCCCATTAGTTGTTGTGAATTTTGAAATGAGTCCCGAAAATATCCCTGAGCCTTTTCTAGTTTCTACTCCAGTAGGTGAGTCAATTATTGCTAAGCAAGTGTATAAAAAGTGTCCTATCACTGTTCTTCATAGAGTCATATTTGCTAATTTGATAGAGTTGGAGATGCTTGACTTTGATATTATTCTGGGTATGGATTGGCTTCATTCCTATTATGCATCTATCGATTGTCGTACTCGTGTGGTTAAGTTTCAGTTTCCTCATGATCCAGTATTTGAGTGGTTCGGAAGTTCAGTATCTCCCAAGAGTCATTTTATATCCTATCACAAAGATAGAAAGTTGATATCCAAGGGTTGTATCTACCATCCAGTTAGAGTTAACGATACTAAGTCTGATATTTCGACCATTCACTCAGTTAGTATAGTTAATGAGTTTCCCAATGTCTTTCTAGAAGATCTCCCAAGGGTACCTCCTAATAGAGAGATTGAATTTGGGATTGACCTTTTTCTCGATACATAGCCTATTTCTATTCCTCCATACCGTATGGCAACCGTAGAGCTTAAGGAGTTGAAAGAGCAACTCAAAGATCTCCTAGATAAGGGTTTCATAAGGCCCAGTATTTCTCCTTGGGAAGAACCTGTCTTGTTCGTGCGAAAAAAAAATGGTTCTTTACGTATGTGCATTGACTATCGTTAGCTGAATAAGGTTACAGTTAAGAACAAGTACCCTCTTCCTATAATTGATAACCTGTTTGATCAGTTGTCAGGTGCAAGTTATTTCTCAAAGATAGATCTTAGATTCGGCTATCACTAGATTAAAGTAAGGGAGTGTGATATCCCAAAGACAGCCTTCCAAACCTGTTACGATCACTTTGAGTTTCTAGTCAAGTCTTTTGAGCTAACCAATGCTCCAGCGGCTTTCATGGACCTCATGAATCGAGTGTTCAGACAGTATCTTGATATGTTTGTTATAGTGTTCATAGATGATATCCTTGTGTACTCCCGTACTGAGAATAACCATGCAGATCATCTTAGAATTGTCTTGCAAACTCTGACAGATCATCAGTTGTTCTCCAAATTCAGCAAGTGTGAATTTTGGCTAAGGTCAGTGGCCTTTCTGGGTTATATCATTTTAGCCGAAGGCATTAGAGTTGATCCCCAAAAGATAGAAGCTGTAAGAAATTGGCCTAGACCTATCTCTCCATTAGACATTAGAAGTTTCTTGAGTCTAGCAGGCTATTACTGCCACTTTGTTGAAGGTTTCTCATTAATTGCATCTCCTATGTCTAGACTGACCCAAAAGAAAGTTAAGTTCCTGTGGTCAAATTCTTGCGAGAAGAGTTTTCAGGAGTTGAAGACTCGACTTACTTTAGCCCCAGTGTTGTCATTGCCTGATGGTACAGATGATTTTATGGTGTATTGTGATGCCTCTAGAGTTAGTTTAGGTTGTGTGTTAATGCAGATAGGTAAGGTTATAGCCTATGCCTCTAGAAAGTTGAAGCCTCATGAGAAGAATTACTCAACCCATGATTTAGAGTTAGTTGTTGTGGTCGTTGCTTTAAAAATCTGGAGACACTATTTGTATGGTGTTCATATGGATGTGTTCACGGACCACAAGAGTAAGCAGTATATGTTTACTCAGAGGGAGTTAAATCTTCGTCAGAGGATATGGTTAGAGTTGCTAAAGTATTATGATATAAGTATGTTATATCATCCGGGCAAGGCCAATGTAGTGGCAGATGCCCTTAGTAGGTTATCTATGTGCAATGTGGCTCATGTAGAGAAGGGTAAGAAAGAGTTGGCTTATGAAGTTCATCATTTGGCTAGATTGGGTGTTAGGTTGCTTGACTTAGCTGAAGGTAGTGTTTGGGTTCAGAGTAGTTTCGAATCCTCTTTGGTTTCAGAAGTGAAGGAAAAGCAAGACATGGATGCTAGTTTGGTCAAACTGAAGGAGTTAGTTAAGGACCAAAAGATAAAAGTTTTCTCCCAAGGGGGAGATAGGGTGTTGATATGTCATGATAGATTATGTGCCCCAGTGTTGGTGATTTAATACAGAGAATTATGGCTAAAGTGCATGGTGCGCGGTATTTTATTCATCTCGGTGCTACAAGATGTACCGCGACTTGTGGGAAATCTATTAGTGGACTGGTATGAAGAAGGATATAGCTGAGTTTGTGGAAAAATGTACAACTTGTCAATAGGTTAAGGTAGAGAACCAAAGACCTGGTGGTAAGTTGGAAGAGTTTGGTATCCTCACTTGGAAGTGGGAAGAGGTGAATATGAATTTCATGACTGGTCTACCTCTTTCGCATCATCATAATGATTCTATTTGGGTTGTTGTAGACAGGTTGACTAAGTCAGCGCATTTCTTGTCAGTGCATACATCTTATACAACTGAGGACTATGCTAAGTTGTATGTCCAGAAGTTAGTCAGATTGCACGGAGTTCCCTTGTCTATCTTTTTTGATTGGGGTACTTAATTCACTTCTCAGTTTTGGAGAGCTTTTCAGAAGGGTCTTGGTACCCAGGTTCTTTTGAGTTCCACTTTTCATCCGCAGACAGATGGTCAGGCTGAGAGGACCATTTATATTTTGGAAGATATGTTGAGGGCATGTGCTCTTGATTTTAAGGGTAGTTAGGATAAGCATTTATAACTAATTGAGTTTGCATATAACAATAGTTATCACTTTAGTATTCAGATGGCACCGTTTGAGGCTTTGTATGGGAGGAGATGTAAATAACCCATAGGTTGGTTTGAAGGGGGTGAAGCTTCTTTGATTGGGCCTGATGTTGTGTTTGAGTCTATGGAAAAAGTTAAGTTGATTAGAGAAAGGTTGAATATAGCCCAGAGTCATCAGAAGTCATATTTAGATGTAAGAAGAAGAGATCTTGAGTTTGAGGTAGGTGATTAGGTGTATCTGAAGATTTCACCCATGAATATAGCCCAGAGTCATCAGAAGTCATATTTAGATGTAAGAAGAAGAGATCTTGAGTTTGAGGTAGGTGATTGGGTGTATCTGAAGATTTCACCCATGAAGGGGGTGAAGAGGTTTGGCAGAAAGGGGAAGCTTAGACCCTGCTATGTTGGCCCTTATAGAGTTCTGAGATGTGTTGGGAAAGTAGCCTATGAAGTTGAGTTGTCTGTAGATCTGTCAGTTGTTCATCCCGTCTTTCACGTCTCCATGCTTAAGAAGAGCATTGGTGATTCCCTTGTTGTAGATCCTTCGGAGAGCTCAGATGTTCAGACTAGTCTTTCTTACGAAGAGATTCTAGTCGAGATTCTAGACCATCAGACCCATAGACTAAGGAACAAAGAGGTTCCCTTGGTCAAAGTTTGTTAGAGGAACCAGTCAGTTGAGGGTGCTACTTGGGAAGCAGAAGCATACATGCGAGCCAAGTACCCGCACCTCTTCTCCGCGAGTTCAGATCTAGATGAAGATGTTATTCTTCCTTAATTCAATTCCTTTCCAATCAAAGATTCAGCTATGTGGTTATTCTTGTATAAGTTCTTGCACTTTCTGAAGTATTCAAAAGTTTAGAAAGATATGAAGTCGGTTTAGCCATTTGTTTCACCTGTGCACCCTTAGTTCCTAGATATTTTAGTCTAACTAGCGACATTCGAGGATGAATGTTTCCAAGGGGGAGATATTGTAAGACCCCACTGATAACGCTCAATCTACAGCTCTCGTAGGAGTGTAAAGCGGTCGTTAGCAAATATAGAACCCAACTGGGTTGGGTATCGATCCCACAGGGAATAGCTTGGTCAACAAGTAAGTAAAGATTACTAGACTTTTAGTGAAAGTCTCGTAAAAAGGGGGGATTCTTTTCTTGCAAGTAATGTGAACAAATAAGATCTAAAAACGGCAATAGCAAAGTAAAAAGAGAAAGAATGTTACGTTGGTTGTAAACAATGAGAATTGAAGCGTTGGGGTTATGTCCACCTTCTGAGGTATACGTCTCTATTGGCTATGAGTGTGTAGAATTCTGACATGCAATTGCTTATAGAGGATTGTAGTGGATGGTAAATCCAAGCGTCTCTCGACCTAAACAAGGACTATTTCACTTTAACTCTCTCGAGCTTAAAGCGTATCTAACGGTACGAATTCTCCAAGAGGTTAGTCCAGTTACGGCACTAGTTTTTTAATAGGAAAGGGTGTCCCACTACCTTGACATTATCTCTTTTCCAGACAAATAACTTTTCTCTCGAACAAGTTAAATGTTAGACTGGCGTATTCTTGCGTTTGCAACCGCAAAGAATGTAGATTAAGATGAAGAGAATAATGATATAAGCAATATACGTGCCTCGAACTCACAAACTCACAGCAATAGATAGTAACTCATTCGGCTTCCATAACCCCAACAGAGAAGTTTAGTTACCCATGAATGCGAAGGAGATCACGATTGACATTGTTGTTATACCACAAGATTGAGAAATTTCATGTAGCTTTGGTGGTAGGCGTGAGGCGTGAATTCCTTAGCAAAGTAACGATTCTCTTGTTGCGGAAATTAAGAATAGATGAATGGAAGAAGAAAACTAGAATTAATAGAAAGATTAGAAGAGTTGTAGAATTGTTTGTAGTGTAGAATAATAGAGGAATA
Source organism: Capsicum pubescens (assembly GCA_030864215.1). Taxonomy (NCBI): domain Eukaryota; kingdom Viridiplantae; phylum Streptophyta; class Magnoliopsida; order Solanales; family Solanaceae; genus Capsicum; species Capsicum pubescens. The sequence continues at coordinate 303,834,801 of CM061540.1, forward strand.
GAAGATGAGAGGGATGGAAGAAGGTATTGTGTTCTCCCTCCTTCCTCCCTCCTTGTTCTCTAAAATCTCTAGCATGATAGGGTATTTATAATACCCATATCCTAATCCTACTAAGCTAATGAAATAAATAACCAAATCCTACTAGACTAATGAAATCCTTAACCCAAATGTACTAGGTTAAGGTAACATTATCATAATCCACATAAAATAATGAAATACATAACCTAATTGTACTAGGTTAATGTATCATTGTCAAAATCCAGCTTTGTGTCTGTAAGTCCCCAAAGTCTTCAGAATTGCTGTTTTAGCCCGGGACAGATTTTCCATGCAGCAGTTTTGGTCCCCCAAAGTCTTCAGAAATGTTGTTTTAGCCCGGGACAGATTTTCCATGCAGCAGTTTTGGTCCTTAGGCGTGTAAACTCCCTTCCCTTCCTTCGTGAGCTTTCTTTAGCGTCAAGTAAGCCATAAAATGCTGAATTATGCATTATTTATACCTGAAACTTTACTAATCATGTTCGTTAGCTCATTTACAGGAAAAAGGACTAAAAGTGCATGAAATATATAATTTGTTCTCAAAACTAGGCTAAAATATGGGCAAAATATATTGATATAGGCGCGTAAATTCGCCTATCATCAACACCCCACACTTAGAGCTTTGTTCGTCCTCGAACAACATATCATGTCCTTCTAAGCTTCAACTTAAGGTTTTTACAGAAACAACACAAAACATTCTTCAAGACAAGCACAACAATTATCAACAAAGAGTAGCTTTCCGATTATAAGTAGAAACAGTTTAACCTCTAGCGTAGACTCGTGATGGTGATCAACTCGCATGCAAACGTTAAAGTGCATAGAATCATATACAACTATCCAAAACTCATCAACCATGTGTGTCTCACCATATAGTACCCATAATCACTCACAAATATAGCATATTTTTCAAACATGGGTATCAAAATGTCCTTGCTCTCACTCTCACAAAGAATTCATATGTAGCAACTGATGACCATAGGCTTTCCCTTAATGTAATACTCTACTAAATGTTGGAATGTTAAGATTAGGATCAAGTAGGTCTTTTGATGGTTGTAATGTAGGCTAAGGGACGGGTAGGACTATTTTGGCCAGGAATAGTGACTAAGTTCCTAAGCGCTTTAATACATCACTTTGTATCATTGACACTTTTTTCTTTCAACCTTTCTTCTTTCTTTTTTCTACCACCCTTGTTCTCCTCTTTTTTCAATTTTAAGCACAACTCACTTTTCAGCTTTCTTTTCCTTTTTCTTTTCACAACATACCTCTTATGATAGCATTTTTTTTTCTTTTTCATAACACATTCAAGAACCATTCCAATTTATAGCATTATACTCACCCAATTTCCTTTTATGTTGTCACATGACTTTTTCACTTTAAAGCACTTAGGGATTTTGGGATCAAATTACGGTCTTGAAAGAAATGGATTAGGCTTACATACAAGGTTGTCAAAGAAATAGGCTAAAGGCTCAAAAGGGTTAACTAGGATGATGTCCATGGGTAGGTAAAACTGAAGGTAAACATGTATAGGTTGCCAAAGAAATGCCTAAATCATATCCTAAACTTACACTCCTTATTTTCGCTTTGCATACATACCAGGCAAGTTCTAGCATCAGCCACATACATAGAATATACTATTATCTCACACACACAAGGCACATGGTCGACTTGATTGGAAGTAATATAGACTCGCGACCCAACAAGTGAAGGAATTGAATCACACAATATCACATATTGAGTCACAACTAGAGCCTAAACGTCTCAATAGTCACAATTTTAGCACATACTCTTGTTATAATCTCATGCTGCCTATCAAAATAATTTCATGCGAAGCTAAAAAAATAATATTTTAACTACTAAAAAAAAAAAAAATGAAACAAAAGCAAACAAACATAGATGCGAATAGAGAAGTATAGCATGCAATACCACCACCCCACACTTAGTCGGGACACTGTCCTCAGTGGAAAATAAATACGAGGAACCTGGTTGGTCGGACTTATCCTCTATGTCTGGGGTCATACCCCTTGCATTGGAATCATCATCAGAGTCATCATCCTCAGAAGTTCCTCATAAGTATCCCACTTAATTCCAAGCGTGAGTCGAGGTATTTGCAGCGAGGAGGGTTCTCCTTGCTCTTTTCGGCCACTTTTCTTGCCTTTTTGTGAAGTGGTCTTGCTTTGGGTGCCATTGTACCTGAGACTTAAAAAAATGTTCATGTTAGCATCATCTCGATGGATACAATCTATAAACAAGCAGTAGTGGCACCACCCCACACTTAGTTTGTTGGTACAGACTAGTGAAGTGAAAGTGGTCGATTACTCAGACTTCATCGACATACGTTTTAGGGGCTATATTCCAACAAGAAATTCAGATATGTAACACTTCTTGCAATCTTTGCAATACTTTCATGTTAGGTATATCAAGACTTCTTCATAGGGATTACATCATGGTATAGTTTCTATCAATAATCACAATCTCCTATGTCGGTAGGCAACTATAAGTCTTATTCCGATGAGCGAGACATCCCAACATGTAAGTATTCAAGTGACAAGAGCATGCAATGTTCATGACTATAGCAATTCCGCAAGTAGTATAACAATGCATCAAAATCAATTTCTAGTTGGAAACAAGTTAAGAGTATCCTAACGTTCATGTTCACTCACTTGGTTTTGTATCAACAATTCAAACACATTAACATCACCAATATTTCTTCAAGATGTAGCAATTCATAATAGACATAGCAACGTAGCACTTACGAAAAATAGATGAAGAACAAGAGAGTACTTACGTGAATGAAGCCTTTGGAGATGTTCTTGTGAAGTGGGAGAGCAAAAAGAAAAGTTTTGAGATGATTTGGAGAGTATATGCGGCGCCTTTAGGTCACTTTGCAATGTGTTGTGTTATAAAACTAAGTCCCCTTTATATAGGAAGAGAATGGGTCGGGTTATGACCCATTTACAATCGGTTTTGGAGACAAAAATGCTACATATGCGGCGCATAATGCTTGGCATAGTCATGGTATATGTGGCGCATTGTCTATGGCATAATGGGACATATGCGCCGCATAGTCTATGGCATTTGTAGACATATGCGCCGCATAGTCTATGGCATATGAGATACTGAGACCAAATTCCATAGCATAGGCGGCGCATAGTCAAAAGCATACCTAGGAATAGGCGGCGCATAGTGTATAGCACACTAGATTCCGAGACCTTAGGCTATAGGATAGGTTGTGCATCGTTCGTGGCCTAGTTTTACCAAGGCCTAGCCTTCCTCGAAGCCTATTTTGGCGTGAGAAAGGCTCAATCCATAGCCTTATGCATCACCATTCCTAACTTACCAACTTTACCATACAATGCGTCCAAATCGTCAATTGAAATCAATCTCCTCGTTGACTACTTCTTGCACCTATATTCGCTCAAACAAATGAAAACGATTAGTATGATGGGTTGCCTCCCACCAAGCGCCTTAGTTTTGGTCGTGGCACGACTCTTATTTTTGGATTTTTCATTTATCAAAATCAAAACAAGTACTAGAAGAAACGATAAAACGATAAAACGATGGGTTGCCTCCCATCTAGCGCCTTATTTATTGTCGCGGCACGACATAGTTACCTCGAGTACTCAGACTTTGTCGGGATAGATGGTGGATCGTTTTCTGAATGGATTCAGACGACAATGAGGCTTACTTGTAGGAGGGGTACCAATTATATCATCAATAGTCCAACCCATAGCTCTCATGTATCTCTTCAGAGTAGAGATGAGAGCGTCTACGTGCTGTTTACTTAAATCATCCGCACTCACCGGAAGTATCTTTATACTTTCCAAGAACACATACCTTAGATAATTGGGGAGCTCTTTTGATTCTAGCATTGGTGGCTCTTCAAGGGAAATCTTCGCTGTTGGTGACGGTTGATTCTTAGAATCACGGTCCGGTTGCTTAGGAGTATGGGAATAGGACTCTATTTCTGTTAGAGCACCCATAAGTTCTTCATAATCTTCATCGTCCTCATGCTCAACTTTCAGTGGCGTAGCAGACAATGGCTCAACAGTAGGCTGTTTCTCTATAGATAATGCTTTCATATCCTTATGATGAACATCAGCTACAGATAACTCATTCATATCGCTGGGCTGCTTCATGGTTTTGCATATATCAAAGCGGACCACTTCGTCATTAATTCGAAACAAAAGCTCATTATCTTTCATGTCAATAAGCACGCTTCCAGTTGCGAGGAAGGGGCGTCCCAAGATTATGGGAACGTCAGAATCCACCTCACAATCCAGAATAACGAAGTCTGCAGGAAAGATAAATGAAGATACCTTCACCAACACATCATTCAAGATACCCACAGGTCATTTTACCGTCCTATCAGCCATCACGAGCCTCATATTGGTTGGTGTTGGATCTCCTAGCCCCAACTTCTTGTAGACGGATAGTGGCATCAAATTGATGCTAGCACCCAGATCGCACAATGCCTTAGCAAAATTCATAGATCCAACCGTGCAAGGAATAGTGAAAGCACCAGGGTCTGCCTTCTTCTGTACTAAGGACCTTGTGGCAATTGCACTGCAATGATGAATATTATCTGCCGGCTCATAGCTTACTGCCCGCTTCTTTGTCAATAGGTCCTTCATGAATTTAGCGTACCCAGGCATCTTTTCTAGCGCCTCTACCAACGGAACATTAATGGTCAGCTGCTTCAACATGGTCATGAATTTGCTGAACTTTGTATCATCCGCCACCTTCTTCAATCTTTGAGGAAAAGGTGGTAGTGGGTATGGAATTGTTCTCTCCATGGCTTTCTTCTCCTCTTGCTTCCGTTTTTCAGCTTTTCCAGGCTGCACGTTGTGAGGAGTGATGTTAAGGACGTTAGGATCGGCTGCTGTGGCATCTTTCCCTTTCGCCTTATCATCAATTTTCGTTTCTTCGTCAACCACTTGCTTGCCTTTTTCTGAAGTTTCCAGCACCTTACCCCTTCGGGTAGTGATGGCCATGCATGACCCATCATTCCTTGGGTTTTGCACAGTATCGCTAGGTAAAGTGCCAACCTTTCTTTGATTGAGTGCTGCTGAAAGTTGGCTCAATTGCTGCTCTATTTGCTTGATTGAAGTGGAATGAGAATCAACTAATTGCTTCATAGAGGACAAATCATTTATTACCTCCATTACTCCTGCGCTTGTTGCTTCCACTTCTTTCAGCAGTTTAGCCATCATGTCTTCCATACTTCCAGAACTAGATGTGGTGGTGTCACGTCTTCCAGGGGGAACATACACACCACTACTGTCATTCTTGTTCTTCCAACTACCTTGGTCTTTGCTTCCATATTTATCATAATAGTTCCGACCTTGGTTTCCTTGGGTATTCCCACGGAAACCCCCCTGATTGTTCAAGTAGTTGGCTTCTTCTTCCGTATCAGCTTCGTTTTTTCCATGTGCTACAATGGCTTTGACTTTTTTGGTCTTCCCTGATAATAGATGCTTTGTAAGAATATCCACTTGTGTTCTCATGTGCGCCATATCTTGGTCACGTTCCTCTTGTCTACGCCTCTGCTCTGTGGTCAGGCCAATAGATAAAGTGGAGCTTGCTACCTCAGAATCCCTAGTATGCCAAGCTCTACTTTGCTTCGTCATACGATCTAGCATATTGCTTGCTTGACCAAAGGTGAGGTCCATGAATGATCCTCCAGCCGCATTATCCACCACTGGTTTAGTTATTGAATTCAAGGCTCTGTAAAGTATCTCCATTAGGTGAACATTAGTCATGTGATGGTTTGGGCACCTCATTAGTTTCGTCTTGAACCTCTCCCATGTTTCATGAAGGGCTTCAGTTGGAAGCTGACGAAAGTTGATGATTTCATCTCTCAATTGTGCTCTTTTGGATGGCGGAAAGAATCTTTCGAGGAAAGCGTCTCTCAATTGCCTCCAATTTGTAATAGAATAAGGAGTCAGCCCATTCAACCATAGAGTTGCCTCCCCGGACAGAGACAATGGAAATAGACGTAATCGAATTGCATTCTGACCAACACCAGGATTGTCAAAAGACTTGCATGTAGAAATAAAGTTGATGAGATGCATATTCGGATCATCGCCTGCTAGTCCACCAAATAATCCCTTGAGTTGCAATAACTGAATCATGGTGCTTGTGATGTTGAACTTGGCTCCGGGCGCTAATGGTGGTGGAATTATAGCTCTAGTGGCTCCGGCTCCATCAAGATCATTATCATCATCATCGAATGGTATTTCACGTTGTGCATCCATTGATGCACTTGAACAAAAACCTGCAATAAACAAAAACAAAAACTAAAAGTAAAAGTACGAGAATCTTTGACCAAAGGGTCTAGTAATTTTCACGAACTTTAGTGACACTTGTATTCCCCGACAGCGGCGCCAATTTTTGATAACGCTCAATCTACAGCTCTCGTAGGAGTGTAAAGCGGTCGTTAGCAAATATAGAACCCAACTGGGTTGGGTATCGATCCCACAGGGAATAGCTTGGTCAACAAGTAAGTAAAGATTACTAGACTTTTAGTGCAAGTCTCGTAAAAAGGGGGGATTCTTTTCTTGCAAGTAATGTGAACAAAATAAGATCTAAAAACGGCAATAGCAAAGTAAAAAGAGAAAGAATGTTACGTTGGTTGTAAACAATGAGAATTGAAGCGTTGGGGTTATGTCCACCTTCTGAGGTATACGTCTCTATTGGCTATGAGTGTGTAGAATTCTGACATGCAATTGCTTATAGAGGATTGTAGTCGATGGTAAATCCAAGCGTCTCTCGACCTAAACAAGGACTATTTCACTTTAACTCTCTCGAGCTTAAAGCGTATCTAACGGTACGAATTCTCCAAGAGGTTAGTCCAGTTACGACACTAGCTTTTTAATAGGAAAGGGTGTCCTACTACCTTGACATTATCTCTTTTCCAGACAAATAACTTTTCTCTCGAACAAGTTAAATGTTAGACTGGCGTATTCTTGCGTTTGCAACCGCAAAGAATGTAGATTAAGATGAAGAGAATAATGATATAAGCAATATACGTGCCTCGAACTCACAAACTCACAGCAATAGATAGTAACTCATTCGGCTTCCATAACCCCAACAGAGAAGTTTAGTTACCCATGAATGCGAAGGAGATCACGATTGACATTGTTGTTATACCACAAGATTGAGAAATTTCGTGTAGCTTTGGTGGTAGGCGTGAGGCGTGAATTCCTTAGCAAAGTAACGATTCTCTTGTTGCGGAAATTAAGAATAGATGAATGGAAGAAGAAAACTAGAATTAATAGAAAGATTAGAAGAGTTGTAGAATTGTTTGTAGTGTAGAATAATAGAGGAATAGAAGATGAGAGGGATGGAAGAAGGTATTGTGTTCTCCCTCCTTCCTCCCTCCTTGTTCTCTAAAATCTCTAGCATGATAGGGTATTTATAATACCCATATCCTAATCCTACTAAGCTAATGAAATAAATAACCAAATCCTACTAGACTAATGAAATCCTTAACTCAAATGTACTAGGTTAAGGTAACATTATCATAATCCACATAAAATAATGAAATACATAACCTAATTGTACTAGGTTAATGTATCATTGTCAAAATCCAGCTTTGTGTCTGTAAGTCCCCAAAGTCTTCAGAATTGCTGTTTTAGCCCGGGACAGATTTTCCATGCAGCAGTTTTGGTCCCCCAAAGTCTTCAGAAATGCTGTTTTAGCCCGGGACAGATTTTCCATGCAGCAGTTTTGGTCCTTAGGCGTGTAAACTCCCTTCCCTTCCTTCGTGAGCTTTCTTTAGCGTCAAGTAAGCCATAAAATGCTGAATTATGCATCATTTATACCTGAAACTTTACTAATCATGTTCGTTAGCTCATTTACAGGAAAAAGGACTAAAAGTGCATGAAATATATAATTTGTTCTCAAAACTAGGCTAAAATATGGGCAAAATATATTGATATAGGTGCGTAAATTCGCCTATCATCAACAAGGTTCCCTCGTAGTCTAAGCCTTCAGAGCATGTCAAGTGAAGCCTAATTTTTCCTTTAAAAGATTAAGGAATGACTTCCAAAGTTATTAGTCTTTAAACCACATTGAATTTTCCTAATTTTGACTTTTTATCGCGTGGGAATATGAATTATATTTCCAATGATACCCATTTCGTCAAAATCCGATGTTCGAGGTAGAAAGTTATGGCCGAATTACAGAAAGCATTCTGAACCGCCCAGGTGCGACGGAGAGGGCCAACAGACCATCGAGCTAGCGACGAACCATCGCCCAAACCATCATAGCAGAGGTAGTGAGTCCACCTTCTGGCCAGGCACGACGGAATGGCCGACGGACCATTGAGCTAGCGATGGACCGTCGCCCGATCCATCGCAACTAAGACAGTAAGTCCCATTCTGGCCTAGGTGCGACGGTCCGACCAACGGACCGTAGACCCAGCGACAGACTGTCACACAAGCCATCGCAGATCCCGTTTAGTATTTAAGTCATTTTTAAAAGGGCTTTTTGGTCTTTTCCACCCTTGTAACACCTAGATATATCCAAAACGAAGCAGATAACTTCAAATTCATCAAAAACATCAAGAGCTAGGGTTTTCTCCCAAAAGAACAAACCCAATTCCTTCTCCAAGAACTTCAAGATCCCACCATAATTTCCATAAATTAAGTTAAGATTCAAGATTCCCAAGTCAAAAGCTTCAAGAACACTCCCTCAATAGTACTAAAAAGAGTCTCAAGCAAGCTTGTTCATCTACAAGTCATAATCTAAGGTATGAGGGGTTTGAACAAGGGTAACCCTTTCATCCTTGTGCCCAAAGGCTTACTTTAAATTACAAAATTTCTGCAATTTATGAGATTTTCCATAAAATTAAGTTAGGGTTCATACCCACTTTCATCATTTGTAAGATTGTGAGATTTCCTATGGATTAAAAGTTGAATTACATGATTTTATTTATATTTCCATGCCTATTAATGAAATTTATAGATTTTAAGATACTTTATGAGTAATTGCATTACCAAGCATGAATGTTTACTTATTCTAGTCTCAGTATATTATAGAATAACCTTCAGAACATACTATAAGCATTATCAAAATAGCCAAATATCAGTCAATTAAACTCAGAACAGTCTAGTATTTCAGTGTTTTTTATTTGGGATAGGATTTAGCACTGAGCGAGTGTAGGGATGGTGGCTTTCTTTTTAGATAGGCAGAGTCGTTAGTAGCAGTCCCTATACTCCAGAGCTACATAGCCGGCATAGGATATGAGAAGTCACCCGTCAGATTAGGCTTAACTATCTCGCAGGGGTTACCCGTCAGTTCAGTCTTGACATACTTAGTCCTTCGGACATTATATCAGTCTAGTGGATCCACACAGTCAGTGCTAGTACCCGTGGCACGGTATTAATGCCCTTCCAACTGGGGTTATAGGTTGGACCACGATTAGCTCAAATTGGGGCATGTTGGTTATATGATACCTCCTACAGTCTTAGATACAGTCTCAACTACCGTCCCACTTCAGTTATCCAATCTTAGTGTTGTTTGACCAAAGCATACAAATATCAGTTATTTCAGTTTACAGATTTTATTCAGTTCATGCTATATGCTTGGTCATGCATCCTTATTATCTATAGATTTTCATGTATTTTCGGTATTTACAAACTCATCTGCATATATAGTATTTGCATGTTTCATATATTTTCAGTATCTATAGATTCCACATTCTCTATTTAGTACTCCATGTTTTACATGAATCTTTAGATAATTATTATCCTTGTTCATGAAACCATGCATATCAACCTACCTCATTTAGCACACCAGTACATTCAAAGTACTGATCGCATACCTTTCTTTTGCACTATGATGTATTATATCATAGGTTCTGACGCTCAGTTTCCGACTCGCGATTAAACTTATCAGACCCGCAGCAGTAATAGTGGTGAGTCCTCATCATTCGAGTATAGATTATTTTATATCATGATTTCATTCTAATAGTTAGTTGGAGTTAGTTGGGGCCTGTCCCATCAACTCACAATCTTACAGTTTAGACGTTTTTCAGACATTAGAGTTAGTTTATTAGTATTTTGTTAGATTCAGATAGTTTCTTTCTAGATTTATATTTCAACATAGATTCAGTAATAAAACCTTATGGCAATATCAGTTGTTTCTTCCGCATTTATGATTATATTATTTGGTGCTCACAACAGATACCAGCTCATGGGTTAGCTTGTGGTCTCTCGGGACTATAAGCACCATATGACACCTTGGGGTGTACTCTCAGGGCATTACAAACTTCGTATCAAAGCCTAAGGTTTTAAAGTGTCCTAGGAAGTCCAAAAGTCGCGTCAAGTAGAGTTGTGTGCATGGGTGTGTAGCATGCCACACTTATGGATGAGAGGTTAGAAGGAATTTAAGAAAAGTTTCCCTTCTTTCAGTATTTATATCGTGCGAGTGAGCATGAGCTCAAGTTAAAATCCATATGTAATCCATTTTTTCCTTTCGTTTATAGAACATGCCTCCTAAAAGGAATAATAGAAGAAGAGCAGGAAATCAGCCAGTCCCTCAGCCCATCAAAGCAGATCTTCTGGACGAGCATGTCTCTCATGCAGAATTTAGAGTTGTGTTCACTACTTTAGCAAACTCCATAGTAGCACAGAATGAATAGTCAGTTTCTGTTCCGGCCAACCCAGTGGCCAATACTGCTACAACCATAATTCGGGACTTCACCCGAATGAATCCTCCTTTTTTCATGGGATCCAAGTCTGAAGAGGATCTACAGGAATTCCTAGATATGGTACAAAAGGTAATGGATGCTACGGAGGTGACATCTAGTCAGAGTGCTGAGTTGGCTGCATATCAGTTGTAAGATGTAGCCCATACTTGGTTCAAGAAGTGGAAGGTGAATAGGGGTGTTGATGCAGAGCCTATAGAATAGGAAGAGTTTGACATAGCTTTCTTAGACAGATTCTTCTCGTTGGAGTTGAGGAAGGCCAAGGTATTGGAGTTTATTAACTTGAGCCAGGGTAGCATGAGAGTGAGGGAGTATTCCTTCAAGTTCACTCAATTAGCTAGATATGCTCTTCATATGGTAGCTGATAGTAGGTCCAAGATGAGTAAGTTTGTGTTTGGCGTATCTGATAGTGTGGTTAAGGAGTGTAGGACCGCAATGCTGATTAATGAGATAGACTTGTCTAGGATGATGGTTCATACTCAACAGATAGAGGAGCAGAATATTAAAAAAAAAAGAGAGAAAACAAGAGGGCTAGGATGGGTAGTTTTAACTTCAGTCAGCTAAGGTTTGAGGGGGGTAACCGTCCTCAGTTTCACCAGAGGTATTCACCCCTAGCACCCTCTTCAGCCAGTTCCCTAGTACCCAAATTTAGAAATGACAATAGGGATAGATCACTAGGCTCTAAGTCCCAAGTCAGTGTTAGCAGTGCTCGTACAAATCCTTTATGTCAGAAGTATGGCAGGCACCATTAGGGTGAGTGTAGAGTGGGTAGTGATGTGTACTTTGGGTATGGCAAGCCAGGCCATCAGATTTGGGAGTGTCAGCTAGTTTCTCAGAAAGGTAGGGATGTGCGCCAATATGGCCAGTCTAATCAGTCATCAGTTCTACCCAGTCGCCCAACTCAGCAGAGTGTCGCTTCCAGTGCTACCAGTGGTCAGCATCTGAACAGATTATATGTTCTTCAGTCCCACCAAGATCAAGAAAATTCTCCTATTGTAGTTACTGATACGTTGCAGGTCTTTAACTTACATGTTTATGATTTACTAGACCCTGGAGCTTCTCTTTCTTTTGTAACTCTATATATAGCCATCAATTTTGGAGTCAGCCCCAAAACTTTAGCAGAGCTCTTTTTAGTGTCTACCCCAATAGGTGTTTCCATTGTAGCCAAACAGGTATACAGAACTGTCCGATCATAATATCTCAGAAAGTTACCTTAGTTGATCTCGTGAAGTTAGAGATGACTGATTTTGACATCATTCTTGGCATGGATTGGCTCCACTTATGCTATGCATCAGTTGATTGTAGAAATAGAATAGTTCATTTTCAATTACCAAATGAACCAGTCCTTGAATGGAGGGGTAGCACTGCAGCACTTAAGGGTTCATTGATTTCATACCTTAGAGCAAGAAAAATGATATCCAAGAGAAATGTCTATCATCTTGTGCGAGTCAAAGACTTTAGTTCAAAAACTCCTACTCTTGAGTCAGTTTCAATAGTGAGGGAATTTCTATATATGTTCCCTAAAGATCTTCCTGGAGTTCATCCCGAAAGGAAAATAGATTTCAGAATAGACCTTCTTCTGGATACTCAGCCCATATCTATTCTACCATACAAAATGGCTCCAGTTGAACTCAAGGAGTTAAAGGAATAGTTAAAGGATCTTCTAGATAAGGGATTCATCTATCCCAGCATCTCCCCGTGGGGTGCCCCTGTTCTATTCGTGCATAAGAAAGACAGTTCTCTCAGAATGTGTATTGACTATCGTCAGTTGCACAAGGTCACAGTCAAGAATAAATACCCACTTCCTAGAATTGATGACTTTTTTGACCAACTTTAGGGTGCTAGTTACTTTTCCAAGATAGACCTCAAATCAGGCCTTCATCAGCTCAGGGTCAGAGAATATGACATTTTAAAAACAGCTTTCTGAACCTGGTATGGTCACTTTGAGTTTCTAATCATGTCCTTTGGTCTCATAAATTCCCCAGCAGATTTCATGGACTAGATGAACCGAGTGTTCAAGCAGTACTTGGACATGATTGATATAGTCTTTATAGACGACATTCTTGTCTATTCTCATAGCAATAATTATCAGACAGACCACCTCAAAATCATACTTTAGACTCTCAAAACTCACCAGTTGTTTGTTAAATTCACTAAGTGTGAATTCTGGCTAAGAGCAGTAGCTTTCCTTGGCCATATTATTTTTGGTGATAGAATTAGAGTTGATCCTCAAAAGACCAAAGTAGTGAGAAACTGGCCTAAACCCATCTCTCCATTAGATATCAGGAGTTTCTTGGGTTTAGCTGGCTATTACCGTCAGTTTGTTGAAGGGTTTCATCTATTACATCCCCTATGTACAGATTGACACAGAAGAAAGTTAAGTTTTAGTGGTCTAATTCCTGTGAGAAAAGTTTTCAGGAGTTGAAGACTCGACTCACCTCAGCCCTAGTTTTGACTCTACCAGATGGTTCAGATGGGTTTGTTGTGTACTGTGATGCATCCAGAATAGTTTTGGGTTATGTCCTCATGCATAGAGGTAAGCTCATAGCCTATGACTCCAAACAACATAAACCCCGTGAAAAGAATTACCCTACCTATGATCTTGAGTTAGAATTAGTAGTATTTGCCTTAAAGATTTGGAGGCATTACTTGTATGGGGTGCACGTAGATCTGTTCTCTAACCATAAGAGCCTGCAGTAGGTGTTGTCTTAGAAAAATTTAAACTACATCAGAGAAGGTAGTTAGAGTTATTAAAGAACTCTGACATGAGTGTTCTGTATCATCCGGGCAAGGCCAATATAGTGGGTGAAGCTCTCAGTAGAATGTCTATGGGTAGTATTGCTCGTGTTGAATATGGTAAGAAGAATTTAACTCAGAAAGTTCATCAGCTTGCCTGACTAAGTGTCCGCTTAGTCGATTCAGCAGAAGGTAGTGTATAGGTACAGAGTAGTGCCGAATCATATCTAGTTTCCGAAGTGAAGGAAGAATAGGATAGAGATCCCAGTCTAGTTAAGTTGAAAGAATCAATCAGAGATCAGAAAGTAGAGGTTTTCTCCTAAGAGGGAGATAGTGTTTTGCATTGTCAAGGTAGATTGTATGTGCTTATTGTAGAATATTTGAGGCAAAAAATTCTTACAAAAGCATATGGTGAGCGTTACTCTATTCATCCAGGGGCCACTAAGATGTATCGCAATTTACGGGAGATTTATTAGTAGAGTGGGATAAAGAGAGATATTGCAGAGTTTGTAGTTAAGTGCTCCAGATATCAGCAAATTAAGATTGAGCACCAGAAGCCTAGTAGGTCCATCCAGGAGTTCAGTATTCCCACTTGGAAATGGGAGGAAGTGAACATGGACTTTGTGATGGTTTTGACTCGTACTCATTATTAGCATGATTCTTTTTGGGTTATCGTAGACAGGATGACCAAATCTGCTTATTTATTGCCAGTTCATACCTCTTACTCAGATGAGGACTATGCCAAACTTTATCTCAGAGAGTTGGTCAGGTTGTACGGTGTTCCCTTATCTATCATCTCAGATAGAGGTACCCAGTTTACCTCTCACTTTTTGAAAGCATTTCAAAAGGGTCTTGGTACCTAAGTCCACCTTAGTACAGCTTTCCACCCCCAGACAAATGATTAAGTAGAAAGGACCATTCAGACTCTTGAGAATATGTTGAGAGCATACGTAGTTGAATTTAAACGTAGTTGGGATGACCACTTGACTTTGATTGAGTTCGCATACAATAACAACTATTATTCCAGTATCCGGATAGCTCCGTTTGAAGCTCTCTATGGTAGGAGATGTAGATCTCCAATTGGTTGATTTAAAGTAGGTGAGGCCATATAGTAGGGCCTGACTTGGTGTATGATGCCTTAGAGAAAGTTCAGTTGATCAGAAAAAGGCTTAGGGCTACCCAGAGCTGACATAAATTATACGCAGATGTGAGAAAAAAGGATCTCAAGTTTGAGGTCGGTGAATTTGTCTACTTGAAATCTCTCCCATGAAGGGAGTGAAGAGATTCGTCAAGAAAGGGAAACTCAGTCCCCGATATGTCGGTCCCTTCAAAATTCTCATTCATTTTGGAAAGGTAGCTTTATGAGCTTGATTTGCCTTCAGATCTAGCTTCAGTACACCCAGTGTTCCATGTCTCATTGTTGAAGAAGTGAATTGGTGATCTAGCTATAGTTGTTCCTTTAGAAATTTTAGATGTTCAGAACAGTCCTTTCTTTAAGGAGGTTCCAGTTGAAATTATTAATCGTCAAGTTCGTAGGCTAAGGAACAAGAGGTTCCACTAGTCAAAGTTCTTTGGAAAAATCAGTCCGATGAGGGAGACACTTAGGAAGCAGAAACAGATATGCGGACCAAGTACCCTTACCTTTTCTCCATGAATTCAGATTCGGTTTAAAGTACTAATCTTCTGAAAATTTCTCTCTATCATGCTTAGTTTCAGCTACACCTCATGTTCATGTCAGTTGTGCATTTACAAATTAGTTCATTCATGCATTCAATGCCTCAGATATGCATGTTCAGTATGTAAGCCCAGTCCATCAGTTTCCTCAGCTTAACCAGTTTCATTCGAGGAAGAATGATCCCAAAAGGGAAATATTGTAATACCTCATATTTTCATAGCATGATTCAAGTCCCATTACATGAGTATTCATATATAAAATTTTCAAAACACTCATTATTTTTCAATTTAGAACTTTCCATTGCGTAGGAAATTCAATTAGCTTTCCAACGATATAAAATTTGCCCAAATCCGATAACTGAGTAAGAACTTATGGTGATTTTAAGTTTTAGTCATTAAACATCGGCATTTTTACCCTTAGCACATTGCGTAGCCAGTCTAAATGACAATTTGTAATTTCCAGTAGGGTATCGTAATCCTGGCGCGTCGCACTAAAGGACAGATTGGCATTTGTAATTTTCCAGTGTTTCAGTGCAATGCCACCGCATCGTGGTGAGCTTCCTGGTCATAAACAAAGTGGAAATGCAATTACACTGCGTCGCTCCACCTTGCATTTTCCCAATTGTCCGATTCCAGTGACACGGAAAGATAGTATCGCATCGCGACAGCCCACAAAATCGAGAATTTTTTAGTAATTCCGAGTTTTAAATCTGAGGGCATTAATGTCTTTTTCCCCTCACCCCAGTCGGCCTTTAACACGAAATTCACCCTAATTAACCTATTACTTCATTATTTTAATAATTTTTCCCCAAATCAAAGAAGATTCTCTCCCAATCAAAAACCTTAGCTCTCAAATACAAGACCAATCCTCAAGAATTCACCAAGAACTTCCAGAAATACATCAATTAAGGTATGTTAGATGTTCATCCATGGATTCAAGTAACCTATTTAAATTATAAAATTTTGATCTTTCCAAGTTAATTGACTTTAAATTTGATTTCACCCATGAATCTCCATGTACTATTAATTTTACACCATGATTCAATGAAATTGTTGTTGTTATTCAATCCTTCATGTTTAACTATTATTATTTATTGAATTAAACTATGATTTTATACTATTATGTCAAATTCATGCTATTTCTATAAGTTCCATGAAATTCTTATGATTGTTTTAAACCATGAACTACAAGTGTTTAATAAAAGGCCTACAAGAGTGATTGATTTAATAAAAGCCTTCAAGATTTGCCCCCCAAGCTTTAGTGTCATTTTACCATTGTTGTTTTTAAGTCCTGGGATTATTGAATTGTAATGCCCCGAGTCTGAACCCCGGATGCTACACGGTGCTCATAATCTTGAAGGACTATAAGCTAACCCATGACTGGTACCTACTGCAATATCTGAATAATAACACTGTAATAATTGCGGAAATAGGCGGAACATATGTTGTAAGGTTCAACTATGAACAATAAACCTAAATGTGGTATCAATATACGAAAACTGAACATAAATACTGAAATCTGGACTACTGTCTAAAAATACTCAAGTCTGGGAAGCCTCTAAACTATCTGAACTGTGGAGTTGATGGGAAAAGTTCCCAACTAACTCTGTCTACTGAATAAACTGAAATAATGTTAATAATAAATATGTCCTCAAACTATGATGACTCACCATTACTATAAAAGCAGATATTCTAATCTGCTAAGGATGCTCTGGAGCCCATGCCTCTGTACCTATGATATAAGACATCATAGCATAAAAAGCATGCATCAGTACTTTGAATGTACTGGTATGTTCAGTGAGGTAAGCTTAAATTCATGGGTTCATATGCATGAACAATACTAACTGAATAATATGAGTATGACTGAATGAGAGTACATGCATGAATACATAGACTATAACTGAGACTGTGATAACACTAAATACTTAGTCTGAGTACTGATTAACTGGTTAATTGAGTTTACTGATACTATATTACTAACATTTGAATGACTGTATTTGACAATCCTGATTCTGTGGAAATATACTGAGTTTTGTACTGAGCTAAGTGACTATATCTGATAGTCCTAAATCTATAGAACTGAACTGAGTTCTATTCTGAGACTGAGATTGAAATTGAAACTGTGGGAGGTAATCATCTAACCGGCATGCCCCTCTTTAAATTGATTGGGGTCTAACGTATAACCCCAGTTGGAAGGGTGTCAATACCGTGCCATAGGTAGAGATAAGTTGTGAGTTAACCCTCTCTGGCAGGAAGCTCTTTCGCTAATCCTCGCTGGCAGGAAAACTTGAGTGATATGTATTGACCCTCATAATATCTGGTAGAAAGATATCTCAACCTACGCTGGCTACGTAGTTTTGTAATGCAGGGAATGCTACAAAGGGTCAAACCCGCTGTTGGCTGGAATTCCCCCATCCCTGGGTTAACTCGGTGCATAATCCTACTTCCAACTGAATAGATAATGAAATTATTCCTAGTCCGTACTAGGCTGGATTGAATTGTTACTGAGATTTACTATTTAGCTGAACTGAACTAAGTTCACTGAGTTCTATTGACTGACAAAATACTACTAAATTCTGTTAGCTGACTGGGTTTACTGAGGTCTGAACTGAATACTAAATAGACTGGACTAATACTGAATCTATTGAGTTTTTTTTAGTTCTGTAACTGACTGAGAGTACTATTGATCATGACGTGACTGATACAGTCCTATGAATGACCATGGCTCTAGGTAATCAGCTAAATTGTCAAGTATAAATACCCCTAGGACTCAATAGCATAAATTAAGAGACATGGCACAAACTTGAAACATGTAAGCTAAGTACTTGTTCATCATTCATTCATTGGGTCATTTTTACAAACACTTGCATGATATAACTTGCACATAGGCTAACTTGACATGATTTCTTTCTCTTATTAGTTAACATGAACAATTTATCAAGCACTTGGTGAGCATAATATATGCACATAACATTGAACAACATGTGAGCATCATGATTCAATTCCTATTTCATAATTCAAGGGTGTATCATGGATTTACACACATAATAATCAATTTCCACATGAAACATGTAATAATTCATGAATTATGAACCTAATCCAAATAAAAATCATAAATACACTTTAATTCCAACCATGGAAATCATAGAATCAATTACTAGAAGTTCAAAAGAGATTCTTGGACTCCAAGGGTGGAAGGAAACCTTGGATAAACACTTCACATAACTTATTGCCTGAATTCTGAAAACTTGACGGTGAAGTCTTGAGTTCTTGCTTTGAAGTTTGAACACCTAGGGTTTTGTTCTTGAGAGATTTTGAGAAAGAATGACTATATTTGCTCTCTAAAGTGATTAATTTTGTGTTTTGGGGGTAGAAGGTTGAGGGAGAAAGACCCAAATACCTCTAAGGATGCGGTCTTTTAATGACTGAAAACTGTGTTACCGACGCGCAACATCGATGGTATCGATGAAATAGCCAACACACCGCGTCAATTCAGCATTAGTTCATTGGAATTTGCACTGAAGCTGGGGGAAAATATCCATCAATGCGATGGTCTATGCGACGCATCGAGATCTCACCGACTCACTATTTTTGGCACTCAAATGTGTTTCAAACGAGGTTCAAAAAATCCGAAACTTTTCCGGAAACACCTATGGACCTCCCTGATCATGAATCAACCTAAACCTAAACATTTAATGGACGTAAAGGTCACAAAATAAGATTGCAAACTTTCATCTGCTAAGATGTCACTAAGTATGAATACTTAGCTAAAATATTCTATGTCTGGGACCCCTTGACAAGCTTAAAGGACTGAATTAGGCTAGGAATTTTACGGGATATTACAATATCTCCCCCTTGGGAACATTCATCCTCGAATAAGACTAACTAAGATGAGAATACTGGTAGACTGACATACTTACTGGACATAAACAACTGGAATATGACTATATGACTGATATCACTGATATACTGAATTATCCTACTGAACATGCATATCTGATGCATGAGTACATGACTAAGATTACTGATAAGCTGAGTTTCTTATACTGAACATGCATATCTGATGCATGAATACATGACTAAACTGACTCATGAATATATGACTTAACATGCAATGGTAACTGGTACCAAGTTTGTAATGGAAATCTGTGCATGAAACTGAATAAGATTAAGGAAAACTATTACCTTGAGCTGAGTATGGATTAGCAGAGAATAGATGAGGGTACTTAGTCTGCATGTCTACTTCTACTTCCCAAGTAGCTCCCTTAACGGACTGATTTTGTCAAAAAACTTTGACTAGAGGGACTTCTTTGCTCCTCAGTCTGAGAATCTAATAGTCAAGGTTTTTGACTGGCATCTCTTCATAAGAGAGGCTGTTCTAAATATCTACGCCCTCAACAGGGACTATGACTGCTGGGTCACCTATGCATTTCTTTAGCAAGGCTACGTGGAACACTGGATGAACTGAAGATAAATCTGAAGGCAACTCAAGCTCGTAAGCTACCTTTCAGAAACGGCTAAAAACTCGGTAAGGACCGACATATTGGTGACTGTGTTTCCCTTTCTTGCCAAATCTCTTCACTCCTTTCATAGGAGAGATTTTCAGATATACATAGTCACTAATCTCGAACTCGATATCCTTTCTTCATACATCTGTATATGACTTCTGTCAGCTCTAAGTTGTCTTAAGTCTTTTCCTGATCAACTGGACTTTCTCTAAGGTATCAAATACCAAGTTAGGCCCAACTACTGCGGCCTCACCCACTTTAAACCAACCAATGGGATATATACATCTCCTCCCATAGAGTGCCTCAAACGTAGCCATCTAAATATTGGAATTATAGTTGTTGTTATATGCGAATTCAATCAAAGGCAAGTGGTCATCCCAATTACCTTTAAAGTCTATCGCACATGCTCACAGCATATCTTCTAAGGTCTGAATGGTCCTTTCTGCTTGACCATCTGTATAAGGATGAAAGGTTGTACTAAGATAAACTTGAGTACCAAGACCCTTTTGGATTGCCTTCCAGAAGTGAGAGGTGAATTGGGTACCTCTATCTGAGATAATGGACAACGAAACACCGTGCAATCTAACCAACTCCCCGATATAGAGTTTGGCATAATCCTCAGTTGAATAAGAGGTCTGGACTGGAAAGAAATGAGTTGATTTGGTCATCCTGTCTAC
Organism: Capsicum pubescens; assembly: GCA_030864215.1. NCBI lineage: Eukaryota > Viridiplantae > Streptophyta > Magnoliopsida > Solanales > Solanaceae > Capsicum > Capsicum pubescens. The sequence continues at coordinate 303,855,140 of CM061540.1, forward strand.
AATGATCCAAACTGAATCATGTTGACGATGAGTATGAGGCAAACTCGTCACAAAGTTCATGTTAACTTTTTCCCATTTCCAAGTGGAAATACTGAACTCTTGCATGGACCCACTACATTTTTTATGCTCAATCTTAACCTACTGACATATAGATCACCTAGATACAAACTCTGCAATATCTCCATTCAACTCACTCCACCAATAGATTTTCTGCAAATCGCAGTACATCTTTGTAGCCCCTAGATGAATAGAATAGCGCGCACCATATGCTTATGCAAGAATTCACTGCCTCAAGTCATCTACACCTGGCACACATACCCGACCCTGGCAGCGTAACACACTATCTGCCCCTTGGGAGAAAACCTCGACCTTTTGATCTCTAACTGAATTTCTTTAACTGGACTAGACTGGGATCCCTATCCTATTTTTCCTTCACTTTGGAAACTAGGGATGATTTTGAGCTACTCTGCACCCATACACTACCTTCTGCTGAATCGACTAAGTGAACGCCTAGCCGGGCTAATTGATGAACTTCCTGAGATAACTTCTTCTTATTGTCCTCTACATGGGCAACACTACCTATAGACATTCTACTGAGAGCGTCAGCCACTACATTGGCCTTGACCAAATGATACAGAACACTCATATCATAGTCTTTCAACAATTCTAACCACCTTCTCTGACGGAGGTTTAGGTCTTTCTAAGAGAATACATGTTGCAGGCTCTTATGGTCAGTGAACATATCAATGTGCACCCCATACAAATAGTGCCTCCAAATCTGTAAGGCAAAAACTACTGCTGCTAACTCGAGATCATGAGTAGGGTAATTCTTCTCACGGGGCTTAAGTTGTCTTGAGGCATAGGCTATGACCTTACCTCTATGCATCAAAACACAACCCAATACAACTCAAGAAGCGTCGTAATACACAACAGGTCCATTAAAACCATCTGGTAGGGTCAAAACTAGAGTTGTAGTAAGTTGAGTCATCAACTCCTAAAAACTCTTCTCACAAGAATATGAGCACTGGAATTTGACCTTTTTCTAAGTCAATCTGTACATAGGGGATGCAATAGATGAAAATCTCTCAACAAACCACTGGTAATAGCCTACCAAGACAAGATAAATCCTGATATCTGATGGAGAGATGGGTCTAGGCTAGTTTCTCACTGCTTCGGTCTTTTGGAGATAAACTCTAATGCCATCACCGAAAATAATATGGCCAAGAAATGCTACTAACCTTAGCCAAAATTCACACTTACTAAATTTGGTGAATAACTGATGATTTTTTAGAGTCTGTAATACCATTTTGAGATGGTCTGCATGATCATGTTCACTGCGGGAGTAGACAAGAATGTCATCTATGAAGACTATGACAAACATGTCCAAGTACTTCTTGAACACACGGTTCATCAAGTCCATGAAGGCTATCATGGCATTCGTAAGACCAAAGGACATGACTAAGAATTCAAAGTGACCATATCGAGTTCTGAAAGATGTCTTCGGGATGTCACATTCCCTGACCCTGAGCTGATGATAGCCTGATCTGAGGTCTATCGTAGAAAAATAACTGGCACCCTGAAGTTGGTCAAATAAGTCATCGATTTTGGGAATTGGATACTTATTTTTTACCATGACTTTATTTAAGGAACGCTACTCCATGAACATTCTGAAGGAACCATCTTTCTTATGCGCGAACAATACTGACGCGCCCCATGAGGACACACTGGGACTGATGAATCCCTTATCTAGGAGATCATTTAACTGTTTCTTTAATTCTTTGAGTTTTGCTGGAGCTATTCTGTATGGAGGAATAGAGATAGGCTGAGTATCTGGAAGAAGATCAATTCCAAAATTGATTTCCCTTTCGGGAGGGACTCTGGGAAGATCTTTGGGAAACACATATGGGAATTCACATGCTACTGACACTAATTCAAGAGTATGGGTTTCTGACCTAGAGTCCTGGACTCGAACGAGATGGTAGATACATCCCTTAGCTGTCATCTTTCTAGCCCGAAGGTAAGAAATAAGCTAACCCCTAAGTGCCGAAGTGATACACCTCCACTCTAGGATGAGTTTATTCGGAAACTGAAACTGGACAATTCTATTTTTGTAGTCGATTGAGGCATAGTAGGAATGAAGATAATCTATGTCGAGAATGACATTAAAATAATTCATAATGGCGCGATATATCAAGAATGGAATTGCATCAAGTGGTTACCTGTTGCTAGCAACTACATTTTGGTTAGGAATGGGAAAGAAAGTAACTAAAGATTCACTTGATTGGATAACAACTGAACCTGCAATACTTGTTGCTCCCTCTCTCATTGGAAGATTAATCAATGATCTTAAATCGTATGAAGTACATATTATTGTATGTAATTATTGAATTAATTTACTTACGATGATAGTTATTTTATACTATCAGTATGTTAACCTTTTAAAATATATTTTTACTTTATTGTTTTAGCCTACAGGTTGTAATTAAGCATCTTTCTTAAATCGTTCACGCATATTTCACTTTGACACTTTTAACAGATATTTTTTGTCCATTAGTCACTTCAATTTTAGTAAACATGATAAAATGTACAAGTCAAGTAGTTAGTCAAGTTGCAGAAGTGGCTACTGTATTGTTGCATTCATTTGTTGCTTAGCTGGTACTGTTTCATTGAGTTAGTTACTAAGAGTTGATATTGTTACATGTGGTCAGTCACAACCTAGTGAGTTGGTTAGCTTGTTAGTTAGATTAGAAGATTCTAGAACACAATATGATTATCTGTATATACTTAGCTACATGACAATGTAATGTAATCAACTCATTATCAATACAACAAGAGCAATAGCAGTTTCAATTTTCTCTTCACTTTCCATGGATCCCTGATCAAACTTAACATGGTATCAAAGCCTTATCTCGATCCTGGAGAAGAGAAATCATCTATGGAGTTTAGATCTCCATTGTAACGAGAAGCTTCTTTTATCAAAGGTGATAGAAGTTGTCTTCGATCCCAGCTCTCAGCTAACATCTGTGGTAGAAGTTCCTTTCCTTATTTCTATTTATGTTCTGAGTTTGTCCTTCTTAGATTCTGAAGTATTAAAGCAATTTTTGGGTTTGTAATTGCATTGTTGATAGCTATAGAAAAGTAAGATAGTGAGTTTTTGTTCCTATATCTAATCACTTACATTACTGAAGTTCTATTGAGATTGAGAATGGCACCTAAAATAGATCCTAGTGATCCCCTATTCATAGGGAATCAGATGTATCTGGTGCTGCCTTAATACTAATCAAACTTGTAGGATCTGAGAACTATAGAGTGTGTAGTAGGTCAATGAGAATTGCACTTTTAGGTAAGAGAAAATATGGATTTTTGATAGGGACATATAGCAAAGATATATACAAAGAAGAATTACTTGATCAATGGGAAACATGTAATGCTATAGTACTATTGTGGATTGTGATTCTATAAGTACAGAGCTACTCAGTAGGATCGTTTATGCAACAAATGCATCTGAGGTATGGGAAGACCTAAAAGAAAGGTTTAATAAAGTAAATAGAATGAGGCTATATCAACTACATAGAGAGATCAACACCTTGTCACAGGGTACAGATTCAGTATCAGCCTACTTCACAAAATTAAAGAGTATATAGAGTGAGTATGATGCAATAGTTCCTACTCCATGTGTTTGTCCAAAGTTCAAAGACTATGCAGACCACTTGTCTGAATTAAGACTGATACAGTTTTTGAGTGGGCTGAATGAGTCAATGATCAGGCAAAAAGACAGATCTTGTTAAAAGGGAAGGGATCACACCTACACTTAACCAAGCTTATGCAATGATAACTGAGGATGAGATTCAGCAATTGGCCTATGCAAATGTCATTGGTGAAAGACTGATCCAATTACAATGCAAGTGAGTAGAAGTTCAGTAAGCAACTATGGAGCATAAACCAACAGAGGAAAAATATGTGATTACTGTTATTTTAGTGGTCACACCAGAGATAATTGCTATAAGTTGATAGGATATCCTAATGATTGGAGGTAGAAAAAAAGAGGAGGTTACAATGGTAGACCAAAAAGATAACATAAGGCTTTAATTCTGAAGGAAGAAACACTCAATTCTATGGAAAACATGGTGGATATAATAGTCATGGACATCATTATGGAAGACAGATGCATGCTCAGCATTCCACCAATAATGTAAATGGTGATAAGGTCAATGGAGGTGCAGGACAAGATGCTTCGACTAGTCATAGAGACAACAAGGAAGTTCACAATGCCATTTTACCAAAGGGGCAAACATTTACTGATGGAGAGTATAAACAAATCATGGACATACCTGATACCAACCATAGCAACATGGAAAGTAAAGTTGTTTGTTCATTATTTCATCAGATGTCACAGGAGTGGATAGTGGATTCTAGTGCAACACATCATGTTGCAGCAAGTAAGAATATTCTTTCAAGGTGTTACAAAGTAGATGGATCAAAAGAGTATAAGGTACATCTTCCCACTGGTGCTAAGGTGGATATATATCATACTGGAGAGGCACACATGTTTAGAGATGGAACTGTGAAAGATGTATTGTTTGTGCCTAACTTCAAGCTTAATTTGTTGTCAGTATCCAAAATGACTAGGAAGCTTTCATGCTTTGTTTCCTTTTACCCTGACTTTTGTGTATTTTAAGACCTTCACAGTGGAAGGATGAAGGGGATTGGTAAGGAAATAGGTGGATTATATGTCCTCAAAGGACAATATACAGAGTACAAAGTACAAGGCTCTCAGACTCATGTTCACAGATGCATAGCAGAAGCAGAAGTAGTTGTACAAGATTGCAGGCTCTGGCATAGATGACTTGGCCATCCATCATCTCAAGTACTGAAGTTACTGGACATCTTGAAGCATAACAAGGAAGTAGAAGGTTTGAATAATTGTCGTATCTATCCCTTAGCTAAGAAAACTAGAATAAGTTTTCCTATAAATCAGACTAGAGCTGCTAAGTGTTTTGACATTGTACATATGGATCTTTGGGGACCCTATAAGATACCTACATATGACAAAAAATATTATTTCCTAACAATGGTAGATGATCACAATAGATACACATGGGCTCATTTGTTGCAATTAAAGTCTGAAACAATTGTGTCTCTCAAGACCTTTATATGTATGATACAACACAGTTTGATGCACATATTAAAATTGTAAGATATGAAAATGGCACAGAATTTTTCAACTCATAGTGAAATGACTTATTTAGGTCTCTAGGTATCATACATCAGAGTAACTGTGCATATACACCTCGACAAAATGGTATGGTTGAGAAGAAGCACGGGCATATTTTAAATGTAGCTAGAGCCATTAAATTTTAGTCACAAATGCCTGCAAAATTTTGGGGTCTGAATGTTAAGGCAGCAGCCTATATAATCAATAGACTACCTTCTCCCATTATTGAAGAAAGAAGTCCTTATGAGTTTCTCTTTTCTAAACCTCCATTCTTTACATATTTGAAAGTTATTGGTTGTTTATGTTATGTGTCTGTACTACCAAGGGGTGACAACCTATCAGAAAGAGCCAAACCAGCAGTCTTGATGGGCTATTCTTCTACTCAAAAAGGCTATTTGTTAATCGACTTAGCCACTGACAATTTCTTTATGACTAGAGATGTTGTGTTCCCCTTTGTAACTAAAAAAACAATTGAATTCCCTTCAGATTTCCTACAAGAACAACTAGGCATTGTTGGTTATATAGATGCCACTTCTTATAAAGAAGACCCTTCTTCACTATCTGATGTACCAAGTGTAGTTGTTGAGGATGTTAAACATATTCTACCTACAGATGAGGTGCCATCAAATTCCAATAGTAATACTGTTCTGATGCCTACTTCATCCATCCCAAGTGACATGCCAAGAAGAACTCTTAGGATGATCAAGCAACCTATTTGGATGAATGATTATGAAATGCCAGAGAAGGGAAAAGGGACAAGATATCATGTTGCCAATTATCTTTCCTACCAAAATATTACTCTTAATTTCCAAAAATATATATCAATGTTGTCTGCATTGGTTGAACCACAATTTTATAGCCAAGTTGCTAAAGATGAAAGAAGGATTGAGGCTATGAAGTTAGAGATCAAAGCACTAGAAGACAATAATACTTGGGAAATTGTTGATTTTTCCCCAGACAAATATGCTATTAGTTCAAAATAGGCGTACAAGGCAAATGGAGATGTAGAGAGATTCAAGGAAAGACTAGTAGCCAAGGGTTATAGTCAACAAAAAGGGTTAGATTACCATGATACCTTTTCTCCAGTTGCAAAGATGGTTACTGTAAGATGTGTGGTTGCATTGGCAGTTTCAAAAGGTTGGCGTATGTATCAAATAGATGTGTATAATGCATTCCTGCAGTGATATCTAGATGAAGAAGTATATATGGAACTCCCAGAAGGGTTCCAAAAGGAAGGACAACACAAAGTATGCAGATTGATCAAGTCACTATATGGACTCAAACAGGCTTCAAGGCAGTGGAATATCAAACTCACTGCAGCATTAATCAAGGAAGGTTTTACCCAAAGCACTGATGATTATTCTCATTTTACCTTGAAGAATGAAGCAGGAATGGTTATCATACTAGTGTATGTGGATGATTTGCTCATCACAGGGGACAATGCAACCATGATAAGTGAAGTTAAAGAGACCTTACATAAACATTTTAAGCTTAAGGATCTAGGAGAGCTTAAATACTTCCTAGGTATTGAAGTATTAAGGTCTGCAAAAGGAGTTAGACTAAATCAAAGAAAGTACATTCTGGAGCTCATATCTGAGACAGGACTTGCTGATGCAAAGCCTGCTGTGACACCATTGGAATCAAATATAAAACTTACCTTAGTGGAATTTGATAAAACTATTGGTGTTAGTGGAGATGTTGTTCTTAAGGATGCAATATCATATCAAAGGTTGGTTGGTAAGCTCATGTATCCAACTATCACTGGGTCAAATATCAGCTTTGTTGTGCAAACCTTAAGTCAATTCATGCAGCAACCAAAGAGGTCGCATATGGAAGCTATTAATAGAGTAGTCAGGTATCTAAAAGGTACCATAGGTCAAGGCATATGGATGAAGACACAAACTACTGCTGAACTAACTTGCTGGTGTGAATCGGACTGGGTTACCTTCCCTAACACAAGGAGATCAATGACTGGATATGTTATGCTTTTTGGAGGGTCCTTAGTGTCCTGAAAATCTAAGAAGTAGCATACAGTGTCTATAAGTTCAGCTGAGGCAGAGTATAGAAGTATGGCCATAGCATTGGAATAAACGGCATGGTTAAAAGGGTTGTTTGTTGAATTAAATATTCCTGTTGTTAAACCTATCAATATTCTGAGTGATAGCAAGTCTGTTATTCAATTAGCAGCTAATCTCATCTTTCATGAAAAGACAAAGCATATAGAGATTTATTGTCATTTCATCAGGGACAAAATTAAAATAGGATTGGTGAAAACTGTGTATGTTCCTACTCAACATCAGGTGGCTAATATTCTCACTAAAGGTCTCAGTCAAGAACAACATTATCATTTGTTAAGCAAGCTTGGTGTTCTTAACATCTTGCACTCTTCAGCTTGAGGGGGAGTGATAAAATGTACAAGTCAAGTAGTTAGTCAGGTAGTCAAGTTCCAGAAGTAGCTATTGTATTGTTGCATTAGTTTGTTGCTTAGCTGGTACTGTTTCATTGAGTTGGTTATTAAGAGTTGATATTGTTATATGTGGTCAGTCACAGCCTAGTGAGTTAGTTAGCTTGTTAGTTAGATTAGAAGATTCTAGAACACAATACGATTTCCTATATATACTTAGCTACATCACAATGTAATGTAATCAACTCATTATTAATACAATAAGAGCAATAGCAATTTCTATTTTCTCTGCACTATACATGGATCCCTTATCAAACTTAACAAAATGCCTACCTATTAATTTGTCTTTTATTTGTTTGTTTGTTTATATTTTGGATGTAGGAAGAACAAAAAAGAGGAAATGTAGCGTCTGCTGTTGAACCTTATATGAAAGAATATAGTGTCATGGAGGAAGAAGCACACATGAAAATAAGGAATATGATAGAGAATTATTGAAAGGTTTTGAATGAAGAATACCTCTAATACATTGGCGTTATACCAAGGGTTTTGCTCATGTCTGTAGTTAATTTTACAAGAGAAGTAGAGTTCGTAGCAACTGATTTGTATTATGCAACTTAGAACGTGTGTGCCTCAGTGTTATATAAATTTAAGTGTCGACTTGTACATACTCAAAATTGAAGTGAGTAAATAACAGTCTAAAGGTCAAACTGACGAACATATTTATATATTATGCCAAATATACATTTAAACTTAAACCTTAGAAAACGTCTTCCATGAATCACGCCTCATGATAAATATGACCGGCAGGACATACATTTGTTTTTAACTTATGGCGACGCCTTCTCATCACATAAGATTCCAAATGCAAGTCTTTATTCATCCACTCTATACAATATGGTGAATGCCATCTTTGTTAATCTTCTCATCTCCTTAGATAATACATTACGACACTTGAAACTTCATCTCTTTTTGATGACTTGTGTATCGAGCCGAGGGTCTATCAAAAATCGTCATTATAATGTCTATGTATATTCTATCTCTCCCGTCCCACTTGTGCGATTACATTCGATAGGTTGTTGTTGTATAATTAACTAGCATTAACTCTGAATTAACTGAAAATATATATATATAAATACATTTAAATTATCAGTAACTTATAAGCTCAAGAGAAATAAGTTAGAAAAAGCATGAAATAAAATTGAGTGTCAACGCCCAACTCGTGCTATTTTTATTTTTTTTAAAAAAAGACCTCATATTTACCCTTAAATCGATACAAATTTCACAGTGTACTGTTTAAGACCATGCGGATTGAGATGACCAGACAATAAAATTGTCAATGCTAAATTATTTATTAGACGTGACTAAGATAACGAAAAGAAAAAAAATTAAAAATGAACCAATTGACAATATAAAAATAATTAATTTGATTTAGTCTATCCTCTGACGTGACTATCCAACAACATCACTAGAAAAACAAGAAACAATTGTGTTTAAGAGCCATTTGTTACATAGCTTCAAAACAATAGCTTGTGAATACTGAAATTGATGGATACAAATGAAGGATAACAATATATTGAATAATAATACATAAACAATTATAGTGTAATTTGAATTTGGATTTGGTTATTAAATAGGAATTTTATAATGTTTAACTCGTCCTTAGAAACATCTTATAACATTAATCGAACGAAATGGTTTACATTGGATTTTCAAATTTGAATTTGGAGTTTAAAAGGTTAAATGGAAATGGTATAACATTATATGGACGGCTTGCAAGTCTTGATATGACGATATCAATTTAGAATTGTCTTAATGGAAGACTGCATGGTTAATGGTATGTTGAAATAGTTTAATTGGACTTTAATGGGAATTGTGTAGCTTCACCGAGATGGTGTAGTCCTTGTGACCAACACTTGAAATCATGTTTGACGACATTGGAGGTCTATGACCACTGTATGCTTGCTTCGCGCAGTTGTACGCAGTTATTCTTTTGGGAGACTATTGCCTATTGGTGACTTAGCCTAATCTTCAGTCCATGCGGCTAACATGAATTGGGGCTCTTCTAGTGGTGGGAACCGAACCCATACAGCTCGTGGCTGACTAGAGGCCGGTTCAAGCTACATAGTTCAGGAATAAATTTTTAAAAGGGTCATGTCTGCATAATCCTTGTTCCTTGCCCCTTCATTTTATTATCTTTATGGTTGTTGGATGTGTTTTATGATTGATTTCTAGTAAATGTATATTTATCCCTTTCTTTGGGTTGCATATCAGTACTCGAAGTACTGACCATCTGCAGCCGCTATATCGTTTTATGATGTAGGTTCGGAGGCCTTTTCTTGTGATCTTGTGCAGCATTAGCTGGTTTTTTATTTTATTGGACTGTTGGTGATAAGTGGTGAGACCTTCATCCTTCGAAAGACCTGATTACTTTTCAGACACTTTGTCATATCTCTTCTTTTGGTTTTTTTTGGCATATTCGGATTCATATCCCGACTTAGTAGATTGTTCTTGGATAGAGGCTTGTAGACATTACTTGGGTTATTGTTTCTGAATTGGAATTTGATTTTCTAACATCATTTTATTATCTATCAAACTCTTTCATTTTATGGGTTGGCTTCAGCATTTTCTTTATAATATTGTGCTTATGACGTAAGGCTAAGATAGTCATCTCATGCCTTTGTATGCTTCGAGTGTCCGTCACGACTATGGCCCCGATTCGGGTCGTGACAAAATATTATTGTTTTAGACATTTAAATGTTTTATAATTAGCTAGTGTCATATAATAAAATTATCCTTCTATTAATTATTCTGATGCATGTCAAATTTTCCAATTAAGGAAAATTTTCAAAAATAACAACTTAACAGTTATAATTATACTTTTATAGCAACTATTTCATAATTACAAAAAATAGCAAGTTGTATTTTGTATTTAAGTAAAATATTGCTATATAAATACATATACAAATTGAATAGGAGTTCCTATTTTAACTCCCATCAGAGTTAAATAAGGGAAGTAATCGTCCCTTGATTAATGCTAATTTTAATTATAAAGATTCCTTTTCCTTATATGATTCTTCTATTTCTCTTCTTTTTTCATCCTTTTTATTTTTTTCTTTTTTTTTCGTTTTTTTTTTCCTTCTCATATTTTTCTTTTTCTTTTCCTATTTTCGTTTCTTTTTTTATTTTTTTATTTTGATTTCTTTTTCTTTCCACTTTATTTTCACTCTTCTATTTCTCTTCTTTTTTATCCTTTTTTGTTTTTTTCTTTATTTTTTTCTTTTCCAATTTTTTTTTTCTTTCTCAGATTTTTCTTTTTCTTTTTCTATTTTCGTTTTCTTCTTCTTCTTCTTCTTTCTTTTTTTATTTCTTTTGTATTTAAGTAAAATATTTTTATATAAATACATATACAAATTTAATAGTAGTTTCTATTTTAACTTCCATTAGTTAGAGTTAAATAAGGGAAGTAACCATCCCATAATTCATGCTACTTTTAATTATAAAGATTCATTTTCCTTATATGACTCTTCTATTTCTCTTTTTTTTAATCCTTTTTCTTTTTTATCTTTTTTATTTTTCGTTTTCTTATTTTTTTCCTTTCTCATATTTTTCTTGTTCTTTTTCTATTTTTGTTTCTTTTTTTATCGTTTTATTTTTTTAGTTTGATTTTTTTTTCATTTTTTTTATTTCCACTTTATTTTCACTCTTATATTTCTCTTCTTTTTTATCCTTTTTCATTTTTTTCTCTTTTTTTTCTTTTTTTTTTCTTTCTTATATTTTACTTTTTATTTTCCTATTTTTGTCTCATCATCTTTTTTCTATTTTTATTATTTTTTTTGCTTTTATTTTTACACTTATAGTTCTAACTTTTATTTCTCTTTCTTCTTTTTTTTCCTTTTTCACTTCTTTTTCTTTGAATTTTTGTTTTTTGTTTTTTTCTTTTTCTATTTTTATTTTTTTACGCTTCTATCTCTTGCTTTTATTTTTAAAAGACACATATCTATATCACATATATATATTCATAAAATATACAAATACATAGACATACAGATCTGTGTATGTATTTATAGTATAAAACATACATATATATTTGTATATGTATTTACAGAAATACATATCTGACTCATACATATATATAAATACATAGGATACAAAGTCTCTATAACAAAAAGTGACATAATACATTTGCGTAATTGCGCTTGAACTACACATTTCTTCTTCATGATGTAGACATCAAAAATATTATTATGACGAAAAATTCATAAATACATATGCATTAATCATAAATACATATGTATTATTCATAAAATAGATATGCAACACTGAAAAAATACATATGCATTTCTGAAAAAATACATATGCATTAGTCATAAATACATATGGACACTGAAAAAGTACATATATATTATTCATAAATACATATGCATCTATAAAAACCTAAGAAGAACTAAAAATATATTTTCAAATCAGTAAATATAGCATGCAGCCACATAAAATCGTATGAATAACTAGAAAATACATATATATTATTCAAAAACACATATGCATATCTGAAAAAATACATATGCATTAGTCATAAATACATATGCAATCTGGTAGAATACATATGTCTCCGTAATATATGCAATCTGGTAAAATACAATATGCATTACTCATAAACTACAGAAACTAGCATACTTAAGACTTTAATTGCAATAAATAGCAACATTTTCTAAAAATTACAAGTTATAGCAAAAGTAGCAATATTTAACTATTATATTGAAAAGCGCTTGGGTTTTACCCACTTTTTTACCTTTTCTTATTTTTCACTCCACCTTTTTCAAACTCTCCCATATTTCACTCTACTTTTTTCAATTTTCTTTCATGTTTTACTCCACTTTTTTAATTTTCTCCCATGTTTCACTCCATATTTTTCAATTTCCTTCCATATTTCACTTCATTTTTTTTTAATTTCTTTTCATTTTTTTTAAAATTGTGTTCCATCAAATAAGGTAAGTTGATCTTTATAGTATTTGCACGTTATCTTTTCATATAATTTATATTTTTTTATTTTTCATATTTTTTAATTTGCCTTCTTCATTTTTTTTTTTGGGGGGGGAAGGGGGGGGGGGTTGTTTGTGATTTTTTGTTGAAAGATTGTGGGGGTCTGCAATAATGGAGGGATACGTTATTTGATGGAGGTCTACTGTAACTTTTTCTATGTTATTTGATGGGGTTTTGTGAATTATTTTTTTTGTTGAAAGATTGTGGGGTTTTGTGTTAAGTTGATTTCTACTCCTATTCGGTTGAACAGAGAAGTTGGCATAGAAAAGGTGAGATCGAAGCATTGTAACGAGCCGAAAAATATTAGAAAAATCATGAAACAGAAAACATTGAGAAAACCTTCATCTCCAAAATCCCCCAAAATGCAAAAAAAATGTGAATAAAAGGAAGTCAAATGAAAAGGAAGAATATATATTTTTTTCAGTTGTGCATATGTATTTATGAGTAATGCATATTGTATTTTTCAGTTATGCACATATATTTAAGAATAACTAGTTTAGGATAGGTGCTTTGCACGTGTATCTCACCTAATAGAACTATATATGAGAAGAATAAACTCAATTTTGTGCATACATTATTCTCTATTTTTTTTTTTATCTTCCATCAATAATTTAGATATATGCACTAAAAAAAGATTGAAATATTAAAAAGAGAATATAAATATTAGGATGACCACAAAGTCTACAAATCATTGACTTCTTCTCCATAGATTTAATAAAATGTATGTCATGTCAATATACAAAATTACATACAAAAAAATAAATTATATGAAATTAAAACTAAAGTTACAATAAATGCATTATAGTCATTTAAATGACAAAAATATGTATGTACATTAAAATAAATGCATGTTCCAAGGCTTTCTTGTGGCTTAGTCACCCTTATTTTTCTTCTGACGTGCCATGATGGTAAGATAAATTTTCTCTGATCATTGCAAGATGTCATGCTAAGTAAGTAATATAAATTTTTAATGATGTTGTAGAAGAAAATTTAAGTTAAAACAACTGCCTTGCGGTAAAATAATATAGATGAAGAAGTTACAAAATATATGTAAGGACCAATTGTGAAAACAATGTCTAACATTTAACATATCGATAATCAAAAGCTTTATACTTTTTACACTTCTTGCCACCGATTGAAGAAATTCAAAGTTCGAGGGAAACTTATTAAATAATATAAGAAACTCTTGAGAGAATCGGACTATAGTACAAGTAATGCTCTTTTCAAAAGTAAAATGATCTCACATTAATAAATTATCTAGCTTTCTTTAAATCAATATTTTCAGGTTATGCAATACGTCACATGTAATGTCAATAATGGATTATGAGTTTGTTCTACTTATACATACATTATTCACAAATAAAAGGAAACATTAATACAACATTGTGATATTATGTGTTAGTTTTACTGTGAAAATCATATCTTTCTTTTTGGGTACAAAGATTGAAGATCTTTTATAATATGCAAGCCCAAATTAAAAAAATATGGGATAGTTATATTGAACAATAAACATGTTTAGTCTCCCAAGTTGTTTTAGGATCATATAGTTGCCGAACTTGTTATAATTTTTGCTGCATTTGAAAGCATGACCAAAACAAATTCTTTGGAGACAAGTATCATTTAAGTGTTAGTTTTATCCTAATGACAGGAAACAACAAGGAAACTCCCATACCTAGAAGGCAAGTAATTTTACCTATAGCTAGGTGTAACTAAAACATGAAAGGTTGCTTATGCTTGAGCACTTTTATCTACTTAAATTAACTATCTATAACAATAATAAAAATTTGATTTCCAGTACACCCATTGGGATTTCAGAGTTCCTTACAAAATCTAGTAATTATAAATTAAAAGGAATTATAGAACATCAAAAATTGTTCCCTCAGGCCTAGTAATAAAACTTGAACTTAGTAAATTCCTGACTACGTGAAAGACATAAACTGAATGCTACTCAGAAAGATCATTAAGAAGTAGATAAAATAGTTTGTGAAATATTTGAATGCACTTCCTACTATATTTGACATGTGAAACAGTAAACAACACTTTACAAATAGGCATAAACCCAAAATTCTCCCAACAACCTAGCCTCCTAATGAATCGAACAAATAGAGTTCTTGTGTCATTTTTTGAATATCTCAAATTATCATTAATGTCAATGGTCAATCATGAGAGCCTCGAAATGTGTCAATTGACTCATACCATCGCAGGAAAGATAATGTCAAGATGATTGAAGAGCATAAAGGGAAATTTTTGGACAATTTTCTTAAGAACTAGGATGAAGGAAAAAAAGGTGTTTATTTAGAGGATTATTTGAAACATGAAGCTTCCATATCAACATTCTTTTCTAGTCCTTTGGTACTTTTAGTTAGTTTTATTGAATTCATACTTCATCAACATAATCCTCCACAACAACAACAATATACCTAGTGTAATTTTAAAAAATGAGGTTTGAAAAGGAGAAAATACATCTTACCACTACCTTGGAAGTACAGAGGTTGTTTCCGTAAGGCCTTGAGCTCAAGATAAAATATTTGAAAGCAGTGTTAAAAACTCAGAGAAAATAAACAAACTCAAAGGAAAAGAAATTATAAGAGTAATACCAGGACTAATAATACAAATAATAATAGTATAGAATTAGCCACACAATGTCCAACTATCTAACTAACCTCCTACCTTACTATGTGTCCTCCATAACCTCCTATCTAAGGTCATATCCTCAGTAATCTAAAGTCGCATACTAAAGGACATGAATCAATCCTCAATTAAAATGAAAAAAATAGTTACTATTATACATGAAAACATAGATAACATCAACTTGTAAAACTAACTTGTACAATTTCAACAATAGTCTTCATGGTACTCGTGGCTGCTCTCTCCGTCCCCTTCAAGATAACCAATTTACCGAATGTTATTTTATCATTTGCACTTTATCTCCAAATCTAAAGAACAAAAGATGAATTTATCATGTGACCAACTTATCCTTTACACCATCGTACGCTAATGAAAAAGAAAGCAAAAAATTGTCAATAAATGTTCAAATAAAAGCAGACATCACTTAACTTTTATATATTCAATAATTTTTAACTAAAATTTAAATAAATATAAGAATGACTTACATATCAGCTTGCATGTATACTTCAAAGCCAAGAATAATCAGTTACATTAGTATTGTTCTTCTCTAAATTCTTTATATCACTTCTTAAATCAGAGTGAAAAGAAGATAATGTTAAGAAAACTGCATAGACCTTATTCTAACGTCAATTTTCATATAAGTAATTAAACAATCAGTATAATAACGGATACGCTGAACACCCTTCCTTAAAAAGTTATATTATATGTATCAGCTATTATACTAAGTACTTAGATCAAAAATTACTCTTGCTACATGTAATAAATCTTGAATTGCACTAAGCTCCTGCTCGGGGGTTCAAGTAAGCACCAAACCACAAAGGCCTGTTGTATATAATCTTATCCAAAAAAATTATTTTCATAATTTGAATGCGTAATAAAAATAGATCAGTTAACTTCACAAGAATATAGTTCAAATTTAAAAGATTATACTACAAATTAAAATAAAATAAAAACTTACTGAAATTGTCTTTGCCTCAACTTGATCAACAAAAGCAACATCAAAACCAAAATCAACTTCCATCTCACTTAAATTAGACAATGCAAATCTTTAAACAAGAAACCAAAGATCCTAAAACCAAACATACAAAAGTCTTTTTAAAGTTTATTTGATAATTAGGAAGCACATATTGTACATCTTTACTTCTCAAAAGTCCGTTGTCGACTCTCTGTCATTTGAACTATTCCTATTTCAGTATGGTTCTTATGCTTCATTGAATGTTTTGTTGATTCCTTGAATTTTCTACTAAAGTCATCTAGTTCAATGACGCTGATATAAGTATTAGAAAGTAAGCTGCCTCGGTTAGTTTTAGATTATGTAGTATGTAGTGTTGTAACATGCCACCACTATGACATATATGATTTTATCTCCACCAACGTTCTTGAGCAGCTATAGTGTGAGTATGAAATCATCCAAACAAAATAAGTGAAGTGAATAAAAAGAGAAGATATCAGTTATTAATTGAAGAATGAATTCTTCATTAAAAAGATAATCTACTCAAAAAATTAATTGAAGAATAAAAAATTATTGATTTGCTGGGAAGAGAACGCACCCATAAGTGTATGATGCAGATGAATTAATTTCATTAGATTGCTTACAAAAAATATAATAATTAAAAATTTATAGACTTTACCCCTACCTCGTAGAGGTAGAATAAATTATTTACGAAACCTTCTGTAACAGTGGTATGAATGTCACCAATAAAAATCTTCTTAAGTTCACATCTCTTCTCCATACTTATGACCCTATCTTGCATCTATGAAGAAGTTATTCAGTCGAACATGAATAATAGATATGTCATACAACATTGAAGCTTTGATGTATTATGTATCTTTCTAGAGGATTTATAACTTCCTTTATAACAGGAATAGTAAATCACAAAGGAATTGAAAAGCCATACAATAGAACTCCTACGCCTAAAGGGAAGGTAAGATATTAGTAGGAATTAATATTTAGATTTTTCATATAATATTATACAACTCCTAGCCTAAAATAGAAGGTAAATATTAGAAATTAATACTTTAACAGATTATCAATTTATATCTGTATTTTTAATGTTTTTTCCCATATAATAACCATAAAATTTGGAGCCAAGCTTTTTTTTCATTTATTTAAATAACTATTTTCGTCATTTATTTATTCATTTGAATATTTTTTAAGTATTTATTAATTAGAAAAAAGATGTGAAAAAACGACTTTGTCTAAAGTGAAGACTAATGAAGGGCAAAAAGTTCAAATCAATTTTCTAAGCATCTTACACTTTTAATATAATATAGATATAGATATAGATTATCATATTCCTATATATTTTAGGTGTAACGCCCTAAGTCTGCACCCCAGATGTCACACGGTGCTCATAATCCTAAAGGACCCCAAGCTAACCCATGACTGGTACCTACTGCAATCACTAAATAGTAATACTTAAAACATATGCGGAAGAAAATCTGAAATGTCATAAGGTTCTCAAAATACTGAATTAATAAGTGAACATACTGATAGTAACATCTGAAAAATTAAAAACTGATTGTGCTAGTCTGAAAGCCTCTAACTGTCTGAATATAGAGTGGGACAAGTCCCCAACTAACTCTGACTACTGAACATACTGAATACTGATATACTGAAATGATAAATCTTTCCTCGAACTATGAGGACTCACCACTAAATCTACTATTGATAATCTGGGCTGCTAAGTATGGTCAGGAGCCCATGCGTCTGAACCTATGATATAAGACATTATAGCATAAAAGAAAGGTATACATCAGTACTTTGAATGTACTGGTATGTTAAGTGAGGTAAGACTGAATGAATGATTTCATAAGTATGAACAATAACAGGCTGAGTAACATGAATATAACAGAATAAGAGTACATGTATAAATGAAACTGCTGGAAATACTGATTATGCAATACTATGCACATAACTACACATACTGTAACTGAGATCATATTAACACTAAGTACTGAGTTCTAAACTTAATAACTGATATTTGAGTTCACTGATAACTGTATTACTGTTTGTTGGGTGACTGTTTCTGACAGTCCTGATTTTGTAGAGCTAAACTGAATTTTATACTGAGTTGGGTAACTGTATCTGACAGTCCTAATTCTGTAGAACTGAACTGAGTTTTATACTGAGTCTGAGTTTGAAACTAGAACTATGGGAGGTAATCATCTAACCGACATGCCCCTTTCGGAACTAATTAGTGTCCAACCTGTAACCCCAGCTGGAAGGGTGTCAGTATCGTGCCACGGGTAAAGACAAGTTGTTGAGTCACTCTCATCTAGTAGGTGCTCTGAATGAGAACGGTGGTATCCTCAACTGGCAGGTAAGACACCTCATCAACTCTCAATTGGAAGGTTGATGTCTTAACCTATGCTGGTTATGTAGTTCTAGAATGCAAGGACTGTTTTTAAGGATCATACCCTCTATAAGCAGGTGAGCCCCTATCCTTGGGTTCACTCGATGCTGAATCCTACTTTAAACTGAATAGACACTGAATTGATTTCTAAATTGTGCAAGGCTGGACTGAACTGTTACTGATCGTGTTAACTGACTGAACTGTACTGAATTCACTGAGTTCTATTATCTGACTGGATACACTGAGTTCTATTTCTGACGGAGTACTACTGTACGTGACATCACTGAGAATATCCTGAAGCTACTGTAATTCTAGGTAAACAACTATATTTCGGGTATTGAATACCCTCAGGACTCGATAGTATGGAAAATAAAGCATGACATGATCTTGAAAAACATAAGAATAGGTACATGTTAACAATACATTCACTTTGACATTTTGTCAAACACTTGTCATACATGAATGGGAACACACTGTAACATGTCATGATAGCACTATCCAATTCACATGAGCATTTTATCAAACACTTGGGGAGCATGATTATTTCATATAGCTATAAACATGCAATAATATCATGACTACTACATTCATCTTGTAGTTCAACAGTTCAACATGAAGATCACATAAATCAACCCACAATTATCTAGTTTTCATGAAATTTGTAATAAATCATGGAATTAAATCCCAAACATCAATTCACACATGAACACAATCCAATTCCAACATGTAAACCGTGAAATCATAAACTTGTAGATTTAAAAAGGGGTTCCTGGACTTCATAGGTGAAAGGAACCCATGAATGAATACCTAACATACCTTGATGCATGAATTTGTGAAGTTTGATGGTGTGTTATTGAAGCTTGAATTTGAAATTAGATACCCTAGGGTTTGTTCTTGAGAAAATTTGAGAGAGGATGAGTGATTTAGCCTTTAAAAAGGCTTAATCTCATGTTTTTGGGGATGACATAAGGTGGGAAAATGACCTAAATACCCTTTTGGATACAGAATTTTAATGACTGAAAATGTGCCCAACGATGCACACACCGATGCATCGCATCGATTTGATCAATGCGATGACCGACACGTCGCGTCGAGATTGCGTCGGCTCACTGAAATTTGCACTAGGAGCTGGAGAAAATATCTATCGATGCAATGGGCGGTGCGACGCATCGAGATCGCGTCGATCCACAATTTTGTACTCCCAAACATATTTCAAATGAGGTCTGAAAAATGTAAAACTCACCCGAAGTGACTGATAACGCCCAAACTATAGCTCTCATAAGAGTGTAAGCGGTCGCTGTCAAATATAGAACCCAACTGGGTTGGGTGTCGAATCCCACAGGGAATACTTGGTCACTAAGTGTTGCAATTATTAATAGACTGTTGATCGAAAATTCCACGGAAAAGGGGGGATTGGGTTTGGCGTGAATTAATACTATAGAAGTAACAACAGAATGCTTGATTTAGTAAGATTTAATCACAGAGAAAAATAAGTTAGGGTTATGTCCACCTTATGAGTTTTACGTATCTATTAACTATGAGTAATGCAGAATTCAGACATGCATGCACTTATAGAGATTCGTATTCTAATGGTAAATCCTAGTGTTTCTCAACCATCAAGGATTATTTCACTTTAACTCTCTCGAGCTTAAAGTGTATAACTAACGGTACAAATTCTCCAAGAAGTTAACCCAGTTACGGCACTAACGTGTAAATAGAGGTTGGTAGCCCTATTTCCTTGTCACACTCTCTTTTCCAAACATATAACTTTTCTCTCGAACAAGTTAATGCTATAATGGCGTATTTTATATGTTTGCAACCACAAGAATTTAATTAAAACAAAGAGAGTAATGATATAAGTAGCATACGCATCAAGAATTCACAAACTCATAGTAATAGATAGTATATCAAAAGGCTTCCATAACCCTAACAGAGAAGTTTAGCTACTCATGATTGTAAAGGAAAACAACGAAGACATCATCATCATCATACCAAAACGATAACAATCTCACGATTGGTATGTATTGGCGTCACTATGAGAATGACGTGGTTTCCTCTCTAGCCGTTCTTGTAGCATTTTTCTCTGTCTAAAATTACAGAATCTGTAAACTAAATAATACTCAAAGTGTCGACTGAATTATGAAAAAGCAATCGTGAATCAATGCATGAATGAATGCTGAAAAATTCAGCAAAATAGGGTTTTTATAACATCCTTGTCCTAGTCCTATTAAGTTACTGTTGCACCCCTAAGTATTTAAAAATACTGCTTTTGCCTGGGACAATTTCTCCATGCGTCACATTCAGTCCATAAGCTTCCAAAAGCTGCCTTCCCTCTTCTGTGAAGTTTTCCTTTGCTGCCCAAAGGTCCACAAAGTACTGAAATCTTCATCATTAATACCTGAAAACATGCTAATCACGTAGGTTAGCTCACTTACAGGAAAATGGACTAAAAGTGCAGGAATTATATATTTTATCCTCAAAACTTAGCTATAACATGGGTAAATTATGGCGTTTTAGGCGTGTAAATACACCCAATATCAATAAACCTTGGAGAAGTCTTTGATAAACCTTCGATAAAAACCTGCATGACCGAGGAAACTACGCACTTCCTTTACAGAAATTGGAGGTGGTAGTTTCTCGATAACTTCAATTTTGGCTCGATCAACCTCAATTCCTCTTTCGGAGACTTTGTGCCCAAGAACAATGCCTTCCTTAACCATAAAATGGCACTTCTCCCAGTTTAGCACCAAGTTGAACTCAACACATCTCTGTAACGCCATACTCAGATTCGCCAAGCACGATTCAAACGATTCACCCACAACTGAAAAATCATCCATGAACACCTCCAAGGTGTTTTCAACCATATCAGAAAAAATGGACACCATACAACGCTGAAAAGTGGCAGGTGCGTTACATAACCCAAATGGCATACGTTTGAAGGCAAACGTACCATATGGTCATGTAAAAGTAGCTTTCTCTTGATCCTCAGGAGCAATACAAATCTGATTATAACCGGAATAACCATCTAAGAAACAAAACCATCCCTTCCCTGCCAATCGATCAAGCATTTGGTCCATGAATGGCATTGGGAAGTGATCCTTAAGAGTCCAGGAATTCAGCTTCCGGTAGTCCAGACACACTCTCCACCCTGTGACAGGTCTGAGTGGAATCAGCTCATTATTTTCATTCGCAACTACCGCCATGCCCCCTTTCTTGGGCACACACTGTACCGGACTTACCCACTTACTGTCGGAGATTGGATATACTACCCCAGCATCTAACCACTTAATAATTTCTTTCTTCACCACCTCCTGCATGGGTGGATTCAAACGTCGTTGATGCTCAATGGTAGGCACACAATTTTCCTCGAGCTGAATCTTGTGCATACAAATCCCATGAGGGATACCAATAATATCAGCAATAGTCCAACCGATGGCTCTTTTGTATCTCCTCAGAACAGAAATAAGAGCCGAAACCTGCTGCTCACCTAAATCAGCCGCAACAATAACCGGAAGTGTATCACCACTTCCTAAAAACGCATATTTCAGGTGACTGGGCAGCTCCTTCAATTCTAGCACTGGTGGTTCTTCAATGGATGGCTTTGCTGGTGGTGAAGGACGATTTTTAAGATCCAGATCCAGCTTCTTAGGAGCATGAGAATAGGAGCCAATTCCTGTTAGATCACAAATAGTTTCTTCATACTCTTCAATATCCTCACGCCCAAAATTCATAAGCACAACAGCCAATGGATCAACAATAAGCTGCTTCTCTACAGATAATTCTTTCTCATCATCATAATAAACATCAGCTACAGAGAACACATTCATATCTTTGGGCTGCTTCATTGATTTGCATACATCAAAATGGACCACTTTGTCATTCATCCGAAATAAAAGCTCATTAGCTCTTAGATCAATAAGCACACTTCCTGTTGCAAGGAAAGGACGCCCCAAGATTATGGGAACTTCAGAATCCACCTCGCAATCCAAAATAACAAAGTCTGCAGGAAAGATAAAGGTGGAAACCTTCACCAATACATCATATAAGATACCAACGGGTCGTTTTACCGACCTATCTGCCATCACGAGCCGCATATTGGTTGGTGTAGGATCACCTAACCCCAACTTTCTGTAAATAGATAGTGGCATCAAATTAATGCTAGCTCCCAAATCGCACAATGCCTTAGAAAAATCCAAAGATCCAACCGTGCAAGTAATAGTGAAAGCACCAGGATTTGCCTTCTTCTGAACTAGCGATCCTGTAACGATTGCACTGCAATGATGAACATTATCTTCCAGCTCATAGCTTTCTGCCCACTTTTTTGTCAAAATGTCCTTCATGAATTTAGCATATCCGGGCATCTGCTCTAGCGCCTCCACCAAAGGAACATTAATAGTCAGCTACTTCAACATAGTCATGAATTTACTGAACCTGGTGTCATCGGCTTTCTTCTTCAGTCTCTGAGGAAAAGGTGGTGGTGGAAGGGGAATAGTTTTCTCCGCCACTTCCTTTTTATCTTGCTTCTGATTGTCGATCTTTTAAGGCTGCAGACGTCTAGGGG
Organism: Capsicum pubescens; assembly: GCA_030864215.1. Taxonomy (NCBI): domain Eukaryota; kingdom Viridiplantae; phylum Streptophyta; class Magnoliopsida; order Solanales; family Solanaceae; genus Capsicum; species Capsicum pubescens. The sequence goes on from CM061540.1 coordinate 303,878,344, forward strand.
TAACGTCAGGAACACTATCTTCAGCTTCTATGGCATCTTCACATTCTGCATCAATAACATTATCTGTTATATCATCAACCACCTGCTTGCCTTTGGATGGATTTTCCAACGCTTTACCACTCCTGGTAGTAATAGCCATGCATGATCCATCATTCCTTGGGTTTTACACAGTGTCTCTAGGTAAGGTGCCAGCCTTTCTTTGATTGAATGCCGCTGATAGTTGACTCAATTGTTGCTCCAGCTATTTTATCGCGGTAGAATGCGAATCAACCAATTGATTTATTGATGACAAATAATTCTTTACCTCAGTAACGCCTATATTGGTTGCCTCCACCCCTTTCAACAGCTTAGCCATCATATCATCCATGGACATCTTTCCAGAGCCAGACACCACAGCCTCACGGTTTCCAGGAGGAACATACAAACCACTCCTGTCAGTCTTATTCTTCCAACCACCTTGATCGCGGTCCTTGTATCCAGATTTATCATAATAGTTCCGACCTTGGTTTCCTTGGGCATTGCCTCAGAAACCCCCCTGATTATTCAAGTAGTTCGCTTCTTCCTCAGAGTCGGATTCATCTCTTCCCTGTGATACAACGTCCTTAACCTTTTCGGTCTTCCCTGATAATAAGTGTTTGGTAAGAAGATCCATCTGCGTTTTCATGTGAGACATATCTTTCTTACGTTCCTCTTGTCTATGCCTCTGCTCTGCAGTCAAGCCAATAGATACGGTAGAGCTTGCTACCTCAGAATCCCTGGTATGCCAAGCTCTACTCTGCTTTGTCATACGATCTAGCATATCACTTGCCTCAAGAAAAGTAAGGTCCATGAATGACCCACCTGCAGCATTATCAACCACTGGCTTTGTCACCGAGTTCAAAGCCCTATATAATATTTCCATCAAGTGGATATTCGTCATCTGATGGTTTGGGCACCGCATAAGCTTCTTCTTGAACCTCTCCCATATTTCGTGGAGAGCTTCAGTTGGAAGCTTTCGAAAATTGCTGATCTCATCCTGTAGTTGGGCTCTCTTGGATGGCAGAAAGAATCTTTCTAGGAAAGCGTCTTTCAGTTGCCTCCAATTAGTAATAGAATCAGGAGTTAGCCCGTTCAGCCATAGAGTTGCCTCCCCAGATAGAGACAATGGAAATAAGCGCAGCCGAATTGCATTCTTCCCAACTCCTGGATTGTCAAACGACTTGCATGTTGAAATAAAGTTAATCAGATGCATATTCGAATCATCGCCTGCGAGTCCACCAAATAACCCCTTGAGCTGCAATAACTGAATCATGGTGCTAGTGATATTGAACTTAGCTCCGGGTGCCAAGGGTAGAGGAATAATATCCCCTGTGGCACCAGCTCCATCCAGATCGTCATCATTATCATCAAAAGGAGCCTGCACAGCTCAGCGGTCAGGTCTCATTCTAGCTTGATGTTCCCTCCTATGCATAGGTGCCGCCACCTCATCAGTACGCCTGGGATTTAGTAACTCATCATCACCCAGGTCCTCATCATCAGGATTTGTTGCTCGCCCTAGGTTATCAATATTCTGTTGATGTACTTGAGCAGCTGCCAGTGCAGCTAATCTAGCCTGCTCCTGTTGAGCCGCCCTTCTGTCAATGTCACGCTATGCATCCATTCTGCCAATAAGTTGAGGTTCAGGATTTATGGGTAATAATGGCTGACCAGAACTATGAGTATTTGGCATGCACTCAACATAACCTGAATAAAACAAAAACAACAACTAAAAGTAAAATTCGAGAATCTTTGACCAAAGGGTCTAGTAACTATCACAAACTTAGTTGACAACCGTACTCCCCGGCAACGGTGCCAAAATTTGATAACGCCCAAACTACAGCTCTCGTAAGAGTGTAAGCGGTCGCTGTCAAATATAGAACCCAACTGGGTTGGGTGTCGAATCCCACAGGGAATACTTGGTCACTAAGTGTTGCAATTATTAATAGACTGTTGATCGAAAATTTCATGGAAAAGGGGGGATTGGGTTTGGCGTGAATTAATACTATGGAAGTAACAACAGAATGCTTGATTTAGTAAGATTTAATCACAGAGAAAAATAAGTTAGGGTTATGTCCACCTTATGAGTTTTACGTATCTATTAACTATGAGTAATGCAGAATTCAAACATGCATGCACTTATAGAGATTCCTATTCTAATGGTAAATCCTAGTGTTTCTCAACCATCAAGGATTATTTCACTTTAACTCTCTTGAGCTTAAAGTGTATAACTAACGGTACAAATTCTCCAAGAAGTTAACCCAGTTACGGCACTAACGTGTAAATAGAGGTTGGTAGCCCTATTTCCTTGTCACACTCTCTTTTCCAAACATATAACTTTTCTCTCGAACAAGTTAATGCTATAATGGCGTATTCTATAAGTTTGCAACCACAAGAATTTAATTAAAACAAAGAGAGTAATGATATAAGTAGCATACGCATCAAGAATTCACAAACTCATAGTAATAGATAGTATATCAAAAGGCTTCCATAACCCTAACAGAGAAGTTTAGCTACTCATGATTGTAAAGGAAAACAACGAAGACATCATCATCATCATACCAAAACGATAACAATCTCACGATTGGTATGTATTAGCGTCACTATGAGAATGACGTGGTTTCCTCTCTAGCCGTTCTTGTAGCATTTTTCTCTGTCTAAAATTACAAAATCTGTAAACTGAATAATACTCAAAGTGTCGACTGAATTATGAAAAAGCAATCGTGAATCAATGCATGAATGAATGCTGAAAAATTCAACAAAATAGGGTTTTTATAACATCCTTGTCCTAGTCCTATTAAGTTACTGCTGCACCCCTAAGTATTTAAAAATACCGTTTTTGCCCGGGACAATTTCTCCATGCGTCACATTCAGTCCATAAGCTTCCAAAAGTTGTCTTCCCTCTACTGTGAAGTTTTCCTTTGCTGCCCAAAGGTCCACAAAGTGCTGAAATCTTCATCATTAATACCTGAAAACATGCTAATCACGTAGGTTAGCTCACTTACAGGAAAATGGACTAAAAGTGCAGGAATTATATATTTTATCCTCAAAACTTAGCTATAATATGGGTAAATTATGGCATTTTAGGCGTGTAAATACACCCAACATCAGTGACCTATTGACACACCTGATCATGATTCAATCCAAGGATCAACATTTTAAGGTCGTAAAGGTTATCAAATAGGATCACCAACTTATGAAGGCTAAAATAATTCTAAGTATAAACACTTAGCTAAAATTTCTAAGTCTGGGACCTCTTTTCATGCTCTAAAGGACTGAGTTAAGCTTAGAGTTTTGCAGGGTCTTACAATACCTCCCCTTAGGAATATTCGTCCTCAAATGAGACTGACTAAGCTGAGAATACTGATAGACTGAGTTTACATACTGAACATGCACTAACTAAAGCATGATTTCATGATTGAAACTACTGATATACTAAGTTATCATACTGAACATGCATAATTGAAGCATAACAGAATTCAGAAAGCATGACACATGACTGAGCTGTTTCATGAAGGTATGCATGATATGAGAATAATATGCAACTAAATCGATACAGAGTTTGTAAAGGTAATCTGAGTATGAAACTGAGTAAATTCAAGAAAAACTGTTACCTTGAGCTGAGTCTGAGTTTTTGAAGAAGAGGAGAGGATACTTGATCCACATATCTGCTTCCGCTTATCAAGTAGCTCCCTGAATAGACTGATTCCGCCAAAGAACTTCGACTAGAGAAACTTCTTTGTTCTTCAGTATGGGAACCTAATAATCAAGAATTTTGACTAGGATTTCCTCATAAGAGAGGCTATTCTGGACATCAATGCCCTCTATCGGGACTATAACTGTTAGGTCACTTATGCACTTCTTTAGCAAGGAGACATGAAACATTGGATGTACTGAAGCTAATTCTAAAGGTAACTCAAGCTCGTAGACTACCTTTCTGAAATGGCTGAGAATTCGGTAAGGACCAATATATCGGGGATTGAGTTTACCTTTCTTGCCAAATCCCTTCACTCCCTTCATGGGCGAGATTTTTAAGTACACATAATCACCAATCTTAAACTCGATATCTTTTCTTCGCACATCGGCATAGGATTTCTGTCAGCTCTAAGTTGTCTTAAGTCTTTCCCTAATCAACTGAACTCTTTCTAAGGTATCAAATACCAAGTTAGTCCCTACCACTATGGCTTCACCTACTTCAAACTAACCAATAGGATATCAAAATCTCCTCCCATAAAGCGCCTTAAATGGGGCCATTTGAATGTTGGAATTATAACTGTTATTATATGCAAACTTAATTAAGGGCAGGTGGTCATCCCAACTACCCTTAAATTCAATGGCACACGCTCTTAGCATATCTTTTAAAGTCTGAATGATCCTTTCTACTTGACCATCTGTCTGAGGGTGAAAGGTTGTACTGAGGTGAACTTGGGTACCAGACCCTTTTGGAAAGCTTTCCAAAAGTGAGAGGTGAACTGCGTACCTCTATCTGAAATGATGGACAATGGAACTCTATGCAATCTGAACAACTCTCTAACATAGAGTTTGGCATAATCCTCGACTGAATAAGAGGTATGAACTGGTAAGAAATAAGTTGATTTGGTCATCTTATCCACAATGACCCAAATCGAATCATGTTGGCGACGAGTACGGGGCAAACCCATTACAAAATTGATGTTCACCTTCGCCCACTTCTAAGTAGGAATACTAACTCCTGCATAGACCCACTAGGCTTATGATGCTCAATCTTGACCTGTTAACATGTAGAGCACCTAGCCACAAACTCTGCAATGTATCTCTTCATCCCACCCCACCAATAGACCTCCCATAAAGTGCGGTACATCTTAGTAGCCCCTGGATGAATCGAGTAAAGTTCTCCATGCACCTCTACAAGAATCCTCTACCTCACGCCATCCACGCATGTCACACATAATCTACCCTAGCAACGCATCACACCATCTTCTCCTTAGGAGAAAACCTCTACTTTATGATCTCTGACTGACTTTTTAGCTTAACTATACTGGGATATCTATTCTGCTTTTTATTTACTTCAGAAACTAGAGATTATTCTAAACTATTCTGCACCCATACGCTACCCTCTGATGAATCGACTAAGCAGACACCTAGTCCGGCAAGCTGATAGACTTCCTGAACTAACTTTTTCTTAACATCCTCAACGTGAGAAACACTACCCATAGACATCCTAATGAGAGCATCAACCACTACATTGGCTTTGCCCGAATGATACAAAATACTTATGTCATAATCTTTCAACAACTCTAACCACCTCATCTGATGTAGGTTCAGATCTTTTTGAGAAAATACATACTACAAGATTTTATGGTCTATGAACACATCAACATGAACCCCATACAAATAGTGCCTCCAAATCTTTAAGGCAAAAACTACAGCTGCTAACTCAAGATCATGAGTAGGGAATTCTTCTCATGAGGCTTAAGCTGTCTAGAGGCGTAGGCTATTACCTTACCTCTCTGCATCAAAACACACCCTAAACCGACTTTGGAAGAATCATAATATACAAAAAATTCATATGAACCATCTGGTAAAGTCAAAACTAGGGTTGTAGTGAGTTGAGTCTTCAACTCTTGAAAACTCTTCTCACAAGAATCTGAATTTGACTTTCTTCTGAGTTAATCTGGACATGGGGGATGTAATATACAAAAATCCCTCAACAAACCATCTGTAATAGCCATCCAAACCCAAGAAACTCCTAATACCTAATAGAAAGATGGGTCTGTGCTAGTTTCTTACTACTTTGGTCTTCTGAGGATCAACCCTAATGCCATCATCGAAAACTATGTGACCAAGGAAAACTACTGACCTTAGACAAAATTCGCGCTTACTGAATTTGGCGAATGACTGATAAGTTTTGAGAGTCTGTAATACTATTCTGAGATGGTGTGCATGATCATGTTCACTATGGGAGTAGAAAGAATGTCATCAATGAAGATTATGATGAACATGTCCAAGTACTGCTTGAACACCTAGTTCATCAAGTCCATGAAAGTTGTTGGGGAATTGGTAAGATCAAATAACATGACTAGGAATTCAAAGTGACCATACCAAGTTCTGAAAGCTATTTTTGGAATGTCACATTCTCTGACCCTGAGCTGATGATAGCCTGATCTAAGGTTTATCTTAGAAAAGTAACGGGCACCCTTGAGTTGGTCAAATAAGTCATCAATTCTGGGAAGTGGATACTTGTTCTTGATCGTAACTTTATTTAGCTGACGATAGTCAATACATATTCTGAGAGAACTGTCTTTTTTACGCACGAATAGAACTAGTGCACTCCAAGGGGATACGCTGGGTCTGATGAATCCCTTATCTAGGAGATCCTTCAAATGTTCTTTTAACTCTTTGAGTTTTGCTAGAACCATTCGGTATGGCTAAATAGAGATGGGCTGAGTGATCCCAATCTCTAATTCCTTATGGACACTTATATTTCTCCATCATTTTCTCGTAGTCGTTGATGCGATTGAATCTTTCAGTATTAAACCTTCAAACTATAGGACATCGGTAAATATTCTCCATAATCCACATCTGCAGCAAGATATTACATCCCTCAAAAAAACTCTTTCCTTTTTGACAAACAGTCAAAGCACGGTAAAAATCGGCAAAGATCATTGGTACCATAGTGTAATCTTTCTTAATCAGTATATGTACCACTCCAGCTAAACGAATATTAATTTTTTCTTCTCTCCTCGGGAAGACCATAGTGCCTAAAAAGACTACCAAGAGTGAAAATCACCTATGAAATTTCCAAACCTCAAAACTTTCCTTGTTACAAAGTTGTTTACCGTACTTCTCAAACCCCTCTTGCCTTCCGTATCTGTCATACAAAAACTGCAAGGAGACCCAACCTTTTTTCATTGATTCTTCTTTTGAGTTCCGTATGTTCATGAGCTTGCAGACTCTATTTATCGAGATGAGTCTTGGGGCTATAAGTTTCTTCCAATGCATATCCTCATATCCAACATAGCTCGCTATCTCCTCTAAAGTTGGGGTCAACTCGAAATCTGAAAAATGAAATACATTGTTCTTCAGGTCCCAAAAAGTTAGTAATACATCAATCACCTCCCTATTAGGGTTGATTGTCATGATACTCGTCAAAAAACCCAAATATTTATGTATCTCATCATAATCGAATGTATTCATTTTGTTCCACCACAACCAAAGCTGCAAAGGGGTATAATCCACAACCTGAAGTGGTACACTCTAATTCCTCTTTCTCTTTTGACGTTTTCCATAAATAGGAGGAGACATTTTATACCTATTGACAAGGTCATGAGATTAATAAATGTCTAGACTTACGCAGAACTTAATTTATTAATTTTTTAAAAGAATTTTTAACTTGGCTCGTGAAAACTAGTGTGACCATTAAATTGAGACTTAGTTGCAAAGAACAATTTCATTAAAAATTAAAGTGAGAGAAACATGAATGGCAATATTTTTTAGAAAAAAACACTTATTTAAATCGACTCTATCAAAAATTTTGCAATAACAGACCTCTAGACAATTTTAGCTATATGTTTGGGAGAAAATCACTAAGTTCATCTTCTTCTTGTTGAACATTATTGTTACCGCTACTATTGCTACTTGATCAAATTTTATTCGTATATCACTTGGGAATCACTTATAGGTGATTTTAGTAAGTAAAATTATAATTTTAGTTGAATTTCTCATCTGGGTGTATCTGCTACTGCTATTTTTTCAATAAGAGATAAAACATGTAACGTGAATCCAATAGATGAGTAATCCGTTGCAACATATACGACTAATCTGTTGCACAGATAAGAAATTTGTCGCAATATATTGACTAATCTGTTGCAACATATTGACTAATCTATTGCAACAGATGAGTAATCTGTTGCAAAATATATGACTAATCTGTTGCAACAGATTGCTCATCTGTTGGATTCATATTATAGTGTTGTAACATGAATCCAACTTATGGGTCATCTGTTGCAACAGATTAGTCATATGTTGCAACAGATTACTCACTTGTTGTAATAAATAACTCATATGTTGGATTTATGTTGTAGGCTTTATCCATTGTAGCAGATATACCAAATAAAAAAATCAACAAAAATCATAATTATACTTACAAAATCACCTATGAAGTAATGTCCAAATGATATACAAACAAAATTTGACCTAAAAAAATTCCAAAAGTTTTAACAAGGGCACAACGAATAAGTTAAACACATGAAAAATTTCATGAAATCGGTAAAGAAGACAAAAATAGTCTATCATACATCAAATGCAAAAGGATCAATGGGAAAAATGTTTGAGTTCTCCTAAAAGCATTTAAGTTCCCTGGTATTTTAATTGCTTTATAATGGATGACCCATCTATTATAACAGATTTTCTATCTGTTTGATAATTTTCAAAAGATGAATCATCTGTTGCAACATGTTAGTCATCTGTTGATTCAAATTAAGCAATTATTAGTAATAACTAAATTGATTTAGCTAAAATTAAAGACAAGTCTTTAAGACAATGGGACAAACATTTGAGTTCCCTAGTATTTTAATTATTTTCCAACAGATCACCTATTTGTTGCAACAAGTTAGTCATCTGTTGCAATAAATGCTTATAACAGGGTAGTCATTTGTTGATTCAAATTAAGTAATTATTAATAATAATTAAATTGATTTAACTAAAATTGAAGACAAGACCTTAGACAAAGGGGAAAACGTTTGAATTCTCCTAAAAAATATTTGAGCTTTAGTATTTTAAATTGCTTTTTAACATATATTTTGTCTATTTAGTAATTTCCAACAGATAAGTCATATGTTGCAACAACTTAGTAATCTGTTGCAACAGATGTCTATATTTGTTTGATAATTTTCAATAGATGAATCAGTTGTTGCAACAAGTGAGTCATTTGTTGCAACGGATATCTATATCTGTTTGGTCATTTTCAACAGATGTTTTTATTTGTTTGGTCATTTCCAACAGATTACTCATCTGTTGTAACATGTTAGTCATCTATTGATTCACATTAAGTCATTATTAGTAATAACTAAATTGATTACTAAAATAAAATATGAATTAATAAGTTCAATTACAGTTTCAATTAATCTCATGGTAATTACACGATCAATTAAGTATGTTCGTCCTGAGTAGAGTGATCAATTGACCAATTTTATTTGAAATAATTCAAACTAAGTCCTCATTAGAAATAACTATATTGATTTAACTAAAATTAAAGATGAATTAGTAAGTTCAATTACGATTTCAATTAATCTCATAGTAATTACATAATCAATTAAGTATTTCGTACTGAGTGGAGTGATTAATTGACCAATTGTATGTGAAATAATTCAAATTAAACCATTATTAGAAATAACTATATTTATTTAACTAAAATTAAAGATGAATTAGTAAGTCCAATTACGATTTCAATTAATCTCAGTAATTACATGATCAATTAAGTGTTTCATCCTTAGTAGAATAATTAATTGACCAATTTTATTTTAAATGATTCAAATTAAGCCATTATTAGTAATAACTATGTTTATTTAACTAAAATTAAACATGAATTAATGAGTTCACTTACAATTTCAATTAATTTCTTCGTAATTACATGATTAACTAAGTGTATTCGTCCCGAGTAGAGTGATTAATCGACCAATTTTATTTGAAATAATTCAAATTAAGTCATTATTAGTAATAAATAAATTGATTTAACTAAAATTAAAGATAAACTTACAATTTTAATTAATCTCATAGTAATTAAATGATCAACTAAGTGTATTCGCCATGAGTAGAGTGATCAATTGACCAATTTTATTTGAAATGAATCAAATTAAGCCATTATTCATAATAACTAAATTGATATAACTAAAATTAAAGATGAATTGATAAGTTCATTTACAATTTCAATTAATCTCATAAAATTACATGATCAACTATGTGTATTCGTCTCGAGGAGAGTGATCAATCGACCAATTTTATTTGAAATGATTCAAATTAAGTCATTATTAGTAAGAACTAAATTGATTTTTACTAAATTAAATATGAATTGATAATTCCACTTACAATTTCAATTAATGTATTCGTCCTTAATTGAACGATCAATTGATAAATTTTATTTAAAATGATACAAATTAAGCAATTATTAGTAATAACTAAATTGATTTAACTAAAATTAAAGACAAGACCTTAGACAAGAGGAAAAATATTTGAGTTCTCTTAAAAACATCTGAGCTTTAGTATTTTAAATTATTTTCCAACATATAGCCTATATATTTGATAATTTTTAACAGATGAGTCATCTGTTGCAACAACTTAGTCATCTGTTGCAACATATGTCTATATTTATTTGATAATTTTCAATAGATGAGTCATTTATTACAACAGGTTAATCATCTGTTGCAACATATGTCTATATTTGTTTGGTCATTTTCAATAGATGAGTCATTTATTACAACAGGTTAATCATCTGTTGCAACATATGTCTATATTTGTTTGGTCATTTTCAATAGATGGCTTTATCTGTTTGGTCATTTCCAACAGATGTCTTTATCTGTTTAGTCATTTTCAACAGATTACTCATCTTTTGCAACATGTTAGTCATCTATTGATTCATATTAAGCCATTATATTAGTAATAACTAAATTTATTTAACTAAAATTAAACATGAATTAATAAGTTCAATTACAGTTTCAATTAATCTCATGGTAATTACACTATCAACTAAGTGTGTTCGTCCTGAGTAGAGTGATCAATTGACCAATTTTATTTGAAATGATTAAAACCAAATCATAATTATAAATAACTATATTGATTTAACTAAAATTAAAGATGAATTAGTAAGTTGACTTACAATTTCAATTAATTTTATAGTAATTACATGATCAACTAAGTGTTTCGTCTTAAGTAGAATGATCAATTGACCAATTTTATTTGAAATAATTAAAATCAAGCAATTATTAGTAATAATTAAATTAATTTAACTAAAATTAAAGATGAATTGATAATTTTAATTACGATTTCAATTAATCTCATCGTAATTACATTATCATCTTAGTGTATTCGTCTTGAGTAAAGTGTTAATTGATCAATTTTATTTGAAATGATTCAAATTAAGATATTATTAGTAATAACTACATTGATTTAACTAAAATTAAAGAAGAATTGATAAGTTCAATTACAATTTCAATTATTCTCATATTAATTACATGATCATCTTAGTGTGTTCGTTCTGAGTAGAGTGATCAATTGACTAATTTTATTTGAAATGATTCAAATTAAGCCATTATTAGTAATAGATAAATTGATTTAATAATTACAATTTCAATTAATCTTATAGTAATTACATGATCATTTAAGTGTATAACCTATTGCAACATATGAGTCATCTGTTGAAAATTATCAAACAGAAATACACATATGTTGCAATAGATTAGTCATTTGTTGTAACAATTGTCTTTATCTGTTAGTCATTTCCAATAGATGACCAATCTATTGCAACATATGACTTTATCTGTTTGTTATTTCCAATAGATTACTAATCTGTTGCAATAGATGATTAATCTGTTGCAGCAGATGTCTTTATCTGTTTGGTCATTTTCAACAGATTACTCATCTTTTGCAACATCTTAGTCATCTATTGATTCATATTATGTCATTATATTAGTAATAACTAAATTGATTTAACTAGTATTAATAAGTTCAATTACTGTTTCAATTAATCTCATGGTAATTACATGATCAACTAAGTGTGCTCATCCTGAGTAGAGTGATCAATTGACCAATTTTATTTGAAATGATTCAAACCAAGCCATAATTAAAAATAACTATATTGACTTAACTAGAATTAAAGATGAATTAGTAAGTTCACTTACAATTTCAATTAATTTTATAGTAATTATATGATCAACTAAGTGTTTCGTCTTAAGTAGAATGATCAATTGGCCAATTTGATTTGAAATAATTCAAATTAAGCAATTATTAGTAATAACAAAATTGATTTAACTAAAATGAAAGATGAATTTATAATTTAATTATGATTTCAATTAATCTCATAGTAATTACATGATCATCTAAGTGTATTCGTCTTGAGTAAAGTATTAATTGACCAATTTTATTTGAAATGATTCAAATTAAGACATTATTAGTAATAACAACATTGATTTAACTAAAATTAAATATGAATTGATAAGTTCAATTACGATTTCAATTATTCTCATATTAATTACGCGATCATCTTAGTGTGTTTGTTTTGAGTAGAGTGATCAATTGACTAATTTTATTTGAAATAGTTCAAATTATGCCATTATTAGTAATAGCTAAATTGATTTAATAATTATAATTTCAATTAATCTCATAGTAATTACATAATCATTTAAGTGTATAACCTATTGCAATAAATTTAACCTGTTGCAACAGATGAGTTATCTGTTGAAAATTATCAAACATATATACACATACGTTGCAATAGATTGGTCATCTGTTGTAACAAATGTCTTTATTTGTTGGTCATTTCCAATAGATGACCAATCTATTGCAATATATAACTTTATCTGTTTGTCATTTCCAACAGATTACTAATTTATTGCAATAGATGACTAATCTATTGCAACAGTGGTTTTTATCTGTCTGGTCATTTTCAACATATTACTAATTTGTTGCGACAGACGATCAATCTATTGCAATAAATGTCTTCATCTAATTGGTCATTTTCAATAGATTACCCATCTGTTGCAATAAATGGGTCATCTGTTATTGTAACACCCCGACGTTTTCTTAGCTAAATTTTATCCATGAAAAGTCTAAGCATTAGCTTCTAGAATGATTTAAATTAATTTTCATGTAGAATTTCCTAGATTTCAACCTTTCATTATGTAGATGACTGAATTAGCTTTCCAACGATATAAGATTCGTCCAAAACAGACCCTCGGTGAAGAAGTTATGAATAATTTAAGGTTCCAGTCGTAAACATCATCATTTTGGTGTCTAGCGCGTCGCGGAGAGGGTCAAATTGACAATCATCAAATTCCAGTGGGGTTCCATGATGGTGGCACATCGCGGAGGCACCTAATTTCCCACTCGTCGAATTCCAGTGGACCACCACGATTGTGGCGCGTCGTGGTGGCACCCAAAATCGGGTTTTTAAGTTCAAATTTCCAGTTCTGTTTAGGAGTCATTAAGAGTAATTTTGACTTTTTCCTAGATTTTAAAATTGTCCAAACAAAGGATTTAGGGTATGTTTGAGCAACTTAACCCTATTTTCATCAAAATCATCAAGAATCCTCTCTAGAGTTTCAAATAAGAACTTCAAGGTACTCAAGATTCAACCGTGGGTTTTCAAAATCAATTGAAGATTCGAAATCCCCAGATCATAGGCTTTAAGAAACACCCATTGTTTCCCTATTTTGAGGTACGCGGGGTTTTCCTAAAATCTCATGGTCTTAGAAATCATGTTTTAAAAAAAAGGATTTTGAATTTATGAATATAATCATATTTTAGAAGTTTTGACGATATTGTTTTGGCCTTTAGGCCTTCCCCCAAATTGTTTAGAAAATTATATATATATATATATATATATATATATATATATATATATATATATATATATATATATATATATATATATATATATGAATGTGTCTAAGGATGAATATTCAATTGAGAGCATGACTTTTAATGAACCCCTTTCTTGTATGATCTTTCTCATTTTTCATATGATATGAATTGTTCTAAACTGCATCTTGAAAAGCATGTTATGAAATGTCTTGAATGATGTTATATTTGAATTATGATTTCAATTTCAAAAGAGAGAGGGTTGTTTATGTTGATAAATGTTGAAAATATTTCTATAATGGAAGAGTGCATGATTTTGCTAAAGGCACATGACCACTATATTGTTGAAGAGTTTTTGCATAGTTTTGACATGTGTTTCGTAACATGAAATCTCTTAAACTAATTGCATGTTTGGGTTGTCTGAATTGAGTTTTCATGAAAGCATCATGTATCGTACATTATGGCTCATAAATAGGACTTGCAAGTCTTGGTGTGATGACACCAACTCAGATTATGTCATGGTAATTCAGAACAAAATAGAATATATGTTTAAAGTCAGAATTTTCAGATGTTGAAACTAGAATAATGCATGATTCAAAACAGGATAAAATTGGGCATAAAGAGAGCTTAAGTGGTTCCCCGAAAAAGACATGAGTCAGACAACTCATTGCCCAAAATCATGATTTGTCGATCCATGTATATTATATTACGCTGGCCTAGTGTCGTGTGGCGTATCAGAATCAGAAAGTCCAACCCTTGCGGCACACTCGAGTTGGGGGCTTCCCCGCCGAGTCAATGGCGGATTCCATACAGCCCGTGGAATATCAGAATTATAGGGGAGTTCCACCTAACTCAGATGTTATACAAAGATCAGACATTGCATTGATAAGAATGATTTGTGATTTTCAGAAAGTGCCCATGTGTTTTAGACCTATTTCATGTATAGTATCTGACGATTTGCTCTCCAACTATTTTATCTATATAAAAGTTTTATTTTGGAATACTTTGCGTACCATTACATCTGTATTGACCCCCCCCTCCTATCTCTAGGTTCTGAGGCTCAATCTAGGGGTCCAGAAAGGCAGTAAATTCGTCAGACAGAGTTTGCAGTGTTCAGTTGGTGAGCCTTCTTTATTACAGAAGGCCCGTCTAGCAGATTATGACTAATTATTTTGGTCTACTAGGGGCCTTGTCCCAGTTTTCAAACAGTTATCAGATTTTCATGTAGTAGAGATTTCGCAGACTGAGTCAGATGTTATTTAGCTGTAGTTGCACTACTATTTTCCATACGTATGCTGATATTAGAATTTGACCATGTTTCCATAGCTGACTATGTTTCCGCATCTTCTTTATTATATGAGTGTTGTGCATGATTACCAGATAGAGAAGGTCATTTCGGGCCTTCATGGTTCGGGATGTCCGTCACGGCCAGGCCCTAGTTCGAATCGTGACAAACTTGGTATCAAAGCATGGTTCATGGTCCCAGGGTGTCTGTGAAATCACGTCGGGTAGAGTCTTATTTATGGGTATGTTGTGCGCCACACTTATAGGCAGGAGGCTACTAGGCGTTTAGGAATGTTTCACTTCTTTGTGATTTAGCTCGTGCTTCAGAGTCTAATCTGTCCCTTAATCAATGATCTCTTGCTTTTCAGAAAACCAGATATGCCTCTTTGTCGCACCAACGTTAATGCTCAAGAGGACGAAGTCCGTCCCACTCATGGGGTGAGGACACGTAATAGAGCTCACACTCCAGAACCTGTCCCTACTCCTGGAGTCTCTCCAGTCCCGACCAATCCACCTAGGGCTCCACGGACCAATGTTAACCGTCCCCCGACTACTCAGAGGGATATTTCGAATGCAGAATTCAAATAATCTATTCATATGCTGACACAGTTGGTGGCTAATCAGGCCCAATAATCAGAAAATGTTGGGTATGCACCTATTATATCGGAAGCTACTAGGATGGGTCAGTTCATGAGAATGAACCCGCCTAAGTTTACTGGCACTAAAGTATAAGAGAATTCGCAAGAGTTCATAGATGAAATGGAAAAGGTTTTCAGAGTGATGCATGTGGATTAGGTAGAAGGTATCGAACTAGCGGCTTATTAGCTAAAGGATGTAGCGAACCAATGGTATAATAAGTGGGAAGAGGCAAAGGGTGACAGTGCTGAGCCCACGATGTGGGACGAATTTGTGAAAGCTTTTCTTGACCGATTCTTTCCTTTGGAGATGAGGGAAGCTAAAGAAGATGAGTTCATGAACCTTAAGCAGGGTAAGATGAGGGTTCAGGAGTATACTTTACAGTTTAATCGGCTGGCCCGTTATGCTCCTGAGATGACGAGTAGTATGAGGGCCCGAATGAGGAAGTTTGCTTCCATCCTTTCAGATGATCTAGTTCTTGAATATCAAGGGGCGATGCTAAATAGGGAATTAGACTTTGCTAGGCTGACAGTCCACATGCAGCAGGTTGAGGAGAAAAAGAAGAAGATAGCCGAGTCCAGAGAGAAGAAAAGGCAGGCGAAGAGAGCCAGATCAGCAGATCAGAACCCCAGTCAGCAGCAGGGTGGTAATTGAGGTAACAAGTGGCAAAATAAAAAGTTTTGGGACAAGGCGCAGTCTGCAGCTAGCTCCCCAGCGCCCAGACCCCCAGTTGATAAATGCCCTTAGAGTTTTTAGACTAGTCATGGACCCAGAGCTCGGTATACTCAGTCGCAGGGTAGTGTGGTGCAACAGCATCGTAATTTTCCATGCTGCGAGACTTATGGTAGGCATAACCCGGGAAAGTGTCAGCTAGGCGCATTTGTGTGTTATTCTTGCGGTCAGACGGGCCACTTCCAGAGAGATTATCACTCCACTAGGAGAAATATTGGTGGAGCTAAGTCTCAGGCAAACTCTTCTGCACCACCACCGCCCCAAAAGGGCGCCACTATAGCTGGTGGCAGCGATCACAATCGGTTATATGCGTTGAACAACCGACAGGAGGCGAAAGCCTCACCAGATATTGTCACCGATACGTTACAAATCTTTTCCCGTGATGTTTTTGTGTTACTTGATCCCGGGTCTACCTTATCCTATGTGACCCCATATATGGCAGTTAGCTTTGGGTTTGAGCCTGGAGTGATTGTCGAACCTTTCTCTATTTCCACCCCGGTGGGTGATTTTGTTGTGGAAAGGAGGGTGTATAAAAATTGTGTTGTGTCTATTCTTAGTAGTTATACGGTGGCAGACCTCATAGAACTTGATATGGTTGTTTTTTATGCGATCCTAGGGATGGAATGGCTCCATCGGTGTTATGCCACACTAGACTGTAGGACCTGAAAGGTTACCTTTTCTTTTCTGAATGAGCCAGGAATAGAGTGGGAGGGGCACTCTTTAGCACCTAGAGGACACTTCATATCTTATCTCAGAGCCTGAAAACTTATCTCTAAGGGTTGCTTTTATCATCTTATTCGGGTTAAAGATTCTAACACCAAAAGTCTTTTCCTTCAGTCTGTCCCTGTAGTAAATGAATTACTAGAAATTTTTCCAGATAATCTCCCAGGAATTCCACCTGATAGGAGATAGATTTTGGCATTGATGTACTGTCAGATACCCATTTTATTTCTATTCTGCCATATAGAATGGCTCCTGCAGAGCTAAAAGATTTGAAAGAACAGCTAGCAAATCTCCTAGATAAAGGTTTTATCAGACCTAGTGTTTTGCCCTGGGGTGCACCTGTACTCTTCGTGCGAAAGAAAGATGGTTCCCTGCGTATGTGCATAGATTACCTCCAATTGAATAAGGTCATAGTGAAAAATAAATATTCTCTTCCTAGAATCGATGACCTTTTTTATCAGCTTCAGGGTGCTAAGTATTTTTCTAAAATAGACCTTTATTCGGGATATCATCAGTTGAAAGTTAGGGAGTCAGACATTCCTAAAACATCCTTTCAAACTAGCTATGGTCATTATGAATTCTTGGTCATGTCCTTTAGGTTGACTAATGCTCCTGCAGTTTTTATGGACCTAATGAATAGGGTTTTTCGTCAGTTCCTAGACCTGTTTGTCATAGTTTTTATTGATGACATCTTGGTTTACTCTAAAAGTGAGGAGGACCATGCCAATCACCTTCACGCTGTTCTTCAGACCCTCAAATATCATAACTTATATGCGAAATTCTCCAAGTGTGAATTCTAGCTGAATGCTATTGCTTTCTTGGGGCACATTGTGTCTAGTGAAGGGATTAAAGTTGATCCCCAAAAGATTGAGGCAGTAAGGAAATGGCCCAGACCCACGACTCCAACTGACATTCGAAGTTTCTTGGGCTTGGCAGGGTATAACAGAAGGTTCGTAGAGAGTTTCTCCTCCATAGTTGCACCACTTACTAAGTTGACTCAGATAAAGGTAAAGTTTTTGTAGTCCGACTCTTGTGAGAATAGTTTTGAGAAGTTGAAAGACAAGTTGACTACGGCTCCTGTTTTGACTCTTTCGAAAGGTACAGAGGGTTTTGTTGTGTACTGTGATACGTCCCATGTGGGACTTGGGTGTGTACTCATGCAGCACGGTAAGGTGGTGACTTATGTATCTAGGCAGTTAAAGGTGCATGAGCGAAACTACCCCACTTATGATTTGGAATTAGCAGTTGTGGTATTTGCGCTTAGAATTTGGAGGCATTATCTTTATTGGGTGCATGTTGATGTTTTCACTGACCATAAGAGTTTGCAGTATGTTTTCTCGCAGAAGGAACTAAACCTCTGGCAAAGGCGTTGGATGGAGCTTTTGAAAGACTATGACATGAGCCTTCACTATCATTCGGGTAAGGAAAATATTGCAGTCGATGCCCTCAGCAGATTGTCTATGGGAAGTCTTTCTCATATTGAGAAAGGGAAGAGAGAGATGGTGAAAGATATTCATTGACTTGTAAATCTAGGAGTGCGACTCTTGGATTTCGAAGATGGGGGAATGGTTGTTCATGAGATAGCTACGTCTTCCCTTTGTGTGGAAGTTAAAGAGAAGAAGGTTGAAGATCCCATCTTAATGCAAATTAAGAATTATGTGGGTCAGTAGAAGGTGATGTCTTTTGAGATCGGTAGTGATGGTATTTTAAGATACCAGGGTAGATTATGTGTACCAGATGTGGATGGTTTGTAGAATAGAATCCTTGATGAAGCTCACACTTTGAGATATGTTGTTCACCCAGGCTCTACTAAGATGTACCATGATCTGAAATCTATATATTGGTGGAATAATATGAAGCGTGATGTGGATAACTTTGTTTCCAAGTGTTTGAATTGCCAACAAGTTAAAGTAGAACATATGAGGCCAGGTGGTTCTTCCCAAGAGATAGCTTTGCCCTTGTGGAAGTGGGATATGATTAATATGGACTTCATTACAGGACTTCCGAGGTCCCGAAACCAGTACGATTCCATTTGGGTGATTGTAGATAGACTGACCAAGTCAGCTCACTTTCTGCCTGTCAGGACTAACTATTCGGGTAAGGATTATGCCAAGTTGTTCATTGCAGAAATAGTTCGTTTGCATGGTGCACCTGTGTCCATCATATCTGACTGAGGTACACAGTTTTCTTCTCAGTTTTGGAGATCTTTTCAGAGAGGTTTAGGTACCCAAGTGAACCTAAGTACTTCTTTTCACCCTCAGACCTATGGGCAGGCTGAGCGCACCATTCAGACCCTTGGGGACATGTTGAAGGCCTGTGTAATTGATTTCAAAGGTAGTTGGGTAGAGCACTTTCCATTGATAGAGTTCGCGTATAATAACAGTTTCCATTCTAGTATTTGGATGGCGCCATTTGAGGCATTATATGGAAGAAGATGTAGGTCACCAATAGGGTGGTATGAAGTGGGTGAGACGCAGATGTTTGGACCTGATCTTGTTCATCAGGCGATGAAAGATGTGAAATTCATTAGGGAATGACTTAAGACAGCTCAGAGTCGTCAGAAATCTTATGCCGACGTTAGGAGAAGAGATTTAGAGTTCTAGATTGGTGATTGGGTATTCCTAAAAGTTTCTCCTATGAAGGAGTCATGCGATTCGGGAAGAAAGGTAAATTGAGTCCTCGTTATATAGGACCATACCAGATTTTGAGGAGAATTGGTGGTGGTGCATTTGAGTTAGAATTGCCTACCAGTTTGGGTTCTTCTGTCCATCCGGTATTTCACATATCCATGTTGAAGAAATGCATTGGAGACCATTCTTTGGTATTTTCTGTAGAAGAGATCAAGGTGACAGCCTTCTTATCATATGAAGAGAAACCTATTGTAATCCTAGATCGTCAGGTCCGAAAGTTGAGAAGTAAAGAAATAGTTTCAATTATGGTGTTGTGGAGAAATCAGAAAGTTGAAAAAGCTGGGAATCAGAAGACGACATGAGAGCAAGATATCCACACCTTTTTTACCCAGTAGATGGCGGAGTTGAAGGTACAAACCTTACCTAAATCTTTCTATGATTTAGTATTCTTGGAATCGTGCTTGTCTGTGTTCCGCATCATCATTCGGGGACGAATTATCCCAAGGGGGGATATTGTAATACCCCGACATCTTCTAAGCTAAATTTTGTCCATGGAAAGTGTAAGCATTAGCTTATAGAATAATCTAAATTAATTTTCATGTGGAATTTCCTAGATTTAAAACTTTCATTACATCGATAACTGAATTAGCTTTCCAACTATATAAGATTCGTCTAAAACAGACCCTCGGTGAAGAAGTTATGAATAATTTAAGGTTTCAGTCGTAAACATCGTCATTTTGGTGTCTAGCGCGTCGCGGAGAGGGTTAAATTGACAATCGTCAAATTCCAGTGGGGTTACACGATGGTGGCGCATCACGGAGGCACCCAATTTCCCAGTCATCGAATTTCAGTAGACCACCGCGATTGTGGCGCGTCGCGGAGGCACCCGAAATTGGGTTTTTAAGTTCAAATTTCCAGTTCCGTTTAGGAGTTATTAAGGGTAATTTTGACTTTTTCCTAGCCTTTAAAACCATCCAAACAAAGGATTTAGGGTATGTTTGTGCAACTTAACCCTATTTTCATCAAAATCATCAAGAATCCTCTCTAGAGTTTCAAACAAGAACTTCAAGAAACTCAAGATTCAACCGTGGGTTTTTAAAATCAATTGAAGATTCGAAATCCCCAGATCATAGGCTTTAAGAAACACCCATTGTTTTCCTATTTTGAGGTATGCGGGGTTTTCCTTAAACCTCATGGGCTTAGAAATCATGTTTTAATAAAAAGGGATTTGGATTTATGAATATAATCATATTTTAGAAGTTTTGACGATATTGTTTTGGCCTTTAGGCCTTCCCCCAAATTGTTTGGTAAATTATATATATATATATATATATGTATGAATGTGTTTAAGGATGAATATTCAATTGAGAGCATGACTTATAATGAACCCCTCTCTTGTTATTATCTTTCTCATCTTCCATATGATATGAATTGTTCTAAATTGCATCTTGAAAAGCATGTTATGAAATGTCTTGAATAATGTTATATTTGAATTATGATTTCAATTTCAAAAGAGAGAGGGTTGTTTATGTTGATAAATGTTGAAAATATTCCTATAATGGAAAAGTGCATGATTTGTCTAAAGGCAAATGACCACCATATTGTTAAAGAGTTTTTGCATAGTTTTGACGTGTGTTTCGAAACATGAAATCTCTTAAACTAATTGCATGTTTGGGTGGTCTGAATTGAGTTTTCATGAAAGCATCATGTATGGTACATTATGGCTTAGAATTAGTACTTGCAAGTCTTGGTGTGACGACACCAACTCAGATTATGCCATGATAATTCAGAACAGAATAGAATACATGTTTAAAGTCAGAATTTTCAGATGTTGAAACTTGAATAATGCATAATTCAAAACAGGATAAAATTGGGCATAAAGAGAGCTTAGGTGGTTCCCCGAAGAAGGCATGAGTCAGACAACTCGTTGCCCAAAACCATGATTTACCGATCCGGGTATATTATATTACACTGGACCAGTGCCGTGTGGCGTATCAGAATCAGAAACTCCAACCCTTGTGGCACACTCGGGTTGGGGGATTCCCCGCCGAGTCAATGGAGGATTCCATACAACCCGTGGAATATCAGAATTGTAGGGGAGTTCCACCTAACTCAGAAGTTATACAAAGATCAGACATTGCATTGATAAGAATGATTTGTGATTTTCAGAAAGTGCCCATGTGTTTTAGAACTATTTCATGTATAGAATCTGACGATTTGCTCTCCAACTATTTTATCTATATAAAAGTTTTATTTTGGAATACTTTGCATACCAGTACGTCTGTATTGACCCCCCCCCCCCCCTCCTCCCTCCAGGTTCTGAGGCTCAATCTAGGAGTCCAGAAAGGCAGTAGATTCGTCAGACAGAGTTTGCAGAGTTCAGTTGGTGAGCATTCTCTATTCCAGAAGGCCCATATTTTAGATTATGACCCTTGTAATTGTTTTGGTCTACTGGGGCCTTGTCCCAGTTTTCAGACAGTTATCAGATTTTCATGTAGTAGAGATTTCGCAGACTGAGTCAGATATTATTTAGCTGTAGTTTCACTACAGTTTTCCATACTTATGTTGATATTAGAATTTGACCATATTTCTGTAGCTGACTATGTTTCCGCATCCTCTTTATTATATGAGTGTTGTGCATGATTACCAGATAGAGAAAGGCATCCCGGGCCTTCATGGTTCGGGATGCCCGTCACGGCCAGGCCCTAGTTTGGGTCGTGATAGTTATCAATCTATCTTTAATTATGTTGTAATGGTAAATAATCTTGTGTTGTTATTTTATTTTAGTCTATGACCTTACTCTCAACCAAACACTTTCTTTCTTGTAATTGACTTTTTCCACTTCCAAATGCTCAAAAACCGACACCTCTCAACATCTTAAAAAAATAGGCAGAATGAAAAAAAATAAAAATAAACTCAATCGATCAAATAAAGATTTTCTCATTCATTACATAAAAAATATTTTCAACATTAGGTGGATCTAATAAAATAAATTACAAATGATAAAAAAAATATATAACCTAATAATAATAATTATTATTATTGTCAATCGAAAATTCATTGGGCAGCAGACCCCTCGGCCTTCGAATCCCACGAAGCACCCTTGTTGTCGCGGCTCTCAACTCTCACTCGAGCTCATGAACTAGCCTTTCAAGTTCCTACACAGTGTCAAGCAGAATCGTCATGTACCAAATTAGATCAGTCATATCTAGAACATGCATGAACAAATAACATAAAACACTAAACCACATATAGTACCAACTGGTAGTTTAACAAAAAAAAAGTGAAACTTAACTAGAAAATAGATGCATGTTAACAATTTTCATATTAGAACAAGAAAATAAAATATACCTCAACGGACGAACAAGAAATTTATTTTTGAAAGAGAAGTGATTGAAAATATAATGGTAGTTTTATGCAAGACAAGATGCAAGAGATAAAGCTGAGGAGACCTATTTATAAAAGATTGAATGAGTGAGTAGTGCAGTGCGTTAGGCAAAAAATTACGACCTTTCACCTCTTTTTTAATAATTATATCTCTTAATTAAATCGAACTTGGTGACTTTTTGATTATTTAAATTAAAAAAACAGATTTAAATACAAAAAGGGTGAAAAGTCATAACTTTTCATCTTTTTGGTATTTTAGTTATTTAAATTAAATAGCTACAAAATTGTGTTTATCATTTTTTTTTATATTATTTATTTACGATTCATTTTCTTAATTAAATGATCGAAAAGTCATGAACCTTGAGTTCTTCCAACAGATGATCTGTTTGTTGCAACATATGGTCGATTTGTTACAACAGATGACGCTTTTGTTGCAACATATGACTCATTTGTTGGAGTAATTAATTCATTTTTGCAACATATGGTTCATCTGTTGCAACAGATTGTTCATTTGTTGCAACAGGTTGTTTATTTGTTGAAAAAACAAATCAATAGCAAGATTTATTCAATAGAAATAATAACAAACCATCATTTATCAATACACCATTTTTACCATGAGATTAATTGAAATCGTAATTGAACTTACTAATTCATCTCTAATTTTAGTTAAATCAATATAGTTATTTCTAATAGTGGATTAGTTTGAATCATTTCAAATAAAATTGGTCAATTGATCACTCTACTCAGGACGAACATACTTAGTTGATCATGTAATTACCATGAGATTAATTGAAACTATAATTGAACTTATTAATTCATATTTTATTTTAGTTAAATCAATTAGTTATTACTAATAATAGCTTATAGATGAATAACATGTTGCGATAGATGAGTAATCTGTTGGAAAAGATCAAACAGTTAAAGACATTTGTTGAAAATGACCAAACAGATATAGACATCTGTTGCAACAGATGACTAACATGTTGCAATAGCTAACTCATCTATTGAAAATTATCAAACAAATATAGACTTCTGTTGCAACAGAAGACTAAATTGTTGCAATATATGATTCATCTATTGAAAATTATTAAATAGACAAGATATATGTTGAAAAGCAATTTAAAATACTAAAGGTCAAATGTTTTTAGGAGAACTCAAATATTTGTCCCCTTGTCTAAGGCCTTGTATTAAAGACTTGTCTTCAATTTTAATTAAATTAATTTAGTTATTATTGATAATTGCTTAAGTTGAATAAACAAATGACTAACCTATTATAAACATCTGTTGCAATAGATGACTAACTTGTTGTAACAAATAGATAATTTGTTGGAAAATAATTAAAATACTAGGAAACTCAAATATTTTTAGGAAAACACAAATGTTTGTCCCATTGTCGTAGAGACGTCTTTAATTTTAGCTAAATCAATTTAGTTATTACTAATAATTGCTTAATTTGAATCAACAAATGACTAACATGTTGCATCAAATGATTCATCTGTTGGAAATTATCAAACAGATAGAAAATCTGTTGTAACAGATGGGACAACTAGTAGAAATAAATTAAAATACTAGGGAACTTAAACGTTTTTAGGAGAACTCAAACGTTTGTCCCCTTTATCCTTTTGCATTTGATGTATGGTATATTATTTTTGTCTTTTTTACCTGTTTCATGAAATTTTTCATGTGTTTTACTTATTTGTTGTGCCCTTGTTGAAATTTTTGAAAAAAAATTTAGGTCAAATTTTATTCGTATATCACTTGGACATTACTTCATAGTTTATTTTGTAAGTAAAATTATGATTTTTGTTGAATTTCTTATTTGGTGTATCTGCTACTGTTACAATGGATAGAACCTGCAACATGAATCCATCATATGAGTCATCTATTGCAATAAGCGAGTAATCTGTTGCAACAGATGACCCATATGTTGGATTCATGTTACAACACTATAAAACGAATCCAACAGACGAGTAATCTGTTGCAACAGATTACTCATCTGTTGGAACAAATTAGTCATATATGTTGCAACAGATTAGTCATATATGTTGCAACAGATTACTCATTTGTTGCAACAGATTAGTCATATATGTTGTAACAGATTAGTCATATATGTTGCAACAGATTACTAATCTGCGCAACATATTAGTCATATATGTTGCAACAGATTACTCATTTGTTGGATTCACGTAATATGTTTTATCCATTGTTAAAAAACAGCAGTAGCAGATACATTCATATGAGAAATTCAACTAAAAAATAACAAAAAACATAAAAAAAATAACAAACACCAACAAATCAAGTTCCTCGTTTTCATAATAACTTAAAGCCCTAATTTTTTACCTGTGAAAATAAAAAAAAATGATGAAGAACTCAAACTTGTTGTCGCCGAAGAATGTTATCACGTCGACTGACGGTTGAAAGTAAAAAGGAACGGACAACAACTCAAAACTATTTATTGCCAGAGGTTGAAGTTGCACAAGATTGAAGGAAGAATTTGGAAAGTTGTTGGTTGGGAGAAGTTAGAGAGAGAAACTATCGAGAGAAAGAGAAAAGAGTAATTGATTTACAAAGAGAGGAAAGGTTTATGGGAGTGGGTTAATTTGTATTTTAGAAAAGATTAAAATGTTTGGAAAATATTAATCTAGTCCACAGTTCACCTAATCAAGTTTTTTAATTATGTTTGACCCTTTAAGTTGGTCAATGTCACCCATAAGGGTGGGCGTTCGGTCGGTTCGGTCTGATTATTTAATAGCGGTTCGGTTTATCGATTTTTGGATTGACAAAAATGACATCTGTAACCAAATCAAATATTCGGTTTTTACAAATTCGATTCGGTTATTTCAGATTTTTATTTCGATTTGAAATATTAAAGTAGTTAGCCTCTCTTTTTCATAACTGAGCATTTAAAATTGATGAGTTTTTTAGAAAAAATATTTTTTTTCAAACCTATTTTTCATTTCCAAATATAAATAACTATAAATAACTCAACATGGATGAAACGAAATGAAATAATCATAAACTTAACATCATACATAACGTCATTAATCCTTACATATGATATAATATAACCTTGCGTAAATAGTCCATAAAACAGTCCAAAGTCACCAAAATAGTCCATAAAATATTTGAGTTACTAAAACAATCCATAAACAGCCTGTGGCGTATGCGAATTTGCTGTTAAATGTTAATTGTGAATGTGAAATACTAAATATTATATATATATATAAAATAAAATATATATATTATTTATTTATTTATAAATTTTTTATTTTTCGATTTAACTAATTTTTTTTTAAAACAAAAAATCGAACCGAAAAATGAAATTCTAAAATTACAAACTGAATCCGATCCGAAAAACTAAAATCAAAATTAAATTTCGATTTGGTTTTTTAATTTTTTCGATTTAAATCAAAGTATGCTCACTCCTAATCACAAATATTTTATTCAAGACTTAAAAGATATTTTTCCTTTAATTTTGTCAAGTTTCATCTCTTAAAATTGACTTTAATATAAAATAAAATTCTAAAATCCAATTAAAACTAAATACAGATTCTCTCCATTTAAAAAAAATGATTTATTTTGATTTGAGATAAAGTTTAAGAAAATAAAAAAACTTTTGAATATTGTAATCTTAAATTAAAATTGTATTAAATGTATCAAAATATTTTTTAATCTTGTGATCCTAAATATATGATATAAAAAGTTGAAATTAAAGTAATATTAGAAAAAGAAAAGATCATTCATTTTTAAAGGGAGGAAGTACTCTTTAGAAATTATTAGAATAAAATAAAAAGCACATCTAAGGAAACCTTTCGGTGATATTTCACAATTCACATGAATAGCACCGGATGGCCGCCAAATTTTGGCCAGATCTGGATGGCCATGGTGCCACATGGACGGGAGCAAAGGAAAAAAAATGGCGCGATGGTGTACGCTTTTGAGGTTATTGACCGGAGAGGGGAGGAATGACGGGAAGGGAACTTTGGGTTGTTGGTTGACGGAAAACGGCGGCCGGATGGAGATGGCGGAGGGATGACGGTGATGGCAGATCTGGTAGGGGAGAGGGGAGATGCGACGGAAGAAGAAAAAAAAGTTGTTTCCGGCGAGGTTATCGACGGAAAAGTAAGCAGCAGCGCGGAGGGATTTGGATTGCCGGCCAATGGCTATGTACCGCCGGCCATGGCTCCGGCGGCGGATTTTTGGGGATGGTGGCGATGACCGGTGAAGGGAAAGGGGCGGCAGCCTTTGGCTAGTGATTCCGGCGAAATTCCAACAAGTTTTCGCCGGAAAAATTAGTAACCACCATTTTTTTTTATCCCATTCAGTGATTACTCTTGACTTTTCCTAGGTCGATCTCTTTCTAAAAAAAAAAATTTCACTGTTTTCTCTCTTTCTTGGTGAATTCGTAGAACTTGAAATCAAATTATAATTTTGATCACTTTGGCATTGCATAAATATGATTTTTAATTATTTAGAATTGTACAAATATAATTTTCAATGCGTGTTCAACACGTAAAATTGGACGCGTCCAACGATTTTAAACTTTGACAGTATACAAATATGAGTTTTAACTATTTAAAATTGCATAAATATGATTTTTAAATGACTCTTTACTATTATTTTTTTATTAGTTTTGGCCTAAAGATAAAATGACATCTAATTTTTTTTGTTACAGACAGAAAAAGAGCAAGATTTATTAATTAAGCGGGTCAATCTCATATGAAAAAGTTAAGCGGATATTATATATATTATAAAGTAGAGAACGAATTTAAATTATATAATATATTTAAATATTAAATTAAAGATGAAATTATATTAATAATAAAATAATTATAATTTTAATAAAATGTTATTAAATTAATGTTATTAAGGATAGTAGCAGTATATTAAATTAACGTTATCAAATTAAATTAATTAAAATGTTATTAAATTAACGTTATTAAATTATCGAGGGACTGACCTACGTGGTTGTCATGGGGTTCATCCGAACCACTTTGGTAAAAAAATTACATTGTATATATATAAGATAGAAAATGTATATTTATGTACGTATATTAATGTTGAACCATATGAAACAAGACACTTAGATAGTCCAGTGGTGTTATTTGCTCTTCTTGGGCGTTTTCTTCAGCCTACTGTGCGTGTTCGATTCCTGTTAGTGATTGTTTTTTTTTAATTGAAAAAACCTGTTAGTGGTTGTTGTTTTTTTTAATTGAAAAAAAGTTTGGTGTTGCTGCTATAGAAATAAATAAAATAATAATAATAATAATAATAATAATAATAATAATTTTTTAAAATTAAAAGAAAGTTAGGTATTGCTACTATAGAAATAAATAAAAAAATTACAGCAACAACAACACCACCACCATCACCACCAACAACAACAACAATGTTGTTTTAACACAAAAAGCAAAACTTTGACAGTACACAAATATAACCTTTTAACTATTTAAAATTGCACAAATATGACTTCTCTCCAAGTCAGCCCTTTTAACGATGTGGCACTGTGCGATTGGATTACCTTTCCATGTAGGCGCGAGTGACTCACGCATGGGGTTGCAAAATCGAAGGTCATATTTGTTCAGGTTTTGAATAGTTAAAGGTTTTATTTGTACACTATCAAAGTTTAAGATCAGTTATAATTTGATGTTCAGTTTAGGATCATTTTTAAATATTAATAGATAATCGGGTGTGTATTGTTGTGTATGTAGTACATAAATTTTAGTTTATAAGAAAATGGAAATCTATTAGTGAATAAAAATGTGTCTATATGTGCAGATGTATTTATTCCAGTTTTTCTCTTCTTCTTTTTTTTTACTGATATATCTTTTTCATGGTCGGTGTACATATTTTTCATCCGTACGTGTGTTCTGTGATGCATGAATATGAATCTTTTTGTGAATAAATACATAAATATTCAACAATTCAAAATACAACACATATAAATTCACATAATAAATCAACAATACATACTAAATAATACATGAAAATTATTCAAACATACTTGTTCATGTTTTGATTCCTAATAAATTTTATAAAGTACATAATATAGGATTAAAGAGAAACCTATATGATAAGTTAAGTAGAAGTAAACACAAAATCATCACCAACAACTCAACGTAAACCTGCCTTCAACTTCCTTCTTCTCTCTCTTTTTGTTTAATTTTGTTTTAGTGATGTTCTCTCGTTTTCTTTCTTTGTCTTGTTTTGCTTTTTTTTGTTCTGTCTAGAATCTACGTAGAATTCTCTTTTTTTTTCCGGGGTAAAGAAATCCTTAAGTAGCAGGATTTTGGAGGGGGGGGGAGGGAGGGAGTGGGAAAACAGTTACTTTTTCAGATAAGAGGGGCAACGATTTCAAATTTAAATTAATTATTATTATTTTTTCTTTTCTTTTTTTCAAATAGAAGACAATAATAATAATAATAAATTAAAAAATAATAGAATAATAATAAATATAATAATAACTAACTATTTTTTATATTTTTAAGAAAATACAATAAACATTTATAAATCGCCAAAATAAATCAAATAGTACTAAAACTACTAATTTATTAAAATTTATTAAAACAAAAATATATTTTTTTAATTTTTGTATATAAAAAATAAATAAAAATATCTAAAAATTAACTTTATTTTTTTAATCCATTTTTAACTAAAAAAATTTACTAAAATGAAGTAAAAGTTAAAATAATATCGGATCGATAAAAATATTTAATATAGATAAATGAATTAAAATTCGGGGAGGATCAAAAATCACGTGTCTACAATGACCTTACTCTCAACCAAACACATTCTTTCTTGTAATTGATTTTTTTCACTCCCGAACGCTAAAAAACCTACACCTCACAACATCTTAAAAAAACTAGGCAGAATGAAAAAAAATAAGAATAAACTCAATCAATCAAATATAGATTTTCTCATTCATTACATAAAAAATATTTACAACATTAGGTAGATCCGATAAAATAAATTACATAAGATAAAAAAAATATATAACCTAATTATTATTATTATTATTATTATTATTATTATTATTATTATTATTATTGTCAATCGAAAATCCATTGGGCAGCAGACCCCTACGTCTTTGAATCCCACGAAGCATCCTTGCTCTTGCGATGCCCAACTCTCACTCGAGTTCATGAACCAGCCTTTCAAGTTCCTACATGGTGTCAAGTAGAATCGTCATGTACCAAATCAGATCAGTCATATCTAGAACATGCATGAACAAATAACATAAAACACTAAACCACATATACTACCAACTGGTATTTTAACAAAAAAAATGTGAAACTTAACTAGAAAATAGATGCATGTTAATAATTTTCATATTAGAACAAGAAAAAAAAAACATACCTCAACGGATGAACAAGAAATTTATTTTTGAAAGAGAAGTGATTGAACATATAATGACGGGATTATGCAAGACAAGATGCAAGAGATAGAGTTGAGGAGACTTATTTATAAAAGATTGAATGAGTGAGTAGTGCAGTGTGTTAGGCAAAAAATTAAGACCGTTCACCTTTTTTTTAATAATTTTATCTCTTAATTAAATCAAACTTGGTGACTTTTCGATAATTTAAATTAAAAAAATAGATTTAAATATAAAAAGGGTGAAAAGTCAAAAAATTTCACCTTTTTAGTATTTTAGTTATTTAAATTAAATCGCTACAAAATTGTGTTTGTCATATTTTTTTCATATTATTTACTTACAAATTATTTTCTTAATTAAATGACTGAAAAGTCATGACCCTTGAGTTCTTCCAACAGATGATCTATTTGTTGCAACATATGGTCCATTTGTTACAACAGCTGACCCTTTTGTTATTACATATGACTCATCTGTTGGAGTAACTGATTTATTTTTCCAATATATGGTTCATCTGTTGCAACAGATTATTCATTTGTTGCAATCGATTTTCATTTGTTGAAAAAAATAAATCATAGCAAGATTTATTCAATAGAAATAATAATAAATTATCATTTATTAATACACCATTTTTATCATGAGATTAATTGAAATCATAATTGAACTTACTAATTCATCTTTAATTTTAGTTAAATCAATATAGTTATTTCTAATGATGGCTTAGTTTGAATCATTTCAAATAAAATTGGTCAATTGATCACTCTACTCAGGACGAACGTACTTAGCTAATTGTGTAATTATCATGAGATTAATTAAAACTGTAATTGAACTTATCAATTCATATTTTATTTTAGTTAAATCAATTTAGCTATTACTAATAATGGCTTAATTTGAATCAATAGATGATTAACATGTTGCAATAGATGAGTAATCTGTTGGAAATGACTAAACAGTTAAAGACATATGTTGAAAATGACCAAACAGATATAGACATCTGTTGCAACAGATGACTAGCTTGTTGCAATAACTAACTCATTTATTAAAAATTATCAAACAAATATAGACATTTGTTGCAACAGATGACTAAATTATTGCAACATATGACTCATTTATTGGAAATTATTAAATAGACAAGATATATGTTGAAAAATAATTTAAAATACTAAAGCTCAAATGTTTTTAGGAGAACTCAAACATTTGTCTCCTTGTCTAAGGTCTTGTATTAAAGACTTATCTTCAATTTTAATTAAATTAATTTAGTTATTATTAATAATTGCTTAATTTGAATCAACAAATGACTAACCTGTTATAAACATCTGTTGCAACAAGGTTGCAACAGATGACTAACTTGTTGCAACACATAAGTCATCTGTTGGAAAATAATTAAAATACTAAAAAACTCAAATATTTCTCGGAGAACTCAAATGTTTGTTCCATTGTCTTAAAGACACCTTTAATTTTAGCTAAGTCAATTTAGTTATTACTAATAATTGCTTAATTTGAATCAACAGATGACTAACATATTGCATCAGATGATTCATCTATTTGAAATTATCAAACAGATAAAAAAATCTGTTGTAACAGATGAGTCATTTATTAGAAAGCAATTAAAATACTAGAGAACTTAAAGGTTTTTAGGACTTTTGCACTTGATGTATGATATACTATTTTTCTCTTCTTTACCTATTTCATGAAATTTTTCATGTGTTTTACTTATTTGTTGTGCCCCTTTGGAATTTTTTTAGATCAAATTTTGTTCGTATATTATTTGGACATTACTTCATAGGTGATTTTGTAAGTAAAATTATGATTTTTGTTGAATTTCCTATTTAGTGTA
Source organism: Capsicum pubescens (assembly GCA_030864215.1). NCBI lineage: Eukaryota > Viridiplantae > Streptophyta > Magnoliopsida > Solanales > Solanaceae > Capsicum > Capsicum pubescens. Next base: position 303,910,508 of record CM061540.1, read on the forward strand.
TCTGCTACTACTATAATGGATAAAACCTGCAACATGAATCCAACATATGAGTCATCTGTTGCAACAAACGAGTAATTTATTGCAACATATGACTAATCTGTTGCAACATATGACTAATCTGTTGCAACAAATGACTCATATGCTGGATTCATGTTACAACACTATAATATGAATCCAATAATGAGTAATCTATTGTAACATATGAGTAATTTGTTGCAACATATGATGCATATGTTGCAACAGATTACCCACATATTGTTGCAACACATGACTCATCTGTTGCAACAGATTAGTCATGCAACAGATTAGTCATATATGTTGCAACAGATTAGTCATCTGTTGGATTCACGTTACATGTTTTGTCCTTTGTTGAAAAAACAGCAGTAGCAAATACATCCATATGAGAAATTCAACTTAAAAATAACAAACATAAAAAAATAACAAAAAAACATAAAAATAAAATAACAAACACCAACAAATCAAGTTCCTCGTTTTCGTCATAACTAAAAAATCCTAACATATGACTCATCTGTTGCAACAAATCAGTCATATATGTTGCAACAGATTAGTCATATATATTACAACAAATTACTCATTTGTTGCAACAGATTAGTCATGTATATTGCAACTGATTACTCATCTGTTGTAACAGATTAGTCATAAATATTGTAATAGATTATTCATCTGTGCAACAAATTAGTCATAAATGTTGCAACAGATTACTCATCTGTGCAACAGATTACTCATTTGTACAACAGATTAGTCATATATGTTGCAACAGATTACTAATCTGCGCAGATTAGTCATATGTGTTGCAATAGATTACTCATCTGTGCAACAAATTAGTCATATATGTTGCAATAGATTACTCATCTTTGCAACAAATTAGTCATATATGTTGCTACAAATTACTCATCTATTGGATTCACGTTACATGTTTTTTCCTTTGTTGAAAAAACAACAGTAGCAGATACATCCATATGAGAAATTCAACTAAAAAATAACAAACATAAAAAAATAATTAAAAAATATAAAAAAATAACAAACACCAACAAATCAAGTTCCTCGTTTTCTTCATAACTAAAAAATCCTAATTTTTTACCTGTGAAAATAAAAAAGAAACGATGAAGAACTCGAAGTTGTTGTTGCCAGAGAATGTCGTCACGTTGACTGATGGTTAAAAGTAAAAAAACGAATGGGTAAGAACTCAAAACTATTCGTCGCCATAGGTTGAAGTTGTACTGGATTGAAGGGAGAAATTTGAAAAGTTGTTGATTGGGAGAAGTTAGAGAGAGAAACTATTGAGAGAAAGAGAAAAGAGTGATTGATTTGCAGAGAGAGAAAAGTTTTGTAGGTGTGGGTTGATTTGTATTTTTAAAAAGATTAAGAAGTTTGAAAAATATTAATCAAGTCCGCAATTAACATAATCAAGTTTTCTTAATTATGTTTGACCCTTTCAGTTGGTCAAAGTCACTAATCCTTCATTCAAGAATTAAATGACACCTTTCCTTCAATTTTGTTTGGTTACTTCCCTTGTTTAATTCTAACTAATGAAAGGTAAAATAGAAACCACTATTAAATTTATATATATATTTATATAATAATATTTTACGTAAATACAAAAGAAATAAAAAAAGAAAAAAGAAAAAGAAGAAAACGAAAATAGAAAAAGAAAAAAGAAAAAAGAAAAAGAAAAATATGTGAAAGGAAAAAAAAATAAAAAAAAACGAAAAAGAAAAAAATAAAGAAAAAAATAAAAAAGGATAAAAAAGAAGAGAAATAGAAGAGTGAAAATAAAGTGAAAAGAAAAAAAAGAAAAGAAAAAGAAATCAAAATAAAAAAAATAAAAAAAGAAACGAAAATAGGAAAAGAAAAAGAAAAACATGAGAAAGAAAAAAAATAAGAAAACAAAAAAAAGAAAAAAAAAATCAGAAGGATGAAAAAAAGAAGAGAAATAGAAGAATCATATAAGAAAAATAAATATTTATAATTAAAATTAGCATTAATCAAGGGACGGTCCCCCGGTTACTTCCCTTATTTAACTCTGATGGGAGTTAAAATAGGAGCTCATATTCAATTTGTATATGTATTTATATAACAATATTTTACTTAAATACAAAATACAACTTGCTATTTTTCGTAACTATTAAATAGTTGCTATAAAAGTTATAATTATAACTGTTAAGTTGTTACTGTTAGGGGTCGTTTGGTTTGAAAATGGTTATCCCGGGATAAAATAAAAGAACACATTTTTCTTTGTTTGGTTGGAGGGATTAATCCAACCAGGGATAACTTATCCCACCATTTTTTTCTTAGTTTTGGGATAACTTATCCCATATACATGGTGGGATAAGTTATCCCGGGTAATCCCGGGATAGCTAATCCCGGTATTAGTTATCCCGGGATAGCTAATCCCGGTATTAGTTATCCCGGGATAACCATTTTCAAACCAAACGACACCTTAAGTTATAATTATTAAATAGTTGCTATAAAAGTTATAATTATAACTGTTAAGTTGTTACTGTTAAGTTATAATTATTAAATAGTTGCTATAAAAATTATAATTATAACTGTTAAGTTATAATTTTGAGGTGTATCAAATCAAATATGGACATTATCGTTTCGAAATGTATCATATCAAACATGAACCTTTGTCATTTCGAGTTGTATCAACTCAAACATGAATAATCATTTCGAGATGTATCAAATCAAACATAGACACTATCATTTTGAGGTCTATCAAGTCAAATATGAACATTATTATTTCAAAGTATGGGTGTCAAGTGGGCCGGCCCGACCCGGCCCGACTCGGCCCTCGTAACTAACCTGGCCCGATAAGCCCTAGGGCTTTAGGGTTTCGGGTTCCGGGCCGATTATTTTTTTTAAATGGGCCCGGCTAACCCGGCTCGGACCAAATCCGATCCAGACCCGCTGGTTAACCGGCCCGGATAACTTTTTTTTAAAAAAAAAATATATGGGATTTTGGGCCAAACTAGCCGTTGGCCTAACGGCTATATAGCCGTTTTTGGGTCCAAACGGCTAGTTTGGGCCCATTTATTAAAAAAGAAAAAAATAACTTTAAAAAATATTTTTTAATCCCAAAAAAAATTCTATAAATACACTACAACTTCAAATTATTTTTCACACAATTTTTCACTCTCTCAAATCTCAATTCTCAATTCTCAAATATTCAATATATTTAATTTCTTAAAGTGTTCACTTTAATTTTTTAATTTTTCGTTTACAAAGTACGAGCGGAAGTTTCTAAAGTCGCAATCTTCGGATACTTTCAAAATTTGGTATTGTCGTTCCATCTGTTACGTTTAATTTTTATTTATTTTATTAATTGTTTAATATTTAATTTTATTATATTTGTGTATTTTGAATATTTTTAGTTTAATTTAATTTATATTATGGATAAATTAAGAAACCTCGCTACTAAAGGTGTTAAAATTTTTTGTCCCGGAAGCGGTAGTGGTAGTAAAAAGCGAATTACTAGCGGTAGAGGTAGTTCAAGTAGTAGATATACCCGTGTGCCTTCGCCTCCGGTATCGCTTGGTACACCTTTTGAGGAAGAAATAGGTGTAGGTGCTCACGATATGGATTATGTAGAAGCTCAGGAAAATTACGGTATAGAAGAAAAAAATGAAGTAGATGCGGTTAATTTAGACGAAGATAATGAAAATATTGTTGAGACACCCGCAGTAGGAGATGCTAACGTTAGATCTGAATCGGTTAATCTCCCTCCCCGTCCTCCCAGTGCCCCAAGACCTCATAAAAGAACTAGTATTGCATGGAAATTTTTTGAACGTATATCAGATATTGAGGTGCAATGCAATATTTGTCAGCAAATATATAAGCATAGAAGTGGAGGCAAGCAAGGGGTACGGGTACGTTAATGAGACATGTAGCTGAAGATCACAAAAGAGAGTTAAATATTGCAAAAGGTGGTGGGGATGTTGGTGGGCCAACGCAAACTAGAATGGACCCAGCAACCGGTCACGTAGCGAAGAAGTATAATAAATTGAGGGACCGGGAAGAAATAGCTAAAATGGTAGTTGTTGGTTGTTTGTCTTTTAATTTTCCTTCTTCTGATGCCTTTATTCGTTATATACAAGCAATTTATAATCCTATGTTTAACGGTATTCCTAGAACTACTTGTCGGTCTGATATTTTTAGACTTCATTCACAATATTATTTTTATTTATCAACATTGTTAAAAAATATTCAATGTAGATTGTCCCTAACTTCTGATCTTGGTCGTGCTATAAATAAAAATAATTATTTAACCGTTACTTGTCATTGGATGTATAGTAATTTCATGATGCAAAAACGTATTCTTGCTTTTTTATATGATGAAAATCGTAAACATACTGGACAATTTATTGCTGATTCTATTGTTAAAATTGCCGGATATTATGGTATCGAAAATAAAATTTTATGTATTGCTTTTGATAATACTTCTAACAACAACATTGCTATAAAAAAATTAAAATCTACGCTATCTCCACCCTTGCCTGAAATTTATCATATTAAGTGTGCATGTCATATATATAATTTAATTGTAAAAGATGGTCTTGAGTTTTATATTGAAAAAATTCGCCTTGCTGTTGGTTTTATTCAAGGAAATAATCGTAGATCGAGAATTAGAGAATTTAAAGTTAAATGTCAAGAAAATGGACTTACACCGATTTTGATGTCTGAGGAAATTGATGCTAGATGGAATTCTATGTATGAATTTTAAAAAACTTGTTATAAATATAGAATTCCTATTACACTAGCTTTTAACCAACATTGCGGTTCATTTGCTGATTCTGCTGATTGCATACTACATAATTCTGATTGGGTTGTAATTAATGATCTTGTTAAGTTTTTAGAAAAATTTTATGTAGCTACGGTTGAATTTTTCGGTGCTTATTATCCTACTGTTTGTAATATTTTGGCATATATAGCCGATATTTCTGGTTTGCTCAAAGAATATAAAAATAAAGAAGGTTATAAAGAAGATGTTGGCGCTATGTTTACGAAATTTAAAAAATATTTTTTCCCGATTCCCCCTATTTACTTGGTTGGTGCTATGCTAAATCCGTGCATGAAATATAATAATATGTGTCACTTTAGTACTCTTATTTATACTAACTTAGAAATAAATACTAACCATGATTCTGAACAAGTACAACCTGATTTGAGGACGGCTACGGCTGATGCAAAGAATTATATAGAAAAATTATATAATCACTATGCTGATTTATTTGATTTAGCCGTACCTACAAATATCACTCCAACTGTCGCTCCTCATCCTCCCGGGGCTCCTCATCCTCCCGAGGATCCATCATCTTCTAAAAGCCCAACACATAGTATTTTTTCTGATTCGTTTTATGATTTAAATTATTGGAACAGTGTTGATGAGAGAACTTACACATCAACTTATCGGGAAGAGCTGAAATATTATCTTCGGACGGCACCAGAGGATCGCAGACGACGGATCAACACGTTGGATTGGTGGAGGAGTAATGAAACACAATATCCTGTGCTTTCAAGATTAACTAGAGATATCTTGAATGTTCCAATGTCAACCGTTGCATCAGAGAGCGCCTTTAGTCAGGAACGACAGCAGCTTGGAGACAATCGACACTCATTGGGAAGCAATGCAATGAATGTTCTAGTTTGCCTCAGAGATTGGATTAGAGCGGAAAGAAGAAACCAAGGAATGGAACCGGAGCCGAGTGACGAGCTGAAACTTGAAGAAATTATGACTTCACAGGAGAACTCAGCAGAATCAAGTCCAATGCATGGTTTTGCCCCCGTTGACTTCGACTATCCTATGCAAGTTCCCGTTAATATTAATATGAATGAGTTGAAAAAAATGATGCATAATTTATAGATTTTTCATTCATGTAAATTATAAATTTTGGATCATTTTGCAATCAATAAAATTCCCCAAATTCATTCACTCCTTAGTCCTTGCTTTTTATATTTTTTTCATTTAACGATTTAAAATTTTAAATTGAATTTCTAGTTTTCTAATTTAAATTAAAAACTTACTTCTAATATATTATTAATTTACTACCAAATATTATTAATTTATTATATTAAGTAGCACATGTTTTGTATATTTGTGCATATATCTTCTATAAAAGTGTATATTTAATGTATACATGTGTATATGTTTTATAAATTAGTATATAAGTATATCTATATATATTGTAATGTATATATAATGTAGTATATTTTATAAGTAGTAGTATATATACATTGAATGGTGCGTATACACTTGTATATATCTTCTATAGAAGTGTATATTTAACGTATACATGTGTATATGTTTTATAAATTGGATATCTTCTATAGAAGTGTATATATGTGTATATATCTTCTATAGACGTATATATTTAACATATACAAGTTTATATGTTTTACAAATTAGTATATAACTATATATATATATACATATTGTAGTATATATATATGTATATTGTAGTATATATTTTATTTAAAATAGTACATATATATTGAATGGTGTGTATATATGTGTATATATCTTCTACAAATGTATCTATTTAATGTATACAAGTGTATATGTTTTACAAATTAGTATATAACTATATATATATATACATATTGTAGTATATATATATGTATATTGTAGTATATATTTTATTTAAAGTAGTACATATATATTGAATGTTGTGTATATATGTGTATATATCTTCTCTAGACGTATATATTTAACGTATACAAGTGTATATGTTTTACAAATTAGTATATAACTATACATATATACATATTGTAGTATATATATATGTATATTGTAGTATATATTTTATTTGAAGTAGTACATATATTTTGAATGGTGTGTATATATGTGTATATATCTTCTACAGATGTGTATATTTAATGTATCCAAGTGTATATGTTTTACAAATTAGTATATAACTATATATATATATATATATATATATATATATATATATATATATATATATATATATATATATATATATATATATATATTGTAGTATATATATATGTATATTGTAGTATATATTTTATTTAACGTATGACATATATATTGAATGGTGCATATGTATGTGTATATATCTTATATAGATGTATATATTTAACGTATATAAGTGTATATGTTTAATAAATTAGTATAATATAACTATCTATGTATTGTAATCCATGTATATTGTAGTATATATTTTATTTTAAGTAGTACATATACATTGATTGGTGCGTATATATGTGTATATATCTTATATAGATGTATATATTTAACGTATACAAGTGTATATGTTTTATAAATTAGTATAATATAACCATCTATACATTGTAATACATATATATGTATATTGTAGTATATATTTTATTTAAAGTAGTACATATATATTGAATGGTGCGTATATATGTGTATATATCTTCTATAGACGTATATATTTAACGTATACAAGTGTATATGTTTTATAAATTAGTATATAACTATATATATATATATATATATATACATACATACATAGTATATACATATATATTGTAGTATATATTTTATTTAAAGTAGTACCTATATATTGATTTAAAATGAATTTCTAGTTTAAATTAAAAACTTACTTTTAATATATTATTAATTAACTATCACACACACACACACACACACACACACACACACATATATATATATTGTTGTATATACTTTATTTAAAGTAGTACATATATATTGAATGGTGCGTATATATGTGTTTGTATCTTCTATAGACTTATATCTTTAACGTATACAAGTGTATATGTTTTATAAATTAGTATATAAGTATATATATATATATATATATAGTAGTATATATATATATGTTGTAGTATATACTTTATTTAAAGTAGTACATTTTATTGAATGATGCTTATATATGTGTATATATCTTCTATAGACGTATATCTTTAACGTATACATGTGTATATGTTCTATAAATTAGTATGTAACTATATATATATATATATATATTGTTGTATATATATATGTATATTGTAGTATATATTTTATTTAAAGCAGTACATATATATTGAATGGTGCGTATATATGTGTATATATCTTCTAAAGTAGTATACATGTAACGTATACAAGTGTATATGTTTTATAAATTAGTATGTAAGTATATATATATATTGTAGTATATACTTTATTTAAAGTAGTACATATATATTGAATGGTGCGTATATATGTGTATATATCTTCTATAGACGTATATCTTTAACGTATACAAGTGTATATGTTTTATAAATTAGTATGTAACTATATATATATACATATTGTTGTGTATATATATATATATATGTATATTGTAGTATATATTTTATTTAAAGTAGTACATATATATTGAATTGTGCATATATATGCGTATATATCTTCTAAAGTAGTATATATTTAACGTATACATGTGTAAATGTTTTATAAATTAGTATATATATATATATATATTGTAGTGTATATATATATATATTATACTATTATAGTATATGTTTTATTTAAAGTAGTACGTATAGTCATATATAATTATATATTGAATGGTACGTATATATGTGTAATTATTTATATATTTTTTTAAAAATATATATTGTATATTAGAGTGTATATTGGAGTGTTTATAGTGTATATTTGATTATTTATTTATTTTTTAAACAGGTTTGACCGGTTTCGGGTTGGCCCGGCCCGTGTGACACCCATATTTCAAAGTGTATCAACTCAAACATTAACATTAAAATAGAGGAAGTATCATTTTAAAGTGTGTCATGCCATACATAAGAATTACTTTCGAGGTCTATCATACTAAACATGAATAAACATGAACATACTGCTTCCAAGTGTATTATATCAAATAATATAAAACTATCATCGAAATGTATTATAAACATGAATAAATAAAAATAAACAGAGAAAATATATATAAATCTCGAGATTCTCACAATCTTTGGAAAAGCAAAGCAAAAGCAGAACTCGCGTGTGAATGCTCAATCTCGATATTTAGATACTAAAACAACATTACCACCGGAAAATACCAATTTAAACTTTAAAAACCCCAACTTGTCAAAATTTCGAGTCAACTTGTACTGCTTTCTTCATTTTAAAATAGTTGGTCCATATTAAGTTGACACTTCTTTTAAGAAAATATTTATTAGGAACTTATTTCATCAAACTAAGATGACCTCTATATCTAAATAAAATTCTATATCAATCATGTCTTTTAAAGATATCTGCTAAAGCTTAAATATGTCATAAAACTAATAGAAATGACTCATTTATATTATCCAGTAGAAGTTTGGCTCATCTATGTTACTGTCATTGAAAGTTTGACTTATTTATGTCATTGTCGTTACAGAAATGTTCATTAGTGTCATTATTTTGTAATGGTAATTTTTACAAAATCATTTTTGATCCACACAGTTAAAATAAAAATTGGACTTACTAAAAATAAAAATTGGACTAATAAAATAAAAATCAAACTCATTAATTGTATTGAATTTTATTTTAATGGGTATGATTTTTTATTTTTATTTAAATAATATTGGTTGATTTGAATTTAGCGACATGGATTTCTAATAAGAGATCACGTGACAAAAATAGTTCTGCAAAATCACCGTTATAAAATCGTGATACAAATAAACTTTTCTATAATGACAGTGACAAAGATCTGAGCCAACTTTTAAAGACAGTGATATAAATGAGCCAAACTTATAATAAATAACATAAATGAGTCATTTTCAATAGTTCAATGACATATTTGAGCCTAAAGTTATTAGACATTTCTTAACATTAAAGAATTTCATAAACTAGAATTAGAGAAGTACTTTTGCGAAACCCATTGTGAAGGCAGAATTAACTGAATATTTCTAGCTACTAAATAGTAATTTCCTTATTAACTTATTCTCTAAATTATTTTTCAACAGTTAAGAGTAACATCAATATTGGCCCCTAAATTTTGGGGCTCCAATTATTTTTCCAGTTAGTGTTAAGTATTTGCATTAACTTTCGGATTAATTCAATTTTGAGACTAGTTCAATTTTGAGATATAAAGAGGAAAATACTATATAATGTTATAAATATATTACCATATGTAGTGAATGACTATTTTATCATATATAATGAATGTCTATTTATGAAAAAGTTAGAAACCTCAAGGTTAGTTTTCCCCTATAAATAAAGAAGTTTTCCTTCATTGTAATTCATCGAAGAGAATCCCTCAAGAGAAATAAAGAAATTACTCTCTCTTCTCTCTACTCTTCTTCTTTGTTCTTTATTATTTTATAACACGTTATCAACATGAGTTTCTAGGTAGATGGAAGGTAAGATTTCTTTAATCCATATTAATAGTTTGTAAAGATTTCGACACTCTATCGATCAATTAAATTCTAGTAATTCAGAATTGAATTTTGATTTGTAGTTTTATTTGATCACCCCTTAAAGGTAGGTATATTATTTCACATAAATTTATCAACCATACCTCAAATCAGTCCAGTAACACTTATGTAATAGTATCTGTTCTTTCTAATCATGATAATTTAATTACTGGACATCACAAAAGGTTATTATTTGCTTGTTGCTTTCTATTCGTGAAACTCGTCATTAAGAATCAAGATTCAATTGGTCCAACCACATGTCATTATTTTTTGGGTAGTTTAATTTTTGTTAATACTTATAATATGTCAAATACATGGGATCGTCCATCTACATAAAATCTCTCTCTCTCTCTCTCTCTCTCTCTCTATATATATATATATATATATATATATATATATATATATATATATATTTGTCTTATTGGAATTAATTTACTTATAAAATTACATAGTGTAGTATCATAGAGGCTATTTATTGATTAAAGGTAAGACATCAGGTTGGAGTCCCGGTGCACCATAATGATAAGATATTGGGTTCAAGTTCTAACGATTTATTGCCTAAGACACCTTTATATAAGACATTAAGTTTGAATCTTAATGCACCATATTGATGATATAATGATGGCTAAGGCAAAATAATGGGTGTTTGATGAAAAGTCATGGGACATGTCTCATTGATCATGCTCCATTCTCTGAATTGAATGTGATAGTAGTGCATAATATGTCTGAAAGAAGACAAGTGATTGTATGCACCAATATATGTGTGGAGAGGCAATATAATAATGATCATAAAAAATGATGATATTTTCACACGCATATTATGATCATAAGCTATGTTAGAGAAAAATTATCTACATTATATGTATGCCTTGATTTGCTCCTGAAGTAGCAATATTATGAAAGAGATTATAAGTTATCATAATTTGATAGGCTTAAGTCATGATTATATTCCATTCCTGGGGAATGAGAAACTTATTAATGCAAACGTGCACTTAATTGTGATGATATCACAACTCACCTCACTACTAAAAAAAAGGAAAATCGACCACAAATTTTTTCCCATTTTTCGACCACAAAACCGACCAAAATTTTTTATCGGAAAAGTAACGGTAGCGTTTTAAAAAACGACCACGAGTGGCCAGAATTTTTTAAATATATATATATATATTTAAAATTTATTATTATTTTATTTAAATAAAAAAATAATTTTAGGAAAAAATAAACCTACCACAAGTGGTCGATTTTTTATAAAATTAATTTTATTAATTTAATAAAAAACGACCACATGTGGTAGGTTTTTAGTTAAACTAATAAATTAATTTTATAAGAAACCGACCACAAGTGGTCGGTTTTTTGAAAAAAAAAAATATAGAAAAAACCGACCACTTGTGGTCGATTCTTTACAAAAAAAAAATTTAGAAAAACCAACCACTTGTGGTTGGTTTTTTGCAAAAAAAAATTATATAGAAAACCCGACCACTTGTAGTCGTTTTTTTTGGAAATTTAAAAAAAAAATAAAAACCCAAATACTGCATGCAACCACAACAATAATATACAACAGTAACCAAAATGAAAATACAACAACAAAAAAAAACAAATGAAAATTTTCAAAAGTGTACAACACATACAAAATATCCAACAAAAGTGAGTACGAAAATACTACAACAATAGTTTCAAACAAAAAAATGTCTAAATTTAAAGTACAAGACATACAAAAATCACAAAACTAACAGTCATCATCATCGAATTCGTCCTCGTCTTCCATATCATCATCCGTTCTGAAATCATCCAGGGGGCCTAGACCTTTTGCAGCCCAAACTGCATCACTAGGACACGGAGGAATAACCCCCCAGTCTGAATGAAAGAACTGAATTTCTGCTGCAGCATCCTGATTTGTGATGCCATTGCCTCCTATGTCTTCTTCTGCCTCGCACTCTGTTCAACATACCTCTGTCTCTGTTCAGCAAGCTCTTCGGTGAGTTGAGAAACCGTATTTTGTAGTCTTACAATAGTTTTTACATCAACTGAAGAGCTAGAATATGCAGGGCCGGACGAACTCCTAATATTATCGCCAAAATATTCAGTGTGGCATCCATAGAAATGGCCTCTATTTGCAGGACCCAAAGCTTTTGTCCATAACTCATTCCGTACATGCTGGGGTATTGGGTCACCCTGACTTTCAGGAGGCAGACTACTACGATACTCACCAAGAAGACGCCTAAATTCGTCCTATATATATTCAAGGTAAATTTAATACTAACAGTCAAAATATACTAAAGTTGTTATAGTTGAATAATATTATCTTTGAGAAAAAGATTCATATATTCAAAATTTATTTCTTACGTGGACAACTTTTGCACGAGGTTCAACCCAGACATCTTCATCAGTCGGGTTCAATTTCTTTCTCAGATGATTCGCCTCGAAAACCTCATCAGTTGGTAGTTCCCTACCCATTTCTTTTTCCTGCATATGAAAAAAATTATCAATGTTCAAATAATAAAAAAATTTAAATAAAACAAAGAATTAAAATTGTAAAAGTTACATACCAATTTTTTCTTCACAGCAAGAGTACTTCTAGCACCCGCAGTATGTAGGGAGCCACCCTTGGATGATGCTCGGACTCTCTTTCCTTTTTCCTTCAACAATTGGTATTCTGGGCTATTCCAGTGGCACTGATACAGTGGCCATAAAGGTTCAGGAATCCACTTAGGTTTTACCGATTTCTTTCGAGCATAATCCAATAGATCGTTTAATCTGCCTCTACATCTTTTGAAAAAGTTCCTCTTTATAAGAAATTCATTTGCAGCATCCCACCAGTAAAATTTCTACAACCAAAATATAATATTCAATCTTGTGTTCTAACAAATTATTAATAAGTGGCGATAAGTTAAATCTTTACCTTAAATTCTTCAAACATTCTATCCCTGTCAAGTTCTGGAATCTTTTGTCAGCTGGTCCAGTAGCCGTTGAAGTGCCGACTAATGCATATTCACGCCGTTTTTCCAACTCCAGCATCCGACTGAAACCTATAACATAAGATCAAATGATAATTTCTTCGAAAACAATAAAATAGTCATGAAAAAATGAGTAACATTATTATATTTAGAAATCTTACCCTCTCGTAATTGGAACCATATAAATCCTCCCAGAATCATCTCTGTCTCCTAGCTGCTTAGTAAGTAATGGTGGATGCACGGGCGTGGGCGGATCAGAAGCACCAGATGGAGTGCCTCCAAGATGAAGATCCAAAAACCCAATAGATCCAGCAGAATCACTGTGTAAAGATGCGTGACTGCTGCAAGAGGGTATCGATGATGGTAGATGCCTGGAGAGGCCAGCGGCCGTCTGATAGTACTGTGCTGGCTGTGGCATGGTCATAGGATCAGAATGGGTCGGTGTAGACCCATGTAGTGGCCCCACATGTATAGGAGTAGGTATCAAATCCTTGGACGACCTAGAATATAAGGCTCATGCTGGCGCGTCAGCAAACCGACCCTCAAATATATGAATACTTGTCGGTCGTCTATAAGGCGAAGGTTCTCTTTTCTTTTTTGGTTTCGTAGTATCAACTATTTTTCTCTTACCTTTGTCACCTTTGCCTGACATCTAAATTATGTGAATTTAACAAGTTGTTAGTTCCTACAAAATGAATATATAAGAAAACATTCCAAGTAACTAATGTCAAGTTACTCATTCACACTTCAAATTGCTCCAACAACACGAGCTATAGACAAGAATATTTTTATTACTATATAAATCATGGAAAAGTGGAAACAACACACTTAAACAGTATATTACATATCAATCTTAAACAAGAAACATAAAGGTAAATATATAGTACAAAGCAAAAGGACATCAATACATAATAAATTTAACCTATACAACTAATCCTCTTTGTTTGAAGACTCTCCACTAAACCATTCACCTTCTTCGGAGGTTTCCTCATCTCCTTCCCACTCAGCCTCTTCTTCTGCAATATTAAATTCTTCAAAAATATTTTTTGGGTGATTTAAACCGTCCACTAGCTGGTGATCAATCTGCATTTCATTTTGATACGCAGTCTCCAACACATTCTCAACTTTCTCCCGCCCTATAGGCCTTATTTTGATTACAGTCCACCAATCAGACTTGTCATTGCATAACGGATAAGGAGCATAAAACACTTGTTTAGCATTTTGCGCTAGAACAAATGGATCGTAAATAGGATACGACCTATTGTGCTTCACTTCAATGATGTTATGCTCCTTATGTACTCTTGTGCCTGCTATGCTTGGATCAAACCACTTACATCAAAATAAGACAATTTTTTTTATTGGCAAACCAGCATACTCCAGTTCTAAGATCTCGTGTATGATGACAAAGTAATCAACATCATCATCACCCTTAACCCAAACACCACTATTGTTTGTTTTCCTTAACCTGGAGTGTTGTTCGGTGGAAAAATTAAACCTATTTACTTTGTATTGGGACATTTCATTAGCTTCGACTGGTCCCAAAGAAATATCTCTCAAGAGATTATCGTATACGGCTGCATTTGGTGAATGGTGTACCTAAAAATATCATACATATATATATTTAAGTTGACGAATGTGTAAATGTTTAAACTTTGTAGAAACATTAATACACTGACAAACCTCCTTTTTAAACTATGATGCAAAGGATGCATACACTTGATTTTTGTGGAATTGAGTCTTAAATGAACTGAACATCCAACATGAGATACACAATTAGTTTCTTTAAGGGAATGAGTAAACAAACAAGATATGTTAAAATTTGAATCTCCTTACTTCAGAAAGGGCTCAATTTCAGGGCAATTCAACAAGATATACAAAGTTGCTGATTTTCTCTCCTTGGGAGTGAGCCGGCGAGGTATGTTTTTTTAGACTTACAACCAGATTGATTGAAAATTGATATCGGTTGCAAATGAGGCCCATTCACATCATCCTGATGACGATTCGGTCGGTTTCTTGAACAAGCAACTTCATCACGAAAGTAGTATGAACAAAATTGTGAAGTTTCTCTTGCAAGATATGCCTCAACTATAGAGCCTTCCACCCTATGTTTGTTTTTGGGACCCCTTTTCAAATTTCCAATTGCCCTGTACAATCTTAATGCTAGATGTTTACTATATTTAACAAAAAAAAGTATGCATTTAAATATGTTGCAAATGCTTACCGTTCAAATGGATACATCCACCTAGTTTGAAATGGACCGCCTAGCTAAGCTTCGTGCACAAGGTGAATGGGAAGATGTTTCATCACATCAAAGAACGCTGGTGGGAAAATCTTCTCTAGCTTTTTGGTGATAACAACAATATTACTTTCCATTTGCGCCAGATTTTCTTCTGTTAATGTGGTGGCACATAAGTCTTCGAAGAACAAACTGATCTCTGTTATTGGTTTCCATATGTTTTCAGGTAAAGCAATTAAAGTAATTAGAAGTAATTGCTCCATGAAAATATGACAATCATGGCTTTTCATTCCATGGAAGATTCCTTGTGTCATATCAACCTCTTTCCCAAATTTGAGGCATATCTATTGTGCATCTTCAAACTTTGAACCCACTCACATATTTGACGCTTTTGGTCCAACTTGAATGTAAAACTAGCCTTGGGCTTAAGAACATTGCCATTGGGCCCTTGCTGTAAGTGTAATTCTCTGTGGTTGCAATATTCTGGTAAGTCAAGTCTGGCCTTAGGATTATCCTTTGTTTTGCTGGTGACATCCATAACTGCGTTGAACAAGTTGTCAAAGTAGTTCTTCTCAGTATGAATGAAATAAACATTATTTCAAAGTAAATTATCTGGCCAAAATTCTAACTCCCAAAATATACTTTGCTTAGTCTAGTTATGAGAAACGCCATATCCATCAAGCCTGTACAATCGTTCCTCGCTGGCTTTAGGCAAATCCTGAACTATTTCCCGACGTTGTGACCAGACAACATTAGAGGGGGACCATCATGTTCCCTTTCATTCCTTCTGAAGGAATTTTTGAGTCTCCTAAATTCATGATCAGGTGGCAAGAAACAACGATGACAATCAAACCCTGAATTTTTCCTTCCATGTCTCAATATGAAAGATTTTGTTTTTTCCATACAGTATGGAAAACCAGCTTTCCAGTGGTCATCCACCCCGACAACATTCCATAAGCAAAAAAATCATTAACAGTCCACATTAGATATGCACGCATATTGAAATTCTGTTTAAGAGAGATGTCATATGTTTCAACCCCCTCATGCCATAAAATCTTATGTTTATCTATCAAAGGTTGCAAGTACATATCTATTCTGCTTTTTGGATTACGCGGGCTAAGAATAACACAATTCAAAAATATATAGGGACTAGTCATCAATATTTCAGGAGGAAGATTATAAAGAGTGATAAATATAGGCCAACATGAATATGGCACACCACCAACTGAAAAGGGAGAGAACCCATCTGCACATAATCCCAATCGAATGTTTTGTGGCTTAGCTGCAAAATCTGGATAAGTTGCATTAAAATACTTCCAAGCCTCTCCATCATATGGATGACACATAACACCAGGGGGCCTTCTATTTTCACTATGCCATCTCATATGAGGAGCTGAGCTGTAAGAAGCATACGACCTCTTCAACTTTGGTATAAGAGGTAAATAATGCATTGCCTTAATAGCAATTTGCTTCCCAGTAGAACCGCACTTATATCTAGGGTGTTGACAAAACTTATAGAACTCTACGTTAGCATCTCCCTTAAAGTATAACATGCAGCCATTTTCACAACAATCGATTCTAACCGAGGAGAGACCTAACTTTGACACCAATCTTTTTGCCTTATAGAAAGAATCAGGAACCTCCAAGTCAGGGTGAACTAACTCTCTAATAAAGTCTATAATTGAGTCAATTCCTCCTTTCGCAATATTCCAGTCAGATTTAATACTTAATAATCTAACAGCAACAGACAAACGAGAGTGCGAACACCCGCCAAAAAAAGGATGACTAGCAGCCTGCAATTCTTCGTAGAAATTGCCCGCTTCTCTATTAGGAACATCTTCAACATTTTCCCTAAAGTCAACCCTGTGTTGCATCCCAAATTCATCGTGCACCATTTCTGTTATCCTAATATCTAGATATTCATTATGCCCTGCAGACCTACTACTTTCTCCAGCAACAAAGTTATTTTGCGCTACATCACCATGAATACGACACAATCTTAAAAAGTCCTCGTGAAACCTCTTTCTATAAAGATGTTCCTTTACGTCTTCTTCACTTACAAGATTTATACCATCACATCTAACACAAGGACAACAAATTACCC
This sequence comes from Capsicum pubescens, assembly GCA_030864215.1. Lineage (NCBI taxonomy): Eukaryota > Viridiplantae > Streptophyta > Magnoliopsida > Solanales > Solanaceae > Capsicum > Capsicum pubescens. Next base: position 303,928,188 of record CM061540.1, read on the forward strand.
AAAAACGTATCCAAAGATCAAGTGTCTTAGCATGTTCAACAAATCTATTGACACCCTCAACAAATTCCTCCCTAATACCCATTCTATTATCATTGTTCCGGTGATATATCCAGCTATAATCATCTTCCATCTACGTAATCAATTAGATTCAACTAATTAGATCAAGTAGTTTCAACAAATAAAGTCACCAACAACATCACCTTCTAAACAAAAATTCACTTTTAAAGTCACCAATACTTAAGCTTTTTCAACTAACAAAGGGACCAACGAAACTAACTTCTAAACACTAATTCACTATTAAAGTCACCGGCACTTAAGCATTTTCAACAAATAAAGTCACCAACAACATCACCTTCTAAACACTAGTTCACTATTAAAGTCACCAAAAATTAAGCTTTTTCAACTAACAAATGCACCAACGAAACTAATTCACTATTAAAGTCACCGGCACTTAAGCATTTTCAACAAATAAAGTAACCAACAACATCACCTTGTAAACAAAAGTTCACTATTAAAGTCATCGACACTTAAGCATTTTCAACAAATAAAGTAACCGGCAATATCACCTTGTAAATAAAAGTTCTCTTTTAAAGTCACCAAAACTTAAGCATTTTCAACTGATAAAGTCACCAACCACATCACCTCCTAAACACTAATTCACTATTAAAGTCACCAAAACTTAAGCATTTTCAACAAATAAAGTCACCAACAACATCACCTTCTAAACACTAGTTCACTATTAAAGTCACCAAAACTTAAACTTTTTCAACTAACAAAGGCACCAGTGAAACTAATTCACTATTAAAGTCACCAAAACTTAAGCATTTTCAACAAATAAAGTAACCAACAACATCATCTTCTAAACAAAAGTTCACTTTTAAAGTCACCGACACTTAAGCATTTTCAACAAAAAAAGTAACCAACAACATCACCTTCTAAACAAAAGTTCACTTTTAAAGTCACCAAAACTTAAGCATTTTCAACTAATAAAGTCACCAACCACATCACCTCCTAAACACAAAGTTTACTATTAAAGTCACCAAAACTTAAGCATTTTCAACAAATAAAGTCACCAACAACATCACCTTCTAAACACTAGTTCACTATTAAAGTCACCAAAACTTAAGCTTTTTCAACGAACAAAGGCACCAACGAAACTAATTCACTATTAAAGTTACTGGCAGTTAAGCATTTTCAACAAATAAAGTAACCAAAAACATCACCTTCTAAACAAAAGTTCACTTTTAAAGTCACCGACACTTAAGCATTTTCAACAAATAAAGTAACCAACAACATCACCTTCTAAACAAAAATTCACTTTTAAAGTCACCAAAACTTAAGCATTTTCAACTAATAAAGTCACCAACCACATTACCTCCTAAACACTAATTCACTATTAAAGGTACAAAAACTTAAGCATTTTCAACAAATAAAGTCGCCAACAACATCACCTTCTAAACACTAGTTCACTATTAAAGTCAACAAAACTTAAGCTTTTTCAACTAACAAAGGCACCAACGAAACTAATTCACTATTAAAGTCACCGGCACTTAAGCATTTTCAACAAATAAAGTAACCAACAACATCATCTTCTAAACAAAAGTTCACTTTTAAAGTCACCGGCACTTAAGCCTTTTCAACAAATAAAGTAACCAACAACATCACCTTCTAAATAAAAGTTCACTTTTAAAGTCACCAAAACTTAAGCATTTTCAACTAATAAAGTCACCAACCACATCACCTCCTAAACACTAATTCACTATTAAAGTCACCAAAACTTAAACATTTTTAACAAATAAAGTCACCAACAACATCGCCTTCTAAACACTAGTTCACTATTAAAGTCACCAAAACTTAAGCTTTTTCAACTAACAAAGGCACCATCGAAACTAATTCACTATTAAAGTCACCGGCACTTAAGCATTTTCAACAAATAAAGAAACCAACAACATCACCTTCTAAACAAAAGTTCACTTTTAAAGTCACCGGCACTTAAGCATTTTCAACAAATAAAGTCACCAACAACATCACCTCCTAAACACTAGTTCAATATTAAAGTCACCAAAACTTAAGCATTTTCAACAAATAAAGTCACCAACAACATCACCTTGTAAACACTAATTCACTATAAAAGTCCCGGCACTTAAGCATTTTCAACAAATAAAGTAACCAACAACATCACCTTCTAAACAAAAGTTCACTTTTAAAGTCACCGGCACTTAAGCATTTTCAACAAATAAAGTAACCAACAACATCACCTTCTAAATAAAAGTTCACTATTAAAGTCACCACTTAAGCATTTTCAACAATTAAAATCACCAACAACATCACCTCCAAAACACTAGTTCACTATTAAAGTCACCAAAACTTAAGCTTTTTCAACTAACAAAGGCACCAATGAAACTAATTCACTATTAAAGTCACCAAAACTTAAGCATTTTCAACAAATAAAGTCACCAACAACATCACCTTCTAAACACTAATTCACTATTAAAGTCACCGGCACTTAAGCATTTTCAACAAATAAAGTAACAAACAACATCACCTTCTAAACAAAAGTTCACTTTTAAAGTCACCGGTACTTAAGCATTTTCAACAAATAAAGTCACCAACAACATCACCTCCTAAACACTAATTCACTATTAAAGTCACCAAAACTTAAGCATTTTCAACAAATAAAGTCACCAACAACATCACCTTGTAAACACTAATTCACTATAAAAGTCCCGGCACTTAAGCATTTTCAACAAATAAAGTAACCAACAACATCACCTTCTAAACAAAAGTTCACTTTTAAAGTCACCGGCACTTAAGCATTTTCAACAAATAAAGTAACCAACAACATCACCTTCTAAATAAAAGTTCACTATTAAAGTCACCACTTAAGCATTTTCAACAATTAAAATCACCAACAACATCACCTCCAAAACACTAGTTCACTATTAAAGTCACCAAAACTTAAGCTTTTTCAACTAACAAAGGCACCAATGAAACTAATTCACTATTAAAGTCACCAAAACTTAAGCATTTTCAACAAATAAAGTCACCAACAACATCACCTTCTAAACACTAATTCACTATTAAAGTCACCGGCACTTAAGCATTTTCAACAAATAAAGTAACAAACAACATCACCTTCTAAACAAAAGTTCACTTTTAAAGTCACCGGTACTTAAGCATTTTCAACAAATAAAGTAACCAACAACATCACCTTCTAAACAAAAGTTCACTTTTAAAGTTACCAAAACTTAAGCATTTTCAACAAATAAAGTCACCAACAACATCACCTCCTAAACACTAATTCACTATTAAAGTCACCAAAACTTAAGCATTTTCAACAAATAAAGTCACCAACAACATCACCTTGTAAACACTAATTCACTATTAAAGTCACCAGCACTTAGGCATTTTCAACAAATAAAGTAACCAACAACATCACCTTCTAAACAAAAGTTTACTTTTAAAGTCACCGGCACTTAAGCATTTTCAACAAATAAAGTAACCAACAACATCACCTTCTAGCAACAAAAGTACCAACAAGATGTCAAGAACAATGCTAGTGAATCTCACAAGGCCACACACGGCTTCACTAGACTTCAATATGAACAATCAAAGAAAGATACAAAAATAGTGAATCGCACAAGGCGCCACACGACTTCACTATGTCCACATACCTTTGATATTTTTCTTAATTTCTTGATATTTCAAAATGGCAGCTTCAATCTGCTTATAGATTCTCTCACGGGAAACTGCAATATCGAAAATAATGAGCTTAGCAAATTAAAAGATACACAACTCCATTTTCAAGTTACTATATGCCTACACCATGACTGAACTTTGAGCACATTGTACAAGTTTATGTATACCCAAGGTATGGATATTCTAAAACCCTTAATCAAGATCAACCTTATCTTTTAGAAAAGTAAAGAAACTAAATTTTGGTCTTGATGCCACAATTTAGAAAGATACAACACAAGGAATACAGACAGTATTAGAGAACTCTAAATGAAATACAACAACAACAACAACAATAACAACAAACCCAGTGTATTCCCACACAGTGGTGCATAGATAAATCTAAAGACCATTAAGCAAATTGAACTGCATATCAACACTTGGAAGCTTATTCAACATTCAGATAACATAAAAATGAGCTAGGATCCGAAGCTAGATTTCATTTATACCACAACCTGACCACTAATGCAAATCAAACTCGTAATGCCCAATTAATCAGATCCAAAATCCCACATTCAAATAATCAGATCGAGCATATACATACCAGAATTTCAAAATGTAAAAAGACCCAGATCTGATAGGAGAAACATGCGTACCCATCATAAGAGAGTAAACAAGAATGTAATTGTTCTTAAAGGAATTAAAAGCCTGTGAAGTTGTTATCCAATCTTTGTCAGTCTTGCCACCCAACTCAAGAACTGCCACCACAGTAGCCATAGAACCAAACACAACATAGTAGAACAACTCCATTGTCCCCCTCCCTGCACCAGTACTAGCTCGATATCTCGACAGTTTGTATATTAATCTTAATGGAGTTTACCTCTAAACGGAGGCTTCCGGCTAGCTGTTGGACGGCTGCTTCACCGGTTGGTGGTGCTGCCGGCATTGGTGGAGATGGCTGCCGGCTGGAGAAGCGACGACTGACGGTGGCTTAACGGAGAAAGCTGGAGCAGTGATGGCTGGCGGCGCTGGGATTCCATCGACGACTGGCGGGCGCTGGGATTCCATCGACGGCTGGCGGTGCTGGGGTTCCGTCGTCGTTGATAGAGAAAGAGGAAGAGGGAGAAGACAGGGAGATGAGTGTGCGACTATTTTTGTGAAAAATGAATTAGGGTTTGAGTTATTTTGTTTAAAAGTGTGATAAATGGTGGATTTAATCTCAGCCATTGATCGAATGAGATCAATGGCTATGATTAAAATTGAGAGGAGTCAAATGAAATTGAAATTGAGAATTTTAATTATAGGTCAAATTGGAAATGAATTTAGGCTAAAATTGACATAGACATATATAAAATGTGGCTAGAAAGTAAATGAATTGGGAAAATTGAATTGAATTAGGGTTGCTATTTTAGGAAATGTAATAAAAATGTCGATATTAAAATAGATTACATATATAAAAATTATTTTTTTAATAAATTTTATAATATTTATAACAATATCCAATTAATTTAATGCAATGCATATATAAATATATATATATATATATATATATATATATCAGATATTTAGTTATTTTATCGTCACATTAACACGAGTAATATATTTCCTCAATCGTATGATAATATCAATGAATTTTGCAAATTAAGATAAATTTTTGATTAATTAAATTTTAATTACGATATTATACCTCATAATACAATGTGTTAATCAGATAAATTATCGATTTTAATTAGATATATATATATATACCTCGTAATACAACGTGTTAATCAAATAAATTATCGATTACTTTTCTTACGTTATTACAACTTCAACAATATGCACGTATCTACATTCACACAAAATAATATATCTATTTCCTCAATAGTATGATATTAGTGCATTATTCAAAATATTTTGATATATAGATTCAATTATTGAGCTTTCGATTACTGCATATGTCACTATACGAGATATATGTATATATAACTCGTAATACTTGTCTTATATTATTACAACTTCAACAATATACGTGTCTCAATATTGTATTGACACAAAATAGTATATCTATTTCATCACTACACGAGATATGCGTATATATATATAAATATATTCAATTGACTATCACTATTCAAATACATACTATATACATTACATACCCGATTTTACTACCCCATAATAATATACAACGTAACGTAATTCACAAATACTCAGTTGAATTATTAGTTGGTTTATCTTATGTCATTAATATACGTTCACTATATTATATGTATTATAGTATATATATATATATATATATATATATATATACCTATACATACACTCACATATATGACATGTCTGCTTCAACTATTTCAATCGTAATTTTACTAAATATCATCCTAATTAATTATTATAAGTCATCTAAATATTACAAAAATATATATTTAATAGTAAAATAAAACAGATATAAAATGATAAGTTAACTTTTGATGTTTTAAATTAACTTCACATCTTATATGAGGCCCATTTTAACAAAAAAATCACACGTACTTTTTGTAGTAATTTTGTTATATCACTTTTTATTAGTTATTGTGAATAATTTAAGACATGTTTGTTTCTTTGCTTCAATCGTAATTTTACTATATCACCTCTAATTAATTATTATAGTCTAAGCATTGTGCCACTTAAATTGGAATATAAGGAAAAGTTTTATAAACCACAATAATTAAAAACTTAGATTATTTAAAATATGCAATTGACTATCAATGCCACAAAATTTTGGACAAGGGGAGTAACATATATTATTTGAAAATTACATAAAAAGTATTATAAATTACAATAGTTAACAACTTAAAATATTTAAAAGTAAAAATAATGTGTTATATATTTCAAAAAGTACGTAAAAAATATTATAAATCACAATAATTAACAACTTGAAATTTTTTAAAAGATATGAAATATGTGATTGACTCTCAAAATTATATCAATGACATTTAAATTGGAATAGAAGAATAGTATAATAAATCACAATAATTAAAAACTTAAATTATTTTTAAAATATAATTGACTATCAACGCCACAAAAGTTTGGACAAGGAGAGTAACATATACTATTTGAAAACAAAAAAACTATTATAAACTACAATAGTTAACAACTTAAAATATCTAAAAACGTATTAAAAGTATGATTGATTATTTAAATTCTATTTGGATCACGTTGTTTGAGATCGAAAAATAACATATACTGAGCCCGTGTTATCTGAAACGGTAATATATTCTACCTCTGCCACGGCCTCGACCTCGGCCACGAAATCCGCCTCTTCCTCTACCTCTACCAGGAAAATTTGAGGATTTTTCTTTGGAGAAGGAAGACTCCTCTTTCACCTGGAATGATTTTTCTTCAACCTTTTCATAAGACCTATTTATCCTATCTTCATGAGCTAACAAAGAACCCATTAATTCATCAAACGTATAGTCAGATAAGTTCTTGGATCCTTCGATAACAACAACCACATGCTCAAACTTACTGGTTAAAGACCTCAAAACCTTTGCTACAATAGTTTCATCAGTAATTTTCTCCTTAAGAATTCATCAGATTAAAAATTGCAAAGACTCGAGACATATAATCTTGCACATATTCACCCTTTTTCATGCTTAAAGTTTCAAAATCACGACGTAGAGTTTGCAATTTAACTACAATTACCTTCTTATCTCCCATATACTCCTGCTGCAAAATTTTCCAAGCTTCATTGGATGTCTCTACTGCTGAAATTCCGGGAAAGATATCATCATGAAGGGCTTGTTGAATCAAGAACAACGCCTTCAAATCCTTCCTATGGTTTTCCCGGAGCTGTTGTGCATATCCTTCATCCGGGTCTGGAAATACATTCTCCACCAAATCTCATAGCTCTTGAGACTTAAAAAGAGTCTTCATCTTAAGACTCCAAAACTGATAATTTACCCCTTTAAAGATTGGAAGAGGTTGAGAATTTGAATTGGTGTTTACTGCCATTTTTTCTTATCTGAAGATGATGGATTTCCCTCTTACGCTTTTAAATCTCTCTTTCTCACCCTCTCTCTGGCTCCCAGGTGTAGAAACCTGGCTGCTCTAGATACCAAAAATGTTAGAAAAGAAAGTAGGCAAAGTGAGAAAGAAAAACGTTGCTTTTACTTCTTCATTCAACTGTAGAAAAAATAAGAGATCTACTACCCTTTTATACGATTACAACTCAACAACTTAAGCTAAAATATAGGAACTAAAACTAGTGGTGTAACATGACATAAACACCAACATTCCCACTACTGTAAAACAGAAAATTAAAAAAACATTGACCAATTAAAACATAACTCCACTAAGACTAAAAAACAGGACCTCTAAGACTAAAAAACAGGGACCATAAAGAACAGATTTTGCAGTGACTGATTATTGAAGAACTAGTCAACAGAGAGGAATTATTCCTTAAGGACACTCCGTGAAGTCGGAGGACTTGGCTTTACATTTCTGTTTCATCTTAATTTCTGAAAAAATAAAACACACTTCTTAGAAAGATCACTTTGATCTTGTGTTGAGGGTGTTGTTGTACTTCATAGTGTTCTTATTTTAAACTTGAACTAGTGTTGAAGTTATTGTATCAAATACATATTCTTATACCCAAAAACGTTGAAAAATAACAATCTTAAGGAATAATTTCTAGAAAAAGAAAAAAAGTTTTTTTTTTTGCTTGTTTGGTGAAATTTTCTTTTCACTAAAGTTTTTTATTTTTTGAATTTGTATAGCTTGGTTTTTGGAGATTAAAGCTTTTATCTTTCTACTCCGTTTGAACTTAAATAGTGATTTGAAGAAATAAAATCTTCATCACAAGTTAAAGATCACTCAGTTGACGATTGGAAGTCATTAAAACTTCATCGTTAAACTAGAAACAAGAAGTGTTTAAAGTTGCTGCAATTTTTTAATAAGTATTTCGATATACTTAAGGTACTGTCTTGTGGTGACAGGAAAATGACGATTGATAGTCAAATACATGATGCTGGAACGACTATGGCGGCAACTAGTATTTCCAAGATGAGTCATACTAATGCTCCACAAGCTATGGCACCGACGGAGAAACCCAAAAAATTTATGGGTATTGACTTCAAGAGATGGCAGCAGAAAATATTCTTCTATCTCACAATTCTGTGTCTTCAAAGGTTCACGGTTGATAAAGCTCCGGAGGTGCCCGAGGAAACCTCTAAAAAAGAACGCTTTATGATTGTGGAGGCTTGGAAACACTCAGATTTCCTTTGCAGGAATTATATCTTGAGTGGTCTCCAAGATGACCTTTACAATGTGTATAGCGGAACTAAGACTGCAAAAGAGTTATGGGGAGTGCTAGAACGAAAGCACAAGACGGAGGATGCCGGAACTAAAATGTTCTTTGTTTCAAGATTCATGGAGTACAAAATGATAGACAACAAGTCTGTTGTTTCCCAAGTGCAGGAACTGCAAGTGATCATCCATGATCTCTTAGCGGAAGGTATGATTTTGACAAATACCGTTGTTGAACAATTTAAAAATGTTCTTAGGATTCACATGAACTTTATTGTAGGTTTGATTGTGAATGAAGCATTTCAAGTAGTGGAAATAATAGAGAAGCTACCACCTATGTGGAAAAACTTCAAAAACTATTTGAAACACAAACGTAAGGAGATATTAGTCGAAGATCTGATTGTACGAATACGCATTAAAAAAGATAACAAGGCTGCAGAAAGAAGGTCAAGAGGCGATTCTGCAATAAGTGGAGCAAACATTGTAGAAGATGACCAAAACAACTCTAAAAAGCGAAAGAAAGCTGGGAATGAAATCAATCAACCCAAGAAGAAATTCAAGGGAAAGTTCTTCAACTGTGGCAAGATTGGCCACAAGTCTATGAATTGTCGTGCCCCGAAGAAAGGGAAGAAGAAAGACCAAGCAAATCAAGATGAGTCTAAGAAAAAAATGGATGATTTGTGTGCTATGCTTTGCAAATACAATTTAGTGGGAAATCCTCGCGAATGATGGATGGATTCTGGTGCCACCCGCCATGTCTGTGCTACCAATGAGTTGTTTTTGACGTTCTCTCCAGCTCAAGTAGAAGAAAAATTTACATGGTAAACTTCGTTACTGCAAAAATGGAAGGAACAGGAAAGGTCTGCTTGAAGATGACTTCCGACAAAGTGTTGACACTTAACAATGTCTTGTATGTTCTTGAGTTACGAAAGAACTTGATTTCTATTTCACTTCTAGACAAGAATAGATTCAAATGTGTATTTATTTCCGAAAAAATTATACTTAGTAAATGAGAAGTGTATGTAGGAAAAGGCTACCTCAATGAGGACCTGTTCAAAATGAATGTAATGAATGTTGAAATCAATAAAAATTCAAATTCTTCTTACTTGCTTGAATCTCCCAATTTGTGGCATGAACGACTAGGCCATGTTAATTACAAAACATTACGAAGATTGATTAACTTAGAAGTTTTGCCAAATTTTAAGTGCAATAAATGAAAGTGTCAAACTTATGTGGAATCAAGTAAGCTAAGCATCCGTATAAGTCCGTTGAAAGGAATTCCAATCCCTTAGACTTAATCCATACTGACATTTGTGATATGAATTCAACACCATCACGTGGTGGAAAAAAGTATTTCATAACTTTCATTAACAATTGCACTAGATATTTTTATGTCTACTTGCTAAATAGTAAGGATGAAGTAATAGATGCATTTAGGCAATACAAAACTGAAGTTAAAAATCAGTTAGAGAAAAAGATCAAAACTATAAAAAGTGATAGGGGAAGAGAATATGAATTTCCCTTCACCGAAATATGTGTAGAGAATGGAGTTGTTCATCAAACTACGGCCCTGTATTCACCTCAATCTAATGGAATTGCAGAAAGAAAAAAACAAACTTTGAAGGAAATGATGAATGCCTTACTTATAAGTTCAGGGTTACCGCAAAGCTTGTGGGGGGAGGTTATCCTTACAGCCAACCGAATACTTAATAGATTTCCCCATAGTAAGACACAATCAATTTCTTATGAAAAATGAAAAGGAAGGAAACCCAACTAAAAATATTTCAAAGTGTGGGGGTGTATAGCAAAGGTCCAAATTCCTATGCTTAAAAGGTTTAAGATAGGACCTAAGACAGTGGACTGCGTGTTCATAGGATATGATAAAAGTAGTAAAGCATGTCGGTTTTTGGTTCATAAATCCGAACATCCAGATATTAATGAAAATATGGTAATTGAATCAGATAACGCTGAATTCTTTGAAAATATTTATCCATATAAAACTAGACATGAACAGTCTATTGGAGGGTCTAAACGACCTCGAGATAAACCAAGTGAGAATATACATAATGATGAGAATCCAAGCCGTAGTACACGTCAAAGAACGTCAACTTCATTTGGATCGGATTTTGTAACATTTCTCTTAGAAAATGAGCCTCAAACATTTAAGGAAGCGATGGCGTCTTCAAACTCATCCTTTTGGAAAGAGGCAGTCGATAGTGAGATTGATTCAATCTTGAGAAACCATACGTGGGAATTGGTTGATCTTCCTTCAGGAACTAAAAATTTAGGATCTAAATGGATCTTCAAAAGGAAAATGAAAGCGGATGGTACTATTGATAAATGCAAGGTAAGACTTATAGTAAAAGGCTTCAAACAAAAAGAAGGCCTTGATTACTTTGATACATACTCGACCGTAACAAGGATAACGTTGATTCGAATGTTAATTGTCTTGGCGGTGGTATATGGTCTTGAAATCCATCAAATGGATGTGAAAACCACATTCCTAAATGGATAATTTGAGGAAGAAATTTTCATGGAACAACCTGATGGTTTTTTGGTTCCAGGGCAAAAAAATAAGGTGTGTAAACTTGTTAAGTCACTTTATGGACTAAAATAAGCACCTAAGCAATGACATGCAAAGTTTGACCAAACCATGTTGGCAAACGGTTTCAAAATTAATGAATGTGGTAAATGTATTTATATTAAAGACACTCCAAATCACCAAGTCATTGTGTGTTTATATGTGGATAATATGTTTATCATCAGTAGAGATATTTCATACATAAATGCAACAAAATGAATGCTCGAGAGCAAGTTCGATATGAAAGACCTTGGAGTTGCGGATGTGATCTTAGGGATAAAAATCCATAGAACTCCACAAGGGTTGGCATTGTCACAGTCTCATTACATCAAAAATGTACTTGACAAATTCAAGTATATGGAATTTGGTATTGCCAAGACTCTATTGGATGTGAGCTTTGCACTTCGAAAGAATGAAGGTGAAAGTGACTCACAATTGGAGTACGCAAAAGTATTGGGATGTTTAATGTATATAATGAACTGTACACAACCAAACTTAGCATACGTTATTAGTAAGTTGAGTCGGTACACGAGTAATCCTAATAAAACTCATTGGATGGTAATGAAAAGAGTTTTGGGGTATCTTAAATACACTCAAGACTACACTTTGCATTATAATAAATATCCTACAGTACTTGAAGGATATAGTGATGCAAATTGGATCATCGGATCGAATGAAGTAAAATCTATGAGTGGATATGTATTTACTATCGGTGGAGGAGCGGTCTCTTGGAAATCGTCTAAATAGACTTATATTGGTCGCTCTACAATAGAATCTAAATTTATCACATTAGATAAAGCTGGTGAAGAAGCAGAAAGGTTTCAGAATTTCTTAGAAGATATTCCTTATTGGCCTAAACCAGTGGCACCAGTATGTATACACTATGATAGCCAAGCGACGATAGGTAGGGCAGGGAGCATGATGTACAACGGTAAATCTCGTCACATAAAACGGAGACATAATACTGTTAGAGAACTTCTCTCTAGTGGAATTATCATTGTTGACTATGTGAAGTCAAAGGATAATGTGTTGGATTCACTTACAAAAGGCCTATCTAGAGAAGGAGTTGAGAGAACATCCAAGAGAATGGGTTTAATGCCTAGGACAAGTCAGCATGACAGTTACTTTACTAGATAATAAATAGTTATTAAGTAATAAGTATTTATTTTTAAGTAAATTATTTCGTGTATATTATTGGTTGGTTTAATTTTCATTTTTATCTTCTTGACTTAAGATGTTTTATTAATTCATATTCTAAATTAGATGTTATCGTAATTAAATTATCTAATGTTTTAGGATCTTCGTTAGTACTATGTAATCTTTTGTATTCTAGGTATAAACTATATAGTTTAGTTTCGATATCTTTTAATGATTTATTCTTTACGTAAGATGTATTCATTAATTTGTGTAGTTTATTATTTTATCCTATTGAAATTTTAGCAATTTTTGTGTAGTATTTTATTCTGACTTTGCTATATTCAATGCGTAGATTTATGTTCTTTATCTGATTAACTAGTATTTGTTGTTCATGTATAGGTAATTTTCCATCTGTATTAAATAATTTTTAGTATGTATTAAATAAATTATTACCTGTATCTTCTTTTTCTAAGGTTAATTTTATTTTAAGTAATTTTTCTTCTAGTTGTCTTTTTTTTTTATTTCAAGTTGATTTTTGTAATTAACTTCTTCATATATCTAATTTTGCCTTTCTCTAATTTTTTTAATATATTCTAACATTTATTTATTCTGAATAATATCCATCTGAATTTAAGTAATATTGATGTTCATAATATATGCGTAAGTTTTCTATACTGTTTAATAATTCTCCCTTTTCATAATCTTGTAATTTTTCCCATATTATTTTCTTTATGTCTATAATTTCTATATCTCTAAGTATATATAAAACAAGTATTTTAATATCATCTATCATGCTTTTTCATAATATTTTCTAGTTGTTTGTTTTAGTCTAAGTAATTCTTGCATATTTTCATTAAGAAATTCTATATATTTTATATCTTTAGTTTCCATGTATTTGTCTAAATTTGTTTTTCTACTAATTGTATATTTTTCATATCTTTTTTACAAAATTTTAGATATATGTGATTTATCATAGTTGATGTGTACGTAGGTATTTATAAGAGTAATTAGGTAAGTGTGGTATGTAATTTATTCTAGCTATATATAATCTTTACCGAATATTTTTTCTAATATGATTTTCCTTATATCTATTATTCCTATCTCCTTAATCACATACAAAATAAGTATTTTAAATTTATCTACCATTACATCAGACAAATAATTATCCATTTTTCATAAAATTGCTATTTTCAAAATATTCCCTTCAATCATATACATAACAAAATATGGTCATCTTAGATTACTATATACTAGTTTACTCTTAAATAACATGTTCTTCGGTCACTATTAGCATGGTAATCTGGATACTTTTCCCTTAAACAACGCCTCTACTCTGGTTACTCCCCACCACGGCTTCTTTCCTCATTGGTTTCACCTTTAGGATGGCATAGTTCTTAGGGATTTTTCTCCTTTTCCACTTTGCTAATAAACTTCTTAACATATTATTCTTCGAATAATTCTACTATAAAGTAACTAATATGAATTTATTTTATTATACCATGATTGTTGGGAATTATGAATTTAGCTATTCATAATCATAAATAAATATACCTGTTCGGGTAGGTTTGATATTTCTAAGCTTTGTTCCTCCATAGATTTTTCCATTGAAATATACCTGTTTTTAATAACTAAGCAAACTATTTGTTGTGGACAAGAGAGAGTATTTTTGCTTCAACTCATGAAGGCTTGCCCTGCAATGCCTTCGGTTCCTCTTATTTATAGACTGAAACTTTACAAGGATTTTCCTTTCTTATTTTACACGTTTCAAAAATTATCTACATCTACCTAACTTCATTTATTATACTTTATAAATGTCTTCTAAAAAGACAAAAATCAATTAAAGCCTAGACTAATAATAGTCAAAAGTCTACACAATTCTAATAATTTACGTAAAGAAAATTGTGAAAGTTTGTTACATGTCTCTTTCACAATTTAATAGCTTGTCTTTTATCTCCATTATTGTTTCCAGTGATATCTTCTTCTTGTCGTATCTACTGCATTTTTTTTTTCTTTTTTATCTTCTTTTCAGCTGGCATGCTTATCTTTTTTTTTTTTTATTTTATTCTAGCCGAACTTCTGGGATAATATTATCTTCTCCATTACATCTCGAACATTGATGATCTGGATATTTGTGTCCAATTATCTTGCAATATCTTGTCAATAATCCGTCTGAAATAAATCCTCTCTTAATTGCTCTTGCAGTAGATTGTTTTTCTAGGTTTAGTAATGTCATTATCCATTGTCTAACATCTTCCATATCTGCTTGTCGTAGTTCTTTTGAATTTGAATAAATCATCTGATGATCTCTTGAATAATAGCTCCATATTCGGTTTCCATTGGTATAATTATTTGCTAGTTCTTGAATAATTGTAGCTAGTCCAATAAGTCGTTTGTTTGCATAAAAATCAGGTATCTCGATTCTGGGTATCTCTGGCTGCTACACAATATCTTCTGGTATAACCATATCTCTGGTTAATCTTATTTTTACAACTTGTATAACTGGTTTTATCTCGTCATATAATATCTCTGCTGGTGCAGTATAACACTTTATATAAAATAGATTTCCTTTGGTTACTCTTTTATAGGTGTTGAATATTTTTTGTAATTCTTCCATAGCTGATAGTTCTTCTCCATCTTGGGTATATATGGTATTTAATAATCCATAGTCGAAATAAGTTTTTATTAGGCTTGGGTTAGTTTTAGGTAGTGCAATTAGCTTGTTGTGACCTTGTAATCTTTGGGTTATATAGTTTGTGTTGGGTTCTCTGATATCTGTAGCTCTGGGGTTAAGGTTTAGAAAAGTTTGTACTCGGTAGATATTTTCTATGTATTTTTGGGCTGTATAGTTATAAACTTTTTTATCTTGGTTCAGACTATCTCGATATGTGATAATTTGTGGGGGTATGTTCAAGAGGTATTTTTGTATTTTTGGTGTAAATGGTTTTTCAAATGTCTTATTTAAGTTCATATTCTGGTATCTTTGTCCAATAACTCCTTTGCTTGTACCTACAATTGTAGATTGATAAACGTTATGGGTTTTACGGAGTGTTCCAACGTCTCCTCCCAGCTCTGGAATTTTAATATTTTTCGGTCGACATAGCTCTGCACACTGCTGAGTTAGCTGATTTGTAGCTATAGACTTCAGTTTAACTTCATTAGTCTTTAGCTTTTCTATTTCATTACCCATACTGTCCACTTTCATTGAAAGCGTAGTTAGGGTGTTGAATATCTTTTCTAGAGTATCCTCTTCTATTATATTAGTCTGCGTAGCTTTGTCTTGATATGTAATCTGCAATAACATTTTTGTTAGTACTAATTACTTCAATTATAAATGTGAAATTTAATATATTCAAGACTAGTCACCGAATTTCTTTTGTTGTAACTGAATTTTGTATTTTCTTTGTTAGCCACCAACGTACCTGTGTATTATCTGTTCGTACAATAAACTTGTTATATTCAATATATGGCTCAAAGGCTAATAAACATTTATATAATGAGCATAATTCTTTTCTATTTATTTCCCATTTTATTTCTGTTTCATTAAACGTACCTGAGTAGTATCTACAATGATGTTCTAATTTTTCTTCTTTATATCTCTATTTAAGTACTCCTCCATAACTACATTCACTAGCATCTGCTTCTACTATATATATAAATTTTCTATTTTTATCTGGAAATTGTAATTTTGGTAATTCTTTACAAAGTATTTTTATTTTCTGAACTTGTTTTTTATCTTCTTCGTTATAATTATATTCTACATTCTTTTTTAATTTTTTCTGTAAGGGCTTTAGATTTTCTGCTAATTTTGGTATATATTCTCTTACTTGGTTTACTAATCCTAAAAATGATTGTAATTTCTTTTTTGTATCTAATTCTTCTTTTGAATTTATTATTTTTTGTACTATATGTTGTTGCATTTTTACTCCACTTTTATCTATTTGTATTCCTAAAAATTCTATCTGATTTTTCATAATTTCAGCTTTCTTTTCACTTAAACTTATTTTCAATTTTTCTATTATATCCGTAAATTGTTCTAATAATTTTAAATGTTCTTCTTTGGTCTTTTATATAATAGTATATCATCTATGTATACTATACAATTAAGTAATTGTTTAAAATAACTATCCATAAAATGTTGATATCTACCTGGTGCATTTTTATATCCAAATGGTAGTACATTCCATTCATAAAATTCTTGTGGTACCGTAAATGCGGTTAATTCCTTAGATTCTTCTTCTAACTTTAAATGGTAAAATCCTGATTCACAATCAAATTTACTAAAATAATTATATCCTTGTATTTGTCTTATTTTTAATATCTTATTTGGTATTGGGTAGTTATAAGTCATTGTTTTTGCATTTAAATTTCTATAATCAATAACCATCCTACTTTTTCCTCTTTTTTGTTCACTATGTTTATTTACTATAAATGCTGGGCTATTATGTTTACTATTACTTTTTTGTATATATTGTTTTTCTAATAATTCTTCTATATGCATTTTAAATTCTTTTAAATCATCAAAATTATATGTTAATGGTTTCTGGGTTATTATGCTATTTTTATCTATTAATTCAATTTTTATAGTGGTTTTAATGTTTTTCCCATCCTTTTAATGGATCTTCACTATATAATTGTTCTAATTTTTTCTTAATTATTCCTATCTTATTTATTGAAAATATAGTTATTTCCTTTTTGTTTATTGAAAATACGACCAGTTCTATTGTATCTTCGGTATTTTTTTTATATTTTCTAATTTTTGTGTAATTTTTTCACTTCCTTTTATCCAATCGGTTTTCTTTCTTATTTTATTAATAACTCTTTTTGCTCTTACTTTCTGTTTACATGGTGTTGTAAACCACCAATCTGTTCTAGTTATTATATCTGGGTATAATTTATCTAAAAACGACATTCCTAAAAGTATATCTTTTGATGTTAGTTCATAATTATAGATTTCTTCTCTTGTCAATATTTTATCCCATACTTGTGTTTTTACATTCTTAGCTTTATAAGTAATTAAGCTTCCTTCGTTATTAAATCCTTTAACTATTATTGGTGTTTTTAATTTATCCCATTTACTTTCTGGTAAACAATTATATCTACATAAATTAGCTTCTTCTCCTGTATCTATCATAGGCGTATAGTATCTACTGTAATATCCTTCTACTACTATCTTCATTAATACATATATTTTCATTTCATGTTAAGGATCTTCTTAAGAATAATTTCTCTCTGTTATATGTTATGGTTAATTGTGTATGTTCTATATTATATGGTTTTACTTGGTCTAGCCATTTTATTCCTAATATTATGTCTGTTTTTTGCATTTCTTCCTTTACTTCAAATTCTATTTTTATTTTTCTAATTCCTATTATTATTATTTTTTCTGCTATATTTTTAGTATTCATTAAACTTCTTGGTAGATCTGGGCATATATTATTATCAGTTTTTATTTCCTCATTCTTTACTAGATATTTTGCTATATAATTTTCTTCTTGTCCTGTATTTAAGAGTATTAAATATTCTTTTTCATTTACCTTTCCTGTTATGTAATATTGGTTTAAATTATCTGTTGAACTTGTTTCATAACTTGTTCTTTTTGATGAGCTTGATGATTCTGTTTTTTCATAAGCTATTCTTTTCGTTGTACTTATTCTATCATTTATTATTTCTAAATTTTCTTCTATATCTGTGTCTCTATAGCTATAATCATTATTATCTATTGTTTTTACAAATTGTTCGAATGGGCTTTCTATTTGTATTTTGTTAATCTTATTTTTTTCTGTTATTTTATGTTTTGTTGTTAATACATATAAATTTTTGCATCTTGCTGTAAATATTTTACTTCCTGGGGTTAATTCTATTCCTGATATTTTCCAATATAATACTAATGATTTATCTATATTTTTATCTGTTATTGCTACTGAATAATTCACACTTATTATAAATTTAAATTTTGGTATATTAAATTTCCTTTTATGGCAGTTATTATACTTTTTTCTATAGGTTTTATAATTCTATCATCTGCTAAATATAATTCTATTGGTGTATCTATTCCTTCTCTAAAACATGCTTTTATTAATATCTCTATACCTCCAAGATGTACATATTTTATTGGGTCTCTACTTTTTATATCGTTTATCTCTTTATTAATTATTCTTTTTGTTACTAGTGGTATACTAGCTTTACCTTTTGCATATCTACAGTCTATTACATGTTCTTTTTGGCTTACTACGTAGTATTCTTCTTTTCTTCTACTAAATATATTTTTTATTGTTGGTATTTTAAATATTTTTTCTACACTTAAGTCTAATTCTTTTCTTTTTATTTCATCAAATATGTTACTGTCAAATATTATTTTTTGGTCTGTTCTTTCATCATTTAAATATTTTTCCTTTGTTATTATTTTTATATCTTCTTCAGTCATTTGGTTCGTTTGTATATCTTCTTTATTCATTTGATTCATCTATTTCACTATCTATTTCATTTTCTGAAATTTCATATATACTATCCTCACTCTCTAATTCATAATCTATATAATCTATCTGCATATATTCTGTATTTTTTATTTTTATTTCTGATATTTGTTTATTTTTTGAATTTTTAGGTAATTTACAATCTCTAGCTAAATGTCCTAATTTTCCACAATTATAACAAGTACATTCTTTTATAGATTTCTTTTTTCTATATGGTCTTTTGTGTTTATAATTTTTTACATAATATCTTTTTCTTGGTTTCTTATATTTATATTTTGATTTTTTATATTTCTTATGTCTTTTTCTTTTCTTATAATATCTTTCTTCACATCCGAATTGGGGTGCTATTTTATCTTTGCAACATGCTAAATTTCTTATCAATGTTTTTTCCATTCTTAATTATTCTCTATATTTTTCACATAAGTTTCTATACCATTGTTGTAAAATTTTTATTCTTGCTCCTAGAGTATCTACTAGTTTTGCTTCTTCCCAACTCTTTATTATTTTTGAACTAAATGGTTCGGGTAATTTATTAAAATATAATTTCCTTATTTCTTTACTTTCTTCTATATTATATGCTCCTTTATAATAATATTCTTTAAATGCGCAAGTATATTCATCTACGTAACACATATTACATATTGCTAATTTTAGCATTAAATTCCTATTTGTATCTTTTTCTTCATTTTGTTCTTCTTCTATTGTTGTCATACTACCAAATTCGTCTTTTATAGCTGTTTCATATTTTTTTAATAATTCTATAGGTTTTAGTTTAGTTTTTGTTGATGATGTTCCTTCTGTAGGTTTATCAGTTCTTCTTAATATTTTTTTGCTATTTTCAGTTAAATTTGTAAACTATAATTTCACTGTTCCTATTAGTGTTCTTTCTATATATTCTGGTGCATCTATTACATTTATATTATTATATAATAATTGTTTTGTCATATATCCTATCCATAATTGTATTGTTTTTTCTGTATCTATTACGCAATCTAAGTCTAAAAAATTATAATTTTTATTAACTATTTGTTTTGGTGTCCATTTGTCATATTCATTCTTTAGATTATATCTTTTAAACTTATTCTTATAATATGTAGGTTTTCTTATTTCTGATGTACTAGGTATTATATTTTGATCTTCTTTTTTATCAAGAGTATTTATTTCTGTGTTGATATTTTCTAAGTTTTCTTCATTAATAACTTCTTGTTTTTCATTGATTTCTAATTTTTTTGTATTTGTTAATATTTCTGTATATGTTTCACTATCTTCTGAATCATAATTATCTGTCTCTTCAACATCTATATTATTTATTTCTAATTTTTCTTTAAATTGATTTATTTCGTTTAGTAATTTTTGTTCTTTATCTTTTTCTTCCTTTTCTTTTTGCCTTTCTTCATGCAAATCTTTTAACATTTGTAGTTCTTTTTCTAATTCAGCAATCATACTATTTTTAGTTTCTTCTATTTTTCGTATTTCTTCTGTAGTTTGTTGTTTTATTTTTTCTATTTTTTTTTTCTATCTATTTCTTCACTTTCCCTTTCTATTCTTACCATAGCTGTCAATTTATCTTCTAATTTTAATTCTTCTTTTTCTAACATTAAATATAAATGTTCGCCTATTTTCTTATATCTTCTTCCTAGATTAGAAAATACTATTTTTATTTTTAATCCTTCGTGATTTTCATATATTTTTTCATCTATTATAAATTCTTCTTTGTTCATTTTATTGTAAATAGTTCATGTTGATATATATATATATATATATATATATATATATATATTCTAAACTATCTATTTGTGATTCTAAATTTGATATTTCATCTTTTTGTGCATTTATTGAGTTTTTACTAACTCCGGCAAATATATTATAACGTAGTCTTTCTATTCTTATTTTTAATTCTTTACGTTTTTCAGAAATAATTTGTTTTAATTCTTTGTATTTTTGTACTTTATTCATTTAAACCATATTTATAGTATTTTGGTGGATATCTAAATCTGATTTTATCATAATTAGGTGGTATGTGTCTCATTCTTCTAGATTTTAAATGGATTATTAATTTTGCTTCAATACTAGATATTAAGGTAATTAGGTAGGCTAATCTTTGTGGGTTTTCTTTTGTTTTATTTAGAATTATATATTCTGAATAATTACTAATTAAAGATTCTTTAATTTTTCTAAAAACTTCTCTGTTTTTAAATGGTCTTCTCATAATTAATCAATATAAATTAATCTCAAGTAAATTCAATCTAAATTCAAACATATATGCTACTTTTGTATTTTTTAAATAATTGTGGCTCATGAGTTGAAGCAAAAATATTCTCTCTTGTCCACAACAAATATTTTGCTTAGTTATTAAAAACAGGTATATTTCAATGGAAAAATCTATGGAGGAACAAAGCTTAGAAATATCAAACCTACCCGAATAGGTATATTTATTTATGATTATGAATAGCTAAATTCATAATTCCCAACAATCATGGTATAATAAAATAAATTCATGTTAGTTACTTTATAGTAGAATTATTCGAAGAATAATATGTTAAAAAGTTTATTAGCAAAGTGGAAAAGGAGAAAAATCCCTAAGAACTATGCCATCCTAAAGGTGAAACCAATGAGGCAAGAAGCCATGGTGGGGAGTAACCAGAGTAGAGGCGCTGTTTAAGGGAAAAGTATCCAGATTATCATGCTAATAGTGACCGAAGAACATGTTATTTAAGAATAATCTAGTATATAGTAATCTAAGATGACCATATTTTGTTATGTATACGATTGGAGATAATATTTAAAAAAAAACAATTTTATGAAAAATGGATAATTATTTGTCTGATGTAATGGTAGATAAATTTAAAATACTTATTTTGTATGTGATTAAGGATATAGGAATAATAGATATAAGGAAAAACATATTAAAAAAAATATTCGGTAAAGATTATATAGCTAGAATAAATTACATACCACACTTACCTAATTACTCTTATAAATACCTACGTACACATCAACTATGATAAATCACATATATCTAAAATTTTGGAAAAAAGATATGAAAAATATACAATTAGTAGAAAAACAAATGAAAACAAATTTAGACAAATACATGGAAACTAAAGATATAAAATATATAGAATTTCTTAATGAAAATATGCAAAAATTACTTAGACTAAAACAAACAACTAGAAAATATTATGAAAAAGCATGATAGATGATATTAAAATACTTGTTTTATATATACTTAGAGATATAGAAATTATAGACATAAAGAAAATAATATGGGAAAAATTACAAGATTATGAAGAGGAAGAATTATTAAACAGTATAGAAAACTTACGCATATATTATGAACATCAATATTACTTAGATTCATATGGATAATATTCAGAATAAATAAATGTTAGAATATATAAAAAAAATTAGAGAAAGACAAAATTGGATATATGAAGAAGGCAAAATTGGATATATGAAGAAGTTAATTACAGAAATCAACTTGAAATAGAAAAAAGACAACTAGAAGAAAAATTACTTAAAATAAAATTAACCTTAGAAAAAGAAGATACAGGTAATAATTTATTTAATACATACAAAAAATTATTTAATACAGATGGAAAATTACCTATACATGAACAACAAATACTAGTTAATCAGATAAAGAACATAAACCTACCATTGAATATATCAAAGTTAGAATAAAATACTACACAGAAATTGCTAAAATTTCAATAGGATAAAATAATAAACTACACAAATTAATGAATACATCTTACGAAAAGAATAAATCATTAAAAGATATCGAAACTAAACTATATAGTTTATACCTAGAATACAAAAGATTACATAGTACTAACGAAGATCCTAAAACATTTGATAATTTAATTACGATAATATCTAATTTAGAATATGAATTAATAAAACATCTTAAGTCAAGAACATAAAAATGAAAATTAAACCAACCAATAATATACACGAAATAATTTACTTAAAAATAAATACTTATTACTTAATAACTATTTATTATCTAGTAAAGTTACCGCGCCTCATCCGCACCCCCTAGAGTATTAAATATTCTTTTTCATTTACCTTTCCTGTTATGTAATAGGTTTAAATTATCTGTTGAACTTGTTTCATAACTTATTCTTTTTGATGAGCTTGATGATTCTGATTTTTCATAAGTTATTCTTTTCGTTGTACTTATTCTATCATTTATTATTTCTAAATTTTCTTCTATATCTATGTCTCTATAGCTATAATCATTATTATCTATTGTTTTTACAAGTTGTTCGAATGGGATTTACTATAGCATGTTTCACAGATATAAATTTTTATTGATTTTTTTTCAGATGAAAAAGGTAGTGAGGGCTTACTTTGAAGAGGCAAAATGGTATCATGAGAAGAAAATACCAACAATGGAACAGTATATGAAGAATGGAATTGCATCAAGTGGTTACCTATTTCTAGCAACTACTTTTTGGTTAGGCATGGGAAACAAAGCAACTAAAGATACATTTGATTGGATAGCAACTGAACCTCCAATACTTGTTGCTGCCTCTCTCATTGGAAGACTACTCAATGATCTTACATCACATGAGGTACATATTGTTGTATATGTAATTATTGAATTAATTTATTTTTAATGATAGCTATTTTATACTGTCAGTATGTTAGCTTTTTAAAATATATTTTTTACTTCATTGTTTTAGCCTACAAGTTATACGTGGTTTTCTAAAATTGTTCACCCATATTTCACTTTGACACTTTAACATATGTTTTTTGTCCACTAGACACTTCATTTTAGTAAACACCTACCTATTAATTCGATTTTTACTTTGTTTGTTTATATTGTGGAGGTAGGAAGAACAAAAAAGAGGAGATGTAGCTTCTGCTGTTGAATGTTATATGAATGAATATAGTGTCACGAAGGAAGAAGCAAACATGAAAATAAGGAATATGACAGAGAATTACTAGAAGGTTTTGAATGAAGAATACCTCAAATACACTGGCGTTATATCAAAGGTTTTGCTCATGTTTATAGTTAATTTTACAAGAGCAGTAGAGTTCCTATATAAAGATGAAGATGCTTGTACGTTTTTCAAAAATTACTTGAAAGACGTCATTTCTGCAATGCTAATTGATCTTATCACATAGATCGAGTACTTACAAAGGAAGAGAAGGAACAAGAAAATGAAGAATCACATTTCTCTAGAATGCTTGTATTTGGATAAGTTAATTAACGGTTGTTTGGAGACTTGTATTACTAGTATAGTAATGAATAAATAAATATTTCAATGTTAAACTTCGCATGAATAGACAGGTGTTTATTTCTACGTTAACAATATCCACATGAAATATGTTGTAAATCTCGTATTATTGTTGTAAGAAATAACAGTTGTTGTATTAGCAGTGTAATTTTTCCATTCGAGTTTCTTACTTGTTGAATATATTAAAATCATATCAACTTTAGCATATCGAGAGAGTTAATAATTTTCTTCTAATTTTATTTTTATCATTAATTAATCATTTTTTTAAAACAATAGTCAAATTTATATGACAAAAACAATTACACCAAAAACTTATATGGAAACTTCACGGAATCTCCTTTCAAGTACAATATGTTTTGAAACACAAACTTATTCCTAAAATATAAACACACGAGAGAGATCCAACATAGTTCTGCATTTTCTTGATTTAGCTAATTGCTCCTTCACTTTTTCTCATTTACTTTTATCTTCCTAATGCCATCTATATCTATTTTGTTTTCCAATGAGTTGATTGACCTAGTAAACATGTTATCAACTTTTTCAGAAGCTTCAACACTTTCTTCAACTTCACCAATTCTCCTTAACAATTTAGGAATCAAAAATTTAAATCTTGGGTCAATATTTTCATCTTCAAAAGTCAAAAAGCACATGATCGAGCCTCTAAAATGAATAGAAACAAAAGAAATAAATCAATTTTCGACGCTTTACGATCAATTCTTGAAAAAAAAATTTCACTTACTCCATAGCATGGACAACCTCAATGTTTTCTACCAGAAGAAGAAGTGAGAAAGATGCTAGTGAAGGCTCCTTCAAAGTCTTTGCAAAAGCTTGATCTCATCAACACAATTCAACGTCATGGCGTAGCTTATCATTTTGAACGTGAGATAGAGGAATCATTGAGTTATATGTATACTCATTATGAAGAATGGATTGGTGAAGTTGATGGCCATGACCCTCATGCCATTGCTCTATGCTTTTGATTACTTAGCAGCAAGGTTATTTTGTCTCGTGTGGTAATTATCATTCAAATTAAAGGATGAAAAATTACTTCATGAAAATATGATTTGTTTAATTTGTCCAAAATTTGAAGCAGATGCTTTAGGGAGTTCACTGACGACCAAGGAGATTTCAAGAAAGAATTGATTAACGACGTGCGTGAAATGTTGAGAGACAATGTCACGACCCAAACTAGGGCATGGCCATGACGGCCATCCCAAGCCAACCAAGGTCTGAGATGATCCCTTGCCTTATCTCGAGAGCATAGCGGTAATAATAAACAACGGCAACCAACCATGCCGACAAGAGAGAAATGTATGTAACTCAAACAAAGTTAAGTCAAAACCAGAATTCTTTCCACTAGGCTTAGTTCGTTGTTGCCTTCCTTAATTTCTGAGAACCAAAGTGGCTTCGTTAAAGTTTAACTTATTACTGAAAATGTTTTGTTAGCACAAGAAATTGTGCAAGATATCACTAAGTATAACAGGGGTGGTAATATGATCATTAAGTTGGATATGGATAAAGCATATGATAGGATGTCCTGGTCTTTTCTAATTGTTGTTCTCACTAGATTTGGTTTCTCTTATATATGGATCACCTGGATAGCTAAATTGCTCAGTAACATTTGGTACTCCATTACTATAAATGGTGTTAGACACGGTTTCTTCTCTTCCTCTCAAGGCTTGAAACAAGGTGATCCCTTATCTCCATCTCTATTTATTTTAGGTGTTGAAGTTCTCACTAGAATACTGAATAAATTAAATTACCATCCTGATTTCAGTCCTTTCTTCATGAATCGTAATGGCCCTGTTATAAACCATCTGGCATATGATGATGACATTATGATTTTCACTGGTAGTAACAATAAGTCCATTAAATTGGTTATGAGATGGATTAGTGATTATGAAAAGATCAATCTTTGGTTAAAAGGTTAATCGTGATAAAAGTTTTTTCATAACTCATCCTAAAGCTTTTGCTAAAAGAATCAATAGAATGAGGAGAATGACTAATTTCATGGACAAGAGTTTTCCTTTTAATTATCTTGGTTGTCCAATTTTCTTGGGAAGAAAATTAATTGCGTACTTTGATTGTATGGTTGACAAAGTGGTTAACAAGCTTAGAGAATGGCAAGGTAATATGCTCTCCTCTGGGGGTAGATTAATTCTTATTAAGCATGTATTGCAATCACTTCCCATTTACACTCTTTCTGCTCTAAGCCCTTCAAAGGTCACCCTTGATCTTATTGAAAAGCATTTCTCTAACTTCTTTTGGGGGTCCTCCAGAGATAAGCCTAAGCATCATTGGTGTGCTTCGAAGAAGACGTGTCTGCCTCAGGAGGAAGGAGGTATTAGAATCAAGAGTATGAAAGAGATTAGTACCACTCTAGATATCAAAAAATAGTGGAGATTCAGAACCATCCCTTCTCTCTGGGGCAATTTTCTAAATGCTAAGTATTGAAGTAGAGTGCATGCTATCGCAAGGGTTACTACCAAGAATACTTTCCAATGTTGGAAACAAATGATGCACATTAAACACTTGGAGGAACCAAACATTATCTGGCACATCAAAGTTGGAAATAGTAGTTTTTGGTGGGATACTTGGTTTGGCATGGGGGCTTTAGCCAGACTTATTCAGGGAAGATATTCTTATTCTAAAGTCTCTATTAAGAATTACATTATTAATGGAAAATGGGATATTTCTAAACTAACTAATATTCTAATACCGAAAATAATTCAACACATTCTAATTGTGCCAATTGGTGATAGGAACGAAAAGGATTATGCTGTATGGAACAAAAGTGAAGATGGACAGTACTCCAACAAGTTATTTTGGAATTCTATCAGGTACATTAGATAAAGAACTTTTGATACAAGTATGGTATGGCATTCCTGTCTCCCTTTTAAAATTTTCTTTCTTTCTTGGAGGTTATTACTTGGTAAGTTGCCTATTGTTAAAACAGTCACTGATTTAACTGATAAATGTAAATGCTGCACTAACTCTCAAAAAGAGAACATGCCACATGTTTTCTTGGAAGGAGAAACTGCTAGAAAAGTGTGGATGCATTTATCCAGCAATATGGATGTGGACTTTAATCCACATGACATCAGACATTCCACTCAAGCTTGGTGGAACACAAGCTTTAGAAACAAAGTTCATAGACTGATGCTCAACATCACCCCAATTTTTATCATATGGGATATATGAAAAGCATTCAGTGCATACAAGTATGGATAACAAAAGCACATTTGCCCAGCTAGGATAATTTACCAGACCTAAAGAACTATCAAGATTGCTTTAAACAAGATCTTTCCTAAGTTCAATCTTAACATGCCGTGGCATAGTATTTGTGACTTAATAAGAAAGCTTAGACCCATTCTCAATTAGAAGATTGTTTGATGGAAGAAGCCAATGACAGGCAGAGTGAAGCATAACATCGATGAGAGCTATCTTCATGATTCTGGGAAAGCAGGTATTGGTGGAATAATAAAAAATGAGGATGGCTACTTGATAATGGATTTTGCGGTTTCAATTGTTTGTAATAGCAACAACATGGCAGAGATATTGGAAACTAGTTATGGTGTTGATCTTTGCTTAAGTTTGGGCCTCATAGAACTAGATTTGGAATTAGACTCGGAGATTATCACAAGAATGTGGCAAAACAAAGTCACCACTAACCTGAAGAATAAGAGAAGTGCGGATGAGATATTGATCAAGCTGAGTAAAAGGAATACAACAATTAGTCACTTCTTCAGGGAAGCTAATCATATGGTGGATATCTTGGCTAAAATTTCCTCGAGCAGGATATTGGGATTTGTTTTGACTCTATTCATTCCTTACCCAAGGAAAAAAGGGGTCACTATCAATTGGACAAACAACAACTTCCTAATCTTAGGATTAGATATGACAAATCTAATTTTTTTGTTAGTTAGGCTTTGGTTTGGTAGAGTAGGCTCCCTGTATTTAGTCTTACTCTCTTGCGTTTTGATTGGATTGGTTAACCAGTCCAGGGTTGTATTTCTTGAGGTCAGGCTAAGCCCCCCTTAGTGTAATTTTTTGTTGAAATACAATGGACACTACTATCTAGAAGTTTAACCAAAAAAAAAAAGAGTCAAAAACAAAATCCACAAGGAAATTCAACACTGTTCACAAAAGCCTCTAATCTAAAGAATACCAACTAAGTTGGGACATGCCCTCGACTATAACAAAAGAAATTCAAAAGTATTAGAATCATAAATGAAAGCTTAAAAAAGAGACTAGGCCTTCTGAAAGATAAAGGGGTCACCGCTTCACAACTGATTGACCGGCATACCAAACCAAATAGCGCTGCACAGGGTCACAAGAAAAGCCCTTGAAACCTACTTGATGAAATGATGTAACACCCAGGAATGGTCAGTACGACGAGTACTAGCATGAAACTCAAGGAAAAGGATAAAATAAGTATGCATTTATCAAACCAATTATAATCCACATCAAGTATATAC
Organism: Capsicum pubescens; assembly: GCA_030864215.1. Lineage (NCBI taxonomy): Eukaryota > Viridiplantae > Streptophyta > Magnoliopsida > Solanales > Solanaceae > Capsicum > Capsicum pubescens. The sequence continues at coordinate 303,957,046 of CM061540.1, forward strand.
ATATATATAATAGGATGCCGGGGTAGGGGTATATAATACCCCGTAGCATTCTCGACATAATACCACCCTTAGTAGAATGCATAGAGAGCTTGCAAACTAAATTTTTTCTAAGTGATAAAAAATTAGTCATATTTTTGAGCTCTCAACTTCAATGATTTTTAAATTGATCTTCTCAACCCCGAGACGTAGAATTTTTAGTTGAATCATGTTCAAGGGTGTTCAAGTCATGTCTCGGGGGAAGTTTCAATTTTTTCGAATGACGTTTGAGCCATGTTTGGATGATAAAATAGTAGACCAACGCAATTTAGATGCGCCGCACTAGAAATAACATTGGTACAGACCGACGCGGCGCGTTGCTTAACGCGTCGGGTGCCCAGTTTGTCTTAATGATTTTTCGAGTCCAAGAGGGTATTTTAGTCCTTTTTCCTCATTTTATCTCAACCATAACATGAAATTAAGTCATGATTAAGGCATATTATGCCAAAAGTTACTCTATTTCCCTCAAATCTAAACCCTAACTTATCCTCGAAACATCAAGAATCAAGATCTTAAGTCAAGATTTTCATGAAACAAATCAAGATTCGGGTTCTATTCTTCGAACTAAGTAATCTAAGGTACATGAGCTATCATAAATTTTTACGGGCATAGTGAAATCATTTTTAGTAAGTTTTAAGGTTATGAAATCATATGTTTGCGAAGGTATTTGAAAATACTTTAAGGAATTATGCTTTATGAACCCATCTATATGAGATAGCTTTTTGGTCTTAAGGCCTTATTACGGAATTGAAACAATGATCACATACTTATGCGAGTATTTTCAATTTTGTAAACTTGAATTGAGAGCATGAATGATGAAACTCTCTCTCTTATTATGACACATCTTGATTTTATATGTTATGGGTTGTAAATTGCATGATTGGAAGCATGAAATGAATATTTTAATATTGTTTATGAATTTGATATTGGTTATAAATTGTAGAGAGGATGTTTTATTGGTTATAAGTGTTTTATGCGATCATTGACAGAGTTTCATGGATTGTTAATAAGAAATTGACCATCATGTGTTAAAGTATTGAAAGGAGAGAGTCTTAGCATAAGTTTCACTTGTTTTAAATTAAGAACTCTCTTACATTGTTTATATATTTTGATGGTCACATGTTTGGGTTGATTGAAAACCAAAAGAAAATATGATATGGCTTAGATATACGTCTTGAAAGTCTTGGTATGATGATACCAAAACAGATACTGCCATTATAAACACAGAACAGAACAGAACAAAATACAAATTTTCATTTAGATTTTGAGTTTAGAAAAGATGCATGTTTAGAAAGGGTTAAAAAATAGGCTTAAAGAGAGTTAGGTGGTTACCCGAAGAAGGCATGAGTTCAGATAACTCATTGTCTAAAATTGTGTTTTGCTGATACAAGTTTTTCTATGTCCCAAATAGGGATTATATGCGGGCCTTGTAACTTTTGGCATATGAGAATTAGAAACTCCAACCTCTTGTAGCAAACTCGAGTTAGGGGATTTACTGCCAAGTCAAGGGAGGATTCCATATAGCCCATGGGATTGTAGACTTGTAGAGTGTACCACCTAGCTTAGAAGTAAGACACATAGTTGAGACTTACAGAAATGTTTTGAAACCTACTGATTTTTCCCGTGTGTTTTCAAACATTTTATGCTGATATGATTCATGAAATGCTCTTACCTATGTTGTATAAAAATATTTTTTGTTTTTAGATTGCCTACGTACCAGTACATTTTGTATTGACCCTCTATATTTCAGGATCTAAGGCTCAGTCCCAGGGTCCTCTAAACATTAGTGTTGTCAGACGGTTGAAGTTGGTGAGCCTTTTTTATCCCGAAAGGCCTTATCTCTTATGAATTTTCATTTGATTTTAGTTATGGTCTGACTGGGGCATTGTCCCAGTTTTCAAACAAAAGTTATTCTTACATTGTTAGATATTTCGCAGATTGGAGTCATGTGTTTTGAATATTCATGAACTTATATGCGTAATGTTTAATTAAAGCAAAAGAAGGACATGTTTCTGTTTTGTCATGATTTTCACATTTCCTTTCAGCATATGAATTATGTATATGATTGCTAATTAGAGATAGGATCCCGAGACTTCATGGTTTGGGATGCCCGTCGCGGCCAGGGCCTCGATTCGAGTCGTGAAAAACTTGGTATCAGACCATGGTTCATGGACCCAGGATGTCTGTGAAATCGTATCGGGTAGAGTCTTGTTTATGGGTATGTAGTGCGCCACACTTATAAGTAGAAGGCTACAAGGAATTTAGGAATTTCTCTTTTATTTTCATGATCTAGTTCGTGCTGTAATGTCTGAATGTCCTCTAATAAATGATTTCCTATATTTTAGAAAGTTACCATGATTCCCCATAGATCCAACGAATAGAATGCCTAAGCTGAGGATGTCCACCCTACCCATGGGATGTGAACCCTTAATAGAGCTCATACCCTAGAGTTTGTTTCTACTTCAGGGGCTTCTCCAGTTCTAAATAATCCACCCCGGGCTCCACAGATCGATGCTAACCATCCCTAGCCTCCTCAGATGGAAGCGTCGAATGTTGAATTCTGACAGTCTATCCACATGGTTTCTCTGATGGTGCCTCTCAGACCCATCAGTCTGAATATATGAGTTCTACATCTGGTTTGTCTAAACTTACTCGGGTTGGCCAATTCATAAGGCTAAACCCACCCTTCTTTACTGGCATAAAGGTTGAGGAGGACCTTCAAGGGTTCATTAATGAAATGGAGAAAATCTTTAGAGTTATGTATGCTAATGAAGTTGAAGAGGTTGAGTTGGTAGCCTATCAGTTGAAGGAACTAGAGAACTAGTGGTATAATAAGTGAGGGGATTTGAAGGGTGGTGATGCTGAACCATATGTTTGGGGTGAGTTTGTAGAATCTTTCTTGGACCGTTTCTTTCCCCAGGAACTGAGAGAGGCAAATGATGAAGAATTTGTGAATCTGAAACAAGGCATGATGAGTGTTAAGGAGTATGCATTGAAGTTCACTCAGCTGTCTCGTTATGCTCCTGAGTTAGTGGGCAACATAAGGGCTTGCATGAGGAAGTTTACATCTAGTCTCTCAGATGATTTGGTATTGGAATGCAAGGGAGCAATGCTGAATAGGGACATGGATTTCTCCAGGTTACTAGTACATATGCAACAGGTAGAAGATAAGAAGAAGAGATTGGCTGAGGTAAGAGAGAAAGAAAATCAAGCTAAAAGAGCTAGGTATTTAGATCAGAATATCAGTCAGCATCAGGGTGGAAATTGGGGCAATAAGTTGTCTAAGAAAAAATTATGGAGCAATGCTCAGTCTTCAGCAAGTGAACCTGCACCCAGGCCTTCAGGTGAGCAACGGTTCTAGTCAGGAGACAGGTTTAGAGCTCAGGGTACTCAGTCTCAGGGGAGTGTGACTCATCCCTTTAGATCACACCCTCGCTGTAGAAATTATGGAAAGAATCACCCAGGGAAGTGTCCATTTGGTAGGTTAGTATATTTTACTTGTGGTCAGTCAGGACATTTTCAGAGAGGCTATCCATCCGCAAGAGGAAACCTTGGTGGTGCTAGGTCTCAGATGAATCCCACAAATCCACCACCACCTAAGGGTACTACTTCAGCTACTGGAAGTGGTTGCAATATGTTATATGCCTTATAAACCGCCAGGATGTAGAGACTTCACCAGATGTTGTCACGGGTATATTACAGATTTTCTCCCGTGATGTATATGTGTTACTTGATCTAGGGTCTACTTTGTCTTATGTGACCCCCTACATGGAAGTTAGTTTTGGTTTTGAACCCAAAAATATTCTGAAACCCTTTTCTGTTTCCACTTCTGTCGGTGACACCAATGTGGCTACGAGGGTTTATAAAAATTATATGGTATCAATTTTTTATCTTCATACTGTGGCTGATCTTGTAGAACTGGATATGATTGATTTTGATTCTATATTGGGAATGGATTGGCTCCACTCGTGCTATGATACACTAGACTGTAGAACCAAAAAAGTCACCTTCTCTTTTTCTAATAAGCCAATGATAGAATGGAAGAGGTATTCTCTAGCACCAAGGGGGAAATTTATATCTTATCTTAGAGCCTGTAAGCTTCTATCCAAAAGTTGTTTGTACCATCTTGTTTGGGTTAAAGATTCTAGTACTGAAAGCCTTTTCTTTCAGTCTGTCCCCATAGTTAATGAATTCCCATAAGTTTTTCCTGATGACTTTCCTAGGGTACCACCAGATAGGGAGATAGATTCTGGCATTGATTTATTATCAGGAACTTATCCTATTTCTACTCCACCATATATAATGGCTTCTGCAAAATTAAAAGAGTTGAAAGAACAGTTAAAAGTCCTTCTTGACAAAGGCTTTATTCGTCCAAGTGTCTCTCCCTGGGGTGCTCCTGTAAAATTTGGGCTAGAATTCAAACCGTTGTTTCTATACGTATAGACTCGAATATAATGATTCCTTGTAAATATATGTGTGATGATCAATTCTATAGTGTGGAGATTCCTTTGAATATGAATTGAGGTCCCAAATATATCCTAACTCAAAAACAAGCTGAGAACATTTCTATCGATTAAGATTTAATGAACGCTTCAGCTTGTGTCAACTTTAAACAACTATTACTCTAGGTACATAATGAGATACGTGGCCTACTTTATACCAAAATAAATATATTTGAGTCCTGTTTCCAAAGCAACTAGTTTAACCTTAATCTAATATCAGAGTAGAAAGTTATGCTCATTTTACTTCGAAGTATCTGTCTGCTACCTAAGCGACGACTACGCTGATAATCCATTACTTAGGTTATGAATAAATTGATGAGCCGTCAACTAAGCGACGAACCATCATCTCTAGTCGTCAGCCTAGGACAGTAAGGGGGAAATTCCATCCTGAAAGTGATGACTTAGGTGACGAGCCATCATCTAAGTGACGGGCCATTAACCTTGTCGTCAACTGAAGAATTTTTGCAATTTTCTTTATTTTTAGGGGTATTTTGGTCTTTTACTCACTCTAAAAACCTCCTCCACGAGTTTAAATGATACCTTAAGCATTATAATCTATTTTCTACCAGTTTTTAACATCTCAGATCCTCTCCACTTTTAAGAACAAGGAGAAATTAGGGTTTCCTTCAAGGCAGGAATTCAAGCATTTTAATAAAAAATTTTCCAAGAAAAGTGTCAAGATTAGGGTTCTATTCTTCAACTAAGGAACATAAGGTACATAGGGCTTTCCTAAAAACTCTATGGGCATAACTTATGATTTTATCATTTTTTTTAAACCATGTTATGATGTTTATAACAAGGGTTTGAACAATTGTTTTGAATAGCCAAATCATGAAACCCTTTTTAATGATATATACAATGTTTTGGTCTTAAGGACTCCCCTTGAAATTGATTTTTACTCATGTATATGTAAGTATGCATTTTGAGTTTTTCAAAGATTAAATTGAGAGCATAAATGATGAAACCCCTCTCATGTTATGATGCCTCTTGATTTCACATGTTGTGGATTGTTTAATTGCATGTTTTGAAGCATGAGGTAAGTTTTTTACTATTATTTTGAACTTGATATTGATTATAAATAGAAGAGAGGGTGTTTTCTTATTTATAAATATTCAAGGTGATAATGGAAAGAGTTGCATGGATTGTTATAAATGAATTGACCATCATATGTTGAAATATTGAAAATGGAGAATCTTTGAATAAGTTTTGCACATGTTTTGAAATAAGGACTCCCTTGAATTGTTTAAATATTTTTGGTGGTCAAATGACTGAGTTGATTGAAAAATCTAAAGAAGAACATTGTATGGTTTAGATATATGACTTGTAAATCTTGGTATGATGATACCAAACAGATGAATGCCATAGTAGATTCAGAATAGACTAAAATACAGATTTTACTCAGATTTTGAATTCAAAAAAATGTATGTTTAGAAAATGTTAAAAATGGGCTTATAGAGAGTCAAATAGTTACCCGAAGAAAGTACGAGTTGAAAGACTCGACGCTAGAAATCGTGATTTGCCAACACGGGATTATGATACCATGCTTTGTGGTCTTATGTACCTTAATTCACGTCGTCCCAAATTTAGGACTATGGTTAGGAGAAATGCTTTGTGGTCTTGTGCACTACCATGACATGTTGATTTGATTGGGGATCATGACACCATGCTGTGTGGTCTTGTGTGTCTCCCCTTATAGATACTCCAATCCTTGCTAAAAACTTGGATTGGGGGCTTGGTTGCTGAGTTAAGAGAGGATTATTTATGTCCCGTGGATTACAAATTGTAGGGTGTACCATCTAGCTTAGAAGAGAAATAAAGAGTAGAGTCGTGATTTTAAGAAAGTATTTTGAAATTTATCGATATATGCCCATATATTTTTAAATGTTTTAAGATGATATGTTTTATGAAATGCTCTCACCTATGTTATATAAACATATATTTTGTGTATGGATTGTTCTATGTACTAGTACATCTGTATTGACCACCTATATTTTAGGATTTGAGGAATTGTCTCGGGTCCCGCTAAGCAGTAGTTTAGTATGTCTTAGACTTGCTGTTGGTGAGCCTTCTCTATTTTGGAAGGCCTAGTTATTAGACTTTGTTATTCCATTTTGGTTTATGGTTTGACTAGGGGCCTTGTCCCAGTTTTAGATAAGATGTTGGCTTTGATGTATTAGAGATTTCATAGACTGATGTTAGATGCTGTTAGAGGTTTATGAATTTAATTCCAAATTGTTCAGTTGAATTACAATATTGACCATGTTTCTGTATAATAATTTTTTGTATTTTTTTACATTGTATGGATGTAGTGCATGTTTACCAGATAGAAAAGGGCGCCTGGGACATCATGGTTTGGTATGCTTGTCGCGACCAGAGTTTTCGCTCGGGTCATGACAAATTTGGTATCAGAGCACGGTTCATGGTCCAAGGGTGTCTGCGAAGTCATGCCTAGTAGAGTCTTTCTTATGGGTGTGTTGTGCACCATACTTATAATTAGGAGGCTACTGGGCATTTTGGAGTTACTTCTTATTCTTTCATACTCTAGTTCGTGCTATAGTGTCATCCATAAGAAAGTTATCCAAATTCCTTCCTTGTTCAAATTTCATGGGCCATGCCTCATTGTTGAGGCGATACAAGTCTAAGAGTCTAGCTCCCTCAGTGATTCTCTCTGATTGAGTTATCCATAAAGTTAGGAGATAGCACAAGGACTTAAGAGGAGTCCATTAGTGCTTCAAGGTGTATTGATTTGAGTGCATACCTTTATCCTGATGAAATTATGCTTTTCAGCCTGAGGTCCGAAGTGTATTCAGTCCCATTTGAAAATTTATGTTGTAGATGTCATGCATAAAGATAATGATGTGTAGCATAATGTTGGAACTGTATTTCTACCCGTGTAGTAGTATATGTTAAAGTGTCATAACCTATTGGTAGTGAGATGATCCAGAAGTTTGTAACATGAAGTCATAAGGTTAGAGGTCAGAGTGAGGGTGACTTTTGTGTAAATAAGTAGTTTTAGTTGTATAACCCTTTGATTGAGGGGTGCTTTTTCCTTTTATGGAGGTTGGCTAATGTTATAGGAAGATTTATAGATTATGTGGAAGTATGTAAAGGAAGTGTTTGGCTATGAGTATTATTTATTCAAATTAGGGAAGAAGCCTAGAGTGGATAGTTATGGTGGTTATAGAAATCAGTTATAGGTTGTGAATAAAAAGGGGTAGACTAGTCAATATGTTATGGATAGAAACTCATTGGTGTTTATGGAATTTGGTAATAGTGAGAATATATGCATGGATAAGTAGACTTAATGTGAGAAGGTATGTAGTGGATTTTGAGGTGTAGTAATAATGTCATAGAGAGGATGTGATTGTAGATAGTAGTTAAGTGAAATTCCCCAACTTGATGGAGTAGTATAGTATGGGGTATGCTTTATCGGTGGTGCATAATTGATTATAGACTATAGGCTTGAACTTTAGATGTGGGTTGTGGTGAAAAGGATAGTAGCTTAAGATTAATGATGTATGTTTTATGGGAAAGAATCAGTGGCTTGATGTGATTTGTGAAAGAACCAAGGTTGATAATTTATAAAAAGTTTAAGTGGTAATTGTGAGTTATATATGTGCATGAGGAATAGTGTTAAAATGATGAATTGTGGTTGAATCATTAAGTGGATAAGAGCGTGGGTATATAAGAATAAGTTGAACCCCTAGGTAGCATGTTATTAGATAAGGTTTATATATGTATAAGTGTCTTGTGTACCTAGTTCACATTCTTGAATTTTGTAGTATGGAGAAGTTTGGGGAGTTGTTGTATGGTGTTCTTTAGAGTTGAATTGAGGAAAAATAGGTAGGCAATATGCGTCTTTGGTATAGTTTTACAAATGTTTCTAAGTTGTGAGTTATGTGATTAGAGGTTTAATGCTAGTATTTTAAGGAGTTGAAGATGGAGTGTTAAGTGTTTAGAAGCATGGATGCCCATGCCCATGATCATGTTTGTCATAAGTTGATGACTTTGGGGTTTAGAGAAAGCTATGATTAGTGTCCCTGAAGGGAATGTCCTAGAAAGAATCTAGTGTCTTTACATCAAAATCATTGAGGGGAGTCTAGCATTTATGTGCATGGTGATACCCCTTTGTATTGAGAGTAGTGGGTATAGATTTGATGAGGGGTTTATTCTCAAGTTTAGGAGTGTGACTTTGATCTAAGGGGGAGATGAAGGATTAAAGTAGTTCCCAATTTTTCTTGTGGTGTCAAGTTTCAAGTAAGAATCATCATAAATCAACTCCTATTCAAGCAAGCTCCTCCTACTTCAATTTGAATGAACATCTACCAATGTATTATGTATTCAAGTCCTGCCTATGTCTAACATTTGAGCTCTCTATGTAACTCATGTCATGTACTAACCTCCAAACGAGAAGCTATAATCTCCCTCAGTGATTCAATATTCCGAGTATCTAAGATCTATGTTATGTTTCTCATGAACCATAAATTTGTGTCCCAAATCATGCTTGGTTCTAAGGAACTATGTTTTCATATGTTACTGATTCATTTTAGGTTAGGATTAGCCAAAATGATAAATTCGTGCAAACTTATGACTATTTCAGCTCTGAAAATGAGAAGCGATAGCTTCGAGTAGAAGTTCCTGTTCAATCGCGACTTCATGAATTCCACCTTCATATTATAAAGCTTATGATATATGAGCTCATATTTCCCACAGTGGTCAGTCCTAAGAACCCATGTTGTGTTATGTTTATGCCTAAATGACTCTCTATTTATGATCTAGACATCTGATGTATGAAGCACTTCGTGTCTATTGTATCATATATTAACCTCATGTCCGACCATGAGTACAACAACAACAACATACCCAGTGTATTCCCACCTAGTGGGGTCTGGGAAGGGTAGAGTGTACGCAGACCATACCACTACCTCAAGAGAAGTAGAGAGGCTGTTTCCGATAGACCCCCAGCTTAGGACCAATAACAGTATAACAAATACAAAAAGTAAGCGGATACAAACTAGTATGGTACATAAAACAAACTAACAGTTTAACAAACACAAAAGATAAGTGCATAATAAACTAGTACGAGATGCAAAAAAGCCAACACCACTGACCCCAAAAACTACAACCCCAACACTATGAACCAGAAACTCCAAACCCAAAGGAGCACTCCCTTATTACTACCGCCGCACTCCCACCCCTTAACCCTCTACCCTAATCCGCTTCCTCCACACCTTCCTATCAAGGGTTATGTCCTCTGTAAGCTGTAATTGATCTATATCATGCCTAATCACCTCCCTCCAATATTTCTTTGGTCTAACTCTATCCCGCCTAAAACCATCCTTAGCTAGAGTCTCACACCTCCACACTGGAGCATTAGGGACCCTCCTCATCATATGCCCGAACCAATGTAGCCTCACTTCTCGCAACTTATCCTCCATCGACACAACTCCCACCTTCTCCTGAATAATATCATTCCTCACCCTATATTTCCTGGTATGTCCATACATCCATCGCAACATTCGCATCTCCGCCACCTTTACCTTTTGGATGTGGGAGTTCTTAACTGGCTAACACTCCGCTCCATACAGCATAGCCATCCGGACTACCACTCTGTAAAACTTACGTTTAAGCTTCGGGGGCACTTTCTTTTCACAAAGGACTCCTGAAGCGAGCCTCTACTTCAACCACCCTTCCCCAATACGATGCGTGACATCCTCGTCAATCTCACTATTACCCTGAATTATAAACCCTAAATACTTGAAACTCTCCCTCTTCTGGATGGCCTGAGAGTCTAGATTCGCAACCACTCCATCTTCTTATGACATATTACTGAACTTACACTCCAAGTACTCCTTCTTTGTTCTACTTAACCAAAAACCTTTAGATTCAAACGCTTGTCTCCAAATCTCCAACTTATCATTAACTCCACCCCGAGTCTCGTCGATCAGAACCATATCATCTGCAAATAACATACACCAAGGCACCTCCCCTTGAATATGTTGCGTCAAAAATCCATCACCAAGGCAAATAGAAACGGGCTAAGAGTCTATCCCTGGTGCAACCCTATCAAAACTGTGAAGTGCTCCGAATCTCCACCTACTGTCCTCACACCAGTCTTCACACCTTCATACATATCCTGAATTGACCTAATGTACGCCACGGGCACTCCTCTAGCCTCCAAGGACCTCCACAGAATCTCCGTGGGAACTCTATTATATGCCTTCTCTAGATCAATAAACACCATGTGCAAGTCCTTCCTCCTCTCTCGAAACTGCTTCACTAATCTCCTTACAAGGTGAATGGCCTCAGTGGTCAAGCGACCAGGCATGAAACCAAACTGATTCTTAGAGATCGTCATGATGCTCCTCAGCCTTAACTCTACCACTCTTTCCCAAACCTTCATAGTATGACTCAACAACTTAATATCTCCATAATTGTTACAACTTTGAATGTCTCCCTTATTCATATACACTGGAATCATTGTGATCCACCTCAATGCTTCAGGCATCTTAGCAGCTCTAAAAATAATGTTAAACAACCTTGTCAACCACTCCAGACCTACCCCACTAGTGCTCTGACAAAAGTCAACTGGAATCTCATCCGGCCCCGTCGCCCTACCCCGCCGCATCCTGTGAATAGCTTTCTTGACCTCCTCAACCTCGATATGCCTAAAATAACTATAACTGTGACCCTCCTCAGATATCTCCAAATCTCCCAACACAGAACCTTTGTCCCCCTCATCGTTCAAAAGTTTATGAAAATAGGACTGCTACCTCTCCCTAATGAGGGCATCCTCAACCAACACTATACCATCCTATTCTTTGATGCACTTTACTTGGTCAAGGTCATGAGCCCTCCTCTCTCTGGCCTTGGTCATCTTATACAACTTCTTATCTCTGTCTTTCTCCTCTAAAGCCGCATACAAACTCTCAAAAGATTCTATCTTAGCCGCTGTAACCGCTAACTTAGACTCTCTTCTAGCAACCTTATACTTATCCTTATTCTTCTGTCTTTCCTCATCATTCTTTCTCCCAACCAACTTAGCATAAGCCACTTTCTTAGAGTCTACCTTTCTCTTGACCTCTTCGTACCACCACCAGTCTCCTCGATGTTTGCCAGATCGACCTCTCGAGACACTCAATACCTCTCTAGCGGTCTCCCTAATGCAATTGGAAGTCATCTTCCACATATTATCCACCCCCTGTTTACTCTCCTAAGCCCCCTACTTTTCAACTTCTCTTTCATCTCCAAAGCACTAGCCAAAGTTAGGATCCCCCACTTAATCCTGGGTCGCACCTCCCTACTTCTCTTCTTTTTGCCCTTATTGATAACTAAGTCCATCACCAACAACCTATGTTGAGTCGAGAGATTCTCGCTAGGTATGACTTTACCATCCTTACATAGCACTCTATCCCCTTTCCTAAGAAGCAAAAAGTCTATCTGAGTCTTGGCTACTGAACTATAAAACGTAATAAGGTGATCCCCCTTCTTCAAAAAGCTCGAATTTGCTATCCACAACCTAAAGCCCTAGAAAAATCCAATAGAGAAGTTCCTCCTTCATACCGCTCACCAAAACCGAAACCGCCATGCACATCATCATATCCTCTCGACAAAGACCCAATATGCCCATTGAAATCCCCTCCAACTAAAAGCTTCTCAGTGCTTGGGATGCTCTTCACCACCTCATCTAAAACCTCCCAGAATTCCTTCTTCTCCTCTTTGTCCAAACCTACTTGCGGGGCATAGGCACTAATAACTTTCACTGTAGACCCTCCCATGACTAACTTAATAGACATCAGTCTATCACTAACTCTCTTTACCTCTACCACCTGCTCCCTAAGATCTTCATCTACTAAGATACCTACCCCATTTCTATGTCTCACGCTACCCGAGTACCACAACTTATATCTATCCATATCTCTCACTTTTGTACCTACCCATTTAGTTTTCTGGACACATGCTACACTAACCCTCCTCTTTCTAAGAATATTCATCATCTCTATAGACTTACCCTACAAAGTACTAATGTTCCAAGACCCAACTTGCAACCTAAAAGCTCTTTTATCTCGCCTAACCTTACTACCCCTAGCCCCTAACCCCAAACTCGATCCTAGATCCGACCCAGACCCAACCCCCTCAAACCCCGACCCAGACCTAATATCTCCTAAACCTGACCCTGACCTATGACATACCCCTAGTCTACCCTCACCAATCACAGCCACTATGCAACAAAGGAAAGAAAGGATAAAACAAAGAAAGATAACAAAGGGGGATCAAGATAAGGTAAAAGGCACACTAGTTAAAATAAAGTCAATAAAGGAGCTAGGGACAAAGACAACAATCTATAATAGATAGGGAGCAACAAAACCAATAATATAATGCAAATTTTGATACACAATAGTCAATAGCGGGAACTAATACTACCACACTTAATGGATATGCTAGTAAATCAAGTAACAGTAATCAGACAAGGTAACACACTCTAAAACTACTAAGAACAATAAAGAGATTTACACATACAATACTATTACAAAGTACCCAATCAACAAGAAATTTGACACCCACAACCAGATAATCAGCCAAGATGCTACGAAACCCACCATGAGTAGATCAACAAATATGGGTTATAATTGAGATGTGTTTCTCCCATTCATGATGCTTATGCTCAGGTTCCTCAATGACCCTCTGTATGTTAGTATGATTGTGGTTGTAGAAGTGTAGTAATGTTTTAGGTAGGGGTGTAGATGTTCTTGAAGGTGAAAATTTTGATGTGATTTCTTAAACTAAGGTTATAGGAGAAGGGGGAAGATGGAGATGAACTGTCATTACGTGAAATAGTTAGGAAGGAAATATATGGTGAAAATCTTTGTGAGAGTGATTTAATTTGCTGGTCTTAGTGGAGAGATCCATGAAGTGGGTGTAGAAATGATAGGCTTGGATGTTATGGTTAATGAAAATACAAACCAAGGCATTATGTGGTTAGTACTCCTCAATTTAAGGAATGAGGTTATTTGATTATAGTGATAAGATGGAGAAGTATTCTTCAAGGGATATAGAATATAGGGTCCATAGCTTAAGCTAGCATCTTTTTACTCCGGGTTAGGCTTCAACATGGAAGTACGATGTAGTTAGACTCAAGCCCTTGCAGTTATGTATTTAGCGGGGAAATTATAAGATTGAGATGTTGACTATGGTATTCATAGTTGAAATCATAGTGGAGAAGCGTCGCAAAAAAATAAAAGACTAATAGTCATATCAATTGGGGTAGAGAATGTTTCTATTCTGTTTTTTGTCCCGTGAGAAAATCATCTCATGTATTGTACCAATCTTAATCAGGTCGTAGGTTCTTAGGAAAATTCATTCCTTGCAATGTTTTGATCATGTGCCATAAAAAACAAGCCAAGACCATGTCGATGTCAAGTTTTGTTATCTCGTGATTTGTGCTTACATAATTTACTTGGCGATATCATGAAGCTCTTCTTGAATGTTTATGTCTGTTCCATTGAGGAAAATAAAATTTCTAATGTGAATAGATTATAGTCAAGATCACATTACATTACACATCAACATGATAAGGGTAAAGTTGCATAACTTTATTCCAACCTAGTTACAGGTGTAATAAATTCTTTTGAGGGTCATTGAATAACCTATTGAGGTTAGGGAAAATTTTGGGTGGCCTGTTACAAGAAAAATTTCTGACGGTATGTTTAGCATATTTTTCTCCCTTTTCAAACTTCTCCAAAATGCCAGTAACTCTTTTCTCCTTGTTTACCCTATTCCATGTTTATTGAACAAGAAAAGAGAGTAAGTTCTTGTCCAATGACAGAGATAAGAAGTATATAAATATTGTTCTGAATTTCAATACATTGCTGATAGAAATCTAGACGTCCATTATTTCATACTTCTATAACTTCAACAAAATCCTACCCATCATTCGAGGATGAATGATCCCAAGGGGAGATAATGTAACACCCATATTTTTTGAGCTAGAATTCAAACCGTCATTCCTATGCATATAGACTCAAACCCAATGATTCCTTGTTAATATATGTGTGATGATCAATTCTATAGTGTGGGGATACCTTTGTATATGAATTTAGGTCCCAAATATCTCCTAACTCAAAAACAAGTTGAGAACGTTTCTATCGATTAAGTTTAGTGAATGCTTCAGCTTGTGTCAACTTTAAATGACCATTAATCCATGTACATAATGAGTTACATGGCCTACTATATACCAAAAGAAATATATTTGAGTCCTATTTCCAATGCAACTAGTTTCATCTTAATCCAATATCGTAGTAGAAAGTTATGCTCATTTTACTTTGAAGTATCTGTCTGTCAGCAAAGTGACGACTCTGATGATAAGCCATCACTTGAGCGATGACTAATTTGAGTAGCCATCAACTAAGTGATGACCCATCAGCTCTAGCCGTAAGCCTAGGACAGTGGGGGGAAATTTTATCTTGAAAGTGATGAATTAGGTGAAGAGCCATCACCTAAGTGATGGGCCGTCAACCTTGATCGTCAACTGAAGAATTTCTGAAATTTTCTTTGATTTCTTTAGAGGTATTTTGGTCTTTTTACCATTGCATAAACCTCCCCCACAGGTTTAAATCATACCCTAAGCATTATAATCTTTCTTCTATCAGTTTTTAACATCTCAAATCCTCTCCACTCTCAAGCACAAGGAGAAATTAGGGTTTCCTTCAACGCAAGAATTCAAGCCTTTCAATCCATGATTTACCAAGTAAAGTGTCAAGATTAGGGTTTTATTCTTCAACTAAGGAACATAAGGTACGAGGGTGTTAGAGTTCGTACCCTACTGATTATCTTATTTTCGCCTGACTGTTGCTTATCGATGGAACGGGTTGCTTGACGTGTTCCACTGACGTGTTTCAAGGAAGCAGTAAAACAAAAAGTAAAGAACACAATGATTTGTACGTGGAAAACACCCATCTCAAAAGGTGTAAAAAACCACGACCTGCACCTCTACAAGATTTAACCCCAACTTAACTAAATAACTCTGAGCCTCAACAACAACTGATTACAAAACTCTTGTAACCAACAAATAGAAATCATAAGCTCTGATCTCTATATCTCAATAACTAGGAATTATAAACTCTAATTCCTTTAACTTAATGACTAGGAATTATAAACTCTAATTCCTAACTACACACACCTCCCAAGGTATGCGTTCCCAAAGTCTCTGAGTTTTCCCCAAATCAAAGAATATCTCCTAATTCAGTTTATAACACACTGAAACTAATATTACATCAATAGATCAAACACAATGAACAACTCTAAAAATCAAAGCTAAAACTCTTAGCTGGATTCTATACTTAGGACCTGGTTCTTCTACGTGTTTCTTTAGTGATTGAATAGCACTTCGTGAAGTCAATTTGTCGATTATGCCTTTCTGCTTTGTAAGTGCGTGAATTACTCTGAATGGTGCATCTTCTATTTAAGCACAACTCTCCAAAGAGTCATTCTTTATTTTAAACTCCTCCTTTAATCAAAACTCTCATTACATAGAGTTCTACTTCAAGTGAGACTCCTTCTTCAATTCCAACTCTTGTCTCCTTAGTGTTGTAGTCAAACTTCAACTCTTTAAATCAACTTATCTTCAAGTATTTTACTCAACCACAACTTCTTCAATTTCTCACGTGATCAGTAGCTTGAGTATATCAGAATTAGGCTTCAAAGTCATGATCCTAGCCTTAAGGACCTCTTATTCCACTTCATGACTGTCTTGTGCAGCTTTTAGTTCAGATTTTTTTTAAATGAGTGTTAGCCCTCCTTATTGAAACAGGTAGAGCAACATGATTCATCTATTCAAGAACATCTAATTTTTTTATAAGTCAAACTTGATTTAGGACTGAGAAGTCCTAAAAAAAATAACCAATTAGGAACTAAAAGAGAAAGCATGTCCCTTTTCATTCTTCAGAAACATATGTTGCATGTGATTGATGATCAAGCTTGGCAAATACATGATACACAACTGATATTTTGGTTGATAAAGAAGAAGGAATTTCTGGTATAGGATTAACACATTTGTGCACACCGATTTGGAGAGAATCAAAGAAAGTTTGGTAAAAAAATCATTAGTTTTATTAGACAATGAGAGGATGGAGTATGTGGAATTGAACAGGTGTGCTCAACTGTTTCAACTTAGACAGCCTATGCTTATGTCAATGTAGAACATACCTGATAAGAAGAACTTTGTGGTCACAATTGCTTACTTGTGCCTATTTTCTGTACAATCTAATACAAAATTAGGTTAAAAAAGTCAAAAATCTAGAATTGGGACACACAACTAAATATGCTAGACTGAATAGAATAACTTTTTAGCTAATAAGATTAAAAAGAAAAATAATTATTCTAGTCAATCATTGAGGGGAGTTCATGCAATTTTAATCATCCCTAAGTCTAACCTATTACTTTCAAAATGCTCTCTACTTAGAGCCTTGGGTGTTTCTCTGGTCAATTATGTAACCCACATAGTCAACAGTTTTATAGACCTAAAGAGTGAAATTGCTTTCCTTTGGATATCACAGTCTCAAGACATTGATTCCCATGAGATATCTCAAGATTCTTTTGACAACACCAATTTTTATGAACTACCAACAAAAAGTACCAGTAACTTGTATTGGTTTTATTGACGCATCCATTTCTTTATTTGTTGTTCCCCCTGTCAATATGCCCTCAGTCTGTACAACAGTTGAACTAGGTGGTACAACATGTTCTTGTGTATGCTCATCAGTTTCACAGTCATCCTCTTTTCTTATTTCTTTTTTTTAAATCTCCCTTACTTCCCCCTTACACGAGCACTACAAATCTATCCATCTTTCAAATGATCCATTCTCTCTTTAAATATGGTGAGTGAAAGAAACTTTATTTTCTTCTAGTCTTATGCCTTGAGTAACCTTTATTTATGCATAAATTTTTCTTGCCTCCTTTCACTCTCATCTGCAAAACAAATTAGGGGTTAGCTTTAGGAACCTAGACAAGCTTGGGTCCTTTTTTATGAGTAAATGGATGAATCGGATTTCTTCTAGACCATACAAGCAACAGGTTACGTGACCTATTTCTCTGACTAGGTTTAGTTATTCTTTTTTTTTCTGCAATAGTTAATTTGCTAGATTTATACTATTGGATCTGCTTTTAGCAGCAACTAGACATTCAGTGGTTGGATGTCAAAAGTTTCCATAGATATAGCACAAGTCTTGATAAGCATCAAGACTTTTGTGAAAACCCAAACCAACCTTTTCACTGTGATATCTTTCACTCAACTTATGAACAATTCTTGAGGAATTTGTCCATCTTTTTGCTCTTTCAAGGTCAATTTTTAGTTTAGAGACTTCTTGGCTCAGTTTATTCACCATTTATGTTGCATTATTGCACTCTTCTTTGTACTTGACCAATTCAAGTTCAACTTTTTCTTGTTCTTTACTCTTGTGGTGTTTTCCCTTTTCAGAGAGTGTCAATTTTAGAACTTTAGACTTAAGATCATTATTTGAAGAATCAAGTTGCTCAACCTATTTCTTGAGAGAGCAATTTTCCTATTCAACAGTGTTCTTGCAAGATTCTAAATCAATAAAATCAAATTTGATTCTTGCAAGACTGTTGAACAGCTCATCCCTATCAGAAGTTGATTCCTGGAAGTCATCAATTAGTGCACTCATCAAGGAAATAAGTTTTGTTTTAGAAAACAAATGCAACTTTTCTTTAAGTTCAAGTATACTTACCTCAGAAGCATCATCTTCTTTCTCCAAGTCTGAATCTCCAAGAGCCATGAGTGCTGCTTCATCAACTTTATCCATCTGAGTCAAATCCCCAAACTGCTACCATTGCATATTCTTCCCTTTTTTTTTTAATTCCTTTTCAGCCCTTTCCTTTCTCCATTCTATTTCCCAGACAGGACAATCCTTGATATGATGATCAGTCTTACCACACTTGTAGCATCTATTTAGACCATTTCTTGCTACATATTTCCTTCTTCTTTTTGAAGAATTTGCTGAAGTTCTTAGCTATAAAGGCAACTTGTTCTTTATCAAGTTCAATTTCTTCACCACTGTAAGATGCCTTCAAAGCTAAGGTATCCTCTGGGGCTTCTAGCACTTTAGTTCCATTAATTTCCATTTCATAAGTTCTTAAATTTCCCACTAATTCATCCAGGGTCATTCCTGTAAGATTCTTATTTGCTTCCCTGATTGCAGTCACCTTAACATTTCACTTTGATTTTGGTAATACCCTCAGTACCTTCTCGACTTGTTCTTCTTCAGATATAGCTTTTCCTAAGGAGGTCAGCTCATTTATTAAGGTAGTAAGCCTTGTTATCATCTCATGCAAGGTTTCATTCTCCTTCATCTTAAATGCCTCATACTCAGTGAAAAGAAGAGAAATTCTGAATTTTGTTTCTTGAGATGTGCCTTCATGAGCATTTACTAGAGCATACCAAATTTTCTTAGAAGTGGTGCATGTTGATACCCTGTTGTATTCAGCAGGTCCTAATCCACAGACCAAAATGTTTTTGGCCTTAGCATTTTTCTTTAATGCCAATAAGTCATCAGGAGTGGATTCACTTCATACTTTCTTAACCTGTTTCCCATCTTCTAACTTTATTGGAATAGTAGGACCATCAGTGATCCTATCCCATAACTCGTAGTCTTTCCCTTGAATGAATGTTTCCATTCTAGCTTTCCACCAAATAAAGTGAGAACCATCAAAGAGTGGAGGTCTAATAGTGGATTGACCTTCACTGTGACCAGTAGGTGGTGCGGAATTCATCATATTGATCTTTGACTTAGGTTCTAGCCCTTTTTAAGACAACCACTCTCTGATACCACTTGTTAGAGTTCGTGCCCTACTGATTATCTTATTTTCACCTAACTGTTGCTTATCGATGGAACGGGCTGCCTAATGTGTTCCACTGTCGTGTTTCAAGGAAGTAGTAAAACAAAAAGTAAAGTACATAATGATTTTTACGTGGAAAACACCCGGCTCAAAAGCTTTGAAAAACCACGACTTGCACCTCTACAGGATTTAACCCCGACTTCACTAAATAACTCTGAGCCTCAACAACGACTGATTACAAAACTCTTGTAACCAACAAATAGGAATCATAAACTCTGATCCCTATATCTCAACAACTAGGAATTATAAACTCTAATTCATTTAACTCAACAACTAGGAATTATAAACTCTAATTCCTAACTACACACACACCTCCCAAAGTATGCGTTCCCAAAGTCTCTGAGTTTTTCCCAACTCGAAGACTATCTCCTAATTCAGTTTATAACACACTGAAACTAATATTACATCAATAGCTCAAACACAAAGAACAACTCTAAAAATAAAATCTAAAACACTTAGCTGGATTCTGTACTTAGGACCTGGTTCTTCAATGTGTTTCTTCAGTGATTGAATAGCACTTCATGAAGTCAATTTGTCGATTGTGCTTTTCTTCTTTGTAAGTACATGAATTACTCTGCTTGATGCATCTTCTATTTAAGCACATCTCTCCAAAGAGTCATTCTTTATTTTAAACTCCTCCTTTAATCAAAACTCTCATTACATAGAGTTCTACTTTAAGTGAGACTCCTTCTTCAATTCCAACTCTTGTCTCCTTAGTGTTGTAGTCAAACTTCAACTCTTTAAATCAACTTATCTTTAAGTATTTTACGCAACCACAACTTCTTCAATTTCTCACATGATCAGTAGCTTGAGTATATCAGAATTAGGCTTGCTCATTTATTCTTGACTTTCAGCAATCTTTGTCTACATCTATGAGTAAAACCTGAAACCTGCCTTCCTATGCTTGGACCAGGTCAAGTAACATGTTCCATTCATGTGTCATTCATCAAAAACGTCATTAATCTAACAAAGAGTCCTTCAATTTATATGTTTCGTATCTTGCGTAGACATTTTCAATATGCAGAATCTTTCTCCTTCTTCATATAGGACTCTTCAGGATATGCTCAGAAGTGAAACTCCTTCTTTACGTAGGACTCCTTTTTCAACTCAACTTGCTTTCCCTTATCATCAAGTGTTTGAATCAAATTAAACTTGTTCTATTCCCTATGTGATCAGTAAGTTGAAGTTTCCAGTTGCACTGAATTAACTCATATCAACTTGTTTCATTCATATTGTCATTCATCAAAACTTCAAGGTTCCAATAGTGGGGCTATCCTAAAAACACTATGGGCATAAGTAATGGTTTGATCAATATTTTTAAAGCATGTTATGATGTTAATAACAAGGGTTTGAACAATTATTTTGAATAGACAAATCATGAAGCTGTAACGACCCAAAAATACACCCTGGTCACCACACGGTGCTTTCGGTCCCGAAAGACCAAAAGCTAACCCATGACTAGTACCTGCTGTGAGCGCTGAATAAAATCTCAAAAAAACATGTGAGGAATTTAACTAAAATGCCATAAGGTTTTAAAAATTGTAATCAATACTAAAACATGATGTTAACGTCTTAAAACATACTGATAACTAACCAATTGTCAGTACTAGTCTAAAAGCCTCTAACTTAATAACTGAGGAGTTAATGGGACAAGCCCCCAACTAACTCCGACTGTCTGCTAAAATTGAGGAACTAAAATAACATAACTGGTCCTCGAAACTTGAGGATTCACCACTGCTGCTGCTACTGGTGATATGGGATAACTAGGTACAGTCGGGAACCTGAGCATCTGAACCTATGATAGAAACATCATATCACAAGAAATGAGTATGCGATCAGTACTTTGAATGTACTGGTAGGCTAAATAAGGTAGGCTAATATGCATGGTTTCATGTGCATGAGCAATAACTGTCTGAATGAATAGCATGGGATAACTGAACGTGAAATAATAACTAGCTGAATAATATGAGACAACCTAGTGAACATGCATGAAGCAAAGACTGGCTGGTTAGCATAAGATTACTGAATATCAATGCGTGAAAGCAGTAAAATCTGAGAATGCATGACCAAGCATATAATATGTTTCTGATATTGTCTGTAACTGAAATACTGAAATATGATAACTAAATAATTGAATAACTAATAAACTGTATGATATGGTCGATCAAAGTTGAACTGATTTCTGTACTGAATACTGAAACTAAAACTGTGGGAGGTATCATCTAACCGACATACCCCAGTCTGAGCTAATCGAGGTCCAACCTATGACCCCAGTTGAAAAGGTGCTAGTACTGTACCATGGATACTAACACTGGCTGTGGAGTCATTCCTAACTAACGGGTGACCCCTGATATAAGTCCTAACTAGTGGGTGATCACTGAAAGTATCAGTCCTAACTAACGAGTGACATCTCATAACCTACGCTGGCTACGTTGTTTTGGAACTTAGGGATTACTTCTAAGGAACCAGTCCTAACTAACGGGTGAGACCCTATCGCTAGGCTCGCTCAGTGCTGAATCCTACTACCAACTGAATTGACATTAATTATGGGATTGAACTAAGTATAACTTAAGAACGAACTGACTCGGATTACTGAACTGATCTAAGTTTTACTGACATGATAACTAACTGAACTGATAATGCTCATACGTGTCTGAAACCATTTTGAGAATACTGAGACTAATTAAACAGCTAACTTTCGGGAATTCATAACCTCAAGAGCTCGATAACAATAACAACAACTAGGACACATGAAAGCTTTGAAACCATGGAAGGAGATCATTGTTCACAATTATTCACTTAAGCATTACATCAAATACATGGGGTTCAAGACTTTAACATGAGGATACTTCTATACATAATGAGATAGCACGATCATAAACTTAGGATTTATTCCAAATTCTCTTGAACATGATATGAAAACCACAATAGTTAAAACATACTATAATGCATTCCACTTGGAAAGAAATTCCAAAATCTTTACTTGTAAACATGTAATAAGTAGTCATTGTTCAATATCCTTTCATCTAGGAATTTTATCAAACACTTGCAAAGCATGGTTTAAGCTAAGCATGATAATAGTTTTAAAAATATGGTAGTACTATGATTTTGATACTAAATCACCAATTAAGGCTTACATAAGCGGACAATACCATTCAAAACAGGTAGGGTTTAATAACAACAATAATTTCTTGTAAACGTGATATAAAATTTGAAATTCATGAAAGTTCATGGACATAATTCAAAAAATAAGTAATAAGGGATACTTTCAATGAAAATAGATTGTAAACATTATGTATAATCAAAATTCATAAAAGCTTCATGGAGATAAATCATTATTAACATGTAATTTTATGAGTTAAAGCATAAAAGATAGATTCTTGGACTCCATGGATGAAAAGGGACCATGGATGAAAAGGGACCATGGATGAACATCTAACATACCTTAAATCTTTAATCTCGAAAGAGAATTGAATTTTCTTGAACGTTCTTGGATTAGGAAGTATAATTTCTTAGTTTTCTTGAAGAAAAGCTTGAATCTTGTTCTTGGGAGATGATCTTGAGAGAAAATCCTAATTTTCTTGTTATTGAGAGTGTAGAGGATTATGAGTGATGAGAAACTGATATTTTATCACTTAATAGGGTTTAATACATGATTTAAGTCATGGGAGGTGAGGGAAAAGACCAAAATACCCCTCCAAATTCGTATGGGAATTGCTAAATATCATGGGTGACGACTTGGCTGATAAGTCGTCACTTAGGTGATGGCCGGTCACCCCAGGTCGTCACTTAGAAGCTGGAATTGATGATTTTCTGCCTAAGGCTGACGAGTTAGGATGATAAGTCGTCACATAGGCGACGGCCCGTCAGCTCAGGTCGTCAGTTTATTGACAGGCTGACATGCTAGAGTAAAATGGGTATAACTTTTTGTTCCGATATCGGATTTTGGAGAAATTGATATCTTTGGAAAGATAATTCAATTAACTATCTGTTGGTGGGTTATGAGATCAAAAATTTTTAGTAGACTAAAATATATGATTGTTTGAAGTTGACAATTGCAACATCCTTCTCAAGAATTCAATCGGTAAGGGATATATTGATTCGTCTAAAAGCTAGGACGTATTTGAGGCCTTAATACACATCAAACTCAATCATAAAACTACCAAATCATTATAATTTATTTCTCATGAGCTTGAATCATGGTTCTACTATTGGTTGGGATTATCGCGGTATTACAATATCTCCCCTTGGGAACATTTGTCCTCGAATGAGGTTGGTTAAGCTGAGAACACTGAGGAATTGAGGTTATATGCTGAATATACATGCTAAAAACATGATTACATAATGTGGTATGAAACATGACACATGAACTGAATATCATAAACTGAACCAATTTCTTCAATGCATACAATTACATGAGAATTGTTATAAGTCTGAGATAGAAACGAGAGAATCAACTTATAAGTAACTACTGCAATGGATGTATCTGATTTCGTGAAGAAAATTTTAGATATTTAGGAAATGAAAACTCAGGGTATTACAATATCTCCCCCTTGGGGTAGTTTTCCCCCTAAATGATACTGACTTGGCTAAATTACTAAATAAAGACTGAGATGATACATGGGACACTTAGGAACTAAATCATGACTAAATATGTGGAATCTAAAACTGATGCATAATGTGTGAATCGAAATGGATTCACAACCCACATGGATGTAAACAAACTATCTCTTGGAAGGGACTATTAATGAAACTTCATATAGTAAGACTAGATTGGAAGACGGAAAAACCATAGGAACTTGTCTGTCTGATTGCTAATCTGAATTATTGGCTATACAAACTAACTCATACTGAAAACATATACTTAACTGGAGTATTTCTTTGACAAACTTTCTATTAGAGTTGTAATGACTTAGGGAGCAAAGAATCTTGGGCATGGTATGAATAAGACATATGGATAAGAAATCACAACTTGGCAAAAATTCTGTAATATGGAACACAGGCTTACAAAACATCAGCTAGGATAGAGCTACTAAGCCTTATGTACTACAACTACTAACTTTCAAGCTTAGACATATTCCTCGAATACTCTCTCAACTGTACCTTCCACCTTAATTTTGTACTTCACCTGAGACTACTGAAAATATTCACATGGGCACTGATAACTCTACCTACTGAAGTCTGAGCTAAAATGAATTCTCCCATTATATACGAGCCTACTTAAATCTACAAAATGCACACATAACACTTTAATCCTAGTCTAAGTCATGAATTCAATACACTCTGCAGTTTCACAACTTCTCATCTCATGAAAAATTCCAATTTCCCCTTCAACATCTAAATACAACCTCTTACTATCCTTTCACTAACGCATAATGCATTTATCCATTTAGACACCAACATGACATTCAAGCCTATCTTCATAACTATAGCCTCGAGTAAAACAAGCATGCAATAATCTTTTCTTAACATGAAACATTTACTCTCTCCCATCTAAGCAATTGCTTTTCACTACATCATTTCATAAGGAGAGGTCACTGAAAGACTAAAACATGAAAACCTGAAGCATAAATGAATACTATATAGAGCTTGACACTTAAAAGAGGACTGGGGAATATCAATATCACAAATTCATCAAGAGATCTAAACTGAGGATGTACATGACATAAATCTGAATTTCACTGATCATTAGGAGTGTAGCATGAGTACTGGAAATGAACATACTGTAAAGCATGAATACATGATTCATAAGCTGCATGACCTGAGTTTGGAGTTCATAACTTCATGGAATATAATTCGGACTGCTGGGTGAACTGGAACTTCTTTTACTAGGAATTGGAAGCATACATAATTTTCTATAAAGTGCACGAATATGAGCTATGATCATAGGGCTGATATGTAAGGCATGAGTAGATATCATGATGACTGAGAAACCTTGCACTGATATATGAACGGGTTGGGAATTCTCCTCTCCTACTGCTTTTCTATACATACTGGAATCATTACTAGGATCTGAGAGCCTGACTTAGCTACCAGTTCTATCATCTCCCCCCTTAGCTTAAAGTTATCATTCTAAGTATGTGAAGCACTTACTCAATAACTCTGAACTGCACTGTCACTGCTTTACTCTAGATTCTGGGGTATAATAATATGCATAAATGATAAACTCACCCTGAAAGTCTACACCTGATAATGTAAAACTTGATGCTAGTACTTTCTTTTGAGATACAACTCTTAGCCCTCTATAATCCCAACAATCATTATGTAACAACTTAAAATTGACTAACGTAAAATTCTTAAATCTTCTTTCTATTAGCTCATTCCTCAAAGATTCAAACTCAGCTTCTAACACTTAACATGGATACCCCCAAACCTTCAATGAACTATACTACTTTCATCATAGCCTACAATTATCCTATCTCTAAACTTATATTTTCCCCACACCATGGGAATTACCATTACACCAATAAAATATACTTTTAAATCAACAAACTTAATTTTTTTTTTTTCATACACTGGTTCAAGACCACTGATTCACCTATCATACAACTAGCCCCATGAAATATAATCTGCTCAAATTTAGATAACACTATCCCAACTCTACTATTGTTGCTAAACTCCTGGTTTCATGCTTCTAACTCTAGGTTATATGCTATCCTAGAATACTGAGAAGGGATCTGAGGGAACAACTTACTTTGGGTTAGTGCACGAGTTTTCATGATCATGAATAAAATCTTTAAAACTTTGGAACATAACAAAACTGATGGGATACTTTTGAGCCTGCGGTAATCCCATAACTGTCTACGAGGACTGTCTGAAAAAAATCTATCTGTAGGGATTTAACCTTGATTGTTCCTATTACCTTGAAAATAAGGAAGGCTGGCATGAATAGAGCAAAAATGAGAATCTTCATAACTTTCTTAGAGGACCTTTCTATAGCATAATATGAGACATGAAAGAAGGAAAACTTTGCCTAAAATGTCTTGTAGCCTCTTCTCCATAAGTGTGGCCCGTTTCACACCTATGCACAAAACTCTACTTGACACGTCTTTCAGACACCTTAGGACACTTTAAAACCTTAGGCTTTGATACCAAGTTTTTAATGATCCAAAAATACACCCTGGTCATCACAGGGTGCTTACATTCCCAAAAGACCATAAGCTAACCCATGAATGGTACCTACTGTGAGTGCTGAATAAAATCTTAAAGAAAATATGTGTGGAATTTAACTAAAATGCCATAAGATTTTAAAAACTATAATCAATACTAAAACATGATGTTAACGTCTGAAAATATACTAATAACTGACTAACTGTCTATACTAGTCTGAAAGACTCTAACTGAATAATTGAGGAGTTGATGGGACAAGCCCCCAACTAACTCTGATTATTTGCTAAAACTGAGGAACTAAAATAACATCACTGGCCCTCGAAACATGAGAACTCACCACTGCTACTGCCACTGGTGCGCTGGGATAACTAGGTACAGTCAGGAACCTGAGTGTTCGAACCTATGATATGAAACATCATAGCGCAAAAAATGAGTATGCGATCAGTACTTTGAATGTACTGGTATGCTAAATGAGGTAGGCTAATATGCATGATTTCATGTGCATGAGTAATAACTGTCTGAATGAATAGCATAGGATAACTGAATGTGAAGTAATAACTAGCTAAATAATATGAGATAACCTAGTGAACATGCATGAAGCAAAGACTGACTAGTTAGGATAAGATTACTAAATATCAATGCATGAAAGGTATAAAATCTGAGAATGCATGACCAAGTATATAATATGTTTTCGATATGGTTTGTAAATGAAATACTAAAATCTGATAACTAAATAACTGAATAACTGATAAACTATATGCTATGGTCAAGCAAAACTGAACTGGGTTCTGTACTGAATACTAAAACTGAAACTGAAACTATGGGAGGTATCATCTAACCGACATTCCCCAGTCTGAGCTGATCGGGGTCTAACCTGTGACCCCAGTTGGAAGGGTGCAAGTACCATGCCACAATACTAACACTGGTTGTGGAGTCATTCCTAACTAATGGGTGACCCTTGAGATAAGTCCTAACTAGAGGGTGATCCCTGAGAGTGTCAATCCTAACTAACTGGTGACTTCTCATAACCTACGCTGGCTACATAGTTCTGGAACTTAGAGATTGCTTCTAAGGACCAAGTCTTAACTAACGGCTGAGCCCCCATCCCTAGGCTCACTCAGTGCTAAATCCTACTCCCAACTGAACTGACACTGAATACGGGATTGAACTAAGTTTAACTGAAGAAGGAATTGACTCAGATTACTGAACTGAGCTAGTTTTTACTGACATGATAACTGACTGGACTGATAATCCTCATACGTGTCTGAAACCATTCTGAGGATACTGAGAGTAAGTAAACAGCTAGCTTTCAGGAATTCACAACCCCCAGAACTCGATAATAATAACAACAATAAGGACACATGAAATCTTTGAAACCATGGAAGGAATCATTGTTCACAATTATTTACTTAAGCATTTCATCAAATACATGGGGGTCAAGACTTTAACATGAGGATACTTCTAGACATAATGAGATAGCACGATCACATGACAAGATCATAAACTGAGGATTTATTCTGAATTATCATGAATATGATATGGAAACCACAATATTTAAAACATACTATAATGCATTCCACTTGAAAACAAATTCCAAAATCTTTACTTGTAAACATGTAATAAGTAATCATTGTTCAATATCCTTTCATCTAGGCATTTTATCAAAAACACTTGCAAAGCATGGTTTAAGCTAAGCATGGAAATAGTTTTAAACATATGGTTATACTATGATTTTGATACTAAATCACCAATTAAGGCTTAAGTTAGTGGACAACACCATTCAAAATATGTAGGGTTTATTAACAACAACAATTTCTTTTAAACGTGATATAAAATTTGAAATTCATGAAAGTTCATGGACATAGTTCATAGAATAAGTAATAAGGGCTTCTTTCAATGAAAATAGATTGTAAACATCATGTATAATCAAAATTCATAAAAGCTTTATGGAGATAAATCATTATAAACATGTAATTTCATGAGTTAAAGCATAAAAGATGGATTTTTGGATTTCATGGATGAAAAGGGCCCATGGATGAACATCTAACATACCTTAAATCTTTAATCTTGAAAGAGAATTGACTTGAACTTTCTTGGATTGGGAATTATAATTTCTTGGTTTTCTTGAAGAAGGGCTTGAATCTTGTTCTTGGGAGATGATCTTGAGAGAAAAACCTAATTTTCTTGTTCTTGAGAGTGTAGAGGATTATGAGTGATGAAAAACTAATATTTTATCACTTAATAGAGTTTAATGTGTGATTTAAGTAGTGGAAGGTAAGGGAAAAGATCAAAATACCCCTCCGAATCCATATAGGAAATGCTGAATATCATGGGTGACGACTTGGCTGATAAGTCGTCACTTACGTGATGGCCCATCACCCCAGGTCATCACATAGAAGCTGGAATTTATGATTTTATGCCTAAGGCTGACGACTTAGGCTGATAAGTCGTCACATAGGTGACGGCCCGTCAGCTCAAGTCGTCACTTGTTGACAGGCTACGTGCTGGAGTAAAATGTGTATAACTTTTTGTTTCGATATTGGATTTTGAAGAAATTGGTATCGTTGGAAAGATAATTTAATTCTATATCTGTCGGTGTGTCATGAGATAAAAAATTATTAGTAGAATAAAATATATACTTGTTTGATGTTGACAATAGCAACATCCTTCTCAAGAATTCAATCGGTAAGGGATATTTTGATTCGTCTAGAAGCTAGGACATTTTTGAGGCCTTAATACACATCAAACTCAATAATAAAACTACCAAATCACTATAATTTATTTCTCATGAGTTTGAAGCATGGTTATACTATTGGTTGGGATTCTCGGGGTATTACTGAAGCCCTTTTCAATGATATATTTAATGTTTTGTCTTGAGGCCTTCCCTTGAAATTGAATTTTACTCATGTATATGTAAGTATGCATTTTGAGTTTTGAAAATATTAAATCAAAAGTATGAATGAAGAAACCCCTCTCATGTTGTGATGCCTCTTGATTTCACATATTGTGGGTGGTTCAATTGCATGATTTGAAGCATGAGATAAGTGTTTTACTATTGTTTTTAACTTGATATTGATTATGAACTGAATAAAGAGTTTTTTCTTATTTATAAATGTTCAAGGTGATAATGGAAAGTGTTGCATGGATTGCTATAAAAGATTGACCATCATATGTTGAAATATTAAAAAGAGAGAATCTTTGAATAAGTTTTGCACATGTTTTGAAATAAGGACTCTCTTGCATTGTTTAAATGTTTTTGGTGGTCAAATGGCTGAGTTGATTGAAAAATCTAAAGAAAAATATTGTATGGCTTAGACATACGACTTGCCATTCTTGGTATGACGATACCAAACAAATGAATGCCATAGCAGATTCAGAATAGAAATATAAATTTTACTCAGATTTTGAACTCAGAAAGATGCATGTTTAGAAAAGGTTAAAAATTGGCTTAAAGAGAGTTAGATGGTTATGCAAAAAAAGAACGAGTTGAAAGACTCGATGTTAGAAATCGTGATTTGCCGACATGGGGTTATGGTACTATGCTTTGTGGTCTTGTGTTGCTTGATTCATGTCATCCCAATTTGGGACAATGCTTAGGATTCATGCTTTGTGGTCTTGTGAACTACCATGATATGTTGATTTGATTAGGGATCATGGCACCATGCTATGTGGTCTTGCATGTCTTCCCTTATTGATACTCTAATCCTTGCGGCAAACTTGGATTGGGGTTTTGGCCGTTGAGTCAAGGGAGAATTCCATATAGCCTGTGGAATTACAGATTGTAGGGAGTACCATCTACCTCAAAACAGAAATAAAGAGTAGAGTCATGATTTCAAGAAAGTATTTTGAAATTTATTGATATATGTCGATATGTTTTCAAATTTTTTAAGATGATATGTTTTATTAAATGCTCTCACCTAAATTGTATAAAAATATATTTTTTATGGATTATTATACGTACCAGTACATATTTATTAACCTCCTATATTTTAGGATCTGAGGGACAGTCCCGGGGTCCCGCTAAGCAGTAAATTGGTGTGTCTGAGACTTGTAGTTGGTGAGTCTTCTCTATTTCGGAAGGCCTAGTTATTAGAATTTGTTATTTCATTTTGGTTTATGGTGTGACTGGGGGCCTTATCCCTGTTTTAGACAAGATGTTGGCTTTGATATATTAGAGATTTCGCAGACTGATGTTAGATGTTGTTAGAAGTTTATGGATTTCATTCCAAATTGTTCAGTTGAATTACAATATTGACCATGTATCCGTATAATAATTTTTCTGCATTTCTTTACATTGTATGGACGCAGTGCATAATTACCAGCTAGAAAAGGTCGCCTGGGCCTTCATGGTTTGGGATTCTTATTGCAGCCAGAGTATCGACTCGGGTTGTGACAGCTCTGGTGATCTTCGTGCGTAAGAAATATGGTTCAATCCGTATATGTATAGATTACCGTCAGCTAAATAAGGTCACAGTTAAAAATAAGTACCCTCTCCCCAGAATCGATGATCATTTTCACAACCTTCAAGGTGCCAAATATTTCTCTAAAATAGACCTTCATTCGGGATACCATCAACTAAGGGTTAGGGAGGCTTATATTCCCAAAACAACATTCCGAACCTGATATGGCCATTATGAATTCTTAGTCATGTCCTTCGAACTGACTAATGCCCCCGCAACCTTCATGAACCTAATGAATAGGGTGTTCCGATAGTTTCTGAATCTGCTTATCATAGTCTTTATTGACGACATCTTAGTTTATTCTAAGAATAAGGAGGACTATGCTAACCATCTCCGAATCATCTTTCAGACCCTCAAAGATCATGAGTTGTATGCCAAGTTTTCTAAGTGTGAATTTTGGCTTAGTGCTATTCTTTCCCGGGGCATATTATTTCTAGTGAGGGGATCAAGGTTGACCCCAAAAAGGTTGAGGCAGTGAGAAAATGACCCAGACCTATGACTCCAACCGATATCCAGAGCTTCTTGGGTTTTGCGAGGTATTATAGAAGGTTTGTAGAGAGTTTTTCCTCTATAGCTTCCCCACTTACTAGGTTAACTTAGAAGAAAGAAAAATTCTTGTGGTCTGACTCTTGTGGGAATAGTTTTGAGAAACTGAAAGAAAAATTGACTACCGCGCCGGTTTTGACCCTTCCCGAGGGTACAGAGGGTTTTGTTGTGTACTATGATGCATTTTGGGTGGGACTTGGATGTGTGCTTATGCAGTTGTAGACACGTAATTTTTGACCCTCCCCGAGTGTAATATATATATTTTCGATATTAAATATTTATATATAATCCGATATTATTTTAGTTATTATTTTTATTTTTTTAATAATTTTATTTTATTTTTTTTAGTTAAAAAATAATAAATATCTAAATGAAGTTAATTTTAGGATATTATTTTATTTTATCTCAATTTAAAAAATAATAATAATAATAATACAATTTTTTTTAAAAAAAATATGTTTCTTTTTAAATAAATAAGTTAGTAGTTTTAATACTATCTTAATTATATTTATTTTTGGCTATTTTTAAACTTTTATTGTATTTTATTGAATATAAAATTACTTAGTTATTATTATTATTATTATTATTATTTTATTTATTTATTGTTATTTTCTATAATAGTAATTTTAAATATATATATATATATATATATAATAAAATAAAAATTAAATAAAAATTGTTTTCAAAATTTAAAATCCTAAAACTACCCAACCTCTTCCCCTTATCTGACTCCCCCCCTCAACTGTTCCCTCCACACTCCCTTTTTAAGTGGAACTCCCTAAATCAAATACGTACACCCCTCAACTGTTCCCTCCACACTCCCTTTTTAAGTGGAACTCCCTAAATCAAATACGTACATTTTTCTATCTCCCTACAGATTCTACATCAGACAAACAACATCAGAACAACACAGAGAATTTTTTTTTTTCCAAAAAAAAAAGAGAAAAAAAACAGTGAGAAAAACAAGTGAAGAAAAATAGAAACAAAGAGTGGACATCGGGATAAAATCAAACAAGAAAGGGAAGCCGAATTTGAATTCCGTCAGAATTTCCGGTGATAACATCTTACTTCTGTATTCAATTAAAGTTGGCATACAGATTTTATTCCGGTTCTATCTCATTTATGTTGTAAATTTATGGAGGAAAAGCATGAATAAAATATTCAAATGATTCTATGAATTATTTAGCATGTTGTGGTATCATGTTTTGTTTGTACAGTATTTGAATCAATATCTGTTTTTTCTTAAATATTCGTTGAAATTAATTCTGATTGTTGAGATATTTCTCTAAAATACATGATGATTTAATGTTCATAAAAAAAAAGGAAATAAAAAAAATGGAAAAATATATTCACACAAAGACTGAACATATGCACACATAAAAAATAGAAACAGTCAAAACTGATATAGACCATCGAAAAACCAGTTAAATCAGATTTTTTTAGTCTATTCCGACAAAATCCACCGGAGTTCGACATCTGATCTCTGAACGGCACCACTACAACCTTACTGCTTCTCGTTGCTTGTTTGCATTGAATTATATTTTCTGTAAATAAAAATTCATATTATAACAGATTAGTATATTTAAAAATGTGCATATCTTGACTTTATAATATACAAATTTTATTTTCTATGTAATATACAAAAACGGAGAATTGTTTTCTTTTTTCCCGAATTTGGATCCTTTTATGAATTTTATGCGATTTTTTTTTTTTTTTTTTATTATTATTATTTTTATAGTTTTAAAGATTTATTGTATTTTTTTTTAAAAGTAAAAAAAAAAATGGTTACAATGTGATTAAGATTAGTATCTGTTTATATATATTTTTCTTTTAATCTTTTGAGTTTCTCATTAAAATAATGCTAATATATATTTTCTCTTTATAATATGATGATGTAACGTAATTTTATTATTATTATTATTATTATTATTATTATTATTATTATATTATTATTATTATTATTATTATTATTATTATTTTTAATTATTACCATGTTAGGTCGGTTTATAGCTATTTTAAAAATAAATGAGGCACATTGTGATTTAATTTAAAATCCACCATAATGTTAAAAGAAAAGAGTAAAAAAAAAAGTAGAAAAGAGTAGAAAAATCAGTTGTTATAATTCAAAACTTGTTATAACATTTTTTATTTATTTATATTTTGAACTATAATAAATGAAAAAATGCCTTTTTAACGCTAGATAAGCTTTAGGCAAGTTTAATATTTTGTCTCGATTAAGAACGCGACGTACGCATCTTTCTGAGATATTTAAAATTCAAGGATGCAATAATGTACCTTGATAAATATTTTTTCTAAAATTAATTTTCACACGATTTATTTAATAAAAGATAATAGATAAATTTTAGGTATAATAAAATGAGCAAATTTAGGCCTTAACATGATTTATTCAAATAGTTTAAGTCAAGATAAGTTAATAAAAACGACCGTGCTAGAACCACGGGACTCGAGAGGTGCCTCACACCTTTCTCTCGGTCAACAGAATTCCTTACCCGGTCTTCTGTTTTCGTAGACCAATAAAAAGAGTCATTTCCTTTTGATTAGGGATTCAAAAAGGTGACTTGGAACACCATAACTCAATTCCAAGTGGCGACTCTGTAAATAAATTAATTCCTATTCAATCCGTCACTTTAATTGAAAAAACCCTTCGACTTCGATCCCTTCGGGCGAAAAAGGGGTGTGACATCTCTGGCGACTCTGCTGGGGATATAACAAGAATTCAAGCTTTTTATATTGACTTATAGTCTTTAATTATTATTGATATTGTGTTTGTTGGCCTTACATGCTACTTGTCTCTTATTTACTGCTTTGATATTATTTGAACTATATTATATATTGTCTTCTCTTGCGTATCCCCTCTGAGTCTCTGAAATAGGATAGGGGGAATGCAACATATGCATCCCACCTTCTTTTTGAGATAGCCGGAATCTCAAGGCACCTGGTGAAGGATATAGTCACACATGTTAGGTGGGATTCGGATCGACAACGAAGGCGGTGTTGCCCTGCTACCGATCAAGTTATCCCTCCCCGGCTCGAGTATCCACTCGGGTAAGCCAGTCTAGACACCTATCCCTATTGGGCTTAAACTTAGAAAAACTGAAAACTCAGAATCTGGTTATCCCTATTAGGTGCCGCTTTATTTGCATCATATGCATTTCACTTAGCGAGACTCGGCACAGGGGTCGGTTCTATCTAGGACAGGTGACCTACTTTATCAAGACCAACATGTGCATCCTACGTGCTCTTTGATAATTTTTTTGGAAGGCTATTTGTTTGTTGACCGACTTTAGGTAACTTTAAAATTCAAGAGATTAAATTATCCTCACATTTAGTGAATTATTTTTCAGAGAAAATTTTATTTTAAAAAGAAAGGAAAAATTTTAGTAACATAGTTTTACGGTCTTTATGAACTACGAGGATCTGATTCTCATATTAATGGGATACGTAGGAAGTCCTTCCTAGGATACGACCCTATCTTTTGAAAAATTATTCATAGATTTATTGTGTAATATTTTAAAAATATGATTATTTTCATAATTATTTTTCTAATTCTCTGGTCCAATTTTTATATATATCTTAATAGCCCTGAATCTCTAGGGATCATGAGGACAAGTTTTTACAAAAATAAAAATAAATATATATTTTAATAGCCCAAAATCTTTAGGGATCATGAGGCTAAGTTTTTACAAAATAAATAAAAATATATAAATCTTAACAGCCCTGAATCTTTAGGAATCATGAGGCTAAGCTTTTACCAATATATATATATATATATATATATATCTTAATAGCCCTGAACCTTTAGGGGTGTCTTTAGGCTGAATTTTGTACGACATATATTTCAAGAACTACGCACACCTGATTCTCATCTTAATGAGATACGTAGGCAGTCCTTCATGGATTCGGTGGTCTTAAAAAGAAAATTTTTTGAACTCTGACACATTAATTTTATCCAAAATCAAAATAGTGTTAAGGTGGTTGGTTTGTGGCTAAAGTTGGCATCTCACCAATACAACACCATATTCAAAGAACAAGTAAGATGACCCACAAAAAATAATATAAGGTCTGAGATGAGCTGGTGTAGATTGTTAGAAATGAGGAATAATAAGAAATGATATGAAAAGTGAGAAATTTGGAGCAAAATATGAGAAACATGCAAATACTGAGAGAGAAAAAGAGAGATCTCACAAGGATTTTACATGTTTCAATGTTCACTTGCCTCTAAACTCCATAACACCAAAGTTGGACATGTACGAGGGTCACGGTGATCCTTTAACTCATATGAAAAAGTTTTGTAATCAATGAAGAGGAGTAGGGGAAAAGAGAAATTGTTGATGGCTTACTTTGGAGAGAGTTTGAGGTGATAAATTCAAAATGATCGAGTTCAAAAAGAAAAAAAAAGATGATGTAGCAATGATTGTGGAGACTCCATTAAGGCCGACGTGCAATTCAATGGCTAAAATATTATGTTCGTCAATTTAGAAGCCAATTTGCTCCCCACGAGGAAGGATTTTTGGTAGTCTTTTTTTGTTTTCTTTCTACTATCCGAATTATTTTAGGGTTGGAATTTTGGATATATCTTATCTTATTTTATTATAATTTTCATTCAAATCCTTCTATCTTTTGGTCCACAAATGGTTGTCCTTTTTTATTTTTATTTTATTTTTATTATATATTATTTTGTTGTCTTTCTTTTCTTCAGAGAGCTCTTTCTATGGTGATTCTAGTGATGTGATATACATGTTGAATTTACAGACTGATCTTTGAATCCAATTTAATCCTGAAACATTTGACAAGAAGATAGAGTTGAAAGAAAAAAACATATAAGAAAATAAGTAAAGTGTTCCGGTATTTGGGGTGATATTACAACCTCTTTTGAATGTATTGAGGCAATCACATTGTGAATCAGGAAATAACTTGATCATCGATTAGAAGATTCAATTCGAGAATTTTGAATGTGGTCGATCGGAGGATATATAGTATCCACTATAAGGAAAAACAAAAGTAAGTTAGCTCCAAAAGTGCATGAGTCACTCATCGAGAAAAAAGTACAATATAAGTGGACATGTATATTTCACGAGCTTAAAAGAAGTGACGTAAGTGCATGAGCTTAGTCACGATCAATGTTGAAAAAGATGCGTATGATCTTTATGTTCTACGCTCAGATTACATGTTATATACTTGTGTTTTTAAGGATTGATATGACGAAGGCATTTCATTCTACTACCCAAATGTTGTGTCATCCTTTGTTACCCCTTTTGAACTTTAGTGTTATTTTCTTTCGTACCCCTCTTTTGGAATCAAAATAGAATTTGAAAAAGTAAAAAAAAAAAGCGTATCAAGAAAAATGAAAAGAAAAAAGAGTTGAAAAAAAGGAGAAAAAATCAATCAAAAATCCAAATTCAAGCAAAAGAAATTCCTGAACTACATTTGACCTGATTCTTGCTATGACAAGATACGTAGGCAGCCCTACTCCGGGGTTCGGTCTAACCAGAAGAAAATTCAAATTACCCAAAATGAAATGAAATTGGGGAAAAAATTTATTTTCTTAAAAGAATCGATTCCAAAAGTTGTATGTTTCACCTAATGTTATATAAATTTTTTGAGCCTCATGCCGACCTTTCTTTTTAACCCTATGCAAAAGCCAAGTTACAACCAAAGAAAGACCTTCGGATCAATCTTTGAAAATGTCAAGGCTAAACATGTTATGAGTGCATGATATTTCATATTTTGGGTGTTTATCTTAAAATAAAAATAAAAATGAGAGAGTCTTATTGGTAAAAACTCTTTCGAGCACCATAAGACGACTGTGAGCTAAGGCAGAAATAAAAAGGAGATAGGCTCATTGGCAAAAACCCATTGAGATGCCACTAGCCGAAGAAAGGTTGTTATCAAGAAAGAACAAGTTCAAGATTGACTTAATTTCAAGCTCAATAAGTGGACAAAAGTTGTAATGATTGGTGTGGGTAGATCTGGTTGTTTGATTCAAATGCATGTCATAATCACGAGAATCGGTTTCCACATTCAGATAAGTTTTCTCTTTATTTTAAAAAAGATATGCCTATTGTCTTTTTCTTTTTATTTTATTTTAATTTTTGATTTTTGTGTCCTTGTCATTAAACAAAAAAAATTTGTTGTCTTTTGAGTCAAATTCATGTCAAGTCGAGTGAGAAAGAACTCCAAACTTGCTACCAACTCCTTTAAGAGTACAAATCAAGACAAAAGGTCGATGCACAGAGACAACATTTCAAAGTAAAAGTAAGATACTCAAGATGATTGTGATTTGACCATTTTAAACTCGTGAAAATTTAAGGGATGTATTGGAAGTTAAACTCAAAAGCATCATACAACAGAAATATGATTTGAGTTGAGGATCTCAGTAGTCAGAATTCTGAGTTAGAGGCATAACGATTCAATGAATATTATCATGGATTGGAAAAGAGTTGAGCATGACAAGTGCGAGAGCGGCCACTTCAAAAGCCAAATGCCACAAACCAACCACCACATTTTTTAAAATCCACAATTTTTCTTTGTTTGAAACAGAGATGAAATAATTGTTTTAAGATAAAAGATGCAATTTCACACTTCTCTCAATGCAAGAAGCATGGTTACAACATCCGAAACTGGATCTTGGTCATGATAAAATTTATTCTTTGCGAGGTATATTAAGATCCAGTGACACATAAATTTTTCCAGTACAAACTAGGGCAAAAAATTTATTTGTGTTGTATGGAATTTATTTTTATGCTCAGGACCCTCCTGAAGAATGGGAATTTACTTTTTGCGTAGGACCTTCCTGAAGAATGGGACAGGACCCTCCTGAAGAATGGGAATTTATTTTGTGCTCAGGAACCTCCTGAAGAATGGGACAAGACCCTCCTGAAGAATGAGAATTTATTTTATGCTCAGGACCCTCCTGAAGAATGGGACAGGATCCTACTGAAGAATGGGAATTTATTTTATGCTCAGGATCCTCCTGAAGAATAGGATAGGACCCTCCTGAAGAATGGGAATTTATTTTGTGCTCAGGACCCTCCTGAAGAATGGGACAGGACCTTCCTGAAGAATAGGAGTTTATTTTATACTTAGGACCCTCCTGAAGAACGGGAATTTATTTTGTGCTCAGGACCCTTCTGAAGAATGGAAATTTATTTTGTGCTCAGGACAATCCTGAAGAATGGGACAGGACACTCCTGAAGAATGAGAATTTATTTTATGCTCAGGACCCTCCTGAAGAATGAGAATTTATTTTGTGCTCAGGACCCTCCTGAAGAATGGGACAGGACCCTCCTGAAGAATGGAAATTTATTTATGCCCAGGACCCTCCTGAAGAATGGGACAGGACCCTCCTGAAGAATGAAAATTT
Organism: Capsicum pubescens; assembly: GCA_030864215.1. Lineage (NCBI taxonomy): Eukaryota > Viridiplantae > Streptophyta > Magnoliopsida > Solanales > Solanaceae > Capsicum > Capsicum pubescens. The sequence goes on from CM061540.1 coordinate 303,995,997, forward strand.
ATTTTATGCTCAGGACCCTCCTGAAGAATGGGAATTTATTTTGTGCTCAGGACCCTCCTGAAGAATGGGACAGGACCCTCCTGAAGAATAGGAATTTATTTTGTGCTCAGGACCCTCCTGAAGAATGGGAATTTACTTTTGAACAGGACCCTCCTGAAGAATGGGAATTTGCTTTTTGGACAGGACCTTCCTGAAGAATGGGAATTTACTTTTTGATCAGGACCCTCCTGAAGAATTAGAATTTACTTTGTCCAGGGCCCTCCTGAAGAATGAGATGTTATTTTTACGTTTCACCTTTTATTTTGAGTTCAGGAACATATTTGAAAAATCAGAAAAAAAAATAAAATCCAGGAGCCCGCCTGAAGAATAAGGTGAAGAAATTGTAAGTCCAGGAGCCCGCCCGAAGAATAGGGTGAAGAAGTTGCAAGTCCAGGAGCCCTCCTGAAGCACAGGGTGAAGAAGTTGCAAGTCCAGTAGCCCGCCTGAAGAACAGGGTGAAGAAGTTGCAAGTTCAGGAGCCCACCTGAAGAACAGGGTGAAGAAGTTGCAAGTCCAGGAGCCCGCCTGAAGAATAGGGTGAAGATTTTTAAGATCAAGTCAGAAGAAAGTCAGGAGAATGAGTCAATTGTCAAGTTCCTCTCCAATGCCAAAAGCCAATGAGAAGGAACATTTGTTGTTTCAAGTTCAACTCAGAATAACGACTATCTCACCATTTGAGAAGTCATGAAGATTCAAGACAAGGTTCCAGAAAAGCTGCATAGATAGGATTTTTCTCTTGTATCTTCATTTTATTTTTTATTATTCATTTCAATGTAAAAGCAGAAAGTCGAAAATCGAAAACTCGACGGAATCTCACTCGAACTCTAACTCGTTCTCTCACCATTTTACCTTTGAACTACACGTGACCTGATTTCCTTATAACTCAGAATATGTAGGCGGTCCAAAACCAGGACTCGGTCACATCTCTTTTTTCTTTTATATTCTTTTTGAATAATCGGAGGATCAAAAATCATATCTTTGTCTACTTCTTTGTATGAAACTCTTCGAGATTTCAAACAAAGAGGGGCAAAATGTAGACACGTAATTATTGACCCTCCCCGAGTGTAATATATATATTTTCGATATTAAATATTTATATATAATCCGATATTATTTTAATTATTATTTTTTTAATATTTTTTTTTTTAGTTAAAAAATAATAAATAACTAAATGAAGTTAATTTTAGGATATTATTTTATTTTATTTCAATTTTAAAAATAATAATAATAATACAATTTTTTTTTTAAAATATGTTTCTTTTTAAATAAATAAGTTAGTATTTTTAATACTATCTTAATTATATTTATTTTTGGCTATTTTTAAACTTTTATTGTATTTTATTGAATATAAAATTACTTAGTTATTATTATTATTATTATTATATTATTTATTTATTTATTGTTATTTTCTATAATAGTAATTTTAAATATATATATATATATATATATATATATATAATAAAATAAAAATTAAATAATTTTTTTTTCAAAATTTAAAATCCTAAAACTACCCAACCTCTTCCCCTTATCTGACTCCCCCCCTCAACTGTTCCCTCCATACTCCCTTTTTAAGTGAAACTCCCTAAATCAAATACGTACATTTTTCTATCTCCCTACAAATTCTACATCAGACAAACACAGAGAATTTTTTTTTTTACAAAATAAAGAGAGAAAAAAAAATAGTGAGAAAACAAGTGAAGAAAAATTGAAACAAAGAGTGAACATCGGGATAAAATCAAACAAGAAAGGGAAGCCGAATTTGAATTCCGTCAGAATTTTCGGTGATAACATCTTACTTCTGTATTCAATTAAAGTTGGCATACAGGTTTTATTCCGGTTCTATTTCATTTATGTTGTAAATTTATGGAGGAAAAGCATGAATAAAATATTCAAATGATTCTATGAATTATTTAGTATGTTGTGGTATCATGTTTTGTTTGTACAGTATTTGAATCAATATCTGTTTTTTCTTAAATATTCGTTGATATTAATTCCAACTGTTGAGATATTTCTCTAAAATACATGATGATTTAATGTTCATAAAAAAAAGAAAATAAAAAAAAATGAAAAAATATATTCACACAAAGACTGAACATATGCACACATAAAAAATAGAAACAGTCAAAACTGATATAGACCATCGAAAAACCAGTTAAATCAGATTTTTTTAGTCTATTCCGACAAAATCCACCGGAGTTCGACATTTGATCTCTGAGCGGCACCACTACAACCTTACTGCTTCTCGTTGCTTGTTTGCACTGAATTATATTTTCTGTAAATAAAAATTCATACTATAAGGGATTAGTATATTTACAAATTTGCATATCTTGACTTTATAATATACAAAGTTTATTTTCTATGTAATATACAAAAACGGAGAATTGTTTTCTTTTTTCCCGAATTTGGATCCTTTTATGAATTTTATGTTATTTTTTTATTTATTTTACTTTATTTTATTTTTTTTATTATTATTTTTATAGTTTTAAAGATTAATTGTAATTTTTTTTAAAAGTAAAAAAAAAATGGTTACAATGTGATTAAGATTAGTATCTGTTTATATATATTTTTCTTTTAATCTTTTGAGTTTCTCATTAAAATAATGCTAATATATATTTTCTCTTTATAATATGATGATGTAACATAATTTTATTAGTATTATTATTATTATTATTATTATATTATTTTTAATTATTAACATGTTAGGTCGGTTTTTAGCTATTTTAAAAATAAATGAGGCACATTGTGATTTAATTTAAAATCCACCATAATGTTAAAAGAAAAGAGTAAAAAAAAAAGTAGAAAAGAGTAGAAAAATCAGTTGTTATAATTCAAAACTTGTTATAACTTCTTTTTTTTTATTTATATTTTGAACTATAATAAACGAACAAATGCCTTTTTAACGCTAGATAAGCTTTAGGCAAGTTTAATATTTTTGTCTCGATTAAGAACGCGGCGTACACATCTTTCTGAGATATTTAAAATTCAAGTATGCAATAATGTACCTTGATAAATATTTTTTCGAAAATTAACTTTCACACAATTTATTTAATATAAGATAATAGATAAATTTTAAGTATAATGAAGTGAGCAAATTTAGGCCTTAACATGATTTATTCAAATAGTTCAAGTCAAGATAAGTTAATAAAAGCGACCGTTCTAGAACCACGGGACTCGAGGGGTGCCTCACACCTTTCCCTCGATCAACAGAATTCCTTACCCGATCTTCTGTTTTCGTAGACCAATAAAAAGAGTCATTTTCTTTTGATTAGGGATTCAAAAAGGTGACTTGGAACACCATAACTCAATTCCAAGTGGCGACTCTGTAAATAAATTAATCCCTATTCAATCCGTCACTTTAATTGGGAAAACCCTTCGACTTCGATCCTTTTGGGCGAAAAAAGGGTGTGACAGCAGTATGGTAAGGTGGTGGATTATGCGTCTAGGCAGTTAAAGGTGCACAAAAAGAATTATCCCACCCATGAATTAGAGTTAGCGATTGTAGTGTTTGCATTTAAGATCTGGCAGCATTATCTCTATGGGGTGCATGTTGATATTTTTACTGACCCCAAAAGTATGCAGTATGTCTTCATACAGAAAAAACTGAACCTCAGGCAGAAGCGGTGGTTAGAATTGTTGAAGGATTATGATATGAGCCTACATTATCATCCGGCAAGGCCAATGTGGTGGATGACGCCCTTAGAAGATTGTCAATGAGCAGCATTTCACATGTTGAGAAGGGAAAGAGGGATATGGTGAAGGATATTCATCATCTTAAAAATTTAAGAGTCTAAATCCTGGATTTTGAAGATGGAGGATTATTTGTTCATGAGGTGGCTAATCATCTTTATGTGTAGAGGTCAAGGAAAAGCAAATCGGAGATCTTATTCTAATGCAGATTAAGGGAGATATTGGTCAATAGAGGGTAATAAAATTCAAAATTGGGGGTGATGGTATTCTGAGGTATCAAGTAGGTTGTGTGTGCCGAATGTAGATGGGTTGCGAGAAAGAATTCTGGATGACGCTCATACTTCCAGGTATGTTGTTCACCCCGGCTCTACTAAAATGTATCATGAAATTAATGTTGTTTACTGGTTGAACAATATGAAAATGAGATGTTGCTAACTTTGTAGCTAAGTGTTTGAATTGTCAACAAGTTAAGGTTGAACATTTGAGACCAGGTGGGACTTCCTAAGAGATAGCTTTGCCTATGGGAAGTGGGAGATGATCAACATAGATTTTATTACAGGACTTTTGAGGTCCCGAAACTAATATGATTTCATTTGGGTGATTTTAGATAGCATGACGAAATTGGCTCATTTTCTTTTCGTGCGGACAAATTATTCGGGAGATGACTATGTTAAGCTGTGAATTTAGGAAATAGTCCGATTAAATGGGGCTCCCATGTTTATTATACCCAATAGAGGTACTCAAATTTTTTTTAGTTTTAGAGGTCTTTTCAGAGGGGTTTACTGCTTTCCACCCTCAGACTGATGGGCAAGCAGAATGCACCATTCAGACCTTGAAAGATATGTTGAGGGCCTGCATGATTGACTTTAAGGGAAGTTGAGTGGATCATTTTCCATTGATAGAATTCGTCTACAACAATAGTTACCATCCAGTATTCAGATGGCTCCTTTTAAGGCACTTTATAAGAGGAGATGTAGGTCACCAATTGGATGGTATAAAGTGGGTGAAATCCAGTTGTTTGGGCCTGACCTTGTTCATCAGGCGATGGAGAAGGTGAAGATCATTATGGAGATACTTAAGAACACTCAGAGTTGCCAGAAGTCTTATGCCAATGTTACAAGGAGAGATTTAGAATTTGAGGTTGATGATTGGGTATTCTTAAAGGTCTCCCCTATGAAGGGAGTCATGCAATTCAGGAAAAAGAGAAAACTTATTCCTCGTTATATAGGACCATATTAGATTGTGAGAAAGATCGATGGGGTTGCTTATGAGTTAGAATTGCCTGTGAATTTGGCTTCTGTATATCCAGTCTTCCATGTGTCCATATTGAAAAATTACATTGGAGATCATTCCCTAGTCATAGTGTTGCCTGTAGAGGATATCAATGTGAAAGACTCCTTGTCATATGAAGAAGGGCCCATTTCCATTTTGGATCGCTAAGTTTGAAAGCTGAGAAGTAAGTAGATAGTTTTAGTTAAGGTGTTGTAGAGGAATCAGAAAGGTGAGGAAGCTACCTAGGAGTCAGAAGATGATATGTGTACTAGATACCCAAACCTCTTTGATACCATGGATGATGACATAGAAGGTACAAATCATATGCTACTCTCTTTATCTTTTCCTTACTATGCTTGAAAATCGTGCTTGACTGTGTTCCGAGCCATCATTCAGGGATGAATAATCCTAAAGGGGGGATAATGTAATACCCCGTAGCATTATCGACTTAATACCACCCTTAGTAGCATGCATAGAGAGCATGCAACCTGAAATTTTTCTAAGAGTTAAAAGATTTAGTCATATTTTTGATCTCTCCACTTTAATGATTTTTAAATAGATCTTATTGACTTTGAGACGTAGATTTTTTAGCTGAATCATGTTCAAGGATGTTAAGGTCATGTCTCGGGGAAGTTTCATATTTTTTGGATGACGTTTGAGCCATGTTTGGATGATAAAAATAGTGGACCAACGTGATATAGATGGACCGCGCCTGGAGTCACATTGGTAAGGACCGACGCAGTGCGGCACTTAACGCATCGGGTGCCCAGTTCATCTTGATGATTTTTCGGGTTCAGAAGGGTATTTTCGTCTTTTTTCTTATTTTATCTCAGCCATAACATGAAATTAGGTCATGATTAAGGAATATTATGCAAAAAGTTACTCAAATTCCCTCAAACCTAAACCCTAAATCCACCCCAAAGATCAAGAATCAAGCTCCTAAGTCAAGATTTTCAAGTAGCAAATCAAGATTCAGGTTCTATTCTTCAAACTAAGTAATCTAAGGTATGTGGGTTATCCTAAATTTTCATGGGCATAGTGAAATCGTTTTTAGTAAGTTTTAAGGTTATGAAATCATGTGTTTGCGAAGGGATTTGAAAACACTTTAAAGAATTATGCTTTATGAACCCATCTATATGACACATCGTTTTGGTCTTGAGGCCTTATTACAGAATTGAAACAATGTTCACATACTTACGCAAGTATTTTCAGTTTTATAAAATTGAATTGAGAGCATAAATGACGAAACTCCCTCTCTTATTATGACACGTCTTGATTTTGTATGTTATGGGTTGTAAATTGCATGATTGGAAGCATGAGATGAACATTTTAATATTGTTTATGAATTTGATATTGGTCATAAATTGTAGAGAGGGTGTTTTATTTCTTATAAGTGTTTTATGTGATCATTGACAGAGTTTCATGGATTTTTAATTAGAAATTGACCATCATATGTTAAAGTATTGAAAGGAGAGAGTCTTTGCATAAGTTTCACATGTTTTGAATTAAGAACTCTCTTACATTGTTTAAATATTTTGATGGTCACATGTTTGGGTTGATAGAAAACCAAAATCAGAATATGATATGGCTTAGATATATGACTTGAAAGTCTTAGTATGATGATACCAAAATAGATAATGTCATGATAACCACAGAACAGAACAAAATGCAAATTTTCATTCAGATTTACAGATTTTGAGTTTAGAAAAGATGCATGTTTAGAAAGGGTTAAAAAATGGGCTTAAAGAGAGTTAGGTGGTTACCCGAAGAAGGCACGAGTTCAGATAACTCATTTTCCAAAATTGTGTTTTGCCGATAAGGGTTTTGCTATGTCCCAAATAGGGATTAAACACTGTCCTTATACCCTTTGGCGTATCACAATTAGAAACTCCAACCCTTGCGAAAAACTCATGTTGGGGGCTTGGCCGCCGAGTCAAGGGTCTTCCATATAGCTCGTGGGATTGTAGACTTGTAGGGTGTACCACCTAGATCAGAAGTAAGATAAATCGTTGAGAATTACAAATTTTTTTTGAAACCTACTGATTTTTCTCATGTGTTTCCAAACATTTTATGATGATATGATTCATGAAATGCCCTCGCCTATGTTGTATAAAAATATATTTTGTTTTTGGATTGTCCTACATCCTAGTACATTTTGTATTGACCCCTTATGTTTTAGAATTGTAACGCCCCGAAATATCATCCCGAGACGCCACACGGTGTCCAAGGCTACACGTAGCCTCACCCTTGGGTTCCAACACAACAACATACACTCTACGCTAACGATATATATATAAGTACATATCATATCACCTCGCACATGGAAAGGAATATCGTTAGACTGTACATATATGGAATGTCTATACACAAACCAACCCAACAATACACTAGTCTGACATAGCCTTTATACAGCAAAATCAACGAGCCATTGGGACAAACCCCCAACTGACTCAACAGAACAAAGGGATCACAAAACAACAGCACCAAAACTAGCAACTTGATTGTAACACCCCATATTCAAGTACATGTATTGGCGTATTCAAGTACGTGTATCGGTCTTATTTATATGAAATTAATTTTTTTATTTTATTTATACCGGAATTTGCCCGTCGATGGTTCCATGCGAAGGTTATTGAATAAGCTTTCCAACGATATAAAGATTTCCAAAAATGGATAGGTTTCGGATATAATCGAGCACGTTCGAAACCATAAAATGGTGGCCGGGATATTTGGGAATAGTAAATGTGCAGGAAAATTTCCTTTAAAATGATTATTTTAGACCAAAAAGGGAATCTGGTTAGGTTTAGATTTAAAATTTTGCTAAACATGTAATTATGTTTTGGCTATTATTATTATTTTGATAATAAATTAAATTTAGTTACTGTTATAAATATACCATATATAGTAAATATCTACTTTACCATATATAGTGAATACCTACTTTACTATATATAGTGAATACCTACTTTACCATATATTATTTATGGAAAAGTTATAAACCCCAAGGTTAGTTTTCCCCAATAAATAAAGGGGTTTTCTTCATTGTAATTCATCCCTCAAGAGAAATAACAATTACTCTCTTTATTCTCTCTACTCTTCTTCTTTATTCTTTATTGTTTCATAACATGTTATCAGCACGAGACTCTGCCAAACAAGGTGAGACTATAAATCTAAAGGTAATTTCAAGGCTAGTAATTCCTTATGTTATCTGTCTTTTGCTACTAATAATATAATTATTGTTGGATTTGAGGAAAAATAATTGGTTTGGAACCATTTATGTTTTAAATTTATTCCTCAATAACAATATTATCCAAAGGGATGATAATATGTTGGGTTTAAGTCCTATTGATTCATGCCTAAGGCGCCTTTATATGGATAATACGTTGAGTTTGAATTTCAATGCACCATATTGATGATATTATGATGGCTAAGGAAAAATAATGAGTTTTTAATGAAAAGTCATGAAATATGTCTCGTTGAACATGCTCCATTCTCTGAAGTGAATGCGGTAGTAGTGCATAATATGTCTGAAAGAAAGACAAGTGATTAAATGCACGAATATACGCGTGGAGTGACAATATGGTAATGATCATCAAAAGTGATAATATTTTCACGCGCATATTATGATCATAAGATATGTGAGAGAAAAATTCTCTACATTATATGTATGCCTCGATTTGCTCCTGAAGTAACAATATCATGAAAGAGGTTATAAGTTATCATAATTTGATACACTTATGGCATGATTATATTCCATTTCTGGGGAATGAGAAGCTTATTAATGCAAACGTGTACTTGATTGTGATGGTATCATAACTCACCTCCGAAAGAGGTTGAATAACTGAGAAAAGTTATTTTAAAATCTACTTCTGAAGTAGTAAATCTGAAATTTATTCATGTACTAGTAAATTTGAAATTTACTAAAGTAAAAAGGTACATGTCATGGTAAACTTAGATTTTGCTAGAATAAAAGTCCCTAAGTTGACATGACCGATTATGACATTCCAAAGATATGCATATTGAGTATTGGACATGTAATGAAGAATGAGAAAATTCTTCAAGAATTATTCATGTTGTTTGTTCTTATGATAAGTTGGTTGGACCAACTAATTATTCGATTGGATCCCTCAAAATCTGAAAATAATAAACGGTGAATAAGGGCCTGTTCACCTTTCATGCGATATGTTGAAAAGATGCATCAATAAGATAATCACGTGTACATTTATTATCAACTTGTAGTTTGACATTCATAAAATTTCTTGCTCAACAAAATTGAGTCAAGAGCATAATTTTCAGATTGTGTAATCAAGACAATTCATCTTGATGATGATGGTTTGGCATTGAATGCCTTCGATAAATAGCTGAACCATTGCTAATGAGAACAAAGCTTCATGTGTTGGTTTGAAATATAATATGTTTCATACAATAGCACTTGTATGCATTAGACTGATAAATTATGATTATTTCTTCCCTCTCAATTGGTTCAAGGCCAGGAACCAACTATTTCATCTAATAGTTTTGTTGTGTGGTATACGATTAATGAATATACTATGATGTACAACGCTGGATTCCTCAAAGAAGATGGAGGATGTATGTTAGTTTTCCTAACATAAGGAGAGATTATAAGCAACTAAGAAATATGTTAGGAATTATCATCAGATCCTCATTCAAAAGATAATTCAAGTTAAATGCCAAACGCATCTCATATTTAAGTTGCAAGTGCTCCTATTTTGTGTCCCTAAAGTAAAAAATCTATGCATGCGTGAAGTGTGTTAGACCAATCGATTTCAAATGAAATAATCCTTAAAAAAGATAAAGATCAAACAATTATAATAAGAAGTCAATGTGCTCTTGAAAAGCCTACAACATAACACTTCATAAAACCTTATGAGAAGTTCAGGTACCTGAAAATAATAAAGTGTTAAGATATCAAAATATCATGTCACACCGTGAACCGATGAAAAATGAAATGATATATCATCATTAATATCATTGATATAATATTGGTGAAATATTGTGAAATATTACGAAGATCTGAATTCTACGTTTATTTAAACATGCTAACGTAGAAACATTTATCAAGCGCTATGAAAGGATGCATCTTGGTAAGCATAAAACTTAATTGATTTTCATTCCAAACACTTGATGATATCACTTATGAAATGCTGAATATTGTCACTTGACAAAATTTATATGAAACTTTCTAAGGATTCAAAATGTTTGAAACATATAAAAGTTTCTGGGAAACTTATTTATAATCCTTATACTGTATGAGCTTATAGCTTGAAAATTATTGAAACTCTTGGCGAGTTTTCAAAAGCAATAGATTATTTGCTGAAATAAGAAATATACCAAATTGGATTGGTTATATATCTTAGTGCAATTGGTGTACTAATGTATCTTGTAAAATACTACAAGATCGAATGTAGCCTTTCGTTCAATTTTCTAGCAAGGTATAGTTCTACTCCTATGAGGAGACATCAAAATAAGATCAAACATATGAGCTTATATATTTTAAAGATTGTAGTTCCGATCTTGTTGGTTATGCTGATGTTGGGTACTTATCTGATTCGTATAAAGCTTGATCTCAAATAAGCTATATGTTCACAAGTTGGGATACTTCCATATCTTGGAGATATACAAAGTAGTCTATCTAGCCACTTCATCGAACCATGCTAAAATAATAGCTATTTATGAAGCAAGCCGGGAATGAGTATGGTGGAGATCCATGATATATCTCATTTAAGAAAAATATGGTGTGAAATGTGATAATGTAACCACAATTTTATACGGAGATAATACAACATGTATAACACAACTTAAGAGAGGATTCATAAAAGGAGATAGAACGAATCACACTTCATCAAAGCTTTTCTACATACATGAGCTCTAAAAGAATGGTGATATTAATGTGGAATAAATTCGTTCAAGTGATAATGTGGCTGATTTATTCACCAAGCCTCCTTCATTTTCAACTTTCAAGAAGATGGTGCACAAGATCGAGATGCAAAAGTTCATTGATGTTCTCACCAGGGGGAGCAAATATGCATTGTACTCTTTTTTCCTTTCAAGGTTTTGTCCCACTGGATTTTTCTTGTAAGGTTTTTAATGAGACAGCCTATATGTGTATTGTTATAGATGTGTACTCTTTTTCCTTCACTACATTTTTTTCCACTAAATTTTTCCTAGTAAGGTTTTAACGAGGCACATTATCTATCAATTAGACATTCAAGAGGGAGTATTATAAATGTACCATATATAGTGAATATCTACTTCACCATATATAGTGAATACCTACTTTACCATATATTGTGTATGTCAATTTATGGAAAAGTTATAAAACCCAAGATTAGTTTTCTCCTATAAATAAAAGGGTTTTCTTCATTGTAATTCATCCCTCAAGAGAAATAATAATTACTCTCTTTAATCTCTCCACTCTTCTTCTTTATTCTTTGTTGTTTCATAACAGTTACGGATATTTTAAGATTGTATAGTTATGTATCGTGGGTTAAAAAGAATGCCAAAACCCCAAAAAATGTATTTTGGCAAACTTTTCACATGTCAATTCAGACTAAATATTTATCAACAACAATAACAACATATTATTATAGAATACAAAGTGGTGTTTAAAGAAGGTAAAGTGTATGCAAAGTTATCCCCTTTCTTAGAGGTAGAGAAGTTATTTCCAATACATCCTCGATCGAAGGAAAAATAGTCTACAAAAAAAAGTAATTGAAGTACAAAAAATAATAGATAGTAATAAAAACAACAAATAATAACACAATAGTAACTATAACAAAATAATATGATATTCAAAGTGCAAGAAACAACATGTCATAACAAAAATTGAAGCACAAGAAACTATTAACATGCCATAACAGAAATTGAAGCACAAGAAACTATTGGAATATTACTATATCTGTTCATTGGACCGGGTTGATTCACCTATTTTATTTCACTGTATATTCATCTGCTGCAATACATAGCTTGAGCCAGTCTTGATTTCGACCGCCTCAACATGTTGATTTCGATCTAAATTTAGAAAATTGTTAGATATTATTTTATTCCTTATCTACATCCTAAATAAATCTTTAGTATATATCTCTAATATCTTGTACCTTATTTAGGAGTGTATCTTACTTTATTTAGGAGTCTATCACTTTATTATTTTGTACCTAATTTAGGCTCTTACCTTATTTAGAGAGAATAAAGTTGGTTTAGTATTGGTTCTGAATTAGGATTAGTTCATTTCATTACTGGTATAAATAGGACATTGTACCTCTATTTTATTTCAATTGAATACATTCAGTACAATCAATTCAAGTTCAATTCTTCAAGTATTCAATTCAATCATTCATTAAAATTTAATTATTCATTCAATTCTATTTCGATTTTTCCATAATCAGCTTCAAACTTCTTTCAATTTCTAACAGAAACTACATTGGCAATATTACAACTACTAGTATAACGATAATAAGACAATGCGCTGCTACATACTATAATTTAATTCTAATCCTTGTCCTCCAGAATCACCTATCTAAGATTATGCCCTCAGTAAGTTGAAATTGTGTCATGTCCTGTCCAATCACCTATCCCCAATACTTATTTGGTTTACCTCTTCTCTCCCGAAACCATCCATAGCCAATCCTCATGACTCAGCACTGAGGCATTTTTACATCTCCTATCACATGCTCAAATCATTCTAGCCTCAGGTTTTGCATTTTGTCCTCTATCAAAGTTACTCTCACCTTGTCTCGATTGTCCTCATTTCTTATCCTATCACTTCTAGTACACCTATATATCGATTGCAATATCTTTATTTATGCAACTTTTAACTTATGAACTTGAGAGGTTTTGACTGACCAATATTCCACTCCGTACAACACAGTTGGTCTAGCTATCACTCTAAAGAACGTAACTTGTAATACATGTATTACACAAATTTTGGTATTATTTAAAGAGGAGATGGATAGATTGATAGGGTGAGCATGTCTTTGAATTATACGCCACCACCCAAGCTAGGTAATTTCTAGATCATCTAAAAAAAGTGTTAATAGAATTTTTGAGGGTTGCATCATGCTGACCCTAGTGAAAAAAATAAAAAATCTCTCAAAATGTTCAAGATTTATATGTCTATATAGATTAGTTTTATTACTTATAATGCAGTATAACTTTCTCTATTTAATCCACAATAGTTCAACAACTTAACCCATTTTCATAATAATAATAATAATTTTGTCTAGTCAACATATAATCTTTCGATCGTGTTCAATAGAATCCCCTCTATGTAGCTCTGCCGCTAGTTGACCCTACTCATGTTTGTACAAATCCTGGCTCATTTCCTTTACCAAACAGAAGATGAAATTGTGCACACAAATCGCTGCGGCTGATAAGGTTATAATCACACCTCGCACTGGCATTCATTGTCCTACCATCTGGGGAGATTACTTTTTTACATATGCTGATATTTCGATAAATAAATACTTTTTATACTGTCCATATACAAAAAATAATTCATATGAGTAACATATATATTCAAAATAGGGAGCTAATGAGGGGGAACATAAGCAATATGATGACCTAAAAGAACAAGTGAGAAAGATGCTAGTGATGGCTCCTTCGAAATATTTGCAAAAGCTTGATCTCATCGACACAATTCAACGTCTTGGCATAGATTATATCATTTTGAACATGAGATTGAGGAATCATTGAGTTATATTATAATGCCCCGAATCTGGTACCCGGAACGCTACACGGTGCTCATGACCCCGAAGGACCACAAGCTAATCCATGACTGATATTTGTACCTGAACACTACATAATATACTGTAAAATAAGAAAATAAATGATAAAAGTCCATAAGGTTCAAAATTGTAACATAATTGATAAAACATAACATCTGGAGGTATGGTATATCAATACCAAAACAACTAAAATAACTGTCTGAATATGCTAGTCTGAAAAGCCTCTAACTGACTAAACTGTCTGAACAAGGAGTTGATGGGACATGTCCCCAACTAACTCCAACTACTAAAATAAATTAATTAATGTGATAATAAAATAATGGTCATGTCCTCGAAGGATGAGGACTCACTGCTAACTCTGACTGCTGAGACTGAAATACTACTGATGCTCTGGAGCTCATGCTTCTGAATCTATGGTATAAAACACCATAGCGCAAATGCGTCAGTACGTTTGAATGTACTGGTATGCATGTGAGGTAGGCTGAATGCAAAGGGTTCACATGCATGAACTATACTAACTGACTGAATAACATGAACGTGAGAATGCATGCATGAATACATAATAACTGTAACTGAGTCCGTGATAACTTGATTACTGAGCTTGAGTACTGATAACTGTATTACTGAAATAACTAATATGGAGAGACTGTATCTCACAGTCTAGGTTCTGATAGAACTAGTTGATTTTTGTGTTTTTCTGAGTTGACTGTATCTGACAGTCCTAAATTTTGTAGAACTACCTGAGTTCTATTACTGAGATTGAATGACTATATTTGACAGTCCTGATTCTATAACTGAAACTGTGGGAAGTAGTCATCTAACTGACATGCCCCAAATAATGCAATATAGCTGAGTTGGGGTCCAATCTATGACCCCAATTGGATGAGTGTTAATACCGCGTCACAGGTAAGGACAATCTATAAGTAACCCCCATATAACAGGTAACTCTAGTGAGAACTGTAGGAACCCCCATATAACAAGTTAAGCCACCTCATCTACCCTCATATAATAAGCTATGATGTCTCAACCTACGCTGGCTATGTAGTTCTGGAATGCAAGGATTGCTTCTAAGAATCACACCCTCATATAACAAGTGGGTTCCCATCCTTGTGTTCACTCGGTGCTAATTTCTACTCCCATCTAAATAGACACTGAACATGATTAACTGAACTGAACTGGACTGGGTTAACTGAGTTTCGTTGACTGACGGAATAATACTGAGATTACTGAGTTTTCCTGAGTCATGAGACTGACCAAATTCTACGGATCATGGCTTGACTAAGAGTAACTTGAAAACATGACACTGATTCTAGGCACACAGCTAAATTTTTGGGTACAAGTACCCCCAAGACTCGATAGAAGGAAACTGATAAAGCATGTCTTTCTTGAATACACGACCAACATCACAATCTATAATATAATAAGTTAGAGATTTCATGTAGTACAAGTTCTAAAGCACCACAATGGATACACATATTTCCATAATTCATTGACTAAGATATTTCATCAAACACTGGACATGCATAAACTTGTACATGAATGGGGATTTCATATTATCATACTAGTATGGCACTTTTTATTGACAAAGGCATTTAATCGAACACATGGGGAGCATGCTTTGGTTATACAATCATCAACACATCTAATAATCATGGATACATCAATCAATGTGTAAATTTAAGGGTTTATCATGATTATTATGCAAATCTTCATATGCTAGGGTCAATAATTGGAATATGAAATTTAAAACATGAATCAAAACCCCACAACATCATGAATATGAATTTCAATTCAATCTAAATCATGAACATTCATAAATACACAAATCTTGGATTTTGAAAAAAGATTCTTGAGCTTCATGGGTGAAAGGGACCCATGAATCAACACATGACATACCTTGATTGTGAGTTTCTTGAAAAACTTGAATCTCTTAGTTTCTTGAAGAAGTATTTGGATCTTGTTCCTGGGGATTATCTTTGAGAGAAAACCCTAATTTGATGTTGTAGATGGATAATAAACTTATGAGCCTTGATCTGATATTATTAGGTACTAGAAAAGGTGGTAAAAGACCCAAAAAAACTTTTTAAAAATGACTTAAAATAGCTTAATGAAATATGCGACGGTGGGTGCGACGGTCCAGTGCTGGGTCGATTGTCTGTCGGTACTGACCATCGCACCTAGGCAGAATAGGGCTTCACTGTCTCTCCTACGATGGCTTGGGCGACGGTCCATCGCTAGATCGACGGTCCGCCGGCCTGAGCCATCGACTTTAGGCAGAATGTGGTCTCACTGCCTTCGCTGTGACAGTCCATCACGAGGTCGACGGTCCGTCGGCCTTCACCGTCATACCTAGGCAGTTTTGATTGCTTTCTGTATTTTGATCATAACTTTCTACCCCAATACCGAATTTTGCTGAAATGGGTATCGATGGAAAGCTTATTCAATTTCCCACTCAACAAAAAGTGAAAATCTTAAAAATTACATGTGTATAAAAGTGGGTTCATATTTCAAAGTAGGTTTCTAATATTCTTGGGATGATTTCAAGCTAGGTAGAAGCACGGGGTATTACAACATCTCCCCCTTGAGAATATTCGTCCTCGAATGAGACTGAGTGAGAGGGGAGAAGATAAACTAACATACATACTGAACATTAACAACTGGAACATAATCTTATAACTGACATGACTGATAACTAAATATATCATACCAACCATGCATATCCGATCAATGTGTAACTGATTCATGAATGCATGACTGAGTGTTCTGATGAACTAAGGTTTTCACAATGAGAATGCATGTCTGATGCATGATTATATAACTGAATATGAAATGGTATTTAATACCAAGTTTATAATGGAATTCTGAACATGAAATGAATACCAAGCTTGTCACTAAAATCTGAACATGAAATTGAAAATCTTAAGGAGAACTGTTACCTTGAGCTAGATCTGAGTTTGTGGAGAAGAGGTGAGGATACTTGGTCCGCATGTCTTCTTCTTCTTCCCAAGTATCTCCCTCAATGGACTGATTTCGCTAAAGAACTTTGACTAGAAGGACTTTTTCGTTCCTCAGTCTACGAGTCTGGTAGTTGAAAATTTTGACTGGAATCTCTTTATAACAGAGGTTGTTCTAAACATCTATGCTCTGAATAGGGACTACAATTGCTGGGTCACCTATGCACTTCTTGAGAAAAGAGACATAGAGGACTGGATGAACTGAGGCTAGATCTGAAGGCAATTCGAGTTCATAAGCTACCTTACCGAATCAACTGAGAATCTTGAAAGGACCTACATATCGGGGACTGAGCTTTCCCTTCTTCCCGAATCTCTTCATTCCTTTTATAGGAGAGATATTTAGATAGACATAGTCACCAATCTCAAACTCGAGAGCCTTTCTGCGCACATCTGTATAAGACTTCTGTTGGCTCTGAGCTGCCCGGAGTCTTTCTCTAATCAACTGGACTTTCTCTAAGGCATCAAATACTAAGTCAGGTCCTATGGCTGAGGCCTCACTAACTTCGAACCAACTGATTGGAGATCTGCATCTTCTACCATAGAGAGCTTCGAATGGAGCCATTCGAATACTGGAATGATAGCTGTTGTTGTATGCAAACTCAATCAAAGGCAAGTGGTCATCCCAACTACCCTTGAAATCGATTGCACACGCCCTTAACATATCTTCTAAAATATAAATAGTCCTTTCTTCTTAACCATCTGTCTGAGGATGAAAGGCGGTACTGAGATGAACTTAGGTACCAAGACCCTTTTGGAATGCTTTCCAGAAATGAGAGGTGAACTGGGTACCTCTGTCTGAGATAATAGATAATAGAACTCTGTGCAATCTGACCAACTCTATGATGTAGAGTTTGGTGTAATCCTCGGCTGAATAAGAGGTATAGACTAAAAGAAAATAAGCTAATTTGGTCATTCTGTCTACAATGACCCAAACTGAATCATGCTGATGACGGGTATGAGGCAAACCCATCATGAAGTCCATGTTCACTTCTTCCTACTTCCAAGTAGGAATACTAAACACCTACATGGACCCACTAGGATTCTGATGCTCTATCTTAACTTGATGACATATAGATCACTTAGCCACAAACTCTGCAACATCTCTTTTCATCTCACTCCATCAATAGATATCCCATAAGTCACGTTACATCTTAGTGGCCCCTAGATGAATCGATTAATGTGCACCATGCTCCTCTACAAGAATTCGTTGCCTTAAGTTAGCTACACCCGGAATACACAGACGACCCTGACAACGCAGAACACCATATCCCCCTTGGGAGAAAACCTCTACTTTCTGATCCTTGACTGACTCTTTTAACTTGACTAGACTGGGATCTCTTTCTTGATTTTCTTTCACCTCAGAAACTAGAGATGATTCTGAACTACTCTGAACCCATATGTCAGCCTCCTCTGAATCGACTAAGCGAACACCTAGTCTAGCAAGCTGATGGACTTCCTGAGATAGATTCTTCTTAATTTCCTCAACATAAGCAACACTACCCATAGATATTCTACTGAGAGTGTTGGCCACAATGTTGGCCTAGCCCGGATGATAAAGGACACTCATGTCATAATCTTTCAAGAGCTCTAACCACCTTCTATGATAAAAATTAAGATCTTTCTGAGAAAAGACATACTGAGGCTCTTATGATTTGTGAACACATATACATGAACACCATTTATATAATGCCTCCAAATCTTTAAGGCAAATACTATGGCTTCTAACTCAAGATTATGAGTAGGATAATTCTTCTCATGAGGTTTAAGTTGTCTGGAGGCGTAGGCTATGACCTTACCATGCTGCATGAGGACACAACCCAAACCTACTCTGGATGTATCATAATACACCATGAACCTATATGGACCATCTGGAAGAGCTAAGACTGGAGCTGAGGTAAGTCGAGTCTTCAAATCCTGAAAACTTTTCTCGCAACGATCTGACCACTGAAACTTGACTTTCTTCTGAGTCAATCTGGACATAGGGGATGTAATAGAAGAAAATCCCTCAACAAAACATCTTTAATATCCATCCAAACCCAAGAAACTCCTAATATCTGACAGAGAGACAGGTCTGGGCCAGTTTCTTTGCAATACCCCAAAGATTTCTAGCAAATTTTGTCTCAAGAATGCCTAGTATTAGCTTCTAAAGTGAAGTAGAATTATTCCACGAGGAATAATCAAGATTTTCACTTTTTATCATATGAAAAATTCAATAAGCTTTCCATCGATATATGATTTGCTTAAATCCGATAACCGAGTAAGAAGTTTTGACTATTTCAAGTTCCCGTCGTAAAACAACGCCATATTAGTCAGTGGAGCTCCGCGCGACAAGAGGAAATGGCATTTGGCAATTTTCAGTAGGTGTACACGATTATGGTGCGTCGCTCCAGCACTCAAATTTAGAACTGTCCTTTTTCCAGTGTCTCAGTGCGGTTTCCCGCGCATCGCACCAAAGTTCTTGGTCACGAAGGAAGGGGCAACGCGATGGCTCCACGTCGCGCCATCCCTCAATTTCCCAATTGTCAATTTCCAGTGACGCGGCACAATAATGCCGCGTCGTGCCAGGGGCCCAGTTCGGGAAAATTTTACTGAAATTAAATGATGCATCCAGGGTTAAGATGGTCAATTTTCTACCCCTATTTAAACCCAATAACACGTGATTTAGCTATTCTTCACCTAAAATATACTATTTTCTCTCAAGTTTCTCTCAAGAACAAGCTAGGGTTTCTATTGTAGATTCAAATTCAAGAAGGTTTCACCATCAATCTTCACAAAATCACGAACTAAGGTATGCATAGTGTTCATTCATGGACTCCTTTCGTCCATGAAGCCCAAGAATCCCTTTTCTAAATTCAAGTTATGGATTTTCTTATGAAGTTCATGATTGGGCTACTTTTGTTCATTTTGATAATGAGTAATTGAATTGTATTCCATGAATGAGTGTTAAATTCCATATGGGTTGATTTGTAACAGTATAGATTCATGAAACCCTAGGACTAAACCCTTGAAGGATTAAATTGGAATTGAATCACGACAGTTAATTGTTGTATGATGTTGTTTACACATTCTATTCCTAGTATGTGTTTGGTTGAATGCCTAGATAAAGGGAAAGTATCTAATTAGCATGATATCATGAAATCCCCATGTACGTACAAGCTTATGCCTACACATATTTGATGAAATGCTTCAGTAAACGTATTATGATGATTATTATGTATTCAAGTATGTCATGCTTTGACAGTTTCCTTCCATCGAGTCCTAGGGGTACTTGCACCCGAAACATTAGCTATGTACCTAGAGCCATGTCATGTTTTCACGATACTCTCAGTCAACCTATGAATCCTTAAAATTCAGATAGTCTTATGAATCAGGAAAAATCTCCATGATCTCATGACTCAGTCAGTTGGCAGATATCAGTAGTATTCCGTCAGACAACGAAACTTAGTAACTCAGCTCATGTTCAGTTCAGTAAATCATGTTCAGTGTCCATTTAGATGGGAGTAGGAATTAGCACCGAGTGAACCCAAGGAATGGGACACACACTATCAGATGAGGGTGTGATCCTTAGAAGTCATCCTTGCATTCCAGAACTATTTAGCCAGCATAGGTTGAGACACCAACACTGTTTGATGAGGGTTGATGAGGTGGATAAGAAATATTAGATAAGGGCCCCACCGTTCTTTTTTGGGGACACTATCAGATAAGGGTCGCCCACAGCTTGTCCTTACCAGTGGAGCGGTATTGACACCCTTCTAATTAGGGTTACAGATTGGACCCCAACTCAGCCATAATGGCGTATTAGGGGCATGTCAGTTAAATACTACCTCCCATAGTTTTAGTACCAGTCTCAGTAAAAGAACTCAGATAGCTCTTCAGATTCAAGACTGTCAGATACAGTCGACTCAGATACAGTAAGGAACTCAAATAGTTCCATCATATTCAGGACTTTCAGATACAGTCACCCATGTTATAAGTTACATTCAGATACAACTATTTATGCTATCATTTATATCAGTTATTATTATGTCATGTCATCAGTATTTAGATTTAGTAATCACGATATCACAGTGTCAGTTATAGTTACGTATTTATTTATGAATTCTCGCATTCATGTCAGACAATCAGCTAGCATTATTCATACATGTTAACCCTTGTATTAGCCTATCTCATATGCATTCTCAGTACATTCCATTGTACTGACGCATTTGCGCTATGGTGCTTTCTTTTTATGTTACACCATAGGTCAGAGACACGAGTTCCAGATCAGCAGTAGATTCCAGTCTCAGCAATCAAAATAGAAGTGAGTCCTCATCCTTCGAGGACATGATTATTTCTCTACTATTTCATTGATTAGTTATTAGTTGGAGTTAGTTGGGGACATGTCCCATCAACTCCTTATTCAGATTATCCAGACAGTAGAGGCTTTCAGACTAGATGCAACTATTATATTTTAGACTTCAGTCTTTACAGTTTTATTTTTGGTATTGTATTACCCCACAAATGTTATCTCATCTATGTTATGTTCGGTATTGAACCTTATGGCCTTTCAATGCATGTTTCTGTATTATTTAATATTTTATGCAGTATACAGGTACAAATATCAGTCATGGGTTAGCTTGTGGTCCTTTGGGGTCATGAGAACCGTATAGCATTCCGATTCAGCAAATTAGGGTGTTACATTCTTACTACTCGGTCTTTTGAGGATCAACCCTAATGCCATCACCAGAAATGATATGACTAAGGAATTCTACCGACCTTAGTCAAAACTCGTACTTACTGAATTTGGAGAATAGCTGATGATTTCTGAGGGTCTGAAGTACAATTCTGAGATGGTCTGCATGATCACGCTCACTACGGGAATAGACCAGAATGTCATCTATGAAGACTATGACGAACATATCCAAATACTTCTTGAACACTCGGTTCATCAAGTCCATGAAAACTGCTTGGGCATTGGTAAGACCAAAGGACATAACTAAGAATTCAAAGTGACCATACCGAGCACGAAAAGCTATTTTTGGAATGTCACATTCTCTGAATCTGAGATGATGATATCTTGATCTGAGGTCTATCTTAGAAAAATAGTTGGCACCCTGAAGCTGTTCAAATAAGTCATCGATTCTGGGAAGGGGATACTTGTTCTTAACCGTGACTTTGTTGAGCTGGCGGTAGTCTATACACATTCTGAGAGAACCATCTTTCTTTCGCATAAATAAGACTGGTATGCCCCACGGGGATACTCTGGGTCTGATGAATCCCTTATCTAAGAGATCCTTCAACTGCTCTTTCAATTCTCTAATTTCTACTGGTGCTATTCTATATGGCAGAATAAATATAGGCTGAGTATCTGGAAGGAGATTAATACCGAAGTCTATTTCCCTTTTAGGAGGAATTCCTGAAAGATCTTTAGGAAAGACATCTGAATATTTATTCACGACAAGGACTGAATCAAGACTGGGAGTTTTAGGACTAGTGTCCTTAACTCTAACAAGATGATAGGCACATCCCTTAGATATTATTTTTTGTGCCCGAAGGTAGGAAATAATCTGACCTCTGAATGCTGGAGTACTACCCCTCCACTCTAGGACGGGTTCATTCGGAAACTGAAATTGGACAACTGTATTTCTGCAGTCGATTGTGGCATAGCTGGAATAAAGCCAATCCATGTCGAGAATGACATCAAAATTAGTCATCTCTAATTCAACTAAGTCTGTTGAAGTGATTTTCTGAAATATCATGACCGGGCAGTTCCTGTATACCCATCAGGCTATGATGGTTTTACCCACTAGGGTAGAGAATAAAAAGGGCTCTGCTAGAATTTTAAGAATGGTTCCGAAATTGCTTGCTATATAGGGAGTAACAAAAGCCAAAGAAGCTCCTGGATATAGAAAAGCGTAAACATGCACATAAAAGATATGTAACGTACCAGTAACCATATCAGGAGAATTTTACTAATCTTTCCAGTACTGGAGAGCATAAAATCAATTTGGGCTTTGTCCACTAGTAGCGTTGGAGGTGGCACCCTGCTGGTTTGGGCGACCAGACTGAGCTGAGGAATGGTTTGGTTGACTCTGAGGACCTAGCTTAGGATAGTAGCTAACTTTGTGGCCTGTCTTTCCACATTCAAAACAAATACCACTGTCATCTCTGTAAATACCCCTATAGTGCTTGCCACAAGTCTGGCAAAGAGGATAGGTGCGGGCACTGCTAACACTGCCCTGAGACTTAGAGCCCGGCGCCCTATCTCTATTACCATATTTGAATCTAGGGGCTGGAGCACTAGATGAAGAAGGAGATAGAACTAATGACTTAGGACAAAATTGAGAACGGTTTCCTCCTTCTGATTTGGACTAAGCAAAGTTGAAACTACCTGTCCTTGCTCTCTTATTCTGCTTCTCCCCCATCTTAATCTTTTGCTCCTCTATCTGCTGAGCATGAGTCATAAGCCTGGCTAAATTTATGTCACTATTCAACATCGTAGACCTACACTCATTGACCATACTATCAATCACCCCAGAAACAAACTTACTCATCTTGGCCCTGCTGTCTACAACCACATGAGGGCATATCTGGCTAATTGAGTAAACTTAAGAGAATACTCTTTCACCATCATGTTTCCCTACCTGAGGTTGATAAATTCTAACACCTTAGCCTCTCTCAGCTCTAGGAGAAATAATATATTTAAGAATACGGTGACAAACTCCTCCTACTCAATAGGTCCTGCATCATCTGGCCTTTCTGACTTCCACTGTTTAAACCAAGTGTGAGCAACGTCCTACAACCGATATGCAGCTAGCTCAGTGCTCTCACTAGGAGTAACCAATATGATGTATGCAACCTTTTGAACTTGATCAAGAAATTCCTAAGGGTCCTCATCTGTCTTAGACCCAAAAAAAGATGGAGGATTCATTCGGGTGAAGTCCTGAATCCTGGTTGTAGCTGAATCGGCCACTTGGTTGGATGAAACGACAGCTGGTCGTTCATTTTGAGTAGCAACTAACTGAGCAATATTAGTGAATTCAACTCTAAACTTTGCATAATAAACATGTTCGCCTAAAGGATCTTCGGGTTTAGGGGCTGACTGATTCCCGTTTCTTGTTTTGGGAGGCATGTTCAATAGAAGAAAGAGAAAAATAGATCAGACCGAGAGATTAACTTGATATTATGCTCATTGGCATGGCATGAATACTGAAAGAAGGGAAACTATTCCTAAAACATCTCATAGCCTCCTGCATATAAATGTGGCGCGCAACACACCCATGTATAAGACTCTACTAGATGCGACTTTTAAACTTCCTAGGACTCTATTGAACTTTAGGCTATGATACCAAGTTTGTAACACCCCGAATTTGGTACCCAGAACACTACACGGTGCTCATGACCCCAAAGGACTATAAGCTAACCCATGACTGATATTTGTACCTGAACACTGCATAATATACTGTATAAATGCAGAAATAAAGGCTGAAAGGCCATAAGGTTCAAAACTGTAACATAACTAATAAAATATAACATCTGGAGGTATAGTATATCAATACCAGAACAACTGAAATAACTGTCTGAACATGCTAGTCTGAAAAGCCTCTAACTGACTGAATTGTCTGAACAAGGAGTTGATGGGGCATGTCCCCAACTAACTCCAACTATTGAAATAAATTAATTAATGAGATAATAAAGTAATGGTCATAGCTTTGAAGGATGAAGACTCACTGCTAAGACTGGAATGCTACTGATGCTCTGGAGCTCGTGCTTCTGAACCTATAGTATAAAACAACATATCATAAATGCTTCAGTACGTTTGAATGTACTGGTATGCATGTGAGGTAGGCTGAATGCAAAGGGTTCAAATGCATGAACTATACTAACTGACTGAATAACATAAACGTGAGAATACATGCATGAATAAATAATAACTGTAACTGAGTTCGTGATAACATGATTACTGAACCTGAGTACTGATAACATGAGGTACTGATAACTATATAACTAAAGTAACTAATATGGAGCAACTATATCTGACAGTCTAGGTTTTTATGGAACTAGTTGAGTTTCGTATTGTTTTGAGTTGACTGTATCTGATAGTTCTAAATTCTGTAGAACTATCAGAGTTTTATTACTGAGATTGAATGACTGTATTTGATAGTCCTAATTCTATAACTGAAATTATGGGAAGTAGCCATCTAACCAACATGCCCCAAATAACGCAATATAACTGAATTAGGGTCCAATCTGTAATCCCAATTGGAAGGGTGTCAATACCGCGCCACTAGTAAGGACAATCTGTGAGTAACCCTCATATAATAGGTAACTCTAGTGAGAATGGTGGGAACCCCCATATAACAAGTTAAGCCACCTCATCTGCCCTCATATAACAGGCTATGATGTCTCAACCTATGCTGGCTACGTAGTTCTGGAATGCAAAGATTGCTTCTAAGAATTACACCCTCATATAACAGGTGGGTTCCCATCCTTGGGTTCACTCGGTGATAATTTATACTCCCATCTAAATAGACACTGAACCTAATTAACTGAACTAAACTGGGTTAACTGAGTTCCGTTGACTGACAGAATAGTACTGAGATTACTGAGTTTTCCTGAGTCATAAGACTGACCAAATTTTATGGATCATGGCTTGACCGAGAGTATCTTGAAAACATGACATTGATTCTAGGCACACAACTAAATTTTTGGGTACAAGTACCCCAGGACTCGATAGAAGGAAACTGACAAAGCATGTCTTTCTTGAATACACGACCAACATCACAATCCATAATACAATAAGTTGGAGATTTCATAAAGTACAAGTTCTAAAGCACCATAATGGCTACACATATATCCATAATTCATTGACTAAGATATTTCATCAAACACTGGGCATGCATAAACTTGTACATGAATGGGGATTTCATATTATCATACTAGTATAGAACTTTTCCTCCAGATAGGCATTTAATCGAACACATGGGGAGCATGCTTTGGTTATACAATCATCAACACATCTAATAACCATGGATACATCAATCAACGTGTAAATTTAAGGGTTTATCATGATTATTATGCAAATCTTCATATACTAGGGTCAACTATTGGAATATGAAATTTAAAACATGAATCAAAACCCCACAACATCATGAACATGAATTTCAATTCAATCTATATCATGAACATTCATAAATACACAAATCTTGGATTTTGAAAAGAGATTCTTGAGCTTCATGGGTGAAAGGGACCCATGAATCAACACATGACATACCTTGACTATGAGTTTCTTGAAGTCCTTGGATTTGAAGAACTTGAATCTCTTAGTTTCTTGAAGAAAGATTTGGATCTTGTTCTTGGGGATTATCTTTGAGAGAAAACCCTAATTTGATGTTGTAGATGGATAATGAACTTATGAGCCTTGATCTGATATTATTAGGTACAAAAAAGGGTGGTAAAAGACCAAAAGAACCTTTTTTAAAAATGACTTAAAATAGCTGAACGAAATATGCTACCGTGGGTGCGATGGTCCATTGATGGGTCGGCGGTCCGTCGGTACTGACCGTTGCTCTTGGGAAGAATAGGGGTTTACTGCCTCTCTTATGATGGCTTGGGAAACGTTCCATCGCTAGCTCGATGGTCCGTCGTCCTAAACCAACGCCCTTAGGCAGAATGTGGTCTCACTGCCTTCGCTACAACGGTTTGGCCGATGGTCCGTCACTAGGTCGACGGTCCGTCAGCCTTCACCGTTGCACCTGGGCAGTTTTGACTGCTTTCAGTATTTCGATCATAACTTTCTACACCGATACTGTATTTTGATGAAATGGGTATTGATGGAAAGATTATTCAATTTTCCACTCAATAAAAAGTTAAAATCTTAAAAATTCCACCTGTATAAAAGTGGGTTTGTCTTTTAAAGTAATTTTTTAACATTCTTGGGATGATTTCAAGTTAGGTAGAAGTATGGGGTATTACATATATATACACTCGTTAATGAGAATGGTTTGGTGAAGTTGATGGTGATGAGCTTCATGCTATTTCTCTTTGTTGCCATAAAAAAATGGAAACAACGACACTATCTATCTCACTCTTACAAAGACAGAAAAGAAGAAAAAGAAAGACCCATCTTAAGCTGAATTGGTTAGGCCTTGTACACTTTGACCGATCCCTGACCCACAAAGGCTATGTTCGAGACTTACAAACTTGACTGCAATTGTTTCTGTTTACTGACAATCTTATTTAGGGGTAAATAGGACTCTTCATAAAAATAATTTATCTTGCATTTATCTTTAGAGTTTTCTTGTAATTATCTTGTAGAGTTTGTATTTATCATTAGGAATTCTTCTTGTATTAATACACAACTATTTTGTACAGTTAAAACACCCAAAAATATGAAGTAAAATTTTAACATCTTTTCTCTTTAAGTTTTCTCATGGTATCAGTGAACTCATAGAAACATATTTTTCCATCTCTTTTCCTTTGTTTTTGCTATCTCTTTTCCGGTTCTCCCATTCTTGCTTTTTTGATTCATCATAAATCATGACTAACACTACTGTCGATTCTATTGCAATAAGAGATGTCGCAGGAGAAAGTTCAACCACTTCTGCTTCCTTACAAATAGATTCTTGTCATCCATATTTCTTGTATTCTTCTGATAATCCAGGAATGGTTCTTTTAAATTTCACATTTGATGAAACTTTTTATGGAAACTGGCGCAGAAGTGTTCTCATAGCACTATCTGCGAAGAACAAACTTGGATTCATTGATGAAACTTCCAAATGTCCCGCCGAAGACTTACTACTGCTTGACCATTAGAAAAGATGCAACGACATGGTCATTGCTTGGCTGCTAAACTCTCTCAGCAAGGAAATCTCTGAGAGTGTGCTCTACTGTCAAACAGCTAGGGAACTTTGGATTGAACTCGAGGAGTGATAGGGACAAGCAGATGGAGCAATGCTCTTCCAACTGCAAAGAGAACTCAACACCATCAGTCAAGGTACTAATGGTGTAGCAAGTTACTTTACAAAACTTAAAAGAATTTGGTACCAATTGAAATTTCTCGACACTTTTATGATATGTAAATGTTCTTGTGACTGTGGACCTAAGGCTCACAACATTAAAATGAATGAGGATTAACAGTTAATACAATTTTTAATGGGTCTTAATGTTGCTTTTACTGGTGTGAGGGGACACATATTGATGATGAAGCCACTTCCCAACACTGCACAAGCTTATTCTATAATATTGTATGAAGAATCTCAAAGGAAAGTTCATTCTAACAATTCTCTTACTATTGACTCATCTGCTTTTATGATTTTTGGACAAAAATGGACTCCAACTAAGATTTCTAGAGAATACAGGGGAACTAAACCAGCAGGGAGTTTTGAAGGTAAGAAATCTGAACTATTTTACAGATATTGCAAAAAATCCGGGCATATGAAAGAAGATTCCTACAAACTTATTGGTTATCCTACCCATTTTAAGTTTAACAAATCAAGAAAAGAAAATTTTGGAAACCATCAAGCTAATGCAGTTGTTGATCAAGACTTCAACAACGAAGGATCAATCACTGACCTTGTCAGAATCTATGGATTCTCCAATGAACAATGTGAGAAATTGATTCAAATGTTTAAGTCTGTCCAAACAAGTTCAACAAAAGAAAAATTAGAGGCCACTGCTAGTGCAAATATGGCTGGTACGCATTATGGGTATCATGTTTTTACCTCATTTTTTTTCTAAAATTACTCATCATTCTTGGATCATAGATATTGGAGCATCACAACATATGACTTTTGACAAATCGTTACTACACAACATTTTATTCCTTTCCTATCCAGTTTCAGTCACTCTACCAAATTCCTTCAAGGTGAAAGTGCATTATGTGGGAAGTTTGTATCTTACTTGTCACAACCCGAACTGAGGCCTTGGCCGTGACGAGCATTCCGAACCATAAAGGCTCGGACACCCTTCTCTATCTGGTAGTTATGCACAATATTCATAAAATAAAATAAGATGTGGAAATACAACTTAATACGAAATCATGGTCATACTCTGAACTCAATTTAACGATAAAGAATTAAAATCCAACAACTCTAGACAACTTCTAAACCAGTATGCAAAATCTCTATTACATGCTAGAATGACAACTGTCTGAATCTAGGACAAGGCCCCCAATGAACCCAAATCAAAATAAATAACATAGTCTGAAATAAACAAGCCTTCTAGAATAGAAAAGACTCACCACTGCACTGTATCTTCTCTCTAAAATCTCTACTGCTTATCCGGACCTCTAGATTGAGCCTCAGACCCTGGAAGGTAGGGGTCAATACAGTTGTACTAGTACGTCCAAAATAATATTATTTATTCAACATACATGAGAGCAATTTAAAATAGTTCATAAATATATCATATGGTAAGAATCACATGGGCATATTTAAGACTCTATAAAATCATCTGAACTCTGTGACACTCTCTATTTTACTTCTGCACTAGGTGGTATATGCTACAACTCTGAAATTCCATAGGCTATATGGAATCTGCCATTAACTCGGAAGCCAAGCCCCTAACCCGAGTTTGCCACAAGGGTCGGAGTCTCTATCTCTACTACGACACAGAGTCGTCGCCAGTGTACAATAAATAATATACCTGTATCGGCAAAATACGATTTCAGACAATGAGTC
Organism: Capsicum pubescens; assembly: GCA_030864215.1. Taxonomy (NCBI): domain Eukaryota; kingdom Viridiplantae; phylum Streptophyta; class Magnoliopsida; order Solanales; family Solanaceae; genus Capsicum; species Capsicum pubescens. The sequence continues at coordinate 304,025,412 of CM061540.1, forward strand.
AAGAAACTCATGCCTTCATCGGGTAACCACCTAACCCTCTTAAGCCCATTTTTAACTCTTTAAAACATGTATTCTCTTAAATCAAACTCTGAAAACTCTAGCTCTATTATGGCATACGTTTATATGGTATCGTCATACCATTGACTTGCAAGTCACATCTCTGAGCCATTAATAGCTTATTATAATTCTCTTCTTTCAAAACATATGGTTTGGGACCACCATATCAATAAATCAATTCAAAGAACTCTTTCTTAAAACTCATGTAAACACATGCAAGAAACTCTTTTTTTTCAATAATTCAATTATACAAGGTGGTTATGTCAAAGTTCTCAATTACATGCAATTTTTTCTCTTTAAAACAAGGATATAGTTATATCAAGAAACTCCTTCTCATCATCTCTAAATCATGTTCAAATACTATGATATTAAAAAAAACTACTTTCAAACCATGAAACATGCATTTCAAATCATTCCTAACAAGATCATAAACTTCAATTCATCACAAGAGAGGGACTTCATAATTATGCTCTCAATCAATCTTAAAAACTCAATTTCATACATATACATATGAGTATAAATCAATTTAAGGGTAAAAGCCTAAAGGACAAATCAATAATAGCGTTAAAAAATTCAGAATGCATAATTTAAAACATAGATTCCAAAATCCCTTTATAAATTAATGCTTGATAAACCTTAAATTATATTCAAGTGTTTCCATAAGCCCATGTAGTTTTAGGATAAACTCCACGTACCTTAGGTTATGAATTTTGGATGAACGTTTGCTTTTGGGATTCTATTTGTGATTCTTGAAGCCCTCAGATTGGGAATTCCAATTCATGAATCAATTTTGAGAATTGACGGTTAAATCTTGAGTTCCCTTGGATTTTTGGGTTGAAACCCTAAGGAGTGTTCTTGATGAATTTTAGGAAAATATCAATAAAGTGGTGATTTGGGAGTATAATCCCGTGTTAAGGATAAAAAGAGGTGGGCAAAAATGACTAAATTTCCCCCTTGGATGCGGATTTTAAAAATTGAAACAATTGGGCATCGACGCGATAGGCGATGGGGCGCGTCGATGCCATTGACGCGATACCCGATGCGTTGCGCACTAATCGCACCAAGCCTCAGTATATTTTTCCTGGTAATTCCTGCACAAAATTGACTAGCGCGATGGGTGACACGGCGCGCCAAGATCGTGTTGGTCCACTATTTTGAGACACCAAACAAGGTCTAAGCGCGGCCCGAAAAATCCAAAACTTGTCCGAGATATATTATCGACTTACCCCATTGTGAATCAACTAAAAAATTAACTATCGGAGGTTGGGAAGGTCGTAAAATAACTCCTCAAAGATTTGGAGAAAAAAATGAGACTAAGTCCTTTTGACACTTAGAAAAATTTTCAAGTTTTCAACTGTATAATCATGCTACTAGGAGATAACACATGGAGGACTTTTGTGGGGTTCTAAATTATCCCCCCTTGGGATCATTCATCCCCGAATGATAATGCGGTACACAGACAAGAACGACTTCAAGTATACTAAGGTCATAGATAGAACAAGGCAAAGATCGTACCTTCCATTTTTGTCATCCATCGGATCAAAAAGGTTTGGGTATCTAGCCCACATATCATCTTCTGATTCCCAAGTAGCTTCTTCAACTTTCTGATTTTTCCACAACACCTTAACCGAAACTATTTCCTTGCTCCTCAACTTCTGGACCTGACGCTCTAGAATAGGAATGGGTTCCTCCTCATAAACTAAGGAGTCTTTCACATTGATCCCCTCTACAGGAAACACTAAAGAATGATCTCCAATACACTTTTTCAACATGGATATATGAAATACGAGATGGACCAAAGCCAGACTTGCGGGCAACTCTAACTCATAAGCAACCCCACCTATTCTTCTTAAAATCTGGTATGGCCCTATATATCGAGGACTCAACTTTCCCTTTTTCACAAATCGATAACTCCCTTCATAGGGGAGACTTTGAGAAACACCAAATCACCCACCTCAAATTCTAGCTCCCTTCTTCTAACATCGGTATAGGACTTCTGACGACTCTGATCTATTTTAAGTCGTTATTTAATGATTTTTACTTTCTCCATTGCCTGATGAACAAGATCAGGCCCAAACAACTGCATTTCACCCACTTCATACCAGCCTATCGATAACCTACATCTTCTTCCATACAATGCCTTAAAAGGAGCCACCTTAATACTGGCATGGTAGCTATTGTTATACGCAAACTCTATCAATGGAAAGTGATCAACCCAACTACCTTTGAAGTCAATTACACAGGACCTTAACATATTCTTAAGGGTCTGAATGGTGCGCTCGGCTTGCCCATCCATCTGAGGGTGGAAAGCCGTACTCAGGTTCACTTGGGTACCTAAACCCCTCTGAAAGTATCTCCAGTGGATATAGGTGCCCCATTCAAATTAACTATCTCCTCAATGTACAGCTTGGCATAATCATCCCCTAAATAATTAGTCCTCACGGGCAAAAAGTGAGCTGACTTAGTCAACTGTCCATAATTACCCAGATAGAATCATACTGGTTTCGGGACCTCGGAAGTCCCATAATAAAATCCATATTGATCATTTCCCATTTCCATAGAGGAAAGTCTATCTCCTGGGAAGTACCACCTGGCCTTAAATGTTCCACTTTTTGTTGGCAATTCAAACACTTGGAAACAAAGTCAGCCACATCACGTTTCATATTATTCTACCAATATATAGTTTTAAGATCATGGCACATTTTAGTAGAGCCTGGGTTAACAACATACCTCAAAGTGTGAGCTTCATCAAGGATTCTCTCTTGCAGACCATCCACATTCGAAACACACAGCCTACCTCGGTAACTCAAAATTCCATCACCACCAATTTCAAAAGATATCACCTTCTATTGACCCACCTCTTTCTTAATTTGCATCAAGATGGGATCTTCAGCCTGCTTTTCTTTAACTTCAGCACAAAGGGAAGATTTATCTACCTCATTAACAACTACTCTCCCACCCTTAGAATCTAAAATTCGCACTCCTAGATTTGCAAGTCAGTGAATATCTTTCACCATTTCCCTCTTCCCTTCCTCAATATGAGAAAGACTGCCCATAGATAACCAGCTAAGGGCGTCGGCTACCATAATCGCCTTGTCTGGATGATAGTGTAGGCTCATGTCATAATCCTTCAAAAGCTCCAACCAACGCCTCTGCCTGAGGTTCAATTCTTTCTGCGAGAAAACATACTGTAAACTCTTGTGGTTAGTAAATATATCAACATGTACCCCATAAAGATAATGCCGCTAGATTTTAAGTGCAAATACCACAGCCGCCAATTCCAAGTCATGTGTAGGGTAATTTTGCTCATAAACCTTCAACTTCCTAGATGCATAAGCCACCATCTTACCGTGTTGCATAAGAACACACCCAAGTCCCACTCGGGATGCATCACAGTAAACAACAAAACCTTTTGTACCTTCCGAAAGAGTCAGAACAGGTACAGTAGTCATCTTGTTTTTCAACCTATCAAAACTGTTCTCACAGGAGTCAGACCACACAAACTTCTCATTTTTCTGATTCAACTTAGTAAGTGGAGCAGCTATAGAGGAAAAACTCTCTACAAACCTTCTGTAATACCCTGCCAAACCCAAGAAGCTCCAAATATCGGTTGGAGTCGTGGGTATGGGCCATTTTCTCACCGCCTCTACCTTTTGGGGATCAACTTTAATTCCCTCATTAGACACAATATGCCGCAAGAAAGCAATAACATTTAGCCAGAATTCGCACTTGGAAAACTTTGTATACAACTTATGTTCTTTGAGAGTCTGAAGGATAATTCGAAGGTGATTGTCACGGTCCTTCTCACTTTTAGAATAAATCAAGATATTATCAATGAAAACTATGACAAACAGATCTAGAAACTGACGAAACACCCTATTCATTAGGTTCATGAAAGTTGTAGGGACGTTAGTCAACCCGAAGGACATGACTAAAAATTCATAGTGACCGTATCGGGTTTGGAATGTCATTTTGGGAATATCTTACACTCTAACCTTCAACTGATGATATCCCAAATGAAGATCTATCTTTGAAAAACATCTAGCACCCTGAAGCTGGTCAAAAAGATCATCAATTCGAGGAAGGGGATATTTGTTTTTGATAGTGACCTTATTTAACTGATGGTAATCTATACATATACAGAGGGAACCATCTTTCTTATGCACGAATAGTACAGGTGCTCCCCACAGAGAAACACTAGGGCGAATAAAGCCTTTGTCAAGAAATCTGTTAGCTGCTCTTTCAACTCTTTCAACTCTGCAGAAGCCATTCTATATGGCGGAATAGAAATGGGATGGGTATCTGGCAACAAATCAATACCAAAATCTATCTCCCTATCGGGTGGTACCCCGGGGAGATCTTCGGGAAAGAACTTTGGAAAATTATTTACCACAGGGACTGACTGAAGAGAAGGACTCTTAATATTAGAATCTTTTACTCGGGTTAGATGATACAAACAACCTCTGGAAATAACCTTACAGGCTCTAAGGTAAGATATAAACTTCCCTCTAGGTGCTAAAGAATGCCCCTCCCACTCTATCACTGGCTCATTCGAAAAAGAAAATGTAACCTTTCGGGTTCTACAGTCTAATGTGGCATAGCATGAATAGAGCCAGTCCATTCCTAAGATAGCATCAAATTCAACCATATCTAGCTCTATGAGGTCTGCCACAGTGTCCCGGCTATAAATAGACATAACACAATTTTTATACACTCTCCGAGCCATAACAGAATCACCCACTAGAGTAGAAATAGAGAAAGTTTTTGCAATTACATCGGGGTCAAACCCAAAACCGATGGCCACATATGGGGTCACATAAGACAAGGTAGACCCAGGATCAAGTAACACATACACATCACGAGAGAAAATTCTTAACGTACCTATGACCACATCTGGTGAGGCTTCTATCTCCTGGCGGTTTGTTAAAGCATACAACTGGTTGCGACCACTTTCGATAGTTGAAGGGGCGCCCTTGGGTGGTGGTAGCGGAGTGGAGGAATTAGCCTATGACTTTTTTCCTCCAACATTACCTGTCGCTGTCGGATAATCCTTCTGGATATGGCCTAGATGGACGCACAAATAACATACCATGGTGCCAAACTGACATCTTCCTGGATAATTCCTCCCACATCTTTCACAGCGTGGGTATATCGAGGAGTATGAGCTACACTCCCCTGAGACTGCGTACCCTGCACTCTCGGCCCATGACTAGACTAAAAATTCTGGAATCGCTGATCAGCTGGAGGTCTGAGCACTGAAACACTGGTTGTGTACTGAGCATTACCCCAATTATTTTTCTTCTGCCACTCGTTCCCCTAATTACCACCCTATTTCTGACTATAATTTTGGTCTGCTGGCTTGGCCCTCTTGGCTTGCCTATCATTTTCGCTTGTCTCAGCCACCTTCTTCTTTTGATCCTCTACTTGTTGCATATGGACTGACATTCTGGAGAAGTCCATATCTCTGTTCAACATGGCCCCCTTGCATGCTAGTACCAAGTCATCGAAAAGACCGGATGCAAATTTTCTCATTCAGGCTCTCATATTTCCTACCAACTCCGGAGCATAACGGGCTAGTTAGTTGAACCTCAGAGTGTACTCCTTGATGCTCATTTTTCCTTGCTTTAGATTTATGAATTCTTCAACTTTGGCCTCCCTCAGCTCTTGAGAAAAGAATCGATCTAGGAAGGCTTCCACAAACTCGCTCCACACTGAAGGCTCGGCATTCTCACCCTTCGAATCTTCCCACTCATTATACCATTGGTTTACCACATTCTTCAGTTGATACACTGCTAACTCCACACCTTCAACTTTATTCACATGCATAACTCAGAAAATCTTTTCCAACTCATCAATGAACCCTTGAGGGTCCTCTTCAACTTTCGAGCCAATGAACATGGATGGGTTCAATCTCATGAACTAACCAACCCGAGTACTTTCAGACATGCTAGATACCGAACCCATATATTTAGACTAACGGGTCTGAAAGGCTACCAGTTGTGCAATCATATTAATGGACTGCCTAAACTCAGTATTTAAAATGTCCCTCTAAGAAGGCTGGGGACGGTTAACATTTGTCTTTGGGGATCGAGGGGGACTGGTTAGGAATGGAGGTACTTCAGGAGTAGGGACCATTTCTGGAGTGTGGGCTCTATTATGGGTCTGCATTCTATGAGTTGGACGAACCTCTTCTGCTTGAGCATTTTGTTCGTTGGTTCTACGGGGAGGCATGGTGATTTGCTGAAAGACAAGAAATCATTGATTAGGGGACTTACAGACTCAACAACATGAACTAAATCACAAAGAAGGGAAATATTCCTAAACACCTAGTAGTATCCTGCCTATAAGTGTGGCACGCTGGACACCCATAAACAAGACTCTACCTGACATAATTTTGCAGACACCCTGTGGCCATGAACCATGCTCTGATATCAAGTTTTTCATAACCCGAACCGAGGTCCTGGCCGTGACAAGCATTCTGAACCATGAAGGCCCAGACGCCCTTCTCTATCTGGTAGTCATGCACAATATTTATATAATAAAAGAAGATGCGGAAATACAACTTAATACGGAATCATGGCCATACTCTGAACTCAATTTAATGATAAAGAACTAAAATCCAACAACTCTAAACAACTTCTAAACTAGTCTGTGAAATCTCTATTACATGCAAGAATGACAACTGTCTGAATTTGGGACAAGGCCCCTAGTGTATCCAAATCTAAATAAATAACATAGTCTAAAATAAACAGGCCTTCTGGAATAGAAAAGGCTCACCATTGCACAGTCTCTTCTCTCTGAAATCTCTATTTCTTAGCTGGACCTCTAGATTAAGCCCCAGATCCTGGAAGGTAGGGGTCAATACAGTTGTACTGGTACACAAAGAAAATCCAAAATAATAATTTTTATTCAACATATATGAGAGCAATTTAAAATAGTTCATAAATATATCATATGGTAAGAATCACATGAGCATATTTAAAAGTCTCTATAAAATCATCTAAACTCTGTGACACTCTTTATTTTACTTCTGCGCTAGGTGGTATACCCTACTAATCTGAAATTCCATGGACTATATGGAATCTGCCATTAACTTGACAGCCAAGCCCCCAACTAGAGTTTTCCACAAGGGTCGGAGTCTCTATTTCTACTACGCCACAGGGCCGTCGCCAGCGTACAATAATAATAGACCTGTATCGGCAATATACGGTTTTAGGCAATGAGTTGATTGACTCGTGCCTTCTTCGGGTAATCACCTAACTCTCTTTAACCCCATTTTTAACTCTTTAAAACATGTATTCTCTGAAATCAAACTCTGAAAACTCTAGCTCTATTATGGCATACGTTTATAAGGTATCGCCATACCATTGACTTGCAAGTCGCATCTCTGAGCCATTAATAGCTTATTATAATTCTCTTCTTTCAAAGTATAAGGTTTGGGACCACCATATCAATAAATTAATTCAAAGAACTCTTTCTTAAAACTCATGTAAACACATGCAAGAAACTCTTTTTTTTCAACATTTCAATTACACAAGGTGGTCATGTCAAAGTTCTCAATCACATGCAATTCTTTCTCTTTAAAACAAGGATATAGTTATATCAAGAAACTCCCTCTCATCATCTCTAAGTCATGTTCAAATACTATGATATTAAGAAAACTACTTTCAAACCATAAAACATGCATTTCAAATCATTCCTAACAAGATCATAAACTTTAATTCATCACAAGAGAGGGACTTCATAATTATGCTCCCAATCAATCTTAAAAACTCAATTTCATACATATACATATGAGTATAAATCAATTTAAGGGGAAAGTCCTAAAGGCCAAATCAATAATAGCATTGAAACATTCAGAATGCATAATTTAAAACATAGATTCCAAAACCCCTTTATAAATTCATGCTTGATAAACCTTAAATTATATATTCAAGTATTTCCATAAGTCCATGTAGTTTTAGGATAAACCCCACGTACCTTAGGTTATGAATTTTGGATGAACGTTTGCTTTTGGGATTCTATTTGTGTTTCTAATGGATGATTCTTGAAGCCCTCGGGTTGGGAATTCCAATTCTTGAATCAATTTCGAGAATTGACGGTTAAATCTTGAGTTTCCTTGGATTTTTGGGTTGAAACCCTAAAGAGTGTTCTTGATGAATTTTGAGGAAAATATCAATAAAGTGGTGATTTGGGAGTATAATCCCATGTTAAGGATAAAAAGGGGTGGGGAAAATGACTAAATTTCCCCCTTGGATGCAAATTTTAAAAACTGAAACAACTGGGCATCGACATGATAGGCGACGCGGCGCACCAAGCCTCAGTATATTTTGCCTGGCAGTTCCTGGACAAAATTGACCAATACGATGGGTGATGCGGTGCACCAAGATCGCATTAGTCCACTATTTTGGGACACCAAACAAGGTCTAAGCGCAACCCGAAAAATCCAAAACTTGTCCGAGATATACTATTGACTTACCCCATTGTGAATCAACTAAAAAAATTAACTATCGGAGGTCGGGAAGGTCGTAAAATAACTCCTCAAAGATTTGGAGCTCAAAATGAGACTAAGTTCTTTTGACACTTGAAAAAATTTTCAACTTTTCAACTCTATAATCATGCTACTAGGAGATAACACATGGAGGATTTTTGCGGGGTGTTACATTACTCCTGAACTTGAGCTTCATAATGTGCTATACGCCCCTACTTTCAAACATAATTTACTATCAATTTCGCAATTGTGTGCTCAATTTAACTGTGATCTAATATTTTCTAAATCTGCTTGTACCATGCAGGTCCCTTTTTTGAAGAGGAACCTGGTTCTTGGTGATGTAGCCGCAAGACTCTATGTGATGAAGGATAACTCACCCCATATGAAGCCCATTCCTCAGAATTCTTTAGTTCCAGTTTCTTTGCATTCAAGTCTAGAGTCTATGTCTAATTCTTCTTTTTCTAAGTCAAACCATCCAAAGGGTGATTCTGTTTGCCTTTTGAGAAATAAATGTACTGAATCTCTTAGTGCTCCAATTAACAAAATTGTTCATGCTCTTTCAGCATCTACTACAACTATTTTATGGCACAATAGGTTAGGGAACTTGCCTCTTCATGCAATGAAACACATAAAATAGTTAAATATAAATCAAAGTGATAAAATGGAGTTACCTTGTTCTATTTGTTCTATGGCAATACAAACCAAGCCACCTTTTCCCAATAGCTCTATTAGCTCAAAACAATGTTTTGATTTAATCCACATAGACACTTGGGGACACTATAAGACTCCTACCTATAAGGGAGAAAAATATTTCTTGACGATAGTAGATGATTTTTCTAGATGTACATGTACTTTTCTTCTGTCAATCAAGTCTAGTGCATTTTCTACTTTGCAAAACTTCTTGTCTCTTGTTGAAAGACAATTTTCCACTAAGGTTAAGGTTATAAGATCAGATAATGCCTTTGAATTAGGGACAAGTCATGATCCAAAAGAATTTTTTCAATCCAAGGGAATTTTGCATCAAACAACATATGAGGAAACGCTACAACAGATTGGTGTGGCTGAGAGGAAGCATAGACACCTCTTAGAAACATGTTGAGCTTTGTTGTTTCATTCAAATGCTCCTAAAAGATTTTGGGGAGATTGTTTGCTTACTGCAACTTATTTAATCAACAGATTCCCATCCTCTGTCATTAAACAAAAATCTGGTAACATCTCCTTCAGAATAGAGTACCTTGCTACGACAATCACAAAGTGTTTCTCAACGACCAAGGTATTTATCAGATTATATTTGTGAAAATTCCTACTATATGATTTCTCCTAACCCTCCTTTTATTTCTTTACATTGTTCATCTTTCACTGCTCTAACTTAGTCTAATCAAAATTTGGTTTCCTCTATTTGTCAAATGTCTGATCCTTCATCCTATTCTCAAGCTGTGATGCATCCCGGCTGGAAAACTGTTATGGCTAATGAATTGGATGCTTTAGATTCTAACTGCACTTGGGACATCGTTGAGTTACCATAGGGAAAGAAGGCACTACCTTGCAAATAGTTGTAAAAAGTAAATTTGAAAGTAGATGGTTCTTTGGAACGACTGAAGGCATGATTGGTAATTCATGGAGATGCACAAAGAGATGGAATAAATTATACGGAGACCTTTTCCCCATAGTAAAAATCACTACAATCAGGTGCATTTTATCAGTTGCTATAAAAAAGTACTGGAAAATTTACCAGCTTGACGTGAACAATGTGTTCCTCCATGGAGACCTTGAAGAAGAGGTATATATGAAATTTCCTCCGGGTTTGACGCCTCCTTTTTCTAACCATGTGTGTCGACTTCATAAATCATTGTATGGGCTAAAGTAGGCTTCTCGCCAATGATATGCTCAATTATCTTCTGCCTTGAGCACTTGAGGCTTTCATTGTTCCCTTAATGACTACTCTCTTTTCTTCAAGATCACTGGTAACTTGGTCACTATTTTGGCTGTTTATGTCGATGACATATTAATTATCGGAAACAATACAATGGAAATATGTGAGATCAAGTGTTTCTTGAATTCAGAATTTAAGATAAAGGATTTGGGAGAAACTCATTATTTTCTAGGAATGGAATTGGTGCGAGAAAATGGGGGGAGGGGGATTTATTACCCAGAGGAAATTCGCATTAGAGCTCCTCACTGAGTTTGATTTCCTTGAATGTTGGCATGTGTCTACTCCTTTGGATCCAAGTCTTAATTTTTCTTCCACCTCCAGTGAACCACTCACGGATCCTACTTTCTATAGACAACTCTTGGAAAAAATGAATTTTCTAACCAACACCAGACCTGACCTTGCTTATACTGTCCAACATCTTAGTCAGTATATGCAAAATCCTTGTTCCGTACACCTTCAAGCTGCTTATCATGCCTTACGGTACCTAAGTAAAGATCCATGTTTTGGGCTTTTCTTATCGCTAGATCCGTCTTTCCAAATTCAAGACTTTTGCGACTCTGGTTGAGCGGGTTGTTCTGATACACGGCGATCTATTAGTGGTTTCTTCTTAAGTCTTGAGGTCTTCCCAGTCTCTTGGAAATCCAAAAAACAGCTGGTTGTTGCTCTTTCTTCAGCTGAGGCAGAGTACCGCTCTATGCGTCGTCTTATCGCCGAGATTACTTGGGTTGTTCGATTTCTTCAGGATTTGACCATCAATCTATTTTTTTCGGTTCCTATCAGTTGTGACAGTCAGGAGGCAATTCACATTGCCAAAAATCCTATTTTCCATGAACGAACAAAGCACATTGAACTTGATTGTCATTTCGTTCGTGAGAAACTTCTTGATGGCTTGATTTCTTTATCATTTGTACCTTCTTCTTCTCAATTAGATGACTTATTCACCAAGGCTCTTGCAGGGCCTCTTCATCATTTTTTGTTGAACAAGTTGAGTGTCCGATCTCCGGCCATCAACTTGAGGGGGGGTGTTACCGGAAAAAATGGAAACAACGACACTATCCATCTCACTCTTACAAAGACAGAGAAGAAGAAGAAGAAGAAGAAAGACCCATCTTGAGATGAATTGGTTGGGCCTTGTACTCTCGGACCAATCCCTGACCCACAAAGGCTATGTTCGAGACTTACAAACTTGGCCGCAATTGTTTCTGATTACTGACAATCTTATTTAGGTGTAAATAGGACTCTTCATAAAAACAATTTATCTTGCATTTATCTTTAGAGTTTTATTGTAATTATCTTGTAGAGTTTGTATTTATCATTAGGAATTCTTCTTGTATAAATACAAAACTATTCTGTACAGTTGAAACACACAGAAATACGAAGTAAAATTTCAACATCTTTTCTCTCTAAGTTTTCTCACTCTCTGCTTTCGATTACTTAGGCAACAAGGTTATTATGCCTCATCTGGAAAGTGTAGTTCAAATTAAAGGATGACAAAATTAACTTATGAAAATATGATATTTCTAATGTTAGGGTTTTTGCCATGATTTTCTTACCAAAATTAAGTTTTAATTTTGTATTGAAAGAAAATAAAAGTAGGATCATAATTATTTTATTTTTCCTTAAAAGAAAATCGAAAACTTTTTCATATTTGGCAAACCTCTTTCTTGCCAAAATTAAGTTTTAATTTTGTATTGAAAGAAAATAAAAGTAGGATCATAATTATTTTATTTTTTCTTAAAAGAAAATCGAAAACTTTTTCATATTTGGCAAACCTCTTTCTTGGAGGAAAGGTTTTGGATATTTATAAATAGAAGACCCCCTTCTCATACAATAACACAATAACATCTATCATGTAGTCGTTTAAAGAGTTTTGTTTAGGGGGAGATTTTTCCCAATAGGTTTTAGGTTTTTCAATTTTATTTTTAATATATAGGCCGTTTGGCCAAACCATATCAATAATATATCTTTTTAATATTATTTTATGTGTCTTCTGAATTATCACCACCATGGTTTGCAACTAATAGCTTCCGCATGACGCCCTCTCGATTTCGAACCCAACAAATGGTATCAGAGCCAATGGTTCAAAGATCAGATTGTTCGATTGAGGATAGTTTTAAGATCAAAGTTGCAACAAATTTGATGATAATGAAGATATATGTCCAAAAACTACATATGGAGACGTTTTTCAATCATATTTTCAACGATCCTACTGTTACATATTTGAAAATAAAGCTTAATTTTTACCCTACAAAGGGCTCCAATATTTTTAACCCAAAAGGGCTCATATACTTTTAACCAAAAAAGCTCAATTTTTAAGCATTCCAAACAGCAGGGATGAAGATTATGTGAAGAACAAAGATAAAAATTATGAAGAAGGTGGATCAAGTGAAGAAAATCAAGCCAAAAAAGGGAGATTTGTTAGGATTTTTGCCCTAATTTTCTTACCAAAATTAAGTTTTAATTTTCTATTGAAGGAAAATAAAAGTAGTACCATAATTATTTTATTTTTCCTTAAAAGAAAATCGAAAACTTTTCCATATTTGGCAACCCTCTTTCTTGGAGGAAAGGTTTTGGATATTAGAAGATCCTCTTCTCATATAATAACACAATAGCATCCACAATGTAGTCATTTAAAGAGTCTTGTTTAGGGGGGAGATTTCTCCCAATAGGTTTTAATTTCAATTTTATTTTTAATATGTAGGCCGTTTGGACAAACCATATCAATAATATAGCTTTTTAGTATTGTTTTATGTGTCTTCTAAATTATCACCATGATGGTTTGCAACTAATAGCTTCCACATGACGCCCTCTCGATTTCGAACCCAACATCTAATACGCCCAAAATTTGAAGCAGATGCTTTTAGGAAGTTCACTAATGACCAAGGAAATTTCAAAAAAGAATTAGTTAATGAAGTGCATGGAAAGGAAATTTCAAAAAAGAATTAGTTAATGAAGTGCATGGAATGTTGAGGTTATATGAGGCGGTACAATTCAGAGTGCATAAAAAAGGGCAGCCCGGTGCACTAAAGCTACCGCTATGCGCGGTGTCCGGGGAAGGGCTCCACCACAAGGGTGTATCGTACGCAACCTTACCTTGCATTTATGCTAGAGGCTGTTTCCAAGGCTTGAACCCGTGACCTTCTGGTCACATGGAAGCAACTTTACCAGTTACTCCAAGGCTCCCCTTCTACAATTCAGAGTGCATGACGAAGAAATTCCGGATAAAGCACTGAATTTCACCATCACTCAATTAAAACTAATTTTGCCTAAATTAAGCAACTCCCAGCTTTCACAACAAATTGGTAGCACACTGAAGTTTTCAATTAAAGATGGTATAGTGAGGGTAGAAACAAGGAAATACATACTATCATTTTACCAAGAAAATCATGAATCATGCAATCAAGTGTTACTAAACTTTGCCAAACTGGACTTCAACGCCTTGCAAAGGTTGCATAGGAAGGAGCTATATGATGTCACAAGGTAACTCGCCATGCACACCTTAAGCTTTGATGAAATATTAAAAATTTATTTGAGGGGTCTTTCAAGTGAAATAATGGTTTACTCATAAAGTTGCCATTAATTTTCATTTTTTTTTCAAATAAAATTTATTATGATCAAACACAACCTTTGTTCCTAAATTTATATTATGTTCCAACTTTATTTTAAATATTCTTTTCTTCGATATATCAATTGAAACCAAATATTTTCCAATTAAGCGTGCCTACTAAAGAAGCACACAATTTGTTAGTAACGGCCAGTCTGCATATTATCTGCTTTGGGCTTAGATATGCATGACTTTAAAATGCATTACTATCGTGTAAGGTCGGCTTACTTATAAACATCTCTGTCGGCTTACTTATAAGCGTCTCTTCTATATTTTACCGATATGTGACTTCTAATCCTAAACTTGGGTGTCACATTGTTGTAGGTGGTGGAAAGAACTGAAAATGGCAAGGCATTGCCTGATGCCAGAGACAGATTGATAGAGTTATACTTTTGGGGTTTAGGAGCCTATTTTGAGCCTCAGTATAGTTCTTTGAAGAAAATAACAACAAAAATTGCTTACTTCACCTCCATTATTGATGACACATATGATATCGATGGGACACTAGATGAACTTACCCTCTTCACAGGAGCAATAGAAAGGTAGTAATTCTTTTGATATATATATATATATATATATATATATATATTACAACATTTTTATCATTGCTCTTTTAGACTTTTATGTATGTAAGTGGAATATTGATGCTTCAGAGCAGTTACCATCATATATGAAGATTATATGCACTGGCCTTCTAGATGTTTACAATGAAATTGAGAAAGAATTGGCAAATGAAAACAAGTCATTTCTAGTTAACTATTCCGTAATAGAGGTACTTATAAAGAAAGTAGCGAACAATTACTTAAATTGATTAACAATAACAATGATAGTTATTCCTCAAATCTCATAAAGATTTTGATATATTCTGGTTTCAGATGAAAAAGTTGTTGAGGGCTTACTTCCAAGAGGCAAAATGGTATCATGGGAAGATAATACCAACCACAGAAGAGTATATGAAGAATGGAATTCCATCAAGCACTTACCTATTGATAGCAACTACTTCTTGGTTAGGCATGGGAAAGATAGCAACTAAAGATGCATTTGATTGGATATCAACGGAACCTCCATTACTTGTTGCTGCTTGTATCATTGCAAGATTAGTTAATGATCTTGTATCACATGAGGTATATAGTGGGCGTATATAATAATTGAATTTAATTTATTAGTATCAATAATTATTTTATACTTGTTACAATATGTTTCTTGCTTTATTTTTTTAGCCTAAAGTTATAAGCGGCTACCTAAATTTTTTTTTTTTTTTTTAATAAACTGTGAAATATTACCATAACAAGAAAAACGAACGAATACAACCCAAAGAGCCTCTGGTGTTCCTGACCACCTTCTAGGAAGCGGCTACCTAAAATTATTCGGTCATATTTCACGTTGACACTTCAAGAACCATCTTTCCTATTAGGCACTCCAAGATCTAAATAAATGTCTACCTATTTTTTTTGTCTTTTATGTTGTTTGTTTATTTATATTTTTGATGCAGGAAGAACAAAAGAGAGGAGATGCACCTTCTGCTATCGAATGTTCTATGAATGAATATGGTGTTATAAAAGAAGAAGCATACATGAAAATAAAGAGTATAATAGAAAATTATTGGAAGGATTTGATTCAAGAATACTTCAAACTCACTGGTGTGATACTAAGGGTTTTGCTCATGTCTATTATTAATCTCACAAGAGCAGCAGAGTTCTTATATAAAGATGAAGATGCTTATACTTTTTCCAAGAATAACGTGAAAGACATCATTTCTACGATACTAATTGATCCTATTATATAGACCGAGAACTCGGAAGGGAAGACGAGGAACAAGAAAAAGAAGAATCGCACTTCTCTTGTTTATATTTGGATAAGTTAATTAAGGGTTGTTTAGTTACCTATATACCAGTATAGTAAATTAATTTTCCAGTGTTAAATTTCACATTAATAGCAGGTGTTTGGTTTCTCTGTTAACAATATCCACGTTATTTTTTTTTGGATAAACGGGTAGATATTATACAATATCCACGTTATAATAGGTGGTAATTCCCATATTACTATTGTAAGCAATAGGAAAAAAACTTTTTTAGAATTGCAATTCAAACTTTGTATTGCTTTCTCTGTGTATTTTTACTTACAATGGAACCTATATATAGAGAAATTCAAAGAGATAAAAAAAGGCAACAAAAAATTTATTAGCATCCTCCTGATTTGGTTCTAAGTTAGGAGGATATTGAGAAACTATTATGGAATAATTCTTGATTGAAGAAATTCTTGTGATATGGCAGCACGTTGAATGAGATTTGATATGAAGTGATTAGCTCTTTTCTTGTGTGGATAATTAACCATAGTTGTAGGTCTTTCCTCATTGTTTTCACCCTTTTTCAAGAGGGAGAAATGACTTAATGGAATCCTAGCTTGTTCCTAAAATATCGAAATGGAAGTTTTGACAAAGGTATGGTGAAGATATCCGCAATCTGATGAGATGAGGGAATATATCGAGTTGTCAATGCTCCAATAGCTACCTTCTCACGAATAAAGTTGTAATCGATCTCTATGTGCTTCGTGCGGGCATGAAACACTGAATTTATAGTCATGTACAATGCACTTTTGTTATCACAAAAGAGTTGTGATGGTTCATGTAACTTAATTCCAACATCTCGTAGTAAGAAGGCAGTATCGTTGTACTTGCCATTGACCTATATTCTTCTTCAGAACTTGATCTTGAAACTGTTGGTTGCTTCTTTGATGACCAAGAGATGCAATTAGCTACTAGATATATGCAGTACCTAGTAGTGCTTCTTCTGGTGTCCGGACAACTTGCCCAATCAGCATCACAAAATCCATATAGCTTTAGAGGACTTTGGGCAAGAAATTTGATTCCATAGTGCATTGTTCCTTTGAGATAGTGAAGAATTCTCTTTTCCTCTTTCATGTCTCCTTTTGTTGGCTGATTTAATTTTTGACATACTTTATTGACTGCTTGGACGATGTCAGAACGTGTATATGTTAGGTATTGAAGTGCACCGACTAGACTTCGGTATTCCTTTGTATTAACTAGCTTTGAGTCCTCTGGCGTTAGTTGTGATTTCAATGCCATTGGTTTATTGAAATGAGAATTTTCTATAAGGTTTGCTCAGTTGAGAAGATCTTTCGTGTACTTGCCTTGTGATAGAGCAATGCCTCCTAGAAAATACTATACTTCTATCCCAAGAAAGTAATGTAATCTTCCCAAGTCCTTCAATGCAAATTTCGAGCTGAATTGAGTTATTAATGCCTGTATAAACTCTTCATTGTTTGTTGTAAGAACAATATCATCGACATTAATTAGCATGAGCACAATAACATCTTTTTTTCTTAAAATAAATAAGGAAGAGTCCGCCCTGAGGTGCTTGTTTGAGTCCATGGATTGATTTATTTAGCTTGCACACGTAATTGGGGAGTTTTGGATCCTTAAATGTTGGAGGTTGATTCATATACACAGCTTCTTTTAAGATACCATGGAGGAAGGCATTTTTTTACTTTCAATTGCCTTAATTTTCAGCCTAACGAGACTATAATGGATAGCACAAATTTTATGGTTGTAGCTCTTACAACTGGACTGTAGGTTTCATCATAGTCTATGTCTTCCGCTTGTGTGTACCCTTGTGCAACCTGGCAAGCTCTGTATCATTCTATTGGTCCATCTTCCTTGAATTTGACTTGATAAATCCATTTTGAACCAACTATATTAGTGTTTGTTGTTCTAGGCACAAGGGTCCACGTGTGATTTTCATGTAGTGCTTGTATCTCTTCTTTCATTGCTTCCTGCCACTGGGAGTGAGAAAGGGCATATCTATATGATTTTGGGGTTTTAATGCTGCTTGTTGTGATGAAGGTGCAGTGATGCAATTTTCCTCCACGTTGATATTTTTTTATCTCAAATCTATTGAGTTACATTTGCAAGGTTAGGATGTAATTCTGGATCATTCCTCAACTTCATTTGAGTTATCATATGAGTGTCTTTTGATGATTGCATTGGACCTGTACATAAATCATTAGAAGTAAAAGCTAGTTTTCATTCAGATTTGGTAAATTATGAAGAGGTTGATGTGCAGTTGTTTGAGAATCATAATAGTCAGAGTTTGTATGTCCACTACTCAAAGATTCTGGTTCTTTATTGACGAATACAAGTTGTTTATTTTCTGTTGCATGAGTTTCGATATTTTCAGTCACATTTTCCAATTTAGTAGTGGTCTCCAATATGGTGTCATTTTCTTTTTTAGATTCGCAGCTCGAAGACGTAGTCTTCGTCACATAGAGTACATGATGCCCCCTTTTGAATCTATGCATCATCTTTGTTAGCGTATTTCAATTGATGTGCACTCTCTTTTTGAATCGTAAAATCGATCTCTTTCTTTCTCCATGCATCTGAATCCAAAAATGTTGTGACTTTTAGATGTTCCTGTATAGACATTTCCTTGAAAGGAGGGTAAGAAAAAGTATTTTCATCAAAAGTAACATGTCGTGATATTTAAATTTTATTATTTGAAGGATCAAGACATCTTTAATCCTTGTGAATAGTGTTGTATCCAAGGAAGACACAAGGATACATTTTATTTGCAAATTTGTTCTTGCCGTAGTCTCTTAAATATGGAAAATACTTGCATCCCAAAACTTTCGAACTTCGATAGTCAGAATGACGATTAAACAATTTAAAGAAAGGAGTTTCCATTTCCAGTGTTGTGGAAGGCATGTGATTTATAAGAAAGCATTTATTAGAAAAACATCAACCCAATATTTAGAAGGAAGGTTTGCCTGAAAAAGAAAGGTGAGACCTGTTTCAACATTGTGACGATGCTTTCTTTCAGCCACACCGCTTTGTTCTGGAGTGTGCAGGGCAAGAAAATTGATGACAGATGCCACATTGAAATAAATGATTTTCAAACTCAAATGATATGAATTCACCTTCACCATCACTTTGAAAAAAAAAATTCAACTGATTTTCAATTTTTCTTTGAAATTTAAATTAAAAAAGTTCTCAATGAAATCAGATTCTTCTTTTGAGGAAAAGGCCAGGAGTAACGAGTAAAATCGTCAACAATAATTGCATAGTATTTAAATTGTTGGCAAGATAGAATCGAAGTAGGACCCCACAAATCACAATGCAATTTATCTAGAGGAAATCTTGAAATATTATTGGATGAAAGAAATTCTGCAATTCTTTCCCATTTAGCAATCAATACAAAGAGGTTTTTCTTTATCCCAACTGAAAACATTGATTAAATTTCTTGAGTGCAGGAGCTTCAAAAGTTTTGGATGAGGGTGACCCATTCTCTTGTGCTAGATGTTTTCAGAGGCAGAATTTTTGAAAACATAAAGGTCTCGATGCTTTATTTCATCTAGTGCATACAACTCTCCATTTTTGGATCCTTTAGCAAGTAGTTTTCCCTCTTGTGACTTAACAAAAAAATTGTTACCATTGAACTAAAAGATATATGAATTATCTTGAGCTAATTGTCCCAACGATATCAGGTTCTTTTTAATATTTGGAAAAATCAGAACATTTTTAAGGTTCAAAGTACCAGTTTGAGTCTCAAGTTTACCTTCACCAATATGAGAAATATTCAAGCTTTCTCCATTACTAACAAGAATTGTATTATTACCTCTATAACGCATGAGAGTTTACCTATGTTGTTTAAAATGTGTGTTGTTTCTTCCGAGTATGCATATAGATTTGGATCTTCTTCAGCTTTCAAACTCATCGCAGCTAGCGACTTTGGTAGATTTTCCTCCGATGGAAATGAATGGTCAAATCGATTCTAACACTCAAGGGCAGTGTGATTGAACCTTTCACATATTTGACATTTCACAATGTTCTCTCCAGGTTGGTGAGGCGAGGTTTGTTTCCAATTGACATTTTTCGTAATTTGCTCATTCTTGTTGTCATTGAAGCTAGAGTTTACGTGAGAGTCTGGATTGTACCTTGCTACTGGAATGAATCTTCTACCTCTGGAACTGAATCTACCTCCGCCTCGACCCCGTCCTCATCCTCTTTGGCTGATAAAGGCTTGGTCATGGCATGGCATGCTTTCTTTTTCTTTATTTCTATTATTAATCATTTGTTCATAGTAAAGGGTGCTTCTTGACACAGGGAACTATTCCCAGAATCACACACACAACGAGAAATAGAAGGTAAATGCAGTAAGTAGTGAAGGAGTATAAAAAGTAAAGGTACGGAATTTTTACGAGAAAATTCCTTTCTCAAGGGAGAAAAAACCACGACCTACCTCCAAAATTTCAAGAACCACTATATTTAAGAAACATCTTGAATACAACTCCAAGGATTAACCTCTTAATTCTTTGTTTCCTAGCAATAACTCTATTACAAGGAAACCAAGCAGCAACTCTACTCTTTCCACCTCCAGCAACCTCTAACTAGACTCTTCAAGATAACTCTATCTTGGACACCATTACCTAACTCTAGATGATTTATAGAAGACAGTACATCACAACACCTACTACAATAATAAGAAAACGTAGGCAGACTTTTAGGAACAAAATCCAAAGACTCAACTAAAATAAGGAAATGAAAATACAACTCGATGAAATATTATAGTTTTAGCCTTTGATTGCAGCATTGCAACACTACAAAAAGATCTTTAATCGTGAGTATTTGAAAGTGTTAGTTTTCTTGTTGAGGAAAATGAGCCTTATATGTTCTGACACAAGAAAATCTAGAAGCATTCTTATTGGTTGAGGCAAAAAGGTGGCAACAACTTTTCACCAACTCTTGTACTATGTGTCAGCTGGAATGCTAACTGTGACAGCGACAGGTGGCCCAACCTGTTCCCTAATGCGGAGAGGCCTTTGTCGTCACAACAAAAGCTTTAGGGAATAGGTTCCATACTATGAATTTGTCAATAATCAAAACTAAGGACTTAACAATTCTCCCTTTTTTATGATGACAAACCATAATCAGATCAGCATACTCAGCATCGTCAACCAATTTCTACATAGCACAGTCTATACTTTAGCAATATAACATAAGCCACAACACCACATACTAGACTAGTTTTGTGCAACCAATTTCCCTTATCACTGATGCCTAAAAGAATATAGGCATCCTCCATCTTATTCCCCTTTCAATGAGCATTTAAGTTCCCCTTGAATGTGAGAACCCCTATCCTTATCAGCACATCCCACAAACTATATATACACATAGTATACTACACCTATTTGCTCAATACCATAGCTGTCAGACTACATATCTACTTAGTATATACACATATCTGTACAACACCACAACTGACAGTCTATATATCTACACAGCATATTGCGCATATCTACAATTTGCAGTCTACTCTACACATTAAGTTTTTTCCCTTTTGACATCATCAAAAAGGTGAAGCATGTTAATTAATAGCCATTGAGATAACACTAACATGAGCAAGAGAGAAACAGATATAAACAGGAGAAGTGATAGCACAAAAAGGACATCCATTCAAGTGTCAAATAGTACCACAAACCATCTATAAAATATTAAAATAATTAGGCCAAAATATTTTAAAAAGAAACAGAAAACTTAAGAAGAACACGGATTAGAGGTGAAAACCAGATAGCATTTGATTCTAAGAAGGAGATTTTAGAAAAATGTTCTTATTTGTTGGATCCTCTACCCCTTCCCAGGTAGCAATTTCCGTGCACACATCCTATTCTGAGTTTATTCTCTCTTCACTTTTCATTCATAGACGCAGCTGTTTCAGCCTCCTTCAAAGCCTTAGACTTGAATTCTTTACCACTTGTCCTAAGGATACATTCATTTCCCTCACGCGGTGAGATGCCCAACATTCCCTCTACTAAGTTTGTTTTCACTTTTCCACTTGCTCTATTTACACTGGAATTTAACCCTGCTCCTTTGACAGAAGCCTGTTTCAATCGTTTCCTCTTCCCTTTCTTTTGTATCACATCCTCTCTTTTCCTCTTGTTTTTACTTATACCAGTAATGTACTCATCATAATTAGAATCAATTAATCTTCTCTCAGAGTTACTTAATTCCACAAACATATGCTCAATCTCACTAACTTCTCCATTACTGGTCATACATATAGAGTTTTCTATTGATTTTTCAAGAACGGTTGGAAATCCAACATCTTCATCATCAGTATTTTCATGTGGATCATTTTTTCTCCTAGTAGACAAGCTTAAACTTGCCTTTTTTCTCATAGCTAAACCAAAGGTATCTTTTGGAGTTGGGATGACAAAATACGAGGAGTAGGATCTTTGAATGATTTAAAAACTAATGAGATTTGATATGGAATCTTTCAAGGTGAGAAAGAACAAAATTTTAGGCTTTAAAAGGTACAAAGGAATGGTTGAGATTGAATATGAAAGGCCAGAGAACATGTGTTCGAAAGGATGGATGCGACTGTTGAGTTTCAGAAAGCAGGCGACAGCCTTTTATAAATAGAAGGAAGGTGACATAGAACAATCATTTAAAATAAGCAACGATTATTATTTAATAATAATGAGTGGCACTGATTTGATTAGGAACCTGGTCCCCAAGTGTTGATAGACTTTCAAGACTTTATGTTGTCTCACTATTTTTTTAAATATTTACCTTCCTTGTCATGAGAGTATCATGTTACATCACTTCTGGTCTTTTTTGTTCCACTCAAATAGTTTCCAACTAACCTTTTTAAGGATCTACTGGAGATAGATCTTTCAGAACTGCAAGAGGTTCAAAATTGTACACCAAGTTTATCTTATCACCAAGGGAACACTGCCTCCTCTAGAGGCCTTTAGCAAGAGATTATCTTTAAGTTTTCAAGTGTGTGCTCTGAATAGTCATTATCATCATCATTTTCATTGACTGTCTTCTCTTCCCTTGCCCTGCAACAAGGATTAGTTATTGGTCTTGGGAACCTATTTCAATCTCAGTTCCCAGTATGAGAACAAAGGAAAGACCGACCCTTTTTCCCCAACTAGGTAGGTTTCCTTTTTACCTACTAAAAGTAGTAAAATACCTTGTTCCTCTCTGAGTCGGAGCCCTAGATGGACACTTTTCTCTTTTATGACCACCTCTTCAACAGTAGAGACATAGACGAGCATCCCTTTTCTTTGAAGGCTTAACAAGAGAAGGAATATTTTATGCATTGCCAACTTGATAGCGGTATTCTCAGCCTTGATTGCTGCTAGTTTTCCCCTAGAATGAAGTGGAACACTTCAGAGATTTCTCGAGTTCTGTCTTTATGTAAAACCCCAAAAATGAGTCTTGAGACATCACACAATGCTCAAGACTATAAGTAATCTCAAGCTAACCTTGTAAGCCTTCTACAAAATCTATAACTCATATTAAAGAGGTTTCAGCAAGTAATCATTACTGAAATACTGAATCTGAACAAATCTAGACTGAGTTTAAATGAACATAGTGTCTGAAAATACTTAATTAGGAAATCTGAACAACCACTATGGTAAAACTAAATATATCTGATAGTCGAACAAGCCTCTAACACTACTAACTAGAGAGTCACTGGAACAAACCCCCAGCTGACCCAAACTGACTAAAAATACTGAGTCAAACTACTTTAATAAGCTAAAAAACTGAATAACTGGGTATCCAAACTATGAGGATTCACCAACTGTCGGGATATAGATGGAGATGCTCGAAATCACTCATGTTGCTGAAACTGAACACCTAAACCTACATTATTAAACAATGTAGTACATAGACGTATATATGGATCAGTACTTTAAGAATGTACTGATCATGTGGGGGTGAATGAAAAATTTAAACAATATCCCAAGTTCATAAAAGTTCATGAAAGAATGCATGCTAAGTGTAATGAGTCACATTGGCTTGAATAACCGAAAGCTGAAAATCATAAATCATAAATAAGAAAGTATATCGTATAAATCTTGTGAGCTATCACATTTAGTTCTAAAAGTTGTACTTGTATTCTATCTTTAAGTCATGCAAGCTATGTTTGGAAAGGACTTACTTTTATATCTGAAAACAGAAAGCTGAAATATCATGACTAATATTGTAATACCCCGAGAATCCCAACCGATAGTAGAACCATGCTTCAAGATCATGAGAAATAAATTTTAGTGGTTTAGTAGTTTTATGATCAATTTTTATGTATATTAAGGCCTCAAATACGTCCTATCTATTAGACGAATCAAAACATCCCTTACCGATTAAACTCTTGAGAAGGATATTATTATATCAACTTCAAATGAGAATATATATTTTTTTATACTATGAATTTTTGAGATAATGACCCACCAATTGATATATAATTTAATTAGCTTTCCAACGATACCAATTTTGCCAAAATCCGGTATCAGAGTAAAATGTTATGGCTATTTTACTGAGAGTTGTTCGAGCTGCCCAGAAGCGACGGGCAAGCTGACGGACCGTCAAGTCAGCGATGAACCGCCGCTCTGGCCATTGCAACTGAGGTATTAAGGCCATTTTCTATCCCAAAACTGACAGTTGGAGTGACGGTCAGTCACCAGAGTGACGGTCTGTCACCAGAGTGACGGTCTGTCACCCAGATCATCAATTTTGTCCAAAATAGTGTTGAAACGATGTTTTAATTTTGGGTCTTTTTCCACCCTTTTTAACCCCTAATTACATCAAATCAAAGCACATAGCTCCTCATTCATCAATAACATCAAAATTAGGGTTTCTTACAAGATCAAAACCCAAGAACAAGATTCAAACCCTTCTTCAAGAAAACTCAAGAATCAAAACATCACCATTCAAGAACCTTCAAGAAAAGTTAACCTCCTTCAAGATTCAAGCTTTTGAGGTATGTAAAGTATTGATTCATGGGTGTATTTCACCCATGAAGCTCAAGAATCCCATTTTAAACACATGATTTGTGATTTCCATGTGGTGGGTTGATTTTAATTATGTTGATGTTGTTGTATGAATCCCAAGTTGGAGTCTTTATGTACTTTTCATGAAATTATGCTAGTATGTGGGTTGGAAACTCTTAAATGGAGTTGATTAAAGTAACTATGATGTATGAACTAGTGTATATGCCTAAGCCTAAGGTTATGCATGCAATATGTTTGATAAAATGCCCAAGAGAACAAGATTCATGCTTTAGGACTCAATTATGATCAAATTGATGAACCCGTGTTGTACCCTTATGTTCAAAATAACTTCCATGTTATTGTGATGCATTGAAATTGTTTGATGGGTTGTTCATGAGATTAGCCTATGAAATTATTATGACATGTTTATATGCATTCCTTTTCATGTACCAAACCATGATAATCAAGTGCCTCATGAAATTCCCCAATAATTATATTATGGATTGTTGATTATGGTCGTGATTCCAGGAAGTGTCATGTCTTGTTAGTTTCGTGCTATCGAGTCCTGGGGGTACTTGTACCCGAGAATTTAGTTGTGTGCCTAGATCCAGTGTTATGTTTTCAAGATACTCTCAGTCAAACCATGTTCTGTAGAATTCAGTCAATCTCATGACTCAAGAAAACTTAGTAAACTCAGAAATCTCAAAAATCTTAGAAATTTAGTAATCTCAGTAGTATTCCATCAGTCAACGGAACTCAATGAGCACAGTCCAGTTTCGTTCAGTTAATCATGTTCAGTGTCTATTTAGATGGGAGTGGGATTCAGTACCAAGTGAGCCCAAGGATGGGAACTCACCTATTATTAGAGGGTGTGATTCTTAGAAGCAATTCTTGCACTCCAGAACTACGTAGCTAGTGTAGATTGAGACATCAAACCTGCTAGTTGAGGGTAGATGAAGTGGCTTAACCTATTATATGATGGTCCCATAATTCTTATTAGAGTACCAGTTAGATGAGGGATTACTCATAGCTTGTCCTTACCAGTGGTGCGGTATTGACACCCTTCCAATTGGGGTTATAGATTGGACCCCAACTCAATTATACTATCTCATTTGGGGCATGTCGGTTAGATGACTACTTCCCACAGTTACAGTCTCAGTCTTAGTCTCAGAAATAGAATTCAAATATTTCTATAGAATTTAGGATTGTCAGATACAGTCACCCAGTTCAGTATGAAACTCAGCTAGTTCAATCAAAAACTTAACTGTCAGACACAGTCATTCAGATAATAGTATATCAGTTATACGAAACTTATGTTATCAGTATTCAGATTCAATAACGTCATGATCTCAGTCACAATTCACTTATTCATGCATGTATTCTCACGTTCATGTTATTAAGTTAGTTAGTATTGTTCATGCATATAAACCCCTTGCATTCAGCCTACCTCACTTGCATACCAATACATTAAATCGTACTGACACATTTTTGCCATGGTGTTTTATACTATAGGTTTAGAAGCATGAGCTTTGGAGAATCCTTAGTAGATTAGACGTTCAGTAGCCAGACTAGCAGTGAGTCCTCGTCATTCGAGGATAGCATGATTATTTTATTACTTTATTATTTTAGTAGTCCGGAGTTAGTTGGAGACATGTCCCATCAACTCCACTATTTTTATATAGTTTAGAGACTTTCAGACTAGCATGTTCAGACAGTTATTCAGTTATTCAGTTTTCATATGGTGATACCGTATTATTCAGATGTTATGTGTTATCAGATGTTTGAACCTGATGGACTTTCAGTCTTTTATTCCGCATTTATACAATATGTTATCCAGTGCTCAGTACAAATATCAGTCATGGGTTAGCTTGTGGTCCTTTAGAGTCATAACACCGTGTGGCATTTTGGATAACACATTTGGGGCGTTACAAACGTGGTATCAGAGCCTAAGGTTCAACAGTGTCCTAGGAAGTCTGAAAGTCGCATCTAGTAGAGTCTTGTGCATTTGTGCGTTGCGCGCCATATTTATGTATAGGAGGCTATAAGATATTTTAGGAAGATTTTGCCTTCTTTCAGTATTCATGTCATTCCTGTGAGCATGAGCTCAAATTTAACACTTGGTCGAATCTGTTTCTCCCTTTCATTTACAGAATATGCCTTCCAAAAGAAGAAATCAGCCTGTCCAAGCAGATCCCTTAGACGAACATGTTTCTCATGCAGAGTTCAGAGTTGCATTCACCACTTTTGCTAATTCAGTTGCTACCCAAAATGAATGCCCAGATATGGTTTCGGCCAACCCAGTGGCTAATTCAGCTGCAGCCAGGATTCGGGACTTCACCCGAATAAATCCTTCATCCTTTTTCGGGTCTAAGTCAGATAAGGACCCTCGAGAATTTGTTGATCAAGTTCAGAAGGTTACAGATATTATAGGGGTTACTGCTTGTGAGAGTGTTGAGCTAGTTGCATATCAGTTGCAGGATATGGCTCATACTTGGTTCAGATAGTGGAAAGCAGATAGTGATACAAATGCAGGGCCAATTGAGTGGAAGGAGTTTTCCACTGTATTTCTATGTAGATTCTTTCCCCTAGAGCTGAGGAAAGCTAAGGTGTTAGAGTTTATCAACCTCAGGCAGGGCAACATCACAGTGAAAGAGTATTCTCTTAAGTTTACTCAATTAGCTAGATATGCTCCTCATGTGGTGGCAGACAGTAGGGCTAAGATCAGTAAGTTTATGTCTGGGGTGAATGATAGTGTGGTCAATGAGTACAGATCTGCAATGTTGGTTAGTGATATAGACATAGACAGGCTTATGATCCATGCTCAACAAAAAGAAGAGCAGAAGATTAAGATGAGAGATAAGCAGAATAAGAGAGCAAGGACGGGTAGTTTTAACTTTGCTCAGCCTAAGTCAGAGGGTGGAAGTCGTTCTCAGTTCTGCCCAAAGTCATCCATTCCATCTCATTCCTCATCCAGTGCTCCAATGCCAAAATTCAGAGATGGCAACAGAGATAGGGCGCCAGGCTCTAAGTCTCAGGCCAGTGTTAACAGTGCCCAAACCTATCTTTTTTGTCAGATATGTGGCAAGCACCATCAGGGTACTTGTAGAGGTGGCAGTGATGTTTGCTAGCTAGGCCATAGATTCAAATATTTTCCCCGGCCAGGTCCTTAGGGTCAGCGTAATCTCCCTCCATCTCAGTCCGATCGCCAGAATTAGTAGGGTGCCTCTTCCAGTGCTACCAGTGGGCAACGCCCAAATAGACTCTATGCTCTTCAGTCTTGACACGATCAGTAAAATTCTCCTGATGTGGTTACTGATATATTACAGATCTTTCATGTACATATTTACGCTTTGCTAGATCCAGGAGTTTCTTTGTCTTTTGTTACTTCTTATATAGTAGTTGATTTCGGTGTTAGTCCTAAAATTCTAGCAGAGCCCTTCTCAGTATTTACCCCAGTAGGTAAAAATTTCATAGCCCGATGGGCATACAGGAACTGTCCGATTATGGTATCTCAAAAATTCACGTCAGCAAACTTAGTCGAATTAGAGATGATGGATTTCGACATCATTCTCGGAATGGATTGGCTTTATTCCTGCCATGCCACAGTCGACTGTAGAAACATAGTTGTCCAATTTTAGTTTCTGAATGAACCTATCCTAGAGTGGAGGAGTAGCACTTCAACTTTCAGGGGTCATCTTGTTTCCTACCTTCGAGCATGGAAAATGATATTGCAATACCCCGTACTTCTACCTAGCTTAAAATAATCCTAGAAATGTTAAAGACTTGTTTCAAAGATGAATACACTTTTATACATGTGGTATTTTCAAGATTTTCACTTTTTATCACGTGGGAAATTGAATAAACTTTCCATCAATATCAAATTCACCCAAATCCGACACCCGGGCGAAGAGTTAGAGCCATTTTAGTAAGACAGTGTGCCACCTGAGCCATCAACGCGTCGCGGAGCAGGCGAAAATGGAAATCGTCAAAATCCAGTGGGCTTTCGTGATTATGGTGCATCACGCCTGGGCTCAAATTTAGAATTATCCTTTTTCCAGTGTCTCAGCGCGATACCACCGTGTCACGGTGAACTTCCAGGTCCCATCCAGTATTGCAACGCAATTTCACTGCGTCGCGCCATTATGAAATTTCCTAGTTGTCATTTTCCAGAGACACGGCGCAACAGCACCGCGTCGCACCAGCCTGCCAAATTGGGAAATTTCTCAGAATTAAAATACGTGTCCAAGGGTTAAAAGGGTCAATTTTCACCCCTATATAAACCCAATAACACGTGATTCAGCCATATTTCATTCAATATATAGTGTTTCTCTCAAGTTTCTCTTAAGAACAAGCTAGGGTTTTCAATTGGAGATTCAAATCCAAGACTCAAATTCAAGAATCTCTCCATCAATCTTCGTAGAATCAAGAACTAAGGTATGCACAGTGTTCATTCATGGATTCCTTCCATCCATGAACCCAAGAATCAAGTTTTAAATCTTGTATTGTGAATATTTTGTTATGGGTTGATTATGTTCATGTGATTATGGTTGTATGATTCCCAAGTTGGAATATTTATGTGTTGTTCATGAACCTATGCTAGTATATGGTCTGAAACATGTGAAATTAAGTTGAAATATGAAGTTTTGTTGTATTAATTTGATGGTCATGCCTATGCCCTAAGTCATGCATCCTAGGTATTTGATAAAATGCTTAAGAGAATAGAAATTATGCACTATAGCTTAATTGTGACCCAAGTGATAAATGCGTACATTACCCTATGACCAAGAATGACTTCCATGATATTGTGTGCATTATGAATGGTTGAGGGAATGTTCATGAGATTAGGTTGATGAAAGTATGACATGTTTATATGCAATTCCATTCATGTACAAGGCTATGATAACCATGTGCTTCATGAAATCCCCAAATTAATGTATTATGAATTGTTGATATTGATCATGTGTTCAAGAAGTGTTATGTCCTATTAGTTTCATGCTATCGGGTCCTGGAGTACTTTTACTCGACAATTTAGCGGTGTGCCTAGAAAAGGTGTCATGTTTTCATGATACTCTCAGTCAAGCCATGATTAGTAGAATTCAGTCAGCCGTGTGACTCAGGAAAACTCAGTATCAGTCCAGTCTCGTTCAGTAATCTTAGTAATATCAGAGATCTCAGCAATCTCAGTAGTCCAGTAATTTTAGTGATATCAGTACTCAGTAACTTCAGTAACTTCAGTAACCTCAGTATTCCCAGAAATCTCAATAACTTCAGTACTCTTAGTCAGTCCTCAGATCTCAGTAGCATTTTGACAGTCAACGAAACTCAGTGAACTCAGTTTAGCTCTGCTAAACAATACCATTAGTAGCAGTTCAGTTCAGTTCAATTAATCAGTTCAGTTCAGTGTCTATTCAGTTGGGAGTAAGATTCAGCACCGAGTGAACACAATGATGGGAACTGGCCTGTTACATGAGGGTGTGATTCTTAGAAGCAATCCTTGCATTCTAGAACTGCATAGACAGCATAGGTTGAGATATCATAGCCTGCTATATGAGGGTACATGCGTCACGACCTGAACTGGGACCTGGTCGTGACGGACATCCCGAACCATGACGGCCCGGAATGCCCTTCTCTATCTGGTAATCATGCACAACATTCATATAATAAAAGAAAATGTGGAAATATAATCGAATATGGAAACATGGTCATACTCTGAATTTAATTTAACAATTAAGGATAAAACCCAAATATCAACAAAACAACACCTGAAACAGTCTGCAAAATCTCTACTACATCTGAAAATGACAACTGTCTGAAACTGGGACAAGTCCCCCAATAGACCTAAATCAAAATAAATAACATAATCTGAAAGACATAGGCCTTCTGGAATAAAGAAGTCTCACCAACTGCACATATCACTGCTATCTAAAAATCCCATGGGCTATATGGAATCCGCCATTGACTCAGCGGGGAAGCCCCAAACCCAAGTGTGCCGCAAGGGTTGGAGTGTCTGAGTCAGATACGCCACAAGGCACTAGGCCAACGTATAATAGTATACCCGGATCGGCAAATCACGATTTTGGGAAATGAGTTATCTAAACTCGTGCCTTCTTCGGGGAACCACCTAAGCTCTCTTTATGCCTAATTTTAGTCAGTTCTGAAACATGCATCATTCTAGTTTCAAAATCTAAAAATCTGATTTCAAACATGCATTTTGTTCTGTTATGAATTAACATAGCATTATCTGAGTTGATGTCGTCACACCAAGACTTGAAAGTCCTATTTCTGAGCCCTAATGTATCATGCAAGATTATTTCATCAAAAACTCAATTCAGACCACCCAAACATATAGATAGTATAAGAGATTTCATGTTCCGAAAACTATGCAAAAATTCTCATTCTTTCAATAAATATGTGGTGGTCATGTAATCTTTGAAAAACCATGCAAATTTTCTCATTATATATTTATATTCAACTTTGGTCAACATAAACATTCCTCTCTTTTGAAATTAAAACCAAAATTCAATCATAGCATTAATCAAGACATTTCATATCATGCTTTTCAAGATGCATTCGAAGTAGTCCATAGCATATGAAAACTAAAGAAAAATCATAACAAATGAGGGATTCTTTAGGATTCATGCTCTCAATTGTATATTCATCCTTAAACACATATACATATATATAGAGTTTTAAATCAATTTAGGGGAAGGACTAAAGACCAAAATAATATTGATCAAGGCTTCTAAAACATGCTAGTAATCATAAATTCAAAACCCCTTTCTTAAAAATCATGATTTCTAAACCGTTAGCATGAATTAAAGATGGTTTCTTTGCCCATGAAATTTTAGAAAAATACCACATACCTCAAATTAATTAGTTTAAAGAGAAGAACTCGAATCTCGATTCGTTCCTTGGAAATCTTGAACTTAAGATTTGATTTCTTAAATTTTTTGTTCTTGGAGAAAACCATAGTTTGATCGTATTTTGAGAGTGAAGAGGAAGTTTTTTTATGTTATAAAATTGATAGTGATTGATGAATAACGCTTAAAGGGTGATTTAATTCGTGTGAAAGGTTTTTGGAGTGAGGAAAAGACCAAAATACCCCTAAGGAACCCAAAAAAAAATTGCATAATTGCATCAGTTGACGACCAGGGTTGACGGGCCATCACTCAAGTGATAAGTCATCACCCAGGTCATCACTTTTGGGATGGTTTTCACCATTCACTACCTTAGGCTGACGACCAGGTCTGACGGGCCGTCACACAGCTAATAAGTCGCCAGCCTTGTTGTCACGTTTTGACAGACAGACACTTTGAAGTAAAATGAGCATAACTTTCTTCTCTGATACCAGATTAAAGAGAAACCAGTGGATTTGGAAAGAGGACTCAAAGACCTTTCATTTGATATATAGTAGGCCACCCAGTTCTTCATATACAAGGAGTTATGGTCGATTAAAGTTGATCCAAGTTTTGACACTAACCAAAACTTTAACGATAGAAAAGCTTTCAACTAGTCCTTGAGTTAAGGGACCTCTATGATCTCAATTCATGATCAAATAGGTTCCCACACTACATAATTGATTAACATGCCAAATTTCCATAGGATTTAACGCTTTTGGATCATTTACTCATAGAAATGACGGTTTTCGTTCTAGCCCAAAATGTGGGGTGTTACATTATCTCCCCCTTGAGATCTTTCATGCCCGAATGATGGGTAGGAATTTTGAAGCTTAAAGGTATGAAATAACGTCGACATGATGTTTCTTATAAGAAAAGATATAACTTATTTGAATCATTTAAACTTTTATCATGAAACTGAATTCTATGCTAATTTGACTTTACTTGCTTCAAGGAGCTGATTCATGCTGAGAATTTAGGATTCCCTTGAAGTGTTCATGATCCAATCATATATATTGAATTGAGAAGTGATAACTTAGGCAAGTAAGAATCATGAGGTAACAGGACTTAGACTGTACCGGGTATATTACACTGTCTAAGCTAAAATACTTGGAAAAATTTGAGATTATGCACTGAACTCTTATGAACTGAGTCATGACTAAATAGCTGAATCCGAAACATGATACTTGGACTGAAAGGATTCGCAATTTACATGGATGGAATAGATTATCTCTTTGGGATGGTCATATGCATGAGACTTTGAATAGTAGGACTGGGTGAAAAGGTCGAAAACCACAGTAACTTGTCTTCCTGACTGTTAAACTGAATTGCTGGCTATACAAACTTAATTATACTTGGAAACTTATGCTTAACTGGAGTATCTCTTCAACACTCTTTCTAAGGAAGTTCTAGTAAAATTAAGGAGAAAAAGAATCTAGGGCATAATCTACACCAG
Source organism: Capsicum pubescens (assembly GCA_030864215.1). NCBI lineage: Eukaryota > Viridiplantae > Streptophyta > Magnoliopsida > Solanales > Solanaceae > Capsicum > Capsicum pubescens. The sequence continues at coordinate 304,058,640 of CM061540.1, forward strand.
ACATCTGACTAAGGAATCACAACATTAACACTACTCTATAGCATAGAATATAGACATATAACTCATAAACTAGGGTAGAATTACTAGGCCTTAGGCAATGCAACTTCTTACTCTCCAGCTTAGCACACTTCCCGAATACTCCCTTAACTATACTATTCCCCTTAAATACCATGCTCAATCGATTCAACTTAAAATTCTCATATGGGCATTGATAAATCTTTCTACTAATGTCTAAAGTGACTTAAATCCTCTCACCGCGATCAAGCCTAACTCCAAACCACAAAATACAACATGCCGCACAACTATACTAGTCTAAACCATATGATTCAGTCTTCTATATCTTTTTAGAGGTCATACCCTAAACATAACGTTCCTTACCACTTCAATGATGACTAACTATGAACTCTTACTATGGATTTACTAGCACATATTATGTTCCTTTACTTAAATCCCAATATGTCATTCAAGCCTATCTTTATAACCACATATGAACTTCAAGGCAAACACCTGTAAATACATACTTCGCGTAGTCTCTAAACCATTGTCAATATAACTCCCACGCGCTATCCCAAGAACATACACACACAAATTTTCACTAACCATCACATGTATCAAAGACTTGGCCCCAAATTTTACTTCACACTTATGGTCTTATCTAAGACAAGCATACAATGATCTTTCATCAACAAGAAACATCTACTCATCACCACTATCATTACATAAGGAGGAGTCACTAAAAGGATAGAACATAAGACCTTGAAACATGGAAGGATATTATACGAGAATTGATACTTAACTGAGGCCTGAGGAACAACGAATCAACATCAGGGATTCATCAAAGTGATCTGAATTGAGAGTATACCTGTCTATAAGCTGAATCTTGCCAATTATTTGGCGTGTAGCATGAGTTATGGGAACTGAGAACACTTTAAAGCATGAGTACATGAGTCATGAGCCGCATGACCTCAACTTGGAGTTCATAACTTATGGAATGTGATTCCGACTACTGAAATGAACTGGAATTCCTCATTTAGGAACTGGAAGAGCACGTGATTTTCTATCATATGCATGAACATGGACCATGATCATGGAACTGAAATGTAAGGCATGAGTAGGTATTGGGATAATTGAAAAATACTGAGATAAGAATGGGTTGAGTCTCATCCTCACTTTCTGATGTTCTATATCATACTGACATCACTACTAAATCTAAGATCCTGTCTTGGTTATTCATTCTATCATCTCCCTCTTAGCTTCAAGCCATCATCTTAAGTTTGAGAGATCCCTTACTAGACTCTAACTGAACTACACTTACTGCACTCTAGGGTTTGGTAAAATAACCATACACACATATCATAGAACTTAACCCGAATAACTACACCTGAAAGTGGAAAACCCACTATTAATACTACCTTATGAGATACACTATAAATTCTATAGCCACCAATAGTCATCATATAATACTTGAACACTTACTAACTTTGAATCTTCATGAGTATCCCCATAGTTGAAGTGCACACCCTCTGGTGCTTCTACTCTTATTTCTATTAGTTCAACGTTCAAAACTCAAACTTAGATTATAGCACTTAACATGGATATCACTAAGCTTTTAATGAACCATACTTCTTCCATCATAGCCTACTAATATCGCCACCCCAAACTTATATCTCTCTACCATGAGAAACAAGATCATATCAAAAAGCTCAGCACTAGCAGTCAAAACTCTTTAACTTGGCCATTTAGAACACCATGTACCATCTAACTAGTCTTTCTCCACCTAGAAACTCAACAGTACCACTAGCCACATACAACATGTAATAGCCTTAGAAGGAAAAAAATACCGAAACCTCATATCTCCTTGACTAATAACTCCTTCTCTACCTTCTACTAAACTAACACACAAGGACGTATCACTTCATTACCAACTCAATCTCATGCTAAAATATTCGTCTATACATATATTCAATCAACACAAGAATAATAAGTTGAACAACAAATTTCTAGTGAATCGAAATAGGCCTCACACGGCTTCACAAGACTTTGATTTTTGTGTTTTGAACAAGAAAACGAGATGAATGACAAGCCAACTATGCTAGTGAATCGAAAGAGTCCCACACGGCTTCACTAGACTTTTAGTTTCAACAACACAATGATAACAAGAGTACAAGAGATAGAAACTTGACACATAATAATCAATGGTCTAAAAATACACGTCTTACTTTGTATAAATAAAAAACTGAGTCAAACACTTCCCCACAGACTACCATACAATCCACACATGCTACTAGCTACAACATTAGTCTATTACTATAAAAGGGGTAAATCATCCTTAAACATCGGTTATTCAACTAAAATATTTTTCTACACAAAAGCCACCCTCACTCTGACTTCTAACTTTGTGACTTCATATCTCCAACTTCTTGGTCCAATATCACTACCAATAGGTCATGAAAACAACACTTTAACTCATACTACTATTCGAGTGGAAATATTGTTCCAATATTCTGCTACACACATTCCCCTTTTCAGGCATGACATCTGCAACATAAATTTTGAAAAGGACTAAATACACTTAATATTGCAGGCTGAAAATCATGATCTCATCAGAATCAAAGTTCACACTAGAATTAATACACTCTGAAGCACTAACGGACTCTTCTCAAGTCCTTGCAAAATTTTAAAATATTATATGGCTCAATCAGAAAGGACCATGCCATTTAGACTCTAAACTTCTGCACTTGAATCACCCCAATAATGAGACATATCTGAGCACATCAAAGTAAGGAAAGAATTAGGATAACTTTACTTTCATATGGGCGACACCATAGCATGAATTAGAGTATGAAAGAGGAACATTCTGACTCCATAGCACGAACTAGAACATGAAGAAATGGAGACATTCCTAAACGCCTAGTTGCCTCCTGCTTATTAGTGTGGCGCGCTACACACCCATAAACAAGACTCTACCCAACGCAATTTCGCAGACACCCTGATACCATGAACCGTACTCTGATACCAAGTTTGTTACGACCCAAACTGAGGCCTGGCCGTAAAGGACATCCCGAACCATGAAGGCCCGAAACGCTCTTCTCTATATGGTAATCATGCACAACATTCATATAATAAAAGAAAATGTGGAAATATAATCGAATACAGAAACATGGTCATACTCTGAATTTAATTTAACAATGAAGGATAAAACCCAAATATCAACAAAACAACATCTAAGCCAGTCTGTGAAATCTCTACTACATCTGAAAATGACAACTGTCTGGAACTGGGACAAGTCCCCCAGTGGACCTAAACCAAAATAAATAACATAATCTGAACGACATAGGCCTTCTGGAATAAAGAAGTCTCACCAACTGCACACATCACTGCTGTCTAAAAACTCTATGGCCTAGCAGGACCTCTAAACTGAATTTTAGACCCTAGGAGGAAGGGGGGTCCATACAAATATACTGGTACATAAAGCAATCCAAAATAAAGTTTTTCATATAAATAAAATAGTTGAGAGCTAATCATAAAACATCATATAGGATATAAATTCCAAAACACATGGGCATTTTTTATAATCATAAAACCTTTCTGTCAATGCAATTTTTTATCTTTGTATTACTTCTGAGTTAGGTGGCACTCCCCTACAAGTCTGATATTCCATGGTCTATATGGAATCCGCCATTGACTCAGCGGGGAAGCCCCAAACCCAAGTGTGCCGCAAGGGTTGGAGTGTCTGAGTCAGATACGCCACAAGGCACTAGGCCAACGTATAATAGTATACCCGGATCGGCAAATCACGATTTTGGGAAATGAGTTATCTGAACTCGTGCCTTCTTCGGGGAACCACCTAAGCTCTCTTTATGCCTAATTTTAGTCAGTTCTGAAACATGCATCATTCTAGTTTCAAAATCTAAAAATCTGATTTCAAACATGCATTCTGTTCTGTTATGAATTAACATAGCATTATCTGAGTTGATGTCGTCACACCAAGACTTGAAAGTCCTATTTCTGAGCCCTAATGTATCATGCAAGATTATTTCATCAAAAACTCAATTCAGACCACCCAAACATATAGATAGTATAAGAGATTTCATGTTTCGAAAACTATGCAAAAATTCTCATTCTTTCAATAAATATGTGGTGGTCATGTAATCTTTGAAAAACCATGCAAATTTTCTCATTATATATTTATATTCAACTTTGGTCAACATAAACATTCCTCTCTTTTGAAATTAAAACCAAAATTCAATCATAGCATTAATCAAGACATTTCATATCATGCTTTTCAAGATGCATTCAAAGTAGTCCATAGCATATGAAAACTAAAGAAAAATCATAACAAGTGAGGGATTCTTTAGGATTCATGCTCTCAATTGTATATTCATCCTTAAACACATGCATACATATATATAGAGTTTTAAATCAATTTAGGGGAAGGACTAAAGACCAAAATAATACTGATCAAGGCTTCTAAAACATGCTAGTAATCATAAATTCAAAACCCCTTTCTTAAAAATCATGATTTCTAAATCGTTAACATGAATTAAAGATGTTTTTTTTGCCCACGAAATTTTAGAAAAATCCCACGTACCTCAAATTAATTAGTTTAAAGAGAAGAACTTGAATCTCGATTTATTCCTTGGAAATCTTGAACTTAAGGCTTGATTTTCTTGAATTTCTTGTTCTTGGAGAAAACTTTAGTTTGATCATATTATGAGAGTGAAGAGGAAGATTTTGATGTTGTAAAACTAATAGTAATTGATTAATAATGCTTAAGGGGTGATTTAATTCATGTAAAAGGATTTTGGAGTGAGGGAAAGACCAAAATACCCCTAAGAAACACAAAAAAAATCGCATAATTGCATCAGTTGACGACCAAGGTTGACGGGCCGTCACTCAGGTGATAAGTCATCACTTTTGGTCTGGTTTTCACCATTCAATGCGTTAGGCTGATGACCAGGTTTGACGGCCCGTCACACAGCTGATAAGTCGTCAGCCTCGTCGTCAAATTTTGGCAGACAGACACTTCAAAGTAAAATGAGCATAACTTTCTACTCTGATACCGGATTAAAGTAAAACTAGTGTTGTTGGAAAGAGGACTCAAATACCTTTCATTTTATATATAGTAGGACACCCATTTATTCATATACATGGAGTTATGGTCGATTTAATTTGTTTTAAGTTTTGACGCTCACTAAAACTTGAACGATAGGAAAGCTTTCAACTAGTCCTTGAGTTAAGGGACCTCTATGATCTCAATTCATGCTCAAATAGGTTCACAAACTACATAATTGATTAATATACCAAATTTTTTTAGAATTTAAGGCTTTTGGATTACCTACGCATAGAAATGATGGTTTTCGTTCTAGCCCAAAATGCGGGGTGTTAGAAGATGAGGTGGTTTAACCTGTTCTATGAGGGTTCCCACCGTTCTCACTAGAGTTACCTATTATATGAGGTTTACTCATAGACTGTCCTAACTAGTGGCGCGGTATTGACACCTTTCTAATTGGGATTACAGATTGGACCCCAACTCAGCCAAAATGGCATATTAGGGGCATGTCGGTTAGATAATTACTTCCCACAGTTTCAGTTACAGAATTAGGATTGTCAGATACAGTAATTCAATAACTCAGATAGTTCTACAGAATTCAGGACTGTCAGATATAGTTAACTCAGAACAGTACAAAACTCAGCTAGTTCCATCAGAACCTAGATTATCAGATACAGTCACTCATGTTATCAGTATTCAGTTTTAGGACTGTCAGATATAGTCAATCAAACCAGTTTTTCATAATTAGAACTGTCAAAAATAGTCATTTCTTTATCTATAAAATAACATCATTCTCTCAGTATTTAGTAGACTCAGTCATTCAGTATCCCAATATTAGTATTCAGATATCAGTAAATCCATGTTTTCAAAATTTATGAGTCAGTATTATTATGATCTCAGTTACAGTTACGTATTCATGTATGTATTCTTATGTTCATGCATATGAACCATTGCATTCAGCCTACCTCACTTGCATACCAGTACATTCAACGTACTGACACATTTGCGCTATGGTGTTTTATACCATAGGTTTAGAAGCACGAGTTCCTGAGCATCCTTAGTAGATCAGACATTCAGCATCCAGACTAGCAGTGAGTCCTCATCATTCGAGGATAGCATGATTATTTTATTACTTTATTATTTCAGTACTTCGAAGTTAGTTTGGGACATATCCCATCAACTCCACAGTTTTCAGATTGTTTAGAGGATTTTAGTCTACAGCATGTGTTCAAACAATTTATTTTAGTTTTGGGTATTTTTATACCCCATTACAGACATTGTATTATATTCAGTATTAGTGCAGTTTTGAACCTTATGGCCTTACAGCTTATATTCCGCATATTTATAGTGTATTATTCAGTACTCAGTTATAGATATCAGTCATGGGTTAGCTTGTGGTCCTTCGGGGTTATGAGCACCGTGTAGCGTTCTGAGTACAAGATTCGAGGCATTACAGATATCTAAGGGATGTATTTATCATCTTGTTCAAGTTAAAGACACTAGTTTCAAAACTCCCAGTCTCGAATCATTCCCATTAGTGAATGAATATTCAGATATCTTTCCTGAAGATCTTCTAGGAATTCCTCCCGAAAGGGAAATAGACTTCGGCATTGACCTTTTTCTAGATACTAGACCTATATCTATTTTGCTATATAGAATAGCCCCAATAGAACTTAGAGAATTAAAAGAGCAGTTAAAGGATCTCCTAGATAAGGGTTTTATTAGACCCAGTGTGTCCTCATGGGGAGCACCAGTCTTATTCATGCGCAAGAAAGACGGTTCTATCAGAATGTGTATAGACTACCGCTAGCTCAATAAAGTCACCATCAAGAACAAGTATCCACTTCCCAGAATCGATGAATTGTTCGATCAATATCAGGGTACCAGCTATTTTCCTAAGATAGACCTCAGATTAGGCTATCATCAGCTCAGAGTCAGAGAATGTGACATTCCGAAAATAGCCTTTCATACTCGATATGTTCACTTCAAATTCTTAGTTATGTCCTTTGTCCTTACCAATTCTCCAACAGCTTTCATGGACTTGATGAACCGTTTGTTCAAGCAGTACTTAGACATGTTCATTATAGTCTTCATAGATGACATCCTTATTTACTCCCGTAGCGAGCGTGATCATGCAGACCATCTCAGAATAGTATTGAAGACTCTCAGAAATCATCAGTTGTTTTCCAAATTTAGTAAGTGCAAATTTTGGCTAAGGTCAGTAGTATTCCTTGGTCATATCATTTCCGATGATGGCATTAGAGTTGATCCTCAAAAGTCCTCTCCCTATCTCTCCATCACATATCAGGAGTTTCTTAAGTCTGGCTGGCTATTACAGATGGTTTGTTGAGGGATTTTCATCTATTGCATCCCCTATGTCCAGATTGACTTAGAAAAAAGTCAGGTTTCAGTGGTCATATCCTTATGAAAAGAGTTTTCAACAGTTGAAGACTCGACTCACCTTAGCTCTAGTTTTGGATCTTCCATATGGTTCAGATTGGTTCGTAGTGTATTGTGATGCATCCAGAGTATGTTTGGATTGTGTCCTCATACATCATGGTAAGGTCATAACCTACGCCTCCAGATAACTTAAACCCAATGAGAAGAATTATCCAACTCATGATCTTGAGTTAGCAGCCATAGGTTTTGCCTTAAAGATTTGGAGGCATTACCTATACGGTGTTCATGTAGATGTGTTCACAGATCATAAGAGCCTTCAGTATGTATTTTCTCAGAAAGATCTTAATCTTCACCAGAGAAGTTGGTTAGAGCTCTAGAAAGATTATGACATGAGTGTCCTTTATCATCTGGGCACGGCCAATATAGTGGTCGATGCTCTCAGTAGACTGTCTATAGGTAGTGTTGCTAATATTGAGGACAGTAAAAAGAAGTTAGCTCAGGAAGTCCATCATCTTTCCAGACTAGGTGTCCGCTTAGTCGATTCAGCAGAAGGTAGTATATGGGTTAAGAACATCTCGGAATCATCCATAGTTTCCAAGGTAAAAAAAAAAAGTAGGATAGAGATCCCAGTCTAGTTAAGTTGAAAGAATCAGTCAAATATCAGAAAGTAGAGGTTTTCTCCCAAGGGGGGATGGTGTTTTGCGTTGTCAAGGTCGTCTGTGTGTTCCAAGTGTAGATGACTTAAGGCAACAAATTCTTGCAGAAGCACATGGTGCGCTACTCGATTCATCCAGGGGCAACTAAGATGTACTGCAATTTATGTGAGATCTATTGGTGGAGTGGGATGAAGAGAGATGTTACAGAGTTCGTGGCTAAATATAATACATGTCAGCAAGTTAAGATAGAGCATCAGAAGCCTAGTGGGTCCATGCAGGAGTTTAGTATTCCTACTTGGAAGTGGGAAGAAGTGAACATGTACTTTGTGATGGGTTTGCCTCATACTCATCATCAGCATGATTCAGTCTAGGTCATTGTAGACAGGATAACCAAATCATCTCATTTCCTTCTAGTCCATACCTCTTATTCAGCCGAGGATTACACTAAACTATATATCAGGGAGTTGGTCAGATTACATGGTGTTCCATTGTCTATTGTCTCAGATAGAGGTACTCAATTCACCTCTCACTTCTGGAAAGCTCTCCAAAGGAGTCATGGTACCCAAATTCATCTCAGTATAGCCTTTCATCCTCAGACAGATGGTCAAGCAAAAAGGACCATTCAGACTTTAGAAGATATGTTGCGAGCGTGTGCAATTGATTTCAAGGAAAGTTGGGATGACCACTTGCCTTTGATTGAGTTTGCATACAACAACAGCTATCATTCCAGTATTCGGATGGCTCCATTCAAAGCTCTCTATGGTAGGAGATGTAGATCTCTAATCGGTTGGTTCAAAGTTAGTAAGGCCTTAGTTATAGGACCTGACTTAGTATTCGATGCCTTAGAAAAAGTACAGTTGATCAGAGAAAGACTCTGGGCTACTCAATGCCGACAGAAGTCTTATACAAATGTGCACAGAAAGGATCTCGAGTTCAAGATTAGTGATTATGTGTACTTGAAAATCTCCCTCATGAAGGGAGTGAATAGGTTCGGCAAAAAGGGAAAGCTCAGTCCCCGATATGTCAGTCCCTTCAAAATTCTCAGTCGTTTTGGCAAGGTAGCTTATAAGCATGAATTACCTTCAGATCTAGCCTCAGTTCATCCAGTGTTCCATGTCTCCTTACTAAAGAAGTTCATAGGTGAACCAGCAGTTGTAGTCCCGGTAGGGGGCTTGGACATTCAGAACAACCTTTCTTTCGAAGAGATCCCAGTCAAAATTCTTGACTACCAGACTCCTAGACTAAGGAACAAAGAAGTCCCTCTAGTCAAAGTTCTTTCACAAAATCAGTCCATTGAGGGAGCTAATTGGGAAGTAGAGGTAGACATACGGACCAAGTATCCTCACCTCTTCTCCATAAACTCAGACTCAGCCCAAGGTAATAGTTTTCCTTAAGCTTATTCAGTTTCATGTTCAGATTTCAGTTATAAACTTGGTATCAAATACCCTTGCATATCCAGTCATATGTTCATGTATCATTTCAATCATGTATTCATGCATTAGATATGCATTCTTATCATGAGACACTCATTTTCTCAGTAATTTCAGTTATCCATTCATGAAGACTATCCATCACATATCCATACATCAGACATGCATATTTAGTATGAAATTTTAGTATATCAGTAGTTCCAGTCATATATACATGTTTTATATTTTCACGTTCTTTAAGTAAGTTTAGTCTATCAGAAATCTCAGCTTAGTCAGTCCCATTCGAGGATGAATATTCCCAAGGGGAAGATATTGTAATACTCCGAGAGTCCAAACCGATAGAAGAACAATGCTTCAAGCTCATGAGAAATAAATTTTAGTGGTTTATTATTTTTATGATAAGTTTGATGTATATTAAGGACTCAAAAATGTCCTATCTATTAGACGAATCAAAACATCCCTTACCGATTGAACTCTTGAGAAAGATATTGTCATAGTCAACTTCAAACAAGAATATCTTATATTATATTATGAATTTTTTATCTCATGACCCACCAACAGATATATAATTGAATTATATTTCCAACGATATCAATTTCTCTAAAATCCGGTATCCGAGTAAAACGTTATGGTTGTTTTACTGAGAGTTGTTCGAGCTGCCCAGGAGCCACGGGCAAGCTGACGGACCGTCAAGTCAGCGATGGACCGTCGCTCTGGCCATTGAAAATGAGGAAGTAAGGCTGTTTTCTGGCCCAAAACTAATGGTTGGAGTGATGGTCAGTCACCAAAGTGATGGTCCGTCACCCAGACCGTCAATTTTGTCCGAAATAGCGCTGAAACAACGTTTTAAGGGCTTTTTGGGTCTTTTTCCACCCTTTTTAACCCCTAATTACATCAAATCAAAGCACATAACTCCTCATTCATCAATAACATCAAAATTAGGGTTTCTTTCAATATCAAAACCCAAAAACAAGATTCAAACCTTTCTTCAAAAAAAATCAAGAATCAAAACGTCACCATTCAAGAACCTTCAATAAAAGTTAACCTCCTTCAAGATTCAAGATTTTGAGGTATGTAAAGTGTTGATTCATGGGTTTCTTTCACCCATGAATCTCAAGAATCCCATTTTAAATTCATGAATTGTGATTTCCATACGGTGGGTTGATTTTAATTATGTTGATGTGGTTGTATGAATCCCAAGTTGGAGTCTTTCTGTACTTTTCATGAAATTATGCTAGTATGTGGGTTGGAAACTCTTAAATGGAGTTTATTAAAGTAACCATGATGTATGAACTAGTGTATATTCCTAAGCCTAAGGTTATGCATGCAATGTGTTTGGTAAAATGCCCAAGAGAACAAGATTCATACTTTAGGACTAAATTATGACCAAATTGAAGAACCCATGTTGTACCCTTATGTTAAAAATGACTTCCATGTTATTGTGATGCATTGAAATTGTTTGATGGATTGTTCATGAGATTAGCCTATGAAATTATCAAATGTTTATATGCATTCCTGTTCATGTACCAAACCATGATAATCAAGTGCCTCATGAAATTCCCCAACGATTGTATTATGGATTATTGATTATGGTCGTGAGTCCAAGAAGTGTGATGTCTTATCAGTTTTATGCTATCAAGTTCTGGGGGTACTTGTACCCGATAATTTAGTTGTGTGCCTAGATCCAGTGTCATGTTTTCAAGATTCAGTCAAACTATGTTCTGTAGAATTCAATCAGTCTCATGACTCAGGAAAACTCAGAAATCTCAGAAATTCAGTAATCTCAGTAGTATTCCGTCAGTCAACAAAAATCAATGAGTACAGTCCAGTTTAATTCAATTAATCATATTCTATTCAGATGGGAGTAGGATTCAGCACCGAGTGAGCCTAAGGATGGGAACTCGCCTGTTATTAGAGGGTGTGATTCTTAGAATCAATCTTTCCGCTCCAGAACTCGTAGCCAGTGTAGGTTGAGACATCAAACCTGCTAGTTGAGGGTAGATGAGGTGGCTTAACCTATTATATGAGGTTCCCACCATTCTCCTTAGAGTACCTATTAGATGAGGGATTACTCACAGTTTGTCCTTACTAGTGGTGCGGTATTGACACCCTTCTAATTGGAGCTACATATTGGAACCCAACTCAATTATATTATCTCATTTGGGGTATGTCGGTTAGATGACTACTTCCTACAATTATAGTCTCATTCTTAGTCTCAGAAATAGAATTCAGATAGTTCTATAGAATTCAGGACTGTCAGATACAGTCACCCAGTTCAGTACGGAACTCGGCTAGTTCAATCAGAAACAAAACTGTCAGACACAGTCATTCAGATAATAGTATATTCGTTATACAAAATTTATGTTATCAGTATTCAAATTCAGTGACGCCATGATCTCAATCACAGTTCACGTATTCATCTATGTATTCTCACATTTATGTTATTCAGTCAGTTATTATTGTTCATGCATATAAACCCCTTGCATTCAGCATACCTCACTTGCATACCAGTACATTAAATTGTACTGGCGCATTTGTGCTATGGTTTATACCATAGGTTCAAAAGCACGAGATCCAGAGAATCCTTAGTAGATCAGACATTCAGTAGTCAGACTAGCAGTGAGTCCTCATTATTCGAGGATAGCATGATTATTTTATTAATTTATTATTTCAGTAGTTCGGAGTTATTTGAGGACATGTCCCATCAACTCCACAGTTTTTAGGTAGTTTAGAGGCTTTTAGACTAGCATGTTCAGACAGTTATTTCAGTTTTGGTATGGTGATAGCGTATTATTCAGATGTTATATGTTATCAGATGTTTAAACCTTATGGACTTTCAGTATTTAACTCTTTATTTATACAATATGTTATGCAGTGTTCAGTACAGATATCAGTCATGGGTTAGCTTGTGGTCCTTTGGGGTCATGAGCACCGTGTCGCGTTTCGAGTACCAGATTTGAGGCGTTACAAATATCTGATGTATAATAATATCTGAATGAAGCTGTGAGCCTTCACATTCAGTTTCTAAAGCTTTTCTATTAATTCTTTCTATTAGGCTGTAGGGAGGTTCTTCTAACCGACATAAATCATGTGAGCTATCACGGAGTCCAGTTTCTAGTTCCCCTAAGGGGAAAACTTCACATTGGGGAGAGGTGTCATACTCTTGCTAGGTAGTATAACCTAATTTAAGTGATCACAATTTGTATCTATCATATATATGAATGGAAATAATCTAAATGATCTATACTTATGTTGGTTCATAGTTTTGGAGAAGTACGATGTGCTAAACCCATATTTTTTGTCCGGAGCTAAATACTACTCCATTTAATCTGTGTGCTCATTTTGTAGGAAATCCACTTTAAAACTAGCATAAGGGTTTATAATGAAAACCAATTATGCATCTATCTGTTTTAAACTATACTCAAAACTAATCTGTTTTCTGTAAACTATAATAAAACTGTAATGAAAACTGTAGAGTGGATTCCATAGCTTAGCTGAGGATCAAAAGATCAAATTTGTTCAAAATCTGAATGTAAACTAATCATAGGGTGCTTAAAATCATAATCACATTGAAATATCAATATTCAACTAGGGTTTAATAACCCATGCTTTAACTCATGTCAAATCATCACAAGGTTCATGATTGATAATTAAAATCTTGAAATTTCTTTAACAATTCTAGTCAAGACAATGAAATTCAGTTCTCAATATGTGTAAAACCAAGTCAAACATATGGATACATAAAATAGAGATGCTATTCAACATTCAAATGACTTGTAACATCTTAAACATCAAATAATGACAATTGGGTATAAACCCTATACTCAAATCATGTAAAATTCAAGTTTAAAAACTAATTTTGGGTACAAAGATGAAAGAAGTATCCTTGTTCATAACCCCACATATCTTAATTGATGAAATTGATCAAGACACTTGACTTTGAATCCCTATTTATGCTCTTGAAGATTGTTTCTTGAAGTTCTTGAATTAGGAACCTTGAATTTTGGATTATCTTGGAAAAAGAAGGGTGAATTTTTGGTTTCTGGAGATTTGAAATTGAAGCTCTAAGGTTTTCTTGGAGATAAATTTGGTGAAAATCAATATAATATGCTTAGAATAGGTTTAATCTTCTGTTTTCGCAATTTGGGGGCTTGGTAAAAGACTAAACTACCTTGGGGATTTAAAACTCGGAACTAAAATGCCAATTAAGGCTTCACCGTGACGCGGTGAGTGGGTCATCGCGATACCCACCGCGACGTGGTGGAATCGCGGTGACTCACTGAATTTCGATGAATGCCAATTTGGGAGTCACTGCGATGTGGTAAGACCCTTATCGCTAATTCCACCACGATACGGTGTAATCGCGGTGGCTCTCTAAAACTGACCATTTTCTATTCACCCTTCACTGCGACATGGTGACTCCCTCACCACGATACTCACCACGACGCAGCCTAATCGTGGTGAGTTGTTGCTTTACCAATCCAAATTTGATCCAAACCTAATCTGAAAAATCCAAAACTTACCCGAGACACACTACTTACACCCCTGAATATAACTCAACTCAAAAATCATCATCTCAGAGCCCAGAAGGTCAACTTAAAAATCCTTGAAGTCGAAAGGGAGTCAAAAGTGACTAAACCCCTAAACACTTAACTTTATTTTTAGGTTCTAAGTGTTATAGGCACATACTAAGGGCTGACCTAAACTAGGAACGTATGGGGTATTACAATATCTCCCCCTTAGGAATATTCATCCTTGAATGAGACTAATTAAACTGAGGTTACTGAGGAACTGAGACTATAAACTGGCATGCACAACTGAAAGCATCACTGCATGACTAAACTGATTTGCAAATGCATCCATCATCGAGAGAGTGACTATATAAAGCTGAAACTTAGAATGAAAAGAGAGATGATCTAAGGAAATTTATTACATTACACAGAATCTGAATCGACGACGAAAAGATTAGGGTACTTGGTTCGCATATCTTCTTCTGCTTCCCAAGCAGTGCCCTCAACGGATTGATTCCACCAAAGAACTTTGATCAAGGGAAATTCTTGTTCCTTAGTCTACGAATCTGATGATCAAGAATCTCAACTGGAATCTTTTTAAAAGAGAGGATATTGTGAATATCCGTGATTTCTAAGGGTACTACAATAGCTGGATCACCAATACATTTCTTTAATAGGGATACATGAAACACAGGGTGAACGGATGACAAATATACAGGAAACTAAAGCTCATATGCTATTATCAAGCATCATTTCTTTTTCTACATTATGAGGAAGAATTTGTTCTTCAATGGATTTCCATACCTTGTGAGTCGAGCTAATATTTTCAAGTGAAATCAGTACCTCCGTTTCAATATTACTTAGTAGCGAGGCCTTCAATATACCATCATTCTTTGCCCAGTGAATATAATTTGGATTTGGATAATCTTTTCCATCATCTTTGGAAATCTCCTTTCCTGGCTCGCTATCTTCGATCAAATGATGTGCCATGTCTAAACTTTTAATTAATAGATTTATCTAAGATCTCCATAGCAGATAATTATAGTCAATTTTCAGAGAAATCGGGATGGATCACTGATGAAGAACTTGTAGAGTAAGTTCAAGTTCAGTGGTGACACAAGCGGAAGAGGCCATCGAGTTTATATCTTGTGTTGCTCCGATGCCAAGAAAAATACTTTCATAGAATTGTAATTCAAACTTTGTATTGCTTTTCTCTGTGTGTTTTACTTACAATGGGAACCTATATATACAGAAATTTACGAGAGATAAAAAAGGCAACAAAAAATTTATTAGTATCCTCCTGATTTGGTTCTAACGGGAGGATATTGAGGAACTATTATGGAATAAATCATGATCGAGAAAATACTTGTGATATGACATCACATTGAATGAGATTTGATAGCAAGTGATTAGCTCTTTCCTTGTGTGGATAATGAACCATAGATGCAGGTTTTTCCTCTTTCTTTTCAGAAATAACAATCATTTGTTAGCAATATAATACTACATTCATGTCTTTGTACTTGTTAACTTTAGTACCAACTAAGTTGATAAGTTTCTTCTAATTTTATTTTCATCATTCATTAATCATTTCTCAAAATATTAGAGAATTAGGACTCTTCCTGAAATAGTATGTTGTTAAATAACAAGGAGAGTTCTACTATGTTTTTCCAAGAACAGAACAAACAAAAACAACTCTTTCTCTCTTCTCTAATTCCTACAAAGTTTGTGCAGATTCTTATGAAGATTTCTTCTTCGAAAAGCATTGAAACATCTTTGTAATAGGATACAATTCATAGACTGTGATTCTTTTGTGTAGTTTGTGTTTCATTAACATGTGATTGTACAATTATTCTAGTGAAATGAATTCAATGATCCTACAACTATGTTTGATTAGATTCTTCACAAAAACATAATATATTACTCAGTCATTGGCTCCACAACTACTGGTATAGCATACATTATAGTAGCAGAGAAGACACTTCTCAAAAAAGTAAGGCAGGACTCCTTAAAAAATGTCATTCAATCTATGAATTACCAATATCATCATCATCTAATTGTGAATGTAATAAAGTAGGGTTTTACCAAATAGTGCATTAGCTTCTTTTGTTAAAGCTTACAAACCACTTGCAGTATTTGAATCCATAAAGGGAGTTTACATAAGTATGTACAAATTTATATATATCTTAATGATCAACATAATGGATAACCAGAAATACTGATTGTACAACAACAAAAACAAACGCAGTGTAATCCTACAAGTGGCGTCTGGGGAGGGTAAGATATACGCAGCCTTACCCCTATACCTTTAAGGGACAAAGAGGTTTTTTTTTATTGACCTTTGACAACTTCCTCTTTTCTATCTATTTGCTTTGATCTTTATTGGATCACCAATAGTCCAAGCACGAGCAAGAACCGTCCATGAAATGGTGAAATCGATTCCTATCTCTTTCAATGATCTCCCTATTAAATATCTTTGATATAAGCTTCGTAGCTTCATGACAATTTTTAGACACTCTAAGGCTCTTAACAATCCTGAGAGTTGTCCCTGGCTTTGTACTGATCAATCCAAAGGCAATCGCCAACTTCTCACTATGTTGATTCAGTTTTTCTTCCTTCCACTCTTTATCCATTTCATAATGTACCTCTGATGTATCTGGAACATGGCCAGACACTTCCAATAGACTATCAACTTCATCCAACATTTTGTATATCTCATTGCTTCACGGATGTGCTATGTCACGAACAAGAAACTCATGGACTACTCTATCAATCTCAATGGAGGTACAACCGGTAACTTTCTTCATTCCTTGATCATTTAAGAAAGTTCTTATTAGTACTACTTTGTCCCATTTTCCAGCACCAGCATAGATGTTGGATAAGAGTACACAAGCACCAGGATTTTCGGGTTCTAGTTCAAATAGGTTCTTGGCAGCATATTCACCCTACTCAAGATTCTTGTGGATTCTACAAGACCCCAGAAAGGAACCCAATATTGCACTATTCGGTTTTATCTTCATGTTTTCGATCATGGTCATTTCTTCATCGAATTTTCCTGCTCACCCTAGAAGGTCAATTATACATCTATAATGCTGCAACTTTGATGTAAACTTGTAGCTTTGAATCATGGTATTGAAATATTCTCGACCAAGATCAACTAAACCAGTGTGATTACATGCTGATAAAATGCTGATGAATGTTATATCATCCGGCTTCATTCCTTCCTCTGTCATTTTTTTTAAAAGCTCCAGAGCTTCGTATGCATCCCTATGCATTGCTAGCCCTGACATCATCACATATGAGAAGTTAAAGTTTTACTTTTCATTCCCTAAAAGACTTGTTTTGCTGCCGCAATGACTCCACATTTCGCATACATATTTATCAGACTATTCAGAGAAGTATTTTGTGAGTGTTGATAATGCTTGTCAATATAAGCATGTATCCACTTTCCAAGATCCAGAGCACCTAAATATGCACAAGCTGGAAGGATTCTCAACAAATTAACATCATGAGGATCCTTTTAGAAAAATGCATAAGTGTTGTAACAGTCTTATTTCTAGTTATCTGTATAGAAATTGTTATCTATAAGTAGTTATTTGGTTTCTATCTTATCTGTAGTTGTTATCCTTATCCTTAGGAGTTGGTTACTTAGTTTCAATTAGGATTGTAACTTATAAATAAGTTCAAATCAGCAATAAAGCTGCAGTTTTTGCTTTCATCAATATCTCTCTGTTAATTTATCAAACTCATGTTCCACTTGTTCAAGTAAAATCAATTTCTTAAGTTCTTCACTCTCTGGAAACTTACAATTGGTATCATAGGACTTATTTCTTGAGGGATCTATGGGTGTTTCATCAAAGTAATAATTGAAAAAAGGTAAGTTTATGAAACATGGAAGCAGAATCAAGTTTTTCAACTATAGCACCACCTGTTTTTAATGGTGATAACAATCAGATTTGGGCTGTAAGGATGGAAACTTATCTAGATGTTATGGATATGTGGGAGGCAGTTGAAGAGGATTATGAAATTCCTCCATTGCCTGACAATCCAACTATGGCCCAGATCAAGAACTATAAAGAGAAGAAAACCAGAAAATCAAAGGCAAAAGCCTGTCTATTTTCAGCAATATCTTCTTCAATTTTCACTTGAATTATGTCTCTAAAGTCAACCAAAGACATATGGGATTATCTCAAGTCAGAATATGAAGGGGATGAGAGGATCATAGGTATGCAAGTTTTGAATCTTATAAGAGATTTCGAGAGGCAAAATATGAAAGAAATCAAAACCATAAAAGAGTACTCTGAAAGGCTCCTGAACATAGCAAATAGAGTAAGATTAGGTGGTTCCGTGTTTAATGATTCTCGGATTGTTTAAAAAATTCTGGTAACTGTGCCGAAAAGATTTGAAGCAACCATAACTACTTTGGAAAACACCAAGGATTTGTCCAAGATCACCTTGGCGGAGTTGTTGAATGCTTTGCAGGCTCAAGAACAACGAAAGGTCATGAGAGATAAAGGAAATACCAAGGGAGCATTGTTTTCCAAGCCTCAAGATGGAGATAAAAATAAAAAAGAAAAAGAACTAGAAAAATGATGAAAGCGCTCCAGTAGGTACTGCAATGGAAAAAACTGGAAACAAAAAGAAAAAATTTCCTCCATCTAAGCATTGTAACAAGAAAGGCCATCCACCATACAAGTGTTGGAGAAGGCCTGATGCTAAGTGTAGTAAATGCAATCAACTTGGGCATGAAGCAGTCATTTGCAAGAACAAATATCGGTAACAAGAAGCAGATGTTCAAATTGTGGATGGAGAAGAGGAAGATCAACTCTTTGTTGCTACATGTTTTTCAAGTAAATCATCAAGTGAGTATTGCTTGATTGATAGTGGATGTACTAATCACATGACAAACGACAAGGACATCTTCAAGGAATTGAAGGGTAAGACCATTACTAAAGTCAGAATAGGTAACGATGAATATATTCATGTACAAGGAAAAGGAACGGTTGCAATTCCAAGTCACTCAGGTACAAAATATTTTCTGAAGTGTTGTATGTACTTGAAATAGATCAGAACTTGCTTAGTGTTGGTCAATTGATGGAAAACGGCTTCAAATTAAATTTTGAAGATAAATATTGCTTGATCAAGGATGAATCAAATTAAGAAATGTTTAAAGTAAGAATAAGAGGTAAAAGTTTCTCATTAGATCCATTTGAGGAGGATCATGTGGTTCTTTCAGCCAAAGGAAATATTGCAGAAGTATGGCACAAGAAACTCGGACATTATCACTATGAAAGGCTGCTTAAAATGCAAAAGGCAGAAATAGTCGAGGACCTACCTATTTTAGAGGTGAATTCTTCAAATTGCCTTGTGTGTCAATATGGGAAACAAAGCAGACTTCCATTTCCAAAGACAACTTGGAGAGCGTCAAAGAAATTGTAACTAATTCATACTGATATAGCAGGACCTTAAAGGACTCCCTCACTAAAAGGTAGTTTTTACTATATCATTTTTGTTGATGATCTAACTCACATGTGTTGGATTTACTTTCTCAAGAATAAGTCAGAGGTTGCAAATGTCTTTCGGAAGTTCAAAGAAAAAGTAGAAAATGAAGATGCTTGTAAAATTCATTCCATATGAACAGATAATGAAAAGGAATACACTTCTCAACAATTCAACATTTTATGTGAGGAAACAGGGATTCATCATCAGCTTACTACTCCATGTACTCCTCAACAAAATGGAGTAAGTGAAAGAAGGAATAGATACATAATGGAGATGACCAGATGCATGTTGCATGAGAAGAACTTGCCAAAGAAATTTTGGGCAGAAGCATCAAATACATCAGTTTTTTTCCAAAATAGGCTTCCCACAAAGGCGGTGAAAGGTCAAACTCCTTTTGAAGCTTGGTATGGGTTCAAACCATCATTAAACTTCCTTAAAGTTTTTGGATGTCTTTGTTTTTCCTATGTTCCTCAAGTTAAACGAGACAAGCTAGATAAGAAATTTGTTCCAGGCATTTTTATTGGATACAGTGCAATTTCAAAGGCGTATAAAGTCTTCCAACCGCAAACTGAAAATATAATCTTCAGTAGAGATGTGCATTTTTTGGAGAATGAAGAATGGTGTTGAGAAGACTCAAAGAAATCTATCCTAAACTCTTCAGAATCAACAGAAAAGTTTCCTGCCAAAGTTCCTGAAAAGCAAATATCACTCTCATCACAAGATGAAGTGGTGGATCATCCACCTGTTAAAGGTGCTCGACTACTCACTGATATATATCAGAGATGTAATGTAGAAGTATGTGAACCTGTTGGGTACAATGAAGCTAAGAATGATGAAAATTAGGTGGCTGTAATGAAAGAGGAGTTGTTTATGATTGAGAAGAACATGACTTGAGAGCTTGTTGATCAACCTAAAGACAGAAAAGTAATTGGGTTGAAATGGGTCTTCAGAACAAAGTTAAATACTGATGGTTCAGTCAACAAGCATAAAGCAAGACTTTTCGTTAAGGGATGTGCTCAAATTTTTTGTGTGGAATACTTTGATACATTTGTACCAGAGGCTAGGATTGACACGATCAAGTTACTTTTTGCTCTAACTGCACAATCGGGCTAGAAAGTGTATCAGATAGATGTCAAATCGACATTTCTTAATGGTTTTCTCCAGGAAGAAATTTATGTTGAGCAACCCGAAGGCTTTGTGAGGAAAGGAAAAAAGGACAAAGTTTACAGGCTAAGGAAGGCGCTTTATGGACTTAAACAGGCACCAAGGGCCTAGTATGGTCGAATAGATGATTATTTGCTTGGGTTAGGCTTTGAAAAGAGTCTATCAGAATCTACTCTTTATGTTAAACATAATGGCATTGATATTTTTGTTGTGTCTATATATGTTGATGATGTACTAGTTACAGGGAGCACTACAAATCATATTGAGGATTTCATGCAAGAAATGATGCAAGCCTTCGAGATGACTGATCTTGGTCTAATGTCCTATTTTCTTGGAATGGAAATCAAACAGGGATAGAATGAAGTTTTCATTTGTTAGAAGAAAAATGCTAAGAAAATTCTGAAGAAGTTCAACATGGAAGATTGCAAGGAGATGAGTACTCCTATGAACCAAAAAGAGAAACTAAGCAAGAATGATGGAGCAGAGAAAGTGGAGGAAACGTACTTCAGAGGCTTAGTCGGCTGTTTGATGTATCTCACAGCTACAAGACCCAATATTTTGTATGTTGTATGCATTTTATCGAGGTTCATGCATTGTGCTAGTGAGCTGCATCTAAAAGCAGCAAAAGAGTAATCAGATACATCAAAGGAACCATTAATTATGGTGTCAAGTTTCAGAAAAATCCAAATCCAAAACTACTTGGGTATTCTGATAGTGATTGGGTTGGATTAGTAGATGACATGAAGAGCACATCTGGATATTGCTTTAGTCTTGGCTCCGAAATATTTTTGTGGTGCTCAAAGAAGCAGGATATTGTGGCTCAATCCACTGCAGAGGCAGAATTTATGGCTGCAACAGCATCAGCGAATCAAACTCTGTGGTTGAGGAAAATATTTGTTGATCTGTATATGAATCAAACAAAAGGAACTGAAGTAATTGTGGATAACCAAACTGCGATAGCAATTTTTCACAATCCTGTATTTCATGCCAAAACAAAACACTTCAATACCAAGCTTTTCTTCTTGAGGGAAGTGCAAAAAATTGGTGATATGATTCTGCTCTATTGCAAAATCGAGGAGCAGTTGGCTGATATCTTCACCAAACCTTTACCAGGAAGAAAATTCCAACTTCTCAGGAAAAAAGTTGGAGTTTGTAGCTCTTAAAGCAAGGAGGAGTGTTAGAAAAATGCATAAGTTCTGCAACAGTCTTATTTCTAAGTTATTTGTATAGAAGTTGTTATCTGTAAGCAATTATTTGGTTTCTATCTTATCTGTAATTGTTATCCTTATCCTTAGGAGTTGGTTACTTAGTTTCAGTTAGGATTGTAACTTATAAATAAGTTTAAATCTGCAATAAAGTTGTAGTTTTTGCTTTCATCAATATCTCTCTGTTAATTTATCAAACTTATGTTCCACTTGTTCATCAACAAGTAAAATTAGTTTCTTATGTTTCTGGAAACTTACAGATCCATATTTTCTTGCTGCATTAGATGAAAAACAGCCAACGTTTCTTTATAATTTCTCGTATGTGTATAACCGCCAATCATAACATTCCATGACACGAGATCTTTCTCCTCTAATCCCTCGAATAACATCCTTGTCGTCTTAATATCGCCACATTTAGCGTATGTATCAATAAGTGCATTAACAAGACGAATATTCGTCCCACATCAATCCACGACCTCACCCAATTCCCCAACTTAAGTTCACCTACACGAGCACAAGCAGAGAGAACACTCAACAACGTGCTCACCGAAGGTGTCACATTCACATTCCTCATCTGCTCAAACAACTCAAACGCCTCCTCAAACCGCCCCACCTGAACATACCCCAAAATCATTGCATTCCACGAAACAACATCTCTCACAGGCATTTTATCAAAAAGTTCACACGGGTCACCAGCACGTCCCTTCAATGCGTACCCATTAATCAACGCGGTGAACGACACAACATCTCTTTGAGAAATTTTATCAAACAACAATCTTGCATCATCCATTTCACCATTTTTTGCATACATATTAAGAAGTGAAGCATGTACATAAACATCACACATCAATCCAACCTTAAAAAACATGTCCATGAATCAATTTTCCCATTTGGGTGTCCATTATTTTCCACAAAATCTCAAAATAAACGGGAACGTATACGAATTCGGTTGATTACCCGAAAAAAGCATTCTTTCATAGAACTCAATAGCTAAATTAGGTGATTCACTCAATTAATAACCTCTAATTATCATGTTATACATAATGTGATAAGGTTCATTAATAGTATTTAAGATTGATAACACAAAATTCAAGTAATTTGCTTAGTGCAAATTGGGTGTTGTGTAAACCAAACTTGATGAAATGGGAATACACTTTCTTGAAATCTTCCATGTTTTTGCATTTGGATAAGAGGGAAAAAGATGGATCTGTTTGGAGGAGTTTGTAAGGGGGATTTGAGTTTGGGAGAGAGTGGAGGATAGTGATAAGTGAAGTTGAGGGGTTGGAGAAAGAGAGTGTCATTATTTTGTTGTACTAATTTGCTTCTTTACAAGCTAACTTGTTGATATTATTTGGAATATGGGGATGAAGGTCCAATCTTGAAATTTGGCCCCCAAAAAAAGTTACTCCTTCCGTCCCAATTTATATGAGTTGGTTTGACTTGGCACGGAGTTTAAGGTATGAACAGAGGGAGTAGTTGTTATGTTGCTATTGTAAGGTATGAGACTTGAGTTCACATCGGTTGAGTGGGGAGCTAATGTTGTGTTTATATAGCTTTGGGCTCTCCCGCCTCAACAGCTAGCTTTTGGGTGTGATACTTCTTGGGTTGTATCAACTTTAAGTATGGGACTTGAGTCTCGCATCGGTTAAATGGAAGCTGATGTGGGGCTTATATATTATTGGGCTCTCCCACCTCTGTAGCTAGCTTTTGGGTGTGATTCTTCTTGGGTTGTATCAGCTTCAAGTATGGGACTTGAGTCTCACATCGGTTAAATGGAAGCTGATGTGGGGCTTATATAGCATTGGTTTCTCCGATCTCGCTCTTTCTGGGTTGTAATGTGGGGACTATATAGTCTTGGACTCTTCCGCCCACCGCCCTTCGTGCTTGTCGTCGTTCCTTGGATAGAGCAAACCCTATTGCAAAGTATGGACTCACATTGGTTAAATGGGGAGTTGATGTGGGGCTTATATAGCTTTGAGCGTTACCACCTCAGTAGCTAGCTTTCGGGGTGTGATTCTCCCTGGGTTGTATCATTCATTACCCACACCCAATGCAAATACATGTCAATGTTTTCGTTAATTTGCTGTAAATACAGGGTGTGGGTAAAGATTTACTTCCTTCACTGTCCTGCCCCACTAAAGGGAGCTGTTTCAAGAGCAAGTAATCCTCGGTGTGACAGCTTAGGCGGGCACTTTGGCTTCCATTTCAGCAGTTATATGTCCTTTGGTCATAGATCTAACTGAGGGAGGATGTGGAGATACATCTTATATCTTAAAAAGTAAACAATCTTTTTTTGCGAGAGAAATCTTAGAACAAAAGATGTGAAGGTATCTTAATGCTCACTCGGTCAAAGCCCTACGAAAAAATAATCGAGATTCAGGGTGTAACAAACAAGTCAGAAGAAAAAGCATCAACAGTGTGGATGAGATAAGTTATCAAATGTGGTTAATGGTTGTTAACAATTTTTTCTTATTTTGCAAAAAAGAAAAAGCATAAAAAGTTCTCTTTCTCAGTCTTTTGCCTAAGAAGTGGGAGAAAAAAGAAAGGAATTTCTTTGGAGGGGTGAGGCCTAGGGGGTTGGTAGAGGTCTAACAACTTGGGTTGTGTTTAATCCACTGTTTCAAAAAATGGATGTTTTTCTTAAGTATACAACCTATGCATGAACATTATGGGAGTTTGTTCAGTAGGCTAGAAAGAATATAGATGTAAGTGTCTTTAAGAATATATTCTGGTTTTGTCATGCTGCAGCCTTTTGCAATTGGCTCAAAAGTGGTTCTGCTGCACAATGTTTGGTCTGTTACAAAGTATTTGACTAAACATTTGTTATATTGTTCCAGGTTCTGTATGGCAAGTAGAGGTATAACTACCGTCGGAACTATATAGCCAACAGGATGGTGTAACTTTTTGTTGTGGGACAATTGGTATGGCTTTTGTTACAAGAATTATTGGACCCAAATGAAGTATTTGTTACAGAGGTGTTGCAATTTGTAAGTTGAATTATGAAAATCAAGAAAATAAATAGATTATACAATTCCTTAGTTTGTGTATTCTACTGATGCTTGCTTATGATTCATCAAATGAAGTTTCCAAGTCTTAATCTGTAGAGCGAAAAGAACCATAAAAGCCTTAGTGACCTTGATATAAATTGTTGGTCCGTATTGTATAGTGGCAGAAACATAAGCTGAATGAACATAGACAATCAGAGACGGATTCAGAATTTGAAAACGACAGGTTACAGTTCTTAGCACCCAACTATACTACGAAATTATTGGTTCAGATTGAATTTTGGTTTTTCACATATATGTTTGTGCTCATTGTCGAAAGTATAGGGTTCGGATGAGCCCTTTGTCCAAAGGTTGCATCCGCCTCTTTAGATAATAGAAGGGCATTTAGAGAGATCTATTTGTTGGCTTCTGATATAAATGAGGCAATAAATTAGAAGTTATGATTAGATTGAGAATGTTCAAAAGAATAACTATGTGGGAGTTGTTTGCCACCTAAAACCAAGATTATGGAGCATCTGCGAGAAGTCAAAAGACAAAAGCCCGTGGCACCAGAGGCGGGTGAAGTATTTCGACAATGTGTTCAACTGAACCCAACATTTTCGACACAGAGCTTATATATATACAAATACTAAATTCTGAACCCGTAATTTCAAAAGTGCAATCGGTTCGTCAAAGTTAAAATCATGCATCCGCCTCTGCCTGACACCCTGATTCTCTTGGTTGTGGCTACTTGATGCTGCATTGCTTAAAAGATGATCAGTAAGTTACTTTTTTGATATGGTGCTCTGTGTCCAGCGACTCGATCATTGGATACAATGACCAAAAATATCCAACAG
The DNA here is from genome assembly GCA_030864215.1 of Capsicum pubescens. Lineage (NCBI taxonomy): Eukaryota > Viridiplantae > Streptophyta > Magnoliopsida > Solanales > Solanaceae > Capsicum > Capsicum pubescens. Next base: position 304,084,399 of record CM061540.1, read on the forward strand.
AACTCATTCCTATATGGTTATTTTGATGCTGAAGAACCAATAAGAGAAATAAGTCATAGTGGGCACTACACAAAGGGGTAAGCCAAAATGATTTTTCTGTCTTTCTATGATTCTTATTTTACCACTACTAATCGATCTTTAGAACCTTTATTCTGATGAGATTTAAGAGAGTGTCAACTCATTTTTCTCAAACAGTGACCATGCTAAAAGTAGTGGTGAACCCCAGCTAAAACCATTCTATGCATTTCTTTTGGCTATAATGAACACGTCCAGAGAGGGACCGGGCATCTATAATCATTCTTCTTGATTTTTATCATCGCTATCATCAATATTATTATTACTGGATGTGTTGCTTGTATAGATAAGAAGAATATATGTTAATTAACCATTATTAGGAAAAGTAGCACTAGCTTAAACTTACCTTCTGACAGCACAGTAGGAATATGCAAAATTCAAAAGCAACGGCTATTTTTATTATTTGCCGTTAGACTGTAGATTCTGGCAAGTATTATTGAGGAGGATTGGCCTCCTTTACAGAATGGTCACATATAAAGAATAAAGGATGGGGGACTTTGTCTGAGGTTTTCTTATCCAGAATATTCATGCTGTCTGGTTAAAAATGGTGATTAGGATTCTTCCTTATCAAATACTATGTCAACACGCGAGCATCTCCGCTTAGGTGGAATCAGCTGCCATTGCCATGTCAGCATTTGTGGCCCCGAGATTTGGTCAAAAGATTTCAACTCATGGTCAACCTCAACATTACTCTTGATTTGCTCCAACTTGAACACCATATTTTGTGTTTGCATAAAAGACCTGTTTTTTCTGTTGCTCGTTTGTCCGGTTTTGACGTGGCACGGAGTTTAAGAAAGTAAAGAAGATTTTTAAATCTAGTAATCTTAAACTAAAGATATTTTGAATGTACCAAAATGTCCTTTAATCATATGGTCTTAAACATGCCACGTGGAAAGTTAGAACTAAAGATCGAGTTGCCAAAAAAGAAAAGAGACATGAACCCAAGGGTGTGGCCTAGTGGTTCAATGAAGTTGGGTTGAGCACAATGAGGTCTCAGGTTCAATTCTCAACGAAGACAAACACGAGATGATTTCTTCTCATATGTTTTACCCTTGGTGGACAGAGTTACCTGGTACCTGGTGCTGGTGGGAGGTGGCAGGTACTCCGTGGAATTAGTCGAGGTGCGCGCAAGCTGGCCCGGACACCACGGTTATCAAAAAAGAGGCATTTTTCCGTGACCCTCATCAAGAACGGCAGAATGTCTATTTTAATGTCTATTTTTACTCACTTTTTTCTACTTGTAACTGTGAGGATAATTTGTAAGTTCTCTGGTTCATTGCTTGAAAATTATTACCAATTGACAACTTATTAAAACGGTCTCTATGTTAGAACCTTATCTGAAATTGTCCTAACATGAATGCATAATCAACTCTCCCTTTAGTAAGGAAGTTTGATTAAAAGTAAAACGCAATTTGGTATTAATTTATACAGTAATACAGCAGTAAAAATTCTTTAAAATAGATAACTATTAAAACCGAATCTCTTTTGTTTCTAGTTCTACCTTCTGTTTGTTTTTTACTTTGTGAACTTCTGAAGGAAAGATATTAGCATTCTACTGTTAAGCCATCGGAACCAAGTCAAAAGTTATAGAATAACCTTACACTATATTGATTATGGTCAAACATGGTTAACCTTGTTACTTCTCATCTGCAACTACAGGGGGCATTAAATTCATATAATGCAAGTCCCGTACAATGCATCACTTTCAGAATCTTCAGAGAATATTGATTTCCTTACTGATGAAAAACAAAGATAAACACCATGTGATGATCACTTAAATGCATTGTCTCGGGTACCTGTCATGAAAGAGGTATTTCTCATCAAGTTGATACATTCAACACTATCAGGAATAATGTTACTCTTCTTGTTTATTCCTAATTCATGTATCACCTGTCTGCTCCACGAAATTGTATCATAGGAATAATGTAACTCTCATGTTTTGTTCCTAATTCATGTATCATCTGTCTGCGCCGTTAGATTGTAGTATCATAGGAATCTGCTCCACGAAATTGTATCATAGGAATAATGTAACTCTCATGTTTTGTTCCTAATTCATGTATCATCTGTCTGCGCTGTTAGATTGTAGTATCATAGGAATAATGTAACTCTCATGTTTTGTTCCTAATTCATGTATCATCTTGTGTGCCATTAAATTGTAGCATCATAGGAATAATGTAACTCTTATGTTTTATCATCTATCTGCGCCGTTAAATTGTAGTATCATAGGAATAATGTAACTCTCATGTTTTGTTCCTAATTCATGTATCACCTGTCAGTGCCGATAAAAATGCTTTTTATATTCTTAGCAATCTACTAACCAGCATATTATGCTTTCCAAATAGAGATAAAGGTCTAAATACCTGATTAAGAGCTCTAAAACTGGTTTTGTCAAAATAGACAAGTAAACAAAGACATGATTAACAGGAGATGAAAAGAATTTCACTTTTGAATTATTAGAAAGAATATAACACAAAAGAAGAATAGGAACTCAAATTATGCATTATGTATGAGGGAATTGATTCCTTTGGTGGTAATTGTTACAGTTTTTGCCCTTTGGAACCTGGACCATTTTCCACCTGAACGACATAAGCCTTCGTGTCAGGCAGTTTCTTGCATTGGCAAAGCAGATTACACATGTTAATCTATTGTGTAAGTCTGTTCAATCCATATCATCTCGAGGGGACATCTATCTTAGCAAGAGCACACGGTGAAATAACCCCACCTTTCATATAACATCTTCCCCTCATAACACCTACTAGAAATGGATACAGAACAAAGAATAATATTTTGTGAAACACTTTCTAGTAGAATAATGGACCGGGAACGGGTAAGGAGGGGCATTATTGTGTTTTTACAAGAAAATACTGATTCACATGCATGAATTTGACAGTTGAGAACTTTTGAGAGCCATACCTCTACACTCGAGAAGGAAGGAAAGTAGGAGGTTTATCCAATTCCTTTTTGGAAAATTTGTGATATCTTGTGGATCCCATTTAAGGAAACCGCCTTAAGCTCACACAACAGATCAAAAAAAGAAAACCTTTGGGACCCAATAGTGAGTTCTTCCAACTATATAAACCTCCTCAAACCATTCATCAAACTTACCAACTCCAGCAAGTCATTTCTTGAGCTTCGAGCTTTACGTGTAGCTGAGAAGCTCAGCTCTTCAAATCCTTCACTTCTTTTAGGTGAGGCATTCATTATGTTTTTTCCATTTTATTATCTCAGATTGGAAGTAAAATTCCAATTCCTCCAGCTTTTACGCTAAAAAATGCAGTTTTGAACGCAAGTTTCTTTTAAAAAAAAAAATAGGCCTTCAATACAAAATTAACGTGTCGCGGAATTTCTTCCTAGAATGAAATAACTGTTCAAGTGTAAGCAATGCAGTTCTTGGCTTCTTGCCTTAAAGGTTGATAAACAATAAGATCTCGATTGTTTTGTCATGCCTCTTAAGATGGCCAATTTAACTTCCCATATGCAAAATTGTTGACATAATCTTTTCATGCTTACTATTTCAGACTTCAAGACAGAAAATGAGCAGGGATGGAGACTGGATGTGTGCTGCATGCCAGCACCTAAACTTCAAGAAACGGGATGCATGCCAACGATGCAGCTGCCCAAAATACGCAACACCGGCTGATGTTTCCATGTACGGACTAAACAAAACTGAAGTTTTGGCTGGAGACTGGTATTGCAGTGGTATGAACTGTGGTTCTCACAACTATGCAAGCAGAACAAGCTGCTATCGATGTGGTGCATCAAAAAGTGATTATTATGGTATTGGGGCAGGAATGGCACCGGCAGGTTATGGATATGATGCAAGTGCTCTTCCTGGTTGGAAGAGTGGTGATTGGATTTGCAGCAGGTTAGTCACATTCTCAATTCCAAACAAGTAGGGGTCGGCTATATGCATCCTTAATGCTCATGTCCTCCGTTGAAGTTCATTCGGGACCAATATTATATACGTATTCAATTTAGCTTACTAAATATGTGGTTTGTTAACTGACAGCTTCCTTTTTGATCGACAGATTAGGATGTGGTATGCACAACTACGCCAGTAGAGAAGAATGCTTTAAGTGCAAGACACCTAGGGGATTCGGTGAGCCATCTTCCTTCTGATTCTGGTACTGCATCACCGACATTTTGCTTTCCGAAACCATTTATCATTTACTAACATCCTGTTCATTTCTTTGTTTTTCAGGAGGTGATCTGAGAGGAAATGAATTATATTGAGGGACGCAGCGACATTAAGCTCTTATTGAATATTTAACCTTCAAAGACCCTTCTTTTTCTTCTGTTTTTCTACTCTCTTGCTTTTAGTTTTTCTTTTCTTTTTTCGTTAGATTAGTTTCTCGAAGAAGGGTTTAATTTCTAACTGCATTGTAACTGTGCAAGTGTTCAAATGAATGAACTTCCCTCAGATTTTGCGTTCTTTCTTCTTTCATTTTAAGGATCACAGCAAAAAAAAAGAAAGAGAAGTAACACTGAGGATCAGATATTAGATTCATAGAATCTTTGAGTGGTTTCATTCTTAGGGAACCAAATTGGTTCCTTTAAGCATCAACTCTCAATTATTACACAGATAAGAACCAGATGCTTTACTTTTATAATTGAACCAATTTCAACTTTTCTCTTTCCTTTCCTCCTTCAAGTTTCCAATTCATTTCAATTCCATGCTAATGTGAAGCATTTTCAAGATAGACATTTTATCATTGTTGAACTAAGTACATATAATTTCAATGCAACTTAAGAGACAAAAACTTGTAAATCACACTAATAGGAGCAGTACTTGTGGTTGAATCTTGGATTTTAGCGATAAGCTAGCAGTAAGACTGGTTATGTTGAAATTCGAATAAAAGGGCCTATGTTCATTCATTTAAAAGAAAGGACAGGCAGGTGCACTGAAGCTCCCGCTATGTGCGGGGTCTGGGAAAAGGCCCGACCAAAAGGGTGAGAGAAATAATAATTGTTATTGAAGACATAAATAAGTCATTATAAGTGTGCTCTCTATAACAGATTAAGCTTTTAGATAAGATGGTCGCACATTTCAACAGGGTATCAAAGCATACAATGGACATGAATTCAAGTATCACCACCATCTATTATCAAGAAAGTTCGACGTGATTAGCCCATGAGAAAGAATCAAGCCGCGTGTGAGGAGGCGTGTTGAAGGCATAATTAACTAATAGTGTGATTCTCTAGTAGTTTAATCTTTCAGATGAAATGACACACTGTATATTTTAAGCTCAATAAGAAGTTGTATTTTGGTGCAAGTCTCTTCCAGAAAAAGGAAGCTTCACAGATTGTTCATATTTGAGTTATTGAGTAGACTTAATAGACATGTGAAATATGGAATAGATTCTTGTTACACTTCAACTTCTAAAACACTAAGGAATTGGGGGGAAGGGGGGGGGGGGGGGGGGGTGAAAGGATCAGTAGCGCATTCTACCACGAACAAGGATGAGTGGATGGGGTGATCAGAGCAGTGGAAAATTCACCATGGACTAACATTTTCAACATATGTGTATGCGCGCGCGCATAGAAATAAGTACACATAGAGTTACATATACGCCTTAAAACCATCTATGTCAGTTTAGGACCTACAATGTCTATCGGCCACTAAAACTGAGAGTTGAAGTGCATTGCATGGCAGGGGTAGAGATACGTATCGTTGTCCCTCCACCCTACAACAGTCTACACATTCTTCATCCACGAAGTCTAGATTTCATATTCCTTTTTTTATCGAGACAAGTGTCTTCGTTCACGTGAAGTAGTTTCAATTCCTTGAGATATCTCCTGTGGTCCAGAAAGCCAGAACCAATTCTACTTAATCAAATATCTCTCTCAATAAAAAGTCATTTTCTTGTTTAAAAACCAATGTTTAAGTCTGTTTTAGGATTCTATTCTCTAAGTTTTCTCTATTTTTTTCCAATCCAGAAAGGAAGTTCAAATTATTGAGGAATATTTAAGAAAAGAAGGATGTTAGTATCATATGCATTTGTCAAACCATGGTGCTTCAAATGCAAGAATTTAACAGTTGACAACTTTTGAAAATTCTGTGCCATCTGGTGGATCCCATTTAAGGAAACTGTCTAAAGCTCACAAGTCACAACAGTTGAAAAAGGAAACTTTGAGGTTTCAATAGTGAGATCTTAGCTTCCAACTATATATACCTGCCTAAACCATTCACCAAACTTATCAGCTCCAGAAAACCATTTCTTGAGCTTTAAGTTTCACATCTAGCCAAGAAGCTCAGTTCCTCGAAACATTCAGTTTTTTCTTGGTGAGACATCGATAATGTTCTTTCCTTATGTAGTTCATTTCATTATCTTAGATTGGAACTAAATTTACTCTTTTTTCCAGCTTCTACACACACAAAAAAAAAAAAAAAAAAAAAAAAACTGCTGTGTTTAGTGCAAGTTTTTGTGACGTGAAATTTCTTTTTAGAATGAAATAACTTCTCATATAAACAATATGCATGCCAACGATGTAGCTGTCCTAAATATGCAACACCGGCTGATGTTGTCATGTATGGACTAAACAAAACAGAAGTCATGGCTGGAGACTGGTATTGCAGTGCCATGAATTGTGGTTCTCACAACTATGCAAGCAGAACAAGCTGCTAGCAATGTGGTGCCTTAAAAACTGAAACTGATTACTATGGTATTAGGGCAGGTTGGAAGAGTGGTGATTCGACTTGCAGAAGGTTAGCTCACATTTACAATACGACAACGAGTAAAGCAAATGTGGTCGGCTATATGAATCCTCACTGTCCATGTCGCTTCATTTGAGCTCATCTCTGGACTCAGGGCCATATTATGATTACTACTTGACATATTTAACTACCTTCTTGATCGACAGAGTAGGGTGCGGTATGCACAACTATGCCGGTAGACCTGAATGTCACAAATGCAAGTCACCTAGGCATTTTGGTGAGCCATCTTCTATGTGATTCTGGTATTGCATTTTACTTTCCAGCACCTTTCCTCTATATACTAATATTCTGCTCATTTTTCTGTATTTCAGGAGATGGCCTGAGAGAAAGTGAATTATAGCGAGGGACACGGCGACATCAAGTTTTTTCTGTCAATATGGCACTAACTCAACCCCAAAAGCTAGTTGTATGCCCAAGTCCATATAAGCAAACTACTAGTGCATTCTCTAACAGGGGCTTTTTTACGCACTCCAACAACCAGGGCCGTCTCAACCATATCGAGGCCCTAAGATGAAACTCAAACGAGAGGCCTTTTCTTAATTTTTTTATGTATTTATTTATTTTAAAATTTGTTTCTAGATTTTTAAGATGCAAAATTATTGATTTTTTTTTATAGTCAATATTTTTGAATAATTTTTTTTGAATTGACAATATAGCTAATTAATCCATTCAATCTCTTTTAAGACATTGTTGATCTTAGGTAAGAGTTTATCAATTTTAGTTTTTCAATTCGATATTTTTGTTGTTCACTAGAAATTTATCAAGGGCCCCTTTTTTATTTTATTAATGTTTCAATTGTTCTCCTCTTTTTAAAGTTTTGAACAACCGATCATATTTTCTATTTGACAAAACTAAATTTTAAAAAAATTTATAAAGACACCTACACGTATGATTAGTTGTGTTCATGTCTTCAAAAGGCGTACGACAAAGTCTCCAAGAAGGTTCTGTTGAGGTGTTTGGTATGCCCGTGGCGTACATTAGGTCGATTGAGGACATGTACGACCGAGCAAAGACTCATGTGAGAACGGTGGGAGGAGATTCGAAGCACTTTTCTATTTTGACAAGGTTGCACCAGGGATCGACTCTTAGTCCATTTTTATTCGCCTTGGAGATGGATGTATTGACGCAGCATAATCAAGGGAAGGTGTCTTGGTATATGTTATTTACTGATGATGTAGTTCTAATTGACGAGACCCGGGGGAGGAGTTAATGATAAGTTGGAGGTTTGGAGACATACCCTAGAGTCTAAAGGGTTTAGGTTGAGAAGGACTAGGATAGAGTACTTGAAGTGCAACTTTAGTGATTTGATGCATGAGGCTGACGTGGTAGTGAAGTTGGAAGCCCAAGCCATTCGAAAGAGAGATGGTTTCAAGTATCTTGGGTCTATAATTTAGGGGAATAGAGAGATTGACGAGGATGTCACGCATCGTATTGGTGCAGGGTGGTTGAAATGGAGGCTTGCTTCGAGTGTTCAGTGTCATTAAAAGGTGTCTCCTAAACTTAAAGGCAAGTTTTATAAAATGGTTGTCCGGCCGGCTATGTTGTATGAAGTGGAGTATTGGCGAGTCAAGAACTCTCACTTTCAAAAATTGAAGGTTGAGAAGATGAGGATGTTGAGATGGATGTGTGGACTTACTAGGAGTGACAAGGTTAGAAATGAGATTATTCGGAGGGCGGGAGTGGCTCCGATGGAAGACAAGATGCGAAAAGTGAGGTTGAGATAGTTCGATCATTCGGGCATGTGATGAGTAGGTGCACGAATACCCCGATTCGGAGGTGTGAGAGGTTGGCTATGAATGGTTTCATACAGAATAGAGGTGGGCCTAAGAAATATTGAAGAGAGGTGATTAGACATGACATGGAGCAATTACAGCTTATGGAAGACATGACCCTTGATAGGAAGTTATGGAGGATGCGGATTAGAGTAGAGGTTAGCGGGTAGGAGTGCGTCCTTACTAGTAGGAAGGAGTGTTCTGTGCATAGTTGTGTCTGTAGTTGTAGGGTTATGCGTGTGTCTTGTATTTTCTCGTTAGTGGTGTTTTGGCAATGTTTGTGATTTCGATTAGATAATTTATAGTATTACTCTGTAGCTATCTTTTTTTTATTATCTGTGGTGCGTTTTCACGTTCTGTCGGTTCGTTTTTATATTTTTATATTTGTTACACTGTTATTTGTCCTAAGCCAGGGGGTCTATTGGAAACATCCCCTCTACCCTCCCTATATCCTACCTTGTGGGAATACAATGGGTATGTGTTGAGGAGTAGAAATGGAAGCCAAAGAAGTCAAGTCAATCATGCAGAAAATACAGATGTCCAGAAGTTAGTTAAACACAGTAACTAGTTAGTTACAGTTACTGTTAGACAGTTAAAGAAGTAGTTAGTCCCTATAGTTAAATATACATATTCCCTCATGTATCATAGACAATTAAGAAATTTAATACACAATGTATTAACCTCTCTCATCTATTGAATCTTAATCTGATCATCCTTCTTCTTCTCTGGGTTTTCTTCTTCTCTCCTCTGCTGCTATATGAACTGATCATATAGCTCTTAATCCTAGTGTAATCATTCATAATTCTTCATGGTATCAGAGCCTACTGAGTCAAATTAGTACTCATACACGATCCTCATTGTAAGTCTCTTCTTGAATTCAAGAACTTGATAGTTTTTTCTGAAATTTTATTGGGAATTTCTCGAATTCTTATCCATGGCTTTTGGTGTACATTCTACTGGAAATGGGGGTAAGAATTCATCTCCATCAATTCCTTAAAATAATGGTGGTACCATCTATCAATCCACGACTGCTTTGGATATTAATCACCCCCTTTATCTGTAACTACTGATATTTCAGGTAACTCCCTTGTGTCATTTCAACTGAAAGGGAGTGAGAATTATATTGTATGGAGCAAAGAAGTTAGGATAGCATTGTTATGTGGCAATAAGTTTGGTATTGTTGATGGTTCTTGTTCAAAAAATAGGTTTACTACTGAATTGGGAAATCAATGGGAAAGAGTCAATGCCATTGTTCTATCATGGCGTTGAAGTCAGTTTCTACTGATCTTCTTGGAGGGGTCTTACATCCATCTAGTTGTAACACCCCGATTCGCTGAACCGGAATGCTACACTGTGCTCATGACCCCGAAGGACCACAAGCTAACCCATAACTGATATCTATACCTGTAACTGCATAATATTCATATAAAATGCGGAAACATGAACAAAGAAGACGTAAGGTTCAATCTTGAATAATAAGATATCTGAAATAAGGTGGTATTACAATACCAAAACAAAACTGAAAATACTAAAGTCTAAATCTGAAAAACTCTATAATCGTCTGAAAGTCTCTAAACTGTCTGAATAAGGATTTGAAGGAACATGTCTCCAACTAACTCCCTAAACTGAAAATAAACTGAAATACTGGAATAATAAATGTAACGATCATGTCCTCGAAAGATGAGGACTCACTACTTACTGAACTGTTACTGCTGATCTGGAATCTATACCTAAGAACCTATGGTGTAACATAAAAAGAAAGCACCATAGCGCAAATGCGTCAGTACAACTAAAGTACTGAGTATACGTGGGGGTAGGCTAAATGCATGGGGTTTATATGCATGAACATGCTGACTAATATGAACGTGAGAGTACATACATACATACATACGTAACTGCTACTGAACTTGTGGAGATACTGACTACTTGAGTTTGAACTCTGACAACATGAGTTTCGTGATACTGAGATACTGAATGACTGATGACATGGATGACTATATCCAACAGTACTAATTCTGAGGAAAACTATCTGAGTTCCAAATTATACCTGAACATCTAAGTCTGAGATCAGTCCTAGCTGACGAGTGATCTCTGAAACTGATAATGAGAATACTCGACTGAAACTGAGATTGAGATCAAGCCTGTCTGCCGGGTGACCTCTAGACATAATAATAAGCATCTGATTATGGGACCAAGCCTATCTGACGAGATGATCCAGGAACCAATGGAACTATCTGAGTTCCTTACTGAGATTGATGACTATATCTGACAGTCCAGATTCCTGATTTCTACTTTGAAGACTGATACTAAAACTGTAACTGTACTGTAACTGTGGGAGGTAGTAACCTAACCGACATGCCCCGATACTGTACTGGTGGGGTCCAATCTTTGCCCTGATTGGAAGGGTGTCAATACCATGCCACGGGTAGAGACCTCTGTTATGGTCAAGCCTCTCTAACGGGTGACCCTAAACAGTAAATCAAGCCTAAGGAAATATAATAATCAAGTTTAGCCTTAATCTAACGGGTGACTCCTATCCTGTGTTGGATACGCAGTTCTGGAGTACAGGGATTGCTGCTAACGGTTCTACCTCTCTAACGGGGAAACCGTCATCCCTGCACTCGCTCGGTGCTAGTCCCTACTCCCAACTGAAAGACTCTGAAAAGATTAAATGCGCTGAATTTACTAACTGAACTGAACTGATTCTGAGTTTACTGAGTTCCTTGGACTGACGGAACACTACTAATATTTGATATCTAGCTAAGTCATGAGATTGCTGATCTTACTGAGTACTGAGTTTTCATGAGATTTCTAAGTCTTTCCTGAGTCACATGACTAACTGCAATCTATGGAACATAGCTTGACTGAGGATGTGTTGAAACATGACACTAGCTCTAGGCACACAACTATAGTTTTCGGGTACAAGTACCCCTAGGACTCGATGGAAGGAAACTGACACACATGACTGACTTGATCACAAGATTTGAGTCCACAATTCACAATATCATAAGTAAGGATTTCATAATAAGAATGATTCTCAACAAACTATCACATGATCGGGAATGCACACAACATCTATATACTTCCATGGCTTCAATAACATGGTCATTCCATATCACAACAATATCATGAGCATCTCATACAACTTCTTCAATTCAAGGCAATAGCATGGGGATCACGTTGAACATAAACTTAGAACATGGAATAGTCACTTAGGACTTATTATGTCATAAAAGCATGATTTCTATTCCCTTAGGTATTTTCACAAACACCTTACATGAACATCTTAGGCATAGGTGGATTTATTAAGATTTCAAACATTCAACCACCAATTTCACATGTTTATACGTTAAATACCACCATATCCTCACAAAAAACATACAAAGATCCCATCTTAGGCATCATCAAACTCCAACTACATGAACATCAACCATCAACAACATAAACATCATAATACATAATTTAGAAGATGGTTCTTGAGCTTCATGGACGAAAGGAGTCCATGAATCAACTCATGCATACCTTAGAAGGAAGATTCTTGATGATTGACGGAGGAATTTCCTTGAAATTGGATCTTCAAGCTTAGTTATGCAACCCTAGTTGTTTTTTCTCTTTTAGTGCTCTTGGATGATGAGCTTTGAGGTGATAATAGGGTTGTAATATGTTTAGAAGCTATATATTTTGTAGGGTTAAGTTTAGGGACGTGTAAGGAGTGTTAAAAGACTTAATTACCCTTAAAATAACTCAAAACAGAGTGTTTTTGGCACCTGGAACAGACTTAGGAGGCTCCCAAGTGATTGCCTAAGCTAGGTTGGGCGGCGCCTAACCAATCGCCTATGCTTGGGTTGGGCGGCGCCTAACCAATCGCCTATGCTTACTGTCTCTCACGAAAATAGGCATAACTTTTCGCTCGGGTATTGGATTAAGGCGAAATTGGTATCGTTGGAAAGATAATTCAATTACCTACAATTTAGTGAGTCTAAATCAGACAAAATACCACATTAATATCTAGTAATACTCGTTCAAAGATGACCCTTACAAAATCGAACACTAAAACTTGATGGATTCAAAAACTCTTAGCTTGTATTACCTTAAGTGACTCATGTGAACATGGTTAATGCATCATAATCTATCCTATCACTAGGATATTCATTGTAATTCATGTACTCAAGTATGAATCACAGGATAGGAGATTTCATACGTAGGAATACTTATTCACTTCCTAGCTTAGAAACATGAGGGGTATTACACGAGTGCCCAGGCTGTATAGTAAGATTTAAAAGAGAGGTTTGATAAGGTTAATGGGTCGAGAACTTATAATCTACATCAAGAAATTGCTACCATATCACAAGGATTTCAGTCTGCTTCTATCTATTTTACTAAACTGAAAGGTTTGTAGGATGAATTTGAGTCTATGGTTCCATCCCCTGCTTGTAACTGTGAAAGATCAAGAGAGTTTGTGGCATATCTATAAAGAAAAAAGCTATACCAATTTTTTATGGGGTTGAATGACACATGTTCTCAAGCAAGAAGGCAGATTCTATTAATGTCACCATTACCAACTGTCAACATGGCCTACTCTATGATAATGAGTGATAAAGACATAAATCTGTGACTCAATCTGTCAATGACACAGGGCTTTTTGATGTTTCTCCTAATGCAGGTGATGTTTTAGCTATGTATTCTAAGTATTCTTACCTTGGAGGTGGCTACCAAAAAGGAAAAAGGGGTTATGTGTCAAATTACAATCCTATTGCGTTCTGTGATCATTGCAAATTAAAAGGGCATTACAAGGTTGAACGCTTTAAACTGGTTGGCTATCCATCAGGGCATCCTAAGCATATAAACCACAAAGGAAATGCTGACACTAGAGGTAATATTGGTTATAGGAAAAATTATGATCACAGGTCCAAGCAAAGAAGAACAGGTCATAGTGCACACAATGCTATGATTGGAGATTGGGAATCTCAACCTCAACAAGTACAATACCAACATAATCCTCAATCTTTTTTTGAAAACTCTGGGACCCACATGGACTACAGTCAAGTCAACTATCTTAACATGCATAAGAAGGTGCAGGATTGGTATCTATGTCACCAAGGTTTACACCTGAGCAGTATACACAAATCTGTCAAATATTACAGACTTAGGGCTATGGCATGTCATCAACACCTTCAGAATTCTGTGAATGTAGCAGATAATTGTAGTGACCTATTAGTCACACATAATCTACCTGAGTGGATTATTGACACAGGAGCTACCAACCACATGGCTTCAGATATTGGGCTTCTGAATAAAGGTTCAATATCTAAGTCGGTATGTCCTCTGAAAGTTATGTTACCGAATGGTGATTGTTATAAATCGGCAGAAATAAAGCAAACCACAAGTAAAATAATAAACAAGAACATATAGATTTACGTGAAAATTCTTGCGGGAAAAAACCACGGGCAAAGGCAGAGGATGTTTCACTATAATGAAAGAAGAGAAGTACAATGTGGAGAATGAGTATTTTCTGAATGCACAAAATAACCCACTAAATGCACTAATATAATACGTGTATACAAATAAGTCCTAGGCCCAAAAACATAAAGGTCCATTGAAAATCACAAACATGGATCGCACAGCTAAACTTTCTGGGCCGGATCAACAAAATTTGGGTCACAACTCTAACAGTGATGTGTCAAAAGTAGCACACGCTGGTTCAAGTAACATATCTGACAGTAGCACCCTCTCAAATATATTTCATTTACCATAATTTAAGTATAATCTATTGTTAGTGTCCAAGTCTACTAGACAGTTAAAATGTTCAGCTACATTTTATCCTAACTTTTGCATATTTCAGGATCTATGGAATGGGAAGGTGAAGGAAATTGGTAGAGAAAGAGATGGTCTATATTTCTTACTAAACAAAAACTTCCAGGACATACAAGAGCAAGTTGCTCCAATGTGACATATACAAATAATTCTAATATAGAACTATGGCATAAAAGACTTAGCCATGTTCCTTTCAAAGTTCTCTGTAGATTGTTTATATGTCAAAGGATCTTTTAGATAATAAACTTTCTACATGTAGTGTTTGTCCTTTGCTAGATAAACTAGGTTGCCCTTTCCAGTTAGTATGACATGTTGTAAAAATGCTTTTGACTTGGGATCCCAATAGGGTAGCAACATGTGATGGTCATAAATGGTTCCTTACTATTGTTGAAGATTACAAAAGAATGACATGGATATATCTTATCAAATTAAAGTCTGATGTATTTGTTATACTCAAGCATTTTCTGTCTTATGTTAAAAATCAGTTCAATACATGCATTAAAATCCTAAGAACTGATAATGGCAGTGAAGCTGTGAATAACATGTGTGTTGAACTGTTTGCTAACTTAGGTATCAGACATCAGACATCATGCTCTTACACCCCTTAACAGAATGGGGTATTTGAGAGAAAGCATAGGCATCTCTTAGAAATGACAAGAGCCATTAGATTTTAAGCTAACATACCTCTAAAATACTGGAGATATTGTCTTAAAGCTGCTACATATCTGATTAATAGACGGCCTACACCTGTGATTGATAATGTAACTCCATATGAAAAGCTTTATAATAAGAAACCTTTTCTCGATCACTTAAGAATGTTAGGATGCTTGTGCTACGCTAAGGTTGTGCATGAAACAGATAAATGTATGCCTAGATCAAGAGTGTAATCATTAATAGTGTAATCACTTTAGAGTGTAATCATTCATTATATTCTTCAATATGTTGTTGTTAACACTCTACACGTATGAATTATTAATATAAAAATATATTTAAAAAAAAACTAATTAAGGATAGAGAAATAGAATCTGATTCAATAGACAAATTATTTGACTGTAAAATAACTTCGGCTCTTCCGAATTCACGATCCTTGAAAACCTAAAAAGGAAATTAAAAGAAAATACAACATATATTGTATAGTATATTTTGACTCTTTTTCTCCCTTAAAATAAAATTTGATCAATCCATTTTTGAGCCTATGAAGAATGAGGATTGAAGAATAAAATATTAAAGAAACTCACTGATATGATAATATTTATTTGTCTGAGGTAAATAATGAGTGTTTAGTAAAAGATGAAGGATAAAAATAAAGTAAAGAATGAATGTAGTAGCTATAATTTGGTATATAATCCTCAAACAGTTATAGTTTCCACTTTTATCTAAACCAACTCTTCTAATTAAACTTAAAAGGCATAAGGGTCGTTCAACATTTCAGGAATATTTTGGTCCACCGACATTGTTATTCATGCTTTTACAACAGTTCAGAGATGGATGAAATGTTGAAGATAATTTTCCTGGAAGTGACCTAATGAACGAGACACCCTGCTAACAACTAGGGAAAAATTGGCAAGAAGATACATTTCTAAAACTATTTTGCCATATGCCCACTAAATTTCTTTTTGATTTAATTTTTAGGGTTAGGGTATAAAAAGTGGGGAAAAGTTGAAAAAATGGGGCCACACGTGGGCCAAGGGATCATTTAATCATTTTTACAACTTTACAAATTTAATATAATACACCTAACACTCTTCACTTATTCCAATATAAAAAAAAAACTATCTCTCTCCTCTTCAATTCTCTCCTAACTCCCGCTTTCGAGAACCCTGCTCCCAAAAAATCCATTTTCATTTCTTCTTCTTCTTCTTCTCCGAATGCTAAGGGCTCGTTGTTTCTTCGTAAGGTTAGTTAAAATCAAGTTTTGATCATTTCTAGATCTATTTAAATGGATTTCTTTGCGAATTGATTTGTAGTGATGTAGAAATTTATTTATTTATTCGAATTTGGTTGATTAAGTAGTTAAAAAATGAGAATTTTATAGGTAATGAGTTTAATTTTGAAGCAATTATTGAGGTTTTATGCGGCATTTTTGACAGATTTTTTCGTCGATCACGGTGTTGAATTTTGAAACTTTTATTTAGGATTTTTGGTTTAATTCTGGGTTTTTTTTTAGCAACAAAGTGTTGAATGGTGGGATAATTATTATTTGAAGAGTTATTTTGGCATTTTGATTCAAACAGTGACCTATTTCTGTCTGTAGACCTGTGGTCTTTCCGTAGACCCGTGGTCTATGAAATAAGAATACCCTAGATTGAAATCAATTTTTAGACGTATGAAATTCTTTTAAAATATGATTGCTGAAATAGTGAAAATTGAAAGATTAATAGCTAATTAGTTTGATTAGGTGGACTAGTTTGATTTTTAGCAATTGTTGTTTTTTGATATTGCATGTTGGATTTTGGTTCAGTTATTGTATGTTTGCGTAGTGAACTGTTTAATGGTGGGGTATTTCTTTTTTTCTTTTTTTTTTTTGGGAGGGGGGGGGGTTCATTTGAGCATTGAGTTATTTCTGTTGATAGACTTGTGGTCTATGAACTGAAAATGGGAGATTTGTTCTGCAGGTGTAGATTGTGTTGAAAATGGCTAAAAAAGGCATCCTTCCTAAATGCAAAGACAGTACCACTTCTGATTCTGCTGGTAGCAATAGAAAAAGAAAAGTTGAGGCAGTTGAAAATGTCGCAAAAAGGAAGAAAATTGAAGAGGCAATGTCCAAATCAGATTCGGAGTTAAAGGAGATAAGCGACTACGTCGATTCTGGTGAAGATGTTGCCATGCGCAGTGTTAGTGGTGACAGCGAAGAGAGCGAGGGAAGTGGGAGAAACAGTGATGATGGGGATAATGATCCCTTGTCCGTGCCATCTCTTTCAAGGTTCATTTTCGTAGAGTGGTATGACCTTCGAACGCTAATAGATGAGGTCGGATCTTTCCCGGCAAAGATATTGATCAGATCAAGAATGGATGCTTATCGAGAATTTAAGTAAGTTCTTGTCAATCAGGAATTGAAGAAAATATTCAAGCGGTCCTATTTTGGACACCTGAGAAACCTACCAGAACATCTCAAGTTCAATGGTCAGCTGGTCCATTATTTGTTGTTGCGATGCGTCAAGAATAAGAAGATACGTCATGAGATGTGGTTCTGCATTAACAAAAAGACTGCCTGTTTTGTCTTGAAAGAGTTTTGTTTGATCACGGGGCTGAACTACTCATCATACCCCAGTGAATCAAAAATGAAGAAGGTGTTAGCAAAGGGAGAGAATTTTTGCTTTAAGGTGACAAAAAACAAAAATATTACAGCGGCCAACTTGTTACACCTGATTAGAGGGAAACGAGGATCAGAAGTTTAAGTGTTGTTTACTGTGGTTCTTGCCCACCATGTTGCTTGCAAAAGATTCGATGAAGGTTGTCGACACAAAACTGATTTGAATGGTCGATTCTTTGAGTTTCTTCGAGAATTATTCAGGGAGGAAAGAGACATTTCAACTGATCATGGACTATCTGAAGAAGAAAAGTGACCTGAAGAAGCAGAGGGGGTATTTGATAAGAAGCAGAAGACATCCTATGCTCTATTCGGATTTCCCTGGGCATTCATGGTATCTACTATAAATTCTTTAGCAAGTTTATCGTAGATTCTCTTTTTATTTATACTCTGTCATAGAATCTGAGTTCTTTTTTTCACTATTGTACTGCTTATAGATTTGGATCTATGAGGCCTTTCCTCATCTTGGAAAATTTGTTAGAAAATCAATGGATGAGCCTTTTTCTATTCCCCGCATCCTCAGATGGCACACTACAAAAAGTGATAAGATAATCGAAGGCGACCCATTCAAGTATAAAGGAAAAGTTACTGATGTATGAACTTATTTTTTATTATGCAATAATACTATTGTTGTATCGAATGTTATGTAATTGTTAATTGATATTTTGTAGAACGTGCACCCGTACATCATCCCTACTATTTG
This sequence comes from Capsicum pubescens, assembly GCA_030864215.1. Lineage (NCBI taxonomy): Eukaryota > Viridiplantae > Streptophyta > Magnoliopsida > Solanales > Solanaceae > Capsicum > Capsicum pubescens. The sequence continues at coordinate 304,102,788 of CM061540.1, forward strand.
TGAGACGAAGATGGATTACATGATTATGTTCAAGTCATATACAGACGAGGTAAAGAATAACGTCCTCGATGGCTTGAAGAAAGAGTTAGAAAGGGTGACTGTCCTTACTTCAAATGAGGGCAGTGATGATGATGGGGATTTGGGTGGTAACCCCGTTGGAGTACGCATTGGTGATGATGTTTCTCCGAGCATCTCAAAAGATACAACAGGCACCTCATCCCCAGGGGATCTCCATAAACGTGTTGTTGTGCTCGAGAAAGCGTTGTTGGATATTGTTGCCTATATCAGAGAGAAAAGACTGAAGAAAACAAAAAAGGATGAGCGACAACACGAGCGAGGTAACTTCATTTAATAATTGATGTTGTTAATAAATTTCCAGTTTTAAATATCAATAACACTTTGTAAAATGATGATACAGTGCATGTGAACCTTCGTGAATCAGAGAGGAATGAAGAAGGAGAAAAAATGAGCAAAATGAATGAGTTGGCCACTATTGTGGCAAAAGAGGAAAAAGAAGAAGAAAAGAAGGATGAAGAAGAAGGAATGGAAAAAGATAAGCAAGAATAAAGTGAAAAAAAGCAGCTGCAGAAGAAGAAGCTGAAAAAAAATAGCAGCAGATAAAGAAGAAGGCAAAGAAAAAAAAGGTTGATGAAGAAGAAGAAAAAGAAACTGACAAAGAGGAAGCTAAAAAAAAAAAGCAGGTGAAGAAAAAGAAGAAGCTAAGGAAGAAACAACTGTTGCAGGTAAAGAAAAAGAAAAAGTTGGGGAAGAAAAAGAAGCTGAAGAAGCAGCAGCTGCTACAGATGCTGAAAAGGAAGAAGAACAAGGTGAGAATGAAGCAGCAGTTGCAGCTGTTGAGAAAAAAGGAGATGAAGTTGAAGATGGAAGGGAAGAAGCAGTAGACAAAGAAGAAGGAGAACAGAAAGTAAAAAAAATAAAAACAGACCATAAAGATGTGGTCATGGATATCATTGATGAAATCAACAGTAACATTTGTGTTGATGAGGAACATAAGAAAAAAGACATTTGAATGATAATATTGTTAATGTGTTGTTGAATGATAAGTTGTTAGGATATGACAATTTTTTTTATTTCACAAGTATGAAAGTTGAAGGATCTGTTGGTAGGATATTAGAAACATTCTTTTATTTTATGGTAGTTGTTATGATTCTGCATTGAATCTGTTTCTATCAAACTGATTTGTGGCATGAAATTTGAATATGCAGTGTGTTGTCATAGTTGGTCCAGTGTATGCTTGATATCATAGCATGCATACTTAATCTTTCGTATACTGCATGCATAGTCTATCATTACCATGTTGCTCGATTTTAAGTTGACGTGTTGTTTGATCGACTATGATTCTATCAAAAATAATATTAACATTATAGAAAAATAGAAGTATTATTATTTATTCAATATCACCACATCCATGTTACACTTTTCTAAAGAACGAATACTAGCATTATAGCACCTAACATCACTTTTAGGTCATTCTCCCTTTCTTCGACCAAAATTAATTTTTGTTTTAGTTGATCCCTCTCTATTTGGGTGTCATGTAGCAATACTTTAAAGTGATCCCTCTGTTCTTCGGCTTCTTTGAACAAAGTCATGAGAAAATCTTTATTTTCTTTGCATTGTTGGAGCCTTTGTAGTAGATTAAATTTTGCCAAACCTTGAAAATTTGATGTCTCGAATCTCGGACTCATTGTTGATGGACTGGTTGGAGGTGATAGCTCATCAAGCCATTTAAAAAATGAGCATGCGCCATTGTCCTAGAAAAAATAATAATTACATAACAATTAATTTAACTTTATAAAAAACATACACAGCTCACCTTTGCAATTGCACAATTATAAAATTTGCGACCTGGATTTGAATCCGTGTGTGACGTCCTCAAGACAGCCGCATTCGCACAATGACAAAGTAGAGTATTTTTAGAATTGGATGTTTGAGATGCTTGAGAGATTGTATAATTTTTAAAAACAAAATAAAGTGAATGAAATAAAACAATGAGGGATGGACGACCTTATATTTAAAGTAAAAACGAAGTGTTAACACTGATGGATTACAAAAGTAGTCGTTTATTATCGTTGAAACAGTAATTTTTTTTTTGAACTGGTGGTGACACTTAATAGACTGTCGTAGATCATGACCTATTTCATTCATCAACGAGATACCAAATACTACCATAGACACTCGAAATCAATGGACCCTCAATAATATGTTAAATAAAAATATTACAGTAAAAAATATACTTGTGCTTTGAGGATCCATCGATTCGGTTGGTCTATCGTAGACTTACGTCGTAAGAGGTGCATCGATTGATCTCCTGATTAATTGTATACCTCTGCTATAGACTAACACTTGAATGTTGTTTAAAAATGAATAAATAAATTAAAAATAAATGTAATGTGGGTTTATACACATATGAAGGAGTGTAAACAAGTCACATAGTCATATTAGAGCTTATACAAATTAGGAGTGGTAAATTAAGGAGTGTGTGGATGGGTAGTGGTCGAACAAACAATATCCTAAGAGTAATGGTTGTCAAAGCACAAGTATATTTTGAGGATGATGAATGTTCAACCACTATCCATTCCACATACTCTTTTGATTTGGGGGTGGTGATTGAAGAGTGGTGATTGAAGGAGTATGTGGAATGGGTAGTCATCAAATACAATCAACATCCTCAAAATATACTTGTGCTTTGACAAACATTACTCTTAGGATATTGTTTGTTTTGACTAATACTCATCCACACACTCCTTAATTCACCACCCCTAATTTGTATAAGTTCTAATATGATTATGTGACTTATTTACACTCCTTCATATGTGTACAAACCCATACTACATTTATTTTAAATTTATTTATTCATTTTAAACAACATCTAAGTGTTGGTTTATAGCAGTGTACATAGAACTATGTGGTCTACGAAAAATTAGGAGATAAATCTATGCACTTCTGATGGTGTAAGTCTACGGTAGACCAAGCGGATCGATGGATCTTCAAAGCAGAAGTATATTTTTTACATGGATTTGACATGGGTCAACATCGATGACAGTCTATTAAGTGTCACCAACAGCTCAAGAATATTTGTTTAACCACCCCCAAATTATGTGATTATGTGTTTAAACCTTTTTTAATTTAATTATTTTCTTTCAACACCCTTAAATCATGTGATTATGTTTTAAAACTTTTTTAAATTTACTTATTTTCTTTAACCAGCCCCAAAATACTTGATTTATCAATTTAAATTTTTTTTAATTTAATTATTTCCTTTCACCATCCCCAAAACATGTTATTATCTTTTTAAATCTTTTTAAATTTAATTATATTCTTTCACCAGCCCCAAATCATGTGATTATTTGTTTAAACCTTTTTAAATTTAATTATTTTCTTTCAAACTACAAGCTACTCATGGGCCATCGATTCATATAGTCTACCGTCGACTACTATGTTTGGTTGATGCGAGACGGAGTCTAAGATCGACGATAGACTATATATGTGATCTGTATTTATTCTACGTGAATTCAATCAAGTCAATCTACAGATGCATTCACTGAACATGTAATAAAGAAAACACAAAAAACAACAATAACCAAAAAGAGGAAAATAAAATTTGAAAACAAAAATACTTATATTAAAATTTGTTCATTGCACAATCATGGGAATCATACATGGGAACATTGGCACAACGGCCAGAACAAGCAAAAAAAAAAGAAGCTTTAATCCTACAAAAACTTATAGACATAAAATAAAACAAAAACTTAAAAACTAATTTCAGGGGGATGCTGGGGGGTGATGTAGTCAGGGCCTTCCATTCCTAGTCTTTCTAGAATTGCCCTCAAGAAACGAGCAATTTGACGGAGTTTCCACTCTAAGTAGATGCGGTCTTGACCTAGGCCAAAGAAAAGGCAGTCGAAATCTTTCCTAAGCAGGAGGAGATCGTAGTGCCTTGGGAAAACACGTCTGATGGGGCGCAGGGTTATTTTTCTAGGGGGCATGATTTTAATTTTGATGAAGAAGAAGAAGGGGGTTTCTGATGTTTTTGGTTTAGGGACAAGTGAAGGCTTACATAGAAATAGTCACTTTACTTATAGACCTATGGAAGGTGTCCTTTCATATTTCCACCCAATGATCAGTCGACGCGTGTTAGAATAGAAAACGCTTGGCTTACGTATACCAACGGTTTTTCTTGTGAATGGACGTGTCTGCAGCTTTTCATTAAATAGGAACGGGAAACAATGATTCATTGCATCGATTGGAGACATAAGGCGGTAAAAAGACCAACATGGCGTGTTTGATGAGTAATCATATAATCAATACAAAATATTTTATAGACCGTGTGAAAGTTATACCATAGAATTTGGGTAGTCTATCGTAGACAAGGCTTTAACTCGATTACAACTGAACTTTAAATTCTACAGAAATGCACATTTATCCCCCGAAACAGTAACTTTACAATTGAAGCAAAAAAAAGTCTATCTATGATTTGTTGGCCATTCTACATGTGGTTCTTTTGTGCCTGAATTTTTTGCATATTGAACACGTATTCCTCCTTTTCGACTTGAATGTCTCACCGAAGCCCTTAATGTGTTTGACTTTCTTCCTTCCGAGTTTGGGATTGTAGGGTGTGGAGAAATCTTAGTGTCTTGCACTTCCCGTGGCACAGTCCATTCGGCCTCTGGAGGGACAATGTTAATACCTTCCGAGTACGCGACGAGGTAAGTTTCATCTTTATAAATTGGCGAAGAGTACTCGTAGATGGAGTTTCCATAACCTACGCCATTGCCATACTTTGTTCGCAAAGCTGCCATCGCATGTTCGCACGGCATTTTCACCAAGTCAAATTTCCGACAAGAACAACTCCTCTCCAACAGATTGACCTTGGCAGTAACGTCATTGCCGAACACCATGAATTGGTCGAGATCCCCATTTGCATTAGTCACTGTCACACCATATTTTTACCAAGGTTAAACAAAACATGACTTATGAATTAAAATTGGTACAGAGTCGCCACCTAATTTTTTTAAAAAAAATAAGGAAACTTATTAAATTATTAACATGTGTGATTTATGTTTCAGTCCGCGAAAACCAATTGAGATTCTAGGTAAGGATTCATATTATCCTGAAGGGAAGGAATTAGACATCCTTCGAAATCCATAACTGTGGTACCCGGCCAGACTAAATTTATCAAAAAGGGAGGAGGTATAATGTAAAAAGTGTGTGTATTAAGTATAAAATAATTCTTTTGAAAAATATAAATATAAAGGTATATGTATATCAAATATATAAATAAAACATATTGTTATGAAACACATGTAAAAGATATGTATAAAAATGTATAAATTACATGTAAAAAGAAAAGTATTTTTGACATGTGAAAAGAAAGTGTCTTTTATGCACTATAAAAAAAAAGTATTTTTACACATAATACTACGGACTTGATCGAGATTATGGAGAGAAAGATTTTATTTGAAAAAAAAAAAAACTACATAATGATGTAAACATGTAGATTTACTTAATTTAATTTATTTGCATCGGTGTTAACTGTCTATATTTGCCTAAATAACAAAAGGGAAAAAGTAAAGAAATACAAATATAAAACATGTATTAAAATAATTTTAATGTATATGTTGTTTTAAAATTTATATAAAACAAAAGTATATAAGTATATGTATGTAAAGAAAAGACAAGATTGAATAAAGAAAAATTATTCTAAAGAGACTACGTAATATTTTTTAGAGTAAAAAGTGAAAATTATTTGATTAAATAATCTAAATCAATCTAATATTTTTATATAAATATTAACGACCTAAATTTGTCTAAACGCATGGTGAAGATTAAATAAAGAATATCCCGCCCAACACCCCAAAAATAAAGCTTTCACTTTAACATTTGTACAAATGTAAGAATATAAAAAGATAAGCACACAATTTAAAGTCTTCTTCGACTGTCATTCCCGATAAGTATTCTCAATAACCTGTATGAACACTTGTAATAAAAATATTAATAATAAATAAATAATAATCAAACTAAACTAAAAAAGTATGTGTGCATATACGTATTTAAAATATAATTTTTTTACTAAAAAGTGAGCTCAGATAAAGTTTTAAAATATTATAAAGATTTTGTCATCGCCCAAAAATATTTATTTTTGTTACGTATTTGTATATGTAAAATCTGTCTTTTTTATTTGTGAAGGCCTCGAAAATCGACAAATAATTTCTTCATCGATCATGTGTTCATTTTTGATATAAAATAAATAACTTGGAGAGTAAAAATCATCTTTTGTATTGGGGTGGCCTCAAAAATATCCGACGGAAAGATAATTTCATTAGCCGTATAGTACAGTATTTTTTCCTTTTCCAAATCAGCAAAACATATCAAAAATGATGCACTATGAGGGTGAAAATGTCCAGAAATCATCCCGCAAAGTGGCCAACAACAACAATAACAACAGTGACAAACGAAGGTAGGCATACTTCCCCGATAAGATGCAAGATTAAATCCAAACAGGCCATAGACAAACATAGAAATAATAAGATCATGTCAATGAACATAGTCATAAACAGTGATAACAGTAGCATTAACTAACGGCAAGAGAGGACATCAAAGTTCGGTGTTTTAATAGAGCCCTGCTGGAGAACGAACAACCAAGGCTAGATCTGTAGAGGTTTTAGAGCTACATAAAATTAACAAGCACAATAATTGAAGAAAATGGAGACAAAGTGCTACAATAGTGGTGGCAGCGGTATTGTTTCCGGCTGGATCTCGTCGGCCACAACTCCGGTGAGAGCCATGGCGTTGTAGTTGCATCGGAAGAGAGGGGCGGCGTGTGGTGCGCTTGGTGGCTGGAAACTCGCCTGTCGGCAGCCAAATCTGGCGAGGCAACGTGAAAAATGAAAAAAGGAGAGGGGGAAGGGGAGAGAGAGTGTGAAGGGTCGTGGTGTGGTTGCTTTTGCTGATGGAGGTGTGTGGTTGGGCGTTGGTGGTGGAAGCCGACCGTCCGGTGATCAATTCCAGCGGTCGACGGTGAGAGAGAAAGAGGAGAAGAGAAGAGAGATGTGAGATTTGTGTATTTGTGCGTGTTTTTGTGCGTGTTTTTGTGCGTGTAGTGTGTGTGTGGTTGTGTGTATATATTATTATTTGCAAAAAAATTGTGTGGTTCCTCCTTTTTTAAGGTGAGAGGGTAGATTTTATACACTTTGAAATTTTGTTCTCCTTTTTTGTATGTAATCATTATACTGTGTAAAAATAAATAATCTGATTCAGTGTTTATGGATTGTAAAAATACAAAGATTAATTTGTAATTATGAAAAATTAAAAAAAACATGTTAAGAATATTGAAAAAATATAATTAATTTAAAAATATTATAGAAATATGATGTACTGTCATGTAGGTATGTATTTTGTGTATTTATTGTGTGTATGTATGTTGAGTATTTAAAAAAAAATTATAAAAAAAATAAATATCAAATCTACTTTCTTTCCAACATATCCCTTAAATTACAGATAGTAGGTGAAGGAAAAGTCAAGTGTCATAATGACGACGAGACCTTGACTTGACTGATTTGTTGTTCTATGTATTAAAATAATTGACTCGACTCAATTTTTACGGATTATAATAAATATACAAAAATACAGGTATTGATATGTAATTATATAAAAAATATAAAAATATTAAAATTATTAAAATAATTAATTTAAAATACTGTAAAAATGTGACGTCATGTGGTGCACGTGTGCAGATGATTGTAAAATGTTAAGAATGATAATGAATTGATAAAAAACCTAAAGTAAGAAAAATTATTACTAAATTATCAAAATAAAAATATGATAATAAATTGATTAAAATTCTAAAGTAAGGATGATTATCAACAATTTGTCAAACAATTATAAAAAAATGTGAAAACTATATTTTGTGCCCTTTAGCGATCGAGAAGCCTGAAGACGTTAATTTTAGGCACGGAGAGCAAAAATTGGGTGTCAACAGTCACATACAAGGAATCACTCGCACTTTTGTTATCCCTTAGGATCCTTTCCGCACAAGGCACAAATTTGTTGTTTTTACCATCGACAAAGGCATGTCGCTCCCTAAACTTTTCACTAAATTTTCTAGCAATTGAATTGAATATGTGCAACACGGGGTACTCTCGTTCATCCATCAACACCGAGTTGAGCGACTCGGCGAGGTTTGTGGTCATCACATTGTACCTATTGCTCGGGAAGTGTGCTCTACTCCATTTCTCAAAACCAAGCACATTTTAAAGGACATGTGCTGCCTCGGGGCAATTATTCTTTAATTCGGCAAAATGCTCGCTAAACTCATCAATAGTATAAGCCTTTGTTGTGGCGTAGAACAGATAAAGATGTTCTCCACAGTGCTGATTTACATGCAAATTTTTAGCGAGTTGCCTCATGAAAAGTTCATGATGTGCACGACTGTAAACACGGGAGAAGGCATTGGTAATGCTAATGTGTCTATCGGAGATGATGCATAGATCTCATTCATCTTCTACTATAGACTTCAACTTCTGGAAGAAGAAGGTCCAAGAAGCATCGTTTTCTTTATCCACGACACAAAAGGCAATTGGAAAGATATGATTTTCGGTGTTCTATGCAATGGTACTCAGCAATACACCCCTGTACTTGCCATACAAATATGTGTCATTGACGGCAATTACCTTTCTCATGTGGGCATATCTCCGTATGCAAGCTCCGAATGCTAAGAAGTAGTAAACGAACGATCCATCCATCCAGTTTACCATGATAGAGTAAGAAGACCCGGGATTCAATAACTCCACCATGTGGGAAAAAGCCGGCAAGCAAGCATATCCATGCTCCGGTGTACCGCGAATGATGTTCTTCGCAATTACACTTCCTTTCCAACATATCCAATAGATTGCGTTGCAATGCATCTCCTTAAACACAATCCTTTGAGTTTCTCTTATGCTTGGACCCTTACCATCCCGAAAATGATTTACACATAGTGAAGTAATCAATTCAGAGGAGATTTTCTTATGCCTGCGGGTAGCGTGTTTAACACCACACGTGTGCAACCCGACATACTTGTATATGTGAAATCTGTCCGAGGTTTCGTACTTTTTTACTCGCAACAACCAACCACAACTACGAGATAAGTATTTTGCCTTCATGAATTTGGTGCAACTCTTCTCCATATAATAATCAAAAGACTACCTCACCGCTGCTGCGTCTAGTAGAATTTTCAGCTCTTTCTTGTCGACGAATGTTTGATCATAATAGAAATTGGTTCCGTCGGTGAAGGAGTGTCCTCGTTGTGATCTCGGTTCCATAGTCTTCTTCATCATCTTGCGAGTCTGATGAAAAGTCTTCCATATGCATAGAATCATCTTCCATATTAATTGGATTATCGTCATCGTTCTCATTATCATTCAAATTGTCATCGACTGTCGAGCGCCGAGGTGGGGTGGTGATGAATTAGCGGTCCTTCAAAGGACCTCTCAACTATATTTATCCTCAAAACAGGCCTAAAGTCATCTGCATCGGCATCCATCATGTACGTCAGCACACGTATATCGTTATTTATGATAGTAGGATTCACATTTTTCCTCAAATGCATTAGATAACTAATCACTACGTCGCTCGGCGCGCAATCTAGATCCCTGCTCTGTATTACGCTTGCGACTAATTTGTCGTACGAACTGTTGCGGCGAACAGGAATGGGCATTGTCACCTTGGTAAAAGATCTCAATTTCCAACATTTAGGAGTCTCCACCCATTCTCCAATGAAATCACCAGAAGCCAGAACAAATTCTGCAATAGACATCCTAGAATTATGCTTTGGTCGACGGTCGATTATGCTTATGGTCTAGGTCGGATTATATGCACAATCGATGAATGACGATGAATGGTCGATGACTGGGCAGGTATCCGTACGAAAACCTTGAAATTGTAAATATTTCTTCTTATCAACGATCGTTGGGTTTATGGAATAGAGAAATGAACTTGGATTTGCCTGAGTTACTGTAATGTACTTTCTAAAGTGGTTTTGAGTAACGTGAGTGATTTAAAGCTTTATAACAATGGTGGAAAGTGTGTTTGAGAAGATAGAAAACAAATGGGGTAACAATGGATGCAATGGACAAGCTTATGATGTTTGGGGACTGATTTACAGGTGATCGCTGGAAAATAACGCCGGAAAAGTGGCTAAAATCGGAGCTTTTTGGAGGGAAAAACAACCACCTTCTATTTTTAGCTTTTGAAAAAAAAATTTAAATATTTTTGGAAACCTAGATATTTTTATATATATAATGGTGGATGATGGAGTGGGTTGAAGTGTATTATTAAAAACTTGTGGGTGAATTTATTAAGTTGGAAATATTGAGTTAAAGTGAATTATTATAAAACTTGTGAGTGAAGTTGTTAAGTTGGTAAAGTTAGTGGTGACGTGGAATTAAGTGGGTATTCGGCCAATTTTTTCAGACTTGTGTCTATTTGACAAAATAGTTCTCAAAATGTCCTTTTTGGCAGCTTTGCCCTAACAATTGTGCGATATTGTTCTAATTAATGATAATACTTCCTCCGTTTTTCAATTTGTTTGTCTTACTTTCCTTTTTAGCCCGTTCAAAAAAATGCATCTTTACTTGTTTAACGACTCTTGAATTCAAACTTTCTGCATGTCTAAGAGAACAAGATTAAATGGGCATTTTGGTACATTCTACGTATTTTTAATTTAAGACCACAAGTTTCAAAAGTATTTACTTTATTAAACTTCGTCTCAAGTCAAAATAAATTAAAACGAAGGGGTATTATGAGAAAAAACTTACTCGCACCCGGTGTTTACACCAAGCCAATACATGCATGACATGCGTTTGAATTTAGAGTTCATGTTATTTAACCATGATTAACTAACATGTATTTTACTTCATTTAATCACTTAACCATGGTAAATTACATTAGTTTGGTGTATACACTAAGTGCGCTTAAAATTTTACCAGTATTATGTAGTTTTAGTAAATGCAAAGGCTTATGTATCACTTATTTACAGAAGTATCAGATATTAGATTCAAAGAATTTTATGAGTGGTTTCATTCTAAGGGAACCAAATTATTTCCTTTAAGCATCTAACTCTCAATTATTACACAGATAAGAACCTGATACTTTGCTTTCGTGAGTGAGCCAATGAAGTGACTTAATTCTACTCTTCTTTAACTGTCCAACTCATTTCAGTGCAACTAATATGAGGAAACCATTTGAGGGTTCTTAAGTTCAATGCAACTTAAGAGACAAGAATATGAGCCAAGAACTTGTAAGGCTTGGACTGTGGTCGATAAGCTAGCGTCGAAGTGACCATACTTTTAGGGTGAGACAAATGGTAGGAGTTGTTGAAGACGTAATTAATAGTAAGTAATTAAAAGTTTGTTCTGTGTGATAGCATAAGCTTTTAAATGAGATTGTCACTCATTTAATCTGTGGTATCGTTAGCAGAGAGAGGTCATGACTTCGAGTCTCGCCATCATCCATTATCAAAACGAACTCTGACGTGCTTAGTTCATGAAAAGGAATCAAGCTCGCACGTGAGGGGTGTGTTGAAGACATAATTATGTAATTAAAAGTTTGCGCTTTCTAATAGTGTAAGTTTTCAGATAAGATGGTCGCACACTTCAACCAAAGTAATCTTATATTTGTAGCTCAATAAGAAATCATATTTTAGTGCAAGACTCATTCAAATATATGCATTTTAAAGTTTCTCATTCCAACTTATCTTTATGAGAACCATGTATTTGAAGATGTGTACTTCCATGGAAGTACATGCACATTTGGGAGGTTTTGGACCCGGTCAGGTAAAACTGACGTAATATCCTTCATTTAAGACGCAAATATAGTACTAAACGATGCTTGTTCTGAACCCATATCGGTTTTGGGGAGAAAGGCGCATACTTGATTTCCATCCCTATGTAGTAGAAGCAACCCCCAACCGGAGCTGAATGGACCATACATTAATCATTTTCAAGACGAACATGCATGTAAACAAATATTATAATTCAAACGAGCAGTTTCATAAATAGAATGGATTCAACGATAAGGACCTTAATGATAAACTTATCAAGTTTAAATCATGAATCCGCCTATGGCTCGACCATTTACTACTGCTTTATCTCCATGCAGGAATAACTCATTATTTCAGAAAGGTTCACATTCCATGAAGAATTACATATATGCCTCGTTTATGTTGGACAAGTGTCTTAGTTCATGTGAACTAGTTTCAATTCCATGGCAAATCTCCTGGGGTCCAAGCAATTTTAGTCTGTCTAATTAGGATTCTATTCCCTAAATTTTCTCTATTTTTTTCTTCAAATTATTGAAGAATATTTAGGAAAAGTGGGATGTTAGCATCATATTCATTTGTGCTTCAAATGCATGAATTTAATAGTTGAAAACTTTTGAAAGCCACATATACCTTTACACTGAAGAAGGAAGGTTTATCCAATTTATGATATCTTAGTGGATCCCATTTAAGGTAACTGTCTAAAGTTCACAACAGATCAAATAGGAAACTTTGGGTCCCAATAGTGAATATCTTCCAACTATATAAACCTCCCAAAACCATTTATCAAAATTACCAGCTCCAGCAAACCATTTTTTGAGCTTCAAGTTTTACGTCTAGTCGAGAAGCTCAGTTCTTCAATCCTTCACTTTTTAAGGTGACTAATCATTGTGTTTCTTTTTTCTTGTTTAGTTCATTTCATCATATAAGACTGGAAGTAAATTTCTTCTAGAGCGAAAAAAGTGTCGTCTTCAATGCAAGTTTTTCAAGAAAACTAGGCCTTCGATATATGATTCATGTTCCAAGAAATTTCTTTCCTGAGTGAGATGATAGTTCATGTTAAGAATGCAGTTCTAATGCCTCTTACGATCTCTTATTTTTCTTCCGGTATGAAAAATTTCTCTCGTAATATTTTCCTCTTCACTTTCAGATTTCAAGACACAAAATCATGAGCAGGGAAGGAGATTGGATGTGTTCTGCATGCCAGCACCTAAATTTCAAGCAACGAGATGCATGCCAACGATGTAGCTGTCCTAAATATGCAACCTCGGCTGATGTTGTCATGTATGGACTAAACAAAACAGATGTCTTGGCTGGAGACTGGTATTGCAGTGCCATGAATTGTGGTTCTCACAACTACGCGAGCAGATCAAGCTGCTATCAGTGTGGTTCCTTTAAAAGTGATTATTATGGTATTGGTGCTGGAATGATGGCACCAGCAGGTTATGGATATGATGCAAGTGCTCTTCCTGGTTGGAAGACAGGTGATTGGATTTGCAGCAGGTTAGTTTTATTTTACTTCAACAGCAAAAGTTGCGCCTCAATTCCAAACAAGTTGGTGTCGGGTGTATAAATCATCACTATTCATGTCCTTTCATTTAAGTTCATCCCGGTCCAATATTAGATAAAATAAAGGAATAATACATAAACATGCCCTTTAACTTGACCTCAAATTACATCTATGACCTCCAACTTTGGGTGTGCACAAGTAGGCACTTAACTTGTATAAAGTAGAATAAGTAGACACACACGTCCTATGAGACATAATACACGTAGGATGCCATGTAGGACAGGAATTGGCCACGTAGGATGCCACATAGGATATAGTGCCTACTTGTTCAATTATGAACAAGTTTAAGTGCCTACTTGTGCACACCCAAAATTGAAGGTCATAGATGTGATCTGAGGCCAAATTAAGGGGCATGTTTATGTATTGTGCCTAAAATAAAAGTTTACTACTGGCATATGCAAGTGAATTGTTCTATAACTCACACAACTTCCTTCTTGATCGACAGATTTGGATGTGGTATGCACAACTATGCCAGTAGAGCAGAATGTTATAAATGCAAGACACCTAGGGATTTTGGTGAGCCATCTGCCATATGATTCTGGTACTGCATGGTCGACGTTTTAATTTCCATCGCCATGTTTCATTTACTAACATCGTGTTCAGTTCTCTGTTCATCAGGAGGAGACCTGAGAGAAAGTGAGTTATATTGAAGGCCGCGGAGATATGAAGTTTTTATTTCTTTAGATTAGTCTCTCAAAGAAGAGTTAATTCCTAACTAACTGTGACATTGTACAAGTGTTCTAATGAATGAAATCCCATCAGATTTTGCATTCTTTTTCTGTTTTTCAACAAATGTTATGGTCAGGAAGCTCCAATGAGTAATATTATGTAAAACTTAATAATCAACCAGAGATCTTTAGGATTATTCATCACTTAGCACCACTATTTAGACCTATGTACTTAATTTACATCAAGAAAAAATGGAGGAGAAATTACCGAAGGAACAGATATTAGATTCATAGAATCTTATGACTGGCCTATTCGAAGGAACCAAATTGGTTCCATAAGAGTCAACGCTCAATTATTACACAGATAAGAACCAGATGCTTTAGTTTTATAAGTGAGCCATTTCCACCTTTTCTTTTTTCCATTTTCATATTAATCTGCGACATTTTCAAGTCAGTCATCTCATCATTGTTGAGCTAAGCGCATATAATTTCGATGCAAATAGTTAGCTGAGACCCCATTTGGGGGTTCGTAAGTTCATTGCAACTTAAGAGATAAGAATGAGCCAAGAACTTCTAAATCACACTAATAAGGCAGCCAAAAGTGAACAAGCAGCCGTGGTCAAAGCTTGGAATTTGACCGATAAGCTAGCAGTAAGCTTGGCTACATCATGAAGAGCAAATAAAGGGGACCATGTACATTCTTTTAGGGAGGTAACTAGTTGGACTATCCATATCCTTATAATTGGAGCTCAATATGATATAATATTTTATTGCAAGACTCATTCAGATAAGGAAAAACTTGAGAGATTGCTTCTATTAGAGTTATTGAGTCAATAAGAATATGGAATTGATTCTAGTTACATAATTTCTAAAGCACTATTCAACCACAAAAAGGGATGAGGGGTTGTGGGTGAGCGGAGCAGTGGCAAATACAACCACAGATTAGCATTTCCAGTATAGAACTTGGTGCTTTGGCGTTGAGTCTATATATATGTGCGCGTTTCTGGGCATGTTAAACAAGTACGTCAAGATTTACATATACATTTTAGAACTCACTATCTAAATATAGGACCTGCAACATCTAACTTTCATAGCCACCACTCAAGTAGATAGTTGAAGTGCATTGCATGGTAGGGGCAGAAAGACCTATTCTTCCCACCACATTAACAGTATCAAGATCCTTCATTGTATCCCCATTTTGCTAATTGGAACAGGCAGAGATGCTTGTATTATGATGGAAATTTACATATACATTTTAAAGTTTCTTATTTTTCAACTGGACCGTATAAGTACCATGTCTATGAGGATGTGCATATCGATGGAAGTACATGCACATTTGGGAGGTTTTGGACCTGATCATGGCAAAACTAATATCCTATCCCTCATTTAAAACTCACAAACCCCATTTGTTGAAGGCAAGTCAGTTCTATGTAACTATGTTCCGCTCGAACTATATAAAAGAAAGGATCTAGTACTAAAGCCACACACTTGATCTCCATCTCTACGTGGTAGAACCAACCCCAACCAGAGGCGACAGATCATGCATTAATAAATGGACTCAACTGTAACCATCATTTCAAGATGAATCATAAATATGCATGTGAAAAAAACACGAAGAATGGCAACAAACATTATACTTCGAACCAACAATTCCGAGAAATGCAATGGATTCAATTCAATGACAAGGACGTTAAAGATTTTACTTTCTTCGAAGCCTTAAAAGATAAACTTATCGAGTTTAAATCTTGAATCTTCCAACAAAGTCTACTACTAGATTTTCATGTAGGAAAAAAAGGGCAGCCCGGTGCACTAAAGCTACCGCTACGCGCGGTGTCCGGGGAAGGGCCCCACGTAGGAATAATTGATTATTTTGGAAAGATTCATATTCCATGTAAAATTAATTATATGCCTTTTTTAATGGTAGACAATTGTCTTAGTTCATGTGAAGTAGTACCAATTCCATAGCATATCCCCTTGGGTCCAAACAACCAGAACCTATTATTAATTAATCATGTCTTTTATCTTTGCTTGTATAAAATAATTGGCCCTTTCTTTCAAATATCTCTGTCAATAAAAGGTCATTTTCTTGCTCAATAGTTTCTGTTTTAAGTCTGTTCTAGGATTCTATTCCCTAAGTTTTTCGCTAATTTTTTTTCCAATCCAGAAAGAAAGTTCAACCTATTGAAGAATATTTAGGAGAAAATGGATGTTAGCATCATATGCATTTGTCAACCCATACCTCTATACTAAAGAAAATAGTTTTTCAACTGCATGATTTTAACAGTTGACAACTCAAGAAGGTTTATCCAATTCCTTTTTTGAGAATTTGTGCTATCTTGTGGTTGTGGATCCCATTTAAGGAAACTAACTAATTTTCAGCACAGATCAAAAAGGAAACTTTTTGATCCCGAATAATGAGATCTTCCAACTATATAAACCTCGACAAACCATTCATCGAATTACCAGCTCCAGCAAACCATTTCTTGAGCTTCAAGTTTTACGTCTAGTCGAGAAGCTTAGTTTGTTAAATCTTTCACATTTTTTAAGGTGAGGCATTCATAATGTTTTTTCCTTGTGTAGTTCTTTATGAAAGTTTTTCAAAAATTAGGCTTTCAATACAATATTCATGTGCCATATAGACAGTATATCAAGTGCACCTATTGATATAAGATTGATAAAGAATAAGTAAATGTTGCTTCTTATAAGCAAAATATTCTCAAAATCTTTTCATGTTTACTAATTTCAGATTTCAAAGACAGAAAATGAGCAGGGAAGGAGATTGGATGTGTGCTGCATGCCAGCATCTAAATTTCAAGAAACGGGATGCATGCCAACGATGTAGCTGCCCTAAATATGCAACATCGGTTGATGTTGCCATGTATGGACTAAAAAAAACAGATGTCTTGGCTGGAGACTGGTATTGCAGTGCCATGAATTCTGGTTCTCACAACTATGCAAGCAGATCAAACTGCTATAGATGTGGTGCCTTAAAAAGTGATTATTATGGCATTACGGCAGGTTATGGATATGACTCTAGTGCTCTTCCCGGTTGGAAGAGTGGCGATTGGATTTGCAGCAGGTTAGTTCACATTTTTCATTTTCGATGCAAGTAACTTACTCGATGACAACAAACTAATGTCTAAATTCCAAGCAAATTTTTGGTCAGCTATATATATGAATCCTCATTTTCCATATCGCTCCAAATAAGTTAATCTTAATCCAATATTATAGGGTAGCCTGGTACACTAAGCTCCCACTTCACATGGGATGCAGGAAATAGCCGGACCATATAGGGTGCTATGTACACAGCCTTACCTTGCTGCAAAAGGCTGTTTCCGCAGCTTGAACTCATGACGTCCTTGTCACATGTGGCATATGCAAGTGACTTGTTCTATAACTCACACAACTTCCTTCTTGATCAACAGAATAGGATGTGGTATGCACAACTATGCCAGTAGAGCAGAATGCTATAAATGCAAGACACCTAGGGATTTTGGTGAGCCATCTGTCATATGATTCTGGTACTGCATGGTCGACGTTTTAATTTCCAACACCATTTTCCACTGACTAACATCTTGTTCATTTCTCTGTTTATCAGGTGGTGACCTGAGAGAAAGTGAATTATATTGAGGGACGCGGCAACATTAAGTTTTCACTGAAGATTTACCCCAACTCATAACCTTCAAAGACCTTCTGTTTTTTTCTTCTTTCTTTAGATAAGTTTCTCAAAGAAGGGTTAATTCCTAACTACATTATAACTGTGGCACTGTGCAAGTGTTCTAATGAATGAAATCCCTTCAGATTTTGCTTTCTTTCTGACTCTCCAATGAGTAACACTCCCTTCGGTTTCAATTTGTTCGTCTTGTTTTGACTTGACATAGAATTTAAGAAAGTAAAGAAGACTTTTGAATCTTATGGTCTTAAACATGTCACGTGCAGTAGAATTAAAGAATTGTCAAAAAAGGAAAGATATTCTTTTTTAAACGGACTAAAAAGGAAAGTAAGACAAACAAATTGAACCGGACGGAGTATTATGTAATCTTAACAATCAATCAATGTTGTTTAGCCCCCTACAGGGAAGTGCAAAAGCTAATGCATCACTTATTAGAACCAATATTTAGGTCTATGTACATAAATTACAGCAAGAAAAAATAGGAGAAATAACACCAAGGATCAGATATTAGATTCATAGAATCTTTATGTGTAGTTTCATTCCAAGGGAACAAAATTAGTTCCTTTAAGTCTCAATTATTACACAGATAAGAACCTGATCCTTTGCCTTTATGAGCACATATGATATGAAGTGAGTCGATTCTGCCTTTTCAAGCTAGCTTCCATTAGTGGCGTAGCGAGGATTTTCAGTAAGGGGTTCAAAATATGAAGTAAACATACCGAAGAAGTCAAAGGAGGTTCATCATTTTCTATATGTAGACATGTATAAACAATGTAATTTTCTGTCGGAGGGGATTCGGATGAAACTTCAGCTACTCTACCTGGCTCCGGCCTGGGTAAGTGCACATAGTCCATACCACTACCTCAGAAGTCGAGTTACTAATATCACATTTAAATGTGTACTATAAAGTTACTCATTTTCAACTTATCCTTATAAGTATCATGCATTGTAAAGATAAATGCTTTTGCATTTGCTAAGTTGGTGTAAAACACCGAAAGTGGATAAGTATTTAGCGATCCTGGATATGGGATGCTCAATCATACCCATGCCAAACTTGATCGTGGATTCCTATAATAATGTTTTACTCAAATTATATATTTGTATACGGAAAAGAAATGTAAAAAAGAAAATATATGTATACTAAACTAATGCTCGTTCTGAACCCACTCGACTCTAAGTCATAGAACGGATTATATTCCATCCCTATATAGGTGGTTAAGCAAACCTCAATTGGAGGCAGATGTTCAATGGGTTCGACGACGAACCATAATTAAATACACAGATTAAAATATTTAAACCAATACTTACAAAAATGCAATGGTTTCAGTTATAAAATTCTTGAAGATTGAGCTCATCAAATTTAAGTAACATTTATCCATCTCTGGGCCCCAAAAACTCTTTCTTTTTTTAGTTTTCCATCCAATGGCTGATGCATGCCTTGAGATTCCGAATAATATTCTTTTCACATTATTTAAGTCCGTGGAAGCGCTCGATGCAAGGATTTTTTCCATACCTAACGGATTTTTCCATCATATTACAATCTTTATCCTTGTTGGCTGGGAGTTGTATGAGCGGCGACGTCTACGTATGGCTCCGTGAAAAGCGTGGTGGGCAGAAATGGCCTTATTATACCTTATTCCCGTCTTCAATGAGGTCTTCTTTCTTTTTTTAGAGAGTATGACAATATGATCTTCATGAGGTGCGAGGGTGCCCCAATATATTCTAATACTAATACATTTTGATGTAGAAATAATCAATTATATGCCTTATTTTTATAGTAGACAAGTGTCTTAGTTCCAATTCCATGACATATTCCTATTGATCATATCCTTTTTTATTTTTTTTCTTATTATATAAAATTAGTGGCCCTTTCTTTCAAATATCTCTGTCAATAAATAAAAGGTAAAAAAGAAATTCAGTATGTGTTAGGATTCTATACCTTAAATTTGTTCTAATTTTTTTGCAATCAAGGGAAAAAGTTCAACTATTGAAACATACCTCTCAGAAATATAATAGTCAAATTCATGTTGCTAATTTCCCTCATTATTACAACATCAAAAAAGGAAAAAAAAAAATGAGTAAGAAAATTGTAGTGACAAACTTAATAGAATAAACACTAGAAGAGTAGTGGTTTTGATTGAATTTATTTATTCTTATCTAAAAAGTTGTAGAATAGAATGAGATTACTACATTATAAAAAGTTGGGATGAAGCAAAAATAGTAGATATTCTAGAAGCAAGAATAAATTTTTTACAACAATTGGTATCAGAGTCTTGTTATTTAAAAAATACGGAAGTCGTATATATATGGATTTACTTGATTAATTTATTAATTATGATTTATAACTTGATTAATTTATTAATTATGATTTATTTGATAAAACTAGATTTAGATATTCCCCAAAATATTATTTAAATGAATAACGTACAAAAATATAAAGAATTAAAACAAATAATAGCTGAAAAACGTAAAGAATTAAAAATAAGGATAGAAAGACTACAGTATAATATAATTGCCAGAGTTAGTAAAAACTCAATAAATGCAAAAAAGAAGAAATATCAAATTTAGAATCGACAATAGATAGTCTAGAATATACATACCAACATGATCTATTAACAATTAAATAAAAAATGAACAAAGAAGAATTTATAATAGATGAAAAAATATATGAAAACCATGAAGGATTAAAAATAAAAATAGTATTTTCTAATCTAGGAAGAAGGTATAAGAAAATAGGTGAACATTTATATTTAATGTTAGAAAAAAAAAGAATTAAAATTAGAAGATGAATTGGCAGCTATTGTGAGAATAGAAAAAGAAAATGAAGAAATAGATAGAAAAAAGGAAATAGAAAAAATAAAACAACAAACTACAGAAGAAATACAAAAAATAGAAGAAACTAAAAATAGTAGGATTGCTGAATTAGAAAAAGAACTACAAATGCTAATGGATCTGTATGAAAAAAGACAAAAAGAAAAAGAAGAAAAAAGATAAAGAACAAAAATTATTAAATGAGATAAATCAATTTAAAGAAAAATTAGAAAGAAACAATAAAGAAATAGAAACCATGGAATTAGAAATTAATACAATGGATGCTGAAGAAACAGATAATTATGATTCGGAAGATAGTGAAACATATATAGAAATTTTAACAAATACAAAAAAATTAGAAATCAATGAAAAACAAGAAGTAATTAATGAAGAAAACTTAGAAAATATAAACACGGAAATAAACACTCTTGATAAAAAGAAGATGAAAATATAATACCTAGAACATCAAAAATAAGAAAACTACATATTATAAGAATAAGTTTAAAAGATATAATCTAAAGAATGAATATGACAAATGGACACCAAAACAAATAGTTAATAAAAATTATAATTTTTTAGACTTAGATTGTGTAATAAATACAGAAAAAATAATACAATTATGGATAGGATATATGACAACAATTATTAGATAATAATATAAATATAGTAGATGCACCAAAATATATAGAAAGAACACTAATAGCAACAGTGAAATTATGGTTTTTAAATCTAACTGAAAATAGTAAAAGGGTATTAAGAACTGACAAACCTACAGAAGGAACATCATCAACAACTATAACTAAATTAACACCTATAGAATTATTAAAAAATATATGAAACAGCTATAAAAAACGAATTTAGTAGCATGACAATAACAGAAGAAGAACAAAATGAAGAGAAAGATACAAATAGGAATTTAATGTTAAAATTAGCAATATGTAATATGTGCTACATAGATGAATATACTTGCGCATTTAAAGAATATTATTATAAAGGAGCATATAATACAGAAGAAAGTAAAGAAATAAGAAAATTATATTTTAGTAAATTACCTGAACCATTTAGTTCAAAAATAATAAAAAGTTGGGATGAAGCAAAAATAGTAGATACTCTAGGAGCAAGAATAAAAATTTTACAACAATGGTATAGAAACCTATGTGAAAAATATAGAGAAGAAATAAAAATAGAAAAAACATTAATAAGAAATTTAACATGTTGCAAAGATAAAATAGCACCTCAATTTGGATGCGAAGAAAGATATTATAAGAAAAGAAAAAGATATAATAAATATAAGAAATACAAAAAATCAAAATATAAATATAAAAAACCAAGAAAAAAATATTATGTAAAAAATTATAAACATAAAAGACCATATAGGGAAAAGAAATCTATAAAAGAATGTACTTGTTATAATTGCGAAAAATTGCGGAAAATTAGAACATTTAGCTAGAGATTGTAAATTACCTAAAAACCCAAAAAATAAACAAATATCAAAAATAAAAATAGAAAATACAGAATATATGCAGATAGATTATATAGATTACGAATTAGAAAGTGAAGACAGTATATATGAAATTTCAGAGTATGAAACAGATAATGAAATAGAAGATAATGAAATAGATAGTGAATTAGACGAATTAAATGACTGAAGAAGATATACAAATAAACCAAATAACTGAAGAAGATATAAAAATAATAACAAAAGAAGAATATTTAAATGACGAAGGAACAAATCAAAAAATAATATTTGATAATAATATATTTGATGAAATAAAAGGAAAAGAGTTAGACTTAAGTGTAGAAAAAATATTTAAAATATCAACAATAAAAAATATATTTACTAGAAAAAAGGAAGAATATTATGTAGTAAGCCAAAAAGAACATGTAATAGACTGCAGATATGCAAAAGGTATAGCTAGTATACCACTAGTAACAAAAAGGATAATAAATAAAGAAATAAACGATATAAAAGGTAGAGACCCAATAAAATATGTACACCTTGGAGGTACAGAGATATTGATAAAAGCATGTTTTAGAGAAGGAATAGATACATCAATAGAACTATATTTAGCAGATGATAGGATTATAAAACCTGCAGAAAAAAGTATAATAACTGCAATAAAAGGAAATTTAATATACCAAAAATTTAAATTTATAATAAGTGCAAATTATTCAGTAGCAATAACAGATAAAAATATAGATAAATCAATAGTATTATATTAGAAAATATCAGGAATAGAACTAACCCCAGGAAGTAAAATATTTACAGCAAGATGTAAAAATCTATATGTATTAACTACAAAACACAAAATAACAGGAAAAGATAAAATTAATAAAATACAAATAGAAAGTTCTTTTGAACAATTCGTAAAAACAATTGATAATAATGATTATAGTTACAAAACTATAGACATAGAAGAAGATTTAGAAATAATAAATGATAGAATAAGTACAACAAAAAGAATAGCTTATGAAAAATCAAAATCATCAAGTTCATCAAAAAGAACAAGTTATGAAACAAGTTCAATAGTTAATTTAAGCCAATATTACATAACAGGAACAATAAATGAAAAGGAATACTTAATACTCCTAAATACAGGACAAGAAGAAAATTATATAGCAAAATATCTAGTAAAAAATGAGAAAATAAAATCTGATAATAATATATGCCCAGATCTACCAAAAAGCTTAATAAACACTAAAAATATAGCAGAAAAAAGAAATAACAATAGGAGTTAGAAAAATGAAAATAGAATTTGAAATAAAGGAAGAAATGCAAAAAGCAGACATAATATTAGGAATTAAATCGCTAGAACAAGTAAAACCATACAATATAGAACATACACAATTATCTATAACATATAATAGAGAAAAATTATTCTTAAGAAGAGCTTTAACATGATATGAAAATATATGTATTAATGAAGATAGTAGTAGAAAGATATTACAGTAGATATTATACGCCTATGATAGATACAGGAGCAGAAGCTAATTTATGTAGATATAATTGTTTACCAGAAAGTAAATGGGATAAATTAAAAACACCAATAATAGTTAAAGAATTTAATAACGACGGAAGCTTAATTACTTATAAAGTTAAGAATGTAAAAACACAAGTATGGGATAAAATATTAACAATAGAAGAAATCTATAATTATGAGCTAACATCAAAAGATATACTTTTAGAAATGCCGTTTTTAGATAAATTATACCCACATATAATAACTAGAACATATTGGTGGTTTATAACACCATGTAAACAGAAAGTAAGAGCAAAAAGAGTTACTAATTAAATAAGAAAGAAAATTGATTGGATAGAAGGAAGTGAAAAAATTACACAAAAATTAAAAAATATAAAAAATATTGAAGATACAATAGAACTGGTAGTATTTTCAATAAATAAAAAGGAAATAACTATATTTTCAATAAATAAGATAGAAAAAATTAAGAAAAAATTAAGAAAAAATTATATAGTGAAGATCCATTAAAAGGATGGGAAAAACATAAAACCACTATAAAAATTGAATTAATAGATAAAAATAGCATAATAACCCAGAAACCATTAACATATAATTTTGATGATTTAAAAGAATTTAAAATGCATATAGAAGAATTATTAGAAAATAATATATACAAAAAAGTAATAGTAAACACAATAGTCCAGCATTTATAGTAAATAAACATAGTGAACAAAAAAGAGGAAAAAGTAGAATGGTTATTGATTATAAAAATTTAAATGCAAAAACTATAACTTATAATTACCCAATACCAAACAAGATACTAAAAATAAGACAAATACAAGGATATAATTATTTTAGTAAATTTGATTGTAAATCGAGATTTTACCATTTAAAGTTAGAAGAAGAATCTAAAGAATTAACCGCATTTACGGTACCACAAGGATTTTATGAATGGAATGTACTACCATTTGGATATAAAAATGCACCAGGTAGATATCAATATTTTATGGATAGTTATTTTAAACAATTACCTAATTGTATAGTATACATAGATGATATACTATTATATACAAAAACTAAAGAAGAACATTTAAAATTATTAGAACAATTTACAGATATAATAGAAAAATCAGGAATAAGTTTAAGTGAGAAGAAAACAAAAATTATGAAAAATCAGATAGAATTTTTAGGAATACAAATAGATAAAAGTGGAGTCAAAATGCAACAGCATATAGTCCAAAAAATAATAAATTCAGAAGAAGAATTAGATACAAAAAAAGAAATTACAATCATTTTTAGGATTAGTAAACCAAGTAAGAGAATATATTCCAAAATTAGCAGAAAACTTAAAACCATTACAGAAAAAATTAAAAAAGGATGTAGAATATGGATATAATGAAGAAGAGAAAAACAGGTACAGAAAATAAAATTACTTTGTAAAGAATTACTGAAATTACAATTTCCAGATGAAAATAAAAAATTTACATATATAGTAGAAGTTGATGCAAGTGAATATAGTTATGGAGGAGTACTCAAATATAGGTATGAAGAAGAAAAATTAGAAAATCATTGTAGATATTATTCAGGAACGTTTAACGAAACAGAAATAAAATGGGAAATAAATAGAAAAGAATTATGTTCTTTATATAAATGTTTAATAGCATTTGAACCATATATCGTGTAAAACAAGTTTATTGTTAGAATAGATAATACACAGGTACGATGGTGGCTAACAAGAAAAATACAAAATTCAGTTACGACAAAGAAAATTCGGAGACTAGTATTAAATATACTGAATTTTACATTTACAATTGAAGTAATCAATACTAACAAAAATATCATTGCAGATTACTTATCAAGACAGAGCTACTCAAACTGATTTACCAATGACAGAGGCTGATGCCAAAGATACCCAGACTGACTTATTGCTCGAAATGTTTAAACAAATGGAGTTATTACAAGAACGAGTTATTACACTAACTACTGAAGTTACAAATGTAAAAGTGCAAGTCGAGCACTATAAAAAATAAGATACTGTGCAGGAAGAGCACATTAAAAAACTAGACCTAGAAGGTGACGATGAGAAACACCTTAAAACTCAAATCACTGACGTAACTTCAATTACAGCTGCAGGCACATCTAAAGGGAAAAATATAGTCACTCAAAATAAAGCTGGAATACCAAAGAAAAAGAATTATAACCTCAGTCAAATATTTTCAAAACCACATACACCAAATATACAAAATTTAGAAGCATTTGCACCTCCCCAGATACATACATATTCTGAATCACTTAACCAAGAAAAACAGATATACAATTATTCTTCTCGTAAATACATTGACAACATACACACCTTACAAACCTTATTAAATACCAAACCTATTCAAAGTGAAGAGGTAGTCGCACAACAAAAAGGATATATTACCCAGAAATGCCAAAATTACAATAAACTTATTGCCTTATCAGGTACAAGCCCAAATTTTATTAAATCATGTTACTATTATGGATTATTATCTACGGTTTACACAACCGATGGAGAAGAGTTAGCAAGAATCCCAAAAATTCACAAAGAATTTATGACTTACAAGAGAATTGCCAGCGGACAATTATTCTATGTTCGATTTTATTCCGCACCAGCAGAAATATTGTTTGACGAAATTAAACAGACTATTAATGTGGTCAAAATGGGTATGACCAAAGATTATATTATTCCGGAAGAAATATGTGAACAGACCGAGATACCAAAAACGCAGATACCATCATTTTACCGCAACAAAAAAGATATTGGAATAAGCAATATATTATCAGAATTACTTAATAATTATTCAAATAAAATGCCAGTTTGGATATATAATTAAAGGAATCAAGAATTGATTTATTCAACTTGCAAAGAAGTTAGAGACCATGACATGGAAGAACTTAGAAAATGGGGATTAACACTCCTCAAACCAAAAGAACAACCATTAACAAGATCTATCGTAAGGGAATTATTTCAGAAAAAGCTATGGATCAATTTTGTGAAAAAGTTGGTCAAAAAGACAAAGACCACATATGCAGCAGATGTAGTGGCAAGCACAACTTTATTCCAGATTTGATGCTACACTGGTAAGAAGATAGGAAAACAGCAGATACAACAAAAAAGAGATAGCTACGGAGCAAAATAATGGAGATAAAAAAGACAAGCTATTAAATTGTGAAAGTGACATGTAGATAACTTTCACAATTTCCTTTACGTAAATTGTAAAAATTTGTATAGAAAAAGTCTTAGGTATTAACAATTTTTTATCTTTTAGTAGTTTAATATAAAGACTTTTTGTTAGGATAGCTATAGCCTATAGCCTAGCCTTTTTGACATTTTTGTTAAAGTTTTTTAGTCTTTTATAAATAGACACGTGCATGTAAAGTTTGCAACTTCAGCCTATAAATAAACGAGCATTTGCTCAGATGAAGGGCAAGCCTTCATGCATTGAAGCAAAAAATTCTCTCTTGTCTACAACAAATATTTTGATTATTTATTAAAAAACAGGTATATTTCAATGAAAAAATCTATGGAGGAACAAAACTTAGAATTATCAAACCTACTAGAATAGGTATATTCATTTACTATTATGAATAGCTAAATTCATAATTTCTAACAATCATGATACGATAAAATAAGTTCTATGTTAGTTACTTTATAATAGAATTATTCGAAGAATAACATGTTAAGAAGTTTATTAGCAAAGTGGAAACGGAGAAAAATTCCTAAGAACTATGCCATCCTAAAGATGAAACCAATAAGGCAAGAAGCCGTGGTGGGGAGTAGCTAGAGTAGAAGCGTTGTTTAAGGAAAAAGTATCTGGATCACCATGCTAATAGCGACCGACGGACATGTTATTTAAGAATAATCCAGTATATAGTAATCTACTATGATCATATTTTGTTATGTGTATGATTGAAGGGAATATTTTAAAAATAGCAATTTTATGAAAAATGAATAATTATTTATCTGACGAAATGGTAGATAAATCTAAAATACTTATTTTATATGCACTTAAGCATATAGAAGTAGTAGATATAAGAAAAATCATATTAGAAAAAGCATTTGGTAAATATTATATGACTAGAATAAATTACATACCACAAATACCTAATTACACTTTCAAACACATATATACCAAACCTACATGTCAACCATGATAAATTACGTATATTTAGAATTTTGGGAAAAAGATATGAGAAACATACAATTAGTAGAAAAATAAATGAAAACAAATTTAGACAAATACATGGAAACTAAAGATATAAAATATATAGAAGTCCTTAGTGAAAATATGCAAGACTTACTTAGACCAAAACAAACAACTGAAAAATATTATGAAAAAGTATTTAATCAAGCTTAAATGACAGATGATATTAAAATACTTGTTTTATATATACTTAGAGATATAGAAATTATAGACATAAAGAAAATAATATGAGAAAAATTACAAGATTATGAAGAGGAAGAATTATTAAACAGTATAGAAAACTTACGCATATATTATGAACATCAATATTATTTAGATTCAGATGGATATTATATAGACTAAAAATGTCAGAAAACATTAAGAAAATTAGAGAAAACCAAGAAGACCTACATAAAGAAATTAATTATAGAAAACAAATTAGAGAAATAATGGAAAATCTAATAGAAAAATTAAAATGGATAGACGAAACCTTGAAAAATATAGAAAAAAAACAAAGATAAAAGTTTAGATAGTTTAAAAAATTCATTAAGAAGAGAACAAGAAAAAATAGTTAGTAAAATTAATAACCTCAAACAAGATATTAAATATAGTACAAATAGAATAGATTATTATACATTTACTTTAGAAGAATAAAATGATAAACTACGAATATCTAAAATATTGGGAACAAGAAATGGAAGAAATAAGATTAATAGAAAACCTTATAAAAACGAATTTAATTGAATATTTTAAAACAAAAGATATAGAATATTTAGAATACCTTAAAAATAATATAGAAGACTTACAAAAACTAAGAGAAAAAGCTAAAGAATATTATAGCAAAGTATTTAATCAACTACCATTTAATCACCCCCCAAAATATGAATATCAGTAAAATTAAAAATGTTAATAAGATATATGGAAATAAAAGATACAATAACGAAGAAAAACAGCTAATAAACATTACTACAAAGCATTTAATAATTACATAAATTAATGGATACATCTTACGAAAAGAATAAATCATTAAAAGAAATCGAAAATAAACTATATAGTTTATACCTAGAATACAAAAGATTACATAATACTAACGAGGATCCCAGAACACTAGATAATTTAATTACGATAATATCTAATTTAGAATATGAATTAATAAACATCTTAAGTCAAGAAGATAAAAATAAAAATTAATCCAATCAATAATATTCACAAAATACATTATATAAAAATAAATAGTTATTACATAATAAGTATTTATTATTACATAATAAGTATTTATTATCTACCGCGCCTAATCCGCACCCCCCTAAACATTACTACAAAGCATTTAATAATTACATAAATTAATGGATACATTTTACGAAAAGAATAAATCATTAAAAAAACACGAAAATAAACTATATAGTTTATACCTAGAATACAAAAGATTACATAATACTAACGAGGATCCCAGAACACTAGATAATTTAATTACGATAATATCTAATTTAGAAAATGAATTAATAAAACATCTTAAGTCAAGAAGATAAAAATGAAAATTAATCCAATCAATAATATTCACAAAATACATTATATAAAAATAAATACTTATTATGTAATAATAAATACTTATTATGTAATAAGTATTTATTTTTATATAATGTATTTTGTGAATATTATTGATTGGATTAATTTTTATTTTTATCTCCTTGGCTTAAGATGTTTTATTAATTCATATTCTAAATTAGATATTATCGTAATTAAATTATCTAGTGTTCTGGGATCCTCGTTAGTATTATGTAATCTTTTGTATTCTAGGTATAAACTATATAGTTTATTTTCGGTTTCTTTTAATGATATATTCTTTTCGTAAGATATATCCATTAATTTATGTAATTATTAAATGCTTTGTAGTAATGTTTATTAACTGTTTTTCTTCGTTCTTGTATCTTTTATTTCCGTATATCTTATTAACATTATGTTCTTGTAGGTTTGATGATTCTTTGTAGGTTTGATGATTCTGAGCTTTGACTTTCCATAGTTAAGTATAAAATTGAATATCTTACTAAATATTTTGAGAGATTTTTGATTGTGTACAAGGAGGCTTGATTTTCGTGTAGAATGTCTTGCCTTAGATCTGCCAACGGCTCTTCTATTTATAATCTCTAAAAGATGAAAAACGCGTAAACTATTATTCCTAATTTTACACCTGTCCTACTTTTTACAAAAGTCAAAAAGTAATGAAAATTCTAAAGCTATTCTTATTTTACATTTGTCAAAAAAAGACAAAACTAGTAATGGTTATTAATAATTTACTTTTAAAAAGTCATAA
Organism: Capsicum pubescens; assembly: GCA_030864215.1. Classification (NCBI taxonomy): domain Eukaryota; kingdom Viridiplantae; phylum Streptophyta; class Magnoliopsida; order Solanales; family Solanaceae; genus Capsicum; species Capsicum pubescens. The sequence continues at coordinate 304,132,804 of CM061540.1, forward strand.
AGGCTATACAATAGGTCCTAAAAAGTTAAAAAGACCTAATTACATGTCTTTTTCATAGTTTTATCTTGTCTTCTTCTTTATCTCTTCATTGTTCTGTTGATTTCTATCTTTTGTCCATCTTTCAGCTGGTGTCCTTATCTTCTTTTATTCTAGTTGAACTTCCGAAATTACATTATTTTCTCCATTGCATTTTGAGCATAGGTGGTCTGGATATTTGTGTCCTATTAATTTACAATATCTTATTAGTAACTCTTCTAAAATAAATTCCTTCTTGATTGCTCTTGTGGTTGGTTGTTTTTCTGAATTAAGTAATGTCAAAATTCATCTTTGGACTTCTTCCATATCTGACTGTCGTAGCTCCCTTGAATTTGAATAGATCATTAGCTGGTCTCATGAATAGTAACTCCATATAGGATTTTCATTGAGATAATTGTTTGCTAGCTCTTGGATAATTGTAGATATTCCAATGATTCGTTTATTTGCGTAAACATTAGGTATCTCAACTTTAGGTATCTCTGGCTGTTGTCCAATACCTTATGGTATAATCATATCTCTGGTTAATCCAATTTTCACAACTTGTATAACTGGTTTTATTTCATCATATAATATCTCAGCTGTTGTGGTGTAAAACTTTATAAAAAATAGGTTTTCTTTAGTTATTTTTTTGTAAGTAGTGAAGGCTTTGTATATTTCTGGTATAGTTGTTAGTTCGTTTCCGTCTTGGGTATGTATGGTATTTAATAATCCATAACTAAAACAAGTTTTAACTAGATTTGGGTTGGTTTTTGGTAGTGCGATTAACTTGTTGTATCCTTGTAGGTTTTGGGTTATATAGTCTATGTTTGGTTCTTGAATATTTATAGCTCTGGGTTTAAGATTTAGGCAAGTTTGTATTTTATGGATATTCTCTATATATGATCTAGTTATATGGGTATAGGCTTTTTTGTCTTGGTTTACACTTTCTAGATATGTGGTAGTTTGTGGGGGTATGAATAGAGGGTCTTTTGGTATTTTTGGTATAAATGGTTTTTCAAATATCTTGTTCAGATTTAATCCTTGTCTACTAACTCCTTTGCTTGTACCTACAAACATAGATTAATAAGATTATGGGTTTTATGGAGTGTCCCAACGTCTCCTTCTATCTGTGGAATTTTGATGTCTTCCGATCGACATAGCTCTGCATTTTTATAGTCATGCGGCTGACTTGTAGCTTTAGACTTCAGTTTACCTTCATTAGTCTTTAGTTTTTCTACCTTATTGCTCATACTATTCACTTTTAGTGAAAGCGTAGTTAGGATTTTGAGTATCTCTTCTAATGTATCATTTTCTGTTATATCAGTCCATGTAACTTTGTCTTGATATGTAATCTGCAATAACATTCTTGTTAGTACTGATTATTTCAATTGTAAATGTAAAATTCAATATATTTAATATTAATCTCCGTATTTCTTTTATTGTTACTGAATTTTGTATTTTCTTAGTTAGCCACCATCGTACCTGTGTATTATCTGTTCGTACAATAATTTTTTTATATACAATATATGGTTCAAATGCTAATAAACACTTATATAATGAACATAATTTTTTTCTATTTATTTCCCATTTTATTTCTGTTTTGTTAAACGTTCCTGAGTAATATCTACAATGATGTTCTAATTTTTCGTTTTCATACCTGTTTTTGAGTACTCCTCCGTAGCTGTGCTCACTCGCATCTGCTTCTACTATGTATGTAAAAAATTTATTTTCATCTGAAAATTATAATTTTGGCAAGTTTTTACAAAGTATCTTTATTTTTTGCACTTGTTTTTTATCTTCTTCACTATAATTATATTCTACATCCTTTTTTAATTTTTTTTGTAATGGTTTTAAATTTTCTGCTAATTTTGGTATGTATTCTCTCACTTGATTCACTAATCCTAAAAATGATTGTAATTTCTTTTTTGTATCTAATTCTTCTTTTGAATTTATTATTTTTTGTACTATATGTTGTTGCATTTTTACTCCATTTTTTATCTATTTGTATTCCGAAAATTTCTATCTGATTTTTCATTATTTCTTTCTTCTTTACACTTAAGCTTATTCCTAAATTTTCTATTATATTTAGAAATTGTTCTAATAATTTTAGGTGTTCTTCTTTAGTTTTTGAATATAGCAATATATCGTTTATGTATACTATACAATTAGGTAATTGTTTGAAATAATTATCCATAAAATGTTGATATCTACCTGGTGCATTTTTATATCCAAATGGAAGTACATTCCATTCATAAAATCCTTGTGGTACTGTGAATGCAGTTAATTTTTTAGATTCTTCTTCTAATTTTAAATGGTAAAATCCTGATTTACAATCAAATTTGTTGAAATAATTATATCCTTGTATTTGTCTTATTTTTAATATTTTTTTTGGTATTTGGTAATTATATGTCATAGTTTTTGCGTTTAGGCTTCAATAGTCAATAACCATTCTACTTTTTCCTTTTTTTGGTTCACTATGTTTATTTACTATAAATGTTAGGCTAGTGTGTTTGTTATTACTTTTTTGTATATATTGTTTTTCTAATAGTTCATTTATATGCATTTCAAATTCTTTTAGATCATCAAAATTATATGTTAGTGATTTTTGGGTTGTTTTCTATCCTTATTTATTAGCTCAATTTTTACAGTAGTTTTATGTTTTTCCCATCCTTTTAATGGATCTTCACTATATAGTTGTTTTAATTTATTTATAATTATTTCTGCTTTATCTATTGAAAATATGGTCATTTCCTCCTTATTTATAGAGAATATAATTAATTCTATCGTGTCTTCAGTAGTTTTTATATTTTCTAATTTTTGTGTATTTTTTTTTACTTCCTTTTATCCAATCTGTTTTCTTTCTTATTTTATTAGTAACTCTTTTTGCTCTTACCTTTTGTTTGCATGGTGTTGTAAACCACCAGTGTGTTTTAGTTATTATGTGTGGATATAATTTATCTAAAAATGGCATTCCTAAAAGCATATCTTTTGTTGTTAGTTCGTAATTATAAATTTCTTCTATTATTAATATTTAATCCCATATTTGTATTTTTACATTTCTAGCTTTATATGTAATTAGACTTCCTTCATTATTAAATCCTTTAACTACTATTGGTGTTCTTAACTTATCTTATTTATTTTCTGGTAAACAGTTATATCTACATAAATTGGCTTCTGCTCCTGTATCTATCATTGACGTATAATATCTATTATAATATCCTTCTACTATTATCTTCATGAGAACATATATTTTCATATTAAAGCTCTTTTTATTAACAGTTTTTCTTTGTTATGGGTTATAGTTAATTGAGTGTGTTCTATATTGTATGGTTTTACCTGTTCTAACCATTTTATTCCTAATATTATATTTGCTTTTTGAGTTTCTTCTTTTACTTCAAATTCAATTTTTATCTTTCTAACTCCTATTATAATTTCTTTTTCAGCCGTATTTTTAATCATTATTAAATTTCTTGGTAAATCTGGACATATATCATTATTAGTTTTAATTTCTTCATTTTTTACTAGGTGTTTCATTATATTTTTCTCTTCTTGTCCTGTGTTTATTAGTATTAGATATTATTTTTCATCCATTGTTCCAGTTATGTAATACTAGGTTAGATTAGGTTTTGGAGTTATCTCATATGCTATTTTTTTTTTATGGTTCTAATTTTTCATAAGATATTCTTCTTGATGTTCCTATTCTTTCATTTACGATTTCCAAATCTTCTTCTATATTTATATCCTGGTAACTATAATCACTATTATCTATGGTTTTTACAAATTGCTCAAAAGGGCTTTCTATCTGTATTTTATTTATTTTATTTTTTCCTGTTATTTTATACTTTGTTGTCAATACATATAAATTTTTACATCTTACTGTAAATATTTTACAAACCAAACCAAACACAATGACTGTTTGTGATTCTTTGAAAGTCCTTTACCTTTCAACGCTTCTATCAAATTTTTATTTTTGAAGCTTGGACCAACAATGGACACCAGGTCATCATGATCACATGACTTGCCTTTGTCTTTTTTGGGTGTGCGGGGTGTTTTTTTGGGTTAGAATAGGTATAACTTGAGAAGGAGGATAACATTTTAGTCCAGTAACTATGACAAACTCCTTCCAACAAAAACAAACAGGCATGCCACAGTAAGTTATCCACACCTCATCCATCTTATCTTTGTTTTCATACATAAACCTACGCTTGAGTAGTTCATATACCATTTTTATTTGGAAACGAGCATTGTTGTCCTCCGGCAAATCAAGATATTTCCTAAAGTAGTTGTCCCTGAAATCAACATCCAATTTTTGTTCTTGAAGTATTTTTCTGAAGGCGTCAAAAGATTTTCCCGTGGCTGACTTAACCATGAAATCACCCGTTAAATCTGCGGCACCATCGTACTGCATTCTCACAGGATAACGATCAATGTTGAAGGCTTTGACCAGCTCTTCGGTGGAAGGGCTATTAGCATCTGCATCATCTCTTTTGAAACATCCCTCCTCCCTGTGTTCATCATATTCTGCTCCCGATTGAGATAACGCTTATAAAGCAAGCTCATAGAGTAGTGGATGTAGCCTAACTTCTTCATTTGTTCCTTTACTTGGATTTGATTCGGTTTCTATTCTTTTGGGAACCATATTATCTAAAATTAGCAGGAACATAAAATAATATATTATTGTTGATTAATGCATTGTTAAAAAAGGATAACAGTAAATCAAACAAGCAAAATAGTAAAATAACAGTTGCAACAGATCACCGATCTGTTGCACTAGGTAGTATATTTGTTGCAGTATATAACCAAACTGTTGCAGCGGATAAGTAATCTGTTGCAACAATACAAAACATATCACTCATCTTTTAAGACAGATGAATGGTCTGTTCAACAGATCACACAACTGTTGTGACATCATCTATTGCAATATATGAGTTATCTAATTTATTGCGACAATACAAAACATATCACTCATCTGTTGAGAAAGATGAATGGTTTGTGCAACAAATCACACATCTGTTGCAACATATGAGTGATCTGTCAGAGCAGTTAACTAACCTGCAACAACGACCGAGTAATCTATTACGACAATACAAAATATATCACTTATCTGTTGAGAAAGATGAATGGTCTGTGCAACAGGTTACACATTTATTGCAACACATGAGTGATCTGTTGGAACAGTTATCAACGGTCAATATTGTTTAGATTTCTTCCAACACAGGGTCGTCTATCGCGGCAAATGACTGGTCAGTTGGAAAAATCAAGTCTTGGACATTTTCTGTAGAAAGAGTTGATGGGATTTTATCCAACATGAGGTTCATCTATTGCATCAAATCATTAATCTGATGGTTCTTTCATTGCACCAGATGGTTAATTAGTTGCATCAGATTTTTTATCTGATGATTAATCTATTGCAACGTATGGTAAAGCTGTTGTATCAGATAGTTAATCTGTTGCATCAGATTATTAATCTGTTGCATCAGAATTATAATCTGATGGTTTCTCTGGTGCATTAGATGGTTGATCTGGTGCATCATATAACAAATCTGTTGCATCATATGGTTAATATGTTGCACCAGAAGGGTAATCTGTCGGAGGAAATAAAAAATAGTAGCACGATTTTGTTTAACAAAAAACAACAATTTCACCATTTTTACCAAGAACAAGAACAAAACAAATCAAACCAGATTGTTGTTTTGTTTTTATAAACACAAACAATAAAAAGGTCATTTCAGACCGCATTTCAAATTAGTACAACAAATATTGAAATTGTTAATCAATACTATAAGAGAAGTTGGCTCAAGTTCCTCGTTTTCTTCAAAACTAAAAAGGCCATAAATTTTTACCTGTGAAAGAGAAAAGGAACGATGAAGAATTCGAAGCTGTTGTGGTCGGAGAGCAAGACTGTCACGTCGATTGGAGGTTGAAGTCGAAAAGGAACTCGAAGCCCAACTATTTATAGTCGGATGTTGAAGTCGCCGAGGATTGAACTGAGAAATTTACAGAACAGTTGGTTGGGAGAGAGTTGAGAGAAGCTGTCAAGAGAGGGATGAGAGACGGGTTGATTGAATTAAAGAGAGGAACTCGAAGCCCAACTATTTATCGCCGGAGGTAGAAGTCGCTGGGGGTTGAAGGGAGAAAAGAAGGGAACTCGAAGCCCAACTATTTGTCGCCGGAGGTAGAAGTCATCGGGGGTTGAAGGGAGAAATTTTGCAGAACTGTTGGTTGGGGGAGAGTTGAGATAAACTGGAGAAAGAGGAGAGAGTGGTTGATTTGGATTGAAGAGGGGTGTGGGTTGGGTTGATTTGTATTTTTGAAAAGATTAGAAAGTTTTGAAAATATTAATCAAGTCTACAATTAACTTAATCAAGTTTCCTAATGATGTTTGACCCTATCTGTTGGTCAATGTCACCAATCCTTCATTTAAGACTTAAAAGATACCTTTCCTTCAATTTTCTCAATAGACATAACCCTATAATGTGCCCGCTTCTGTAATGTTGGCTCGCATAACTTCATATCATCGCATTAAGCAACGACTATGCAAGCGCATTTTTGAATCCTGATAGAAACAACCTTTCGTAAAATAAATGCGAAGTAAGACTGGATACTATAGACATTTATGATTCGAGTTTTCTTCAGATGTTGTTAGAGGTTTCGTACATCGAACTGCCTTTTCAAAATAGGTTAAATAAAAAAATAATTTGGGAAAATAAATGAAATAAATCAAAAAAATAAAAATAAAGCAACCTTTTGTAGAAATATGAAGTAAGCTACGTAGAATAGGTCTTTATTGTCCGATTTTTCTTCAGACTTCGTACATAATAAGAACTTTAATACATCGAACTACCTTTATAGATTTCAAGACAGGTTAAACCAACAATCAAAAAAAAAATGGTGAAATAAATAAAGGGCAAACAACATATATAAATTCCGATAATTTGGAGCTTAATCACAAAAAAATTTAATATTTGCATAATTACTGAAATTCCGATTTTGAATCTGTCGAGACATATAATTAGCTCCCGATACATCCAATAATAATACATTTTCTCCTTTATAAATATACATCATTAACTCCCGATATATTGTTTTCGATTTGGATCTGTTGAGATACATAATACATCCAACGAATATTTTTTTTTCTTGATAAAAATACATAATTAGCTTCCGATATATAATTTTTTTAATACAAATACATAATATAATTTTTTTTTAATGTTAAATCAATCGAGATACATAATTAACTTCGATATATTCAATAATAACACATATTAGTTGTAATTTTTATAATTACTTTATTAGAGAAAAAGTTTATATAAATATGATAAGTTAAAGATGTATGTATATGCTATTTTTCCAAACTTTAATGCATCATACTACCTACAGATTTTAAGATAGGTTAAACCAAATAAAATATATATGTTTTTTTTATTAAGAAAAAAAAGAAGAAGCAAGGACCATATTGTGAAAAATCCAAAAAATTATAAAACCCCCAAAGCATTAATTAAGCTTCTATAGTACTTTTAAGCACCATAATCACCCCCACCCCTCCTCGCACCCCACCCCCACGCCCCAACTCTCCTATATGCAGTTATTGTATGTATATATATATACACATAGATACACATTTGATCGAGTTAATGAAGCCTCAATGCCTTTGAGAATTTGAACATTTTTTCCTTCTTTTTTTTTGTATACAAAAATGGAGGAAGAATTGCAGAAGCGGTTTACTGATTGTGTCTATTTTTTAGCATCTCCTTTAACTTGCAAAAAGGTATAATTACTCTCAGTTTTTCATTTATATTTCTTCGATTTTTTCGATTTTTTTTATTTTTTACGTAACTGTTTGTGTTAATTTGTGTTTCCGATTTATATGGCATTTTTTTTGTTGTATGTAACTGTTGATGAATGCATTTTATATTAATTTTCTATATGTGTATTTGTTTAACTTGTTGTTTATCTGAAATTCCAAGCTGGGGTTCGAATTTGTGTAATGTATAATATTTTCTGTTGAATTTTTACAGTTATTTGCCTCATTTTTGTGTAATGTATGTATATGTGTGTGTGTGTGTGTGTGTGTGTGTAGGACTCATTGGGTATGAGGGATAAGGGAGAACTAATCTGAGATCAATTTTAGGATGAATTTATTATCCCATGTTTGGTTGGGATATTATCGCGGGATAACTTATCCCGGAATTATTTATCCTTAAGGCTCGTTTGGTTGGAGAACAAGTTATGGCGGGATAAGTTATCCTTAGGGCTCCTTTCTTTGGGGGACAACTTATCCCGGAATTATTTATCCTTAAGGCTCATTTGGTTGGAGAACAAGTTATCACGGGATAAGTTATCCTTAAGGCTCATTTGGTTGGAGAACAGGGTATCCCGGGATAAGTTATCCTTAGGGCTCGTTTGGTTGGAGAACAAGGTATCTCGGAATAAGTTATCCTCTATGTTGCTCGGACTCTTCAAAAATGTCAGCGGGTGCGTGTCGGATTTGCCAAAGCTAGTGTATTTTTGGAGAATCCGACACGGGTGCAGCATCGAAAGTGAAGAGTCCTCGCAACTTAGGTTATCCTTAGGGCTCGTTTGTTAGGGGGACAACTTATCCTGGAATTGTTTATTCTTAAGGATCGTTTGGTTGGAGAGCAAGTTATCGCGGGGTAAGTTATCCTTAGTGCTCGTATGTTTGGGGAACAAGTTATCCCGAGATAAGTCCAAACAAACATGGGATAAACTCATCCTAAAATCGATCTGAGGATTAGTTGTCCCTTATTCCTTTCCTTGTACCAAACGAGCCCTTAGTGTTATTTTTATCCCACATTGAGGGTGGAGTAACAATCCTGGGATAGCTATAGGTAATACCCGAGATAATTGATTCGGGGATAACTTGTTTCTCAACCAAACAAGCCCTTAAATTAATTTCTTAAACTTTGTATCCGGCAAACAACTAATATAAAATTGGAACGAACAGCGATTTAAATCTGTGAGTGTATGGATCCTGATGCACAGTTGGATGTGTTTCTGTTTGGATTAGGTTGCATTGATTTCTTAGATTTTGTTTTTACAATGGAATGGTTAAATGGTGAGATTATGCAAGAGGAATTCAATGGATTAGTCGTTTTCATTTAGTTTGCTGCATTGGCGCTTTTTCTTTGTTTAAGTTATTATTGTGTTTACAACAACAACATGCCCACTGAAATCCCGAAGTGAGGTCTGGGGAGGATAGAGCATACGCTGGCCTTACGCCCCTACCTTGTGGAGGTAGAGCTGTTTCCGGAGGACAAGTTATTATTGTGTTTAATTGTTCTTTATCTATAGTTTTAGTTTTTAAGTTCAAGTCTAATAAATTATGGTTTAGAAATGATGGGATCACAACAATCAAGAGTAGTGGGCCTCAATACAATGAACATTTAGCGTGTTTGCTTAACTTGTGCCACCAGTATCGGTAATTTTAAATGTTTCTGTTACCTTTGCACTTGGGATTTGTCATATCAAGTATATTACCTAACTATCTGAGTTTTCTCTGACGTGAATAATTTTGTTCGTGTGCATCTTGTCTCATTATTTCAAGTACTGTTTCTAAGAATCTAATTTTGTGATATGAATTTTTGTTCCAGGGAATGGAATGTGAATATCGACATAGTGAGATAACTAGGCTCAACCCCAGGGATTGTTGGTTCTGGCTGGATGGAGGCTGTCTTAACCCAACATGTGCTTTTCGACATCCGGTAAGAACAAACCTGTCTGATTTGGACATGTTTTTACTGCAAAAATGCAACAAACTGAATATGCTTTTGTTTTGGCTTGAATATTTCTCTCAGAATACTGGTGTGTTGAGTTCAGCTATGTTTTAAATGTCCCATCTGTCGAAATTTAACAATATTTGTGTTAGTCTATAGAATAGGACAATTGCAACTTCTCTACCATCTGCTTAAGCTCTAGAATAGTAGAACCACCACGACCTAAAAAGTAGGAAAGTGCTTCTTTAACAGGTAGGTATCTCATTATTCTTTATCTCCTGTTCCCAAGAAAACGAGATATCATCTTGTTGAAGAAGCATTTGTCCTACCCTCATGAGTCGAGAAATATAGATCTTCACTAAAAATTACTGCCTCCTCAAGACCTTTGTCAACCAAGTAAATGAGATATCTTCTTGTTAAAGCAGTTTTCCTGTCATTACGAGTCCCAAAATATATATCTCCACTTAACTGTACTGGCTACTCAAGACTTGTTTGTGTCAGCCAAATCCATGGCAATCATTTCTCAGGGAAATTTAAGTTTTTAACAAGCCTAGAGCACAAATTCCAAATTTGGTGCAACATTCTTTAGGGGCAGCAAGGATATATGAAACCCCAGGGTCCTTGAAATGTGCAAATCACTGAATTGACTAACAATCACGGCAATTATCTGAAGGTGTATGTGTTCAACAATATCTCCTGTATTATATACTTGTTCTTAGTATCCTCTTCATATATATTTTTATTCATAAGAAATTTCACATTTGAATATCATATATTCTAGCTAAATCTTAAAAAATTGGCGTTGACTTATCTATAATTGGATATTCTCTTTCAAAATGATTATCTTCAAACAACACTATCAAATATATATTTAAAGATTTCTCAGAAAATTTATTTACAAGGACACATCTAATTGAGGTATCCTACTTCTTAAGTTGCGGTGGTTCTACCTTTCTTGAGGTTAGATAGACTGTAGCAAGTGTAATTGTCCTATCTGTGATCTATCATGCAAGAAAGCTTAGGTTGGGTTACCCTAAGGTGTTCGATTAGCGGGTTCCTTGCTAATATTGCATTCACTTATGCAAGTTTACATGATCTTAAATAATTTAATGTCAAATTTCAGTTTGATTTTAGTCTTTCTGGGGTTTCCATATGTTGTACAATCTCGTTCGTGTAAATTTTATGTGAAATTAAATAATTTGTTCAGTATCCTTTTTTTACTTTTCCTCCACCTCCACCTTTTTTTCTGTTTTCCTAGTCCTTCCCTTGCCTAACGTTTGGGAGCCCTAATATTCCCTTTTGCATGAGTAATCAAATTGAGGCAATTGGTGCAAACCTTTTAAAGGAAATCAATATTTCCTTTTTTATTGGTTTTATGTATCTTGAAATGACATTATTGTGGAGAACAGAGATCACTCATCAGGATTTTTCGTATGTAGCGCTTTCTGCTGAATGATTTTTCTTATGTAAAATATTTAGAGGAACAACAACTTTTCTTGCTTGTAAACTCTGAGGATATACCAACAGAATTTTTCAAAAACCTGCATTAGATCTAGGAAAGTGGTTGCACCCAAGGGTGTGGCCTAGTGGTTCAATGAAGTTGGGGCTGAGCACCATGAGTTCTCAGGTTCAATTCCCAATAGAGACAAACTCTAAATGATTTCTTCCCATCTGTTCTAGCCTTGGTGCACAGAGTTACTTGGTACCTGTTGCTGGTGGGAGGTGGCAGGTATCCCGTGGAATTAGTCGAGGTATGGGCAAGCTGGCCCGGACACCACGGTTATAGAAAATAAATAGATCTAAGAAAGTGGGTTTCAAGTACTTTGAGATTTAAAAAGATCACAACCGATCAGTTCAGAAGCATAATTTTAACTCCTAGAAATTCTCGGTTGAGGAAACTTTTGGTTCTGCTCTCTCATTCCCCTGAATATCAACTCCTCGGTGACGGGTTTAAGTCCTTGTTTCGCAAAAGCGTCCACTTTCTCAAGCCACAGTAAGATTCTGCAATATACCTTACTTTAAGTACGTAGTTTATACATACAAACACTAACTTATAACATTCCTTCTCCTTCTGTCTCTTGGCTGTAAGGTTTTCATGTGTCTATTGAGTATTGATTACAGTCCTTGTTGCAAGGTCCTTATCAAAGAGGCTATTGGGGCGGTGGAAGTTGTATTGGGTGAAGTAAAAGTGGTGGGTGATCTCGCAGCTGGAGAGCATATGCCCAAAAGACAAAAAAAAAAGGACGATTTACGATTAACCTTGTATACTGCTAAAATGTGGCTTATAGAGTTGTGGCTTTTGAAGAATTTTACGCTTCTGGTTCCCTGCCTGTACTCTTTCATGTATCAGTAGAGACAATGCTTCTGAATGAATATGGACTCGTTTTGTTACGAAGCGTTTTTACTCTTGAGTGTGGATTTTTCTGATATAAATTTGGATTGAGTCGACCCTCAATACGGATAGCAAACACTGGAAGTGAAACAAAAGGAGAAGAGACAATGCTCCTTAATGGGAATTCCTACATTTACCTCAATCCGGATTCATGGCAGAAAAATTCACGTTGAGAGTAAAATGCTCGAAGCCGACCTCATTTTGCTGTATCTTCTCTCTAACGGCTCTCTCTCTCTCTCTCTACCTTCTCTCTAAACCAAAACCATCCCCCATCCCCGGCCCCCGTCGCCGACCTCCGGCTCCGACCCGACCTCCGGCTCCGACCTCCGGCCCTCGTCGCCGCTCCCCGCCGCCCCCTTCGCCGACCTCCGGCTCCGAACAGCTTTCCCCCCCTTCCGTTCATACCCCAACGGCACCCGCCCGGCGCCGCCATCGGCGAAACAACGCCGCCACCTCCGCCACTGAAACAGCCGTCCACCTCCGCCGTAAACCCCAACTCCGGCTCCGGCGAGATCCTACCCAACCGCTCCGCCAGCCGGTTCCGGTCAGACCCAAGCGACCGGAGACCCCTTCGTCTCAGCACCTCCGGTGAACAACCAACGTTAACCAGGTGACCCCATCGCTGCCATCCATCTCCATCTCCAACCGCGACGAACCAGCCCAGCGCCGCTGCTGGCTCCCTCTGTTCGTCCTCTCCCCCAAACGACGACCAGCCCCCTCGGTCTCCAGTAGCCGCCACTCCCTCTAATTTCTGCCTCCAGCAGCGCCGTCTCTCCGTCACCGGAACTCCCCGGAGCCCGATCTAAGTTGGGTTTTGGTTTTCGGCTTGGTCTACAAGCGTAATCCGGTGACTTCTAACCTTTGTTATTTCATTCTTCGTATTATGCTAGTATTATCTCCTGTATCTTGACTTGCGTTGATTTGTTGATATTGTCTGTTGTCGTTTCTTGCACTACTATTTATTGGGTTATCGGCTTGGGGCCCTGTTTTTGGGGCTTTGGGTGTTGAGTCCAGTGGTGTTTGCTCTCTATTTGAGTTTAGTTTTGTTTCTTGATTATTTCTTCGAATTTGTGTGAGCCTTGTATTTCTTGTTGCTGCTTTGCTACTACCATTGTTTATATTTTCTTATATTTTCTTGTAGTAGGCTGTGGGCGGCGATGGTTGGATAGGGTCATGTCCGAGGGGGTTGGGGCGTGGGGCTGTTGTGGGGGCGGGGGATGAGGAAAGGGCGGGAGTGGGAGGGAGGCCAAGGTTTGGCCTCAGGGGTGGTAGAGGAAGATGTGTGGATAGTGATGGTAGGCTGAGGGTTGGGTCTTGGAATATAGGGACCCTTCAGGGTAAGTCCATAGAGCTTGTGAAGATTCTTAGAAAGAGGAGGATTAATATTGCGTGTGTTCAAGAGACCAAGTGGGTAGGGTCTAAGGCTAGGGATGTGGATGGTTACAAGCTGTGGTACTCTGGGAGCGAGAGGCGTAGGAATGGAGTCGGCATCTTAGTAGATGAAGAGCTTAGAGATCAGGTAGTAGAGGTGAAGAGGATCAACGATAGGTTGATGACTATTAAGTTGGTCATTCGGGGGTTTACCCTGAACGTGTGTAGTGCTTATGCGCCGCAAGTGGGCTCGGAGGGGGAGGAGAAGATGCGGTTTTGGGAGGCTTTGGAAGAGGTGGTGAGAGGCGTGCCTAGCTCGGAGAAGATTGTTGTAGCAGGAGATTTCAACGGGCACATCGGGGCGCTACCGGGAAGCTTTGGTGATGTGCATGGTGGTTTTGGTTTTGGGGAAAGAAATGAAGAGGGGGCTACTCTATTGTATTTTGCGAGGTCCTTTGGGCTGGTGGTGGTGAACTCGGGCTTCCCGAAGAAGGACGATCACCTGATCACCTTTCGAAGCGCGATAGCCAAGACCCAGATTGACTTTTTGTTGCTTAGGAAAGGGGATAGGGTGTTGTGTAAGGACTGTAAGGTCATCCCGAGTGAGAATCTTTCGACCCAGCATAGGCTCTTGGTTATGGTTTTGGGTATAAAGAAGAATAGAAAGAAGAGGGGTGAGGAGTGTAGACCTAGAATTAAGTGGGGCGGCTTGACGCCAGTGAATGCGTGGGAGATAGGGGAGAAGTTGGCGGGAATGGGGGTGTGGGAGTGTAGGGGGGGCGTGGATAGTATGTGGGATAGGGCGGCTAGGTGCATCAGGGAGAATGCAAGTGAGGTGTTGGGTGTTTCTAGGGGCCGGGCCGGGCATCATCGGGGGATTGGTGGTGGAATGAAGAGGTTAAGAAGAAAGTGGGGACCAAGAAAGGGGCGTATGCTAAGTTGGTTGAGAGTAAGGACGAAGAAGAGAAGCGGGTAAACAGGAAAGAGTACAAGCTAGCTAGGAAGGAGGCTAAGTTAGCAGTTACGGCGGCTAAGACGGCCGCTTTTGAGAGCTTGTATGCAGGATTACAGGGGAAAGGAGGGGAGAAAAAGTTGTTTAGACTCGCTAAGGCTAGGGAGAGGAAGGGTCGTGACCTCGACCAGGTGAGGTGCATTAAGGAGGAGGATGGTACAGTGTTGGTGGTGGACGGCCACATTAAGAATAGATGGCAGTCGTACTTCCATAGGCTCTTGAATGACGAAGGGGATAGAGCTATTGTGTTAGGGGAGCTGGAGCACTCTGAGGAGTGTCGAGATTTTAGTTATTGTAGACGTTTTAAGGTAGAAGAGGTTAGAGAGGCTGTTCGCAGGATGCGAAGGGGTAGGGCGACGGGGCCGGATGAGATACCGGTGGAGTTTTGGAAGTTCGCTGGAGAGGCTGCTGTAAGGTGGTTGACTGGATTGTTTAACGAAATCTTCAAGACGGCAAAAATGCCCGACGCTTGGAGGTGGAGTACAATGATCCCTCTCTATAAGAATAAGGGTGACATCCAGAGTTGCAATAACTATAGGGGGATTAAGTTATTGAGTCACTCTATGAAGATTTGGGAGAGAGTGGTCGAGGTGAGGCTGAGACGGATTGTGTCTATTTCGGAAAACCAGTTTGGATTTATGCCTGGCCGCTCGACGACGGAGGCGATTCACCTGGTACGGAGGCTGGTGGAACAGTATAGGGAAAGGAAGAAGGACCTGCACATGGTGTTTATCGACCTGGAGAAGGCATACGACAAAGTTTCCAGGGAGGTGCTTTGGAGATGCTCGGAGGTGAGTGGAGTCCCGCTGGCATATATCAGAGCAATTAAGGACATGTATGATGGAGCAAAAACTCAGGTGAGGACGGCGGGAGGAGACTCAGAGCATTTCACTGTCTTGACAGGATTGCATCAGGGATCTACTCTTAGTCCCTTTTTGTTTGCTTTGGTGATGGATGTGTTGACGCGGCGTATTCAAGGGGAGGTGCCTTGGTGTATGCTTTTTGCAGATGATGTAGTTTTGATTGATGAGACGCGAGGGGGTGTGAATGACAAATTAGAGGTGTGGAGACAAACTCTTGAGTCTAAAGGGTTCAAGTTGAGCAGAAGCAAGACAGAGTATTTGGAATGCAAGTTTAATGGCGTGAGGCTGGAGAATGAGGTGGTAGTGAAGTTGGAATCACAGGAGGTATGTAAGAGGGATAGTTTCAAGTATCTCGGGTCCGTGATCCAGGGTAACGGTGAGATTGACGAGGATGTCTCGCACCGTATTGGGGCGGGATGGACGAAGTGGAAGCTCGCGTCGGGGGTGTTGTGTGATAAGAAGGTGCCGCCCAAGCTTAAAGGCAAATTCTACAGGGTGGTAGTCCGTCCGGCCATGTTGTATGGAGCGGAGTGTTGGCCAGTTAAGAACTCCCACATCCAAAAAATGAAGGTGGCAGAAATGCGGATGTTACGTTGGATGTGTGGGCTGACTAGAGGGGATAGAGTTCGGAATGAGACTATCAGGGAGAAGGTTGGTGTGACTCCAGTGGAGTATAAGATGCGGGAAGTCCGATTGGGATGGTTCGGACATGTGATGAGGAGGGGCATGGATGCCCCGGTTCGTAGGTGTCAGAGGCTAGCGTTGGATGGTTTTAGGCGAGGTAGGGATAGGCCGAAGAAGTACTGGGGTGAGGTGATTAGGCGGGACATGGAGCAGTTACAGCTCACCGAGGACATGACCCTAGATAGGAAGATCTGGAGGACGCGGATTAGGGCAGAAGGCTAGGGCCAGTTTGGGTCGCTAGTGTAGGGAATTACTTAGTGGGGGCATTATTCTTGTTATGATACCTTGTTCCATGTTGCATTACGAATCTGTGTGCTTTTCTCTGTTTTTTATTACTTGTGGGTGCCGTATTTATGTTATGAAATCTTGTTCTGTGCTTTACTATGTATTTGTGTGGTATCTCGTGTCTTTAGCCGGGGGTCTATCGGAAACAGCCTTTCTACTTCTTTAGAGGTAGAGGTATGGACTGCGTACATCTTACCCCCCCAGACCCCACTAGGTGGGAATACACTGGGTTTGTTGTTGTTGTTGTTGAGAGTAAAATGCTCCCGAACAAAAAAGAGGGATCATCCCTAGGTCACCTTACTTTAAGTGGGTAGTCTATAACACAAACTCTTACTTATAACATTCCTTCTCCTTCTGTCACTTGGCTGTAAGATTTTCGTGTTCAATTCTTCCATAAACGAATGTTATCGATCCTGTATGCATTCATAAGATGCTAATAAGTAAGAAGTGCTCATTTTAATTCTTCTGGTCGAATAGGAAAGAGGCTTTTGGGGGTATAAATGAGTTAAGTACCTGGAGACTGGTTAACAAGGAGGGATATCTTAGTTGAAACGACCATCCACCTCCAACCATGATGTGTTGGGGATTCGAGTCACCAAGGGAGCAAAGTAGATAGGTCAGTGTTGGGTAGGGTGGTTTGGGAGGTGGATTTACGATACTCCAGCGAAACAACGAAAAGTACTTGGAGACTGGTTGTTAGATCTTCCTGGCTCTGAAGATTTTTGTGTCTGGGTTCTCGTTTGTTTGGTCATTCCCTTGTATGACTTAATTTTATGGATTACTTAAGGACCTAGCAAACAAGAAATTAGATGCTATAAAGCAAATATTGGTCTGACTTTTCCTTTTTTCTGAATCGACTTAAATTGCTTCTTGAACTTGTTATTTTAAATTCTTTGGTCATGCTAAGTGCTAACTTTTCTGTGTCCATTTTCTCAGCCATTAGATAGCCATGCTGACACATCATCTGAACTGGCTCCGCGACCCAATAAATCTGCAGTGCCTGTTAACAAGACAAATGCTCCCTGTTACTTCTATTTCAATACCTATTGCAAAAAAGGTGAAAGATGCTTATATCTGCACGGACCTGATGATGGTACAACTGCATGGAAATCCTCGAAAATAGCTTCTGGAGTCCCTGATGGACCAACAGCTGAGAAGAAGATATCTGCAGGAAGTGAAACTGGTCCTTCAGCAGTCGAAAAACATCCCGATTCTTCTGAAACAGGGCCCAAGGCAGCAGCACATGAATATATCAAGTCAAAAGTGGATCTCCATTTGATGACTAATAATGTTGGTGCGCTGAGTGCGTCTCATGAGACTTCGGGATCTCCTTCTGAAGAAGCTACTGCATTCGGGTTAGATTCTTTAGTCCCTGCTGAAGGCTTTATCCAAGGAGGATCCGATTTGTCGCCTAACCAGAGCTCAGATGAAGAAGTGGATGACCTTGTGGAGAGAGAGGAGTGGTTGGAATCATCTCCTGGTTTTGATGTTCTTGTTGATGATAGAGTAGAAGGTTTGGGTCACGAAGAAGATCACAATTATATGCTGCACCATGATATGGAAGACAGGGAGCTTGATGAACAATTTGCTGGATATGATTTTGAGAACAACCTCGAGTATGATCCTGCATATCCAGATTTGAGAATTGCGACTGAGGAAGAACTAGATGATTCTTATTATAACATTGAGAATCATGAAATAAATGAATATGTCAGAGAAATCACTATCCCTGCTCATGGAAGACAGAGTGTTGTATCGCGTAAAAGAGAGTTGCCTAGAGAACTGGCTTTTCGTGGAAGAGGCAATGTTGACCTCCGGGACACTCTGAAGAGGCGACGAGTCAATGAAAGTGATCCTTCAAATCACTCATTTAGAAGGTTAGCCCTATCTAGGTCGAGTGCCCGTGAGCAAGGCAGAGACAAGCATCGCCCACAAGGTCCCCCGTGGATGCCTCAAAGACTGGCTTCAAAAGTGGAGAGAAACTCTTCTTTCTCCCCTCGCTTTTTGGACCGAACTCTTCCAGACACTGCCAATCGGCTGAGAAGGTTGAGACAATCTCAAGGAAGCAGTTACAGACAGCAGCATTTCAAGGACAGGAGACGGGGTCGGCCACGGCTTTTTGCAAATGAACCCCCTAGGAGGATGGCTACTAGGAAGAGAATGACTGAAGTTCCAAAGATGTTTAGTGCACCCAAGACTCTAGCTCAGATTAGAGAAGAAAAGCAGAGAGGAAGAGAAGATGGAAATTCTTTCGAGGGGACCGGTCCTTCTGGAGGCAGTGAAAGAGAAGATTTTTCAGGTCCAAAACCTCTCAGTGAAATTCTCAAAGACAAAAGAAGGCTGGGTTCAGTAGTGAGCATGGGCAATTAGTAGAATTTAAAGGGTTTTGATGAAAACTTAGTTTTGAAAAAGCAAGCTTTACTCTAAGCTTGGTGCAAAGTTTTGTTAAAAGGGATGTGAACATGTACAATTTTCTGGATTAGCATTTGAAACTTTACGAATTTTGAAACAGTTTAAAGTCATGGATATGTGGTAGAATAGACTGTGCAATTGAATGTTACAGGAACATTGAAAAGTAGCCTTTTTTTTAACTTGGAAAAGGCATGCTGCATTCTCTGGTTAATCTCTTTCAGTAGATAGACATTACTCCTTGAGCCGAGGGTCTATCAAGAACACCCTCTCTACCTTTCAAGGTTGCACAGGGGGGCGGAGCCACTTTTAGCTCGGGGGTTCATCCGAACTTCCTTCGATGGGAAATTATATTATTTATACATATTAAAATTATCTTCTATGTATATATAGTTGACGTTGAACCCCTTTGGCTAGTTCATATGTTTACTTTTGAAACCCCTAGTAAAAATCCACTGAGGTTGCATATACACTATCCTCGTCATATTCCACTCGTGGGATTGCATTGGGTTCGGTGCTGTAATAGATAGACATTATTCCTTGAATCGACCAGGGTCTATCGAAGCAACCTCTCTACTTCTCAAGGTAGGGTGAAGGTCTACATATATACTATCACTTGTAAAATTTCATTGGGTATTTTGATGTATTCGATAGACATACTATGGAGTTGTTAAGAAATGTTTCTGTGAAACTATTGTATTCTATATCTACTCTTTACCAATTGTCAACTTGATCACGTCATCATTGAGATTCATCTCAATTCGAATTAATATTTGGATATAGATACAGTATTACCTCTCTTTCTTCTTTTAGACAAAAGAACGATTAAAGTTTTTTTATAGGAAAAATAACATAAATATACACCTTAATTATCATATTTACACAAAATTTTCATCCTTACAATAGTAATTACAAATTCTTAACTAATTATGTATCTTCGTTGGATGTATCGGGAGCTAATTATGTATCTGGACAGATTCAAAATAAAAAAAAATGTATCGAAAGTTAATTATGTATCTTTACAAAAAATAATGTATCTCCGTTGCATGTATCGAGAGCTAATTATGTATCTCGACAGATCCACAATCAAATATGAAAGAAAAGACAAAGAAATGCTAGAATATCGAATTCTATTTCTTTGGATCTGAGCTGAATCTTGTAGGGTTACCATTATCCTTTTTGTAGTAACGAATCGTGTACGTGTTCCTAAGAAAAGGGATTTGTTTATTTTTCGGGGTCTCAAAGGGGCGTGGAAACACATAAGAACTCTTGAATGGAAAAGAGAGATGTAACTCCAGTTCGTTCCTTCGGAATCGGTAGTCCATCCTATTTCCAATAGGGCAATTGACAATTAAATCCGATTTTGATCATTATTTTCATATCCGTAATAGTGTGAAAAGAAGGCTCCGCTCCAAGTTGTTCAAGAATAGTGGTGTTGAGTTTCTCGACCAGCTTTTTCTTTGAAAACGGAGACTGTTCCTTCCTCCAGCATTGACTTTCTTCTTACATTACTCCTTGAACCGAGGGTCTACCGAAGCAACCTCTCTGTCAGGGCTAGCTTCAAGGTGAAGCCACCGAAGCAAGCATTTTAGGCCTCCGATTTTTGGAGTCCTCATTTTTTTTTTTTAAAGCATTATAGGTTTGTAGTTTTTTTTAGATATTTTTCTTTAGAAAATATCAAATATTTCTTAATATTTTCTTCACCACATTTTAATTTCTCTTAAGCTCAAATAAAAATATCACTTTAGAAATTCAAGATTAAAGTTGACAATACATTAAAAAAAATTCTTTTAATACTCTCAAATCTAAAAAGAACATCTAATAAATAGAGGTAACTCAGAAAACCATACTTTCTATTTAATATTTTGATTAATGGGGCGAAAAGAATCAAAGCAACAATTACAGTTGAATCAAAGAAGTTGAAAAATAAGATGTATTTCGGTCAAATAAAAAGATTTTACTATTTTATGAATGCATATTTTTCCTGATCCTATGTAATTGTCTTAGCTGAAAGAAGTTTTTTAAAAATAAAATTTCAAAAATATTACTTAAGCTTAGAAAAAATATTTCAAGAGATATCAAATGAATTAAGCATGCTATTAATTGAAAAGGGATTTTTTCGGATAAATCAATTACAAAACAGTTTTATTTATAATTTTACACCTCAAAAAGCTATAAATATAGATTTGTAAAAAGAAAAATTTAAAGCCTCATTTTAAAATTTTATTTTAAACCACCAATTATGTTGAGCCGCCCCTGCTCTGTGCTTATCAAGGTAGGGTTAAGGTCTGCATATTCACTATCCTCCTCATACTTTGCTCGTGGAATTACATCGGGTATGTTGTTGTAGTAGGTTTGCATATACACACTATCCTCCTATACTTTGCTCATGGAATTACATTAGGTATGTTGTTGCAGTAGGTTTGCATATACACTATCTTCCTCATACTTCGCTCGTAAAATTTCATTGAATATGTTGTTGTTGCAGTAGATAAACATTACTATGGAGTTATTAAGTAATCATTCTGTGAAATTATTGTATTCTATATCTACTTGCATTACCAATTGTCAACTTGATCATCTCATCATTGGGATTCATCTCAATTCTAATTAATATTTGGATATAGATACTATATTACTTCCCTTTTTTCTCCTTTCAAACAAAAAGATAATAATAAAGGTTTCTAGCATGAATAGTGTTTAGGTCTAACCACCATGAATAGTGCTTTTCCCTTAATCAGAGGTCTCGGGTTCGAGCCGTGGGTATGGAAAAAATCTTGGTAGGGAGCGCCACCCCCGAATGGCATCCTACCTGGTGCGAATCTGAATTAGTCGAACTCCAATGTGGGTACTGAACACCGGATGAAAAAAAAAAAAAGTGTTTAGGTCTAATTTCTATTAGTTTGGTTGAATTAGTCAAACTGACTACAATCGTTAAACCGAGAAAATTATACAACAAAAAACAATATGTTAAGAAGATACATTGGATTCATAGGTTAAACATTATATTATTTTGAAGAATTGGCATAGTTACGTAATATTTGAGACATCCCAAAATAACAAAATCAATTACTTTGAAATGATCTGGAAGATTTAGAACAAATAATCATTGTATTTGCTAATGGGTAGTGACATTTTAGTACTTAATGAAATTTTTTCATGAAAGCTGATTTTATATTCAAAGATGGCTGCTACTTTTATACTCTTAATTTTGACTCATCAATTAATTTTTTACTTCCTCAAAATTGGTTTAATTTACTACCTTCATATCCAACATATTGTCCTTTTCGGCTCGTTTTCATTTCGGTATTAGATATTCGATTTTCATTTTGGAACATAATTAAATTTGAATTCATGTATTACAAAGTCGT
Source organism: Capsicum pubescens (assembly GCA_030864215.1). Lineage (NCBI taxonomy): Eukaryota > Viridiplantae > Streptophyta > Magnoliopsida > Solanales > Solanaceae > Capsicum > Capsicum pubescens. The sequence continues at coordinate 304,154,943 of CM061540.1, forward strand.
TATTTTTTTTTGGCTCGTTTTCATTTCGATAGTCGATATTAGGTTTTCATCTTGGGACATAATTAAATTTAGATTCATGTATTATAAGCCATTATTTTTAGAAGCAACACTCTGAATTAAATTTTTTTCGTTTAGATATTATAGTTCAAAATCTCTAATTAAGTATGAAGAGATTCTAACTGTTCTGTCAAAATATTCCATATCCAGCATATTGTCGGATTGTGATTACAAGTCGAAATCAGATAATCTAATTTATAATGATGTATTACCAAATCCAAACTTTGACTCTACAAGTGTATGTTAACAATTTAGGGATTGTTTAGTAGAAAATATTAGAGAAAATAATGTATGCATTAGTTTTGGTATTATTATTTTGGCATACTTTTTTTATTTTTAGATACAATTCATGTAACTATGAAAGTATTAGTTATACTTGATATTATTCTATGTATTAGTTAATATGTATCGACCATTGAATTTGTTGGGTTCAAAATTGAGAGTGCGTCATGTGGAAGTTTAAATTTTGCAAATCATAAAGACAATAATTCGGACAACAAAGAAAACATCTTATATATGATTTGGTCAAACGACCTACATATGAAAAATTAACATTAAAAAAATATAAAATCTATTCACTCTCTTTAAACGACTATATTGTCGATACTATTGTGTTATGACTTTAGAAGAGAGATCTTTTATTTATAGAATTACAAAACTCTACTTCTAAAAAAGAATAAAGCTAATATAAATCTAATACAAAAGAGATCTTTTCCTACTAGAAACCTTTTCTACTAAGAAATTAGAATAAAGCTAATAGAAATCTAATATGAAAGAGCCTATTATGAAATCTTTTCTACTAAGAAATCTTTTCCGAAGTAAAACATAATTATAGTAGAATACACGTAAGGTAAGAAATTCAGGACAAATCCTAACAGAATTACCAATATCAAAGTTATTAATGCATGAATTAGCATAGTTAAAGAATTAAATTGTGTCTGAAAGTATACAAAGCTACAAAATATGGAGCACGTTTTTTCAAAGAAATATTTTTCTAATACATATTATTTTTAATACATAAATCAAATAATCGACACGAAATAGTATTAGCATAATTAATCCCAATATATAACAAATGTTTGCATCATTAATACATTTTATTCGGCATTATTCTTATGCACCCTATCAACGACCCCTTAGAGTTTTAAAAGTCTGTTTGGCCAAATTTCCAAAATTCTTTTAAAAAAAAAAAAAAAAAAAACTTTTCTGAGAAATATTTGTATAAACAGCAAGTAGTATGTTATTACAATATCTATAATTATAATTTAAATCGAGCAATTTATTTATTGTACGCAATAAGTTCCGTGTGTAGACTAAAGAAAGAATTAATTAAGTTTTATGAAATCTTTAATTAGTTTCACTAATTTCAAAGGGTAGAAAAATAATTTCAAGCACTACAAATGTGATAATCATTTATTTTATTATCATGTCATTGTCCAACTTGGTCTTTCATATTTTATTTCTTGTTAGTATATATCAATGATTGAATAAAATTCAAGAAAATGTCATCACCTGCTTTAATATTAGGACATATAAGAAATTCTAAAATTTATAGAGTTTAAGTTATATATACGGTGAGAATAAAAACTTTACTTATATCATTAATTTGTCCGTACTTATTGTAGTTATAAATGATAATTCAAGTTTATTTTCAAGATTACAAATCTATATATATTTTGAGGCTTATCTATAGATATCATCAGGGGACGTTGGGGTATGGGTGTCAAATGGGCCGAGCCGAGCCTACTCGGAACCGGCCCTTCTATTTTAACCGGGTTGAGGGTCTGTTAAGGGCCGATTTTGGCGCTAAACGGGCCGAGCCGGGTCAAACAGTAAAATAATTAAAACCCACCCTAACCCGGCCCACTTAACCCAACCCGGTCAAACTCACCAAAACCCGGTCAAATCCGGTTAAAAAATCAGTCAAACCCGGTCAAAAATATTAAAAAAAAAACTTTCTTTCAATATACATTACATATACCCACCTATATACATTATAAATACGTTAAATAATATATATACACTATATATATAGTATATACTACATTAGAATTTAAAAAATATATACACATATACACAATTAGTCAATTACTCATATATACGCACCATTCAATGTATATATACTACTACTTATAAAATATACTACAATATATATACATTACAATATATATAGATATACTTATATACTAATTCATAAAACATATACACATGTATACGTTAAATATACAAGATATATACACGTGTATATGCACCATACAATGTATATATACTACTACTTATAAAATATACTACAATATATATACATTACAATATATATAGATATAGTTATATACTAATTTATAAAACATATACACATGTATACGTTAAATATACACTTCTATAGAAGATATATACACGTGTATACGCACCATTCAATGTATATATACTACTACTTATAAAATATACTACATTGTATATACATTACAATATATATAGATATACTTATATACTAATTTATAAAATATATACACATGTATACGTTAAATATATACTTCTATAGAAGATATCCAATTTATAAAACATATACACATGTATACGTTAAATATACACTTCTATAGAAGATATATACACGTGTATACGCACCATTCAATGTATATATACTACTACTTATAAAATATACTACATTATATATACATTACAATATATATAGATATACTTATATGCTAATTTATAAAACATATACACATGTATACGTTAAATATACACTTCTATAGAAGATATATACACAAATATACAAAACATATGCTACTTAATATAATAAATTAATAATATTTGGTAGTAAATTAATAATATAATAGAAGTAAGTTTTTAATTTAAAGTAGAAAACTAGAAATTCAATTTAAAAATTTAAATCGTTAAATGAAAAAATATAAAAAGCAAGGACTAAGGAGTAAATGAATTTGGGGAATTTTATTGATTGCAAAATGATCCAAAATTTATAATTTACATGAATGAAAAATCTACAAATTATGCATCATTTTTTCCAACTCATTCATGTTAATATTAACGGGAACTTGCATAGTATAGTCGAAGTCAACAGGGGAAAAACCATGCATTGGACTTGATTCTGCTGAGTTCTCCCATGAAGTCATAATTTCTTCAAGTTTCAGCTCGTCGCTCGGCTCCGGTTCCATTCCTTGGTTTCTTCTTTCCGCTCTAATCCAATCTCTGAGGCAAACTAGAACATTCATTGCATTGCTTCCCAATGAGTGTCGGTTGTCTCCAAGCTGTTGTCGTCCCTGACTAAAGGCACTCTCTGATGCAATGGTTGACATTGGAACATTCAAGATATCTCTAGCTAATCTTGAAAGCACAGGATATTGTGTTTCATTACTCCTCCACCAATCCAACGTGTTGATCCGTCGTCTGCGATCCTCTGGTGCCGTCCGAAGATAATATTTCGGCTCTTCCCGATAAATTGATGTGTAAGTTCTCTCATCAACACTGTTCTAACAATTTAAATCATAAAATGAATTAGGAAAATCACTATGTGCTGGCCTTTTAGAAGATGATGGCTCCTCGGGAGGATGAGGAGCGACAGTTGGAGTGATATTTGTAGGTACGGCTAAATCAAATAAATCAGCATAGTGATTATATAATTTTTCTATGTAATCCTTTGCATCAGCCGTAGCCGTCCACAAATCAGGTTGTACTTGTTCAGAATCATGGTTAGTATTTATTTCTAAGTTAATATAAATAAGAGTACTAAAGTGGCACATATTATTATATTTCATGCACGGATTTAGCATAGCACCAACCAAGTAAATAGGGGGAATCGGGAAAAAATATTTTTAAAATTTCGTAAACATGACGCCAACAGCTTCTTTATAACCTTCTTTATTTTTATATTCTTTGAGCAAATCAGAAATATCGGCTATATATGCCAAAATATTACAAACAGTAGGATAATAAGCACCGGAAAATTCAACCGTAGCTACATAAATTTTTTCTAAAAACTTAACAAGATCATTAATTACAACCCAATCAGAATTATGTAGCATGCAATCAGCAGAATCTGCAAATGAACCGCAATGTTGGTTAAAAGTTACTGTAATAGAAATTTTATATTTATAACAAGTTTTTAAAAATTCATACGTAGAATTCCATCTAGTATCAATTTCCTCAAGCATCAAAATCGGTGTAAGTCCATTTTCTTGACATTTAACTTTAAATTCTCTAATTCTCGATCTACGATTATTTCCTTGAATAAAATCAACGGCAAGACGAATTTTTTCAATATAAAGCTCAAAAAACTCAAGACCATCTTTTACAATTAAATTATATATATGACATGCACACTTAATATACAAAATTTCAGGCAAGGGCGGAGATAACATAGATTTTAATTTTTTTTATAGCAGTCTTGTTGTTAGAAGCATTATCAAAAGCAATACATAAAATTTTATTTTCGATACCATAATATCTGGTAATTTTAACAATAGAATCATCAATAAATTGTTCAGTATGTTTACGATCTTCATCATATAAAAAAGCAAGAATACGTTTTTGCATCACGAAATTACTATCCATCCAATGATAAGTAACGGTTAAATAATCATTTTTATTTACAGCACGACCAAGATCAGAAGTTAGGGACAATCTACATTGAATATTTTTTAACAATGTTGATAAATAAAAACAATATTGTGAATGAAGTCTAAAAATATCAGACCGACAAGTAGTTCTAGGAATACCGTTAAACATAGGATTATAAATTGCTTGTATATAACGAATAAAGGCATCAGAAGAAGGAAAACTAAAAGGCAAACAATCCACAGCTACCATTTCAGCTATTTCTTCCCGGTCCCTTAATTTATTATACTTCTTCGCTACGTGACCGATTGTTGGGTCCATTCTAGTTTGCGTTGGCCCACCAACATCCCCACCACCTTGTGCAATATTTAACTCTCTTTTGTGATCTTCAGCTATATGTCTCATTAACGTACCCGTACCCCCTTGCTTGCCTCCACTTCTATACTTATATATTTGTTGACAAATATTGCATTGCACCTCAATATCCGATATACGTTCAAAAAATTGCCATGCAACACTAGTTCTTTTACGAGGTCTTGGGGCACTGGGAGGACGGGGAAGGAGATTAACCGATTCAGATCTAACGTTAGCATCTCCTACTGCGGGTGTCTCAGCAATATTTTCATTATCTTCGTCTAAATTAACCGCATCTACTTCATTTTCTTCTTCTATACCTTAATTTTTCTGAGCTTCTACATAATCCAAATCGTGAGCACCTACACCTATTTCTTCCTCAAAAGGTGTACCAAGCGGTACCGGAGGCGAAGGCACACGGGTATATCTACTACTTGAACTACCTCTACCGCTAGTAATTTGCTTTTTACCACCACTACCGCTTCCGGGACAAAAAATTTTAACACCTTTAGTAGCGGGGTTTCTTAATTTATCCATAATATAAATTAAATTAAACTAAAAATATTCAAAATACACAAATATAATAAAATTAAATATTAAACAATTAATACAATAAATAAAAATTAAACGTAAAAGATGGAACGACAATACCAAATTTTGAAAGTATCCGAAGGTTGCGACTTTAGAAACTTCCGCTCGTACTTTGTAAACGAAAAATTAAAAAATTAAAGTGAACACTTTAAGAAATTAAATATATTGAATATTTGAGAATTGAGAATTGAGATTTGAGAGAGAATGAGATTTGAGAGAGTGAAAAATTGTGTGAAAAATGATTTGAAGTTGTAGGGTATTTATAGAATTTTTTTTGGGATTAAAAAATATTTTTTAAAATTAATTTTTTCTTTTTAATAAATGGGCCCAAACTAACCGTTTGGACCCAAAAACGGCTATATAGCCGTTGGGCCAACGGCTAGTTTGGCCCAAAATTCCATTTTTATTTTATTTTATTTTTGTATATCCGGGCTGGGTCGGTTAACCGGCAGGCCTGGACCGGGCTAGGTTCGGACCGGGTTAGCCAGATCCATTTTAAAAAAATAACCGGCCTGGGACCCGAAACCCTAAAGCCCTAGGACTTAGCGGGCCGCATCAAACCGGTCCGAATTAGTTACGAGGGTCGAGTCGGGCCGGCCCACTTGACACCCTTACATTGGGGCGATGCATGGTAGTCCATTGAGTCTCATTTGCTAGAATAATACATTATATATACAAGGTAAAATCTATATTACAAAATTTCATTTGTGTCTTCTTTGCATACTTATCTTTCTGTGTTTTGAATCTTCTTCATAAAAATTTTGACGACACTAAATTATCATCAGTCTATAACTTAAACTCGAACTAATAATTAGACTAAACTATACTAATAGTGTAAAGCGTACGCTTTCAACGTATATAACTTAAATCCAGTAAGTTAATGATTGTGTATAGTGTCAAATCTTCAACCACATCACTAATTTCAAAGGGCAAAATAGTAATTTCAAAAACACTACAAAATAAAGATATCATCAATTTTAATTTTATATTATCACATCATTGTCCAACTAATCTTTTCATATACTATTTCTTGTTTGTATATATCAAGATTGAACAAGTTTAATTTGACTTAATTTCATCAAGAAACCACATATACATCAAGAAGAAGAAAAAAAATTTAGACTAAAGTTTTTATATGGGTGATCAACCAGGCGCTGCTGAAATGTTACCAAGGTCAGAAATTTCATTTAGAAGACAAGGTTCATCAGGTTTAATATGGGATGATAAATTATTATCTGGAGAACTCAAGAAAATTGATAATAATCAAGACGATAACGCGAAGAAAAAAGAAAAGAAATCGTCAGAGCCAAGACCTATTAAGTCTCGTGCTACAGATAACTACATGCAACCGTCCATAGATCCTCCATCTCCTAAGGTATCTGGTTGTGGTATTTGTGGGATTTTTGGAAAGCCTGTTGATAAATCTCAAAAACCAAAAAAAAAAGGTCAAAAGTAAGTCTTAGTATATAGTATGTATGTGAATATATTTTGGTGAAATTTAATTATCTCTATGTTTGTTTTGTTATATGTCTGTGCTTTGTTATGGCTATGTACTATGTTTAATTTCTTCTTCAAACATATGAATGAATCATGTTTTTGTTTGTTAGATGAGAACTTTTGTTTTACCTTTAGTTTCTATTTGTTATGTGGTGGTGGTCTAAGGATCAGTTTGTGCGATTTATTTTGATTATATTTGCTATCTTTTCTAAGTATATTTGATGATTAGTTTTGTCCACCAAAACTTTATCTTTAGTTTGTGTCTTGGCATATATTATCTTTCTTGTAATGGTGTTGGTGTTCGAAGCAGCTTATGATTCTCTATATCCAATAAGTGTTATCAGAGGCGCAACCAACCTAGTAATAGGGGTTCGTCCGAGTCTCTTTCGACGAAAAATTATATTATTATTACATAATTAAAATAATTTTTATGTATATATCGTAGATGTTGAGCCCTCTTTTGGTGAGTTTTTCTTCACATTTTGAACTCTCTCAGCAGAATTCCGGCTTCACCTCTGAGTGTTATCTGTCCATTAAAACTTTATCTTTAGCTTGTGTCTTGGAATATATTTTCTTTCTTGTAATGGTGTTGATGTTCGAATTAGCTTATGATTCTCTATATCCAATAAGTGTTATCAGAGGCGGAGCCAGCCTAGTAATAGGGGGTTCGTCCGAACCCCCTTCGATGAAAAATTATATCATTAATACATGATTAAAATGATTTGTATGTATATATCGTAGATACAGAATCCTCTTCAGTGAATTTTTCTTCGGATTTTAAACCCCCTCAGCAGAATCCTAGCTCCACCTCTAAGTGTTATTTGTCCAATAAAACTTTATCTTTAGTTTGTGTCTCTAAATATATTATCTTTCTTGTAATGGTGTTGGTGTTTGAAGCAACTTATGATTCCCTATATCAAATAAGTGTTATTTCTCACCAGTTGAGTCGATGGATAACTTAGTCCATCAAGACTTCACCTATTAGATTGTATCTCGTCTCGTCTTTTTTTCTTTCTTAATTTTTTTATGATGGTAGAGTCAGGGTTAGTTTGCGATTATTTCTCTAAGTTCTTGCTATCTTCCACCAGCATAATTATCAGGTAACTCAAGACTTAGACATATAGCTAGGTAGAAGAAATCATCTAACAAATTTTGTTTACATTGAAATTTGATCATAAAATCTCTGAACTCATAATTTCAAAAGTTTTATGTTTTCTAGCTTTATGGCTATGTTTGACATCTTCAATTATTCATGTGCTAGATATATGTAAAAGAAGAAACAAAAAGCACACTTTTTCTAAATTTCTTTTGTCTCTTTTAGCCATAAACTTTTGTTGATTATTAGATCATCATTCTATATTCTCTATCTATTATAGGGAAGGAAAACAATTATTTGTATATGTGTTTCCACAAATTATATTAGTTATCATATAGTTAAGTGATAAAAATAGATGAAAAACGATATTATCTACATGTTTATTTAAATTAAAAAGTCTAATCATACATTTATTCGTTTAATTACTATAAATATTGAATATGAGTAGATTTTAAATTTGTTATATTGCTATATTTACTTTTCTTGTGTAAAGATGTTTTTTTAAATGCATATAGCAAAGATAGCCATTCTTGAATATTATTAGCCAGTTTGAAGGTTCAAATTTTCAATGAAGTTGGGTGGTTCAATTTTAATGGTTTTGACTTTTTGGTTTTTTGCTTTCGATCGTCGTAGTATTATTTGTTGTCATACTGTTTTCTTTTCTATTATACTCGACATGATTATTTTATTATTATGCATGTTTATTTTTCATATATACTTGATTTTCTTATGTGTTGCTTAAGTAGAGGGTCTATCACCTTCGTAAGATAGGAGTAAAATTCCGCGCATGCCATCTTTTCTCAAAACTTCACATATGAGATTACACTGAATATGTTGTCGTCGTTGGTTTTGACCTTTTGCAAATTAACAAATTGATAACAACTGAAATTTCCAAGTTTGATCACCTAAAACAACAAGTGTTATTAGCTGTAAACCCTTGTTCTTATTTGTGAAAGCACATAATTTATATCGAAAAATTATGTTATATTTTAGAAGGCAAAGGAATAAACAAATTAGGATGAAGTAGGTATTGAATTTAATAATTTATAAATAAAAACAGGTCATTTTCATGATAGCTATATAAACCACCCAATTCCCAATTAAAATTCATTAATTTGTTGTCCACATATTACAATGTTAACAAGCTGTATGGGTCTTCTTTTAGGTAGATTTGTCCCACTTCTTTTTAAGTAATTAAAAAAAAAAAAAAATCACCTTGAAGTGGGGGAGGTTTAGGTTTGAACAACCCCACTAGTATGTAATAATAACCAAAAATTAATTATGGATTTATGCTATACAGATAACATAAATGATTCTACGCTGAAAGTCTATCAGAAATGAGAGGGATAAATCAATTTTACATCACCCTTTTAAAATGTTAATTCACGTATAGAATTACACAGAATATGATATTATTATTATGATTATGGTAGATAATGTAAATAATTTGTACATTAATGGTGTAATTTAACTATTATAGCATTTAGACTTTGATTTTGAAGATTCCTAACAATTGTTTATTATGGAGAGTATGCAAAGATGACTACGAGTTTAATCGAACCCAATAATTTTGAGTCAAACAGGATTTGTGCATGTGATAAAATAACTACTAAATACATATTCGAATATTAAATTTCAAACCTAGTAACTCAAATATTTAATGGATCTTATGGCACTTCAAACTCATAAAATTTTAAATCTTAAATCTAGCTTTATTTATAAATATCTTTTACGAGTTGTAATTGCTTGATCGTGTGAATACTTTTACCTAGTTGCATAGGAATATACAAATACACCTACCATGATCCAAATTCATGGCACATGTTGTCCGGCCATTTTAACCCAACAAGCCTCACGGATTGTCCTTTAGACTGCCATCATCAAACCCAAAAACACGTGTACCATGTGTATCTTTCTTCATTATTTTACCAACCTAGAAATCCTTCTGCGACCTACTCTCGTCGGATGGCCCTTTGTCAAAGGTGTCACATATAACTCCTGTCACACCCATTTTTTACAAAAAAAGATAAATTTTATATTTGAAAAGGATTTTTATTATTAAATGACAAAAGAAAATAATTTATTTCGAAAAAGATTTTAAAACTTGAATTTAGAGTCGTCACTTGACATAGATTTGGTGTGCCAATTCATCTTTGAAAATCCTCTTTCAAAATGATTTTTTGACTCTTTCAAAACTGTTCACGAACAGAGATTCCAGTTAAGGAATTATGTTGATAGAGGGGAAGGTGTTAGGCACCCCTAGATCCCGTGGTTCGACCACGGTCGCTTCGTGGAGTATAGCGGCTAGTACGACACTATGAAATGCATAAACCAATCAAAACATACAAACACATAAAACAAACAATCAGACAGTCAAAAACTCCAAAATAGTGTCCAGTCCAATTTATTACAACCCGAAATAAAAATGCTAAAATTAAAACCTAAACTATTCTAACTATCCTAGCTATGCTTTACCCGATTCCTCGGGCCTTGATCACGAGCCTCCTTTGTGTACATGATAATTCGGGGCATTCTCCGGAGAATAAGTACAATGTGACCTTGGGGCATTCCCCGGTGAATGAATACATCTGATGAAATGCGATAAAAGTGGAGAAATCACTCAAACACAAACATTCGATGATATAGAATCCTACGAGTTGCCTACCCATAACCTAAGATTTTCCTATCAATCCTCGGCCTAAACATGATACTAACGAAGTTAACCAAAATTGATGTCTATTCCAAATTAAAAAATCAACAATGAACCAAAACAACCAATATTCACCTTCTATTGATTTTCAATTCCCACCCCAAAATTTCATTTTTCACTCCCAATTGATTAATTGTTTGATAACGCTCAATCTACAGCTCTCGTTTGAGTGTAAAGCGGTCGTTAGCAAATATAGAACCCAACCTGGGTTGGGTGTCGATCCCACAGGGAATAGCTTGGCCAACAAGTAAGTGAAATTACTAAACTTTTGGTGCAAGTCTCGTGAGAAGGGGGGATTCTTGTCTTGCAAGTAATGTAAACAAAAGCTGAAAATAATAAAGTAAAAAGAGAGAGATTGTTACGTTGGTTGTAAACAATGAGAATTGAAGCGTTGGGGTTATGTCCACCTTCTGAGGTATACGTCTCTATTGACTATGAGTGTGTAGAATTCTGTCATGCAATTGCTTATAGAGGATTGTAGTCGATGGTAAATCCAAGCGTCTCTCGACCTAAACAAGGACTATTTCACTTTAACTCTCTCGAGCTTAAAGCGTATCTAACGGTACGAATTCTCCAAGAGGTTAGTCCAGTTACGGCACTAGCTTTTTAATAGGAAAGGGTGTCCTACTACCTTGACATTATCTCTTTTCCAGACAAATAACTTTTCTCTCGAACAAGTTAAATGTTAGACTGGTGTATTCTTGCGTTTGCAACCGCAAAGAATGTAGATTAAGATGAAGAGAATAATGATATAAGCAATATACGTGCCTCGAACTCATAAACTCACAGCAATAGATAGTATCTCATACGACTTCCATAACCCCAACAGAGAAGTTTAGTTACCCATGAATGCGAAGGAGATCACGATTGACATTGTTGTTATACCACAAGATTGAGTAATTTCGTGTAGATTAGGTGGTAGGCGTGAGGCGTGAATTCCTAGGCAAAGTAACGATTCTCTTGTTGTGGAATTTAAGAATGGAAGAGTAGAAGAAGAAAAATAGAATTAATGGAAAGATTAGAAGAGTTTAGAAGATGTAAAAAGATGATAGAAGATGTTAGAAGATGTGAGGGATGGAAGGAAGTATTGTGTTCTCCCTCCTTCTTCCCTCCTTATTCTCTAAAATCTCTAGCATGATAGGGTATTTATAATACCCATATCCTACTCCTACTAGGCTAATGAAATAAATAACCAAATCCTATTAGACTAATGAAATCCTTAACCCAAATGTACTAGGTTAAGGTAACATTATCATAATCCACTTAAAATAATGAAATACATAACCTAATTGTACTAGGTTAATGTATCATTGTCAAAATCCAGCTTTGTGTCTGTAAGTCCCCAAAGTCTTCAGAATTGCTGTTTTAGCCCGGGACAGATTTTCCATGCAGCAGTTTTGGTCCCCCAAAGTCTTCAGAAATGTTGTTTTAGCCCGGGACAGATTTTCCATGCAGCAGTTTTGGTCCTTAGGCGTGTAAACTCCCTTCCCTTCCTTCGTGAGCTTTCTTTAGCGTCAAGTAAGCCATAAAATGCTGAATTATGCATCATTTATACCTGAAACTTTACTAATCATGTTCGTTAGCTCATTTACAGGAAAAAGGACTAAAAGTGCATGAAATATATAATTTGTTCTCAAAACTAGGCTAAAATATGGGCAAAATATATTGATATAGGTGCGTAAATTCGCCTATCATCAACACCCCACACTTAGAGCTTTGTTCGTCCTCGAACAAACTATCATGTCCTTCTAAACGTCAACTTAGGGTTTTACAGCAACAACACAAAATATTCGTCAAGACAAGCACAACAATTATCAACAAAGAGTATCTTTTCGATTATAAGTAGAAACAGTTTAACCTCTAGCATAGACTCGGGATGGCGATCAACTCGCATGCAAACGTTAAGGTACAAGGAATCATATATGACTACCCAAAACTCATCAACCATGTGTGTCTCACACTATAGTACCCATAATCACTCACAAGTATAGCATATTTTTCAAACATGGGTATCAAAATATCCTTGCTCTCGCTCTCACAAAGAATTCATATGAAGCAACTGATGACCATAGGCTTGCCCTTAATGTAATACTCTACTAAATGTCAGAATGCTAAGCTTAGGATCAAGTAGGTCTTTTGATGGTTGTAATGTAGGCTAAGGGACGGGTAGGACTATTTTGGCCAGGAATAGTGACTAAGTTCCTAAGCGCTTTAATACATCACTTTGTATCATTGACACTTTTTTTTTCTTTCAACCTTTCTTTCTTTTATTCTACCACCCTTGTTCTCCTCTTTTGTTTTTCAATTTTAAGCACAACTCGCTTTTCAGCTTTCTTTTCCTTTTTCTTTTCACAACATACCTCTTATGATAGCACTTTCTTTTTCATAACACATTCAAGCACCATTACAATTTATAGCATCATACTCACCTAATTTCTTCTTATGTTGTCACATGACTTTTTCACTTTAAATGACTTAGGAGTTTGGATCAAATTACGGTCTTGAAAAAAATGGATTAGGCTTACATACAAGGTTGTCAAAGAAAATAGGCTAAAGGCTCAAAAGGGTTTAACTAGGATGATGTCCATGGGTAGGTAAAACTGAAGGTAAATAAATATAGGTTGTCAAAGAAATGCCTAAATCACCTCCTAAACTTACACTCCTTATTTTCGCTTTGCATACATACCAGGCAAGTTCTAGCACCAGCCACAAACATAGAATATACTATTATCTCACACACACAAGGCACATGGTCGACTTTATTGGAGGTAATATAGACTCTTGACCCAACAAGTGAAGGAATTGAACCACACAATATCACATAATGAGTCACAACTGGAGCCTAAACGTCTCAATAGTCATAATTGTAGCACATACTCTTGTTATAATCTCATGCTGCCTATTAGAATAATCTCATGCGAAGCTAAGTTAAAAAAATATTAACTACTAAAAAAATCTTAACTAAAAAATGAAACAAAAATAAAACAAAAGCAAACAAACATAGATGCGAGTAGAGAAGTATAGCATGCAATACCACCACCCCACACTTAGTCGGTACACTGTCCTCAGTGGAAAATAAATAAGAAGAACCTGGTTAGTCGGACTCATCCTCTATGTCTGGGGTCATACCCTTTGCATTGGAATCATCATCAGAGTCGTCATCCTTAGAAGTTCCTCATAAGTATCCCACTTAATTCCAAGCGTGAGTCGAGGTATTTGCAGCGAGGAGGGTTCTCCTTGCTCTTTTCGGCCTCTTTTCTTGCCTTTTTGTGAAGTGGTCTTGCTTTGGGTGCCATTGTACCTGAGACTAAAAAAAATGTTCCTGTTAGCATTATCTCGATGGATACAATCTATAAACAAGCAGTAGTGGCACCACCCCACACTTAGTTTGTTGGTACAGACTAGTGAAGTGAAAGTGGTCGATTACTCAGACTTCATCGACATACGTTTTAGGGGCTATATTCCAACAAGAAATTCAGATATGTAACACTTCTTGCAATCTTTGCAATACTTTCATGTTAGGTATATCAAGACTTCTTCATAGGGATTACATCATGGTATAGTTTCTATCAATAATCACAATCTCCTATGTCGGTAGGCAACTATAAGTCTTATTCCGATGAGCGAGACATCCCAACATGTAAGTATTCAAGTGACAAGAGCATGCAATGTTCATGACTATAGCAATTCCGCAAGTAGTATAACAATGCATCAAAATCAATTTCTAGTTGGAAACAAGTTAAGAGTATCCTAACGTTCATGTTCACTCACTTGGTTTTGTATCAACAATTCAAACACATTAACATCACCAATATTTCTTCAAGATGTAGCAATTCGTAATAGACATAGCAACGTAGCACTTAGGAAAAATAGATGAAGAACAAAAGAGTACTTACGTGATTGAAGCCTTTGGAGATGTTCTTGTGAAGTGGGAGAGCAAAAAGAAAAGTTTTGAGATGATTTGGAGAGTATATGCGGCGCCTAGGTCAAGTTTTCAATGTGTGTGTGTTTCAAGACTAAGTCTCCTTTATATAGGAAGAGAATGGGTCGGGTTTTGACCCATTTACAATCGGTTTTGGAGTCAAAAATGCTACATATGCGGCGCATAATGCTTGGCATAGTCATGGTATATGCGGCGCATTGTCTATGGCATAATGGGACATATGCGCCGCATAGTCTATGGCATTTGAAGACATATGTTCTGCATAGTCTATGGCATATGAGATACTGAGACCAAATGCCATAGCATAGGCGGCGCATAGTCAAAAGCATACCTAGGAATAGGCGGCGCATAGTGTATAGCACACTAGATTCCGAGACCTTAGGCTATAGGATAGGTTGTGCATCGTTCGTGGCCTAGTTTTACCTAGGCCTAGCCTTCCTCGATGCCTAGTTTGGCATGAACAATGCTCAATCCATAGCCTTATGCATCACTATTCCTAACTTACCAACTTTACCATGCAATGCGTCCAAATCGTCAATTGAAATCAATCTCTTCGTTGAATACCTCTTGCACCTACATTTGCTCAAAAACAATAAAAACGATTAGAACAATGGGTTGCCTCCCATCAAGCGCCTTAGTTTTGGTCGTGGCACGACTTTTATTTTTGGATTTTTATTTATCAAAAGCAAAACACATACTAGAACGAAATGAAAAATGAAAAACGATAAACGATAAATGAAAAACGATAAACGATGGGTTGCCTCCCATCTAGCGCTTTATTTATTGTCGTAGCACGACATGGTTACCTCGAGTACTCAGACTTCGTCGAGGTAAATGGAGGATCGTTTTCTAAAAGGATTTAGACGACAATGAGGCTTACCTGTGGGCATGCGATCTTCTTCGAGATGGCTCATACATTTCCCCAGAGAGTCACCAATTATATCATCAATAGTCCAACCCATAGCTCTCTTGTATCTCTTCAGAGCAGAGATGAGAGCTTCTACGTGCTGTTCACTTAAATCATCTGCACTCTCCGGAAGTATATTTCTGCTTTCCAAGAACACATACCTTAGATAATCGGGGAGCTCTTGCGATTCTAGTGTTGGTGTCTCGTCAATGGGAGTCTTCGCTGTTGGTTGATTCTTGGGATCACAATCCGGTTGCTTAGGAGTATAAGACTTTATTTCTGTTAGAGCACCCATAAGTTCTTCATAATCTTCATTATCCTCATGCTCAACTTTCAGTGGCGCAGCAGACAATGGCTCAACAGTAGGCTGTTTCTCTATAGATAATGCTTTCATATCCTCATGATGAACATCAGCTACAGATAACTCATTCATATCGCTGGGCTGCTTCATGGCTTTGTATATATCAAAGCGGACCACTTCGTCATTAATTCGAAATTAAAGCTCATTATCTTTCATGTCAATAAGCACACTTCCAGTTGCGAGGAAGGGGCATCCCAAGATTATGGGAACGTCAGAATCCACCTCACAATCCAGAATAACGAAGTCTGCAGGAAAGATAAATGAATATACCTTCACCAACACATCATTCAAGATACCCACAGGTCGTTTTACCGTCCTATCAGCCATCACGAGCCTCATATTGGTTGGTGTTGGATCTCCTAGCCCCAACTTCTTGTAGACGGATAGTGGCATCAAATTGATGCTAGCACCCAGATCGCACAATGCCTTAGCAAAATTCATAGATCCAACCGTGCAAGGAATAGTGAAAGCACCAGGGTCTGCCTTCTTCTGTACTAAGGACCTTGTGGCAATTGCACTGCAATGATGAATATTATCTGCCGGCTCATAGCTTACTGCCCTCTTCTTTGTCAACAGGTCCTTCATGAATTTAGCGTACCCAGGCATTTTTTCTAGCGCCTCTACCAACGGAACATTAATGCTCAGCTGCTTCAACATGGTCATGAATTTGCTGAACTTTGTATCATCCGCCACCTTCTTCAATCTTTGAGGAAAAGGTGGTGATGGGTATGGAATTGTTCTTTCCACGGCTTTCTTCTCCTCTTGCTTCCGTTTTTCAGCTTTTTCAGGTTGCAAATCGTGAGGGGTGACGTTATGGACGTCAGGATCAGCTGCTGCGGCATCTTCCCCTTTCGCCGTATCATCAATGTCCACTACTTCGTCAACCACTTGCTTGCCCTTAGATGAGGTTTCCAGCACCTTACCACTTCGGGTAGTAATAGCCATGCATGACCCATCATTCCTTGGGTTTTGTACGGTGTTGCTAGGTAAAGTGCCAGCCTTTCTTTGATTGAGTGCTGCTGAGAGTTGGCTCAATTGCTGCTCTATTTGCTTGATTGAAGTGGAATGAGAATCAACTAGTTGTTTCATGGAGGACAAATCATTAATTACCTCAGTAACTCCCGCGCTCGTTACTTCCACTCCTTTCAATAATTTAGCCATCATGTCTTCCATACTTCCAGAATTAGATGTGGTGGTATCACGTCTACCAGGGGGAACGTACAAACCACTCTTTTCATTGTTTTTATTCCAACTACCTTGGTCTTTGCTTCCAGATTTATCATAATAGTTCCGACCTTGGTTTCCTTGGGTATTCCCACGGAAACCCCCCTGATTGTTCAAGTAGTTGGCCTCCTCTTTCGAATCAGATTCGTCTCTTCCTTTTAGCGCCACAGCTTTCACTTTTTCGGTCTTCCCTGATAATAAATGCTTTGTCAGAAGATCCACTTGCGTTTTCATGTGCGCTAAATCTTGATCACGTTCTTCTTGTCTTCTTCTTTGGTCTGCAGTCATGCCTATAGATAAAGTGGGGCTTGCTACCTCAGAATCCCTGGTATGCCAAGCTCTACTTTGTTTCGTCATGCGATCTAGCATATTGCTTACTTGACCAAAGGTGAGGTCCATAAAAGATCCTCCAGCTGCGTTATCCACCACTGGCTTAGTTATTGAATTCAAGGCTCTATACAATATCTCCATGAGGTGAACATTAGTCATGTGATGGTTTGGGCATCTCGCTAGCTTTGTCTTGAACCTCTCCCATGTTTCATGAAAAACTTCAGTTGGAAGCTGACGAAAGTTGCTGATTTCATCTCTCAATTGTGCCCTTTTGGAAGGCGGAAAGAATCTTTCTAGGAAAGCGTCTCTCAATTGCCTCCAATTTGTAATTGAATCAGGAGTCAGCCCATTCAACCGTAGTGTTGCCTCCCCAGACAGAGACAATGGAAATAGACGTAATCGAATTGCATTCTGACCAACACCAGGATTGTCAAAAGACTTGCATGTAGAAATAAAGTTGATGAGATGCATATTCGGATCATCGCCTGCTAGTCCACCAAACAATCCCTTGAGTTGCAATAACTGAATCATGGTGCTTGTGATGTTGAACTTGGCTCCGGGCGCTAATGGTGGTAGAATAATGGCTCCAGTGGCACCAGCTCCATCAAGATCATCATCATCATCATCGAACGGTATTTCACGTTGTGCATCCATTGATGTACTGAACAAAAACCTGCAGTAAACAAAAACAAAAACTAAAAGTAAAAGTACGAGAGTTTTCGACCAAAGGGTCTAGTAATTTTCACGAACTTAATTGACACTTGTATTCCCCGGCAACGGCGCCAATTTTTGATAACGCTCAATCTACAGCTCTCGTTTGAGTGTAAAGCGGTCGTTAGCAAATATAGAACCCAACCTGGGTTGGGTGTCGATCCCACAGGGAATAGCTTGGCCAACAAGTAAGTGAAATTACTAAACTTTTGGTGCAAGTCTCGTGAGAAGGGGGGATTCTTGTCTTGCAAGTAATGTAAACAAAAGCTGAAAATAATAAAGTAAAAAGAGAGAGATTGTTACGTTGGTTGTAAACAATGAGAATTGAAGCGTTGGGGTTATGTCCACCTTCTGAGGTATACGTCTCTATTGACTATGAGTGTGTAGAATTCTGTCATGCAATTGCTTATAGAGGATTGTAGTCGATGGTAAATCCAAGCGTCTCTCGACCTAAACAAGGACTATTTCACTTTAACTCTCTCGAGCTTAAAGCGTATCTAACGGTACGAATTCTCCAAGAGGTTAGTCCAGTTACGGCACTAGCTTTTTAATAGGAAAGGGTGTCCTACTACCTTGACATTATCTCTTTTCCAAACAAATAACTTTTCTCTCGAACAAGTTAAATGTTAGACTGGCGTATTCTTGCGTTTGCAACTGCAAAGAATGTAGATTAAGATGAAGAGAATAATGATATAAGCAATATACGTGCCTCGAACTCATAAACTCACAGCAATAGATAGTATCTCATACGGCTTCCATAACCCCAACAGAGAAGTTTAGTTACCCATGAATGCGAAGGAGATCACGATTGACATTGTTGTTATACCACAAGATTGAGTAATTTCGTGTAGATTAGGTGGTAGGCGTGAGGCGTGAATTCCTAGGCAAAGTAACGATTCTCTTGTTGTGGAATTTAAGAATGGAAGAGTAGAAGAAGAAAAATAGAATTAATGGAAAGATTAGAAGAGTTTAGAAGATGTAAAAAGATGATAGAAGATGTTAGAAGATGTGAGGGATGGAAGGAAGTATTGTGTTCTCCCTCCTTCCTCCCTCCTTATTCTCTAAAATCTCTAGCATGATAGGGTATTTATAATACCCATATCCTACTCCTACTAGGCTAATGAAATAAATAACCAAATCCTATTAGACTAATGAAATCCTTAACCCAAATGTACTAGGTTAAGGTAACATTATCATAATCCACTTAAAATAATGAAATACATAACCTAATTGTACTAGGTTAATGTATCATTGTCAAAATCCAGCTTTGTGTCTGTAAGTCCCCAAAGTCTTCAGAATTGCTGTTTTAGCCCGGGACAGATTTTCCATGCAGCAGTTTTGGTCCCCCAAAGTCTTCAGAAATGTTGTTTTAGCCCGGGACAGATTTTCCATGCAGCAGTTTTGGTCCTTAGGCGTGTAAACTCCCTTCCCTTCCTTCGTGAGCTTTCTTTAGCGTCAAGTAAGCCATAAAATGCTGAATTATGCATCATTTATACCTGAAACTTTACTAATCATGTTCGTTAGCTCATTTACAGGAAAAAGGACTAAAAGTGCATGAAATATATAATTTGTTCTCAAAACTAGGCTAAAATATGGGCAAAATATATTGATATAGGTGCGTAAATTTGCCTATCATCATTGTTCAATAAGCGAGCCTTCACCAATCATGAATAAAAAGCATTCACCAATCCAACACTCAAACGTCACCAACAATTCACATCAGCAAATAAAACAGTGATATCAAACACGTTCACAATCACATAAGAATTAAAGGGAAGAGAAGAAAGAATTGGACCTCAATGTTGGTTTAATCAAGTATTATTTGATTAAATGAGATGAAGCTCGTGCCGAAACCTCGAATCGAACTTCAACAATAACCCACCAACTCGAATCAAACCCCCCAAAATGAGCAACCCCGAAACAGTCTTCTCAAATCACAACCCAAAATCTAATCGAATCTGACCAAAGAAACTGGAAACTTATGATTTTCGACTCCTAGTATTGATGGCGTTATGGCTGGACTCTTATGGGCTCATCGAAGCTCCTATAATCCATGGCAGTAAGCGAAACAATGCTTCCTGATGAAATTTCTCCAGCGAACCAGAAATGGAAGAGAATTTGGGGATTTTGAGGTGCGGATGGCTGAATTTAGGTGAGGGAATACAGATTCTGACAAGAAATTCACCACAAAATCATACCAGTCGTCCCTTTCTCTTGTATTACCTCTCTCCAACTGATTCTCCCCCTATTTTTCTCGTGCAATCTCTAATCCATTCATCTATCTTCGATCAATTCTCTCCCTGTTTTTCCCTTTCTTCGATCTCTCCCTCTCACTTGTGTGTATATTGTTCTCTTTGTATGGCGGTCTGTGAGTTGTGTGTGATAATTGTGTGTATATAGTTTATGTGAGGTCTATGTGATGTAGGGTGTATATCAGTAAGAAAAATCCCCCCATTCCCCCCCTGCGGATCAATTCTGTTATGGGGAATAAAAACGTTAGTAGGGATAGGGTGGGGTAGGGGGTTAGTAGTGTAGGGGGTTAGTAGGGTAGGGGATAGTGAGGAGTATGAGTGGTTAGAATAAGGTGAGGTGGTTAAATTTGATTGGGTGGGGTGTTAATTTGTTCTGAATTTTTCTATTTTTGTCCTTTTGTGAAGGGATCATCACACGGTTGAGGGTGCATGGTAAGACGGGGTAAATGATAAAATTTGGCTTTCGGGAGGGACAAAATTAGGTGTCTACATCATACCCCTCTTTGAATGTAAACACAAAGTGTTTGCAGACAAAAAAGTAGACAATAAGATCAAATTTTGACCCGATCATTATTCAAAAGAAAGACAAAGAAGGATGGAGTACCACCGAGTCTTGATTTAAGACATCCTATCTACCCAAGTTATGCGGGAATCAAGTCACAGGTATCTCAAAGGGTTAGAAGGAGTTGGAGAGTCGAGTGAGATCCTGTCGAGGTTCTGGTCCGCGACTTTGTCATTATATCAAAAATAAAAATTACAAGTTAAAAAGATAAGTGAAATTACAAAAGTCCTATCTATCCAATATTTTTTTATTCTTGTCTTGCTGTTTCATCACCCTATTCTCTAGGCGGGCTCCTGACTTGCAATTTTGTTACTCTGTTCTCCGGGTGAGCTCCCAACTTGTAATTTTATCACCTTGTTGCTTGACTTTCAATTTTTTCACTCTATTCTCCAGGCGAGCTCTTGACTTTCTATTTTTTCAATCTGTTAACTTTGAATTTCTTCACCTTGTTGCTTGACTTTCAACTTCTTCACCTTGTTGCTTGACTTTTCATTTATTCGCCCTATTCTTCGGGCGGGCTCCTGAAATCACATCAAAACTAGAAAGAAAATTATCCCAAACAAAGGTTATGATAGAAATCTCACTTTTAAAAAAAATCTCATTTTTCAAGAGGATCCTAAATGATGCTTTTCAATAACATGAATTAAATTTTTGCCCCAGTTTATCATCAATTTTTTTTCCGAATGTCAAATCCAATCATAACTACTTGCATGTTGCAATGATGAATCAAGACTCTAACCAAGAAATGCATCTCTTGAGAGTAAAATTAAATGACCAAGGCTAGGAAGTGTTTCTCCTAAGAATTAAAGTGATGAATTCTGACTAGAAAGTGTCTTCTAGAGATAAAGGTTTAAGTTAGGAAGTGTGTCACCTGACAAATGAAAATTGATAAGGAAGTGTGTCTCCTAAGGGTTAAGTGCAATGACTCAACTAGAAAATGCAACTTCTATGAGCGAAGGTTCAATTTAGGAAATGAATCACCTAATAAATGAAACTTAAATTACTCAGATAAGGAGGTGCATCTCCTAGGGGTTGTATGGAAGGACTCGACCAGAAAGTGCATCTTTTAGGAGTAAGGGCTTAGTTAGGAAGTATGTCACCTAGCAAGCCAAAATTGAACTACCCTGACAAGGAAGTGAGTCTCCTAATAACTACTCAACTAGAAAGTAAATTTTCTAGGAGTAAAGGCTTAAGTTAGGAAGTGCGTCTTCTAACAAGCGAAACTCACATTACCCTGACAAGAAAGTACGTCTCTTAAGGGTTAACTACTCAACTAGAAAGTACATTTTCTAGGAGTAAAGACTTAGGATAGGAAGTGAATCACCTAACAAGAGAAACTTAAATACCCACCAAGGAAGTGTGTCTCCTAAGGGTCAAGTGGAATGACTCGACTAGAAAGTGAATTTTCTAGGAGTCAAGACTTAAGTTAGGAAGTTCATCATCTAACAAGTAAAATTTGAATTACCCAATCAAGGAAGTGTGTCTCCTTACAATTGCTACTTGAATTACCAGATAAGGAAATGTGTCTCCTTACAAATGTCACTTAAATTACCCAGACAAGGAAATGCGTCTCCTTACAAATACCGCTTGAATTATCCAAATAAGGAAATGAGTTTCCTTACAAATGCCACTTAAATTACCCAGATAGGGAAATGTGTCTCCTTACAAATTTCACTTAAATTACCCAATGCGTCTCTTTACAAATGTCTCTTTAATTACCCAAAAGGAAATACATCTCCTTACAAATACCACTTAAATTATCCAGACAAGAAAATACGTCTCTTTACAAATGTCACTTGAATTACCCAAGGAAATGTGTCTCCTTACAAATGCCGCTTGAATTACCCGAATAAGGAAATACGTCTCCTTACATATGCCGCTTGAATTACCCAAACAAGGAAATGCATCTCCTTACAAATGCCGCTTGAATTACCCAAACAAGGAAATGTGTCTCCTTACAAATACCACTTAAATTATCCAGGAAAATAAATGTGTCTCCTTACAAATTCCACTTGAATTATCCAAGAAAATGCATCTCCTTACAAATGTCACTTGAATTACCCGAATAAAGAAATGCATCTCCTTACATATGCCGTTTGTATTACCCAAACAAGAAAATGTATCTCCTTACAGATGCCACTTAAATCACCCAGACAAGAAAATGCATCTCCTTACAAATGTCGCTTGAATTACCCAGACAAGGAAATATGTCTCCTTACAAATACCACTTAAATTATCCAGACAAGGAAATTCATCTCCTTACAAATGCCACTTGAATTATTCAAGGAAACGCGTCTCCTTAAAAATGTCACTTGAATTACCCGAACAAGGAAATACATCTCCTTGCATATGCCGCTTGAATTACCCAAATAAGAAAATGTGTCTCCTTACAAATTCCACTTAAATTACCAGACAAAGAGATACATCTCCTTAAAATGCCACTTGAATTATCTAAGGAAATGTGTCTCCTTACAAATGCCGCTTGAATTATCCTAATAAGGAAATGTGTCTCCTTACATATGCCGCTTGAATTACCTAAACAAAGCAATGCGTCTCCTTATAAATACCACTTAAATTATCCAGACAAGAAAATGCATCTCCTTAAGATTAAAAGGAAAAACTCAACTAGAAAGTGTGACTTCTAGGAGTGAAGGTTCAATTTATGAAGTGCATCAACTGAGATTTACCATGATTTTGAATACCAAAACCTATACAGCAACATTGCCTCTTGCATTTGTAAAAGTGAGAAATTACGGCCTTTGATGTTTAGGCTTTGAAATCCTTGATTTGAAGGTAACATGTGTTCTTGTTTCATACAAAGAAAACTTATGAGTTTAAAAACATGGTGGTTGGTTTGTGGATTTAGCTTTTGAAGCGATTGCTTTTGCACTTGTGACATTTAATCTTGCTTTGAACTAATAGAATATCACTGTCTTGCTGCACCATTGATCCAAACTTAGGTTATTAAGAGTGACTCTGAAATAAACACAATTTCTCTGTTTTTGCTATGTTCCTCAGATAACCCCCTTGAATCTTGGTATTTCCATGAATCCCAAAACTTGTCTGTTGACAAAACTTTCTGCATGCCTTGTGTCAACTTACAATCATATTTCTTTTATGTGTTGGCCTTTTGTTTTGCTTTGTACAATTGAAGAAGTTGGTAGCCTGTTTTGAAAGTTTTTTTGCTTGTTTTGATACGAACTTGACTGAAAGACATAAGAAAAATGACACTGGTTTTTTATTTGAATAACTAACTCAAGAAAACAAAAATACAAATATAGAGAAGAAAGAAAAGATAATGAATATCTCTATTTAAAAAAAGAAACGAAAAATTTATCTAAAAATGACAGTCAACTCAAATGATTATGCCATGAATTTTCGATTAAGTTTTCTAATCTTTTCATCCAAACTTTCACCAATTATTATTGAGTTAGTGGCCCTGAAATTGAGTTAATTCCTTGGGCCAATCGCATTCAAAGACCTCATCCAGCTAGTGACGGATTAAAGGGTTTTCGCCAATAAGCCTCTCTCATTTTCTTTCTCGTAGATCATCATTGCCCTATGGTGTCCGTGAGGGTTTTCACCAATGAGACTCTTTTATTTTTATTTCTTCCAACTCAGAATTGTCTTATGGTTCCAGTGAGGGTTTGCACCGATAAGACTCTCATTTTATCTCTCTCAACTTACCATCGCCTTATGGTATCCATGAGGGTTTTCACTAATAAGACTCTCTTATTTTTATTTCTCTCTAAATTCTTTATGTTGAGAAAGAGAATGTAACACCCCATATTTTGGGCTAGAATGAAAACTGTCATTTCTATGTGTAGATGATCCAAAAGCAATAAATCCTATGCAAATATGGAATGTTAATCATTTTAGTAGTGTAGGGAATTGAATGAGTTTTCCATCGACATAAGATTCATCCAAAACGGACACTCGGTGAAGGAGTTATGGTTAATTTAAGTCCTAGTCATAAAACACTATCATTCCTGTCCTTGGCGCATCACGGAGAGGGGTTAAATGACGATGGTCAATTTTTAGTGAGACTCCGCGATGGTGGCATATTGCGGAGTAGGCCAAATTCCCATTCTTCAATTTCCAGTGAGCCACCGCGATAGTGGTGTGTTGCGGTGGCCCATAAGATCGGGTTCCCAGTTTAAATTTTTGCAGTTTCATTCAGAAGTTAACAAGGGTAGTTTGGACTTTTACCAAGTCTCTTAAAACGTCCAAACAGGAGATTTAAGACCTCCACAAGCATAATATACGACATTCTCAAGATTTCCCTCAAAACAAAAATCCTAATTCATATGCTTCTCCTCCAAGAAACTTAAGATTCAACCGTGGGTTTTCAAAATTAATCAGAGATTTGGAATCCCCAAACCGTAGGATTCAAGGATCATTCATTATTCTTCATAATCTAGGTACGCGGGATTTTCCAAAAATCTCATGGGCATAGAAATCTTGATTTTAAGAAAGGGGTTTTCATATTTATGAATACATTCATGTTTTAGAAATCTTGACTGTATTGTTTTGGTCTTTTGACCTTTCCCCACATTGATTCGAAATTGTATATATATGTATGCTTATTTTTTAAGGTTGATGATTTAATTGAGAGCATGACTTGTGTAAAATCCCTCTCTTGTTTTGATTTTCCTTTACTTATCATATGCTATAGATATTTTGAATGCATCCTTGAAAAGCATGGTTTAAAATGTCTTGAATTGTGTTATGATTGGATTTCAAAAGAGAGGGTAGTTGTGTTGATAAATGTTGAAAATATTCATATAATGAAAGAGTGCATGATTTTTTCAAAAGCACATGACCGCCATATGTTTAAAGGATTCTTGCATAGTTTTGATTTATGCTTCAGAACATAAAATCTCTTATACTATTCGCATGTTTGGGTGGTCTGAACTATGTTTTAATGAAAGATCATGCTTATTGTACTATGGATCAGAAATAGGACTTGCAAGTCTTGGTGTGATAACACCAATTCAGATTATGCCATAATAATTCAGAACAGAATAGAATGCATGTTTGAAATCAGACTTTCAGATTTTAAGATTTAGAATGATGTATGTTTAGAAGTGGTTAAAACTGGGCATAAAAAGATGTTAGGTGGTTCCACGAAGGAGACATGAGTTCATACAACTCATTGCCCAAAACTGTGCTTTGCCAATCTGGGTATATTATATTACGCTGGCCTAGTGTCGTGTGGCGTATCAAAAATAGAAACTCCAACCCTTGCGGCACACTCGGGTTGGGGGCTTCCCCGGCGAGTCAATGGTGGATTCCATACAGCTCGTGGGATTTTAGAATTTTAGGGGCGTACCACCTAACTCAGAAGTAATACAAAGAACAGACAGTGCATTGACAAAAATGACTTATGATTTTCAGAAAGTGCCCATGTGTTTTGAGAACTGTTTATTCATGATGTTTAAACAAATTGCTCTCCATCATTTTACTTATATAAAAGTTTTATTTTGGATTACTTTACATACCAGTACATCTGTATTGACCCCCCCTCCTCCCTCCAGGTTCTGAGGCTCAGTCTAGGGGATAAGAAAAATAATAGATTTTATCAGACAAAGTTGCAGTGTCCAGTTGGTGAGCCATCTTTATTCCAGAAGGCATGTTTACTTTCAGACAACTATTATTATATATGGTTTTGGTCTATTGGGGGTCTTGTCCCAGTTTTCAGAACTGTTTTGCTATGTAGTAGAGATTTTGCAGACTGAGTCAGATCTTATTTAGATGTTTTGAATTGCAGTTTTTCTTTCTTATGTCTTGAAACCTAGAGTTAATGATCATGTTTTCGTATCAGATTTTATTTTTGCATTTTCTTTTATGATATGAATGTTGTGCATGATTACCAGATCAGATAGAGAAGGACGTCCGGGTTTTCATAGTTCGGGATGTCCGTCACGGCCAGGCCCTAGTTCGGATTGTGACAGACAAGTAGTACCCAAAATGCATTCGCATATGCATTGCATGCTTAGCCTTATCATTCTCAAATATTGATCTGAAGGTCTTTCTTTGGTTGTAACTTGGATTTTGGATAAGGTTAGAAAGAAAGGATGGAATGAGGCCCAAACGACACTTGAAGTGGGGTCAGACTTACAACTTTTGGAATCGACTTAACTAATAAAAATTAACCCATACCGCAGTTTCTTTAATTGGTAATTTTAAATTTTTTATTTGGATGAACCAAGTCCAGAGTAGGGCAGCCTACATATCGCATCCCCGAGAGAGGATAATCAGGTCACACGTAGTTCCGGCAACCTATTTTTTTGCTTGATTCTGACTTCTCTTTTTTGTTATTGACTCTTTTCTCTTTCAAACTTTTTTTTACTCTACTTTCTTGACACTCATCTCTTTTCTTCCTTTATGACATATTTTTTCTTTTTATTTTTTGGCTCTATTTTTACTCGACATGTTTTCTTGAACTTTGTTGACTCTATCTTGATTCCAAAAAAGGGTATGAAAGAAAATAGAACTAAAGCTCAAACGAGATAAACAAAGGATGACACAATGTTTGGATAGAAGAATAAAATGCCATCATCTATCAATCCTTGAAAATGTAAGTACATATCATGAAATATGATATTGAAAGATGATCATTTGTGACATTTTTTATAGCACTAACTTCAACTGAGCCTGTTTGTCGCTACTTTTTCTGCACTTATCCTGCATACAACTCTTCCTTTGTTGTTATAACGCCCCGAGTCTGCACCCCGGACGCCACACGGTGCTTACGAACCCCAAAGATCACAAACTAACCCCTGACTGGTACCTACTATGAGCACTAAATAACAATACTGAAATAATGCAAAAGTTAGGCTAAAATGCCATAAGGTTTGTAATCTGAATACTATTAAATATAACATCTGATAATAATATCTGAAACTAAATACTGTCTGAACAAGTCTATTCTGAATAGCCTCTAACTAAACTTTCTGAATGTGGAGTTGATGGGAAAAGTCCCCAACTAACTCCGACTACTAAAATACTGAAGCTGCTGAAATTACTGAAATAAAAGCATATCCTTGCTAGATGAGGACTTACTACTAAAACTGTTGCTGCTATCCGAATCTGTCTAAGAACGGTCGGGAACCTAAGCATCCGGACCTATGATATGAGATATCATAGTGCAAGGAGAAAGTATACATCAGTACGTGGAATGTACTGGTATGCTAGATGAGGTAAGACTGAATGCAAGGGTTCATATGCATGAATAGTAACTGCCTGAATGACATGAAGTAACTGAATAAGAGCACATGGACTACTGAAACTACTGTAAATACTGAGTAGGTAACACTGCACATATACATATATATATATATATATTGTATCTGAGATTATTACTGAAACTGAGTCTGAGTTCAGATAACTGAGTAAATGATATTTGAGATTACTGATAACTGTATTACTGATAACTAGGTGACTATTTCTGATAGTCCTAATTCTGTAGAATTGGACTGAGTTCTCTACTTAGTTGGGTGACTGTTTTTGACAGTCCTGATTCTGTAGAACTGGACTGAGCTCTATAATGAGCTGGGTGACTGTGTCTGACAGTCCTGATTCTATAAAACTGAACTGAGTTCTATACTGAGTCGAATACTAAAGCTATAACTGTGAGAGCTAATCATCTAACCGACATGCTCCTCTCTGAATGGATTGGGGTCCAACCTGTAACCCTAGTTAAAAGGGTATCAGAACTGTTCCACGGATAAAGACAAGCTGAAGAGTCACCCTTATCTAGCATGTGCCCTGAACAAGAATAGTGGTACCCTCAACTGGTAGGTACAACACCTTATCAACCCTCAACTGGCAGGTTGATATCTCAACCTACACTGGCTACGTAGTTCTAGAACGTAAGGACTGCTAATAGGGATCACACCCTCTATTGGCAGGTGAACCCTCATCCTTGGGTTCACTCGGTGCTGAATCCTACTTTCAACTGGAGACACTCTTATTAAATTGAGTTGAACTGGACTGATACTGAGTTTTACTGAGTTCTGTAACTGACTAAGTACTATTTTTCGTGACATTACAGAGACTATTCTATAACTACTATAGCTCTAGGTAAACACCTAGATTTTCGGGTATTGAATACCCCCAAGACTCAAAAGCATGGAAAGTAAAGCATGGCATAATCTTGAAAAGCATAACAATAGATACTCGTTAACAATACATTCACCTAGGCATTTTGTCAAGCACTTGAGATACATAAACTTGTACATGAGTGGGACCTAATGATGGCATGTCATGATTTCACTATTCAATTCACATGGGCATTCTATTAAATACTTAGGGAGCAAGGTTATTTCACATAAATATAGTCAACACATGACCATTATGGATATAATAGTAAATTGTAATTTCAAGGTTTTAACATGCAAATCATATAATTCACCACACATGCTATTTTAATTTCATGAAAACTTGTAGTAAGTCATGGATTGAAACCCAAATAATATCATGAACATAAATACAATCAAATTCAATATGAAGTTCATGAAAGCAATCAACTTATAGTTTTTAAAGAGGTTCTTGAATTCCAAGGGTGGAAGGAAACCCTTGGATGAACACCTAACATACCTTGGTAATCAAATTCATGAAGATTGATGGTGTGTTCTTAAAGCTTGAATTTGAAATTAGATGTCCTAGGGTTTGTTCTTGAGAAAAATTTGAGAGAAATTGAGAAAAAACGGGTGTTTTTTCCCTTAGGATAGTTTAATCTTGTGTTTTAGGGATGAATAAAAGTGGGAAAATGACCCAAATACCCCTCTGGATATGAACTTTTAACTACTGAAAAACATGCCCAGCGACGCGCGGATCGACGCGTCGCGTCGATGGGGTCGACGCGATGGCTGACGTGATACGTCAAGATTGCGTCGGCTCACTGGAATTTGCATTGGGAGCTGGGAAAAAATATCTATCAATGCGATGGGCGACGCAACGCATTGAAATCGCGTCGACCCACTTCTTTGGTCACCCAAACATGTTTCAAACTAGGTCCAAAAAATCTAAAACTCACCCGAAGTGACCTATGGACACACCTGATAATGATTCAATCCAAGGATCAAAATTTTAAGTTCATAAAGATCGTAAAATAAGATCGCCAAATTTTGAAGGCAAAAAAATAATTCTAAGTATAAATACTTTGTTGAAATTTCTAAGTCTGGGACCTCTTTTCACTCTCTAAAGGACTGAGTTAGGCTTGGAATTTTATGGGGTCTTACAATATCTCTTCCTTGGGAACATTCATCCTCGAATAAGACTGGCTAAGCTGAGAATACTGTTAGACTAATTTTTACATATTGAACATGCACAACTGAAGCATGATTACATGACTGAAACTACTGATATGATGAGTTTTCAAATTGAACATGCATTACTGAAGCATGACTGAATTTTGAAGACATAACACATAACTGAACTATTTTCATAAAGGTATGCATGACATGATAATACTATGCAGTTGGATCTATTACCACGTTGGAAATTGAAATTTGAAGATGGAACTGAGTAAATTTAAGGAAAACTGCTACCTTGAGCTGAGTATGAGTCGGCGGAGAAGAGGTGAGGATACTTGGTCCACAAATCTGTTTCAGCCTCACAAGTAGCTCCCTCAGCGGACTGATTCCTCCAAAAAACTTTGACTAGAGAAACTTTTTTGTTCCTCAGTCTACGAACCTGATGATCAAGAATTTTGACTGGGACTTCGTCATAACAGAGGCTGTTTTGAACATCTATGTACTCTATAGGGACTACAACTGCTGGGTCACCAATGCATTTCTGTAACAAGGAGACATGAAACACTGGATGTATTGAAGCTAAGTTTGAAGGCAACTCAAGCTCGTACGCTACATTTCTGAAACAGTTGAGAATTCGGTAAGGACTGACATATCGGGGAATGAGTTCCCCTTTTTGCCAAACCTCTTCACTTTCTTCATGGGAGAGATTTTTAAGTATACAAAATCTTCAATCTCAAATTTGAGATTGTTTCTTCTCATATCTACATACGATTTCTATCAGCTCTGATCTGTCTTAAGCCTTTTCCTGATCAACTGAACTTTTTCTAAGGCATCGAATACCAAGTCAGGTCCTACCACTGCAGCCTCACCCACTTCAAACCAACCAATGGGAGAAATACATCTCCTCTCATAGAGTGCCTCAAATGGAGCCATCTGAATGATGGAATGATAGCTGTTATTATATGCGGACTCAATCAAAGGCAAGTGGTCATCCCAACTACCTTTAAAGTTTATAGAACACGCTCTTAACATATCTTCTAGAGTTTGGATGGTCTTTTCTTCTTGACCATCTGTCTGAGGATGAAAGGTTTTGCTGAGGTGGATGATGATAAGCGAATTTACACGCCTATAGCACTATATTTTGCCCATATTTTAGCCTAGTTTTGAGAACAAATTATATATTTCATGTACTTTTAGTCCTTTTTCCTGTAAGTGAGCTAACGAACATGATTAGCAAAGTTTCAGGTATAAATGATGCAGAATTCAGCATTTCATGGATAACTTGACGCCAAAGAAAGCTTCACGAAAGGAGAAAAGCCAATCTTGGACGCCAAGGACTAAAGATGGCGCATGGAAATTCTGTCCCGGGCTAAAACAACATTTCTGAAGACTTTGGGGACTAGCAGTAACTTATTAGGATTAGGATAATGATACATTAACCTAGTACAATTGGGTTAAGTATTACATTAGCTTGTTAGGATTAGGATAATGATACATTAACCTAGTACAATTGGGTTATGTATTTCATTAGCTTAGTAGGATTTGGTTAAGCATTTCATTAGCTTAGTAGGAATAGGATATGGGTATTATAAATACCCTATCTTGCTAGAGATTTTAGGAGATCTTCTGACATTCTATTCTATTCTACTTCTAAGACATTCTAGTTCTAAACAATCATTCTTCCATTAATTCTATTTTTCTTCTTCTATTCTTAAATTCCGTAACAAGAGAAACGTTACCTTGCTAAGGAATTCACGCCTAATGCCTACCACACCATTACAAACGTGAAATCTTTATTGTGGTATTACAACAATGTCAATTGTGATTTCCTTCGTACTCATGGGTAACTAAACTTCTCTGTTGGGGTTATGGAAGCCGAATGAGATACTATCTATTGCTGTGAGTTTGTGAGTTCGTGACATGTATGTTGCTTATATCATTATTCTCTTCATCTTAATCTTAATTCTTTGTGGTTACAAACGCAAGAATACGCCAGTATAACATTTAACTTGTTCGAAAGAAAGGTTATCTGTCTGGAAAAGAGATAATGTCAAGGTAGTAGGGTCCCATCCCCTATTAAAAAGTTAGTGCCGTAACTGGATTAACCTCTTGGAGAATTCGTACCGTTAGATACACTTCAAGGTCGAAAGAGTTAAAGTGAAATAATCCTCGAATAGGTCGAAAGGCGCCTGGATTTACCATCGAATACAATTCTCTATAAGCACATGCATGTCTGAATTCAACACACTCATAGTCAATAGAGACGTATAACTCAGAAAGTGGACATAACCCCAACTCCTCAATTCTCATAGTTTACATCTTACTAAAACATTCTTTCTCTTTTTACTTTGCTATTGTCGTTTTTAGCTACTATTTGGTTACATTACTTGCACAACAAGAATCCCCCCTTTTTCGAGACTTTCACTAAAAGTCTAGTAATCTTCACTTACTTGTTGACCAAGCTATTCCCTGTGGGATCGATACCCAACCCAGTTGGATTCTATATTTGCTAATGACCGCTTTACACTCCTACGAGAGCTGTAGATTAAGCGTTATCAGTGGACTTGGGTACCAAGGTCCTTTTGGAAGGCTTTCCAAAAGTGAGAGGTAAACTGCATATCTCTATCTGAGATGATGGTTAACTGAACTTCGTGCAATCTGACCAAAGCTCTAACATAGAGCTTGGCATAATGCTCGGCTAAATAAAAGGTATGAACTGGTAAGAAATGGGCTAACTTGGTCATCCTATCCACAATGACCCAAATTGAATTATGTTGGCGACGAGTAAAGGGTAAACCCATCATAAAATCCATGTTCACTTCCTCCCACTTCCACGTGGGAATACTGAACTCCTGCATAGACCTACAAGGCTTTTGATGCTTAATCTTAACCTACTGATATGTTGAGCACTTAGCCACTAACTCTTTAATGTCTCTTTTCATCCCACTCTACCAATAGACTTCCCGCAAGTCGCGGTACATCTTGATGGCCCCTGGGTGAATTGAGTAACGTGCACCATGCGCTTTTACAAGAATTTGCTATCTCACGCCATCTACACATGGAAATATAGTCTACCCTAGAAATGCAACACACCATCTTCCCCTTAGGAGAAAACCTCAACTTTTTGATCTCTGAGTAACTCTTTTAGTTTAACTAAACTGGGATCCCTGTCCTGCTTTTTTTTTACTTCAGAAACCAGAGATGATTTTGAACTATTCTGAACCCCTACGTTACCCTCTGCTAAATCGACTAAGCGGACACCTAGTCGGGCAAGCTGATGAACTTCCTAAACTAACTTCTTCTTACCATCCTCCACGTGAGCAACATTACCCATAAACATCCTACTGAGAGCATCAACCACTATATTGGCCTTGCCCGAATGATACAGAACACTTATGTTATAATCTTTTAACAACTCTAGCCACCTCCTCTGTCGTAAGTTTAAATCTTTTTGAGAAAATACATACTGCAAGCTTTTGTGATCTCTGAACTCATAAACATGTACTCCATACAAGTAATATATCCAAATCTTTAAGGAAAACACTACAGCTGCTAACTCAAGATCATGAGTGGGATAGTTCTTTTCATGGGGCTTAAGCTATTTAGAGGCATAGGCTATGAACTTACCTCTCTGCATTAAAATACACCCCAGACCAACTCTGGAAGCATCGCAATAAACCACAAACCCATCTGAACCATCTGGTAAAGTCAAAACTGGGTTGTAGTGAGTCGAGTCTTCAACTCCTGAAAACTCTTCTCACAAGAATATGACTACTGAAACTTGACTTTCTTCTGAGTCAATCTAGACATGGAGATGCAATAGACAAAAACCCTTCCATAAACCATTAGTAATAGCCATCCAAACCCAAAAAACTCATGATATCCGATGGAGATATGGATATGGGCCAGTTTCTCACTACTTCGGTCTTTTGAGGGTCAACTCTAATGCCATCACCGGAAACTATATGACCAAGAAAAGCTACTAACCTTAGCCAAAATTCGCATTTACTAAATTTGGCGAACAACAGATGGGTTTTGAGAGTTTGTAATACTATTATGAGATGGTCTACGTGATCATGTTCACTATAGGAGTAGACAAGAATGTCATCAATGAAGACTATGATGAACATGTCCAAGTACTGCTTGAACACATGGTTCATCAAGTCCATAAAAGTTACTAGGGAATTGGTAAGACCAAATTACATGAATAGGAATTCAAAGTGACCATACCGAGTTTTGAAAGCTGTTTTTGGAAAGCCACATTCTCTGAATCTGAGCTGATGATAGCCTTATCTGAGGTCTATCTTAGAAAAGTAACTAGCACCCTAAAGTTGTTTAAATAAGTCATCGATTTTGGGTAGTGGGTACTTATTCTTGACTGCAATTTTATTTAGCTGATGATAGTCTATACAAATTCTAAGAGAACCATCTTTCTAACGCACGAGTAGAACTCGTACGCCCCATGGGGAAAAACTGGGTTTGATGAACCCCATATCTAGGAGATCTTTCAATTATTCTTTTAATTCTTTGAGTTCTGCTGGAGCCATTCTGTATGGCAAAATAGAGATAGGCTGAGTATCTGAAAGAAGGTCAATTTCGAAGTCCATTTCCTTCTCGGGAGAAATCCGAGAAGATCTTTGGGAAACACATCTAGAAATTCACATGCTACTAATACTGAATCAAGATTAGGGGTCTCCGAACTAGATTCTTGAACTCGAACGATATGATAGAAACACCCCTTGGATATCATTTTCCTCGTTTTAAGGTAGAAAACAAGCTGACCCCTAAGTGCTGAAGTACTACCCCTCCATTCAAGGACAGATGCATTAGAAAACTGAAAATAGACAATTCTAATTCTGCAATCAACTGAAGCATAACACGAGTAAAGCCAATCCATGCCAAGAATGATATCAAAATCCGTCATCTCTAACTCTACTAAGCCTGCTGATGTAACTTTCTGAGATACCATAATCAAACAGTTTCTATATACCCGTTGAGCTACGATAGATTTACCCACTGGGGTAGAAACTGAGAAGGGCTCTGCTAGGATTTTGGGACTAACTCTGACATCTATATAAGAAGTTACGAAAAATAGAGAAGCTTCTGGATCTAGCAAAGAATAAATATGTATAAGATAAACTTGTAATGTACCAGTGACCACATCAGGAGAACTTTTCTGATCCTGTCGGGACTAAAGTACATAGAGTCTATTTGGGTATTGCCCACTAGTGGCACTGGAAGAGGATCCCTACTGATTCAGGCGATCGGACTGAGCTGAAGAACGATTGTACTGACTCTGAGAGCCTAACTGAGGACAATCTCTGATTTTATGGCCCGGCTTGCCACACCCAAAACAAACATCACTGCCAGCCCTGTAGAAACCCTAATTTTTTTGCCACATTTATGACAAAGAAGATTTATTCAGGCACTGGTAACACTACCCTGAGATTTAGAACCTGGCGCCCTATCTTTGTTGCCATCTTTGAATTTCAGCACTGAAGCACTGGCTGAGGACGGAGATGGAACTAAATATTTTAGGTGGAACTGAGAATGATTTCTACCCTCTAACTTAGGTTAAGTGAAGTTGGATCTACCTGTTCTAGATCTCTTGTTCTCCCCCTCCTTCTTCTTATTCGTAGCCTCCTTTATCTGCTGAGCATGGACCATGAGCCTGGATACGTTTATCTCCTTAATTAGCATTATAGTCCTACACTCATTGACCATACTGTTAGACACACCCGACACAAACTTACTCATCTTAGATCTGCTATCTGCTACCACATGAGGAGCGTATCTGGATAACTGAGTAAAGTTGAGAGAATACTCTTTCACTGTCATGTTTCCCTGCTTTAGATTAATAAACTCCATAACCTTTGATTCCCTCAAATCCAGTGGGAAGAACCTATCCAGAAAAGCAGTGGCAAACTCCCCCATTCTATAGGCCCTGCATCTGCGTCCCTCTCTGCCTTTCACAACTAGAACCATGAGTAAGCCACATCTTGCAACTGATATACGGCCAACTCAGAACTCTCACTAGCAGTTAACCCCATAATATCTATGAATTTCTTCACTTGATCAAGGAATTTTTATGGGTCCTCATCTGACTTAGACCCTATAAATGATGGGGGATTCATTCGAGTGAAGTCTCAAATTCTAGCTACAGCAGTATTGGCCACTAGGTTGGCCTGGAAAGTAGCTGGATGTTCTTTCTGGGATGCCATAGAATGAGCTAGGGTGGTGAAAGCTGCTCTAATATCTGCATGGGAAACATGTTCATCCAGGGGATCTGCCTGAACGGGCGAAGGAGCTGGCTGGTTTCCCGTTCTTATTTCATTAGTCTTTTTGGGAGGCATATTCTATAAATAGAAGGAAAACTTAAATTATATAGAGAGTTTAACTTGAGTCATGCTCACCCGCACAACATGAATACTGAAAGAAGGAAAAATTTTCCTAAAAGTGCCTCTTATCCTCTTATCCATAAGTGTGGCGCGCTACACACCCATGCATAAGACTCAGCTAGACGCGGCTTTCAGACTCCCTAGTACTCTGTTGAACCTTAGGCTCTGATACCAAGTTTAAAATGCCCCGAGTCTGCACCCCGAATGCTACACGGTGCTTACGACCCCAAAAGACCACAAGCTAACCCCTGACTGGTACCTACTATGAGCATTGAATAACAATACTGAAATAATGCAGAAGCTAGGCTGAAATGCCATAAGGTTCATAATCTGAATACTATTAAATATAACATCTGATAATAATATCTAAAACTAAATAATGTCTGAACTAGTCTAGTCTGAAAAGCCTCTAACTCAACTATCTGAATGTGGAGTTGATGGGATAAGTTCCCAACTAACTCTGACTACTGAAATAATGAAGCAGCTAAATTTACTGAAATAAAAGCATATCCTCAATAGATGAGGACTCACTACTAAAACTGTTGCTGCTATTCGAATTTGTCTAAGCGCGGTCGGGAACCTGAGTATTCGAACCTATAATATGAGACATCATAGCATAAAGAGAAAGTATGCATCAATACGTAGAATATATTAGTATGCTAAATGAGGTAAGGCTGAATGCAAGGGTTCATATGCATGAACAATAACTGACTGAATGATATGAAGTAACTGAATGAGAGCACATGGAATATTGAAACTACTATAAATACTGAGTATGTAATGTTGCACATATACATATATATACTGTATCTGAGATTATTACTGAAACTGAGTCTGAGTTTTGATAACTGAGTAACTGATATCTGAGATTATTGATAACTGTATTATTGATAACTTGGTGACTATTTCTGACAGTCCTAATTCTGTAGAACTGGACTGAGTTTTATACTGAGCTGGGTGACTGTGTCTGACAGTCCTGATTCTGTAAAACTAAATTGAGTTCTATATTGAGTTGAATACTGAAACTAAAACTGTGAGAGGTAATCATCTAACCGACATACCCCTCTATGAATGGATTGAGGTCCAACCTGTAACCCTAGTTGGAAGGGTGTCAATACCATGCCACGGGTAAAGACAAGCTGAAGAGTCACCCTCATCTAGCAGGTTCCCTGAACGAGAACGGTGGTATCCTCAACTGGCAGGTTGATGTCTCAATATACGATGGCTACGTAGTTATAGAATGTAAGGACTGCTACTAAGGATCACACCCTCTACTGGCAGGTGAGCCCCCATCCTTGGGTTCACTCGGTGCTGAATCCTACTCCCAACTAGAGACACTGATAATTATACTGATCTGAACTGGACTGATACTGAGTTTCACTGAGTTCTATAACTGACTAAGTACTATTGTTCGTGACATTACTGATACTATTGTGTAACTACTGTAGCTCTAGGCAAACAACTAGATTTTTGGGTATTGAATACCACCAGGACTCAAAAGCATGGAAAGTAAAGCATGGCATGATCTTGAAAAACATAACAATAGATACTCGTTAACAATACATTCACCTTGGCATTTTGTCAAGCACTTGAGATACATGAACTTGTACATGAGTGGGACCACATGATGACATGTCATGATTTCACTATTCAATTCACATAGGCATTCTATCAAAAACTTGGGGAGCATGGTTATTGCACATAATAATAGTCAATACATGAACATCATGGATACAATAATCAATTGTAATTTAAAGGGCTTAATATGCAAATCATATAATTCACCACACATGTTATTTTAATTTCCTGAAAACTTGTAGTAAATCATGGATTGAAATCCAAATAATATATGAACATAAATGCAATCAAATTCAACATAAAGTTCATGAAATCAATCAACTTATAGTTTTAAAAGAAGTTCTTAAACTCCAAGGGTGTAAGGAAACCCTGGGATGAACACCTAACATACCTTGGTAATCAAATTCATGAAGATTGATGGTGTGTTCTTGAAGCTTGAATTTGAAATTGGATGCCCTAGGGTTTGTTCTTGAGAGAAAGTGAGTGGTTTTTCCCTTAGTATAGTTTAATCTCGTGTTTTAGGGGTGAATAAAAGTGAAAAAATAACCCAAATACCCCTCTGAATGCGGACTTTTAATTACTGAAAAACGTTCCCAGCGATGTGTAGATCAACATGCCGCATCAATGGGGCCGACGCGATAGCCGATGCGATGCATCCATATCGTGTCGGTTCATTGGAATTTGTACTAGGAGCTGGGGAAAAATATCTATCAATGCGATGAGCGATGCGACACATTAAAATCGCGTCGACCCACTATTTTGGTCACCCAAACACGTTTCAAACTAGGTCTGAAAAATTTGAAACTCACTCGAAGTAACCTATGGACACTTAGCTAAAATTTCTATGTCTGGGACCTATTTTCATGCTCTAAAGGACTGAGTTAGGCTTGAAATTTTATGGGGTCTTACAGTTGTACATCCCTTACATCGAATTACTCATGCTTTCTTGTAGATGATTTTCTTTCTATTCCTCTTGTTATAGGATCACGCATCCACTGTTTGACCTAATTAAGACATATTTTTCAATTGATGATCAAGTTATTCTTGTGATTTCTCAAAATAATTGACTTAATTTTCAAAGAAGGCTTCAACTTGTCACCAAATGTCTCAGCACTCTACCTATTTTCTCAGATGTGTTTTTCTAATTTTAGCCCTCTAATTCAAAGTTCATACTTGAACAAAATTTTAAGATCTAGCTGAAAATTTTGCAAGCATACCATATCACTATAACCAACATAAAATGTACTATGTAAAGAAAACAAACAAACAACACATATTTAAAAGATAAAGGGAAAAAGAACACTCTATTTAGTTGAAATAAAAGATAGAAGGTTTGAACATAAACAACAAAGGAACAAACCAAGATAGATCCCAAACTATAACCCTAAAATAATTCAAAAAAAAAAAACTACCAAACCCATTCCTAGTAAGGAGAGGGGTGACTTCTGATGTGCTAGATTTTTGTAGCACATTTAAGACTTTTTAACTTGAAATAATTGTAAGTTCTTAAGTAATTATTGGTGTTTTTGATGTTATTTCTTAAGATTTTTTAGGAAAGTCAAGATGTATGGAAATAAATAACAATGGAGCAAATAAGTAAAATCTAGTACAAGTGAGCTGATATGAGTCTGACGGCATTTCTTGTAAGCCGTCAGAGATGTGTTAAGCTACCAGAAAAAAGCGTCAGGAAGAAGAGTTGTTGGATGAAGGTGACGACATTCTCAATATGTCGTCACAAGTGTGGTGAGCCGTCATAAGATGCCGTCAAGTGGGACAGAACATGTTGAAATAAGCTGAAGGTCTGATGACCTTTGCTACACGCCGTCACTCCTCTGGTAAGCCATCGGAGGACATCGTCAGAGTGAGGCAGAACAGGTTAAGAAGGCACGACTTCTGACGACATATCTGAGACGCCGTCAGAAGCCTGACGATCAACACCAATATGCCGTCACCTAAATCCGAGACCAGCTGTGATTTTGTTATTTTATTACCTTAATTAGGCTTTAGTATAAATGGCATCTTTTAGGGTTTTTAAAGGAGGGATTCATAATTCATCTATCAGATAATTAACCTAGGAAAGAGAGGCACATAACATTGCTCTCTTACATCAATTATTCTTCTTATTTTTATCAACTATTTTTGGGTTTTTACCTTGTGATTCAATCGAAGAAACTACTTGTTGTTTTCCATCTAATCATAAGTTATCCTTATCATTATGAATTCAACTTGTGATTTTGTTCATCAAATCATGAGCGGCTAATTCCATTAGCCGGGGTTATGGGATCCATAGATTAGGGTTTGATATGATACTAGGTGTTTAACGGATTCAAAGAGTAGTAGAATATCTTGAAATTTTGTTGTTTTAACTGAAATCTAGTGGTTGCAAACATTAGGTTATGCCTTAGGTTTTATTTGCTTATAATGGAGAAATAGACTAGAGGACGTGAATTATCAACAGGGACTCGGAAGCTACCAACCTTCTATTTAATGATTAATGTCGTAACTGGATTAATCTACCTGAGATAACATCCTATTGGAAATAGATAAGTTATCTAAGTTCAAGATAATTAGATAATAAATTGTCTGGTGAGGTCGAGAGATAAGTCAGATAGTATAATCTTCAAGGATATTCTGTTGTTCTAATCATTCCGAGAATATCTAGCATTACCTAGTATCTGTCAATTCCTAAAACCCTTGGTGAACATAGCTCTGGTTTCCCATTTATATTGATTACAAACATTAATATTGAAGTGACAACATTACTTGATACTTTCAAAAACCCCATCTTAATGTTATATTTTTGTACCATTTGTTTGAATTGAACTTGTAGCTATAGCTTTAAATTAGCTTAATCGCCTCTCACATTGTTCCTTGTGGATTCGACCCCGACTCCAAAGTTGGGTAAATATATTGACGATGATCGCCTTACACTAATTTGAGGTGTAAGTTGAGCGTTATCAACTTCTCAATTGCTGAGCCTAACATTTTAGTCACTTGTTTGCACATCAATATGACTAGAGTTTTCTCCACAGTCAACGTTCTGCACCATAATTGATTTATCTTGAATCATCTTTTCTATTTCTCTTTTTAAAGCGCAACAATCTTCAATACTGTGACTCTGAACATCAGAATGATATGCACATCATACATTAGGATCAAAATTTCTTAAATGCAGATCAGGAGTATACCTAAGGAGAGAAGTGATCATGCCCCATTGTACTAATCTCTGGAACAAACTGGCATACAATTCTCCAATTGGTGTGAAACTATCCCTAGTCTTCTTCCTCTCTTAATTGTTTGGCTTAGATCAAAGATTGGTCCTAGAAGGATTTTGGTATTTTTGTGGAGTTGGAGGATAACTCTGAGGAGTTGGTGAATTCCATTGTGGGTAAGATGGGGGTTAAATATGTGGTTGTGTGTTATATAAAGTATATAGAGGTGATGCAATGGAATATAATGGATTTTGGGAGTAATTATGTAGAGTTTGGGTATGAACTTGTGCTTGAGCTTGAGGGTAACGACGACGTGGTCTTCTTGACCGTGACCATTGTCCAACTACAATAGTAGATGCATCTTCCTCATTCTTATTCCCTCCAACACTTCCTGAACCCTTTTGAATTGCTTGAGTAGTT
Source organism: Capsicum pubescens (assembly GCA_030864215.1). Classification (NCBI taxonomy): domain Eukaryota; kingdom Viridiplantae; phylum Streptophyta; class Magnoliopsida; order Solanales; family Solanaceae; genus Capsicum; species Capsicum pubescens. The sequence goes on from CM061540.1 coordinate 304,196,978, forward strand.
GCTTTCAATGTTGCAAAACTCACAATGTGATTGATCTTAATTCTATCCTCTATTATCTCCCCCATTTTGAGGACCTCAATAAATGACTTACCTAATGCAGGTAACAAGTGTTGATAGTATGTTTCACCTGTGCTTGAATAAACACCTCTACTATCTTGCTTTCTTTTATTGTTGATTTTACCCTAGCAACTTGTTCACGTCATCTAATCGCATACTCTCTGAAACCTTCAGTACTCTTCTTCTTCATATTAATTAGGGATTTATCAGGATTCAACTCCACATTGTATTGGAATTGTTGCACAAATTCATTAGTTAGGTCATCCCAATTATTCCACTTGTCGATATCTTAGTCAACAAACCATTCTGAAGCTAGACCTAAAAGACTCTCACCGAAATAAGCCATTAGTAATTCTTGCTTCCCTCCAACGCCCCTTAGTTGGTTATAATAATCTCTCAAATGTGCTACGGGGTTGTTGTGTCCATCATACTTCACAAACTTCAGCATTTTAAAACCAAGAGAAATGTTAACAGCTGAAAACATGCATAGATCTTTATACGAGACAATTTTATAACCCTCAAGTCCTTGCAAGTTTCATATAGCTTGTTCTAAACTCTTTAATTTTTTGTTCATTTCCTCTTGTTCTTCTGTCACATCAGGTTTCCCATTGTTAAGAGTAAATTCAAGAAGTTGAGTATAGCCATAAAGACCAGTCGACTTAAATATGGTCTCGAGAGCATAATGTTGATCATCAGAAATATCCATTACATGATTTCTCATAGAGTAAGGAGGAACAACCGATGGACGAACATTAAAAGTAGGAACTTCAGCTGGGGGTGGCGCTACAAAAACATGAACAGTGGGTGGAGTTGAGCATGTGGTAGTTTTGTGTTGAGGAGTGAGGAAATAAATATTGAAAGTGTTTGGATAGTGTTGGCCCGGAGTAGATCCTGATGCATGTTGTGGCGTGTCAACAGAAATGGAAAATTGTACATGTGACACGGTGGTCAAACTAAACAAACATTCCAGATTATCAGTGGGAACTGGAGGAGGAGGAAACCCGTTATCCCAAGCTCGATGCATTTCTATTATTTATGTTATTAATTTTTGGATCTTTTCATTAGCTTCTAAATTCTCATTCCCCAAACTCCCTATTTGATTGGTGACAACAACCTCGGCATCCTTGTTGGATATAACTTTCTCTTCGACTTGGTGCAATACAAAGGACCAGCCAAAATGCCACAAACCAACCATCTTAAACTAACTGAACAAGAAATAAAAAAATGTGTTAGAGTTTAATATTTTCATAAAATTTTGATCACCGAACCCAAGAGGGGTGCCTACGTCGCGGGGGGGAGAATCATGTGTGCGTAGTTCGTGAAGTTTGGCCAAAAAATGACCAATCAAACTCTTTCTCTTTCTTTTTCTTTTTCTTTTTTCTTGATACTTTAAGAAGAAAAGAAAATAATAAATTGTCAAAAGAATAGACAAAAATCTTTTTAAATTTTTTCAGCTTTAAAATTTCTATACAAAATGAAATCTATGATTACCAAAGAAAAATCTTTTTGGGTTTTCAATTTTGAATTTCATATGAAATGAAACTTGAAACTATTAAGGAAAATCCTTTTATGGTTTTGTTTTAAAGATGTGTGTGAAACACCTACTCTACATGAAGAGTGATGAAAATCTTTTTGAATTTTTTAAACAAGATCACCGAACCCTAGAAGGGTTGCCTATGTATCTCACTCCCGAAAGAGAAGAATCAGGTGTGCGTAGTTCGTCCAGATTGGACAATTAGGGATTAACTAACAGATCCTAACTTAAGAGACACGACCAAAGATAGACGATGAACAGTATCAATAAAAAAAATTGAATTTTTAATTAGACACTTCACATAAAATTGACACCAATAACTGTGAAAGAAAAATCTTTTTTGGTATTTTCGTTATATTAAATGTACAAAACTTCTACCATATTTTTTTAAAAAAAATTCTTTTATAAAAAACTCCTATTGAAAAAAATCTTTTTTGAATTTTCAAATTATGAATGCTTGCTAAAGGAAATAAAGGCAAAATCTTTTTGATATTTTATTTTTTGAGTAAATGAGTGTAAAAGGTAAAAAAAATCTTTTTAAATTTTTGAATTGTGAAGAAAAAAAATCATAAAGAACACTAAAAAACTACGAAACTCTTTTTTTTCTTGACTCACTTTTTTTCAGAATTTTTTCTTGCCTACACACTTTTCTTAATTCTAGCACATGATTTCTCCAAATCAGTTCATTGAATGATCCTGTAACCCTCAAAGATGCAACAATTAGCACATACAGATGTTTTAGGGGTGAGTCTCCTACAAAAGACCAAGTGAGTCACGCTAGGTCTCAATATGATGAAGATAAGCATGACCTAAAGGCTGACCTACGCTGGGGTCCACTAACAAGACTGTTCAGGGGAGCATATGGTCTATGGTGGCTGTGATAGCTTTCCAACCAATCCATACCAGCTGATGGCTCTCCCTCCTAAAATAAGGGGGACTCAACTAGAGGTCATGTACATAACGTGTACTAGGGGAATTGTTGCGAAAGAAATGACTTGGGTTATGCAAATAATGATAGATATAAAGCGGTAACACATAATGAAAAAATTATAAACACGTAGCACGTAGGGACTCAATGATGTGTGAGCTAATGCTAACACATTTAAGGCTTTTAACTAAGAATAATTGCGAAGTCTTAAGCAAATTTTGTCATTTTTGATTATTTTATGTTTGATTTTGCAGAAGAAGCTAATATGTTAGAGAACCAACAAGAATGGAAGGAAATGAGCTAAAATCTAAAGTAAATAGAGGCAAAGTATGGCTGACGACATTTGTGATAAGTCGTCAGCCCTGTGATAAGCTATCAGTTTCATCGTCAATCATAGACAGAGAATTGGCCTAAGTTGAAAGCTGTGACGATATTTTGTGATAGGTCGTCAAGGAGCTGATAAGCCGTCAAGAATGCCGTGAGTCTAAGGCACCACATGAGAACTGAAGCAGAGACTTGACGACATTTGTGATAAGTCGTCAAGGAGCTGATAGGGCGTCACTGTTTATCGTCAGCATTAGGCAATAAGTGTCCAAATCAAAGAGGAAGCTGACGACATTTGTGATAAGTCGCCAGCCTCCTGATAGGCTATCACAAATGGCGTAACCTAATCCGAAGAATTTCTGAATTTTATTATTTTGTTTCCATAATTAGGGTGACTTATTTAAAGCCTTGTTTAGAGTTTTCTTAAGAGTTCCGAACCTGGAGTTTTGAGATACGATACTTTGATATTTTTCTCCCTCTTCTTTTGGCTTGAGAAAGCAATTACTTAAAGGAGACTATCATCATTATTTTGGGATTTTCTTTGGTAGTTTAATCGGAGAATCTCTAGTTTCTATTCATCTTTCGGTAAGTTCATCTTTCAAAGAATAAATTCATCTAATTATTTCGATTATTACGCCATGAGCATCTAAATTCCTTTAACCTGAATTATGGGATCTAGGGGTAGGTCTTGATAAGGTTTTGAGTGTTCAAGATTCGAAAGTTAGTAGGACTCCTTCATAATTCTGATGTTTTAATTATTGTCTGTTGGTTGCAAACGATATATAACACCTGCTTTGATTTTATTGAGAAATAAATCAAGTATAGTGGGAAGTGAATTATCAACAGGAACTTAGAAACACTAAACTTCCATTTAATAATCAGCGTTGTAACAAGGTTGGTTAACCTGAGGTAAAATCTGGGCAGTGAATATAAATTCCCTAGGTCCGGGAGGATTAGGTAATTAAACGCTTAAGTAGGTCGAGAGACATTTAAGCATAACTTCACTAAAGATAACTTGTTGTCCTACCTACCATAAGAATCTTGAACCACTAGTAGCATCTGTCAAGTACCAAAACCCCAAGTGAACATGATTCTGTTTTTTCAAAAACTTTTGATTACAAACATTTAAACTAAAGTGACCAACAATCACTTGTTAACTAAAAACTCCCTGTTTCTAGAAACATACAACTATCAGTTGATTAAATCACAAATGACTTACGTTCACACCATATTCCCTGTGGGATTCAACCCCAACCTAGTTGGGTTTTATATTGACAACGATCGCTTACATTCTCGTTGAGAGGTGTAGTTTGAGCGTTATCACTCAAAAATGATAAAACAACAACATAAATGATAACACAAATAAGGCGTCTATACACCTATAGTGTCACACTAAGGTCGAATTCTAAAAATCCTCAGTGAAGTCGCCAGAGCTGTCACGCCCCTTTTTTACAAAAAGATTAATTTCATGTTTGAAAAGGATTTTTATTATTAAGTGACAAAAGAAAATAATTTTCTTCGAAAAGGATTTTAAAACTTGAATTCAGAGTCAACACTTGACATAGATTTGGTGTGCCAAGTCACCTTTAGAAATCCTCTTTCAAAATAATTTTTTGACTCTTTCAAAATTGGTCCACGAATAGAGATTCTGGTTAAGAAATTCTATTGACAGAGGGGAAGGTTTTAGGGACTCCTCTATCTCGTGGTTTGACCAAGGTCGCTTCGTGGAGTATATTGGCTAGTATGACACTATAACATGCATAAATCAAATAAAACACACAAATTCATAAAACAAACAATCAAACAGTCAAAACTCCAAAATAGTGTCCAGTCTAATTTATTACAACCCAAAATAAAAATACTAAAATTAAAACCTAAACTATTCTAACTATCCTAGCTATGCTTTACCCGATGCCTCAGGCCTTAATCATGAGCCTCCTTTGCGTACATGATACTTCAGAGCATTCCCTGGTGAATAAGTACAATGTGACCTTAGGGCATTCCTCGGTGAATGAATACATCTGATGAAATGCGATAAAAGTGGAGAAATCACTTAAACACAAATATGTAAACATTCGATGATATAGAATCCTACGAGTTGTCTACCCACAACCTAAGATTTGCCTATCAACCCTCGACCTAAACATGATACTATCGTGGGCTTCCTTGGGATGACCCGAACTTGCATATGGTGAATTTTGTCACCATCTGCAAATCTTTTGATAACCCAGGAGTGGGCCAGAATGCTATCTGGTTGAGATTGTTTCTGTTGTCTCTGTCTGGGGAGGCAATATTATGGCTAAATAAGCTGACACCCGATTATATAACTAATTGTAGGCAGTTGAAAGGAGCTTTCCTAGAAAGGTTCTTTCCGCCTTCCAGGAAGGTACAGTTGAGGGACAAAATCAGAAACTTTAGGCAGCTCCCAACTGAAGCCTTGCATGAAACCTGGGAAAGATTCAAGAAGAAGCTGACACAGTGTCTGAATCACAACATGACGGACATACATTTGATGGAGACTTTGTACAAGGCTCTTAACTCTGTTACAAAGACAATTGTAGACAATGCTGCTGGTGGTTCATTTGTTGATCTTACATTCCCAGAGGCTTCAGAGATGCTGGACAGAATGGCCAAAGTGAGTCGGGCATGGCATACCAAAGACTCTGTAGTGGCTAGCCCCACTGCTTTTGTAGGTATTACTGTGGTACAATGCAAAAGAGAAGAGGAGTGTGACCAAGACATAGCTCACCTTAAAACATAGATGGACTTACTAACCAAGCACTTGCTATCAGGCAAGATTAAAAAGGTGAAAGTTGTGGGATCTCAGGATAGAAGTGAGGTTGATATCGATGAAGAGGCTAACTATGTTAATAATCAGGGAGGTTTCCGAGGCAATAGACAAGGGAATCAAGTTTGGACTTACAATGATAAGCCTGGTTATAAAGATAGAGAGCAAGGAAATTGGAGGAATAATAATGACAGGAGCAGGTTATATGTTCCTCCTGGAAATTGTGAGGCTGCTTCAATAAGTTCTGAAAAGATGTCCATGGAGGACATGATAGCTAAGTTGTTGAAGGGAGTGGAGGCTACTAACTCTGGTGTGACCAGCATAAAGACCTATCTGACATCCATCAGTAAGTTGGTGCACTCATACTCCACCGCAATCAAACAGTTGGAGCAGCAGATGAGCCAACTCTCCGTAGCATTCAACTAGAGGAAGAGCAACATATTACCAAGTGATACGGTCTATAATCCACAAAATTATGGATCAATGATAGCTATTATCACTAAAATTTGCAAGATATTACCTGGCCCTTCTGTGGGCAAACCTGTAGTTGATGAGGTAGTTGATGTTGAACCGGAAGAAAGTGGTCCAGTGGAGTCTGAGAAGCTGGATAATTCTGATGATGCTCCGGATAGAGAGAAAAAGAAGGAGAAGGAGGTAGTACTAAAAACTATCCCAAGACCACCACCTCCATTTCCTCAGCGGTTGAAGAAAAAGGTTGATGATGCAAAATTCAGCAAATTCATGGCAATGCTCAAGTAATTAACAATAAATGTGCCTTTGGTTGAGGCACTTGAGCAAATTTCAGGATACACGAAGTTCATGAAAAACCTTGTGACTACGAAACGGAAGGTTATCCATGGGGCGGAGGACAATCTCTTTCATTGTGGATCTATCTCAACAAGTTCTTTAGTGCAGAAAAAGGCATATCCGAGAGCGTTTACCATCCCGTGTACTATTGGGTCCCTGAATTTCACAAAAGCACTATGCGATTTGGGAGCCAGTATAAACCTAACACCACTTGCTGTTTACAAGAAACTGGGTTTGGGGTATCCTACCCCAAAGAACATGTGATTGGTGATGGCAGATAGGTCTGTAAAATGGCCAGTGGGTATATTACACGATGTATTGGTAAAGGTGGCCGACTACATTCTGCCTGCTGATTTTGTAGTCCTGGACTGTGAGGTGGAATTCGAAGTGTCCATCATTTTGGGTAGACCATTCCTTGCAACTAGGAGAGTGATAGTGGATATGGAACTGAATGAGTTGAAGTTCAGGTTAAATGACAAGAAAGCAAGATTCAAAATACACTCATCCATGACACCGGCAAAGGAGATGAGTGTTTTCTCAATCGTGGACGTATTCTATGAAGATGGTAATGGTGTATCAACAGGTTGTCTTGGCGAAGTCTGAGTAGTCAAGATAACCAAGTCGTGTCGCGACAGTAAATTAGGTGCTATTGGGAGGCAACCCAAAATTTTATATTCCAGCAAATTATTTATTTTTGTAGTTAGGTTCTAGTTCAAAGAAGGTGGAATCGATATATCCAGCCAAGTACTCCTGACGATATTTTTGATGGGATGTCACAATTGTGATAAGCCGTCAGCTTTGTCGTCAGAAATAGCAGCTCTGAGGCAATTTCTGTTAAGGCTGACGACATTTGTGATAATCTATCAAAATTATGACGGCATATCAGAAATGTCGTCACAAAAATATCAACATTAGCTGAAACTGTGAGCCAAATTAAAAAAACCCGACCCGGCCCACAGCTTGGCCTTTCCACCTTCCTGCCTAGTTTTTATTTCCTTTAAGTTATTCTCTTTCCATCTTTGGTTTATTTTTTTCCCTTTTCAAAGTCTCCAACTAAAACAAAAGAAAGTTTCCTTGTATGTCTGAGTTTGCAATCAAAATCAAGAACCTCTCTTTATTTCCTCTTGCTCGTGTAACCACATTGAAGGCTCCCATCAGGTATGCTCGAAACCTAGCCTTTCTTTTCAAGTGGTAAGTGAGAAATTGATAAAAACCCAAGTTCCCAAGAAGCTTGAACCAAGTTCAGCTTGCAAAAAAAGGCTAAAAATTGGAACTAAGGTTTGCTGTGCAAGATTAAGGTTTAAAAGTTCGGCTCAAAAATGAAAATCGAGTAGATTTTAAGAAAAAAATGGGACCAAAAATTGAGTTAAAATCAAGTTGGGGTTCTGTTTATAGCTGATGACATTCGTGATGAGCTATCACAACTGTGATGGCTTGTCAGAAATATCATCAGAAGTTGATAAGAATTTTTTGGGTTCTGTTTAGGGCTGAAGACATTCATGATAAGCTATCACAACTGTGATGGGTTATCAGAAATGTCTTCACACCTGGGACCTGAAGTATTACTAAACCCTTTCAAGGGGTGTGGAATTTCAATAATCAATGTGTTTGTGTATACTCTTGAGGATCAACTAATGGTTTTTCTCTTGCTACAGGTCTTGAAATGTCACCCAAAGGAAAGAACTCAAAATCCACAAAGAAAGTGACCAAGAAAAGTGTACCTCGGAGACTCTTCAACGAAGAGACAGATTATAAAGAGGAAGAGCCTCTGCTCAGGAAGCAAAAAAAGAAGCAAAGCACTAAAAAGACTCCACCACCCCCATCAGTTGAGGTGAAGGAGAGTGAAGAAAGTGACACTGAGCCAACAACATCCGAGCATACAACTTCTGAGCAGACGGTCTCTGAGAAACAAGAGTCTGAATATGCTGAATCTGAAAAGCATGATTTAGATCATCCTGATTTTGAGGGGTATGAGTCTGAGGGACCATCAACTGAGTCCTCTTCTATTGAGCCACAAGATGATGAAGACTCTCAGATTCGGGGAACTATGGTCAAATGCAAGAATCCTGAAGTCCGAGATGGCACTAGATGGCAGATTTCCAAAGCTCAAAAAATCTTCTTTGATGGTCTTTGCAGAACTAGCAGAAGAGTTGTCAAGACGACAATCTTTGAGGAGAAGAGAATCATCACTAAGGGGGTTGAGCAGGTACCCGGAGGTGGAGCAGAAATTTCATGGCTATGACTTGGGATGGACTACACAAGGAGGAAATTCATTTTGCCCTACACTAGTTAGGGAGTTCTATGAAAACTACCAAGATCTCTTGGAAAACATGTGTAGAGAAGGAGAGAAAGAAGCTGACCAACCTTTGTTGGATAAAGTTCTGGTATGGGGCGTAATGGTGGATGTTTCTGAAGCAACAATCAATAGGTTCCTTCATGGCCCAAACTTCACTCCTCAGGCCACTTCACCTACTTTATATGACCAGTTGAAGCATCAGGAAAATCAGTGGAATTGGTTAGCCACACTCATAGCCGATGGAGAACCGAAATGGCTAACAAATCCAAGTGAAAGGATCTTCAAGGCCTCCCTGACTTCAGAGGCAAGATTTTAGTAGGGTATTGTACGTACGTGGTTGATGCCCATAGATGGTGATAATATCCTCGGGGATGATAGATCAATATTAGTCGCAAGTTTTGTGGCTAACCTCAAATTAAATTTTGGAGAGATTATCGCCGAAGAGATAAAAATTTGGGTCTCGAGGTCTGATACAGCATATCCCTTCCCTTATTTAATTACAATGTTGTGTAGGGCAGCAAATGTGTCAAAGATTGTAGGGTTAGAAGAAGAACTCTTTGCCAGGAAGACCCATAATCCGATCCGAAATAAGGAAAATCAGCCAAGGCTAATGCTTGACAGGGGGCGCAAAGATTCCAACTTATCCACCAGTTACAGGTACTAGTTCAGCACCTAATGCAGAGGTGCTTGATTCTGAAGTTGTACCTCCAACATCCGCAATAATGGTAGAATTATCAGTGCCCAGAACTGAGACAATTCCTCCAGCTGCAGTGCCTACAACAGAATTTGCCTTCAACCCTATGAATTTTAGGAGAGTAGCAAAGCAGTCCAAGTGGTGCGAGGCTCAGCTTAAACTCTTTGCCAAGCAATTCCCAGCTGTAGTTGACAAAAGAGTTAAGGTTGTACTTGAGCCTTACAAGTATCTGCCGGGCCGGATTGATGAATTAGAGAACCGCTTCAATGCGCAGTCGAGATAGAGGTCAGCTCCAGAGATGCCATTATTCAGATCAGACCTAAACAAAGTAAAGTCGGGGGTTGGAAAGCTACAACAGCACCACTTTATGGTGTTAGTAGATCCAGTAGTTGAGGAGTCTGAGGGAACAATCCCGATGCTTGATCTCACGAAGGAGCCAGTGAAGAAAAAAATAAAAAAGGTGAGAAGAAAGAAAAAGGAAAGAGAGAGAGGCCCGACAGTGATAAAGAAAAAAAAGTAGAAAAGAGGGCAAGAAAGAAGTATGAAAAGGAGGAGATGAAAAAGGCAAGAATTGAGTCCTTAGTGGACAATGAGAGATGGGAGGCAGCCATCCGAGCGAGAGCCGCAGGTGCTTCTACTAGTAGGCTTTCAGAGACTGATAGACCAGCTGCACTAAAATAGAGAGAGGCTCCTGATAGAGATGCGGCAGCAAGGTCAGGAACCCATGACCCCCTAGATTAATCTATTCCAGGTATAATCTAACCCTTAGTTTATATTTTCTTTGATTTTAAGTTGAGGGTGTAGGGTAAATTTATTGTTGTAAAATTTTGCAGTCAACTAGGAGAAATACTTGTACTTGAGGCAGTTGAATTATTTTTGTGATTTTTGTACACCTCTTCAAGGGGTCTACTACTTTAAATTGAATTATTTGTATTTAAGTGTGACCACCATGCATCTTTGTATGGCATTAGTTCTAGTAACATAATAATCATTGCTAAACAGCTGCACGAACTGAATGAGTAGTCGAGTGCGATATACCTGTGCGCCAAGTGTGTGTGTGAGATGTTACTCAGTTCCCTCTATATTCTGAAGCCAGAACTTGCCCGGTTAGTCTTACCTAGGTTGAAGGATAGGGGTTAGGAAAGGATCATAGGTCGTTTTGATATTAGCTCACTTTTAGCCTAAATAACCTTCCCTATGTGTATTATATCCCTTGATCCCTATTTTAAGCCTAATTAGCCTATTTTTTGTATGACACCTGTCACCTTCTCATTTAGATCATAATAAACCTGTTTTGGCCCTGGTCTTCCTTAGACATTGTGCACCTTGACTTAGGTAAATGGCCTACGTTGAGGGTGGCTATCATAGGGGTGCATGATATAGAATGAGTATGAAGAAAGGTAGCATAAAAGAAAAGAATAAAAAGCTGGGTGCAGAGGAAAAGAGCAAGAAAAAGAAAAATTGTGAAAAAGAATAAGTAATTGAGAAAAGACTGCACCCATCCTAAATAATTGTGATCAAGAAAAGAGAAGAGCAGAAAAGGCTAATGAGTGAAACCCCAAAAATCTAGTGTAGTGTCAAGGAGGCCTAATCACTTTAAATACCATTGAGTATCATACCAGCCCTTAGCCTACATTACAAGCATAAGAGAAGTCCTATAGTGATCCTAGCTAACCTATCTAAAGATCGGGGTAATGAAAATAAGGAAAAGCCTATGGTACTTGGCATACACTAATTGGAAATTCGTTCTGAGAGTGAGTTTTTTTTATTGTCCCCATGGTTACATATATAATTCCTGATATAAGATGAGGGGGGTTTCTTTGTTGTGAGGGCACACTGGTTACATTGCTAGTTACTAACTTGCTCGGGTAGTGTAATACTGGTCTATGCATGGTTGTTATAGCTGAATTGATGCCATATCTTGATTCCTGTGTGTTTCATTGGTGTTCTTCATTGTACTTAAATTGACTAACTTTGGAGATGGTGAAAGTGTTTTGAGATGATATGGATGATTGACTGCCAAATGTGCTTTGTATTCTCTTAGTTGTGCTGAGTTGCTTGAGGACAAGCAATTGTTTTAAGTTGAGGGTGTTGATGTGTGAGCTAATGCTAACACATTTGAGGATTTTAACTAAGAATAATTGCGAAGTCTTAAGCAACTTTTGTCGTTTTTGATTGTTTTATGTTTGATTTTGCAGAAGAATCTAATATGTTAGAGAACCAACAAGAATGGAAGGAAATGAGCTGAAATCTGAAGTAAATAGAGGCAAAGTGTGGCTGACGACATTTGTGATAAGTCGTCAGCCCTGTGATAATCTATCAACTTCATCGTCAACCATAGATAGAGAAATAGCCTAAGTTGAAAGTTGTGATGATATTTTGTGATAGGTCATCAAGGAGATGATAAGCCATTAAGAATGCTGTTAGCCTAAGGCAGCACATGAGAACTGAAGCAGAGACTTGACGACATTTGTGCTAAGTCGTCAAGAAGCTGATAGGGCGTCACCGTTTGTCGTCACCGTTAGGCAACAAGTGTCCAAAGCAAAGAGGAAGCTGACGACATTTGTGATAAGTCGTCAGCCTCCTGATAGGCTATCACAAATGGCTTCACCTAATCCAAAGAATTTTTAAATTTTATTATTTTATTTCCATAATTAGGGTGTCTTATTTAAAGCCTTGTTTAGGATTTTCTTAAGAGTTCCGAACCTAGAGTTTTGAGAGACGATACTTTGATATTTTTCTCCCTCTTCTTTTGGCTTGAGAAAGAAATTACTTAAAAGAGACTATCATCATTATTTTGGGATTTTCTTTGGTGATTTAATCAGAGAATCTCTAGTTTCTATTCATCTTTTGGTAAGTTCATCTTTCAAAGAATAAATTCATCTAATTTCTTCGATTATTACATCATGAGCATCTAAATTCCTTTAACCTGAATTATGGGATCTGGGGGTAGGTCTTGATAAGGTTTTGAGTGTTCAAGATTCGAAAGTTAGTAGGACTCCTTCATAATTCTGATGTTTTAATTATTGTCTGTTGGTTGCAAATGGTAGATAACACCTGCTTTGATTTGCTTGAGAAAGAAATCAAATATAGTGAGAAGTGAATTATCAACAGGGACATGAAAACACTAAAGTTCCGTTTAATAATCAGCGTTGTAACAAGGTTGGTTAACCTGAGGTAAAATCTGGGCAGTGAATATAAATTTCCTAAGTTCGAGAGGATTAGTTAATTAAACGCTTAAGTAGGTCGAGAGACATTTAAGCATAACTTTGCTAAAGATAACTGGTATTCCTACCTACCGTAAGAATCTTGAACCACTAGTAGCATCCGTCAAGTACCAAAACCCCTAGTGAACATAATTCTGGTTTTTCATAAACTCTTGATTACAAACATTTAAACTAAAGTGACCAACAATCACTTGTTAACTAAAAACCCCTATTACTGGAAACTTCCAACTATCAGTTGATTAAATCGCAAACGACTTACGTTCACACCATATTCCTTGTGGGATTCGACTCCAACCTAGTTGGATTTTATATTGACAATGATCGCTTACATTCTCGTTGAGAGGTGTAGTTTGAGCGTTATCACTCAACACTGATAAAAACAACAACATAAATGATAACACAAACAAGGCGTCTATACACCTATAGTGTCACACTAAGCCAATACAACTCAAAATAAAGGTCGAAGTCTAAAAATCCCCAATGAATTCTCCAGAGTTGTCACACCCCTTTTTTACAAAAAGATTAATTTCATGTTTGAAAAGAATTTTTATTATTAAGTGACAAAAGAAAATAATTTGCTTTGAAAAGGATTTTAAAACTTGAATTCAGAGTCACCACTTGACATAGATTTGGTGTGCCAAGTCAC